>CM060435.1:45115729-47615729 GCA_030545235.1 Helianthus tuberosus | reverse complement strand
AATGAACTGTCATTCCTGACTTACTACTACTCGTAGTAATAAATTTTGTATACAAAACCCCATAATACCGGCAGTAATTGAAGAACTACAAAGACTCAATCACCGCTTAATCACATTGTAAAATAATTAAGGTTTTGTAAAACATTCCAAAAAGGTTAACAAAAAGAGGATAAACTCACATTGCTGTCTTAGGCTTTTCGTAAGGGTTTCCTGGATAAAATCTATAATTTATACAAATGTACATTGGTTAGTATCATAACCCTTTGAAAATATTAATAATACCCTCCCCGAGACGGCATTCCAACAACTACGTCGGGCAGAACCACGACAGTTGTTACGGAACCCTAAATCAATCGAGTAGCGTAACTGTTATGAAACTAGGGTTATAATACTTACAACGGAGCAGAACCTCGCTAATTAGGGGGGTATAATACTTGCAAAATAAGCCTAATATCAGAGAATTCGAGATTGAGAATTGAGAATGAGCGACGGAAATTGAAACCCGAGGCCTCCTTTATATAGTTGCTGATATTGACTCTCAGGCGGCCCGCGTAAGGTAAGGCTAAGCCCGATCATCCAATAGACTCGACACGATGTCGACACGTGTCAGCACCGGATGCTTCCGCGTTTCATGATCTGTCGCGGCCCGCGTTAACTGATGTTAGCACTTACGCGGCCTGCTTCAACTAAAGAAATTAGCGCAGTCAATTCTAGTCTTGATACGGCCCGCGTGAGCTTGGGGTGAGATCTTACGCGGCCCGCCTCTGCCCTATATTTCTTGTTTTTGATTTATTTTATAATTATAACATAACTAGGGCTCGATTTTCACATACGGGGTGTAATATAAAACATATTGGGACATTTTATAATATACTAAAGTGTCAGAAATATTATAAGGGCGTTGGTTTTACCGAGGGTTGTTACATTCTCCCCACCTTGTTTTAGAGCTCGTCCTCGAGATCTACTGGAATAAATGCGGATATTTTCTTTTCATTTCTGACTCGAGCTCCCACGTGTACTCAGGTCCTCTTTTGGAGTCCCACTTCACTTTGACTAGAACTAGTCTCTTATGCTTGAGATTCTTGACTTTCCTGTCTTCAATTTGTAGGGGTCTTTCTATAAACTTGAGTTGTTCATTTACCTCTATATCCTTAAGAGATACTATCAATGATTCATCAGCTAAACACTTTTTGAGATTTGATACATGAAACACATCATGTATTCCTGCCATTTCCTCTGGCAATTGTAGCTGATAGGCTACAGATCCTATTCTTCTAATAATCTCAAAAGGTCCAACATACCTGGGACTTAGCTTTCCCCGTTTGATGAATCTTACTACTCCTTTCCAAGGAGAGACTTTTAACAATACTTTATCTCCTACTTGAAATTCCAATGGCTTGCGTCGGTTATTAGCATAACTCTTTTGTCTATCACGTGCTGCTTTCAGTCGTTCCTTGACTTAAATAATATTTTCAGTTGTTTCTTGTACTATCTCAGGTCCAGATAGTTGCTTTTCCCCAATTTCTGCCCAACAGACTGGGGTTCGACACTTTCGTCTATAAAGTGCTTCAAATGGTGCAGCATTGATACTTGTGTGATAACTATTATTATAAGAAAATTCTATTAAAGGTAAGTGATCGTCCCAATTACCTCCAAAGTCAATTACACAAGCTCTAAGCATGTCCTCCATTGTCTGAATTGTCCTTTCGCTTTGTCCATCCGTTTGTGGATGATAAGCCGTACTTAGCTTTAACTTGGTTCCCATTGCCTTTTGGAAACTTGACCAAAAATGAGATGTAAAGCGACTATCTCTATCAGAAACAATTGATAAAGGAATACCATGTAAAGAAACAATTTCATTTACATACAATTTAGATAATTGTTCCATACTAATTGTTTCCTTCATTGGTAGAAAATGAGCTGACTTGGTTAGTCTATCTACAATCACCCAGATTGTATCATTTCCTTTCCTAGTTTTGGGTAATTTAGTAACAAAATCCATTGTTATTAATTCCCATTTCCACACTGGCATCTCTAATTGCTGTAACAAACCTGAGGGTTTCTGGTGTTCAGCTTTAACTTGTGAACAGGTCAAACATTTAGAAACATAGACTGCTATGTCCTTTTTCATTCCTATCCACCAGAAATTTTTCCTTAAATCCTGGTACATTTTATCACTTCCTGGATGCATTGTATACTTAGATTTATGGGCTTCTTCTAATATACGATGACGTAGATTTCCTAATTTAGGTATCCACATTCTCTTCTCATGGAATCTCCAAATTCCATCTGTTCCTTGTTTTAATTCTTTCAGCATACCTTTCAACTTTTCAGTATCTTCCTTGATTACTGATTCTTGTGCTTCTCTTATCTGATCATTTAAATCTACTTGCAGATTTAATTTAAGAGAACGTATCCTTCTTGTCTTTTCATGATACTTTTGGCTTAAAGCATCTGCTACTACATTTGCTTTTCCTTCATGATACTGGATATCACAGTCATAATCACTAAGAAATTCCATCCAACGTCTTTGTCTCATATTTAACTCTTTCTGTTTGAAAACATACCTTAAACTCTTATGATCAGTGAATATAGTAAACTTACTACCATAAAGGTAATGTCTCCAAATTTTAAGAGCACAAATTATAGCTCCTAATTCTAAATCATGGGTTGAATAATTTTCTTCATGATTCTTAAGTTGTCTAGATGCGTAAGCTATAACCTTTTGACGTTGCATTAATACACATCCATAACCTAATTTAGAAGCATCACAATAAACTACGAAATCTTTAGTTCCTTCTGGTAATGCTAGTATGGGGGTATGGGTTAATCTTTGCTTAAGGATTCTAAAGGCTTCTTCTTGTTTTAATTCCCATTCAAACTTAACAGATTTACAGGTTAACTTAGTTAAGGGAATGGCTATTCTAGAAAAATCTTGAATAAATCTTCTATAATAACCGGCCAATCCTAAGAAACTTCTAACCTCAGTTGGTGATTCAGGGGTTTTCCATTTAGTAATTGCCTCGATTTTGGTTGGGTCTACATGAATTCCTTCATGATTGACTAGGTGCCCAAGGAATTGTACCTGTTCTAACCAAAATTCGCACTTTGAAAACTTAGCATAAAGCTTTTCCTTTCTTAACAAACTTAAAAGTGCGTGCAAATGTATTGCATGATCTTCTTTACTCTTAGAGTAAATTAGAATATCATCTATGAATACAATTATGAATTTATCCAAATATGACTTACATATTCGGTTCATCATGTCCATAAATGCAGCTGGGGCATTGGTTAAACCAAATGGCATGACAGTAAATTCATAATGACCATACCTTGTTCTAAATGCGGTCTTAGGAATGTCCTCTTCCTGTACCTTTAATTGATGATATCCTGACCTTAAATCGATTTTAGAGAAAAATCGAGCTCCTTGCAATTGATCAAACAGATCATCGATTCTTGGTAATGGATACCGATTCTTAATCGTAACCTTGTTTAATTCACGGTAATCAATGCACATACGCATTGATCCGTCTTTCTTTTTAACAAACAGTATTGGCGCTCCCCATGGCGACGAACTTGGCTGAATAAATCCTTTTTCTAACAATTCATCTAGTTGTTTCTTCAATTCTTGCATTTCGGCAGGTGCCAAACGGTACGGTGCTTTGGCAATTGGTGATGTTCCTGGTAGCAGGTGAATTCTGAATTCAACTTCTCTGTTTGGAGGTAGTCCTGGTAATTCTTCTGGAAAGATATCTGAAAATTGAGATACTACTGGAATATCTTTTAGTTCTTTTCCTTTAGTGTTAGTGATTATAGAAATCAAATACACTATAGAACCTTTTCTTATACAACTTGCAGTTTTCATTACAGAGATGAACTTAGTGGACTTAGAAGACTTATTTCCCTTAATTGTGATCGTTTTACCTTTTGGTGAATTTACTTGAATTGACTTTTGATCACACACAATATTAGCTTTATTGGCTATTAACCAATCCATTCCTAAAACAACATAAAATCCTGCCAGATTCATGGGATATAGATTTGCTATAAATTTCTGATTTAAAATTTCTATTCTTGCTCCCTGCAAGATTTCAGAAATTCTAAGGGTTTCTCCATTAGCTGTCTCTACTAGACATTCTTGTGGTAGTTTAGTTAATGACTGATTTAGAATATTGCAAAACGAAGTATTGATAAAACTTTGGTTCGCACCAGAGTCAAATAATACTTTAGCAAATATATCATTAACTAAGAACGTACCAGCTATAACGTCTGGTATCATCTTGGCTTCTTCTGCAGTCAGGACAAATGCTCTAGCATTTTTAGTATTCTTGTTATCTGTGGCTTGAGCTAATTTTGGGCAATTCAACTTGATATGACCCGGTTCTCCACAATTGTAACATACCTTGCTGTTAGCTTTCTTCCTGCAGTTTTCTTCCTTGTGTCCCGATATTTTACAAAAGTTACAATATATGGAGCATCTCCCTGAATGCTTTCTTTTGCAATACCTACAGTAGGGCGCAGAGGTAGAACCTATATTTTCCCACGGTTAGAATTTCTAGAACGAAATTCTTGAGTCAATTTCTGGGTTAGGTTCCTCCTTTGATCTTCTTCTCTGGTACGGACTAATTCATCAGTCAAGGTATTGGCTAGTTCTACAGCTTCTTCTATTGTTTGAGGTCTAGCTGCCTGAAGAAACACTAGATAAATGGTCGGAACCGAGATATCTAGGGGGTTTGAATCCGCATAAAGGGGTTCGTTCTCTCTGGTTTGATTCGACGTAGCAACTCTTCTTCTCCGATAAACTCTGCAAAACAAAGCACCGTTAGCCTCGTCAAGGGGAGAAGGGGGTTCTCTCCTTGACCCGACTCCGGCGTGAGAATAAGTATGTGTCTATGAAGAAGAAGTAGTATTGAAGAAGTGTGAGTCACTTGAATTCATACCTGAGTTGTTTCTCATATTTATAGCCGGGAGTCTTTGGGCGGGAAAACCCGTTGGTGAAATGTTAACGGAAGATGCTAACACCGTAGGCGGTTATGTTTTCTCCGTGAACCTTCTTGATTGAACTGTGAGGTCACACGGATCGTGATCCTGATCGACAGCTGGGGTTTGGCCACGTGGAAAGTGGTTGAGTGGAGGTTTTCCTCTAATTCCATGCCATCATCGTGATTTTGGGGAGGCCCGAGATGATGACACGTATACCAGACGGTTACAACCGTCATAGTGGTGCACGATTGATCTTTCTAGAAGATTATTGCTATAATCTGGTGTGACTCCTTTATCGTGTGGAGTCAACTTAGATGAATAATATCCAAGTCTGGATATTATTTAAGCGGGAGTGCTGTTTGGGATTTTTGTCTGTTATGAGAGAGGCGCAAGGATTTATAAATCTCCTTTTGGCGCGCAGGTGTTGTTTGTCGTCTTTCTTCTGTGTCCTCTTTGTTGGACCAGTGCGCGGTCGCGCAAGGTCTAAAGAGGATTAAAGATGAAGTTGTGGTTTTTCTCTTCTTTATTGGGCCAGTGTGCAGCCACGCAAGGTCTATAGAAGGTTGGGAAAACGAGGTTGTCGTATGGTCAAACGCTCGGAACGAGGTTTTTGGGACCTTACCCCTTCAAGTCCCCCCAGTCTAGTGTTGCTCTTATGCAAATAAGTGGAGCACTGGACTATGAGAGAGAAATGCTTTTTGGCGTGAAAAATAGGGAATCTTCTATGAGAAGATTTGCTTATTAAAGCTTTTTAAGGGAAGTTGTGACTTTACCTATTTTCATAGGTTGCTGCATTAGTGTTGAATTCTGAGGAGTTGGATAAAACCGTTGCGCGATTAATTGCTGCGCGAAAGGATGGGTATCCCCAAGGATACGCTGAGTGTTTAGCACTTTGAAGGTGGATTGGGATACTTCCAAATCTGCTACTTTTGGTGTTGATACAGGCGCCACGCTTTTCAGCTCTAAAAACAGAATTTGCTAACTTGCAGCTTCCTGTTATGGACCTTATAAATATTGTGCCGCAATCTGACGATCACGTGGCACAATTGAAAGAAATCTTTCTAGATGATGGTGAAGATTTGTCGTAAAATATTCTGTAATTGTGTTGAACAATTTTGTAGTATTTTGGGATATGGATCCCTGCTTTTGTTGATGCGCTGTTGCGCGATTAACTAAAACACTGCCGTGTTTGATAGTTTGAGGCGTATTTGTGCGCCAGGAATGGTATGATATTTCTATTTGTTTGTTTGATGATATATATTTTGATGCACTGTCGTGCATGTAAGCTTCATGTTGTGTTTGGATTACAATATGTTGCATATTTCTGATTGCTTTGAATAGATAGAGCGAATGAGGATGGTATTGTATTCATGTGTGAACGTTTGTCTAAAATGCGCAAGGTTGTGCCCTTTTTAGACTGTTCATGAAGCGTACAATGTTTACCATATTGTTTTCGCGTATATCCAAAGAATTATATGCAATTTGTAACAAACAATAACATGAGTAAAGATAGTGTTTGTATTAATAGGGCATGGGTCCAATAAAGTGAAAAAATACCTTGCCTGTATAAGTCTGACTTGTTGAATAGCTTGGCTAGTTGCTGCGTGTTCCCGGTGTGAGGAATAGTTGCTAGTTGTGTCTGTTTAACTTGGTGCTCGTTGATTGGTTGTACTAGCGTATTTCCGTGGATTGTCAGGGTTGCGCGTTTGTGAAGGAGCAAGTGTATGTGTGTTCGCTCGTAAGTAAAGGAGTATACGCGTATGGCGACTTAAAGGAGTAAGCGCGGATAACGACTTATGTGCTTAAATGTAAGGGAGCATGCGCGTATGGCGTCTTACGTGCTTGTATGTAAAGGAGCAAACGCTGGTGGCGACTCACGTGCTCAAACGTAAAGAAGCATGCACGTATGGCGACTTACGTGTTTGTATGTAAAGGAGCAAGCGCGGGTGGCGACTTACGTGCTCAAATGTAAAGAAACATGCGCGTATGGCGACTTACGTGCTTGTATGTAAGGGAACAAGCGCGGGTGGCGACTTACGTGTTCAAATGTAAAGAAGCATGCGTGTATGGCGACTTACGTGCTTGTATGTAAGGGAACAAGCGCGGGTGGCGACTTACGTGTTCAAATGTAAAGAAGCATGCGCGTATGGCGACTTACGTGCTTGTATGTAAGGGAGCAAGCGCGGATAGAGACTTACGTGCTCAAATGTAAAGAAGCATGCGCATATGGCGACTTACGTGCTTGTATGTAAGGGAGCAAGCGCGGGCAGCGACTTACGTGCTCAAATGTAAAGAAGCATGCGCGTATGGCGACTTACGTGCTTGTATGTAAGGGAGCAAGCGCGGGTGGCGACTTACGTGCTCAAATGTAAAGAAGCATGCGCGTATGGCGACTTATGTGCTTGTATGTAAGGGAGCAAGCGCGGGTGGCGACTTACGTGCTCAAATGTAAAGAAGCATGCGCGTATGGCGACTTACGTGCTTGTATGTAAGGGAACAAGCGCGGGTGGCGACTTACGTGTTCAAATGTAAAGAAGCATGCGCGTATGGCGACTTACGTGCTTGTATGTAAGGGAGCAAGCGCGGATGGCGACTTACGTGCTCAAATGTAAAGAAGCATGCGCATATGGCGACTTACGTGCTTGTATGTAAGGGAGCAAGCGCGGGCGGCGACTTACGTGCTCAAATGTAAAGAAGCATGCGCGTATGGCGACTTACGTGCTCAAATGTAAAGAAGCATGCGCGTATGGCGACTTATGTGCTTGTATGTAAGGGAGCAAGCGCGGGTGGCGACTTACGTGCTCAAATGTAAAGAAGCATGCGCGTATGGCGACTTACGTGCTTGTATGTAAGGGATCATTCGACTCGCATGGAGACTGACGTGCTCTTATCCTTAAATAAGGAGTATAAGTTTTACCACAATTTTTGATGTGATTTTTCAATCGGCGGTATTATACCGCGACAATGGTATTTATATTGTTCCCATCATCTTGAAAAGATAACGGATTGCGTATGTCTCTCTTTTTTTTCCATCAAAGATAACGGATTGCGTATGTCTCTCTTGTAAAATCTTTTTGAACACTCACTAACTTCATATGTTGAGTTTTTAAACACTTTAAATTTTTCAGTTGGTGGTTCGGTTTTATCAACAACTATTTCTTTGAGTTTTTCTGAGACTCCCTGTTTTGTGTTGGTTGCCTTAGGACAGTTCCAAGCTATGTGACCAACTTCATGACACCTGTAACAGGTTCTAGTCTCTTTTCTCTGATGAGCTTCAGTTTTCTTCTTTTCAGCAAGAAATTCCTGATTTGATTGTCTCCAGAATGAGCTCTTCTTTTCATCCTCAGCAGACATACCTGACACAAATTTTGTATTTTTAGAAACTTTCTCATTTTTATAATTTTCTGGAGGTATAAAACCTAAACCTTTCTTTTTGAAATTACCATTATGGTTTGGTTTCTTTCGAAAACCTGAACCAGAACTGTAACCTTTTTTCTTGTTCAATCTTTGTTGAACTCTTGAAGTGTACTTTTTAGGTTTTTCAGAAAGATTTAAATCTTTTATTTCAGAAATATTAATTTCTGTTAATTTGAAAACCTTTTTAATCTTTTCAATTTGAACACTTCTTATTGGAAATTCTTTATCAAAATATAATTTATCAGAATCATTCAAAGTATATGCAACTTCAAATGTTTCGTCATTCAAATTAGATTTTGACAACAAAAATTCTTTACTATACACCCGTTTTCCCGACGACTTTGAACTCTTGACAGACGAACTCGAACTCCTGGACTCAGACTGTGATTCGGACTCCTCATCCTTATCTAACACCTGATCGACCATCCTTTTTTTTAACTCAGACTCATGATCTATGTCGGACGCTGTGAATGTGATGTCAATATTGTCTGGTAATACATCGGTTATCTCGGACTCCAACTTTATATTGACTGCCTTTTTTACTTGTTCCTCATTCGGTTTTCTAGACGAATACCCTTCCCAAATTGGAGGCGGACACTTGTTATAACTAACACTCTGTTTCTTACCAGTATCCTTTTTCTTCGGCTTCTTGTCGTCAAACGCTTCAAAACCTGCAACAGTTGGATAAATTCTGTCAATTAAGTAATCAGAACTTGAATAACTTTTCAGTAATCGTCTGATTCTTTCATTTTCAACTTTTTCAATTTCTAACTCCTGCTTCAATTTAGCACACTCTTCAATATAAAGAAGCATGCGCGTATGGCGACTTACGTGCTTGTATGTAAGGGAGCATTCGACTCGCATGGAGACTGACGTGCTCTTATCCTTAAATAAGGAGTATAAGTTTTACCACAATTTTTGATGTGATTTTTCAATCGGCGGTATTATACCGCGACAATGGTATTTATATTGTTCCCATCATCTTGAAAAGATAACGGATTGCGTATGTCTCTCTTTTTTTTTTCATCAAATTTTAAGTACCAGTTGTACAGATATAGACATTCTAATTATGCTAAGCAATATAAATACTTGTGCATATATATCCGTTATTGAACAGATAAGTGTCAGATTGTAACACTTTCACGTTGAAAAGTCATGGCACTTGAATTAGTATAAGTGCCAGTTTATAACACTTAAATGTTTATAAGTGATTGCACCAACTGTGTAGTGTATGCGAGAAGGTGCTCACGTTATGTAAAAGAATTCGGGAATTTGTAGTACCTAGGTTTTGACGAAAACCGTATTAGTCAAGGCTTATAGCCCCAAGAAGCGAAGCTCCGGAAGTTATGTGTTGTGTGACTTCGGATCTGCAGCTTGTTGAGCATAGAATTTATATGAAACCCCCAAATCTGGAGTGTTGTGTAAAATTTGGTTCATGGCGATATGGAACCTGTTGAACCAGTACCCTGGAGTTTTCTCCATGAATAGATCTGAACGGTTATGAACTCCCGTTTGCATTAGGGAAGTAGTTTCTCCTGAATGACTGTTGTTGCTTTTTTTTTTTGCCGAATATCAGATCTGACGTTTTGGGGACTCAGGTCTGATAATCCGTGTGAAAATTTGGTTCAAAGCTATCTGGAATCTGCCGATCCAGTATTCTGGAGCTCTCTCTATGAGTTGATCTGAGGAGTCCTTTTCGTCTGAGTGATTGTTACTTGTATTGATTCCCATGATTCCGTCGATCTGAGTATTTAGGGTTGTAGAACCCTTGAATTCAGACCGAGGACCTGATGGGTGAGGTGATGAATTCTCTGCCATGTGAAAACAGAGAAATGAGTGAACTGAATCGAAACGAGATAAAACTGAAAAAACAGAGAAATCGGTGGGCGCCAATGAAGAAACACTAGATAAATGGTCGGAACCGAGATATCTAGGGGGTTTGAATCCGCATAAAGGGGTTCGTTCTCTCTCGTTTGATTTGACGTAGCAACTCTTCTTCTCCGATAAACTCTGCAAAACAAAGCACCGTTAGCCTCGTCAAGGGGAGAAGGGGGTTCTCTCCTTGACCCGACTCCGGCGTGAGAATAAGTATGTGTCTATGAAGAAGAAGTAGTATTGAAGAAGTGTGAGTCACTTGAATTCATACCTGAGTTGTTTCTCATATTTATAGCCGGGAGTCTTTGGGCGGGAAAACCCGTTGGTGAAATGTTAACGGAAGATGCTAACATCGTAGGCGGTTATGTTTTCTCTGTGAACCTTCTTGATTGAACTGTGAGGTCACACAGATCGTGATCCTGATCGACAGCTGGGGTTTGGCCACGTGGAAAGTGGTTGAGTGGAGGTTTTCCTCTAATTCCATGCCATCATCGTGATTTTGGGGAGGCCCGAGATGATGACACGTATACCAGACGGTTACAACCGTCATAGTGGTGCACGATTGATCTTTCTAGAAGATTATTGCTATAATCTGGTGTGACTCCTTTATCGTGTGGAGTCAGCTTAGATGAATAATATCCAAGTCTGGATATTATTTAAGCGGGAGTGCTGTTTGGGATTTTTGTCTGTTATGAGAGAGGCGCAAGGATTTATAAATCTCCTTTTGGCGCGCAGGTGTTGTTTGTCGTCTTTCTTCTGTGTCCTCTTTGTTGGACCAGTGCGCGGTCGCGCAAGGTCTAAAGAGGATTAAAGATGAAGTTGTGGTTTTTCTCTTCTTTATTGGGCCAGTGTGCAGCCACGCAAGGTCTATAGAAGGTTGGGAAAACGAGGTTGTGGTATGGTCAAACGCTCGGAACGAGGTTTTTGGGACCTTACCCCTTCACTGCCTTGACTACGTGTCCCCAATTAATCCCCAGATATAACGGGAGATTAACACTGGTTCTGGTGAAGCAAGAGTTGGCACTATCCTAGCATATTCAAAGAATAATTTAGTATATCCCTTGCTATCTACACCAGTCATCCTAAGGTTTAGGAATTTGTTTGCTATCTGTTCTTTTTCATTTGGAGGGCAGAATTTCCTTTCTGCCTTGTCTTTAAACTCTTCCCATTCCATATTATAGGTTCTATCACTTTCTTTTGTTTGGAGGATAGTGTTCCACCATTCTAGTGCTGCATTCTTAAACAGATTAGAAACAAACAGTATCTTATCTTCTTCAGCACACTTACTCATCCTTAAGACTGCCTCAGTCTTCTCTATCCAACGTAAGGTTGCAATGGCCCCTTCATTGCCCGAGAATTCCATTGGTTTACAAGACCAGAATTCTTTATAAGAACAACCATAAGGCATGGTTCTTCTTCTTTTGGGAATAGGCATTTGAAGTACCGGTCCATTGTTTTCACTGTTTTCTGGGTCAACGGGTCGCTTACTGCTATGTTTACTTTTATTATCAGCATCTTTAACAGTTTGAAGAATAAATGGCATTGCATCTATAATTCCCTGTGCCACTATGTGTTGGATAGCACTATTGTCCACTTGATTTCCATTGTTATTGATACTCGGATTATCATTAACCACGTTAATGTTACTCTGGTTATCGTTATTCAGATTTCCTTGATTTCCTTCATCGGCCATCTGAATTTTAAACATTTATCCCATATTAATATCACAATTAATATTTTAATATAGTTAATCACATAACACACAATCTAGCCAAAAACGTAGATCATTACTACTATACTCTTTTCATATACTTATGCGTCTATTACACACTAGTACAGAAATAAAATTACAATACCAACAGTAATAAAATAATAATATGCATCCGTACACACATATTTTATTATATTATATTATATTATATTATTACTACCATCGTTTCACTATCTCATTCACGGATATGGATTCATCCAAAAATTCATATTGCGCTCATCGTATTTCCATACGAGACGCTCTCCCACCTGACGCATTCTCTCACTGCTCTCCAAAATTTCCTCCCCAAAAGTCCTAAGTTCTTGAACGTTTTCTGCACTCAATGGGGGTGCAGGTTCTCGGACTGGGTTTGGAATCTGGGGTGTGTTTTCCTGATATGGGGGTGACAGTTCATGAAATTGGTAAGGATCCTCTAATATCTCCTTAATATAATCATCTTGGTAATAGGGATCTAAAGGGTCCATACCTGGGTAAACTTCTATGTTCTCTATGGGTGGATAATCCTGGATAGGGTAACGTTGCACAAAGTCCCTATTATTGTCCCACCAGGGGTCATAGTTCGGGTCTGGGGGTTTGGTGCAGGTACCCTAGGGATTTCTTCTGGGTCAAAGTTGTGCATCTCCACTTGGGTTTCCTGGTTTTCTATCTCCATGGGTTGTTCTGGGTTTTGTGGTTGTGGGGCTACTAGTTGTTCCAGACTTGGGTCAGTAGCAGTTGTAGCTAGAATATGGAAATTAGCTAGGCTTCTATTAAGCATATCTTGAGTATGAGCATCTGTCTCTCGCTTAATAACTGCTAAGGCCCTTTGCTGTTGCAATTTTCGCATTCTTTTCCTACGATCAAAAGCTTCTTTACTGAACCATCCTCGTTTCTTACTAGGAAACGGTTCTTCAGATTTAGCTCTAAAGGCAAATATCCCATCTTCCTGATCAGCAGTATACCCAGAGAGGGCAGGCTGTGATGATGTATCTTCACTCCTAGGTGAATCAGATAACTGATGATTCATATATGATGGTTCTTGATCACTCATACTGAAAACTAACAAATAGTCAAATAACACATAACAAATAAATACAGTTATGCACGTATTTTCGTAATTTATTTCCTAACACAAAATATAAAATTTAAGTGTCAGCAGAACACTTCTTTGGCTCAGACCAGTGGCTAGGCTCTGATACCACCTCCTGTCGCAACCCCCGATCCCTTATTCCCGGAAACGGGCGGACGCGATCTCAGTTGTGGTGGTATCAATGTTATTTAATCTCGCAGCGGAATTTACATCAGGACCGTAGTTAGGAAATGTTTATCAGAGTAAAACCACCATATTTGATATTAATAATAACATGGGCAAAACCCAAGTTTCTTATTACAATACATTTATAGGGACAAACCCTATTTTATTGAATTTAAAACATCGTTTATTAGATAACTTTTATAGCCACATTTTCCCAAGCCTTCAGTGCTCTCCAGCTAGCTTTTCACTAATTGGCTGTTCACATTGTGTTACCTGTAATGCGTTTTAAAAACATTTGTCAGTCGGAAATACTGGTGAGTGAATCCCAGTTTAATCAAGAAACATTTTATCAATTAAAACAGTATTGAGAGCGATCACATTGTTTATTTCTACACAATTACTCATTCAGTATTTGCCACTCGACCGGATCTATGGCTATGGTCAAATTACCCATTGGCTAACTCGTTGTCCAATGGTAATGAACTGTCATTCCTGACTTACTACTACTCGTAGTAATAAATTTTGTATACAAAACCCCATAATACCGGCAGTAATTGAAGAACTACAAAGACTCAATCACCGCTTAATCACATTGTAAAATAATTAAGGTTTTGTAAAACATTCCAAAAAGGTTAATAAAAATAGGATAAACTCACATTGCTGTCTTAGGCTTTTCGTAAGGGTTTCCTGGATAAAATCTATAATTTATACAAATGTACATTGGTTAGTATCATAACCCTTTGAAAATATTAATAATACCCTCCCCGAGACGGCATTCCAACAACTACGTCGGGCAGAACCACGACAGTTGTTACGGAACCCTAAATCAATCGGGTAGCGTAACTATTATGAAACTAGGGTTATAATACTTACAACGGAGCAGAACCTCGCTAATTAGGGGGTATAATACTTGGAAAATAAGCCTAATTTCAGAGAATTCGAGATTGAGAATTGAGAATGAGCGACGGAAATTGAAACCCGAGGCCTCCTTTATATAGTTGCTGATATTGACTCTCAGGCGGCCCGCGTAAGGTAAGGCTAAGCCTTACGCGGCCCGCGTCAACACGCGGTCAACCTATAGCTTAGCCCGGTCATCCAAAAGACTCGACACGATGTCGACACGTGTCAGCACTATATTTCTTGTTTCATGATCTGTCGCGGCCCGCGTTAACTGATGTTAACACTAACGCGGCCCGCTTCAACTTAAGAAATTAGCGCAGTCAATTCTGGTCTTGATACGGCCCGCGTGAGCTTGGGGTGAGATCTTACGCGGCCCGCCTCAGCCCTATATTTCTTGTTTTTGATTTATTTTATAATTATAACATAACTAGGGCTCGGTTTTCACATACGGGGTGTAATATAAAACATATTGGGACATTTTATAATATACTAAAGTGTCGGAAATATTATAAGGGCGTTGGTTTTACCGAGGGTTGTTACACATTACCTAATATACAATATTCACTCAAACGATTAGTAATTCAAACATTTGAAGGAGATAGTTAAATCCGGAAATCAAAACTTTATTTTTGATGCATTATGGAGTATTGGAAGCATACACACAAGTTGGAAGTTCAAAACGCGAACAACGGGAAGGTTGGTATCATTCGACGCCACTAGGCGCTGATTTCAGCGCACCAAAGCAGACATTTACATTTTGGCGCACTATGCTCTGATTTTGGCGCATTGGGCGCTGAACCCAGACCCGACTCACGAATTTCATGTTTTTTCCACCAAACAAGTATTTTGATCAGTCCAAATCAAGTTTTTATGTTTAAAACTCGTTCCTTATCATAAGTAAATCCGTAATCCATTACTGGGATCCATAATTTATATATTTTACGCTCCCATTACCCGGTTTACGGTTATATTTATTTGACCCGTTATGATGTTCAAGCATTAAAGCTTAAATCATCCGCATCCTTTTCATGGGATTATTCCCCTATGTTGGAATTTGATTTTGGAATTAGGGTTTTTGGATCTTGAGAGAAAATCGAAATCTTGTGTTCTTGAATAAGAATTGGTAATTACAATAATGTTAATACAGAATATATATGTTATGATATTTAGATCATAACCGTCGCTATCTATAATATGTCACATAAATACATGATATAATATTAACCCTACATTATATACTAAGTCTACATGATATCTACATATAGTATTGGATCTAACTTGTAACTATACTTCTTGTAGGATCGAGTAACGACCAAAACGAGTCTTTCAGAAGAGTTCTAGACCAAAACGAGAGGCGGAATCAGACGTTTCGGTGTCGGTTCAGCTTGATTTGCACTAGAAAGTAGTTTAACCGTCTTGTTTATTGATATGACACGTTTACAGACCTGTAGACACTTCAGCAGAGCTTCGCTGCTGGAATGGGAGAAGTTTTTAAATGAAATGACTAAACTCCCTATTTATAGAGTTTCTAATTCCCCTTGAAAGTGCCATGTTTCTAATTCCCCTTGAAAGTGCCATGTCTATTTCGTGGGGAATAGGCATTTCGTGGGAAATGATCTCTAAAACTCTATTTTCCTGAACTACGTGACTCGATCTAACTATTTTATTACAAGACTCGATACATGACGAAGTCGACAGACGTATGCACCAACAGACTCCCCCTCGGATGTTGACGAGTCTTCAACGTCTTCAGTCTTTATCAGTCTTCGAGCTTCTCTTCAAAGAATCTGACAGTGTAGGCATCCTCAAAACTTTATCTCTTTCTCCTCTTCAGCATCAACAGACTCCCCTCGAACAATCTTTCCTCGGATGTTGATTGCAATTTGACTTTCACAGAATCAGGATCATGACCTGGCTCTATACTCAGACTTCAGAATCCAGGCTATCCTGCACATCCTCTACCCAAAAGTAAATTTTCACAAATTTAACATTTTACAAAATTTATACAACCAAACTCTCCCTCAAATTTATTCAGGATGATTTAACAATGTTAATAACTGATGAACCACATGTAGACAAATATTCAAAATCTTTTCTCATTTATATACACACTCCCCCTCACCACATGCTCATCATGTTTAGCACTAGGAATTTTGAAAATCAGTTCTCCAACATCAGTTGTCGAAAATCTTTTTGAATTTTTTAAAATTTATGCTAAAACACACTGAAAATATTTTTGGATTTTTTAATGAAATGAAATGCAGTAAAGAAATATTTACAGACAATATTTTTGTGAGTTTGTGTAAGAGGATTATATCAGTTTTTGACAAGTCACAAGTACCATTGAGCTTAGTTACACATCAAGAATTAAACAATTCACTTAGATTGCTGATATACTGTTCCACTTAAATTTTCACACAAATTTCAACTGATTCAGGATATGAGTTAGGTGTTTTAAGAACTTAAACTCATTCATGTGTCCCACCTCTTGAATATACTCCCGTATCCAGATCCCAATATTCAGTCTTACAAGTGAGTATACCACAGATGATATCTGTAAGGGGTTAGATGCGAAACCATGAGAGCTCAGGTCAGAACTTCCGTTCAGCAGAGAGATGACGGCTCGAATTTTGGTGGGTCCCCTTTAGAGGATCTTTTTTACAACAGCATTGATTAGCAATTTTATTGTCTCATCATTTTATGCTGAGGGCGGCGCTATATTTCAAGCAAGCAGTAAAGTATTCTCCGGGGACTAGGCCATTGCTTCAGCAAAATCAGAAGTCCCGGGATAATACCCCAGATATCACTGAGCATAAAGACCTAGTATCTCAGAAAGAGGGACCTTTCAAACGAGATTTCAGGGGTTACCTATATATCCAAGTAGTGTTCCCCATGAAATAAGCAAGTTTGAATTTAAGTTTATATCCCGAAAAAACTTACTAAATGTGTAAAAACATATTGGCATATCATCAGTGAGACTGTTTAACGCTATTTAAACATTACATTTCTTTAGCATACTGTAACTGTCCACTGATGTACTATCATTTCCTCTTCTTTGACACCAAAACTCATTTTTGAATTTTATCATGTTTTTGCCTTTTCAAATTTTTTGATGGTTTTGGATTTTCTGAAAAATTACTCCCCCTAAAATGCAAACATATTTAAAGGAAATTTGAAAACAAACTATACAAGTAAATTGACAACTGATATCGAATCACTTCAAATCGCCATCCACTTGGCATAAACAATCAGAACTCCCCCTTACACAAAACTATTTTCTCATTAAGATTTCAAAACACTTAAGTTTGTTTTAACCAAAATGATTTTTCAGGAAAATAAGTTTTGTTGATTTTACCACTTGGAGGTTAGGGGTTCATCACATCGTTTCTCAATCAATATGTAGGAAAAACAAGTACAACTTAATGTCCTTGATTTACCACTTGTAAGTGAAAACCTTCTTCAACCACTTGTAGGTTCACTCACCAACTATAACCTCATGTAAATCAAAATATAACAATATAAAGATATCACCTGTATATTTACCAACCAAACATATAAAAAATGATGCCAATTCCTGCTCCACTCTTACCAACCTGGGAGCTCCGGCAGGTCAGGTTTTTCAAGTAAAAAACACAGACACCCAAGCCTGACCAACTTTGGGTGTAACCTTCTCAACTTCACTAGGGGTTGGGCTGTAAGTTGCCTTCTTTGATTCGTAAAATTCTTTTACCCCTTTCACTTTTCCCTCAGCCATTTTTTCAAAAATCTTTTTAACATTCCCATTAAAAGTTTTCTCAACATCAAATTCATTCTTTTCAGAATAAAATTGATTTGAGATCTCAACTTTCCCAACTTTTGATTTAAAATTTTCAGTCCTCAATGGTGGAAAGTGAACATCATCCATTGGAGGAACTGAGTTTTTCTCTTTAACCTCAACCTGTGGCTCATCTGACTTTGTGGAGTCAGATTCATCGCCAGATTTTACATCTGATTTCTTAACAATCCAAGTTTGGTTGTCAAGATTTCCCCTTTTCTTGTAAAATCTTTTTGAACACTCACCAACTTCATATGTTGAGTTTTTAAACACTTTAAATTTTTCAGTTGGTGGTTCGGTTTTATCAACAACTATTTCTTTGAGTTTTTCTGAGACTCCCTGTTTTGTGTTGGTTGCCTTAGGACAGTTCCAAGCTATGTGACCAACTTCATGACACCTGTAACAGGTTCTAGTCTCTTTTCTCTGATGAGCTTCAGTTTTCTTCTTTTCAGCAAGAAATTCCTGATTTGATTGTCTCCAGAATGAGCTCTTCTTTTCATCCTCAGCAGACATACCTGACACAAATTTTGTATTTTTAGAAACTTTCTCATTTTTATAATTTTCTGGAGGTATAAAACCTAAACCTTTCTTTTTGAAATTACCATTATGGTTTGGTTTCTTTCGAAAACCTGAACCAGAACTGTAACCTTTTTTCTTGTTCAATCTTTGTTGAACTCTTGAAGTGTACTTTTTAGGTTTTTCAGAAAGATTTAAATCTTTTATTTCAGAAATATTAATTTCTGTTAATTTGAAAACCTTTTAAATCTTTTCAATTTGAACACTTCTTATTGGAAATTCTTTATCAAAATATAATTTGTCAGAATCATTCAAAGTATATGCAACTTCAAATGTTTCGTCATTCAAATTAGATTTTGACAACAAAAATTCTTTACTATACACCCGTTTTCCCGACGACTTTGAACTCTTGACAGACGAACTCGAACTCCTGGACTCAGACTGTGATTCGGACTCCTCATCCTTATCTAACACCTGATCGACCATCCTTTTTATTAACTCAGACTCATGATCTATGTCGGACGCTGTGAATGTGATGTCAATATTGTCTGGTAATACATCGGTTATCTCGGACTCCAACTTTATATTGACTGCCTTTTTTACTTGTTCCTCATTCGGTTTTCTAGACGAATACCCTTCCCAAATTGGAGGCGGACACTTGTTATAACTAACACTCTGTTTCTTACCAGTATCCTTTTTCTTCGGCTTCTTGTCGTCAAACGCTTCAAAACCTGCAACAGTTGGATAAATTCTGTCAATTAAGTAATCAGAACTTGAATAACTTTTCAGTAATCGTCTGATTCTTTCATTTTCAACTTTTTCAATTTCTAACTCCTGCTTCAATTTAGCACACTCTTCAATATAGTAATTGATCTCCTTTTGTTTTGACATCATTGTTGCATTCATCATTGTCAAAGCATCTTCTCTTTCAGAGTTTGTCTTCTGCAAACTATTCACATTTTTGTTCAATACATCGTACGATTCTTTCACATTCTTGACATCAAACAGCAACTTCTCTTTCAACTTTTCAAGCTCACTAAACTTTTCATCTTTATCTTCACATTGTTTGCAAGATTCCAAACATGTAAGACAGGGTTTAGTTACTTCAATAATCTTTTCAATCTCCACCACCTTCTCAGCAACTTTAACTTTTTCACTCTGTTCATTCTTTTCTTCTTGAGCAACATTTTCACAGTTTACTTCTTTCCTTTCTCTTGCTGCTCGTTTCTCCTTTAGTTTCTCCAGTTTATCTGCAAAATAAAATTTGAAACTTTCAGGAGATAGATAAGTATTACCAATATTTATTTGATTAATTTCTTCATCATCATCACTGCTATCAGTTGATGATTGATCAACGACTGGTGTCTTTTCTGAACTTTCTTTTGAAGAAACAGACTCTTCATCTTGACTTTTTCTCATCATCATCATCACTGTTATCAATTTGTTCTTCAAGTTTTTCAATGAATTGAGCAATTGACAATCTACTAAACTCTCCTGTATTCTTTAAAATCATGAGATATGTACCCCATTCTTTCTGAGGTAAAGCGTCAGCTAATTTTTCAACCCATTCTGCTGGAGTTTTAGTAATTTTCAACTGAGACATGGTACGCACAAGATGACAATATCTCTCAATGAGAGTCTTTGTAGATTCACCTGTCATACTTGTAAACAACTCAAATTCTTTCTTTAATAATGATTTTTTACTGACAGTGTTATAGAATTCGTTTTCCATGTTTTCGGTAACGATAATTCTCAAAACAGATTTTTCAAACGAAATGGTTCACCTCGTAAAGCACCTGTATCACCTGTAGACAAACAAACAAACAAAACACAATTAGGTTAAAGACTTATCAATTAACAGAATAAGACTGGTACTCGAACTGGTGAATATTCTGTGTGAACTGAGGTTTAAATTGTCAAACCGTGCAGACTGCTATGACCTGGATCAATTACAAACGACCTGACTCACTACGTGCGAACTGATGGACTTTCAAACAACCTGATAAACCTTTGAATACTTTGAACTCCAAACCGTACGAACTGAAACTAACTTTCAAGCGAATTGATCACTTTCAAACGAATTGGACCTTTTCACGCGACCTGACCACACTAAACGACCATTTCGTGCAAATTGGTAATCAAACTGTGCGATCTGATTCAAAATTAGCTTTCAAAATTTTAATACCGGCCCGTCTCAAATTGTAGTCCAAACTTACCAATAATCTGGCCCACAAACTAAACAATGTTAATTGGATTGATGGGTCTATAAAAAAAACATGCAAACTTTCAATGAGCCGACAATCATTAAATCTAAATTCAATTTTCTTGGGCCACGATATTAATTCAGTTAATGCACATGGACCGAACACTTCATTTTTTTAATTGGACCTTACTTTCCACTTAAACAAATTTCCATCATTTAAAAAAAAATCCAATGAAATCACATGTATACTGACACAATTTATTACAATATAGTCCGACAACCTTTTTTTTTAAATGCAATTGATTTTAACGATATGACTTAAATGCTATAAAAATCGGACCACACCTCACATGCAATTACCCATTATATCTCGATATTCCTGCAGATTTTAATAACCTGATTGTGCCGTCAAAATCAAATCATGTGAACTATATTTCTTTTAGTAATCTGATTGGACCGATTATATGATGCAGACAACAGTTTCAAGTTACAACTATATTTCACATGCAATTCATTTAAATGCCCGACAACAATCACATGCAAACATTAACTTTCAAATTACTCTGATTGAACCGATTTACTTCTTAACAATTAATGGATCAGTGCTGCATACTATTGAATCACGTGAACTGCTGAAACAAGTTGACAGGCTCTTTCAAACGGAATGATGACTTTTCAAACGGAATATGTAATTTCAAGCGGAATAAGGTGTTGTTCAAACGAAATTACAACTTTCAAGCGGGATCTTCAAACGGAATATGTAATTTCAAGCGGAATAAGGTGTTTTCAAACGGAATTACAACTTTCAAGCGGGATCTTCAAACGGAATATGTAATTTCAAGCGAAATCAACCTGATGTCACTCGATATCGGACCGAAAAATTCAGATTTCTCCCAAACGGCTTGGAATTAGGATCTGAAACTTTGTAGGGTTGTAGATCAGGTGTTTTCGCACAACATATAAAAAAATCAGCCGATTTAGACCGTAAAAACCCGTTCGATTTTGTAAAAATCAGAAAAAAACGTGAAAGAATGAGTAGAAATCAGATTTTTTGATGAAATCAAGCTGAATCGGTAAGAACTCTTCCTCCTGAGCTCTGATACCACTTGTAGGATCGAGTAACGACCAAAACGAGTCTTTCAGAAGAGTTCTAGACCAAAACGAGAGGCGGAATCAGACATTTCGGTGTCGGTTCAGCTTGATTTGCACTAGAAAGTAGTTTAACCGTCTTGTTTATTGATATGACACGTTTACAGACCTGTAGACACTTCAGCAGAGCTTCGCTGCTGGAATGGGAGAAGTTTTTAAATGAAATGACTAAACTCCCTATTTATAGAGTTTCTAATTCCCCTTGAAAGTGCCATGTTTCTAATTCCCCTTGAAAGTGCCATGTCTATTTCGTGGGGAATAGACATTTCGTGGGAAATAATCTCTAAAACTCTATTTTCCTGAACTACGTGACTCGATCTAACTATTTTATTACAAGACTCGATACAAGATGAAGTCGACAGATGTATGCACCAACACTTCTAATACCCTCCCGTAAGTTAGATCGGTCCAATATTCATCAGATTCTTTATCCGCTCGAAGTCTTTAGGCTGCAAAGCTTTGGTAAGTATATCGGCTGCTTGCTCTTTTGTAGAACAGAAACGAACTTCTATTTCATCATTCTTGAGTAGATCCTGTATGAAATGATATTTCACCCGTATGTGCTTGCTCTTTCCATGATAAACAGGATCCTTGGCTAAGCATATGGTTAACCTGTTATCACAATGAATTGTTGGTGGACAATCCATATTCAATCGAAGGTCATTAAGAATCCCTTTAAGCCACAAAGCTTGACATCCTGCCATCGATAAAGCTATATATTCAGCCTCCATTGATGACAATGCCACAACCTTCTGTTTCTTGGATTGCCAAGCAATTGCACCCGATCCCAGATGAAAAACATATCCTGATGTGCTTTTGCTATCATCGATGTCACCTGCATAATCACTATCACTATAACCTGTGAGTTTTCTTCTGCTCCCTTTTGAATATATTATTCCATGGTTAATTGTTCCTTTCACATATCTAAGAATCCTTTTCCCTGCTTCCCAGTGGCTCTTCTTAGGTCTTTCCATAAATCGGCTAATTTTGCTAACGGCAAACATGATATCTGGTCGAGTGTTTGTCAGGTACATTAGACATCCAACCAAACTTCGATACATGTTCTGATCAACATTTTCTTCTGAGTCTTCTTTAGTTAGCCGAATTCCATAGTCCATGGGTGTTGAAATGGAATTGTAGTTTTTCATGTTAAATTTTTCTAACAGATTTCTTTCATACTTTTGTTGAGTCAGAGTTATATTTCCTTACTTATAGTTCACTTCCATTCCCAGGAAATAATGTAGTACCCCTAAATCTGTCATCTCAAACTCCTCTTTCATTGAATCCTTTAGTTGATTGATTGAATTCATCGAGTCACTAGCAATGATGAGATCGTCCACATATAAACAAATTAAAACTCTTATATCTTTGTGATATTTCATGTAAAGTGTGTGTTCATACACACATTTTGTGTACCCATGTGATGTGAAGTATCCATCAATTCTACTATACCATGCCCTAGGGGCTTGTTTTAAACCATATAACGCCTTCTTAAGATGACAAACCTTGTGTTCTTCTCCCTTCTTAATATATCCTTCTGGTTGCTCAGTATAAACATTCTCATTCAGTTTTCCATTCAAGAAGGCAGTTTTTACATCCATTTGATGTAAATGCCATCCGAAGTGTGCTGCAAGTGCAAGCACAAGTCTTACTGTGTCAAACCGAATCACTGGAGCAAACACATCTTGATAATCAATTCCATATTTTTGATTATATCCTTTTGCCATTAGACATGCCTTATACTTGCTTATATTTCCATATTCATCGTATTTAGTTTTGAGTACCCATTTTACTCCAATGGGTTTTTGATCTTTCGGTGGTTCCACTAGATCCCATGTTTCATTTTTCTTTATAGATTCGATCTCACTGTCCATCGCTTCTTTCCATTTTTCTTCCTTTGATGCCTCTGTGAATGTTATAGGATCTGCATCAGCGAAGAGAACAAAGTTTGCTACACTATTGTTGTGTAAACCTTGATCTTTTCCATAGAGATTGTCCACTTGTTCTTCCGTAAAAGCCTGTGAGTTTTGATATATGTCTAAAACACTTCTTGTCCTCAGCTCTTCATTCTCGGATGAAGAAGTATATCCTCCATTTCCTTGACTATTGTCTGCTACATCATCGTCTACATCATCAGTTTGATTGTTTCCATCATTTGACGCTGCATTGTTATCACTGTGAACTGGTCCTTCTTGTATGTTATTGTCTGGACTGTTCAACTAAATGTATGATCCCTGTTCGTTTGATTCCTTTTCTTTCCAGATTTGAGTCTCATCGAATATTACATCCCTGCTAATGATAACTTTGTTTGTCAAAGGATTATAAAGTTTGTATGCCTTGCTGTTTTCACTATATCCAACTAGAATAGTTTTCTCCGTTTTATCATCTAATTTATTCCTGCGCTGTTTTGGCATTTGTGCATACGCTATGCATCCAAAAACTCTGAGATGTTCTATGTTTGGTTTCCTTCCACTCCATGTTTCTTCCGGTGTAATGTGTGGAATTTTCTTTGTCACAGTACGATTTAACAAGTAGGTTGCACATGCAACAGCTTCAGCCCATAAACTATTGGATACACTCATCATCTTCATCATACTTCTGCTGAGTTCCATAATAGTTCTGTTTTTTCGTTCAGCCACTCCATTTTGTTGGGGTGTATAACTTATAGTAAGCTGATGTTGAATCCCATTTTCTTTGAGAAATTCTTGAAATTCATTGCTACAGTACTCTCCCCCTCTATCGGTTCTCATGCATTTTAACTTAAGATCCATTTGATTCTCAGCAAGTCTTTTAAATGTCTTGAAGTAACTTAATGCTTCGTATTTCAGTTTTAGGAAGTATACCCACGTCTTTCTCGAAAAATCATCTATAAAGGTGATAAATATCTACATCCTCCAATAGAAGGTGTTCTCATGGGTCCACAGATATCCGAATGAACCAGTTGCAGAGGTTTACTAGCATGCCACGTTGAAGTCTTTGGAAATGGCTTTCTTGCATGTTTACCGAGCATGCATCCTTCACATAGTTTGTTATGTTGCTTTGGCAGTTTGGGCAACCCTTTAACCACTTCATTTGTTCCCATGTCATGTAGGGTATCGAAGTTGATATGTCCATATCTTCGATGCCACAATACAGTTAAATCTTGTGTAATCATACTATATGCTCTAGGAGTTATGTCTTGATTGAGGTTTAATGGAAACATCTTATTCCCTGTCATCTTTACCACACCTATAACCTCTCCATTCGATTCTTTAATTGTGCATTCTTGATTACTAAATTTCACTTCATACCCTTTTTAAACTAATTGTCCTACACTTAGAAGATTATGCTTTAATCCTTCCACATAAAACACATTTGGTACCTTCTTTTCGGATCCCTTTACTTTAATGGCTACATCTCCACATCCTAACACTTCGAGTTTTTTGTCATCCCCCGTTCTCACCTCTCTTCTTTCTAAATCATTAAGTGTAATGAACAAACTTTTATCTCCAGTCATATGGTTACTACATCCGCTGTCTAAGTACCAGCAATCGTTCTTTGTGACTTCTTCTACATTGAAAATCATGAACATTGTATCACCATCTCCTTCGTTTATTTCATCCTCATGCAGTAATGCATTTCCTGTCTTGTCACTGTCTTCTCTTCTTTGATTACAAAACCGTGCAGTGTGCCCCAGTTTCTGACAGTTATAACATCGTATATGACCACTGAATCTTCCTCTTCCTCTGCCTCGTCCTCTTCCAGAATTTTCGGATCTATATTGCCTTGTCCAATCAGAATTGTTGCCTTGTACTTGAAAGGCTTGTTCTATCGGGTTATCATCATATTGTTTTAAACGCAGTTCATGTGACTGAAGAATATCGAGAAGTTCTTCTGTCGACATATTGTTTATGTCTTTGGATTCTTCGATTGCAACAACCACCGATTCATACTTACGTGTTAATGTTCTAAGTATTTTCTCTACGATTCTTTGTTCAGTAACATTCTCTTCATTTTGTCATAACTGATTCACTATGATTGTTGTTGTATTAACAAAATCTTCTATTGTTTCATTTTCTTTCATACGTAGGGCATCAAATTCACATCTTAGGGTTTGAAGTTTTAACATTTTCACTCTTTGTTCGCCTCTGTATGTCCTGTGTAAGACGTTCCATGCTTCCTTGGAGGTTTTACATGTTGCAATCCGTTCAAATACCATTTCACTCGCTGCCTGAAAAATTATATGCAGTTCCTTTTTGTCTCTCTTCACATTTTCTTTATATGCATTTTGATCACTTTCGGATGCCCCTGATGCAGGCTGATTGTATCCTTCTTCTATGATTGACCATAGATCTTGTGATTCTAATAAAACTTTCATTTGAATGTGCCAATGAAAGTAATTCGATCCCATTAGTTTCGGAATTTGAGTCTGAATTCCACCATTTTTCGACATGTTATGAGTTTTCTGTTTTGAAGATTAGAGAATTAATTGAATGATTGGAACGAATTTGAAGAGTGGATCGATGATGGCTCTGATACCACTGGTTGGATTTTGTTTTTGGAATTAGGGTTTTTGGATCTTGAGAGAAAATCGAAATCTTGTGTTCTTGAATAAGAATTGGTAATTACAATAATGTTAATACAGAATATATATGTTATGATATTTAGATCATAACCGTCGCTATCTATAATATGTCACATAAATACATGATATAATATTAACCCTACATTATATACTAAGTCTACATGATATCTACAGATAGTATTGGATCTAACTTATAACTATACTTCTAATACCCTACAACTACAACCCATTAACTAGGCTTAGTCGCAGTGGCGGAACTAGCCCAAAAAGTTAGGGGTATCCTAATTTTTTTTAGGATCAGGGGTATCCTTTATATAACAGAAACAGAGTTGAGAGGTATTTTTACACTACGAAAATAGAGTTAAAGGGTATTTTTACACTACGGAGACGGGGTTGTAACACCCCGAAAACAGATTTGGAAATTAAACTACGTTAGTACTAAAAGACGGGTAAATTGCCGTTAGGGGTAAAAGTAACCCGGTGAATATTATGAGTTTTAAATAAATAAGCCTAATATTAAATAAAAGCTGAACGAAAGCTTGTGGGAAAGTAAACTTTATCAAAGCCCGAGTCAACGGGACTCAAAATAAACAAAGTCGTAGATTTCCCGAAACCACTAATTTAACTAGGAATGTTTAACCTAGTTAATAAGTGGGAATATTGTTAGAAATAAGTAGGTTGTGTCCTACTTAATAACTAACCAAACAAGAGGGGCTAGGTTCGGGTAAATGGAAAGTTTAATTATAAAATAAACTTAAAATACAAAACACACACAAAAGGTGTGTTCTGTATGTCTACCAGAAGGTTCTCCAAGAACCAAAACCCTAATCTCACTTAGAATCATCAAATTGAAGGTCCAAATGGAGTCAAAATTCACAATTGAACATGGATTAATGATCACCCAAGCTAGGGGATCATAAGGTATATAAAATCTTGACATTTGGTGAAGTTGTAAAGATTGGATAATCATCCTAATCACAAATTAGGCATGGATTAGAGAAGCTATGGCTAGATTAGTGATGTATACTTGCTTAGGAACAAAACCCTAAGTGAAAATCATACCTAGCATGCTATGAATTGAATGATTGAATGAATTACCACACTAGGCTAAGTGGGTATTAGTCATAAGATGGATTTGATGATATGATTATGATTAGAATCATCATGCATGTTAGTAATCAGGAAATACTTGAACAAACTATGTGTTTTAGTATATAAATCATACTTAATATGAAATAAGTTTAGTATGATATGATAAGATGATGAAATATTCTTGATTAGAAAGATGTTGATAGCATCATGTGTTAAAGTGATTTAACCGGTAACATAAGAATGACGATACCTGATAATTGGCCAAGTAATTAAACGAATAGTTGAGCTACTTCGTGTAAATTATTTGTGTTAAAAGGCCGTTTGACTTTTTAAAGTCAAAATGACCAATGACATGATCAAATGATAATTTTGACATAAAAAGCGTAGGATGGAATAGTCGTGAATAATTATGACTAGTCTAACCATCTTACAATTTACAATGATAGTTTGACGATTAACAAGCTAGGTGAAAGCTTGGGAACGAAGCGGGTCAAACAAAGCAAGAATGACGGAAAAGCATAATCTGGATGTAAGGTAAGTAAAGCTTACACTCTAATTATTTAATACCTATTGGTTTGATAGGTCGTGAATAGTAAGTCTTGTTTTAAATTATGATGTTCCGACACGGCAAGTGCGGTCCGGAACAAAAGACAATGGTCATAAATCATGTTTAATGGATAAAAAGGAGCTAATGCGGTTAATTAGTCATGAAATGACTAAAAGATAATGAGTTTTTAAATGGTTACCTTATAAGGTAAACCATTGTAAATAATAAGGGTAGAACGGTATTTTGGTCACTTGTTGATAATAACTGTTAGTTGCGAAAGACACTTTATAGCGTAAGTTATAATGGGTCAAAAGAATCAATAAATGATTTATAAGTAAAAAGACTATACGGTGTAAACCGGAGCGAGTCATATAGATAAGATGGTAATAAATATCATCTCATAAAGATTCATGGTCATGTAGACCAAACGGGTCAAAAGGTGAAAATATCACCCTTTGATAATATTGACTAATGGGTTGTCGAGTTGTGTGATTTAGGAATAAATAGCACATGGATGTTTACATCACTATTACGTAGCGACCACTAAGGCAAGGTATCAAAACGGGTCAGTATATTGATCCGAGCCAGGTTTGTATAATGATTCAACTCATCATGTAGAACTTGAGGTTCTATAAGAGTTAGACAAGGATAAAATATAGATATTCGGTTATCTTTGTGGTAAACCGAATAAATTGAGTTATGATTATGGTGTTTTAGAAATATAATGGTTTCTAAACAAGATTATAGTTTTAAAAGTGGGATTTTGGTCGAACATGGCTTTAAAAGTCCTTCGTCGTAATAGGAGGGGTAAAAGTGACCAAAATGCCTTATAAGTGAAATTGAGCAAACGACCCTTAAGGGTTGTTTAGAAAAGAGTTTTGTGATCAAATAGATACTTGGAATAAGTATAAAAAGTGAAATATGCGAATCCTTGGGTCAAAAGACTCTATATGGGTCTTTGCCGTAAAATGATAGTCCGAGGGATAAAACTCGGAATATATAGATCTCCACATTAAATCCACCACAAATATAGTTGTGGTGGAAGATTACTTGGTAAGAAATGTGGAAATATAAAGCTAGATACAAATGAAAGCGAATCATGTTTAAAATATACTTAAATACCCTTAACGGGTCAAAATAAGCATACGAGCGAAAACGGGTTTAAATTGTGTAAGAAACCTGTGATTAGAACCTAACATGGTAGATAATATTAAATTGAAGAGGTGCATGTGAACTAAGGATTAAACAAATATGTTTGTTTGATAAATGCATAAACGGGTTAAAATTTGGTAAAAAGGTAATGAGTCGAAGGCTTAGAAGTCTCAAAATTTATTATGCCGGATGTTGGATTTTAACTCCATAAGATGGAGAATTAAATTACGGACGCGTAGGAAAAAGAATCGTGTAAATCGGATCAATAACGAAGGAGTTATGCTCCTTTTTGTAAAATCATGCTTGGCTGGGAATATCCAGCATCAGCATCACACATTCTGTCAAAATAGGACCATGGCGTCGCGCCACGGCCAAAGCCCTTGGCCGTCGCGCGCGGCGACGACCTAAAATGTTGAAAATTTTGATTTTTTTGTTTATTTCGATTATTTGACCCAATTACCTTGTTGTACTTGTTATTTAACTATCAAAACTGACTTCTAAGTTGGTTTTGATCATAGGTGAACATCGAGAGTCCCAGATGAAGATCAAGCAGCGATCAAGAACCGAACACACGTTAAATGAAGCTTCCGCTTCAATTCTTGATTTGTGTTGTTATAAGTGAATCATGTAAACACTTATAAATTTGTTTTTGAAATGTTGTAAACATTTGGGAATGTTGGTATAACAAGTTTTTGTAAAGTCACATTTTAGCATTAAAATATGTATTTTATCATTAAAATCTTGATAAATTGAGACGGGGCGTTACAAGTTGGTAATCAGAGCTCAAGGTTAAAAAGAATAAAGTGTTCGGTTTGAGGCTTGATCGCAAATCCGGTAAGTACATGTATGTTAATAGTTTAGCATGCTAAAGTGTTGTAAACAACACATAGGGCTATCGTGTGATACACGTTACCTCAATTAAATGATAAATATAGGTGACGAAATTGCGCGCGTTGACGCGTATTTTAGAAAAACCTTGTATTATAATACGGGTGATTATTGAAGTTGATGTTACTAATTCTTGTAAATGTTTTAATTGAAGGACACTCGCATCTAAAGATAGCGAGAGTTTAACAAATTGCGGATATGACGGTGGAACGGTCCGAGGTATGACAAGCAGAGCATACTCATCAAGGACCTAAATCGCGTGACGATCGCGAACAAGGTTAACGACATAAAAAGCCCTTTAGGGCAAGCATTTACAGGTGTGCATTTTAAATTATTACGTGAATAGTAATATGCAACAAATACGTAGAGATTGAAAGTTGCATATGTAGATTAAAAACTTGGAAAAACCCGAATAGAAAATCTATCCGGGATATTGTTTCCAAGAGAAACAAATAAAGGCATTCCTTACATGGGGTGTAATGTGAAAATTATAAAAAGGTCATGTATACCAGGTATTGATCGCTTACTCTGGCCAAGTAAGTGGTGAGCACGTGGTACCATGAACTTTTTATGATGGACAAGCTTACATCCAATGTAGTAAGGACGGGGTAAGTGGGACAAATTAAAAAGTACCCAAATGAATCAGATAAGCAAAATATTTGATAATAATGTAAACGCACAGCCGAGTGACGGAAGCGTATTATATTAGGATAATGAGCCCGAGTGAAGGGACAAAGAAACATGTAAAATGATTAAAGTACGCACTGGGAGGGGGTGTACTTACACTCGAACCCGGAGAATGCAAACATGTAAAACAATTAAGGTATGCACTGGGAGGGGGTGTACTTACACTCGAACCCGGAGAATGCAAACATGTAAAACGATTAAGGTATGCATTGGGAGGGGGTGTACTTACACTCAAACCCGGAGAATGCAAACATGTAAAATGATTAGGATATGCATTGGGATGGAGTGTACTTACACTCGAACCCGGAAAATGCAAATATGCCTCTTAACGGGCCGTTTTTGTAAAACGTCAAACTTGAGGACAAAGTCGGAATATAAAAATGAAGCGAGGTCTTAATGCATACCGGGAGGGTTGCAATAATAACGACTTCGGTAAAACACCCGGTTGATGGGTAAGAATTAAACACATGCTTAGACCGAGAAACGGGAACTCGGATGGAAAGTTAAAAGACTCGGGTTTTGAGTCATAACTAAAAGACGACAAGATAATGTAAATAGAAATTTTGAATAAATTATGTTCAACTATTTTAAAGTTGAACGGGTCGAATATAATATCATGCCGGACGGCATGAGTCAACGCAAGCGGGATAATGGTAGCGTCAAAAGCAAAAGAATAATGAGCCCGGTAATGGGACATAATCAAATACGAACGTATGTAAACTGGATAATGGTGAGCATAAGATAAACCGACGCATAAATGACGTGAGAAGTCATAAAGTCGGAAAATTTGTCCGAAAGGAAACGAATGTAGCCTTAGACTACGGTCAAGGTCAAAGAAAATAACAAGGCGAAAATAAATGATTTTAAACAAAAACAGGATGCCTTGACACCAAACATGTATTTTAAGAATGACATGAGTAAGGAATGATCTACGGGATCAACCTAACCTTTGGGGTTATAAACAATGGAAAGGTCTACGAGACTAAAACGACCCACAGGTCATGACTAGAAAGAAATAGATTATAAGGACCTCGCCTTAAAGAGGTGAAAGTCTAATAAAATAGCCCATAAGGCTAAGTGATAAAACCTACGGGTTAACTAGACAAAGCGATGTAATCTGTTGAGAATCCTCGCATAAAACAAAGACTGCAAAAGAATAAATTTTGGACTGTCAATATCCCGGTATGGATAATTGACAAAAGTTAAAGAGAAGATGCTAAACTAAAACTTCAGTTTTGATAAGAAATAACATTTTTACAAATATGAATACTGATAGACATATAAATAGTAAGCATGAAAGATATAAGTCTTGACACTGATAGGTGCAAGACGATATATTCAAAAAGTGATATTTCTGAAAATAAAAAAAGTTGATATAAAATTTGGCATGACGTGACATGATCACGGTCAAGAAGTGTAATGTGAAGTATAATCACATTAGAGCCGAGTGATGAATATTGCTAAGTTAATTAAACTAGTGGAAATAACGAGATTACATTATTTCAAGTTGCATTAGGTCGTATAAGATATGTAGATGATTAGTAACCAAAAAGATATTATCATACTTTACTGGTAATACTAACAATTGGTTAAAATACAAGCAATGCTCAATTGATAATCGAGAGCAAATGCATGGAGTTAAACTCGATAAATTATGTAAGAAAAAGTTTCGAGGATGAAACCTCTTTAAGGGGGGTAGACTTGTAACACCCCAAAAACATATTTGGAAATTAAACTACGTTAGTACTAAAAGACGGGAAAATTGCCGTTAGGGGTAAAAGTAACCAGGTGAATATTATGATTTTTAAATAAATAAGCCTAATATTAAATAAAAGCTGAACGAAAGCTTGTGGGAAAGTAAAGTTTATCAAAGCCCGAGTCAACGGGACTCAAAATAAACTAAGTCGTAGATTTCCCAAACCCACTAATTTAACGAGGAATGTTTAACCTAGTTAATAAGTGGGAATATTGTTAGAAATAAGTAGGTTGTGTCCTACTTAATAACTAACCAAACAAGAGGGGCCAGATTCGGGTAAATGGAAAGTTTAATTTAAAAAAAAAACTTAAAATACAAAACACACACAAAAGGTGTGTTCTGTACGTCGACCAGAAGGTTCTCCAAGAACCAAAACCCTAATCTCACTTAGAATCATCAAATTGAAGGTCCAAATGGAGTCAAAATTCACAATTGAACATGGATTAATGATCACCCAAGCTAGGGGATCATAAGGTATATAAAATCTTGACATTTGGTGAAGTTGTAAAGATTGGATAATCATCCTAATCGTAAATTAGGCATGGATTAGAGAAGCTATGGCTAGATTAGTGATGTATACTTTCTTAGGAACAAAACCCTAAGTGAAAATCATACCTAGCATGCTATGAATTGAATGATTGAATGAATTCCCACACTAGGCTAAGTGGGTATTAGTCATAAGATGAATTTGATGATATGATTATGATTAGAATCATCATGCATGTTAGTAATCAGGAAATACTTGAACAAATTATGTGTTTGAGTATATAAATCATACTTAACATGAAATAAGTTCAGTATGATATGATAAGATGATGAAATATTCTTGATTAGAAAGATGTTGATTGCATCATGTGTTAAAGTGATTTAACCGGTAACATAAGAATGACGATACCGGATAATTGGCCAAGTAATTAAACGAATAGTCGAGCTACTTCGTGTAAATTATTTGTGTTAATAGGCCGTTTGACTTTTTAAAGTCAAAATGACCAATGTTATGATCAAGTGATAATTTTGACATAAAGAGCGTAGGATGGAATAGTCGTGAATAATTATGACTAGTCTGACCATCTTACAATTTACAATGATTGTTTGACGATTAACAAGCTAGGTGAAAGCTTGGAAACGAAGCGGGTCAAACAAAGCAAGAATGACGGAAAAGCATAACTGGATGTAAGGTAAGTAAAGCTTACACTCTAATTATTTAATACCTATTGGTTTGATAGGTCGTGAATAGTAAGTCTTGTTTTAAATTATGATGTCCCGACACGGCAAGTGCGGTCCGGAACAAAAGACAATGGTCATAAATCATGTTTAATGGATAAAAAGGAGCTAATGCGGTTAATTAGTCATGAAATGACTAAAAGATAACGAGTTTTTAAATGGTTACCTTATAAGGTAAACCATTGCAAATAATAAGGGTAAAACGGTATTTTGGTCACTTGTTGATAATAACCGTTAGTTGTGAAAGACACTTTATAGTGTAAGTTATAATGGGTCAAAAGAATCAATAAATGATTTATAAGTAAAAAGACTATACGGTGTAAACCGGAGCGAGTCATATAGATAAGATGGTAATAAATATCATCTCATAAAGATTCATGGTCATGTAGACCAAACGGGTCAAAAGGTGAAAATATCACCCTTTGATAATATTGACTAATGGTTTGTCGAGTTGTGTGATTTAGGAATAAATAGCACATGGATGTTTACATCGCTATTACGAAGCGGCCACTAAGGCAAGGTATCGAAACGGGTCAGTATATTGATCCGAGCCAGGTTTGTATAATGATTCAACTCATCATGTAGAACTTGAGGTTCTATAAGAGTTAGACAAGGATAAAATATAGATATTCGGTTATCTTTGTGGTAAACTGAATAAATTGAGTTATGATTATGGTGTTTTAGAAATATAATGGTTTCTAAACAAGATTATAGTTTTAGAAGTGGGATTTTGGTCGAACATGGCTTTAAAAGTCCTTCGTCGTAATAGGAGGGGTAAAAGTGACCAAAATGCCCTTATAAGTGAAATTGAGCAAACGAACCTTAAGGGTTGTTTAGAAATGAGTTTTGTGATCAAATAGATACTTGGAATAAGTATAAAAAGTGAAATATGTGAATCTTTGGGTCAAAAGACTCTATATGGGTCTTTGCCGTAAAATGATAGTTCGAGGGATAAAACTCGGAATATATAGATCTCCACATTAAATCCACCACAAATATAGTTGTGGTGGAAGATTACTTGGTAAGTAATGTGGAAATATAAAGATAGATACAAATGAAAGCGAATCATGTTTAAAATATACTTAAATACCCTTAACGGGTCAAAATAAGCATACGAGCGAAAACGGGTTTAAATTGTGTAAGAAATATGTGATTAGAACCTAACATGGTAGATAATATTAAATTGAAGAGGTGCATGTGAACTAAGGATTAAACAAATATGTTTGTTTGATAAATGCATAAACGGGTTAAAATTTGGTAAAAAGGTAATGAGTCGAAGGCTTAGAAGTCTCAAAATTTATTATGCCGGATGTTGGATTTTAACTTCATAAGATGGAGAATTAAATTACAGACGCGTAGGAAAAAGAATCGTGTAAATTGGATCAATAACGAAGGAGTTATGTTCGTTTTCGTAAAATCAAGCTTGGCTGGGAATATGCAGCACCAGCATCACACATTCTGTCAAAATAGGACCGTGGCATCGCGCCAGGGCCAAAGCCCTTGGCCGTCGCACGCGGCGACGGCCTAAAATGTTGAAAATTTGATTTTTTTGTTTATTTCGATTATTTGACCCAATTACCTTGTTGTACTTGTTATTTAACTATCAAAACTGACTTCTAAGTTGGTTTTGATCATAGGTGAACGTCGAGAGTCCTAGATGAAGATCAAGCGGCGAGCAAGAACCGAACACACGTTAAATGAAGCTTCCGCGTCAATTCTTGATTTGTGTTGTTATAAGTGAATCATGTAAACACTTATAAATTTGTTTTTGAAATGTTGTAAACATTTGGGAATGTTGGTATAACAAGTTTTTGTAAAGTCACATTTTAGCATTAAAATATGTATTTTATCATTAAAATCTTGATAAATTGAGACGGGCATTACATGAGGGGTAGCCCATGCTACCCCTATCAATCCTATAAGTCCGCCACTGCTTAGTCGTCTTGTATTTCACACTCCCGTTACTCGGGTTGCGCTCATTTGACCTGTTTGGTTTGTTCGTGTGAAAGCCATCACTTATGAACAACCAAACTCTATGCACCCTTTATTTGACCCGTTTGGTTTGTTCGTGTGAAGTCCATCACTTATGTGAAGTCCATCACTTATGACCAACCAAACTTTATACATTCTTTATTTGACCCGTTCGGTTCGTTCGTGTGAAGTCCATCTCTTATGAACAACCAAATTTTATACATTCTTTATTTGACCCGTTCGGTTCGTTTGTGTGAAGTCCATCACTTATGAACAACCAAACTTTATGCATTCTTTATTTGACCCATTTGGTTTGTTCGTGTGGAGTGCATCACTTATGAACAACCAAACTTCATGGATATCAAATTCTTAACTATCTTATCAATCAATCAATCATATTATTTAAACAAAGAATAACTACGAAACATATAGTCACGTACCTTAAAGCTTATCCTTCAACCAAGCGTTTGTCCCGACTTGATTACCCGATGCTTCACCCGAGTTGCCTAAAGAGTACAACCCAACATCATAAGAACCTTCCAGCTTATAACTAAACTAAACAAATTGTCAATCACATAACCATGTGTTCTCAATTCACAATTGTTACTCATTTAGGCATTTTATAATACACCTTATGTGCATAACTTTTAACTAGCTATGTTAATTAAATTTAAAATTTTATAACCAAGTAATTCTCAACCAAACAAGTAGGTATGCCCACTATGTAACACCTCGAAAATTTGTGTCCAATAAAATAACGACACGTGTCGTGTAAGACAAAAGTGTTATAAACCCGGATCTAGTTAAAGATGTATGGCAGGATTTAAACGTGTCGACATGTTAATTTATACCTATGAACGACCTCATTATGAATCCCAAGACACTAATATATATTATAAACATATGATATACTCAAATCCGGTAAATGCTAGCAATGATTGATCCAAAATTGAAAGAATGGGATCCTACGAGGATATGCACGACAACCTTCATTTACGGCCCTTTCAAAAGGATCCAAGGCAACTTTAGAATATATCATGGTGGTCTTAATTGTTTAGGACCTGTTCAAGAGGCCCCCTACTGAAAATAGAAGCCCAAATTCGAAATATCTAGTTGCCTGTTCGAAGCTTGAAAGGTCAAAAGATTTTTGCCTGCTGGTAAGGGCTTACGGACCGTAAAGGTCTGCCTTACGGTCCGTAAGGAGTCCCCAGTAACAGAAAATTTGACAGCTGCCTGTTATGAACGAGTAACCGACTTATATTGATATTTTCCACTTCCATGAGCGACCCATACTTGCTTTTAGACCTTAGGGACACTTGTGAATGATCCATGATCAGTTGTAGCATTGTTTTTCATGATCACAAGCAATCAAACTCACTATAAAAGGTCCCTCATGTTGCAACTTTGTGATCATGCTTTCCATCTGCATTTGTGGAACTTCCTGGAGCATAAGATCTGTCCCCAAGCATCTCTAATCGTGCATTAGACCTTGGTAAGTATCCTTGACCTTCCTTAATTGAGTTTTGCTTAGTTATTAGCTTAAAAGTCAAACCGTCGTAATTAAGGTTTGACTTATCGATTAATAACTAATGGTCCAGTGTTTAGTCAAATTAAAGGTAGTTATAAGTTGGTAATTATCTGGGCATTAAACCCTTAAAAGGGCACCCTCTGATTCCCGCTCTAACTAGGTCATTTGTCGGGTCAAAGTTGTTTATAAAAAGTCAACATAAACTTAATTTGCGAATTAACATGTAATTAAGCAATGTAGAAGACATGTAACCTATTTTATCACTCATATAACTTAGTAATAAATGTAAGAACATGTCTAAGCATGTTCGACCCGATAATTTTCCGTTTAGAACCGTTTCGGAACCGAAAGTCGCAAAACTTTGAATTTTGCTTTGACTTCAGTTCTGACCCGAATTAGATGGGTTTAGAAATGCCATAGAGCTTCCTTAGGACCAGGCTACATGATGGTATAACCCTCTGTGATTGGTTGATTGATTGTCCGTTTCGTTTACACGTTTCCGTTAATTGTCTAATGTTGACCAATATGCCCTTTTGACCATAAAACGAGAATTTTGGAAATGTGAGAGGACAATGATCTTTTTTACTGATTTATAAACATGTCCCTAAAGTTTCATACCAGTTCGAGGTCCAGAATAGGAGTTATGCTAAATAGCGCATTTAAAAAGCTTTTTGTTAATTAAACGGCGCAATTAGCATAAAGCCTATCTAAACCCAATTTTTGACACCAAACCTTTTACCCACTGATGTAATATAATATTTTAAGATTTTTGAAGATTTTTAATTATTGTTAACCTGAGCATAACCTAAGGTTATGGCCTCGATTCGGTAAATACCGATTATACCATTTTTGTTTATAAAATGAGTTTTACATAGTATTTTGACACCAATTTAATTGCTACTGATTTTATATGATAAATAAAGTATTTTGAACTTTATAACCTAATCAGAAAACTCACATTTCCTGTATAACCTGGAAATCGCTTAAAATGGCTTTTTACGCGTATTAAACACCTAGTATGGGTTTAAAACCATTTTGTCGTATAAGACTTATCACCAACTGATATAACCTGATAAATTAAGTTATTTTACTGATTTATTCAGACCCGAATCTCAGAATTTCATTTAATCTCTTTTATAATCTTTAAAATGACCAAAATACCCCTTCGGGGCTTAAATTGAGATTTAACTCGTTTTGGGCATAATGGAAGGTATCCTACTGATATCAAAACCTATTTAAGGCATATTAAATTAGGAAACCTGTAAATGACTCTCATGGTTACCCGTTATGCCTCTTGCGCGTTCGGTTCGGTTTATGTAACTAGTTTGCATAAATTAGCCAAAACGGGTCGAACCTTATCATTTTTATCTCAAAATCCAGAATGTGTTTAGTTTACCCATATTATACAAGTCTTCAAACTTGTCGGGTCTAAACCACATTCTATTCCGGTCTTCGCTTAATCACGCGTTCGAACCGTATCTTCCTTTAAAACTAACCGGTCTAAGCTTAAGCTTAACTAAAGACCGTTAGGATTCTAATAGGTTATTATAAACCTTCGTTCCAGAATAGGAGACCTGGTAAAAGCTACGTGCACTTGCTTGTTGTGAATATTACTTGCAAAGGTAAATACTTTTAACTTATTTTCCCTATACTGGCTTGGGGTACGGTATATAAAATACCGGTTGGTCGGGCATTGAATCTTTAGTTGTATGAAAGTTAAATCATTGAGATGTCCCGTTTGAAAATGTCTTGTTTGCTTAAAGCCTTTGGGGGGGTTAATGACCATGTCCCGGATATCCTTGGCATCATTTTACGAAATGGCCACGACCTAAGCACGGGGTGTAGGCGTACACCCGTCAGTGTCTAAATGAATAATGTGGTGTGTCTATTAATCTTTAACCCGGTCTGCGGATCGGACTACTGAACGCATAAGGAACATGTAATTCTTTTACAAGATTATATTCAAATAATTATCCCAAGTTATAAAAAGTTTGTGCCACGTGCATTCAAATCAATTTTAAACCTTTTTCAAAATGAGTCGGTTAATTGTATTTACCAGTGTAAACTGACCTATTTTCCCAAAAGGTTAAGTGCAGGTACTACTCGAACTAGGCTGGCTTTCTCCTAGCGTCCGCAATAAGTCTCGCAAGCTTGGATGCCATAAAACTGTTGAACAATGTTTCCTTTTTATTTTTGATCCACATGTGGATTATTTTCAACTGTTTGTGATACTTGATATTACAATTTATTAAAGTTGAAATATATCTATCTTTTGCTTCCGCTGTGCATTTAAATATTGTGTTGGTTGACTATGATAATATTAACAACGTCACGATACTCCCCACCGGGCCCACTGGTAATACGTGGAAATATCGGGGTGTGACAGGTTGGTATCAGAGCCAACACTGAGTGAATTAAACACTAGCCTTTTTGTGTTTAATCTCAGTTACACAAATTGCACATTCCTCGATCCTCGAGTCTAGATAAATAACATAGGACAAATTCTGTGTTGTTTTATTTTTGTTTTTGTTTTATATATATTCTTGTTGTTATCTTTGTTTATATTGACAGGTTTAACAATGCCGCCAAGATTCCGAAGAGGAGGAAGAGGTAAAGGGCCAATCAGCACCCCCAACGATCACGAAGCCGATCCTCAGGGAAACTGGAGGAACCATTTGGAGCCCGCTAGAGGGTGTGTATCGCACAGCTCAACACCTCCTTACCATCATTCCTTTGGGCCGCATTCAGAAAACGGCCCGATAACCCACAACCTTCATATATACCTCTCCAGCGATCCCTTTCGCACCATTCCTTCGGCGACCCCACTCCTGTCTTTCAGGGCCGGTTCAACCCGGCAAACTATATCGAAGAACCAGTGGGTTTTAACCCACTAGGACCTGAAGACCATTTCTCGGGAGACCGAGCAATGGACATGGACGAGGACACAGATCCCGTCGAGCCTGCATCAGGGACTCCCAACCATCCCATCGAGATCTCTAATGGATCATCCTTCCACGGATCACCCACGGTGGTCCAGACAGTTATCAAGCAAGGTTTAACCAATATGAGTGGTATTTTACACCCTCTCATAACCCACAACAGCAGCAGCAACAGGATCCCTCTGAGGATTCGCGTTTCGTGGCAGTCACCCCACCGCCACCACCGCCGCCAGTTCATCAAGCACCTCCAGAACCATCGAGGCGTAGGAGAACAGGCGCACGAATATCCGCGCGAGGAGGGGATTTTCACTTCAGCAACCCCCATCACTCAAGTGGCAGTCACTACCCGCCACTGCATGAAGACCCACAATTGGATGGGCCCTCAAACCCAGTTCCAGAGGTGAATTCTGCACCAGTTGCACCACAGCCGCCACCATTGGGTTTTGATAACCCGATTCCTACATACGCCGGTTCAATGGCGTACAATCCGTTTGAGCAGCCGGCTCACACTCTTTATAACTATGCTGAAGCCGACCCGTACCTTGTAGCGGCCAACTACAACGCCCTTCATCCCGAAGGACCATATGGAGCCCCTTGGGGGATGGGATATCCAGCTAATGGGTATCAAATGCCTGCTCGACCTCCGATTCGACAGTAGTCGCAGCCACCACGATTTTCACCACCGGAACAGGAGGAAATCCTCCAAAGACTAAGTCGGGTGGAACATGAATTTCAGGAAGAACGTAGGAATAACCGGGGATTCCTCAAGGGCCTAGCAAGCTTGTTAAAGGGGAAGAAGAAAAGAGATCATTAAATCCCTATATGTATTGTTGTATTTCCTATTTTCAATCAAGTCCCTGCGTGGACATTTATCTATGTATTTAGTCCCTGCGTGGACTTGTCTTTTTAGTCCCTGCGTGGACATTTGTTTTAGTACTTGGTCCCTGTGTGGACTTGTATTTCGGTTTAGCCCCTGCGTGGGTAGGTTGTTATGTTAAAAGTCCCGTTTAGGGCAATGTGTACTCCTTAATGGTTAATGGAATGTTAAGTTTATAAATTTCATTTTGTCATTATATGCATAAATATATTATACATGAAATAAATGAATCAAAATCATTCCTTTTAAAATATATCTGCCTATTTAAATATTAACTAAGAATCTTAAAGGTATAGCCTAGCCTGCATGTCATTATACGACTTGGCCAAGATGGTAAGACCTGTTTAAAAAGATTCAAATCCCTGTTAACATCTGAAAACATGTTAACGCTCTTGACAGACGTGATTCGTTAAAATCACACACGTCATTCTTATAATTGGATTCATCAAAAGATTCCTGACCTAAATCAATGATCTATAAATCATTGGGTTAAATCATCAAATAAGATGATCATACGCTGACCATCCATTGGTAATATAGTGCCTACGGGCCATGCTCATTGTCCTATAAGACAAAAGACAGTAGTAGTCTACGACTCCCTGTCAGAAAAAGGTAAAGAACTATGTTCAAACCTTCATGCCTTGATTCTTTGAAATCATGGCTTATGATTTAGAAATGTCCCAGTGACTAGGCCTTTTGTGCTAATAATACTATTATTGTTTTATAATTAGGATAGGTTATAGTAAAATCCTAAATAAATCTGAGTAACAAATTAACCAAATATGGTCTATGTTTACCATGGTTAATGAATTGCCCTAAAAGGCAATTCCATAATAAACTCCCAAATAAATTATTGTCGATATCTTATGTAACAGTTCAAACTACATGGCTGACTCGGATGAGATCAACAGTCACCCACGGGAGGATCATGATAATACCCGAATTAACATCACGGGTGCAGAACTGCAAGCATTGATAGACAATGCGGTTACCAAAGCTATAGAACGACAGTATAATGAATATAGCGGGACTTGAAGTAGGACCCTATCCGCACCGCACCGCATTCCAAGCCTAAGACTCATTCTGAGGCTCACAGCAAGCCACCCTCCAAGAAGGAAGAGCCAAAGAAAGGTGATGACGATCGTCACTCTTCAAATCAGCAAAGCGTTCCATCTCAAAGGATCGTATTGAATCAAGGACCCCGTGATAAGGGTTGCTCCTACAAGTATTTTGTTTCATGCAAACCCAGGGATTTCACTGAGGAAAAAGGAGCTATAGACTGCATGACATGGTTGGATGAGATGGACACCGTGGTTGATATCAGCGGGTGCACTGATAAGGATGTGGTGAAGTTCGTGTCTCAGTCATTCAAGGGGGAGGCATTAGCTTGGTGGAGGTCTTTGATCCAAGCTACAGGGAAAATCCCATTGTACAATATGACTTGGGATCAGTTTGTGTCATTGATCAGGGAGAACTACTGTCCTCAGCATGAGGTTGAAAAGATTGAGTCGGATTTTCTGTCATTGGTAATGAAAAATCTGGATTGCCAAGCTTACCTTACGAGCTTTAATACAATGTCAAGGTTGGTTCCTTACCTTATGACCCCGGAACCCAAAAGAATAGCTCGTTTCATTGGGGGTTTAGCCCCAGAGATTAAGGCAAGTGTAAAAGCCTCTCGGCCAGCTACATTCAGGTCTGCAGCTGATATATCCTTGTCCCTCACACTGGACGCGGTCAGGCAGAGATCGCTGAGGAACACGGATGCCGAGAAAAGGAAGCGTGAAGATGACAATTCATGACGGTCAGACAAGAAGCACAGGGGAAACAATGACCACAAGAAGGGGTCTGGTTCTAAGAAGGATGGGCATCAATCTGGAGATAAGCCCAAGTGTAAGGTTTGTAAGAAACACCACTTTGGGAGGTGCAGACTTGACTCAAAATCCCAATCTCAGCCGAGGCCTTGTGGGATTTGCAAATCTTCAGAACATAAGACCCTAGAGTGCAAGAAACTGAAGGACGCAACGTGCTACAGTTGCAACGAAAAAGGGCACATTAAGACAAATTGCCCAAAATATGCAAAGAAAGCTGAGGAAGGGAAGAAGACCAATGATAGGGTCTTCAGGATGGATGCAAAGGAAGCTGTGCAGGACGACAATGTGATCACAGGTACCTTCCTTATAAATGATGTTTATGCGAGAGTGCTATTTGATTCAGGAGCTGATAAATCATTTGTAGATAATAAGTTTTGTAAGTTACTGAATTTACCTGTTAAAACCCTAAGTGTGAAGTATGAGGTTGAATTAGCAGATGGCACCTTAGAAACCGCCTCAACCATATTAGATGGATGTTTCATATCCATTAAGAACCACTCTTTTCCTTTGTCCCTACTTCCTTTGAAATTAGCCGGTTTCGACATAGTTTTAGGCATGGACTGGTTATCTCATAACCAGGCCCAGATCGTCTGCAATAAAAAGCAGGTGGTGATCAAGACTCCGTCTGGTGAATTACTTATCATTCAGGGAGATACCCAGTATGGACTGCCTGAGCAAGTGACTATGCCAAGGCCTCTAGGTGTTTGAAGAAGGGTTGTGTCATCTACATGGCACAAGTGACTATGGATGAGCCGAAGCCCAAGATTGAGGATATCCCCGTCATTTCTGAATACCTTGAAGTTTTTCCTGAAGAACTACCCGGTTTACCACCAGATAGGCAAGTAAAATTCAAAATTGACATTATCTCTGGAGCAGCACCAGTAGCAAGGCGCCTTATAGGTTGGCACCAACAGAGATGAAGGAATTGAGAACACAACTAGATGAATTGCTAGCCAAAGGTTTCATTAGACCTAGTTCGTCCCCATGGGGAGAGCCAATCTTATTTGTCAAGAAGAAGGATGGATCGATGCGTCTTTGCATCGATTACCGTGAGCTTAATAAGGTCACTATGAAGAATAGGTATCCATTGCCCAGGATCGACGATCTGTTCGATCAACTTCAAGGGGCAAGTTACTTCTCTAAGATTGACTTAAGGTCAGGATATCATCAACTGAAGGTTAGAGATGAAGACGTACACAAGTCTGCATTCAAGACTCATTATGGTCATTACGAGTTCCTAGTGATGCCTTTTGGGCTCACTAATGCGCCTGCCGCATTCATGGATCTCATGAATCGTGTTTGCAAGCCTTATTTGGATAAATTTGTCATCATTTTCATCGACGACATTCTCATTTACTCGAAAAGCCAAGCTGACCACGAGAAGCATCTCCGTTGCATTCTGAAACTGCTTCATCAAGAAAAACTCTATGCCAAATTTTCCAAGTGTGAATTTTGGCTTCGTGAAGTCCAATTTCTTGGACATATGGTTAGTGAACGCGGAATCCAGGTAGATCCCGCTAAGGTTGAAGCTGTCATGAATTGGCAAGAGCCAAAGACGCCCACAAAGATTTGCAGCTTCTTGGGATTGGCAGGATATTACAGGCGTTTCATTGAAAAATTTTCAAGGATTGCTGCAACCCTAACTTCTTTGACTAGGAAGAATATTAAGTTCAACTGGGGACCGAAGCAACAAGAATCTTTTGATATCCTTAAGCAGAAGCTAAGCAATGCACCTGTATTGACATTGCCTGATGGAATAGAAGAGTTTATGGTATATTGTGATGCATCACACACCGGGATGGGGTGTGTGCTTATGCAGAAAGGCAAAGTTATTGCCTATGCTTCACGTCAGTTAAAGGTGCATGAAAAGAATTACACCACCCATGACTTGGAGTTGGGTGCCGTTGTATTTGCACTAAAACTGTGGAGACACTACTTGTATGGAACCAAGTGTGTGATCTATTCTGATCACAAGAGCCTTCAACATCTGTTCAATCAGAAGGACTTGAACATGAGGCAGCGACGTTGGATGGAAACTTTGAATGATTATGATTGTGAAATAAGATACCATCCTGGCAAGGCGAATGTAGTCACCGATGCCTTAAGCCGAAAGGAAAGAGTGAAGCCTATAAGAATCAATGCTAAGAGCATTGAGATAAAGAATGGTTTAAACGAAAGGTTGTTAGCTGCACAGAAGGAAGCTGTGTCGGAAGCTAACTATCCTAATGAAAAGCTAGGAGTAACTGAAGAACAGTTATCCTATGGCAAGGATGGAATTCTAAGGTTAAATGGACGAATATGGGTTCCAGTTTATGGAGGACTTCGAGATGTTATCCTCCAGGAAGCCCACAATTCTAAATATTCCATTCATCCTGGAGCTGATAAGATGTACCAGGATCTGAAAGCGAATTATTGGTGGATAGGCTTGAAGAAGTCTATAGCTACCTATGTAGCTAAATGTTTGATGTGTGCGCAAGTCAAAGCTGAACATCAGAAGCCGTCAGGTTTACTACAACAGCCTGAACTTCCCACGTGGAAGTGGGAAATGGTGACAATGGATTTCATCACCAAGTTGCCAAAGACAAAGAAAGGAAATGATACTATATGGGTGATACTGGATAGACTGACTAAGTCAGCACATTTCCTACCCATTAAGGAGACCTATAGCTCCGACATGTTAGCCCAACTGTACGTAGATAAGATTGTATCTCTACATGGTGTACCGGTGTCTATTATCTCTGACAGAGATACTAGATACACATCACATTTTTGGAAAAGTTTCCAACAGTCTTTGGGCACGCGCTTAAATTTTAGTACGACTTACCATCCTCAGACGGACGACCAGAGTGAGCGTACTATCCAAACTTTGGAAGATATGCTTCGTGCATGTGTGATTGACTTAGGTGGTAGTTGGGATAACCACCTGCCATTAATCGAGTTCTCGTACAACAATAGCTATCATACGAGCATCAAGGCGGCGCCCTTCGAGGCCTTGTACGGTAGAAAGTGCAGAACGCCCGTTTGTTGGGCGGAAGTTGGAGATGTCCAACTGACAGGACCTGAAATAGTCTTTGAAACGACGGACAAGATTGTCCAGATTCGTGACTGCCTGAAAGCTGCTAGGGATAGGCAGAAAAGCTACGTAGATCTAAAGCGTAAACCTCTGAAATTCGAGGTAGGTGATAAAGTGTTGCTTAAAGTATCACACTGGAAGGGAGTAATGCGATTTGGTAAGAAAGGTAAGTTAAGCCTGAGATACATAGGACCATTCGAGGTCATCGAATGTGTCGGATCAGTTGCTTATAAGTTAAACTTACCTGAAGAGCTCAGTGGTATTCATAACGTATTCTACATCTGCAATCTGAAGAGATGTCTAGCGGATGAATCACTAGTCATACCACATACATATGTGCACATAGAAGAGAGCATGAAGTTTGTTAAAAAACCTGTGTCGATCGAGGATCGACAAGTTAAGAAGCTTCGGAGGAAGCATATACCGATTGTAAAAGTTAAGTGGGATGCTCGTAGAGGTCCCGAATACACATGGGAGGTAGAGTCTACCATGAAAGAAAAGTACCCTTATTTATTTCAGTAAATCTCGAGGTCGAGATTTCTTTTAAGGGGGTGAGGATGTAACACCTCGAAAATTTGAGTCAAATAAAATAATGACACGTGTCATGTAAGACAAAAGTGTTATAAACCCGGATCTAGTTAAAGATGTATGGCAGGATTTAAACGTGTCGACATGTTAAGTTATACCTCTGAACGACCTCATTATGAATCCCAAGACCCTAATATATATTATAAACATCTGATATACTCAAATCCGGTAAATGCTAGCAATGATTGATCCAAAATTGAAAGAATGGGATCCTACGAGGATATGCACGACAACCTTCATTTACGGCCCTTTCAAAAGGATCCAAGGCAACTTTAGAACATATCATGGTGGTCTTAACTGTTTAGGACCTGTTCAAGAGGCCCCCTACTGAAAATAGAAGCCCAAATTCGAAATATCCAGTTGCCTGTTCGAAGCTTGAAAGGTCAAAATATTTTTGCCTGCTGGTAAGGGCTTACGGACCGTAAAGGTCTGCCTTACGGTCCGTAAGGAGTCCCCAGTAACAGAAAATTTGACAGCTGCATGTTATGAACGAGTAACCGACTTATATTGATATTTTCCACTTCCATGAGCGACCCCTACTTGCTTTTAGACCTTAGGGACACTTGTGAATGATCCATGATCAGTTGTAGCATTGTTTGTCATGATCATAAGCAATCAAACTCACTATAAAAGGTCCCCCATGTTGCAACTTTGTGATCATGCTTTCCATCTGCATTTGTGGAACTTCCTGGAGCATAAGATCTGTCCCCAAGCATCTCTAATCGTGCATTAGACCTTGGTAAGTATCCTTGACCTTCCTTAATTGAGTTTTGCTTAGTTATTAGCTTAAAAGTCAAACCGTCGTAATTAAGGTTTGACTTATCGATTAATCACTAATGGTCCAATGTTTAGTCAAATTAAAGGTAGTTATAAGTTGGTAATTATGTGGGCATTAAACCCTTAAAAGGGCACCCTCTGATTCCCGCTCTAACTAGGTCATTTGTCAGGTCAAAGTTGTTTATAAAAAGTCAACAGAAACTTAATTTGCGAATTAACATGTAATTAAGCAATGTAGAAGACATGTAACCTATTTTATCACTCATATAACTTAGTAATAAATGTAAGAACATGTCTAAGCATGTTCGACCCGATAATTTTCCGTTTAGAACCGTTTCGGAACCGAAAGTCGCAAAACTTTGACTTTTGCTTTGACTTCAGTTCTAACCCGAATTAGATGTGTTTAGAAACGACTTAGAGATTCCTTAGGACCAGGCTACATGATGGTATAACCCACTGTGATTGGTTCATTGATTGTCCGTTTCGTTTACACGTTTCCGTTAATTGCCTAATGTTGACCAATATGCCCTTTTGACCATAAAACGAGAATTTTGGAAATGTGAGAGGACAATAATCTTTGTTACTGATTTATAAACATGTCCCTAAAGTTTCATACCATTTGGAGGTCCAGAATAGGAGTTATGCTAAATAGCGCATTTAAAAAGCTTTTTTTTAATTAAACGGCGCAATTAGCATAAATCCTATCTAAACCCAATTTTTGACACCAAACCTTTTACCCACTGATGTAATATAATATTTTGGGATTTTTGAACATTTTTAATTATTTTTAACCTGAGCATAACCTAAGGTTATAGCCTCGATTCGGTAAATACCGATTATACCCTTTTTGTTTATAAAATGAGTTTTACATAGTATTTTGACACCAATTCAATTGCTACTGATTTTATATGATAAATAAAGTATTTTGAACTTTATAACCTAATCAGAAAACTCACATTTCCTGTATAACCTGGAAATCGCTTAAAATGGCTTTTTACGCGTATTAAACACCTAGTATGGGTTTAAAACCATTTTGTCATATAAGACTTATCACCAACTGATATAACCTGATAAATTAAGTTATTTTACTGATTTATTCAGACCCGAATCTCAGAATTTCATTTAATCTCTTTTATAATCTTTAAAATGACCAAAATACCCCTACGGGGCTTAAATTGAGATTTAACTCATTTTGGGCATAATGGAAGGTATCCTACTGATATCACAACCTATTTAAGGCATATTAACTTAGGAAACCTGTAAATGACTCTCATGGTTACCCGTTACGCCTCTTGCGCGTTCGGTTCGGTTTATGTAACTAGTTTGCATAAATTAGCCAAAACGGGTCGAACCTTATCATTTTTATCTCAAAATCCAGAATGTGTTTAGTTTACCCATATTATACAAGTCTTCAAACTTGTCGGGTCTAAACCACATTCTATTCCGGTCTTCGCTTAATCACGCGTTCGAACCGTATCTTCCTTTAAAACTAACCGGTCTAAGCATAAGCTTAACTAAAGACCGTTAGGATTCTAATATGTTATTATAAACCTTCGTTCCAGAATAGGAGACCTGGTAAAAGCTACGTGCACTTGCTTGTTGTGAATATTACTTGCAAAGGTAAATACTTTTAACTTGTTTTCCCTATACGGGCTTGGGGTACGGTATATAAAATACCGTTTGGTCGGGCATTGAATCTTTAATTGTATGAAAGTTAAATCATTGAGATGTCCAGTTTGAAAATGTCTTGTTTGCTTAAAGCCTTTGGGGGGTTAATGACCATGTCCCGGATATCCTTGGCATTATTTTACGAAATGGCCACGACCTAAGCACGGGGTGTAGGCGTACACCCGTCAGTGCCTAAATGAATAATGTGGTGTGTCTATTAATCTTTAACCCAGTCTGCGGATCGGGCTACTGAACGCATAAGGAACATGTAATTCTTTTACAAGATTATATTCAAATAATTATCCCAAGTTATAAAAAGTTTGTGCCACGTGCATTCAAATCAATTTTAAACCTTTTTTAAAATGAGTCGGTTAATTGTATTTACCAGTGTAAACTGATGTATTTTCCCAAAAGGTTAAGTGCAGGTACTACTCGAACTAGGCTGGCTTTCTCCTAGCGTCCGCAATAGGTCTCGCAAGCTTGGATGCCATAAAACTGTTGAACAATGTTTCCTTTTTATTTTTGATCCACCTATGGATTATTTTCAACTATTTGTGATACTTGATATTAAAATTTATTAAAGTTGAAATATATCTATCTTTTGCTTTCGCTGTGCATTTAAATATTGTGTTGGTTGACTATGATAATATCAACTACGTCACGATACTCCCCACCGGGCCCACCGGTAATACGTGGAAATATCGGGGTGTGACACACTATAAATGCTTTAGCATGAAGATTTAGTTGATCATGAGTTCATAACCCAAAGTTAACCATCTAGGTTTCATGGATTCAACCTTTTCATCAAAACCCACCTATACATACATGGCTATTAGTTCAAACACATAATCATAGCATTTGTTTTACTACTACTCATCAAGGGTTTACTAGGGGTGTTCAAAAAAATCTGAATCCAAATTCGAATCCGAAATATCCGAAAACCAGTATCCGAAATATCTGAAATCTCGGATATCCGAAAATCGGATAATCCGAATTTTCGGATTCGGATATCAATTTTAAATTTTTTCAGATAATCGGATTATCCGAATCCGAAAACTTAAAAAACTATATATATTTATTAATATATTTTGCCCACTAGTCCAATAAGGCCCAACCCATTTCCTCTAATACATTTACAGTAATACGCCACTTTTGACATCAATTATTCACAAATCCAAAAGAAAAAAAACACTAGGGTTTATGTTTCTCAAGTCTCAGCCACTTTCTCAATTCTCAGCCACCCCGTCGCCCCTCCCACCCTTCATCGCCGTGAGTTTTTGAAACCCTTCTCTTTCTCCGATCACGACGCGTCTATATCTGGCATGTAACCGCTCTTAAGTTTCGATCTTCTGTAACACCTTGTCCATATCTACTGTACATAGGAGTAGACCTGCTCGTTTTTTATGTATGAATGTGTAGATCTAACTTGTACTTCTAATTGATTATAGATACTTGTTTTGAATCTTTGAAATTTTCAACTGTTTTAAATGTTTGTGGTTGTTTTAAAGTTTGAATGTTATTTAAAACAGCCTTTGATTTGATTTTGTCCATGAAACTGATTTTTGTTTTTTTTTTAATTTTAAATTCAAATATCCTAAATAACAGGCTTTGATTTAGTTTTGTCATGAAACAGATTTTTGTTTTATATCTTAAATAAATTCGGATATCCGTTAAGATATCCGAATCCGAAATTTCGGAGGATTCGGATATCAATATTCACTATCCGAAAGTTTCGGATATCCGATTTTCAGATATCCGAAAAGTGGATAATCCGATCTTGAACACCCCTAGGGTTTACCTCTAATCATGTAAGATCTACAAATTTAACATATATTCACAATCCATTCATCAATTGCACATCTTATGGTTCATCAAGGATTATCTACTTCACCAAGCACTAGATTTTTGACATACCTTAAGATGAGATGATGCAATAGACTCTAAATCATCAAGCATGCATCAAAATTACTTCAATTTTCCACTGAATTGGGTGGATTTGGGGTCAATTGATCAAGAGCTAGGGTTTCCCCCTTTCCATTCTCCTGGTCGTTGCACACACACACACACATATGTGTGTGTTGTGTTTTAAGTTTTCTTTTTAATAAACTAGTTTTCCCCTTGTTCCAATTTAGTCCCTCATGTTTGGTTTTAGTTATAAAAGATTACAACTCATTATTCTATTACCCATTTACATGAAACTAATTTGGTTAATTATTCCTAGTTATCACATTTGGAATATTTATCAAGTACATATATGTAGAAGCGTGTGTGTGTATATATATATACACACACATACATACATACATACATACATACATACATACATACATACATACATACATACATACATACATACATACATACATACATACATACATACATACATACATACATACATACATACATACATACATACATACATACATACATACATACATACATACACACATATATATATATATATATAACTCTAGTATTTTTGGGGTGTTACAAGTCCACCCCCTTAAGGAGGTTTCGTCCTCGAAACTTGAATACATACCGAAAAGGGAAGGGTATAATCGCATCATTTCTTCTTCGGACTCCCACGTGGTGTTCGCCCCTTTCCGGTGCTCCCATTTTACCTTGACTTGGTCAATTTCTTTGTTTCTTAGGCCTTTGACATTTCGGTCAAGGATCGCAATAGTCTTAGCTACCTAATTGAGTTTATCGTCCACTTCTATGTCATCATAAGGAACGTAGGCCGTTTCGTTGGCCAAACACTTTCAGAGATGTGAGACGTGGAACGTGTTGTGTATTTATAATAAATGATATTAATAAAGTAGCCGTCTTTTCAGTTTTACTGTATATTTTTACTGTTTTTTTGTTCAACTTTTCAGGTTTGGCGTTTTTGAATGGGTTTTAGTAGTTTTTGGCGTTTTTTTTTTCATTTTTAGCTTTTTTAATTAATACTTCTGTAAGTTACTTTCATTATAGTTTTGGAGTTTTTGGCGTTTTTACTTCATTTATGGCGTTTTCATATGCATTTTGACTGTTTTGGCGTTTAATTAAGATAATGTATTTTTTATTCTAAATTGAAAAATACATAGCAAACAACAGAAAAAGAAAATTAAAAAAAAAAAACAATTAATCTTCCAAATCTTCAGTGTCATCAGTCTCTTTCTTCTTTGAATCATGTTCGCTGGTGGTTTGGCTTAGCCATGCTTGTTTTTTTGTGGCCGTTTGGAAAGTCAAAATGACATGAGTTTTTTTTAATATGTATCTTCAAACAACTCAGTAGTGTCATTCGTCTTTTCATGCCATTAAAATATTCATCAAGAACAAGACACAAAAAATGATATAAGTCTGACCCAGCATCTTTTTGTTTATGATTTGTCCATCTCATGTAGCAAAATGTTATTTTAGTCACAACACCTCATGGAAGAATGCATTATCCGACACTTTGGCGTAGAACAATATTTTGAATATACAAAAAACGATATTTGGCATGTTTGGCGTTTTACGGAGGAAATAGTGTATCTGAAAGAACTGTCGATCTTTTGGAATCTTTTGATGTTTGAGTGTTTTTGGCGTTTTCTAAGATGAATGGTATATAGTAGAAAATATGGCGTTTTTGAGTAGTTGTGTTTGATGTTTTGGGAATTTTGGCGTTTGTAAGTTGAATAGTTTATAGTCTTGGATGTTTTTTGTTTATATAGCGATGTGATTTGGTCCGTATTGGCGTTTTATTCATCATTATGGCGTTTTGGTATAGAGGTGTAAAGATGCTTTTACCCTTAATGATGCGCGTCCACGTAAGAAAATTGATGTTATTTACGAAAACACCACCGCGCCAATCTAGTCCATAGATTGTTTTAATCGGACGATCGATAAGCGTTCTCACCGTTCTCGCACTTTCTACCGTTTTCTCCAAATCCCGGCCCTTTATATATATATATATATATAACTCTAGTATTTTTGGGGTGTTACAAGTCCACCCCCTTAAGGAGGTTTCGTCCTCGAAACTTGAATACATACCGAAAAGGGAAGGGTGTAATCGCATCATTTCTTCTTCTGATTCCCACGTGGTGTTCGCCCCTTTCCGGTGCTCCCATTTTACCTTGACTTGGTCAATTTCTTTGTTTCTTAGGCCTTTGACATTTCGGTCAAGGATCGCAATAGGCTTAGCTACCTAATTGAGTTTATCGTCCACTTCTATGTCATCATAAGGAACGTAGGCCGTTTCGTTGGCCAAACACTTTCAGAGATGTGAGACGTGGAACGTGTTGTGTATTCCACTCAATTCTTCTGGTAGTTCTAGTCGGTAAGCCACCTTGCCCACTCGATCGATAATCTTGAAAGGCCCAATAAACTGCGGGCTCAACTTTCCTCTATTCCTAAATCGAATGATCCCCTTCTACGGAGATACTTTAAGCATTACCCTTTCACCAATTTGAAACTCGATAGCTCTTCGCCTTCTATCCGCATAAGACTTTTTCCGATCTTGAGCCGCTTTCAAATGGGCCTGAACCGCGTCAATCTTCTCGTTTGTGGCTCTAACCACATCCTTGTGGGCGAGTTCATGAGGGCCCACTTCACCCCAACATACCGGGGTTCGACACTTTCGACCATAGAGTATTTTGTACGAGGCTCTACCGATACTTGAATGGTAACTGTTGTTGTATGAAAATTCGACTAAAGGTAGGTAAGCATCCAAACTACCACCAAAGTCTATTATACATGCCCGAAGCATATCTTCTAATGTTTGAATCGTTCGTTCACTTTTCCTGTCTGTTAGTGGGTGATAAGCCATACTAATCAATAACTTTGTACCCATCTATTCTTGAAATTCCCACCAAAAGTTTGAAGTGAACCGGGTATCTCTATCGGACACGATTGATACCGGCACTTCATGGCGTGCTATAATTTTATTTATGTACACCTCATACATCTTTTCGGATGTATAGGTTTCGTGGATAGGAATAAAATGAGCACTCTTGGTCAGTCTATCCACAATCACCCATATCGCATCGAATCCTCGAGCCGTCCTTGGTAACTTGGTTAATAGATCCATGGTGACTTGTTCCCGTTTCCAAACCGATATGTCTAATGGTTGGAGATTTCCATAAGGCTTTTGATGCTCCGCTTTAACTTGTAAATAAGTTAGGCATTTTTCGACATATTTAGCCACGTCCCGTTTAATTCCGGGCCACCAATAATTTTGTTTTAAGTCTCGGTACATTTTTGTCGCTCCCGGGTGAACCAAATAACGTGTCACAGCCCCCGACTCCACCTTGGGAGCGGGAGCCGTGAACCAGTCAGATGGTATCGGTGTTTATTAGATACGCAACGAAATTTTTTTTCATCAGTATCGTAGTTAGGAAATAATTTTAGAGTTTATAAAAACACCAACTTTTAATATTAAATAAATGGGTTAAAACCCATATTCATTTCAAATGTTTTTATAGGCATAAACCCAAATAAATAAAGCATAAATTTCTTCTTTTATTCACGTATTTATAGCCACTTTATTTAAGCCTTCAGTGCTCCATAGCTGGCTTCTATCATCTTTACAGCAAATTACTACCTGAAACACGTTTTGAAAACATTTTATCAGTAATAAATACTGGCGAGTTCATTCCATTTTTATAAAAATATATTGTTATACTTTACAACATTAAGGTTTGTATTTTTGTTTATATTTACTAAAACTTAATCAGTATTCGTCACATGGTGGCAGTTCCGATGTGACGATGGTCATATCACTCATTGGCTAACTTTCGTCCAATAGTGCAGTTTATCAAGTAATAGATATATAGTATATCTTACTATTATTCAAAGGGATCTGTCACTAGGCGATTCATGTGATGGTGGTCAAATCACTGTTTATCATTTTTTCAACTAGTGATTGGGGTCGTATCACTGTTGATCGTTCTTTCAACTAGTGACTCTAGTCATATCACTGTTGATCATTCTCTCAACTAGTGACTCTGGTCATATCACTTGTTGATCATTATCTCAACTAGTGACTCTGGTCATATCACTGTTGATCATTCTCTCAACTAGTGTACTGACGTTGAACTAGTAGTGTATATAAAGTATATACTATAAAACCCATAATATCACTTTGTCAAATATATTTTCTATGGCACAAACAATTTAACCCAAAAATGAAAAATATCATTTTCTGTTAAACTAGTAGTTATAACTTTATTAAATAATTGTATTATTGTTATTTAATATATTAACATGACTAAGATTTAAAATATAATTCCCGATGTATACCCTTTATGTTTTATTTCAAAACTTCAAACATCATCTGTTTATTTTAAAGTTTTACCATACACCTTATATAATTGTCATTCATTTCAAGTCCTTTAACAACCATTTAATTTTAACTCATATGTATTCATATATACACAATTATCTATAAAATGTCTAAGTCTAAGAGCATTCTCATCCACTCCATCAAAGTAACCTTTATCTTTAAAATATAAAAAAACCCTTCTAAAAACTCACTCCAACCTATCCACTATATCTATACTCTAACCTTATATATTAAAAAAGGGCACAGTAACTTTTTATACATAAAAAGCTCCTGTAGCTCCCTATCTCCATCATCCACACATCTCTCGCCTCTCTCCTTCTCCTGCACATCAACTACCATCAACAAATTAAGCAAAACTACCGGCAAGTTCCCACTTCCCAGGTTCTGATTTGTAAAGTGTGGAGGGTTCCGAGTTGAAAACACTTCTGATTTCATAGGCAATGATGCGGCTTCTATTGGAAACTAGGGTTCCGATTTGAAAACTAGACAAACAGGTATGATTCTTTCTTTGTTTTGTGTTGTGTTGTGTTGTTGTATACAAAGACTGTAGAGTTTGTCATGTGAATGTTAAGAAAAAGTAGGTGTAAGTATTAGGGTGGATGAGATGTCGGCGACGGTCATAAGGGAAAAAGCGATAGAGGTTGGGGTTAGAGTGGATGCAGAGAGGAGTTATGTGAGTGGTTCTCAAGTGGAATCTTGTTGGTTACAGGAGAAACCCGACTTGAATAAGAATCTGGAACCGAAGGATCCAGATGGAGATTACCGGTGAGGCAGACTGGGGTTGATTATTTTGTTCTAAGAACTCTTTTTTTATTTTAATTTTTCCGGTATTATCAATTTCTATGTTGGAAACAAACAAATATTTGTATGTTGGAAACGGATGAAACAATACCAATATTACATTCAGAACCACGAATTATATATGTATGACTAGAACTTATTAGCTCAAATTTTGTTAAAGTTTGCATCTATTTGGACAATTGACTTGTAACTTGTTACCATTTTAAACGCTGCTGTTGGTTTCTTTTTTCGATGATATATTTTTTCATTGGGTTTGGGCCAGGTATGGTATTAGGTGATACTCGACCGATTACCTGGAACCTGAGGTATGATATCTTCACTAGCATGCTTATTTTGCTAACAATATTTGACTTGTTAATGCACAGGAATACCTGGCCCCGAGCGGTTATCTGAAATGGGATTGATGGAACTAGGCTTACTGCCATTATTACTGGTAATTTTACTTTTAGATCTGTTGATTCTTGAATTACCCTTTTTTATGTTGTAGGATGGTGATAGTGTTGAGCTGTTAGCTAGTAGGTTTGGTGTTAGTGTGGATAGTATTGAGAGTGTTAATGGAATTGGTGATCCTGATAATATTACTGTTGGTGCTCTTTATTACATACCTTTGAATTCTGGTTAGTTTTCACTTTGTTGCTTTTGCAGTTAATTACACCAATAACCATTGTTGACTTTAAAATAGGGGCTTTAGTTAGATATTAACCGAAGTTTTGTTAATTTACTACTTTAGTTAAACCTACCATGCCTTTTTGTTGCTTTCATTATAGATGAATTTGACTTCATTGGTTTATGCTTTCCAGCATATTATACTTAATTTCAATATAATTTTGTTTTAATCCTGTAGTTCCCGGTGAGCCGTATCCTATAGAGAATAACTCCACACCTGCACCTGTTCCATCACCATATTCTGATGCAATTGTTGTAGGTAAGCTATCTGTTATTCTGTTTAATTCTTGCTTATGGAGTTATGGTCTTTGGTGCATGAAATCTCAATGTAGGGATCATGTCTCCTCCGTTCACGCTTTCGCAAGACAACATTGAACTGCAGTTTGCAACCAACCATATTGAAGTTCCTTCGGAAACTGTATATATGAAGCTTCATGACATAGAATCAATATAACAGGATTTGTTTTTTTCGTTTGGTACACCGTACACTTTCTGAGATGTTTATGCGCCTTGGACACCTTTGTTTACATCATTTTTTAGTATTCGAAGCAAATATATTGGCTTATATATATTCCTTGTCTGCTGTTCTAACTGGATTCCATGTTCTGTAGCCTGGCTGTTCTAGCGAACTTACTGGAGTTGCAACTACTGAAGCCCAGCTTATCCAAATTAAGGTTTGCTATTTCTACCTCAATACTAGTATGTATATGCTATGGTGTCATTACAATGAGATATAAAGTTTTCAACTGTTGACTACTTCACACGTGTGCCTATAAGTAATCATATGCACAACTTTTAGTTTCAATATTGCTTTTTTTGTCTTTTCTTTTAAATCTTTTTTGGTTCTTTTTTTTAATCTTTTTTTGTTAATTTTTTTGTTCTTTTTTATCTATGGTAGTGAAAATGGATGGTATGATATTTGATTTGATCATTATTGTTTTCCCAAGTGAATGTATATAAGTATATTATAATGTGAAGTAAGTGGATTGTGACAAATTCATTAATCCTGTGTTAAAATTGTTATATTAGAACACTAGTTTAAGAACCCGCAAATTTCGTGGGTTGATAAAAGAAAATTTCTTCATTAATACCGCCGACATTAAATATTATTATTTTATACACGTTAAAACACAAACGAATATATTAGATTACAACGACAAATTGAAATACATGAATATGCAACGATCACGATTCGTTGAAAATCTCTATATAAATCACATTAGTTGTTTTATCAGTAGGTTTTCCGTTGTCAATTATTAGTATTTTGACTCCATCTTATGTTTTTGCCCTTGATAAAGCAACATATAATTCAACATACAATTGTCATAATTTGAAAAGCTTTATAACCTTGAAACATTAGTTTACTTGTCTATGTTTACAAAAAGATAATAAAAAGTACATAGGCTACCACTATATTTCTTCAAGTGAATTTCTTATAATTTTAAACTATGAACGTTTGTAAGTGTACTAAGTATCACAGGGTCGGTATACTATACCTTACTTGCATTTAGTAATCTCCGTTCGGGTTATAGCATAATACAAAGTTGAGCGGCAGCTGATTTTGGCAGCCATCATGGATCAATGATACTTGTCCGTCTTCCTGAACATAGCAAAACAAACACACACCGCCAAGGCCTTTACTTTATGTTATGCTAAAAACAAACGCAATAAGAAAAAACTTTGTGTAGAAATTATACATAGTTAAGTGGTAAAGTATTAGTTCTCACTAAAACACATTCTGAATAACACGTATTCAACCTAAACAGGCGCGTTATCTCAATTCTGAAATGGGTCAAATTAAAAGTTTTAGCTAAAAAAACAATGGGTCAACTACTGAATAGATAACATCATAAATAACATATTACTTAAACATGTACTTTATCTCAATTCTCAAATGGGTAAAACTAAATTTTTAAGCTAAAAAGATATCGGGTCAAACATGTCAAAGGTTTCCCAAACAGTACCGAACCGGTACCGAAAATCCTAAGAAATGGGTACCGTTACCGGTAGCGAAAATATCCAGTACAGTACCAGTATTTAAAGGTAAAAACCGGTACCGAAAACGCAAAATGTCGGTACCGAAAATCGAGCCGGGTTGAGAAATTCAGTACCCGGTTCCGAACCGGTACCATTTGCTCATTCCTTGATTTGTTGTTCAATTTGATGATTTTTTGGTTGGTTGTCTCACCGGTACCAAGGTTGTGGGCTAGCCGCCACCAAAAGAAAATCCATGCCCCTTTACTAACCTGCAAATCAACAATACTTGTCAAGATTAGAATATGCCAAAGGAAATAACAACGTTTAAACTATATCCAAACAAATAGTCTATAGTGTATGAAAATTTTAAATTGAAACTCAAAAACAAAGCGTATATAATTGTAGTTGTTGCAATTCAACATAATCCTACAGATTTGAAACATATCATTCTTAATCTATATGTAGACCATAATTGACAGTAAAAAGTTAATGAACACATACCAACAGGTTCTGTGGTGTTGGAGTAAGGAATGAAACTTTTGCACCATTAGACCCTTCAATTGCAACAATTAAACCATCATAATGAATAAGAATTAAAGGATCCAGTTTTGAGATCATTCAATCATGTGCCTTTGCCCATTCTTTGACCTGTACAGAATCGATCAAAATTAGCATATAGATAGTTCTTTGCATCACTTATAGCTAGTAAAAAATAAAAATAAAAACCCTGCCACGAAAACAAACATCAATCTAATCCATCCAAAGCAACAATTTTGACTACATTTGACAAAAAATGTGAATACTACCTTAACAATGATTTTTAACCTTTACCTCGACTGATTAAAAATACGCAAATTAACATATATTCAAACGAATAACCGATAGTTCAACTTTCAGTTTTGAAAATAGTTCTGTTCAGTTTCGGCATATCTCAGTATCTAACCTCCACCCCAAAAAAAACCCGAACCAAACTTAGCGCAAAAAAAAGAACTAAATAAGCACAAAAAATAAGAGACAATTATGAAGGAAAACATAACAACTGGTTATTTTTTTCAAATTACTGATCTTTGTTTGACATTCATTTTCCATTCTTAAGAACATTTTTTAATTGGGACATGTGAAGTGCATTTGTTTGCCCTTTAGAAAAGTCAGCGTGAACAAATGGTCTGATTAATGAATATTTTATTGATAGAACAATAAAACCGGTAGATATATAAGACGCATGCTCACATAACTAAAACATGATGCATTTTGAAAAAGCCTTTAGGTTTGCCGCATAAGAGTAGATAGCAAATATAAGAACAAAGAATAGTTTAATCATACTAATAACACTTATTCATCAACATATAAGAACAAAAATAAGAATGTAGGCACCCTACATTTAAATCCGACTACCTCAGCCTTCATTTACCGGCCCATCTTATCCCAAGATGTTTATTGGTTGACCCATTAACCAACCAGCCTAGCCAATCTATTTTACCACCTATAGAAAATATTAACCGACCTCACACAATCAAGTTCCAAATACGCTGACTTAGTCAAAGCTTAAAACTTAATTTATACCGTTCAATTAGTGATTTTAAAACCATCATTCCTTAGAATCAAACAATATGATATATGAAGAAGAATGCTCAAACCTGAATAAACAAAGGCAAATGTGGATGCATCTTTTCAAGGGCTTAGATCCAGGAACTTGGAGCAAATGTGATGTAGCATAGCTGTAAAGACCGATCACCAGAATGAAGTGAAAAAAAAAAAACTAAAGGACAACATGTTATAAGCAGCAAAATAATAGCAAAATCTTAATTATGTTTTGTGTCCATCTCAAGTTCATTGACACCCAGCCTAAACGGGTCGCCTATATTAGCAACAAAAGAGTTTGTAAATTTTTTTAGAATCAAAGAAACCACGAGCATCCATAGTGCGAAGCTTTGAACTGAATGGGTTAGAAAACTATCTAAACAAACTATCGACAACAAACACATATATATATAAAGAGACGAAAGGTGCGTCTAAATGCCAACTGGTTTATAAGAATAGCATGCTGGAGCTAAATTACCTCAAAATTAGGAAACATAATTAGAGCAACATCTTCAAACAATTTCACAATTTACAAACTCTAAAATCCAATCTACACATGGTGAATGTAACCAAAATTTACCCTAAAAAATCACAATACAGTACATGTTTCAAACCATATCATATAAACCTAATTCCAATCAAATCAATAACATATACATATGAATAACAAAAAAATAAGCCAATAATAAACTATTAAATAATCCAAAAAACCAATAGAACATTTACCTGAGCAAAAACCATAACTTGAAAACTAACAGAGATCTGCTACCATTAAAGAAAAATCTTAGAAAATTGAAATAATTAGAAGCCAAATGGTATATAGAATCCAATCAGTGGAATCATCAAGGGAATTCGGTTCATAGCATGGTTTTGTAGAAGTTTGAAGGTCTAAAAATCGCACATATCATAATTAGGGTTTTGTAGAAACGTAAGATTATAAGATTAAAACTTAACATACCAAGAGGGTAACGATTAGGATGAATCAGAGATACATGAGAAACGCTTCGCTGCGAATTAGGGTTCGTGAAATATAAATCAAGATTAAACAAATATGAAACACGAATCAATGAAAAAAACATAAGTGTATCAGATTAAGGATCGAAAATAACTTACTGTGTTGCCTTCAATCGATGATTTGAATCCTTGCTTTAGAGATCTAGGTTTGTGATTTGCAAAATAAGATATAAAGGAAAGGTTAGGAGAGAGACGACTGTGTGAAGAAACGTATGTGAGAAGGAAAGTAAAGGAAAAGAGTTTGGCGCCCATAAGGAATTCTCTGGCCTAAGAGGGTGTCCACATCACCCAATTGATTGCTTAAGAAAAGGACATGTGGCATTAAGTGTATTTTTTTAGTATAATAGGTAGATTGTGTAAGTTTTAGTTGACTATGGAGTTATAAAATGTGAAATGTGTGATGAGAAGAGCGTATACGGCCGATCTCCACACTAGTTTTGTTATTGATTATCACTGTACACTAGAGGTTTTTAAAGTTTTATACAGTCTGTAATTTCTTGTTACTTTTGTTTGATATGTGGTTCTGTATAATAGGTTTAATTTTTTTAATGGTTATTGTGATGTAGGGGTCATCTGCAATCACCTTGGTCAAGAAGGAGAAGAAAACATGCTGTTCAGCCGAAACAATGGAGAAGTTTATTTGCGGAGATTTCGGATGTTAATCTTCGGAGATTTCGGATGAGTTAAAATAGTGGGTAGTTAAGATTGTAAATGAAAGAAAGAGAAAAAATTAATAAAAAAAGAATATAGAGATAGATATAAAGGAGAGGATGTGGGGAGTTTTTTAAAATAGGAGGTAAATTTTAAAAAGTAGTGATTTTTTGTTAAATTATAGGGTTAAAGATAATGGAGTAGATGTGAATGCTCTAAAACTACTTTAATTTAGAGAACAGTTAAGATTTTTATTTTGAAAGAAAGGATCATTAAATAGAAATTTGAAATTTGCACACTTAAATTAAATACATACAAAAGAATGTTTGGAAAGGTAATAAAGTTTACTGACTAAATTTCTTTTTTTTTTTTTTAAAAAAAAGTTGGGTATTAAGAATAAAGTAAATATAGGAATAAATGTTAACTAGGGTCTACCTTATCATATAACAATTATTTAAAATAATAAATATATTTAAAATCTAAAATATGTACTATGTCATGTAATGGTTACACCACCAAACATAGATTATTTATAGGGTATAATTAATTGTCACATTTATTTAATGGTAGATTACAAAGACTTAATTACTGTAAGTATAACTGATAAACATTTAGGGTTTTGGAAAATATTTTTAAATATAACTGTATCACAAAAATGTGATAAAAAAAAAAGAATAACTCACTAACTGTGAGAAAAGAAAATTTGCTCACTTTGTAACTATAGGGTTCAACTAAAAGCCTCCTGGTAGAATCTTGGGTATAAGTCCTGAGCTATAAATAAATATATAATGCACTCGCGTCGCGTTTAATATAATAACACAAATTCAACTTTATCAATACGACCCGAGACAGAACCCCAACGGACTTAGTCAGGCAAAGCCTTAACATGCATTACGGGGCCCTAGATCAATCGAACATGGTATCGACTCAGTGATCAGGGGTTAAAACACTTAAAACGGGGCAGAGCTTTATTATATTATAAATAAAAAAATAAACAACATAGAATTTTTAGAGAGAGAGAAAAAGTTGGCGAGACATGTGAAGGGTTTTAGCAAGTTGAAAACCAACACTGGCTTTGTTATTTATACTAAACCTCCAAACTTGGAGTGCACGTCACGTAAGGACACCTAATTTAGCCAAGATTCCATGATAATTCTACTTTTTTCTTTGGACAACCACGTTCACCTATAATCTATCTAACTATATATAAAAGGAGAAGTAAAGCTGATGTAATTTTGCATACGTGTCAATCAACTAGATATGCCATGTAGGTTTTGCTGATGTCATAAATAACAATTAAAATCTTAATATATTGTATTAACTTTTTTTCTAATCAAATAATATTAAAATATATATTAGTGTGTTTTAGAGATGGGGGGAAATTTGAACTGCATGGGGAAGTGTTATTTGCATTAATTGTCTCTGAAGACCAACATCATACTTCCTCTCAAATGTCATATATCTCACATTAACCCTAATTCTCTCACACACACCAAAGCCGTCTCTTCTTCTTCTTCTTTAATCTCTTTTTTTCTCTTTAGATCTTCAAATTCAAACTACTTGGAGATGTCAAAATCGGTTATGTTTCGGATGGATCTGATCTTGCTGGATGATCAGACCGATGAAGATGATTTTGTCATCTGAGGCTTCAATGGCGAGATCTGGCCTGTTGTTGCAACATATAAACCATCGTTGCCGGTTGCCGTTCGCGGCTTTCCTAGGTAGCGTTGGCTGTAATCCATGTTCGGTCGATGATGATGAGATCGATCTCACCTAAGACCACGTTTTTAGATTGTAAGGGATATTGCAGTCAATGATGTTGATGAGATGCTTCACACATGAGACTAAAACTATGGTGTTTTCCGACAAATCTAGGGTTGACGCAGAGTGTTTTGGTAGGAAGCTAGGGTTCCGGGCACTTTCCGGTAACTTAGATGCGTTTCCGATGAAGCAAACGTCAGCCCGAATATACGCGAGGTCTGGCATTTTGCAATCATTTGTCAAATTTTATCTATTTTCTTTTGAATATCTGGATGGTATGTCTCATTCTTGATCCGATAATTGTTTTAAGGTTTGATTGAGCTGTGATTTAATTGGAATGTGATTGTATATATGTGTATCTGAGAACTGCAAATTGATGATAACTATTAGTTTAGTAAACCATAATTTATGGTTGTTTAATGTTTGAATTTGCAATTTGATTACACGAGGAATTATGTAGATGAATCATTTACTGTTGTAGAATACTTCCTAATTTTGCAATTTGTAGATTATTTATAAATGGAAAATTGGTTTTTAATAAACCAACCTTTGCCCCATTGGTAAATAATAATGCTACCTACAGATTTGGTAATTAATAATCCTACGTTTCAATATGTTGGTACTCAATGGACCTCCGTTAGTTTTTTTTAACTGAAGTTAGTTTTTAAGTTTTATTTTTTACACAAACAGTCCCTGTAGTTGTAAGTTACTAGTTTTTAGTTTTAAGTTTTACTTAAAACTAGTAACTTACAACTACAGGGACTGTTTGTGTAAAAAATAAAACTTAAAAACTAACTTCAGTTAAAAAAAACTAACGGAGGTCCATTGAGTACCAACATATTGAAACGTAGGATTATTAATTACCAAATCTGTAGGTAGCATTATTATTTACCAATGGGGCAAAGGTTGGTTTATTAAAAACCAATTTTCCTTTATAAATTGGAAATTATTTATAATAAATTTTGATGCCATGAGGTAATGACAGTAATTGATAGTTGTTTTGTTAGTAATTTACATGTATCTTTGCTAATTTGATTTGGGGTTTTTCTTAAGTTGGGTTTCTGTTTATGTATTGATTACACCCTGAATCATTTAGGGCTGAGTGTGATGGTGAATAAAAATGAATGCAAAGTCCATTTTTCTTGTCCTTTCAAGATGAGGCTATGATGATTTTGTAGATCTGAGTAAAAATTGAATAAAGATAGCATCATGGCATGGCAAGGTTGTAGGATGGCAGTTGTTCATGCAACCTCTCTTGCAGCCATGGTGTTGTCATCTTTATGCACAATCTGAGCCTGACATTCTGACAATGGTGTTGGTGAATTAGACACACTGCACGTGATGTTGCTACCGAGGTACTGTTATTTTATTATTTTTTCATGTCTTGTATTGATTAGTAATGCTATTAGGAGTTATTTATGTAATCATTATTTTTATCTCAAGTTTCAGCAAACTACTCAAGTATAGAATTTTAGACTCGAGCATTTCAACTCATTTTGTGGTGACCGAATTTCATAAAAGAAGAAGTAGAGCTGATGTTATTTTGCATACGTGTCAACCAACTAGATATGCCATTTTGTGGTGACCGAATTTTATTTGTCAAATTTTATCTATTTTCTTTTGAATATCTGGATGGTACGTCTCATTCTTGATCCGATAACTGTTTTAAGGTTTGATTGGACTATGATTTAATTGGAATGTGATTGTATATATGTGTATCTGAGAACTGCAAATTGATGATAAGTATTAGTTTAATAAACCATAATTTATGGTTGTTTAATGTTTGAATTTGCAATTTGATTACATGAGGAATTATGTAGATGAATCATTTACTGTTGTAGAATACAATTTTGCAATTTGCAGATTATTTATAATTTGGAAATTATTTATAATAAATTTTGATGCCATGAGGTAATGACAGTAATTGATAGTTGTTTTGTTAGTAATTTACATGTATCTTTGCTAAATTTTGCATTTTCCTTAAGTTATTTTCGTTTTAGGGTTACATTTCTGCAGTTTCCTTAAGTTATTTTAACTGTAACTGAATGATAATTTTCCAGTTGTATGAATAGTTTGCTTATTTATATCTTCCTTCGTTAGGGGGTGATTATGGTGGGAAGGGGCTTTTGGCCAGAAAAAAAAAAAAAAAAAAACACTTGCAGCTGCATTTAGCAAGGATAAAGATAAGAAGAGACCTATGTCCTGGTCTGTTAGAGTGAATAGTGAAGAGCGCATTCTGATTTATTCTGGACCTTGATACTTTATTATTTTTCGTCCACTAATAATATGTTTTGTATATATCTTTCGTAATGGGATTGGTTCCCTTACTAGAGTCTTGTAGCTCGTGTTAAAGCTTGTAGATTCATAATTTAATGGTTACATATTAATGTATAACTCATGGCAGAGATATGGTGAACTAAGGAAGCAGAGACTTGATCAGGCCATTTTGACATTCTTCCAAAACTTTAGAAAGTCTTATGTTGGTGATCAAGCCATGCATTCTTCTAAGGTAAAATCATAATTTTATTATTATAATTATAGTCAACATTTTATTAAAAAAAACCTTGTATTTGTATTACAGCAACTTTATGGGCGACTATCTGAGCTGCTTTGACTGTAGGATCATCTCCAGGCATTAAATGTGATAGTTGGAAACATTGCAACAAACCTCAAGTGTTACACTGAGGTACTTCGAGGCGAATCCATATTAATGTTAAAAGTTCAAAACGATCTAAAAATAATGTTAAAATCCGAATCCAATCAGAAGTTTAGGGGGGGATTAGGATCACGAACAACATCGAATCAACGTGAATTCATCCAGTAAGTATCTAATTCCAGCTTCATATCTTCCAATTTTTAGTTTCTCCGATCTCATTTTGTATACATTCTGTTTTAGCTTGAACTAAGTTAGTTATAATTAAGATTCGGTTTCAATTAATGAATTATTAGCCTCTGATTTGATGTGGAAGTTATTTTAATTTGAATTTAATGATAGATTTTGAGGAAAAAATATCTTTTGAAGGATTATCAAAATTTTGGCCATTCAATACAAAAAAAAAAAAAAAAAAATCTATATACAAATTCTGTCATCAACATTTTAAATTCTGTAATATTGCTCTTTAACTTATCTACAGTGATTAAACTTTTTTTTTGAAACTTTATAAACCACTAGGTTATAACCCGTGGTACCCACGGGTAGCTCTATTTTAAGGATATTAATATTTTATTAATTTTATTAAAACGCTTTTTTTATAAAATTTGTGAGGATATATATTCAATAATTCAATGTTAATCGTATATTCGTATGTAAATATATATATGCAAACAATGTGATTTATCAATGGTAACAATTACCATATAATTTTCAACATATTACCAGATAATTTTCTATGTATGTAGAATGATTCAGACCAAGATGAAAGGATGATAGAACGTCTCGCCATTCTCTGTATACACATTTGAAGCGATGAATTGATATAGCATTTAGCTTGGTTAAAATCTCAAATCTGAGTAGCATTTTAAAAGGAATATTGTATGAAAGAATGAAACATATAATGTATTACTGAGTATAGTATATATATTAATAACCTAATCTATTATATATAATGCATTAAGCTAACTAAGGCGTTACTAAGCATGTGAAATCATGCACACAACACATCAAATTCATAGAAAAATAATATGTATTATCAGTTTATATACAGTGAAAAAAGTACTTGTCCATAAGCCACCATAGAAGTGTTGTAACCTGCCGTTGCACTCTTAACCATAGAGACACCAACCAACTGAAACACAACCTCCTATCATAACAACAATAACCTCAAAACATCAAAAAATGCAAGGCAAAAAATAGTAAGACTTGAACCAGTGACCTTTTAGATAGAAGATAAAGTATTTGCCACCACGGTACCACACCAATCTTGTTATTATGGGCAATGGGTTCTATCTTATTATTCTTATGGGGTATGTTAGATATTAAAATATATAAAAAAGCTTATATTATTATCATAACTGGCGTAGAAGCAGTGGATGTATACTTGGTTTTTACTCTTTTATGAAAAGCTCATGCTATGTAGCTAGATTATGTTGGAATCAAGGCCTTTTCAAGAACTATATTTATTATATAGCTACTGTGATTATTCCATGCAATGTAAATGCCTTAAATAGGCATACAAGCCACCTGACTTTCAAAAGAAATATTCAAAGTTACGATTCAATAGCTAGCCTAAAAATCATAGACTTCAACAAACATCCCAACGTTCACATCGACTCTTACACTCTTACTTATTCAAAGTAACCTTGCTTAACCATTAAACACATTATTTGTTAAACTTGACCCATTAAAATAAAGACAGCTGACCCGTTTCATGACCCATCTAACTCATCATGATTATCCAACAGAATACAGATTAAAATTAACAAATATACGGAAGAACGAATCATGAAACAGAGTGAAAAATGAAATAAGACAGATTCAATATAGCTCTAGAACATTAAAGTGTCGATTCATACCTGATCAATGGTTGAAAATGTTTAAAAGGTTCGAATACAGTGCATATGTAAGTTTTGAAACACTGCAAACACATCAATAAGAATAAATCTAGTGCATTAATGCCATGTATACTTAGAATAAACGTAAAGGATAACTAAGATCAAATCAAAATCAGACCTTGATAAATGATGATTGAAAGTCTTCGTATAATTCATCCTGTGGAATTCCTGTAGGAAGCTTTAAACAAATTATGTCAACATCTTAGGTGTAAAATCAATTATCTAGGGTTAAAAAATGCAAAAGAATACTACTATTCATGATTTTCAACTTCAGAGGGGGTAATTTGGGAACTGAAATACTTGTTTCGAATGGGAACCCAACGTTTGTTGGTAGTCTCTCCCATAAAAGAGGCTGATGATAATATATTCCCTTTCTTCTCTACAAGAAGGAATCATACCCTAAATGTTACATTTGACAACAAAATTGATTTCAATAATAATCTCAATATCTTTTCTTAAAACTGTAACTACTTCATTAATGAGTTGTACGTCGTACCTTTTTATAACATATAACAAATCCAAGCCTTCTTGCCTCCTGAAATCATATGAATTGAACAAAACAAAACTGGTAAGGCTTTTAGCAGTCTATGATGCATGTTTTTGGTTCTCCGTAATCCCATAATCTTTATTCGCATACTCTGAAGCATTGAGTTTACACCACTCTGGTAATATACGACTCAGGTCAATGGTATTTTGAGAATTTGTAGTGCATGTAAAAACATCATCATTGAACGGGTCATGAGGATACAAATCAGATTGGGTAACAACTAAATTAGAGCATTTAACACCCATAGGGATATCAAGAATAGAAAAACGGTTTACCATTAGTTCCACTTCCTTAGCCACTTCCCTACAAGACGGTATGAGAATGTCAAATATATACACAAATGCCTTTCTACAAAATTTCAAATAGGAAAACAATGTTATTATTTTGGAATCATCTCAACCTATTATGGTCTCTTCGTTTATTTCAATAAAAAAAAGGTTGTTAAAAACTGTTAATTAAAGTTCTTTTATAAAAACAATAAAATACGATACTTCTAGTGTTTTAAAAGAGTCAATATGATATTATAAAATTATAAATTTTCAAAAGATAATTATGAAATTGCACCTTTTAGTATCAAAATAATAATTTTGTACAAAGTGATATCTTATCATTTATGTTAGATAAAAAAAAGTTAAAAACCAAGAAAACAAATTATAAAATTCTCATATCTATAGAAAAATAAAAACTCACCTGAGGAGGTAGACCAAGCTCCAAAGAGTGGGCCCATGACAAAACCGCCACCTAAACCAAGTACGCCGCCAACCAAACCAGCTAGAACACCACAAGAACAATATGAAACCAACTGTAGTATGCTAAGTTGGTTGCTGGCTAAATCTCCCATGTAAAAAAAAACTTCAAAAAAGGAAAAGGCCAAACGGGTCAAACACATTAGAAGTCACCAAATGTAAAATTTCAAACCTGGGATATACAAATGTTCCAGATCAGCCCAACCCAAAGCAATCTGATTTATTATGTAACTGCATAACAAAATATTATCTTACTCAACCTGAAATCGTTTTGATAGTTACCCAAACAGCCGGGCTTAGCCCATTTGCATCATGCCTTCACATTTGATTCTTTTGTCTTCACAGTTACCCCACCTAGGAGAGAAAAAATAAGCCCCGACATATTCTATAATACTCAATAGCCTTCACATCTGATTATTTTATCTTCACATCTGATCAACCATACCTAGTATAGAAGAAATAAGCCCTAACATGTTCTATAATACTCAACAACCTATAGAAAGATATGTGAGTTGGGGTCAGAATATCAAGTGCGCAGATTTAAAGTATTTTTGAGCCAAATGAGAAATCAACACCAATATGCCTACATAATAACATGAGGCGATGCGGAATAGTTGGCCACAATATCCTCCACGGGTCACGTTGGACATGGAAATAAAGAGACAAATGGTGAATCTAAAAGCCATCGACAATAAACGGCTTCCAGTAATCAAGTACGCAGATTTAAAGCTTTTATCTGCAGCAACCTACAAGTGGCGAAAATTCTTTAGATACCGGTTTGGTTAAATGAAAAAGAAAACCCAAATGTATTGATTCTATACCATAGACGATTGAGCTACATATTTCACTTCTTCTCAACATCCCTTTCCAGTTCCCTCCTTAACTACAAAGACAAATCATCATTCACGTCGTCATCTTCCCATTGCTGAGTTACATCCTTCTTCCTTCACATCCCATTCTACAAGTTTTATGACCATCAAATTATCATTCATAATCATCACCAACGTACATGTGATTGATAACACAGACAAGTTTGATATATATTAATAATAGATGACCACCATTTATATCCACATAGCCACATAAAACTAATTTATACTTACAGAGCCACATAAAACCAACGTTCTGACAACATGAACAAAGAAAATAAAGGCTTAAAAAATACCAAGATATTGTTTCCACCCCTTAATGGATCCTTAAAAATAGCTTTGGGACTCTTTAATTCATCAACTTCACAAAGTAACTAATAAATTAAAAAAGAAATAAAATTAACTTTAACTAAAAAAAATATAAATCAAAGAAACAAAATACATACTAAAGTACTATCCTCTCCTGGGGCTTGACCGATGCTTGATCCATTATAATTCCATTTTGGCAACTTCTTGGAGTTACTCTCTAGTTTTGTAAGAGTCTATGAAAGAATTAAAAAAAATCAGTTAAATAGGAAAAACACAAATTCTTTAACAATCGTTTAAAGAAAAATGAAAATCATTTTTTATAAACCAGATCTGAAAGATAAAGACTTTTACCAGATGTTTGACCAAAACGAACACACACAAATAACAAAGATCTGGATCCTATGAACAACAACAACAACATAGAAAAATCAAACAAAAGTATAAATGGCAGACAACGTGAGATTCAAGGCAATTACATAAAATTCAAAATTTCCATACGTCTTCTAAATTAAAGAAACAAAGATTGTTTGGATGGACTTCTAAATAATTGTTCATAGAAACAATAATTATTGCTAAGATGAACAACTTATATGAATTCCCAAATCGAAACATTACTAACCTGGTCACTTTTTGGAGACGACGAAGATGATTCGTATATCATAAGCAAGGTTTGCTTATATAATGGTTGAATCGAAAGGACTGTAGAGGATTCAAGAAAAAAGAACAAAAAGGCGAATTCTAAGAAGTGTTAATTATAAACTCATATCAAATTGATAAACAAATCTGAACAAAAATCCCCTCAATTGAAGAAAATACGTAGGCGGCGCTAGGGTTTTGAGAGGGAAGACAGAGAGAAAAGAGTTTTGTGGACGTTATTGAAGGATTATCACAGCGTAAAGGAGAAGAATGAAGAGGCACTGGAAGAGATGCAAGATTTAGGGTTTTAGAACATTTAAATACACGGGTCAAAATCCGGATCCCGTGTCTGCCCATATAAAGAAAAAAAGACCCGAAATTTTGGAGCCAAAACCAAATTCTAGAGTGCCTATGGTGATGCCACATCATTTTCCAAGCCCTTATATCATGACACATCAGCCCTTATTTATCATGTTTATATATATATATAGATTTGTTTTTATGAAGTTTAAATATTGACTGAATATAAAAGGCATACCTATTTTACGGATGCGTTTTATGGAATTAGGTATACTTTTCAATTACATAACAATTGTTAGTACTGCAACTATGTAGGACTTTTTTTTTCTCTAAGTTTGGTTGTTTTGGGCACCTTCTTTCGTTAGGTTTTCTGTCAAATGTTTGCATTTGATTATAATTATGAGTTAAAACCTTTTCATGATCAATTGTTTTCATGATCATAACTCTAACAAAAGCTTTTCATTGATTCAGGTTTTAATTTTTGTATTATATTGGGATTAAATACTGAACTTGTGGAATTACAACAAGTACAGGTTATGCTTCAAGCTGTCTCGATCTCTTTGGAGGCGGATAGGTGGCTTTGGGAGGTATGAAAAAAAATTGATAAATTTAGGGAAAATGTGGTTGAAGGATGATAACCCAACAGTTGAGGATGTCATTCTACAGCTTCAATAATTTCATGGGTGTTTTCAAATAATGCTTCCTAGATGTTTGAAGACCGACAAATGTCCAAAGAAGTAGCACTGTGGACATTTGTCGTTCTTTGTCGGTGTTCAAACATCTCGGAACCATTATTTGAGAACACCCCTGCATTTATTGGAGCTGTAGAATGAGATCCTCCACTATTGGGTTATCATCTTTCAAACCCATTTTTCCTAAATTTATCGATTTTGTTTTTCATGCAGGGATGTAATGCAATGATTCTTCTCAATTGAATAGACGAACACTTGCTTCCTCTCAAAGGGTTATGGAGTGGTTATAACAGCTGATCATGCCGAGGACTGTTATAACTAATCACTGCTAGAAGAAAGGTATGCTTTTAAGATCACTTGATACTGATATATGCACGCAATTGCAAGTCTATAATCCTGATTTATTCTTTTGATTATTACCAGTTCTTACTTGAAAAAAACAGTAATCAAGGGTATTTTGGACATAAATGTTGCATTTTTTAGGAACATAGGGTGTGTGTGAAAAAATGTGGATTAACTTTTGCCCGTAACATCACGTTTTACATAATATTGATGTATTTTGTGAAGGTAACTTGCCGGTTGCTTGGTGTTATTCTGGAGGGAAACACTCCCGCGGAGCTTTAGGTTGTGAGAGTTAATTTTTCTGCATACATAAAGATCCGAATCAATGGATTAATTCTTATTTTGATCATGTTTGGCAGATTCAAGCGACAATGAAACCCTCTGTTTTGGAAGTTCTAATAGAAATCACAAAGGAGATGAAAGCCAAGTATGTATGATCTCATACTTACATTATGTTGCAGTGTACAACATAAAGGAGATGCTTGGAACTTAGTCCCCAGCTTGAACTATATACCTTATGTGACGCCTGAAGAGACCACTCCTTCTCGCTACTTCGCGAGGCGTTCGTATTCTGCTAAAAGCACTGCCAAAAGCAGGGTAACTCTAAAATTCCAGCCCAAATTTAATAGCTTGTATGCATTTTTACTGCTTATTGGTTTGGAGCAGTGTTGGTTTGGAATATATTGGTTTGGAACTAAATGATGTATTAGATAATATATTTTTAATTACTGCGTTTTCTGTGTTAGTGAAATTAAAGATGTTTTGTGGGTTCGTTATGCTTCTCTTGTGTCTAAACTTAATCAGTCGACAAGTTTAATGTATTCTTAAGTATAATGCGAATGTGAATTCATTAAATAATTTCACATCATATTTTACATATAAACATAGGTTTACATTCAATGTTTACGATGTACCCGCGTCCATCGGACGGGTGTCCACCTAGTACTATATAATAAAAGAAACCATTTATGGGACACTTGTCATCATATTAAGCCATGTCTTATGGATAATTATTATTTTAGTTTAATCTATCCTAATTAATTATAGATAACCCTCCTAATAAATATTATTTAGTTTAATATCTTGCAGATAATTATTATTTAGTTAGTTTGTTCTAATTAATTATAGATAACTCTCCTACTAAATGTTATTTTATTTAATCTTTTCTACTTAACTATAGATAATTATTATTTAGTTTAAATTTAATATATACTTCTCATTTATAATATTATATAAATACTGTTGACGAAAGATGATGAATAGTAACTTTATTTTTATAAAAATATATAGTTTTTTGTTCTTCTATTATTTAATATATTATAATAGTTTATTATATATGGGACACCTGTCATCATATTAAGCCATATCTTATGGATAATTATTATTTTAGTTTAATCTATCCCAATTAATTATAGATAACCCTCCTAATAAATATTATTTAGTTTAATATCTTGTGGATAATTATTATTTAGTTTAATCTGTTCTAATTAATTATAGATAACTCTCCTACTAAATATTATTTTATTTAATCTTTTCTACTTAACTATAGATAATTATTATTTAGTTTAAATTTAATATATACTTCTCATTTATAATATTATATAAATACTGTTGACGAAAGATGATGAATAGTAACTTTATTTTTATAAAAATATACAGTTTTTTGTTCTTCTTTTATTTAATATATTAAAATAGTTTATTATTTATGGGACACCTGTCATCATATTAAGCCATATCTTATGGATAATTATTATTTTAGTTTAATCTATCCCAATTAATTATAGATAACCCTCCTAATAAATATTATTTAGTTTAATATCTTGTGGATAATTATTATTTAGTTTAATCTATTCTAATTAATTATAGATAACTCTCCTACTAAATATTATTTTATTTAATCTTTTCTACTTAACTATAGATAATTATTATTTAGTTTAAATTTAATATATACTTCTCATTTATAATATTATATAAATATTGTAGACGAAAGACGATGAATAGTAACTTTATTTTTATAAAAATACATAGTTTTTTGTTCTTCTTTTATTTAATATATTATAAAAGTTTATTATTATATTTACTTTTAATAATATATTTTTTATTTTTTCCTTTTTTTAAAACCATATATTTCCTATACCATTTTTTAATAATTCTTTTTTAGAACATATATTAATTTATGGATTAATTTGATACTTCTTCAATAATTTACGTTTATAACTTTAAAAAAAAAAAAACTTAAGTACGTAGTTGTGATTGATTTTTTCGCCAACATTATGTCATAAGTTTTGTTAAAAACGAAGTTGTACTTTAAATAAAGTATTTATTTGGTATCATAAAACGATACGATGATAAACTAAACCGTTCTAATGGTTTGGCTTTCTAAACAACATGTTTTATTTTCAAATCACGTTTGTTTTACATTATTATTTGCTCGGTTTCGCCGCAATGCGCGACCTAAAAAAACTAGTTAATATTACTTTATATATAAAATTAGATTTATTAAGGGTTTTTTAAATATAATTTATATTTTATCACTCAAATGGCTGCTTATTTACTTGTTAAATAACATGTTTGACCATTGTATCTTCTTTTCAATAATCATCTCCGCAATCACCATATCTATCGCGTACCGAGTATATCCATTAGTTTTATTAAATATAATTTCTTATTATTTGGTATATAAAATCATATTTATTCAAGCCGTTTAATACACAAGTGTTTTCAAAGATATAACTTTCTTTTATTATTTGGTAAACAATATTACATTTATTCAACCCGTGTAATACACGTTTTTTAAAGATATAACTTTTTTATTATTTGGTATAATTTCATTTATTATTTGATATAACTTTTTTTTTATTATTTGGTCTATAATATTATTTGATACAACTTTTTTATTATTTGGTCTATATAATTACGTTTATTCTGTACAATATGGTTCTTATAGATATAACTTTTTATTATTTAATATATAAAATTACATTTATTTAGCCCGTGCAATAAAGGTGGTTTTTAAAGATATATTGTTTTATTATTTAGTATATAAAATTCATTTATTCAACCCGTGTAATACACGAGGTTATATCCTAGTCAATTTATATATTAATGTTATTTTTTATTTTATTATTTATATATTATAATTAATTCAGGTGGTTCACTTATTTGGCGCTTAGAACTTCTAAAACATGACGTTTTATAAAACAATGAATATGTCTTTAGAACGAGAATATTTGTGTCTACATTTTGAACAAAGTTTCATTAAAAACGGAGTAAGTTCAAATATAATGTATTTTTATAATTTAATTATTAAACGGTTCATATGCCTGTCTTGGCACTTCATATTTCTAACAGTCAACTTACCCGTAGTATGCCCTTTTAATAATATAAATTTTATATTCTTTATTTTAATATAGAAAATAGAAATATCACACATATACAAGCCAATTAATTATTATAACATTCGAACCAATTATATATAAAATAGTTTTTTTTAGAACTATATGGGTCGAATAATTATATTAAAAATAAAACTAGTTACTAGTGGTTAATAAAATTAAACAAACCTATAATTCTTATATAAAAATGGAAAGGTTACATAACGCGACTTGTGAGCCTCATCGAGTAGAAGGTCCTTAACACCACAAGTGTTTGGAACCCAAATTCTACTGAATCGGGATTTCAACCCGTTTTCTCCATATTCAACATCTTTCCCTAGACCCTTCACACGTTATTTTCTCCAATTTTCTTCTTTTACCGCTTCTACTTGTGCCACCCGGATTTGTTCGAGTAAGCTCGATGTGACCACAAGTTGCATAGATCGTACCCGAATAGGAGCGTAACCTCCCTTTCGGCTAAGAGCATCAGCCACTACTTAGGCTTTTCCCGGGTGATATTGGATTTCGCAGTCATAGACCGTCACTGTTTCTAGCCAACGTCTTTGCCTCATGTTTAACTCCTTTTGATCGAAGAAGTAATTTAGGCTTTTATGGCTGGTGAAAATAGGCACTTCACCCCATACAAATAATGCCTCCAAATCATTAAGGCAAATACCACCACCGCCAACTCAAGATCATGAGTCGGGTACTTTGTTTCATGTGTTTTCAGTTGTCTCGAGGCACAAGCAATCAATTTTCCTCTTTGCATGAGTACACAACCGAGACCGAGCTGAGATGTGTCAGAATACACGACCATGTCATTAGTGCCATCCAGTAAAGTCAACACCGGTGCGCGAGTTAATTTTTCTTTTAGCAAACGAAATGCTTTTTCATGGTCGTCGTTCCAAATGAACTTCTCGTCCTTGCGGGTCAACTAGGTTAATGGGGACGCAATTTTGGAGAAATCTTGGATGAATCTCCTATAATAATCCGCGAGTCCCAATAAGCTTCTAATTTCCGAGGGGTTTCTTGGAGGACTCCATTTCAACACCGCCTCAATTTTGGACGGATCTACTAATATTGCATCAGCACTTATAATGTGCCCGAGGAATTGCATTTCCCGAAGCCAAAAGCCGCACTTCGAGAATTTAGCGTAAAGTTTTTTCCTCCTAAGTGTTTATAATACTTCTTGCAAATGACGTGTATGGTCCGCCTCATTCTTCGAGTAGACTAGAAAGTCATCGATGAACACTATCACCGACTTGTCCAACATAGGCTTGCACACCCGATTCATGAGATCCATGAATGCTGCGGGTGCGTTTGTTAACCCGAAGGACATTACGAGGAATTCGTAGTGCCCGTACCATGTACGGAAAGCTGATTTTGGTATATCTTCTTCCTTTACTATTATCTAATGGTAGCCCGACCTTAAGTTGATTTTTGAAAACCACCTTGCACCTTGTAGGTGGTCGAATATGTCGTCGATCCTAGGAAGTTGTCACACCCCGATATTTCCACATATTACCGGTGGGCTCTGCGGGGAGTATCGTGACGTAGTTGATATCATCATTGTCAATACACACAATATAATAGCATATCGGAAGGCTTGGTGAATAAACTATTACAACCCATAATGTCTGAGTGTCCACGAAGAATATACAGACTAGAATATAATAAGATCCACAGGAGGATCATAATTAATTTACAAAGAAACAAAATAAGAGACTTCAGGTATCTATGGATTTGCAAGATCCTCTTATGACACCTAATAGCTCCAGCCTATTACGAGAGGTACCTGTCAATCAGTCTTTAGGAAATACGTCAGTTTACACCGGTAAATACAATTAACTGACTCTTTTGAAAAGTGTTTATAAAATTGGCTTGAATGCACAAGGAATAAAATCTTTTATAACTTGGGACAATTATTTAAAAATAATCTTGTATACAGATTTACATGTTTGTCTTACAATTGGGGCAGGTTGGAAGCCGATCATGATTAACCGACTCACCACTTATAGAACCCACAAAGGAGTTATCCCCAACATGTGGGTTTATATTTTAGCATTTGCATCTGTCAGGTGTATGCCTACACCCCGTGCATAGGTCGTGGCCATTTTCAAATGAAATGAGCCGAGGATATCCAGGACACGGTCGAATTAACCCCCAATGTTTATGTTATCAACCAAGACAGATTAAAACGGGTTATGTAAATTTATTAATCAAAATCCGATTAAATGATTTCATATCCGACCAAGTGGTATTATTATAATACCATATCCCAAGCCCGTATAAGGGAAAATAAGTTAAAAGTATTTACCTGAGCTAATATGAAAAGTAACTCAGCAGTATAATCCTAAAGCTTTATAACAGTACCTTCTACTGGATGCTACTAATCTGTATAGAAGGTTTAATAACCTATTAGGATGCTAACGGGTCTTTAGTTAAGTCAAAGACTTAGACCGGCTAGCTAGAAAGAAACCTTACGGTTCTAAATGCTAGATTAAGCGGAGACCGGAATAGAATGTGGTTTAGACCCAACAAGCTTGGATACTTGTATAATATGGGTAAACTAATCACATTCTGGAGTTTGAGGCTTTAATAATAAGGTTAAACCCGTTTCGGCTATTTTACGTAAACTAGTCACATAAACCGATCCGAACGCATAAACGCGTAACGGGTAACCAAATGAATTACATACAGGTCCTATTTGTTATTATGCTAAAAATATGTTAATACATCAGTAGGATGTTAACATATATGCCCAAAAAGTAATTAAAACCAATTTAATTCCCGTAAGGACATTTTGGTCATTTTAATAATTATAAAAGAGATTTTATAATAAACTAAAGTTCTGGTCCTTTGACATTAGTAAAAATATTTAATTTATCTCATTACATCAGTAAGATATCATACGTATGTGAAATTTACCATTTATGACCAAACTATGCCCCGAAAGGGTATTTTGGTCATTTCACATAAGCCTTTAATACTACTCACGATCTGGAGGTTGGTGCAGTTGTATTTGCATTAAAGATCTGGCGACACTACCTATATGGAACTAAGTGTGTGGTCTTCACCGACCATAAGAGCCTTCAACATATCTTTAACCAAAAGGAACTGAACATGCGACAGAGACGTTGGGTGGAATTGCTTAACGACTACGACTGCGAAATTCGCTATCATCCTGGAAAGGCGAATGTAGTGACCGATGCTCTTAGTCGTAAGGCTCATGTTAATACTATTCATTATAATCATATCTCTAGTGATCTTCATACTTATATCTGTGAAGCTCAATATTCGTCAGCTAATGAAGGTAGCATATTTATTGAAATACATGGTGCTACTGTGGATCAACTCGAAACTAAGTCTGATGGACTTCAATACTATCTCAATCGCATCTGGGTGCCAGATCACGACAACCTTCGTGGGCTCATTATGAATGAGGCTCACAAGACCCGATACTCTATTCATCCAGGTGCGGATAAGATGTACTATGATCTGCGTATGACTTATTGGTGGCCTGGTATGAAGAAGGTGTAACACCCCGAAAACGGGTTTGGTAATCAAACTCCGTTAATACTAAAAGACGGGTAAAGTACTATTAGTAGTAAAAATAACCCGATAAATATCGGATTTAAATAAGAAATCCTAATATTAAATACAAGCAAATCAAAGTTTTAAGGAATTGAGTTTATTAGAGCCCGAGTTAACGGGACTTAAAATAAACCGGGTTATAACTCCCGGGACCCACTAAGTAACTAGGAATATCAACCTAGTTAGTTAAGTGTTTTAAGAATAATAAGAAAACTTGGTTAAAACACCCTTTATAAAACTTGAATAAGTGGAGGGACCAAAGTTGACAAAGAACTTAAATGATTTTTAATTTATTAAAAATAAAAAACCACAACACACACTATAGTGTGTGTTCTGGTCGAGATTTCCACAGGAGAAAAAGGGGTTCTCTACATTGAACCCTAGCATACACAAAATCAATCATACGGAATGCCAAATCGGGCTCGAATCAAAGGCACGAATACAAACAAATGATCACCAAGTCGAGGGAATCAAGAGGTATGTAAAATTTTGTTGTTACATGAAGTTGTAAAAATTGGATGAACATCACTATATGCGATTTTGGTATGAATCGTAGAAATTAGGACTGAATTAGTGATGTATACATGTTCAGTAACAAAACCCTAAGTGAAAATCATGCATAACATGATATGAATTGAATGACTGAATGAATTCCCCCACTAGGCTAAGTGGGTATTAGTCATAAGATGGATTTGATGATATGATTATGATTAGAATCATCATGCATGTTAAGTAATCAGGAAATACTTAAACAAATTGCAAGTTGAGTATTTGATCATAAGTGATAGTATTTGAATTTTGATGTTCATCTTGGTAAAAATGACTAGTTATGAACTAGTTAGCAAATGTGTAGAACTATGCCCATTAGGTGTTTGTTAAAATGCCTAAATGAGAAGTAAAGTGTTGAAATTCAAGTGAAACGCGTAATTGGAAAACTTGACTAATTACATGAGATATGGGATAAAACGGGGTTCTAATCATAATGTTGATTTGCCTTAATCGTGCATATTATATGATTAAAGGCAGTTGACTTTAGAAAGTCAAACAAACCTATGATGAAGTCGAATAGAAGTTTCGACATAAGATCCGTAAGATGAAATAGACATAATAATGATGACTAATCTAACCATCTTACGAATTATGATGCTAGTTTGACTCTTGACAAGCTAGATGGAGGCTTGGGGAAAGAAGCGGGTCAAACGGATCGTATACGCGGAAAAGAGCATAATCCGGATACAAGGTAAGTAGAGCTTACACTCTAATTATTTAATACCTATTGGTTTGATAGGTCATGAATAGTAAGTCTTGTTCTAATTTATGATGTTCCGACACGGCAAGTGCGGTCCGGAACAAAAGACAATGGTCATAAATCATGTTTAATAGATAAAAAGGAGCTAATGCGGTTAATTAGTCATGAAATGACTAAACGATAACTAGTTTTTAAATGGTTACCTTATAAGGTAAACAATTGCAAATAATAAGGGTAAGATGGTACTTTGGTCACTTGTTGACAATAACCGTTAAATTGGGGAAAGACACGTTATAGCATGGGTTATAATGGGTCAAAGAAATCAATAGATGATTTACAAGTAGAACGACTATACGGTGTAAACCGGAGTTAGTCATATGGATAAGATGGTAATAAATAACATCTCATAGAGTTTCATGGTCCTTTAGACCAAACGGGTCAAAAGGTGAAATTATCACCCTTTGACAATATCGACTAATGGTTTGTTGAGCTATATGATTAGAGGAATAAATATCAGATGGATATGTACATCGCTATTGCTTAGCGGCCACTAAGGCAAGGTATTGAAACAGGTCAATACATTGATCCGAGCCTGGTTTGTATAATGATTCAACTCATCATGTAGAACTTGAGGTCCTTTAAGAGTTAGACAAGGATAAAATATAGATATTCTGTTATCTTTGCGGTAAACCGAATAAGTTGAGTTATGATTATGGTATTCAAGAAATATAATACTTTCTAAACAAGATTATAGTTTTAAAAGTGGGATTTTGGTCGAACATGGCTTTAAAAGTCCTTCGTCATAATAGGAGGGGTAAAAGTGACCAAAATGCCCTTATAAGTGAAATTGAGCAAACGACCCTTAAGGGTTGTTTAGAAATGAGAATTATGATCAAGCAAGTACTTTGAATAAGTATAAAAAGTGAAAGGGGTAAATCTTGGGTCAAATGACTCTATATGGGTCTTTGCCGTAAAATGATACTCCGAGGGGTAAAACTCGGAACATATAGATATCCTCATTAATTCCACCACACATATAGTTGTGGTGGAAGATTACTTGATAAGAAATGTAGGATTACAATGCTAGAAAGGAATGAAAGCGATTTTAAGCTTAAAAGTGCTTAAATACCCTTAATGGGTCAAAATAAGCATTTAAGAGTAAACGGGTTTTTATTATATAAGAAACCCGTGATTTGAGATTAATATGATAGGAGATATTGAAATTATGAATTTCATGAGTTTGAAGATCAAATAAACATGTTTGTGTGATAAAATCATGAACGGGTCAAAATTTGGTAAAAAGGGTAGTAAGCAAAAGACTTAAAAGTCTGAAATTTTGTTAATCCGGATGTCGTATTTTAACTCCATAAGATGGAACGGACTTGTATAGTGAAAGTTATGCAAATTCTAAGTTAATATTTGGTGAATTTTCGTAGCTGGGCAAAGTGCAGCAACAATAAAGGGACTTGCTGTCAAAAAAGGGGCTAGGTGGGGCGTCTAGCCCCCCCCGAATCCCAAAATTGTTCAATTTTGTTTGTTTGACCCACATAACTTGTTTAAACTTGTTATTTAACTATCAAAACTAACTTTTAAGTTGGTTTTGATCACAGGTGAATGTCAAGAGTGCCCGGATGAAGATCAAGCTTGATGAGGAACCGAACACGATAAAATACAAGCTTCCGCGCGGCGTTTCGTCGTATCTTTTAAACGACGAATTCAATTACATTAAGTTGTATATTCTTTTAAATTGTAAAAGTTTTAACTAACCTTATTTATCAAAATTACATGTTTGTTTTCGTAAACTATACGAAAACCGTAAAATAATAACAAGGGTGTTACAAGTTGGTAATCAGAGCTCAAGGTTAAAAGAGTAAGTGTGTTCGGTTCGAGGCTTGATCGCAAATCCGGTAAGTACATGTATGTTAATAAGTTTAGCATGCTAAAGTGTTGTAAACAACACATAAGGCTATCGTGTGATACACGTTACCTAAATTAAATGATGAATATAGTTGACGAAATTGCGCGTGTTGACGCGTATATTAGAAAAGCCTTGTATTATAATACGGGCGACTATTGAAGTTCATGTTATTAATTCTTGCAAATGTTTTAATTAAAGGATACTCGCATCAGAAGATAGCGAGAGTTTAACAAATGGCAGATTTGAAGAAGGAACGGTCGAAAGAGTATGCTCATCAAGGACCTAAATCGTGTAACGATCGCGAACAAGGCTAATGGCAAAAGAAGCCCGATAGGGCAAGCATTACCAGGTGCACATTTTAAATTTAATTGCACAAATAGTAATATGCAACAAATACGTAGAGATTGAAAGTTGCATATGTAGATTGAAAACTTGGAAAAACCCGAATAGAAAATCTAACCGGGATAACGTTCCAAGAGAAACAAATAGAGGCATTACTTACATGGGGTGTAATGCGAAAATTTTGAAAAGGTCATGTATACTAGGTATTGATCGCTTACTCTGGCCAAGTAAGTGGTGAGCACGTAGTACCATGAACTTTTTATGATGGACATGCTTACACCCGATGTAGTAAGGATGGGGTGAGTGGGACAAATTAAAAAGTACCCAAACGAATTAGATAAGCAAAATATTTGATCATAATGTAAACGCACAGCCGAGTGACGGAAGCATATTATATTAGGATAATGAGCCCGAGAGAAGGGACAAAGAAACATGTAAAATGATTAAAATACGCACTGGGAGGGGGTGTACTTACACTCGAACCCGGAGAATGCAAACATGTAAAATGATTAAAATACGCACTAGGAGGGGGTGTACTTACGCTCGAACCCAAAGAATGCAAACATGTAGAATGATTAAAGTACACACTGGGAAGGGGGTGTACTTACGCTCGAACCCGGAGAATGCAAACATGTAAAATGATCAAGATATGCATTGGGAGGGAGTGTACTCACATTCGAACCCGGAAAACGCGAATATGTCTCTTAACGGGTCGTTTTTTGTAAAACGCCAAACTTGAGGACAAAGTCGGAATATAAAAGTGAAGCGAGGTCTTAATGCATACCGGGAGGGTTGCAATAATAACAACTTCGGTAAAACACCCGGTTGATGGGTAGGAATTTAAACACATGTGTAAACCAAGAGACGTGAACGCGGGTTGAAAATCAAAAGACTTGGATTATGAAATATTGACTATAAAATTTCGTAAATAGAAATTTTGAATAAGATGTTTAACCATTTGAGGTTGAACGGGTTGAACAAAGAATAAAGTTGATTGATTATAAGCGATGGATTTCACACTAACAAGTCAAACAGGTTGAATACAATATAACGCTGAATGGCACAAATAAGCGCTAGCCAGATGAAGGTAGCGTTAAATGCAAGAGAATAATGAACCCGGTAATGGGATATAACCAAATAAGAATATATGCAAACCAAATAACAGTAAGCATAAGAAGAACTGACGCATAAATGACGTGAGAAGTCATAAAGTCGAAAAAATTTTCTGAAAGAAAACAATTGTAGCCACGAAACTACAATCAAGGTTAACGGAACCTAAGCTTGAAACCAAATGATTCTTCAAACAAAAACAGGGTGCCTTGACACCAAACATGTATTTTGAGAATAACATGAGTAAGGAATGATCTACGAGATCAACATAACCTTTAGGGTTATAAACATATGAAAGGTCTACGAGACTAAAACGACCCACGGGTCATGATTAAAAGAAATTATAAGGACTTCGCCTTAATGAGGTGAAAGTCTAATCAAAATAGCCCATAAGACTAAGTGATAAAACTTACGGGTTAATTAGATAAAGCGAGGGAATCAGTAGAGAATCCTCGCATACAAAACAGACCGTAAAAGAATAAATTTTGGACTGCCAATATCCCGGTATGGATAATTGACAACAGTTAAAGAGAAGATGCTAAACTAAAACTTCAGTTTTGGTAAGAAATAACGTTTTTACAAATATGAATTCTGATAGACATATAGATACTAAGCATGAAAGATATAAGTCTTGACACTAATAGGTGCAAGACTATATATTCGAAAAGTGAGATTTTTGAAAATAAAAAGTTGATATAAAATTTGGCATGACGTGACATGATTACGGTCAAAAAGTGTAATGTGAAGTATAATCACATTAGAGCCGAGCAACGAATATTGCTAAGTTAACTAAACTAGTGAAAATAACGAGATTACGTTATTTCAAGTTGCATTATGTCGTATGAGATACGTAGAAGATTAGTAACCAAAAAGATATTATCATACTTTTCTGGTAATACTAACAATTGGTTAAAATATGAGCAATGCTCAATTGATTATCGAGATCAAATGCATGGAGTTAAACTCGATAAATCATGTAAAAAAAAAGTTTTCGAGGACGAAACCTCTTTAAGGGGGGCAGACTTGTGACACCCTGAAAACGGGTTTGGTAATCAAACTCCATTAATACTAAAAGACGGGTAAAGTACTGTTAGTAGTAAAAATAACCCGGTAAATATCGGATTTAAATAAGAAATCCTAATATTAAATACAAGCGAATCAAAGTTTTAAGGAATTGAGTTTATAAGAGCCCGAGTTAACGGGACTTAAAATAAACGGGGTTATAACTCCCTGGACCCACTAAGTAACTAGGAATATCAACCTAGTTAGTTAAGTGTTTTAAGAATAATAAGAAAACTTGGTTAAAACACCCTTTATAAAACTTGAATAAGTGGAGGGACCAAAGTTGACAAAGAACTTAAATGATTTTTAATTTATTAAAAATAAAACACCACAACACACACTATAGTGTGTGTTCTGGTCGAGATTTCCACATGAGAAAAAGGGGTTCTCTACATTGAACCCTAGCATACACAAAATCAATCAAATTGAATGCCAAATCGGGCTCGATTCAAAGGCACGAATACAAACAAATGATCACCAAGTCGAGGGAATAAAGAGGTATGTAAAATTTTGTTGTTACATGAAGTTGTAAAAATTGGATGAACATCACTATATGCGATTTTGGTATGAATCGTTGAAATTAGGACTGAATTAGTGATGTATACATGTTTAGTAACAAAACCCTAAGTGAAAATCATGCATAACATGATATGAATTGAATGATTGAATGAATTCCCACACTAGGCTAAGTGGGTATTAGTCATAAGATGGATTTGATGATATGATTATGATTAGAATCATCATGCATGTTAAGTAACCAGGAAATACTTAAACAAATTGCAAGTTGAGTATTTGATCATAAGTGATAGTGGTTGAATTTTGATGTTAATCTTGGTAAAAATGACTAGTTATGAACTAGTTAGCAAATGTGTAGAACTATGCCCATTAGGTGTTTGTTAAAATGCCTAAATGAGAAGTAAAGTGTTGAAATTCAAGTGAAACGCGTAATTGGCAAGCTTGACTAATTACATGAGATATGGGATAAAACGGGTTCTAATCATAATGTTGATTTGCCTTAATCATGCATATTATATGATTAAAGGTAGTTGACTTTAGAAAGTCAAACAAACCTATGATGAAGTCGAATAGAAGTTTCGACATAAGATCCGTAAGATGAAATAGACATAATAATGATGACTAATCTAACCATCTTACGAATTGTGATGCTAGTTTGACTCTTGACAAGCTAGATGGAGGCTTGGGGAAAGAAGCAGGTCAAACGGATCGTATACGCGGAAAAGAGCATAATCCGAATACAAGGTAAGTAAAGCTTACACTCTAATTATTTAATACCTATTGGTTTGATAGGTCGTGAATAGTAAGTCTTGTTTTAATTTATGATGTTCCGACACGGCAAGTGCGGTCCGGAACAAAAGATAATGGTCATAAATCATGTTTAATAGATAAAAAGGAGCTAATGCGGTTAATTAGTCATGAAATGACTAAACGATAACTAGTTTTTAAATGGTTACCTTATAAGGTAAACAGTTGCAAATAATAAGGGTAAGATGGTACTTTGGTCACTTGTTGACAATAACCGTTAAATTGGGGAAAGACACGTTATAGCATGGGTTATAATGGGTCAAAGAAATCAATAGATGATTTACAAGTAGAACGACTATACGGTGTAAACCGGAGTTAGTCATATGGATAAGATGGTAATAAATACCATCTCATAGAGTTTCATGGTCCTTTAGACCAAACGGGTCAAAAGGTGAAATTATCACCCTTTGACAATATCGACTAATGGTTTGTTGAGCTATATGATTAGAGGAATAAATATCAGATGGATATGTACATCGCCATTGCTTAGCGGCCACTAAGGCAAGGTATCGAAACGGGTCAATATATTGATCCGAGCCAGGTTTGTATAATGATTCAACTCATCATGTAGAACTTGAGGTCCTTTAAGAGTTAGACAAGGATAAAATATAGATATTCGGTTATCTTTGCGGTAAACCAAATAAGTTGAGTTATGATTATGGTATTCTAGAAATATAATAGTTTCTAAAGAAGATTATAGTTTTAAAAGTGGGATTTTGGTCGAACATGGCTTTAAAAGTCCTTCGTCGTAATAGGAGGGGTAAAGGACCAAAATGCCCTTATAAGTGAAATTGAGCAAACGACCTGTTGGATCTGAGTTTGATTCTGATTGTATTTTATGTTTGTAATTAAAATGAAAATGGATGAGTGTGCAGCGGAATTATGATGAAAACAAACTTTGCATACAATCAAACGAGAGTAATACTTTGATCAAACATCTTTTCACAATGAATCGGAAGATTGAATTTATTTCAATAACGATTACAATGATTGATGAATGAATGCAAACTCCCCCTCAGCCAGAGCTCAGTTGTTTGTTCGTGCAAAGAAGACGATGATGCAAAAGAGCTAATAGAACAGTACAAAGTACTGAACTATTTATAGGCACTAGCAAACCACTGAGCATCTTAGCTGACGTCACCATGAAAGTGACATCTAACCTCCTAACAAACTCTAACCTCTGATCTATACAACTACTGCTATGTTAACTACTGCTATTACATTACATTACAAAACAGACTATAGATCAGCTGCTGCAACCTTCCACTGCTGTGAACCCAGCAGTACTTGTCCGGATTAGCAGTGCTTGACTCAAGGCAGTAGATTGAATCAGCAGGGCTTTAGTCTTTCATCAGATCTTTACTTGAGCAGCAGTTGTAGGTCAGTAGTTTGCACGATCAGCAGATAGGAGGTCAGCAGATGTTGAAATCACTTTCAAGGGGAGAGACTTGTATGTAAACATCTGCTTATTCTGGATCCACTGCTCTGATCCAGTTTTGGCTTTGATTATCTGTTCCTCTGATAGGGTTCGATCCCAACAATCTCCCCCTGGAACAGATAATGCCAAAACTCTTCATTATTGTGGAAATCTTTTTTGCCTCATCAACAGTTCCCTTATCTGACCTTTAAATTGTAATTCAAAGTCTAGGGCATCTGTGTCTTCATCATCCCTGCTAAGTGGAAGATCAAGGAGATCCTGCAAATCTTCAAGACTCAGGCCAAGAGCTTGTTCCCTTGATATTTTCTCCACTTCTCCACCAGACCTGAGCAAAGTCAATACGCAGGTCTGTTTGTCAGTTTCCCACTTTTGTATTTTTGAGCCTGGTGGGTTTCTTGGGAGATGTTTATTTGCATAGGTATTTGGTGAGGCTGGCCTATTCATAACTGGCTGAGCAGTACTTGTAGTTTGATCCAAACCAAGAGTTTCTATGATCATTTTCTTTATGACTTCTTTTACAAGGTCATCTCCTTTTATCATCTCTTGGATGGTTTCACCTCTCAACTGTTTGTGTGCCCTTCTTTTATAGATGGCAGCACCAGTTGGAGCAGTGGCTCTCCTGATTTGCAGCTTTGTTGGTCTTTTTGAAACCTCTGCTTCAGGGTGATCAGGCTTTTGAGGAACATTTGGATCTTTCTTTCTTAGTTCCTCCAACCTTTTGTAGGTGATCCTGACCACATCTTCTTTCCATCTAGCAAATTGTCTTTTGTTTCCATATTCAGCAGCAACCAGTTCTTCTTTCATTCTTTTCAGTTCTACCTGTTTGTTAGGTACATTCTTTCTAAACTTTGTCCAGACAGGAGGAGTGTGAGTGACTTTCCTTTTTATCATGTCTTGAATTCTTGCTGCTTCATTTTCAAGCTCAGGAACAGTCCACTCTTTGTACATGTATTTCTCTCCTTTGTACTTCTTGTGAGCCATGATGCTTTCAATGTAGTCTTTCTTCAAAGTTTCAGCTGCTCTTTCTGAAATTTGTTGACTGACATTTTTTGCAAATTGTTCTAGGGATCTGACCTGTGTGAGCAGATATTGATAGTTTCTTGAAATTTCTTTGTCAGATTTCCCTTGTGTGTTTCTTTTTGAGATATCCTCTGCTTGCTTGGCCTTGATTTCCAAATATTCATCAACATTTTTAGGCCAGGGATATCCTTTTATTGATGGCAAACTCCTTTTGGCAGGGTCATCCTCATAGTAAAAAGATTTTATTTCTTCTCTAACAGCTGCTAGTTCAAGAGGAAATTGAACACCTGCAGGAGGTAAGGGCTTGTACATTTGAACTGAAGAGAGAGGAACAGGTTTTGGTATTGTGACAAGAGCTAAAGATTTTGAAGATGTTTGTGGTGGTGAAGTGTCATCATCTTTGAGAATTAGCCTTCTCCTCTTTGTTTGAGGAGGGGCTGATGATGTTTTGGATGGAACAGTGGTGGTGGATGTAGTGGCAGTGGTTTGTGATTGACTAACAGTTGTTGAAACAACTGGTGTTCCAACCACTGTTGTCATTACAGCAGATGTTGTAACAATTACTGTCTTCTGCCTTTTGGCAGGAGGTGATTTTGTTTTTGGTGGTGATGGTGGTAAAGCAGTGGATTTGGTGTGTGTTGAAGTGGGAGCAGATGTTGAAACCACTGAAGTACCGACTGTAGTTGATACAACAGGAGTTACAACAGCTGTTTTAGGTGGTGGCTTTGGAGCAGACTTTGAACGTCTGGTTGGAATGGATTTGGGTAGCCTTACTCTTCTTGTAGGCTTCTTCTTTTCATCAACAAGATTTTCATCATCTTTTGATCCTGAAGTACCCTGATCCGGATAATCCACCCTGGCTTTCTTTTTGGCCTCTCTATCCCTTTTTACACTTGCAACTGCTTCTGCCAGTGCATTTGTGGTCACATCAATTTTCTTGCTTCCATCTGGCAGAGGGATCTGTTTGGTCATGTTTGCATTTTCTGGTTCAATGTAGAGACCATCATCTATTCCCTTCTTTTTCCACTCCTGAATTTTCTCCCCCTTTTTGGCATTATCTGGGTGAAGTTGATCAATGAATAGAACTGTTGGACTCCGTGCCAGTGGTGTGCAGGATCTGAGTTTTGAGAGCCTTTAGATCAGCCTGAGTGTTCTTGAACCTGGACTCCATTGCATTTCTCAGCTGTTGAACATGTTTTTCATGTTGCTTATCTGCTATTTGTGCTTGTTGATGGAGAAAAGGTTGAAATAAATTCCAGAGCTCATTTGTAGCAGCTGCCTGTTGTGGAGCAGGTGCTTGAGATGGAATAGCAGTTGATTGTACCTTTTGTACTTGTAACAACTGTTGTTGCATATCTTTGAGTTCTGCAACAGAGTTATCAAGCTTTTCAACACGATCCGTCAATTTCTGGTACTTTAAACCATCACCCAATTTAATGGGATCATCTGATTTCCCACTAACAGTGGTTTTATCAGTGGTAGAGGTAAGGAGTATACTCCAAACATTAACCACTGATGCCCTTTTTTCTTGGTACTGGGGTCTTCTTCCTTCAACACTTGACAACCTTTTGATGTTGCCAGTAGGATAAATAATTCCACTGGTGGTTGGCAGAGGTGCTATAAAAGGAATTGCCTCCAAGGAAGTCTTATTGATGAAACCACTGTCCAACTGTAAACCAGTGGGTTCAACAGTTGTAGTGGCTGCTTCACTTGGATTACCACCAAGAGTTACTTGTAACTCAAGGGGTGTAACCTCCTCAGGTTGTGTTGGTGGGTGAGCAAGGAATGATACATCAGGCACAGTCATTTGTTGAGTTTGATTCTCATTGATGGGTGATTGAGAAGGACTGTTTAGGGCCTGGTTCAAATCAATTGCATCCAACAGCAGTTTAGTTTCTGATGGAATTTTGGAGGTGAGGTTTGGTGTAGAAATAGGATTTGCTCCGGGCATTATGCTGTGGATGATGAAACCAAGTGGTTTCAGAGCATCATGATGTGGTGGCCCTATGTGTACAACCTGTTCTTTTTATGAAGAAGCAGGAGGAGTTTTGGTTATGGGTTGAGATATTTGTACCAACTGCTGTGAGGAAGTAGCAGCAGTGGTTTCTTGTGACATTTGTGCTGTCACAGGCAGTATCTCTGGTATCTTATCCTCCAGAGTTGCCTTTTTTATGGGTTTTGGGGGTTTTTGATATTTTCTTTTTGGCTTTTTGGGGATTTTAGGTGTGGGTTTCAAAGCAGTTGTGCTGCTGCTTTGATTACCTTGAGCAGTGGGCTCAGCAGCAGATACCTGAGGAGCAGTGGTAGCTGCTAAAATCTGCTCAGGCATCTCTGCTTGTGTTTTGCAAGGTGCTAACATTCTTGAAAAAGTTTTAGTTGTTAAACTGTTTATTTGAGTAGAATCACCTTGAATTATTGATGCTAAATCATCCTTACTGAATTTCTTTTCAAAATAGTAACTTAAAAACCTTGGAAACAGTAAGAATGATTTTGTTTCAACATTATTAACCAAATCTTTAAAGATTTCCCGAGAATAGTTAAAATTTTCTTCTTGAAGAATTGCATATCCCAGATTTTGAATCTTTAAAGGGATTTCATTGAAAGAGGTGGTTTTGTTTGAAACACATAGTAGGAGGGTATGAAATAAAAATCTGGTTGCAGAAGGAAAATAACCTTTTTGTAAGGTAAGTTTCTTCATCATTGTGGCTTCATACCCTCTTTCAATGAAGTCAGTTTGTAACTCGTTTTTAGTGAAAGAAGTTTTACCTTCCTGATCATCGAGTTGAAAGACCTCTGAAATGGATTGTGGCGTGATTTGGACAGCTTTACCCTTTATAGAAGAGTGTATGGTGGTTGCAATGTCTCCTTGTTTGTCAAGGGTTGCATTCTTCCAAAACTCTCTTTGGGTCTCCAAATAGATTGGTTCATCGGCGGTGAACAAAGTTTTGTACTTTGATTTTGCCATGGTGTCAATGATGGAATCGAAAACATTGGTGGTTCCTGGTTTTGTGAGAAGACCCAGGAGATTGTGAGATGGTTTATATGGGATTTCAGTGGAGATTGCCTTTTGAGAGGCTGTTTTCGATGATGATTTGGAAGTGGGTTTTGTGGATGGCTTCGATTTTGTCATTTTTGAAGAGATTTGTGAAGGATGAGATGAAAAACTGCTTTGAGAAGAGAATTTTTAAGAATTCAATTCGACAGTAAAACCCTGTTTTGGTGGTGAGTGGGGAATTTTTTATAGGGAAGAAAGTGAATGCTGACGTGGCAGCCGTTACAAAAGGTCTGACCACTATGTACTGCCCACGTGACAACCCCTGGTGAAAATGAAGGACAGTACTTTTATGAAAGTAACTGATGAAGGCAGTGGTAGTAAAGCAGTGGATGATTTTCACTATCAGTGGATAGTATATCAGTGGATAAGACACTGCTTTTGAACAACAGAGTTTATCAAAAGGAATGAGAGAACAGGGGTTGACTTTCAGCAGTGGACAGGCTTTTGAAGTAGAGCAGTCTTTTTGAAAAATCAGTGGTTATGGCAAACTTTTAAGGATTTTAATGAAAAATTTCATTATTAGCTATTTTTAAGGATGGATTTTTGATTTTCTGAAAACATTTTGTTGCTTTTATTCATAGAAAAACAAGATGTTGCTTGTTATTCCATGTTCAGCATCCCAATCCTAGAGACCAAGCTTTCAAAAGTGGCTGTATCAAGTGCTTTTGTGAGCACATCTGCCAGTTGGTCTTTAGTTGGGACATGATGCAGAGAAATCAAACCTTTTTCATAGCAATCCCTCACAAAGTGATGTCTGATGTCGATGTGTTTGGTGGTAGAGTGAGAGACTGGATTTTTGATGATATTTTCTGCTGCCTGGCTGTCCAACATGAGTGGTGTCTTTAAGGCAGTGATACCAAAATCCAGTAACTGATTTTGAAGCCACAGGAGTTGGGCTGTACAGCTTGCAGCAGCAATGTATTCAGCCTCAGCAGTGGATGTTGAAACTGCTGCTTGCTTTTTGCTTTGCCAAGAAACCAAGCAATCACCTAGAAACTGGCACCCTCCTGATGTGGACTTCCTTGTGGTGTTACATCCAGCAAAGTCACTGTCTGAAAAGCCTGAAAGCTTGATATTCCCATTAGCTGGATACCAGATACCAAGTGTGGGAGCACCTTTTATGTATCTGAATATCCTTTTTACAGCAATGAGATTTGATTTTCTGGGAGCTGATTGACTTCTTGCACAAACACATGTTGCAAACATGATGTCTGGTCTAGATGCAGTTAGGTACAATAAAGACCAAATCATGCTTCTATATAAAGTTTGGTCAATCAGCTCATCCTTTTCATCAGACATGACAAGCTTATTTGTTGCCATGGGTGTGCTGCATGGTTTACAATCATTCATATCAAATTTTGTCAAAAGTTCTTTAGCATATTTGCTTTGATGAATGAAAGTTCCATTTTGCATTTGCTAAACTTGGAGAGCAAGAAAGCATTGCAGCTCACCCATTGCACTCATTTTAAACTCAGCTGTCATGAGTTCTCTAAACTCTTCACACATTGAGTTACATGTGCTTCCAAAAATAATGTCATCCACATAAATCTGGACAATCATTAAATCCTTCCCTCTCCATTTTAGAAACAGTGTTTTATCAATGGTACCTCTTTTGAAACCATTTGAGAGAAGGAAGTTGGAAAGAGTTTCATACCAGGCCCTTGGTGCTTGTTTCAGGCCATACAAGGCTTTGTTTAGCCTGTAGACATGATCTGGATAAAATGGATCCTCAAAACCTGGAGGTTGACAAACATATACCTCTTCTTGAATTGTACCATAGAGGAAAGCACTTTTGATATCCATTTGAAACACCTTCATGTTGTGGTTGACAGCAAAGGCCAGGAAGAGTCTAATGGCTTCCAATCTTGCAACAGGGGCGAATGTTTCATCATAATCAATCCCCTCTTCCTGTCTGTAACCTTGAACCAAAAGCATGGCTTTATTCTTGACAACAATACCCCTTTCATCAGTTTTGTTCTTGAAGACCCACTTTGTGCCAATGGGACTAACCTCTTCTGGCAGTGGTACAAGCTCCCATACTTGTTGTCTTTTAAACTGTTGGAGCTCCTCTTGCATGGCTTCTACCCAGCTATTGTCTTTCAGTGCCTCTTGGTACTTGACTGGCTGATGGAGTGATAGAAAACCAGCAAAAAGACAAATGTTTTGGGTTTGGCTTCTTGTGAGCACCCCTTCATTGATGTTGCCAATGATTTGATCAGGTGGATGAGATCTCAAGAAGATTAAATCTCCTTGGTATGGTATGATGGCATTTGTTGGTGAAGGCTGCAAATGTGTATCATCTGATCTAACCACTGCTGGGGACTTTGATGATCCAGCAGTGGCTTCAAAAGGTGGTGGAATAGGAGGTAATGAAGTGGACAACTGCTGACTTTTATCCACTGGTTGAGGACTTTTGTCAGCAGTGTTTGAGGATGTGGAAGCAGTGGTTGATGGGCTACTTTGGTCAACAACTGTTGAGGTAGCAGTGGTTGAGCTTTGACAACTGTTTTGAACAGCTGATGCTTTTCCCTTTGTGGCAGACCTTTGAGGGATGATGATTTCATACCCATAGTCTGGTGTTGTATCCTCTGATGGACCTGCACTGTTAGTCTTGACAGCAGTATTTTCAAAAGTAAATTTTTCAAGATCAAACAGATCTGCAGGATTTGTTGGGATTTTCATTGATGAAAGTTCATTGAACTTAACATTCAAAGTCTCCTCCACTGCCTTGGTCCGTGTATTGAACACTTTGTAGGCCTTGGCAGTGGTTGAGTATCCCAGATGATAACCACAATCAATTTTGGCTGCAAATTTTGAAATGGAATCTTTTAAGTTCAAAATAAAGCATGGGCAGCCAAACACCTTGAAATATGAGATCAGTGGTTTTATTTTATACAGAATTTAATAAGCAGTCTTTTTGTGCCTGGGGTTTATTAAAACTCTGTTCTGGACATAGCAAGTAGTGTTTACTGCCTCTGCCCAGAAAGTTAATGGCAAACCTGAATCTGCAAGCATAGTTCTGGCAGCCTCAATTAAAGTTCTGTTCTTTCTTTCAACAACCCCATTTTGCTCTGGTGTTATAGGGATGCTGTACTGCATTACAATCCCTTTCTTCACACAGAAAGCATCCAACTCCTTATTTTTAAATTCTGTGCCATTGTCACTCCTGAAGCTTTTCACTGGAAGGTCAAATTGCTTTTCAACCTGTGTCACAAAGTCTTGCAAAATGCCTGCAGTCTCATCTTTTGAGTGTAAAAAGAAAGTCCATGTAAACCTAGAAAAGTCATCAACAATAACCAAACAATATCTTTTCTTTTTGAGGCTCATGACTTGAACTGGGCCAAACAAATCCATGTGTAGCATTTGCAAACACTGGGTTGTTTTGGACTCTTCAATGGACTTGTAAGAACTTTTATGTTGTTTTCCTTTTAAGCAGGAAATGCAATGTTCAGGACATGAAAACAATTTTTGTGTTAGGCCTCTCACCAAACCATTTTTTGAAATTTCAGTGATTGTCTTAAGATTTGTGTGCCCCAGCCTTCTGTGCCAAAGTTTTGTCTCTTTGTTAGAGGCAGCTGAGAACAGACAGGCATCAGCTCTGGGACACTCTTTTGACATATCAACAACATAAACATTGCCACTTCTTTGAGCAACAAGTTTTGTTTGACCAGTTTTGATTATTGCTTCAATCTTTTTGACCATTTCTGGTCCAACAATCCTACAACAATCTTTTGTGAAGAATGACCCAAACCCTTTGTCACTCATTTGGGACACACTCAGAAGGTTGAATTTTAGATTGTCTATCAGATTGACATTTTCAAATTTTACATTTCCAGACTGCACTGTACCAGACCCCAAAACTTTCCCTTTACTATTATTACCAAAGGATATATCACCCCCTCCATGGATTTTAAAGTCTTTGAGGAGGGCTTTACATCCTGTCATGTGCCTGGAGCCTCCACTATCTACATACCAAAGACTATCAAAGCATGCAGAAGCTCCCTGCACATGAAGTAAAGGATTAGTTCATTAGGGTCTCCAAAGCCAGCAGGGCTTTGGATGGGGTCTCAACAGTGTCTGGGATGGATGCAGAATGATGGACAGTGGTTAGATCAGGGGTTTGGACAGTTTTAGTACTGTTTCTTGCTAACCACTGTTGGGGGTCTTGACCAATCACCTGTTGGTAACCAAAAGGATGGCTGTTCACTTTAGGTTTAGAGGGCCTATTGTAGGTCTCATAAACGTGTGGAATCCTTTGGTAAGACTGTTTTTCTTTGCCTTTTCTGAATTGATTGGCAGGGGGTGCATCAGTAACCTGAACATCTCTTATGACAGATGTTTGGTTCAGCTGTTTTGTGACAGCTGTTTGAACTGGCACAAACAGTGGTTGTTTCTTGGTGAATTTGACAGATGTTGATGGTGATGATGGAATCAAGGATGTTTTAGCAATGTACTCATTCTTTTTCACATCAAAGTTTTTGAGATACACACATGCTTGAGTTTTGTGGTTTGTTTTACCACAAACAATGCAACTTTCAGCTGAAACAATGACACTTGTTATGTTTAAATCATAAGCTTTTAAGTGGAAACAGTCTTTTGTTAGATGATTCCTTTTCTCACAGAATTCACAAAACAAGTTATCAATTTTTTCCTTCTTCTTTCTCTTTTCAGACTCCTTTGCAGCAGAGGTTTTAACCACTGCTGGGATGTCCTTGAGAGGTATGACCTTAGCTTTTGGAGCTTTAACACCATCAGTTGATGTAAAGTCCATTGGCTTGAAATTTTCAAGAATATCACACTCATCAGACCATTTTGGTTTAAACTGATAATCTTCAAGCTCCTCAAAAGTAGAGGATCCCATTGGTTTGTCAAGTGTGATTTTGTTACCAAGTTTGTCAGTGATTTTCACTTCTTGGCCATTCTTGTTTGTGGGGATGAACTCAGTGGTTACATCAGTGGTTTGAACAGATTTTCCAAAAGCAGTGGTTTCATCATCATGTTTTCTATAACCAACACCAAATTTCACATTGCTTTTTATCTGTTTTTCAAGCATAACCTCATACCCTTTGCATGATTCCACCCATCTCTCACATGTGATCTGGGTGGACTCCAACTCCTTTTTGCAAACTTGGTATTTTTCTACCATAGTTTGGAGTTGAGTTTTGGTTATGCTTTGTTCTTCTTTCAAACTGCTGATCTCTTTTTCCTTTTCAGTCAATTTGTTTTTAAGTTCTTTTAAAGTTCTTTCAAATTTGACTTCATCAGTTAAGATTTTATCCCGAAGGTTTTCATTTACCTCTTTGATGTTAGAAAAAGCAATAATGCAATTGTCAGAACACAGTTTTTCAAGAACTTGAGGTGATACCTTGGCAGCAGCCATCATTGCACAATCACATTGATGATTTTCTTCTTCATCAGCTCTTTCTTCTATCTCACCTGCTTTCTCAATTTTCTCTTCTTCTTTGTGCTCTTTGGACCATGGGTCTGTCAGTGGTTCAATCGGGGTTTCTGAATTTTCTCCCAGCAGCAGTTCACCAGCAACTGCATTAACAACTGCTTCAGTCACCTCATCCACTGTTTCATCACTTAGCTGTTCACCTTCAGTTTCAATCCCCTCTGGTATTGACTCTAAAGCCATCAAACAAAATTCATCATTAGAAGGTTCATTTGAAGCATAGAGTGCAAAATTTTCATCACTAAGCTCATCAGGCATGCTGCTCCAGTCAATAAAGCCTTGAGTGAAAAAGCTTTGCTGATCTGGTTGTACCACTGCTGGAGCAGCAGTTTGAGGTGCAGGTTGCACTTGTGCCTGGGGGACAGGGGTTTGAACATATTGAATCTGTGGAACAGTGGTTTGGACATAGTGCACAGGCACAGGGACAGCAGCATAATGAGCAGTGTTAACGTGGGTTGCAGGGGTATATTGGGTATAGTGCACAGTGCTTTGGTTTTGAGGTCTAGGATTTGAGCTAGGGTGAGTGATTATAGGACCAGTAGTTTGACTCCTGCATTCCCTAGCGAAATGTCCCAACCTATTACACTTGTAACACTTGATTTTCGATTTATCCAACCCAACCCTCAGATTCCCATGTAAACCTGGGAATTTTCGCCCTGTTCTTTTGTAGAATTTGCTAGTTCTGACACTGAGCAAAGCCAATTGGTGCAGGATGTCCATTTCCTCTAAGTCAGTGGGATCAAAATGTTGTAAATCATTGAGTTCAAAGCACAAATTATCTGACATCTGGTTTTTAGTGTTTGCAGTGAAAGCATAGTTTGCAGAGTGAGAATCAGGGTTGGTAAAGTTACCAGCAACTGTTATATCAATGAAATGATCATAACCCTGTTCCTTACTACTGCCACCAGATTCTTCCTGACCCAGAAGAGCTGTGCTACCGAATGAGTAATCATCAGTAGCTTTCCCAGACTCTTGCAGCTTCTTTTACTGGTTCAGCTCCCTTTCATAGGTCAGGAGTCTACCATGAAGTTGGGTCAGGGTCAGATCTTTGAACTCAACAGAGTTTCTAGCCACAAATGCAATTGTGTCCCATTTATCAGGTAGTGATCTAAGAAACCTGCTATTTTGGGTTGATTTTGGAAATTCAACCTTAACAAGTCTTAGCTCACTGATGAGACAACTGAACCGTTCAAATTGTTGGGTCAATGTTTCACCCTTAATGTGACAAAAGGTTTCATACTGCTGATTCAGAATTTCCCTATTGTTTTCAATAACTTCTTCAGTACCCCCAAACTGTTCCTTCAAAGCATCCCATAGCTCTTTTGCACTGTTGCAATGCAACAGTCCAGCATAGATCTCATTTGGTAATGCAGATGCTATGATGCTAAATGCTTTGGCATCCAGTTCGAACTTTTGAAAATCAGTTTCAGTATAGTTTTCATAAGGTTTTGGTGCGTTCTTCTTTGGATCCTCAGCACTTGGCACCATAGGAACATGGGGACCAAAAACGACAGACCTCCAATATCCAGTGTTCTGTTGAGCAAGGATGTGACCCATCATTCGCTCCCAAATGTTGTATTCATTTCTTTTAAGCATAGGTGGTTTAAAAAGCGAGCCAACATTATTCTTATCATCCTGTGATTGTGACGTCATCTTTGGTTGTTTTACAGACACTGATTAATCAACTTTAATGGTGATTAAACCTTGCTCTGTTTTTCAACTAAAACGAACAAACTATCGATATCAACGATTTTGAGCTGAACTATTTATGTCAAAATGATTGTTAAATCAAATTTGACTGTCCAGGCTCTGATACCAATTGTTGGATCTGAGTTTGATTCTGATTGTATTTTATGTTTGTAATTAAAATGAAAATGGATGAGTGTGCAGCGGAATTATGATGAAAACAAACTTTGCATACAATCAAACGAGAGTAATACTTTGATCAAACATCTTTTCACAATGAATCGGAAGATTGAATTTATTTCAATAATGATTACAATGATTGATGAATGAATGCAAACTCCCCCTCAGCCAGAGCTCAGTTGTTTGTTCGTGCAAAGAAGACGATGATGCAAAAGAGCTAATAGAACAGTACAAAGTACTGAACTATTTATAGGCACTAGCAAACCACTGAGCATCTTAGCTGACGTCACCATGAAAGTGACATCTAACCTCCTAACAAACTCTAACCTCTGATCCATACAACTACTGCTATGTTAACTACTGCTATTACATTACATTACAGAACAGACTATAGATCAGCTGCTGCAACCTTCCACTGCTGTGAACCCAGCAGTACTTGTCCGGATCAGCAGTGCTTGACTCAAGGCAGTAGATTGAATCAGCAGGGCTTTAGTCTTTCATCAGATCTTTACTTGAGCAGCAGTTGTAGGTCAGTAGTTTGCACGATCAGCAGATAGGAGGTCAGCAGATGTTGAAATCACTTTCAAGGGGAGAGACTTGTATGTAAACATCTGCTTATTCTGGATCCACTGCTCTGATCCAGTTTTGGCTTTGATTATTTGTTCCTCTGATAGGGTTCGTTCCCAACACGACCCTTAAGGGTTGTTTAGAAATGAGAATTATGATCAAGCAAGTACTTTGAATAAGTATAAAAAGTGAAAGGGGTAAATCTTGGGTCAAATGACTCTATATGGGTCTTTGCCGTAAAATGATACTCCGAGGGGTAAAACTCGGAACATATAGATATCCTCATTAATTCCACCACACATATAGTTATGGTGGAAGATTACTTGATAAGAAATGTAGGATTACAATGCTAGAAAGGAATGAAAGCGATTTTAAGCTTAAAAGTGCTTAAATACCCTTAATGGGTCAAAATAAGCATTTAAGCGTAAACAGGTTTTTATTATATAAGAAACCCATGATTTGAGATTAATATGATAGGAGATATTGAAATTATGAATTTCATGAGTTTAAAGATCAAATAAACATGTTTGTGTGATAAAATCATGAACGGGTCAAAATTTGGTAAAAAGGGTAGTAAGCCGAAGACTTAAAAGTCTGAAATTTTGTTAATCCGGATGTCGTATTTTAACTCCATAAGATGGAGAATTTAATTACGAACGCGTGAATCGCGTAAAACGGACTTGTATAGTGAAAGTTATGCAAGTTCTAAGTTAATATTTGGTGAATTTTCGTAGCTGGGCAAAGTGCAGCAACAATAAAGGAACTTGCTGTCAAAAAAAAGGGCTAGGTGGGGCGTCTAGCCCCCCCCCCCCCCGAATCCCAAAATTGTTTAATTTTGTTTGTTTGACCCACATAACTTGTTTAAACTTGTTATTTAACTATCAAAACTAACTTTTAAGTTGGTTTTGATCATAGGTGAATGTCAAGAGTGACCGGATGAAGATCAAGCTTGATGAGGAACCGAACACGATAAAATACAAGCTTTTGCGCGGCGTTTCGTCGTATCTTTTAAACGACGAATTCAATTGCATTAAGTTGTATATTCTTTTAAATTGTAGAAGTTTTAACTAACCTTATTTATCAAAATTACATGTTTGTTTTCGTAAACTATACGAAAACCGTAAAATAATAACAAGGGTGTTACAGAAGGATATTACTGCTTACGTCTCTAACTGCCTTACTTGTACAAAGGTAAAGGCTGAACATCAACGTCCTTCGGGCCTCTTAGAACAACCCGAAGTCCCGGTTTGGAAATGGGATGGCATTGCTATGGACTTTATTACCAAGCTACCCCGTACCCCTACCGGTCATGATAGTATTTGGGTGATCGTCGACCGTTTGACCAAATCAGCCCACTTTGTTCCGATTCGCGAAGATTATAAAGTGGAGAAACTTGCTCGAATCTATACCGATGAGATTATATGCCGTCATGGCATACCTCTTGACATAATCTCTGACCATGATGGTCGTTTTACTTCACGTCTTTCGCAAACCTTTCAGTCCGCTATGGGTTCTCACTTGAATCTTAGCACGGCCTTTAATCCTCAAACGGATGGACAGACCGAGCATACTATTCAAACCCTAGAGGATATGCTCTGTTCTTGTGTCATCGACTTTGGTGGTAACTGGGATGTACATTTACCATTGACTGAGTTCTCGTACAACAACAACTATCATTCCAGTATTCAGATGGCTCCTTTCGAAGCTTTATATGGTCGCAAGTGCCGATCTCCTCTCAGCTGGCATGAGATTGGTGACAAGCAACTTACTGGCCCTGAGATTATTCAAGAGACAACAGATAAGATTCTTCAGATCCGTGATAACTTGATCAAGGCTAGGAGCAGACAAAAGAGCTATGCTGATAAAAGGCGCAAGCCTCTAGAATTTGATGTTGGTGATAGGGTTCATCTCAAGGTATCTCCCTGGAAGGAAGTATTTCATTTTGGTAAGAAGGGAAAGCTCGCTCCTCGCTATGTGGGTCCTTTCACGATACTCGAAAGGATTGGCAAGGTGGCGTACAGACTCGACCTGCCACAAGAACTAAACAATGTGCATCCGGTGTTCCACGTATCTAACCTACGTAAATGCCTAACCGACGAGGAACTGCAGGTTCCCCTCGAAGACTTGCAAATAAATGAAGCATTACACTTCGTGGAAAAACCGGTCGAAATCATGGATCGAGGTGTCAAGCGATTATGGCACAGTAAAATCTCCCTCGTCAAGGTTCAATAGGAAGGGAAACGTGGCACTGAATTCACTTGGGAACTCGAAAGTGAGATGAAGACCAAGTATCCGCAGCTCTTCGAACAGTCTTCCTCTTAGATTTTGGGGACGAAATCTCCTAAAGTAGGGGAGACTGTAACGCCCTGCGTCCCTGAACTTTTAGCTATCGTTACTTTTAGTCCTTGTACTATGTGATTCTTGGCACTTATGACACCTCATGATTCTTGATGCTTAATTCTTGATACTTGATTCTTGATGCTTAAATCTAGACACTTGATTCTTAATACTATGATGCTTGATTCTTGATACTTGAACCTTGATTCTTGATACTTGAATCATGATTCTTGAGGCTTGATTCTTGAAACTTTATACTTGGTGCTTGACTCTTGAGACTCGTTAAACTTGAGACTTGGTTGAACGAGAGCCTGGAGACTTGACACTTGTGTAAACTTGGAAACTTTTGTGTTAAATAATCTTGTTATGTGATAATATTACACAATAATATGCAAAGCTTAATCTAACTCGCAAAATGAACCAAAGGAGGGAAAGTGGCAAAGGATTGGACTGTCCGAATGGTAATCCGATCGGATGACCATCCGATCGGATGACAATCCGATCGGAGGGCCATTCGATCGAACAGCCATCCGATCCATTTTCCACACCGCCTTATCTCCTCTCTGACACTATAAATAGGACCTCTCACATCATTCTTCATTGATGTGACAGCCTCCTCCGATCCAAACGCACGCCCTCTCACTCTTGAGCACTTTTCTTCCATTTCCCGGCGATTTCAGTATGTTTTACACTTGATTCTTATACAACTTCAATCTATACACTATTCTCTACATGATTCTTCTTCGAAATCACACTTTTCACCATGAAATCTCTAAGATTCGAGCTCTTGAGGATGACATCATCATGGCGGTTTGTACAAACAGCTATGTGATGTCATTCCAGTCAAGATCTAGCTCAGATCTAAGGAATTTCATGTGTATTTGCACCGAATCTTTACTAAATCAAGGTTTTTCAGTTGATTTCATGTTTATCTTCAAACTTTCTTGAGCTTTTTACTTAAAACAGTGGGATCTGGACCCAAACGGGCTGTAGACTTTATGATTAGTCTGGAGTCGGCTTGGAAATGGATTATCGCCGGAGAAGATGACCGGATTACGAATTTAGACATGAACACTATCAGGAACAGACACCTGATCGGCCGGGGTGATTCCCATCTGATCAGACAGGCTGAGCTTTGATGTGTTTTCCCATTGTCTCAGTACGAACCGCGTCGTCACCGTTAAACTTGAAACATAGAAACTTTACAAGGTTGCAAAAAGGAACAAGGTCATCTTAATCGAATGGCAATCCGATCGGACTGCCATCCGATCGAACGACCATCTGATCGAGTGACATGAGCTTTACAACCCTCAACACTTGAACTATTTTTGAACCAGAAACTTTGAACTTTGAAACTTACACTCGAGGAGTCATTCGACCGAACGGTCATCCGATCGGATGACAATCTGATCGAATAACTTGGTATCTTGCTATAATGAACTCTTCAAAAGATAACATTTGGAAACTCAACTTTGGATCGAACGACCATTCGATCGAATGGCCATCTGTACGGATGACCATCCGATCGGATGGCGATCCGTCTGAATCACATAAGTCATCCGACCGGATGAGCATCCGTCCGGGTGGCCATCCGTCCGGCCATCCGATCAGGTGACTGATCCGACACTTTACACGATTCTTGTTATTCTGCTCGACACTTATTTATTAATCTATAATCAGGCTAGTACATAGCTCCCTTTGATCCAAAACATAGGTGCTGATACTTAGCACCCGCTTTGAGTATACTCGATCCCTTTTCGTTTTAAACTGTTGGGATGCAACATGTATTCTATGAAACTTGAAACTATTTGAATCTAACTTTATCCCCAGTAAATGTGAAACTTGATACTTTTGGATTCTTGATTCTTTATGCTATGTGAACGTTTAATCCTTGTGTGTAGTTCCGCGTTAACAATAGTAGCGCTATAGGAAGATGCACCTCCCCATTATTCTCGGGGGTATTGTTAGGAGGATTCTATTTTCTTTCCTTGATTCTTGGGAAAGTGGTTAAAGCATCGGGACACTTGTGCTATCACTTGGACTGCGAACACTAGCATGGCTGAAACTATTTTATCGTTTACATGATGGATATGAGTCTTTTAATCTATTATGCTATATACTCAAACTTGTATACTCGCCAGTACATTATTGTATTGACTTTATTTTAATACATGTTGTAGGATGATAGGATGTTGGAATCGTGGAAAACAAGCTAGGATTGATGCTTAGAAACTCGCCTAGTCTAATTTAGAAACTTGAACAATGTTTTGTTGCTGTATCCGATACTTCTGTTTGTGTTTGATGTTTTTTTAGACAATGTTATCATGAAAATTCATTAATCTATATTGAAACTACTAGTGTTATGGAAACTCGTGAGAAATCTGAACGCTTAGTGCCGCAACCCAATGTTTTCGCCATCGGTTGGGGTGTGACAATAAAAGGGATTTGTTACGATATGTTAAACATCAATTAAAAATAGTAAATAAACATGCTAAATAAAGTTATTTGATGTATTTTAAATTTATAAAAATTGTGTCATAATGTTAGGGAAAGAATTTTATAGTCTATGGATCACGGATCCTCAAGTACAGCCTGGGTCACTGATCCTCAGTTCAGTTTGAATTAAGGATCCTCAGGAGATGTTGCAGGACTAAGGATCCAGGATCCTCATTATTATCCTAACCTTAACAATTGTTTCCATTGTATTTGAATTTGTTTTGCAGGATTATTTGAGTGAGACTTGGTCTAACCGAGATTCTAGGGGAATATGCTCCATTATTCTGCACGTGCATAAGTTCTTCGACCGTTGTGGTGATCGTGGGGAGCTTGCACCTTTTTCGGATTGTTAGTTAGATAGTTGATTTCTATTTTAAAATGGGGATAACAAGCTTGTTTAGACATAAGAATTATTAGCGACACAGTGCACTCGAGCTCAAAACAACTCTCGGCGATTACACACTTTTTGCACACTAGTGATTTTTGTACTAAGCTTGTTATCATCCCAATTTGTAATCATTGTTTGTTTAATATACATGGTGATCGGTAGTTTCCATAACCCGAGGTTTTTTGTGTCGGAGATCATACATTGATCAAGGGTTTTTTCCTCGTATAAATCCTTGTGTTCAACATTCATTTCATTCTTTCATTGTTCATACATTTGTCCATTTATTCAAGCATCACACCTCACAAAATCAGATTTGGTTGCAATATCCTTGTGTGATTTTTGACCTAAACAGTTTGGCGCCCACCGTGGGGCAATTGGTGCTTCGTTTCTAAGAAATTTTGTTCATTTCGTTCATTTATGTCCATAAACTTCAACCACATGGCTTCTCAAGTGAAGAACACTTCCAGCTCCATGCCGGTGATCACCTCTACACAGGGCTTTCCACCTTTGCCACCTGTTTCTTCTGGATCCCAGAAGAATGCTGAGAATGCTGCGAAGAAACAAACCCCCGTTTTCTCAAAACCGACTTCTACTGTTACTTCTGGCCCTACTAACAATAATCTTTATTCTTTAATTTTGCAGATGAGGGACTACATGCAACAGCAGGATAAAACTAATGACAGGATCCTTCGAGAGATTGATGACATCAAGAAATTGAAGAGATCAGCGGAGGATCACTCTCCATTGTTGCCTAGATCGCTAGATTTTGGCACCCCAGCAACAACCGTCCAACACTCTAAAGCATCAGGTGTCCAGTACCAGGGTGGATCATTGGGAATGCGTTATGGATCATCGCCAATGACTCAGGCTCAAGGATCCTATTTTCAGCCTTCAGGATTCTCTCTTCAGTCTCAAGGATCCTCCTTCCAGCATCAAGGATCCTTCACTAGTTCAGGAGGATACATGGGGACGCAGACAGTTCAAGGATCCTCCTCTCAGTATCCAGGATCCTCCTCTCAGGTTCAAGGATCCTCATCTCAGGTTCAAGGATCCATGGATTATCCTCCAAGACCCCCAGCTTCGGTGTATCAAGGATCCAACGTCTTTCAGGATCAATGATCCTTAAGAAGCGCAGAGCCCAGAAGTTCAGAGATTCATTTGGGAGACTTCATACCTATGCAAACTATTGCTTCATCTGGTCCTTCAATTATACCAGAATCGTGCCAATATGGATTCATATCAGGAATTCCAAACCTGAATCCTCCAGGAGGTAGCACTTTAAATAATTCTTATCATGCTAACCATGGCTTTGTGCAGGATACAGGTATCAACCAAGCTATGGCTAGAGAGTTACAAAAGCTCAAGGACATGATATCCAGCATTCCAGGAGTGGTCAAGCCCATTCCTGAAATTCCAGATGGAAGTCACAAGATACCCCGCTTTGCACCACCCATTTGTGATGCAGAGATACCGAAAATGTTTCAAACGCCAAACATGAAGCTCTATAACAGCTCAACTGACCCAGAAGAGCATGTAGATCAGTACAGAGAAAGGATGGAGATCAATCCCATTCCTGAGAGGTTAAAAGAAGCATGTCTATGCAAGGGTTTCGGATCCACACTAACAGGATTAGCTCTTAAATGGCTGCTAAGTCTTCGCCCTTACTCTATTACTTCATTTACTAATCTAGTTAATTTATTTAATAGCCAATTCTCATGCACTAAGAGATTTGAACGTTTAACTAGTGATCTATATAGGGCATGGTTGTAAAACAAGGTTTCCAAGGCCGAATACTCCCCGAGTAGTCGCTACAAGGTAGGCTGCCGATGCAACTTTCCTTGACTCCGACTAATTACTCAAAATCAGTCAAATGCGGTCAACCTTGGCCAAAATCGTATCTAGTAGGTCAACTCGGGCCGAGTTTGACTTAAAAATAATAAAAAATAAATTCCATGTCTATCACATTAAAGAATTAATATCATTTTCACGTATTTTGTTCTAGATATTAGTAAATTTATGTTATTTGACATATATCTAACTTCCAAAAACTAATTTATTTATACTTTAACATGTCTGAGTACTCCTCGAGTACTCTCCACCTAGGCCGAGTACTCTCAACTCCCCGGTCGACCGACCAGGGAGCGCCTAGCGACTTTTGCAACCATGATATAGGGTAACACAAGGTCAAAACGAATCACTTAGAGATTATATCACTAAATTCAGTAGAGAATCCTTGGAGATTCCTAATTTGGATATTGCTACGGCTGTAGAAGCCTTCAAAATGGGTTTACTTAAGGATTCACAGTTCTATGATGATCTTGTCATGTCCCCTTGTAGGAATCTTGATTAAGTGAGAACCAGGGCCCTTAGATTCATCCGCCTAGAGGATGATAAAAGGATCCAAGAAAGACTGGCAGGATCCTCAAAGCAGGAAAAGCAAGGATCCTACTTCAGGAATAACAAGTCCAAATCATACAACAAATCTGATAATCAGAACGTGCATGCAGTGGAGCAAGAAGAGGATGATGAGGATTATCCTCCCATTTCTGAATATTGCTTTTCTGTTGATAATAATGAACTAATCCTTGCAATGCAGAATCTAGGTGAAAAAGCAAGATGGCCCAGAAAAAGTGATAAGCCAGCCGCAACGAAAGACAAACCCAAATGGTATGCATATCATGAAGATTTCGGCCATCTCACTAACGAATTCATAGCACTCAGGAAAGAGATTGGTTATTTGTTAAGCAAAGGGCATTTGAAGGAGCTGCTTGGAAGTAAAAAGTCAAGGATCCAGGATCCTGAAAAGGTTCCAGAAAGAGCTCCTGCTCCTCCAGCTGATGCACAAATTATCAACTTCATATCTGGTGGATCAGACATATATGGCACTTCCTTTTCAGCAGCCAAGAGGCATGCCAAAGAGACAAAGATGGATAATGGGGACAGACCCATCCGAACCTCTACCCTTACACAGGAGAAAGTTATAACTTTTGATGAGGATGATCGTGTGGATATCCAGGATCCTCATCTTGATGGTCTTGTTATTACATTATTTATATCTAATCATTTTGTTCACATGATTCTGATAAATGGAGGAAGATCAGTGAACATCATTCAACTTGTTGTCCTCAAGAAGATGAACATCCCTGAATCAGAAATTATTCCAAGATCATCGGTTCTTGTAGGATTCGGTGGAGAAACCAAGAACACATTGGGGGATATTAAACTTCCCATTTACATAGAGGGAGTTAATTCTTTTCAAAAATTTTGTGTTATAGATTGCTTATCTTGTTGCAATGTTATCCTTGGCAGGCCATGGATACATGACATGAAAGCTGTTTCATCTACGTATCACCAATGTGTGAAACTCCCTACCCCTTGGGGTGTGGCCAAGATAGAAAGTGACCAACAAGAAGCTAAGAATTCTTACACTTCATCCATGAAGCCAACCTCAAGACCTAGGGAGCAATAGAAATTAAAGTATCCTCCAAGAGATGTCCTGGAGGCAAGAGAACAAGACGTGAAAGATATCCTGATGGATCCTCAGGATCCTGAATCTAAAGTCTTTATAGGATCTGGGATCCTCAATGACATCGAACAATATTTAATATCCTTCCTCAAGAGCAGAAAAGCTACCTTTGCCTGGAAGCATGAGGACATGACAGGTATTTCCACAGATATTATCACTCATAAACTTGGCATTGACAGGTCATTCAAACCCATACATCAAAAGAGGAGAAAGTTTGCACCTGAAAGGAATGCCATCATCCAGGAAGAGGTAGATAAACTACTAAGAGCAGGTATGATTAAAGAGGTTAAGTATCCAAGGTGGTTAGCCAATGTGGTTGTTGTTCAAAAGAAAAACGGAAAGTGCATGCTAGATTAGGACATGTTAATTATTTTAGAATGAAAGACTTGGGAGGGTATGTGTCGATTTCACAGATTTAAACATGGCATGTCCCAAGGTTCCTTTCCCATTACCCCACATTAACACCATGGTGGATGCTACCGCGGGTCATGAGTTGTTGACTTTCATGGATGCTTCATCTGGATTTCAACAAATTGAGATGGAACCATCCGATCAAGAGGATACATCCTTTATGACCCCAACTGGTATCTATTGTTATATTGCTATGCCATTTGGACTAAGAAATGCAGGTGCAACCTACCAAAGGCTAGTCAATATGATGCTTAAAGAACAAATTGGACACACGATGGAAGTCTATATAGATGACATGGTGGTCAAGTCCAAGAAAGCTGAGGATCATCTTAGAGATTTGAAAGAAGCATTTGATATCCTTGATAAATTCAATATGAAATTGAATCCTTCTAAGTGTCACTTTGGTGTAAAATCTGGCAAGTTCCTAGGTTATATGGTGACAAAAAGAGGGATCGAGGCAAGTCCAGAGCAAATCAAGGCGATTGTGAATATAAAATCTCCTGCCAATGCCAAGGATGTGCAAAGGTTGACAGGGAGGATCGCAGCCTTGAACACGTTCATCTCAAGGTCATCAGAGAAATGCAAGGAATTCTATGACATTCTGAGAAAGAACAAGAAATTTGAATGGACTGGGAAGCATGAAAAGGGGGATATATTATCCTTATACTTAGCAGTTTCTTCTAAGGCAGTAAGTGCAGTCCTTGTAAAGGATCATGAAGGTAACCAACATCCTGTTTATTATGTAAGTAAAAGTTTGCTTGATGCTGAATCTAGGTATTCACATTTAGAAAAACTTATCCTTGCTTTGATTATGGCATCTACTAAATTACGCCATTATTTTGAAACTCATGCTATTATTGTTAAGACTAACTTTCCAATTAAGAATGTTCTCAGGAAACCTGAAATGTCAGGAAGGATGGCCAAATGGGCAGTAAAGCTTAGTGCTTATGATATAAGATATGAACCAAGAACTGCCATTAAATCCCAAGCCTTGGCTGACTTTGTGGCTGATTTCAATAGTGATCTATAAAGGGAAGCTGAGTTAGAATTTCAACAGCTTGAAGAGACTAAGGACCCTTGGATACTCTTCACAGATAGGGCTTCAAATATCAAGGGAACCGGACTAGGAGTATTACTAAAATCGCCATAGGGGGACATAATACCCCACTCTATTGCTTGTGAGTTTCAAACTACTAATAATGAGGCTGAATATGAAGCCTTGATAGCTGGTTTGCAAATTGCCAAGCACATGAGGATCAGGTATCTTGAGGTACATGTAGATTCATTGTTAATAACTAATCACTTTAATCGTTCTTATGCTGTTAAAGGTGAAAGACTAATCTAATATCTAGAGATAGTCAAGAAATTGGCAGACTCTTTTGCTTCTTTTAGTTTGACACAGGTACCCAGAGAAGAAAATGCAGAAGCTGATGCTTTGGCCAACCTTGGGTCATCATTGAAGATTCCAGAGGATATTAAAATTCCCATTATCCACATCTTGGCTCCTACTATTGAGGATCACACAACTATGGAAATAGTAGAGGATTCTGAAATCATACCTAGTGATGGTTCACAATCACATTCAGGATCCTGGATCCTCCCAATCATGAGATATATACAAGATGGAGAGATCCCTACAGGAGAAAACCCCAGAGCTTTCAAAGTCAAGGTATCTCAATTTACAATATTAAATAACATGTTATATAAACGATCTCTTGCAGGTCCATATCTAAGGTGCATTGAGGATCCTGAAATCCAAGAAGTCCTAAAGGATTTTCATGAAGGAGATTGTGGAAACCACACTGGGGGCAGAGCATTGTTCTCAAGGATCCTTAGGACAGGATACTATTGGCCTACTATGAAGAAGGATGCTGTCGATAATGCGAAGAAATGTGATCCTTGTCAAAGATATAGCAATATCCTTCATCAACCAGCAGAGCTCCTGCATCCTATATCCTCTTCTTGGCCATTTATGAGATGGAGAATGGATATAGTTGGCAAACTTCCCAAGGCACCAGGAAGGTGATTTGCTACCAAGAGCTTGGAATGCTGTCCATTTGAAGAAATACTTCATGTAAGAAGGATCTAGGATCCTTAGTTATCCTCATATCTATTATACATAAAGGATCCGTAGAGGATATTTGATCCTTATTCTGGTAATGATCTAATACCAATTTATCTAATCCTTTAACTTATTTTATTACAAGGAGAAGGATCCAGGATCCTTTATCTTTTTTCACTAAGTTCTAAGTTTTGCAGAAGTGGATGCATCTTTGACAAAGGATCAAGTATCCACAGAAGTCTCCTAAGTTTTATGGGATTGTCCCCAGTTTTTTGGGTTTATCCCCAGTTTTTTGGGCTCGTCCCCAGTTTAAGGTATCTACTACCTTCGCCAGTAACGCACGATTATCCTGGTGTAGTTGAAGGCAATGGGACCAGTACCCGCTTTAGGGGCTGACAATTTCATTGTACTGGCTGTATTCAGGATCCTAAGTATAATGGTAGACGTACCATACATCCGTTCCTAAGGTTTCTAACGTCTTCACGTTAGCTAAGGTTTTGGCATTTTCATGTCACTAAGTTTGGATAGTCGCCAGTAAGGGCCATACTCCAGTTTACACAAGATTCTTTGGGCTTGTCCCCAGTTTTTTGGGCTTGCCCCCAGTTTATTAGGCTTGTCCCCAGATTGTTGGGCTTGTCCCCAGATACTAACTCTTCCTTTTACAGTTGGCTTAGTCCCAAGTTATGTCTCACTTCAGGTTTCTAAAGCTAAACAGTTAAGGATCCTGGATCCTAACTTTATACAAGGGCTTGTTTTTTGGTTATCACAATTGTAAGTATTAAGGATTTAGGATCCTGACTTGGATTCTCTGGTATGATCCTTATTTACTTTAATTTTATTCTTGCTTTATCTATGTTACCCCTATACTTTGACAACGGGTTATATGATCCTAAAATTATCTCACTTTTTAAACTTTTCGATTATAGGATATTTGATCCCTGATCATATCCTAAACTTTTTGACATAAACTAATTTTTATACTTTCATTCTAAACTTATAAGTTCAGAGAAATATGCAATAACAATTGAAAGGTAAATATACACAAAGTGAACAACACAAGATAGCCAAAAATTAAAGGTTTTATTCATTTATCCATAGTCAAACCCTTCAAAGGTTGTCAAAATTACATACCCCAAGCATCTACCAGCAATACGTGGCCCATTCGGTGGGGTAGGTAAAGGGTGTCCATATTAACAAAGTCTAAAGTGCAGGAAAATAAAGATGGCAGGATAATAGTGGCTTCATCCCCCAAACAGAGGATCCATCCACCAGCTATCATCGTACCTATTATTCCAAGGATCTGTGATCCTTAAACCAAAATACCACTTTTTAGTTACAAACCATCATTGTTCAAAACACCAACAAACCACAAAACCATAAAAAATGGGCTCCAGCCGCATCTAGATAAATCCATCATCGCCCATTGCTGCAGCTTAAACCTTCGCTGCTTCATCACCACCTTTGTCAGCTGCCTCCTCCACTGGATCCTTCACCCCGCTGCTCCCAGCTCCATCAGCTGCTGTCTCCTCAGCCTCATCCTCATCGTCCAGCTCAGCCAACCTCTACCTCCAAGCCTCCTGGTCCTAGGCAGACCTGTCGAAGGCAGGATCCTCAACTTCCTTGGCCATTTGCAGCTTGATCTTGATCATGGCAATCGTAGCAGAAAGCGATAAGAACCATGGCTGACAATATTGTATAACCGACTCAACTTAGACACCCCTATTTCAACACCCTCCTTCTCGATGATGTTTTCAAGGGTATAAAGAACTCTCCACATCATCGGCATGGCTTGTATATAGCACATGCCGGTGAGTGTGAATAATGCTTGTGTTAAGACTGGGAAATGATAAGTAAACCCTATCAGAAAAGGGGTTGCCGGAAAAGTGATCCATGCGTCGGAGACACAATCGCTCTTCGTCGAAGAGTCGAATGATCTAAAAACGGCTTCTGCCGGGAAGCAATGACGAATCCGATCAATTTTAGGATCGGTGAAACAGCAAAGTTCCAGCGAAGGGTTTTTGGTTACACCCTGGCTCTTCAAGGGGCTGTCCTTCTTAGGATCCTTGGCAGGTGAGGATCGGAGGGTCATCTTCGCCATGGATGCTCGGAGAATAAAGGATCGGAAGAAGAGAATTTAGAGAGAAGGAAAGAGAGAGTACCTGCTTGGATCTTCGGATGAGGATTTAAAGGGAGAGACTCTCGAATTTAAATGCAATTTAGTCCTTATCTCTAACCCCTATATATAATGATTGTTGTTGCAGGTGATGACTGTTGATGACATCAGCCTCGCAACGGTTATATCTCCAAGTAACAGCTAATCCGATTAATGTTGAAACATGACTATCCAATTCGATATCAACTAGTCATGTTTGGGGGCAATTGTTAGGGATAGAATTTTATAGTCTATGGATCACGGATCCTCAAGTGCAGCCTGGGTCACAGATCCTCTGTTCAGTTTGAATTAAGGATCCTCAGGAGACGTTGCAGGACTAAGGATCCAGGATCCTCATTATTATCCTAACCTTAACAATTGTTTCCATTGTATTTGAATTTGTTTTGCAGGAGTATTCGAGTGAGACTTGGTCTAACCGAGATTCTAGGGGAATATGCTCCATTATTCTGCACGTGCATAAGTTCTTCGACCGTTGTGGTGATCCTGGGGAGCTTGCACCTTTTTCGGATTGTTAGTTAGCTAGTTGATTTCTATTTTAAAATGGGGATAACAAGCTTGTTTAGACATAAGAATTATTAGCGACACAGTGCACTCTAGCTCAAAACAACTCTCGGCGATTACACACTAGTGATCCTTGTACCAAGCTTGTTATCATCCCGATTTGTAATCATTGTTTGTTTAATATACTTGGTGATCGGTAGTTTCCATCATCCGAGGTTTTTTGTGCCGGAGATCATACATTGATCAAGGGCTTTTTCCTAGTATAAATCCTTGTGTTCAACATTCATTTCATTCTTTCATTGTTCATACATTTGTCCATTTATTCAAGCATCACACCTCACAAAATCGGATTTGGTTGCATTATCCTTGTGTGATTTTTGACCAAAACACATAACTTCGTAGCTTTGCATGTTGTACTTTAGGCTTGAAAAGTAGTAAATCGGCTGTTATTTGCATGATTTTTGTGCTTTTTATGAGACATGCATATATGTGGTTAAATTTTTTGTTTTAAGCAGTAGGTAACTTGTATTATGTTAAAATATCAAGTCTTTATGATTTGGGATGGTTACGGTAAAGTTCGATACGAAACTATGCGTTAAAAACGGTAAAAATCGGCTTTTTAAGTGATTTTTATAAAACTGTTTTGAATCTGATTTTTTGTGTGCGTTAGGGTGATATGATTTTATTAATATTTTGAGCCCATTTTATGCATTAGTCATGTTTTAAATTTATAAAACACGATATTGTACTAACACTAAACACACACTTGGGCAAGTGCACCCATCGTGAGCGTAGTATAGTGTTGGTAAGATACCAAGTTCGTCCAAGGACACAAGAGCTTTTAATACCGGTTTATCCTCAACGTCTAATCGATCTAAATTTTTTTGAGAAAAGTTTTGAAACACGAAAATAAAACTAAAAATGAAAAGATAAATAAAAGGAAAAATAAATAGACAAGATAGAATCACTTGGATCCAACTCATCTTTAATGTATCCTTTGATGATTTTCGTACTTTCGGACTTTTTAAGAGATTATCTTAGTTATAGTAGTAGGCCTCTCTTTTGAAGGTAACGTTACCCTCAACCCAGTGGTTTGAGTCATGAGGGATACAATCCCAAAGGGTCGAAATATTGAAAGACAATTAAGTTAGTTATTAATGCGAAAAGTGGTAGGCCTCTCTTTTGAAGGTGACGTTACCCTCGGCTAAGTGGTTTGATTCAGCAAGGATACAATCCCAAGAAGCCAGTCTAAAGTATTAATAGTAGTTTACATATGAGGGGTTCAAGCTATTTGCACCCCGGCCATCTAATACCGTTGGGCATTGAAGGAGGTCCTAGTAAGCTTGAACCAAGTCCTCGTAGCATCTATACACTGAACAAGACAAGAAATTTACCAAACCACCCTCCTAACCCCCTTTCAGGTAGTTAACACACTTTATATAGACCGTAAAGACACGAATGACGCAAATTAATGACATCATGTACTTTATATAGACAGTAAAGACATGAATGAGCAAATTAGAGACATCATGAAGAAATGGTAAAGAAATTCACTTTCAACATAAGAAACTAGTTATTCAAGTCATTAATACTAACCCAGATAAAAAGTGCCGAAAGATTAAAAATCAAAAGTAACACATTAAGGACTTGTCTTCACCAAGTGATGTAAGAGTTTAGCCAAACATGGCCTTTGATTGATGTAACACCCGTCTTATTGTTTTAAGATTTTAAACTAAAAACACACATTTTTTTTTTAATTTCAAAATGCATCATTTCAAAACTTAGTTATAAAAACTAAGTTTACATGGTTATGGTATTCTAGTTTATAAACTAACTAGTTTAAACATACAACATTGAGTTTAGTGTTTACAAATAAACATTGGCTCAAACAAGATTAGGTTAGCGCGGAAGCTTCAAAACTTTGTATTCGGTTCTTGAATTCCTGCTTGATCGGCATCCGAAATGAGACGAACATCACCTATGGTCAAAACCACATCAATTGTTAGTTTTAACAACTTTATAACATGTGAAAACAAGTTCCGGTATCATACAAATAACAAAAAAATAAAATTTCAAATTTTTGATCTGTCGCGCCACGCAACAGATTCCTTTCAATCATTCGCGGGCCGCGAGCGCGCCCACGTGTCGCGCCAGAACAAGTTGTCACACCCCCAAATTCCACCTGCGGAGTACTACCGCTTGGAGGCGTGACTGACCAGGATCCAGCCACCAATCATATTGAACATGCGAGTTAAAAGATATAGAAGTTTAACCAATACAATTGGTTCCCAAACAAAACATAGTTAAGTTGCAAGCGGAAGCATAAGTCTTAAAGTCAAAACATAAGTTTCATTGTTTCAAAGTTTAACATGGCACACAGTTGTCCATGTCCCACAACGATCCTCCTCCATGCAAGCTCCAGCTAAGAACCTAAGGACCTGCAAAGCATGTAGTAACGAGTCAACAACAAGTTGAGTGAGTTCACGGTTGGGTGTTCGTTTTAAGTTGTTTCGAAAACAGTTTCCTTTAGCTGGCATCCTGCCGTGGGGGTTACCCCATAGTTAAAAACGTGTCTTGTTTATTCCCGGTTACTCTGGCTATCCAGCCGTGGGGGCTACCCCGTGTTAGTTATCTGGCATTTCGGCCGTGGGGGCTACCCCATGTATACACTAGACTCGTTACCATATCGACTGCTGACTGTAGTCATGTTTATATGCCCTGAAACTGTCAATGTCTATCATCATTGACGTGCCCCAGATCCATTAGTTCACGCCCGTCCTCTGCGGCACGGTGTGAGGTTTGTCAGACCTAAATAGCGCTATCTAACTAATGACCCGCTCGCCATTGGCCCGGCGATTAAGTCGATATAAAAAGGAGGGACTTCGTGATAGAGTTTTGGTCTAGTACGAGTTATCTGTCCGTGAGGACGAGGAATTACATTCCTGAACCATTGCTGTCCTACCCAAGGAGGACGAGGAACCCATGTTCCTTAACCCCATTCCCAACCCAGGGAATCCCATGCTTTGTAGAGGGTGTGAACTCACCTTGGTTTGCTCGGTAGAAAACACAGAAAAGTCAAACAAGCAACGTTGAGGCTACTCACGTCCTATCATAGTTGTATCATACAATCAGGTTCGTATTCAAGTAGTGCACGTATGGGTTACACGTTTAATCATAGCAGTTCATCAACATTCACGTTCAACAGTAACATGTAAGGTCTGTACATTGGGCCCAAGAGTCCGGCCCAAACAATTAAGTCCGAAACGAATTGCAAGCCCAAACAGTTATATCTGCGTATTGTCTCGAGTCGCAATTAGACGTTTGCGACTCGCAACCGGAGTCGCAATCATGGTTTCGGTTCGTGCTGGTTTGGTTACGAGTCGCAACCGGACTCGCAACGGTGGTTTCGAGTCACAAGGTTTTAGGCTTGATCAAGTGTGGTTTCGAGTCGCAACCAGGTGTTTGCGACTCGCAACTGATGTCGCAACCGGGAGATTGCGACTCATCATGCATGGTTTCGAGTCGCAACTGGCGGTTTCGAGTGGACAGGAGCTGATTCGGAATAGTGTACTATCCACTAACATTCTGATTTCATGCAGTTTGTACTATCCAACCAAAATCCTTAAACATGTTTCTTGTCTAGCAATTTACTAAAAATGGATCAAACACATCAGAATTCAAATATTCAACCCTGTTCTTATGATATTCAACAAGTTCTTCATGTTCATCAAATATTCAAAACACATTCAACACATATTCGGATATTCATATCTTCATTCAACATTTGTTCATAAGTTCTTGCATTTTCGGACAAGCATCATAAATCCTAAACTAGACCACAAGCTTATCTTGTAACAAAACATTTGTTCCATAGTCTCATACATAAAAATCGGATGATTATCATTATTCTTTTATCATACAAAAATCTATACCTTTATTAAAGAGGTCATGTTCATAACAAGGGTTGTACTAAACATGTATCATTTACTCAAACAAGAGCTCATCAATCAAACAAACACTTAATCATACATGAATCTTTAGCAAGCAAACACATTATCATCATGTAACAACAATCTTAATACCGTTTATTCGAGAAGGATGTGTTTATCATGTATGAAACTTAACAAGTGAACATATTATCAAACAACTTTATCATTCATCATCACTAACAACCGAAATATGCACACACAATGGAAATCACTAACCGATTGTGAGGTGGTGCCGAGTTGGTAAAGAAGATGAGTGTTCGAGTGGTGTTGATGAGCTTAGCCGGGTCTCCTTGTGGTCACCGGTTTGGATCCGAGATGAAGGAGGAGAGTGTGGTGCTTGGTGTCTAGGGTTTTAGTGAGAGAGTGGAGAGTATGTGTGTCCAAGAAAATGGCAAAGATAGCTAGGTGCATAACATATATACTAGTTTCATGTGGTGCACCCTAATGGGTTTCGGTTGGGTTAAACTCATGTGGCCCATCCGGCCCAAGTGTTGTGCTAGCTCACTCGAGACCACATGGTCTCAAGTCGGGTTCATGGCTTTCGGTTCATATACACACTCGAATACATACACACAAGTATACATGTAACATAACACAAAATCATATAAAGGTTCACTTATCATTCGTTAAATCACATAAGTTTAACTAGTCACACGTTTGAGCGTACGACGAAAGGTTCTAAATTTCGAGTTGTCACATCATCCCCAAGTTGAAAGAAATTTCGTCCCGAAATTTGGTAGGCACTCACTGAGGAAGCTAGTTAAGTTGTATGGTTTTCCTGGTTTTCCTGGGGTGTCACATCCACCCCCCGTTGATCTGGAATTTCGTCCCGAAATTCCGTAGCTTCGGCCTCAGTAGTGGGTGTACTGTTTGCGAACAGTTGGGGATACTTTTGTTTCATCTGATCTTCGCGCTCCCAGGTGAACTCTGGGCCGCGACGTGAGTTCCAACGAACTCGAACGAGAGGTATTCTAGTGCTCTTGAGGACCTTAACATCCCGGTCCGTGATCTCGACTGGTTCCTCGACGAATCGTAACTGCTCGTCGATCGTGAGTTCCTTCAAAGGAACTACGTGGGTCGCATCTGACGAACACTTCTTCAGATTCGACACATGAAAAACGTTGTGAACTGCACCGAGTTCCGCTGGTAAGTTTAGTCTGTAGGCTACCCTGCCTATTTTCTCAATGACCTCGAAAGGTCCAACGTATCGTGGGTTAAGTTTACCGCGTTTACCAAAACGAACCACACCCTTCCAGGGTGAAACTTTGAGTAGTACCCGCTCCCCAACCTGGAGCTCAAGTGGTTTCCTGCCCATGTCGGCGTAAACTTTCTGACGTTCGCGAGCGGCCGTCATGCGCTTTCGGATCTGAGCGATCTGCTCGGTTGTATCTACCACATATTCTGGACCAGTGATCTGACTATCTCCCACCTCTGCCCAGCAAAGAGGAGACCGGCATTTACGTCCGTACAATGCCTCAAACGGAGCAGCTCCAATGCTGGTGTGGTAGCTGTTATTGTACGAGAATTCCACAAGTGGCAGATGCTTTTCCCAGCGGTTGCCAAAGTCGATTACACATGCACGAAGCATGTCTTCTAAGGTTTGAATAGTGCGCTCGGACTGCCCGTCCGTCTGAGGATGGTACGCTGTGCTCATGTCTAGTCGTGAGCCGAAGGATTTGTGCATTGCCTGCCACAGCTCAGAAGTAAAACGTGCATCTCGATCTGAGATAATGGAGGTGGGCACCCCGTGCCTCGAAACAATTTCTTTGATGTAGATTTCTGCAAGAGTGGAGAACTTATCCGTCTCCTTGATAGCCAAGAAGTGTGCAGATTTTGTGAGTCGATCCACGATCACCCAAATAGTATCGTTCCCGCGCTGGGATCTAGGTAGGCCAGTGACAAAATCCATGGAAATTTGCTCCCATTTCCATTGAGGTATCTCTGGTTGTTGGAGTAGGCCTGATGGTTTCTGGTATTCGGACTTGACTCTCGCACAAGTCAAACACTTGCTGACGTAGGTCGCTATATGGGCCTTCATGCTAGGCCACCAGTACGTAGTTTTGATGTCGTGGTACATTTTGTCCGATCCAGGATGTACCGAGTAGCGAGACTTGTGTGCTTCGTCCATCACAAGCTCTCGTAGGTTGCCATAGAGTGGGACCCAAACGCGTCCCGTTACGTAGTAAGCACCGTCTTCCTTCTGTTCTAAGCGTTGCCTCGATCCGCGTAGGGCTTCGGCCCTGACGTTTTCTGGTTTCAGTGCTTCTATCTGGGCTGCTCGTATCTGGGAGGGAAGACTAGAGTGGATCGTGAGTTGTAAAGCTCGCACGCGCTTAGGCGCAGTGTCCTTCCGACTGAGGGCGTCAGCCACAACATTGGCCTTGCCCGGGTGGTATCTGATTGAGCACTCGTAGTCATTCAGAAGTTCGACCCATCGTCGTTGTCGCATATTCAGTTCCTTCTGCTTGAAGATGTGCTCGAGGCTCCTGTGGTCGGTGTAGATGGCGCACTTGGTACCATACAGGTAATGCCGCCATAATTTAAGTGCAAAAACAACAGCTCCCAGCTCTAAATCGTGCGTAGTGTAGTTCTTTTCATGAACCTTGAGTTGGCGTGAGGCGTAGGCTATAACTTTATCTCGTTGCATCAACACGCAACCAAGACCTTGAATTGATGCGTCGCAGTAAACCACAAAATCGTCTGTGCCTTCTGGCAGGGAAAGGATAGGTGCGCTACAAAGTCTATCCTTTAGGTGCTGAAATGCCAACTCCTGTGCGTTTCCCCAGCAATAAACAACGCCCTTCTGCGTAGTGACGTGAGAGGCTGTGCAATCTTAGAAAAATCCTTTATGAATCTCCGGTAGTATCCCGCCAAACCCAAGAATTGGCGAATTTCCTTTGGTGTACGAGGTGCAGGCCAGTTCTTAATCGAGTCTATCTTGGATGGATCAACATGAATCCCATCCTTGTTTACCACGTGGCCTAGGAAATGGACTTCTCGAAGCCAGAAGTCGCATTTCGAGAACTTTGCATAAAGCTGTTCTGTTCGAAGGAGTTCCAGAATAAGTCGCAGATGTTGCTCGTGTTCCTCCCGACTCTTAGAATAGATCAGGATGTCGTCGATGAAGACTATCACGAACTTGTCCAGGTAAGGCTTGCACACTCGGTTCATCAAGTCCATGAAAACCGCAGGTGCGTTTGTCATCCCAAAAGGCATGACCAAAAACTCATAGTGCCCGTATCGAGTTCTGAAAGCTGTCTTGGAGACGTCCTCTTCCCGGACTCTCAGCTGATGATAACCCGATCTCAAATCGATCTTCGAATAGTAGCTCGACCCTTGCAACTGGTCGAACAAGTCGTCGATACGCGGCAGATGATAACGATTCTTCACCGTCACCTTGTTGAGTTCTCGGTAGTCGATGCACATTCTGAAGGTACCGTCTTTCTTCTTCACAAATAATACTGGAGCTCCCCAGGGCGATGAGCTAGGACGAATAAAACCCTTATCCAAGAGTTCTTGTAGTTGCGTGGAGAGTTCTTTCAACTCTGATGGAGCTAAACGATAAGGTGCACGAGCTATAGGCGCAGCTCCAGGAGCTAGTTCAATCTGAAACTCGACTTGGCGATGAGGCGGAAGACCAGGTAATTCCTCAGGAAATACCTCTGGGTAATCGCGTACAACTGGAAAATCTTCTATCTTCTTCTCTTTTTCTGAGGTGTCAGTAACGAGAGCTAAAATAGCAGTGTGGCCCTTTCGCAAGCACTTTTGGGCCTTAAGGAGAGAAATGACGTTCTCAACAGCACTCCTCTTGTCGCCATGAATCATGAGAGGTTCACCACCGGGACCTGGAATACGGACAACCTTCTCGTTGCAAAGAATCTCTGCTCGGTGTTGGGATAACCAATCCATCCCAATGACAACGTCGAAACTACCCAAGACAATAGGAATGAGGTCGATAGAGAAGGTTTGGTCAGCGAGAATAAGTTTACAACCCTTGACTACGTGTGTGGCTTCTAAACTCTTACCATTTGCTAGCTCTACGGTGTGCTTGTTGTTCAAAGGTGTTGGAATACGCTTAAGCATTCGATTAACTTCTAGTGACACGTAGCTAGTATCGGCACCCGAATCAAATAAAACTGAAACATAAAAGTCGTCGAGAAGGAACTTACCCGCCACAACATTGGGGTCATTCCTTGCTTCACCTTGGCCGATCACAAACATTCGCCCCCTGGCGCCATTGTTGTTGTTGTTCCCATTGTTACCGTTCCCCTGATTGTTGTTATTGTTGTTGTTATTCTGGTTCCTGTTCAGTTGGGGACAGTCTCTCTTGAAGTGGCCTTCAGCTCCACACTGAAAGCACCCTTTGTTATCACCTTGCTGCTGCTGTTGGCGCTGGTTCTGTTGAGCTTGATGACGATTCTGATTGGCGGGGTATAAGCTCCTGCAATCCTTTGCAGCGTGACCAGGCTTGTTGCACCGATGACAGTTGCCCCTGGTGCATGGCCCGCTGTGGTGCAGGCTGTAGCGATTGCATTTGGGATGATTTCCTTTGTATCCACCACCAGACGACTGCTGACTAGGGCTCTTGTAGTCCTCAGTCTTTCTCTGTTGAGACTGGGACTGAACAGAGGTCGAACCCTTACTTGAAGTTCCATCCCATTTCCGTTTGTTGTCACTAGAGGTACCAGTAGTAGTTGCAGCACCTATGTGTTTTGGTAACTTGTTCTGCTCCACCGCCTGATCCGTGAGACGGTGAGCCAACTGGACAGTTTGCTGGTAGGTGGCGAGGTTCGCTGAAGTCACATGACTTTGGATTTCCGGCACTAAGCCCTGAAGAAATAGTTCAATGCGTTTGATGGGAGGGTCCACCATAGTAGGGCACAGAATTGCCAGTTCGTTCGATCTTTTCACATAAGCTTCAATTTCCGACCCCGTCATCTTGAGGTTGAAGAACTCCACCTCGAGTTTGTGAATCTCATCATGACTGCAGTATTCCTCTTTGATCATTTCCTTAAAAGTTTCCCATGGGGTGGCGTTGGCAGCAACCAACCCTAGCATCTGAACTTGAGCGTTCCACCATGTGAGAGCTAAACCCTCAAGAGTACCAGTAGCATACTTCACCCTGCGCGCCTCAGGGCATTCGCACATTTCGAACACAGATTCCAGTTTCTCAAACCAGTGTAGGAGACCTACTGCTCCTTCAGTGCCGCTAAAAGTAGTTGGTCGGCAGTCCATGAAAGTCTTAAAAGTGCACACGGGTGGCTGAACATGCTGACCTATCGTAGGTGAAAGAAAAGACAGAGTTTAACACAAAGGTTGGTTCACGAGAGTAGGATCCCAAAGATCCTAGAATGAGTTCGGACTGCAGGATATACCTCCTGCGTGTGCAGCTGCAAGTGCTGCGGCAACTCGTTCGTTGATCAGAGCCGTCAACTGGGCTTGTGTCATGTTAACGCGTCCAGACATGATCTTCATATCAAGAAGAACGTGAGTGAGAGGGGTTTCGCGAAAGTACAATGATAGGATAGAGTAAGCACGCACGTGTTCATGCAACAGTAGTTATACTAACCAAGCATACCATGAGCAATGTACTATGTATCTAACAAGTAGGCAATATACACAGATCATATTACCTAGAATGTCGAGCCTTGCATGTGGAGTGAAGCATCGTTGTGGACCGTCGAGCACTGTACAGGTTATAGTCTGGTTTTAACAAAAACGTTTTCCCCTTTATTAAAACCAAGTTCTCTATAACCAATGGCTCTGATACCAATCTGTCACACCCCCAAATTCCACCTGCGGAGTACTACCGCTTGGAGGCGTGACTGACCAGGATCCAGCCACCAATCATATTGAACATGCGAGTTAAAAGATATAGAAGTTTAACCAATACAATTGGTGCCCAAACAAAACATAGTTAAGTTGCAAGCGGAAGCATAAGTCTTAAAGTCAAAACATAAGTTTCATTGTTTCAAAGTTTAACATGGCACACAGTTGTCCATGTCCCACAACGATCCTCCTCCATGCAAGCTCCAGCTAAGAACCTAAGGACCTGCAAAGCATGTAGTAACGAGTCAACAACAAGTTGAGTGAGTTCACGGTTGGGTGTTCGTTTTAAGTTGTTTCGAAAACAGTTTCCTTTAGCTGGCATCCTGCCGTGGGGGTTACCCCATAGTTAAAAACGTGTCTTGTTTATTCCCGGTTACTCTGGCTATCCAGCCGTGGGGGCTACCCCGTGTTAGTTATCTGGCATTTCGACCGTGGGGGCTACCCCATGTATACACTAGACTCGTTACCATATCGACTGCTGACTGTAGTCATGTTTATGTGCCCTGAAACTGTCAATGTCTATCATCATTGACGTGCCCCAGATCCATTAGTTCACGCCCGTCCTCTGCGGCACGGTGTGAGGTTTGTCAGACCTAAATAGCGCTATCTAACTAATGACCCGCTCGCCATTGGCCCGGCGATTAAGTCGATATAAAAAGGAGGGACTTCGTGATAGAGTTTTGGTCTAGTACGAGTTATCTGTCCGTGAGGACGAGGAATTACATTCCTGAACCATTGCTGTCCTACCCAAGGAGGACGAGGAACCCATGTTCCTTAACCCCATTCCCAACCCAGGGAATCCCATGCTTTGTAGAGGGTGTGAACTCACCTTGGTTTGCTCGGTAGAAAACACAGAAAAGTCAAACAAGCAACGTTGAGGCTACTCACGTCCTATCATAGTTGTATCATACAATCAGGTTCGTATTCAAGTAGTGCACGTATGGGTTACACGTTTAATCATAGCAGTTCATCAACATTCACGTTCAACAGTAACATGTAAGGTCTGTACATTGGGCCCAAGAGTCCGGCCCAAACAATTAAGTCCGAAACGAATTGCAAGCCCAAACAGTTATATCTGCGTATTGTCTCGAGTCGCAATTAGACGTTTGCGACTCGCAACCGGAGTCGCAATCATGGTTTCGGTTCGTGCTGGTTTGGTTACGAGTCGCAACCGGACTCGCAACGGTGGTTTCGAGTCACAAGGTTTGAGGCTTGATCAAGTGTGGTTTCGAGTCGCAACCAGGTGTTTGCGACTCGCAACTGATGTCGCAACCGGGAGATTGCGACTCATCATGCATGGTTTCGAGTCGCAACTGGCGGTTTCGAGTGGACAGGAGCTGATTCGGAACAGTGTACTATCCACTAACATTCTGATTTCATGCAGTTTGTACTATCCAACCAAAATCCTTAAACATGTTTCTTGTCTAGCAATTTACTAAAAATGGATCAAACACATCAGAATTCAAATATTCAACCCTGTTCTTATGATATTCAACAAGTTCTTCATGTTCATCAAATATTCAAAACACATTCAACACATATTCGGATATTCATATCTTCATTCAACATTTGTTCATAAGTTCTTGCATTTTCGGACAAGCATCATAAATCCTAAACTAGACCACAAGCTTATCTTGTAACAAAACATTTGTTCCATAGTCTCATACATAAAAATCGGATGATTATCATTATTCTTTTATCATACAAAAATCTATACCTTTATTAAAGAGGTCATGTTCATAACAAGGGTTGTACTAAACATGTATCATTTACTCAAACAAGAGCTCATCAATCAAACAAACACTTAATCATACATGAATCTTTAGCAAGCAAACACATTATCATCATGTAACAACAATCTTAATACCATTTATTCGAGAAGGATGTGTTTATCATGTATGAAACTTAACAAGTGAACATATTATCAAACAACTTTATCATTCATCATCACTAACAACCGAAATATGCACACACAATGGAAATCACTAACCGATTGTGAGGTGGTGCCGAGTTGGTAAAGAAGATGAGTGTTCGAGTGGTGTTGATGAGCTTAGCCGGGTCTCCTTGTGGTCACCGGTTTGGATCCGAGATGAAGGAGGAGAGTGTGGTGCTTGGTGTCTAGGGTTTTAGTGAGAGAGTGGAGAGTATGTGTGTCCAAGAAAATGGCAAAGATAGCTAGGTGCATAACATATATACTAGTTTCATGTGGTGCACCCTAATGGGTTTCGGTTGGGTTAAACTCATGTGGCCCATCCGGCCCAAGTGTTGTGCTAGCTCACTCGAGACCACATGGTCTCAAGTCGGGTTCATGGCTTTCGGTTCATATACACACTCGAATACATACACACAAGTATACATGTAACATAACACAAAATCATATAAAGGTTCACTTATCATTCGTTAAATCACATAAGTTTAACTAGTCACACGTTTGAGCGTACGACGAAAGGTTCTAAATTTCGAGTTGTCACATCATCCCCAAGTTGAAAGAAATTTCGTCCCGAAATTTGGTAGGCACTCACTGAGGAAGCTAGTTAAGTTGTATGGTTTTCCTGGTTTTCCTGGGGTGTCACATCCACCCCCCGTTGATCTGGAATTTCGTCCCGAAATTCCGTAGCTTCGGCCTCAGTAGTGGGTGTACTGTTTGCGAACAGTTGGGGATACTTTTTTTTCATCTGATCTTCGCGCTCCCAGGTGAACTCTGGGCCGCGACGTGAGTTCCAACGAACTCGAACGAGAGGTATTCTAGTGCTCTTGAGGACCTTAACATCCCGGTCCGTGATCTCGACTGGTTCCTCGACGAATCGTAACTGCTCGTCGATCGTGAGTTCCTTCAAAGGAACTACGTGGGTCTCATCTGACGGACACTTCTTCAGATTCGACACATGAAAAACGTTGTGAACTGCACCGAGTTCCGCTGGTAAGTTTAGTCTGTAGGCTACCCTGCCTATTTTCTCAATGACCTCGAAAGGTCCAACGTATCGTGGGTTAAGTTTACCGCGTTTACCAAAACGAACCACACCCTTCCAGGGTGAAACTTTGAGTAGTACCCGCTCCCCAACCTGGAGCTCAAGTGGTTTCCTGCCCATGTCGGCGTAAACTTTCTGACGTTCGCGAGCGGCCGTCATGCGCTTTCGGATCTGAGCGATCTGCTCGGTTGTATCTACCACATATTCTGGACCAGTGATCTGACTATCTCCCACCTCTGCCCAGCAAAGAGGAGACCGGCATTTACGTCCGTACAATGCCTCAAACGGAGCAGCTCCAATGCTGGTGTGGTAGCTGTTATTGTACGAGAATTCCACAAGTGGCAGATGCTTTTCCCAGCGGTTGCCAAAGTCGATTACACATGCACGAAGCATGTCTTCTAAGGTTTGAATAGTGCGCTCGGACTGCCCGTCCGTCTGAGGATGGTACGCTGTGCTCATGTCTAGTCGTGAGCCGAAGGATTTGTGCATTGCCTGCCACAGCTCAGAAGTAAAACGTGCATCTCGATCTGAGATAATGGAGGTGGGCACCCCGTGCCTCGAAACAATTTCTTTGATGTAGATTTCTGCAAGAGTGGAGAACTTATCCGTCTCCTTGATAGCCAAGAAGTGTGCAGATTTTGTGAGTCGATCCACGATCACCCAAATAGTATCGTTCCCGCGCTGGGATCTAGGTAGGCCAGTGACAAAATCCATGGAAATTTGCTCCCATTTCCATTGAGGTATCTCTGGTTGTTGGAGTAGGCCTGATGGTTTCTGGTATTCGGACTTGACTCTCGCACAAGTCAAACACTTGCTGACGTAGGTCGCTATATGGGCCTTCATGCTAGGCCACCAGTACGTAGTTTTGATGTCGTGGTACATTTTGTCCGATCCAGGATGTACCGAGTAGCGAGACTTGTGTGCTTCGTCCATCACAAGCTCTCGTAGGTTGCCATAGAGTGGGACCCAAACGCGTCCCGTTACGTAGTAAGCACCGTCTTCCTTCTGTTCTAAGCGTTGCCTCGATCCGCGTAGGGCTTCGGCCCTGACGTTTTCTGGTTTCAGTGCTTCTATCTGGGCTGCTCGTATCTGGGAGGGAAGACTAGAGTGGATCGTGAGTTGTAAAGCTCGCACGCGCTTAGGCGCAGTGTCCTTCCGACTGAGGGCGTCAGCCACAACATTGGCCTTGCCCGGGTGGTATCTGATTGAGCACTCGTAGTCATTCAGAAGTTCGACCCATCGTCGTTGTCGCATATTCAGTTCCTTCTGCTTGAAGATGTGCTCGAGGCTCCTGTGGTCGGTGTAGATGGCGCACTTGGTACCATACAGGTAATGCCGCCATAATTTAAGTGCAAAAACAACAGCTCCCAGCTCTAAATCGTGCGTAGTGTAGTTCTTTTCATGAACCTTGAGTTGGCGTGAGGCGTAGGCTATAACTTTATCTCGTTGCATCAACACGCAACCAAGACCTTGAATTGATGCGTCGCAGTAAACCACAAAATCGTCTGTGCCTTCTGGCAGGGAAAGGATAGGTGCGCTACAAAGTCTATCCTTTAGGTGCTGAAATGCCAACTCCTGTGCGTTTCCCCAGCGATAAACAACGCCCTTCTGCGTTAGTGACGTGAGAGGCTGTGCAATCTTAGAAAAATCCTTTATGAATCTCCGGTAGTATCCCGCCAAACCCAAGAATTGGCGAATTTCCTTTGGTGTACGAGGTGCAGGCCAGTTCTTAATCGAGTCTATCTTGGATGGATCAACATGAATCCCATCCTTGTTTACCACGTGGCCTAGGAAATGGACTTCTCGAAGCCAGAAGTCGCATTTCGAGAACTTTGCATAAAGCTGTTCTGTTCGAAGGAGTTCCAGAATAAGTCGCAGATGTTGCTCGTGTTCCTCCCGACTCTTAGAATAGATCAGGATGTCGTCGATGAAGACTATCACGAACTTGTCCAGGTAAGGCTTGCACACTCGGTTCATCAAGTCCATGAAAACCGCAGGTGCGTTTGTCATCCCAAAAGGCATGACCAAAAACTCATAGTGCCCGTATCGAGTTCTGAAAGCTGTCTTGGAGACGTCCTCTTCCCGGACTCTCAGCTGATGATAACCCGATCTCAAATCGATCTTCGAATAGTAGCTCGACCCTTGCAACTGGTCGAACAAGTCGTCGATACGCGGCAGATGATAACGATTCTTCACCGTCACCTTGTTGAGTTCTCGGTAGTCGATGCACATTCTGAAGGTACCGTCTTTCTTCTTCACAAATAATACTGGAGCTCCCCAGGGCGATGAGCTAGGACGAATAAAACCCTTATCCAAGAGTTCTTGTAGTTGCGTGGAGAGTTCTTTCAACTCTGATGGAGCTAAACGATAAGGTGCACGAGCTATAGGCGCAGCTCCAGGAGCTAGTTCAATCTGAAACTCGACTTGGCGATGAGGCGGAAGACCAGGTAATTCCTCAGGAAATACCTCTGGGTAATCGCGTACAACTGGAAAATCTTCTATCTTCTTCTCTTTTTCTGAGGTGTCAGTAACGAGAGCTAAAATAGCAGTGTGGCCCTTTCGCAAGCACTTTTGGGCCTTAAGGAGATAAATGACGTTCTCAACAGCACTCCTCTTGTCGCCATGAATCATGAGAGGTTCACCACCGAGACCTGGAATACGGACAACCTTCTCGTTGCAAAGAATCTCTGCTCGGTGTTGGGATAACCAATCCATCCCAATGACAACGTCGAAACTACCCAAGACAATAGGAATGAGGTCGATAGAGAAGGTTTGGTCAGCGAGAATAAGTTTACAACCCTTGACTACGTGTGTGGCTTCTAAACTCTTACCATTTGCTAGCTCTACGGTGTGCTTGTTGTTCAAAGGTGTTGGAATACGCTTAAGCATTCGATTAACTTCTAGTGACACGTAGCTAGTATCGGCACCCGAATCAAATAAAACTGAAACATAAAAGTCGTCGAGAAGGAACTTACCCGCCACAACATTGGGGTCATTCCTTGCTTCACCTTGGCCGATCACAAACATTCGCCCCCTGGCGCCATTGTTGTTGTTGTTCCCATTGTTACCGTTCCCCTGATTGTTGTTATTGTTGTTGTTGTTATTCTGGTTCCTGTTCAGTTGGGGACAGTCTCTCTTGAAGTGGCCTTCAGCTCCACACTGAAAGCACCCTTTGTTATCACCTTGCTGCTGCTGTTGGCGCTGGTTCTGTTGAGCTTGATGACGATTCTGATTGGCGGGGTATAAGCTCCTGCAATCCTTTGCAGCGTGACCAGGCTTGTTGCACCGATGACAGTTGCCCCTGGTGCATGGCCCGCTGTGGTGCAGGCTGCAGCGATTGCATTTGGGATGATTTCCTTTGTATCCACCACCAGAAGACTGCTGACTAGGGCTCTTGTAGTCCTCAGTCTTTCTCTGTTGAGACTGGGACTGAACAGAGGTCGAACCCTTACTTGAAGTTCCATCCCATTTCCGTTTGTTGTCACTAGAGGTACCAGTAGTAGTTGCAGCACCTATGCGTTTTGGTAACTTGTTCTGCTCCACCGCCTGATCCGTGAGACGGTGAGCCAACTGGACAGTTTGCTGGTAGGTGGCGAGGTTCGCTGAAGTCACATGACTTTGGATTTCCGGCACTAAGCCCTGAAGAAATAGTTCAATGCGTTTGATGGGAGGGTCCACCATAGTAGGGCACAGAATTGCCAGTTCGTTCGATCTTTTCACATAAGCTTCAATTTCCGACCCCGTCATCTTGAGGTTGAAGAACTCCACCTCGAGTTTGTGAATCTCATCACGACTGCAGTATTCCTCTTTGATCATTTCCTTAAAAGTTTCCCATGGGGTGGCGTTGGCAGCAACCAACCCTAGCATCTGAACTTGAGCGTTCCACCATGTGAGAGCTAAACCCTCAAGAGTACCAGTAGCATACTTCACCCTGCGCGCCTCAGGGCATTCGCACATTTCGAACACAGATTCCAGTTTCTCAAACCAGTGTAGGAGACCTACTGCTCCTTCAGTGCCGCTAAAAGTAGTTGGTCGGCAGTCCATGAAAGTCTTAAAAGTGCACACGGGTGGCTGAACATGCTGACCTATCGTAGGTGAAAGAAAAGACAGAGTTTAACACAAAGGTTGGTTCACGAGAGTAGGATCCCAAAGATCCTAGAATGAGTTCGGACTGCAGGATATACCTCCTGCGTGTGCAGCTGCAAGTGCTGCGGCAACTCGTTCGTTGATCAGAGCCGTCAACTGGGCTTGTGTCATGTTAACGCGTCCAGACATGATCTTCATATCAAGAAGAACGTGAGTGAGAGGGGTTTCGCGAAAGTACAATGATAGGATAGAGTAAGCACGCACGTGTTCATGCAACAGTAGTTATACTAACCAAGCATACCATGAGCAATGTACTATGTATCTAACAAGTAGGCAATATACACAGATCATATTACCTAGAATGTCGAGCCTTGCATGTGGAGTGAAGCATCGTTGTGGACCGTCGAGCACTGTACAGGTTATAGTCTGGTTTTAACAAAAACGTTTTCCCCTTTATTAAAACCAAGTTCTCTATAACCAATGGCTCTGATACCAATCTGTCACACCCCCAAATTCCACCTGCGGAGTACTACCGCTTGGAGGCGTGACTGACCAGGATCCAGCCACCAATCATATTGAACATGCGAGTTAAAAGATATAGAAGTTTAACCAATACAATTGGTGCCCAAACAAAACATAGTTAAGTTGCAAGCGGAAGCATAAGTCTTAAAGTCAAAACATAAGTTTCATTGTTTCAAAGTTTAACATGGCACACAGTTGTCCATGTCCCACAACGATCCTCCTCCATGCAAGCTCCAGCTAAGAACCTAAGGACCTGCAAAGCATGTAGTAACGAGTCAACAACAAGTTGAATGAGTTCACGGTTGGGTGTTCGTTTTAAGTTGTTTCGAAAACAGTTTCCTTTAGCTGGCATCCTGCCGTGGGGGTTACCCCATAGTTAAAAACGTGTCTTGTTTATTCCCGGTTACTCTGGCTATCCAGCCGTGGGGGCTACCCCGTGTTAGTTATCTGGCATTTCGGCCGTGGGGGCTACCCCATGTATACACTAGACTCGTTACCATATCGACTGCTGACTGTAGTCATGTTTATGTGCCCTGAAACTGTCAATGTCTATCATCATTGACGTGCCCCAGATCCATTAGTTCACGCCCGTCCTCTGCGGCACGGTGTGAGGTTTGTCAGACCTAAATAGCGCTATCTAACTAATGACCCGCTCGCCATTGGCCCGGCGATTAAGTCGATATAAAAAGGAGGGACTTCGTGATAGAGTTTTGGTCTAGTACGAGTTATCTGTCCGTGAGGACGAGGAATTACATTCCTGAACCATTGCTGTCCTACCCAAGGAGGACGAGGAACCCATGTTCCTTAACCCCATTCCCAACCCAGGGAATCCCATGCTTTGTAGAGGGTGTGAACTCACCTTGGTTTGCTCGGTAGAAAACACAGAAAAGTCAAACAAGCAACGTTGAGGCTACTCACGTCCTATCATAGTTGTATCATACAATCAGGTTCGTATTCAAGTAGTGCACGTATGGGTTACACGTTTAATCATAGCAGTTCATCAACATTCACGTTCAACGGTAACATGTAAGGTCTGTACATTGGGCCCAAGAGTCCGGCCCAAACAATTAAGTCCGAAACGAATTGCAAGCCCAAACAGTTATATCTGCGTATTGTCTCGAGTCGCAATTAGACGTTTGCGACTCGCAACCGGAGTCGCAATCATGGTTTCGGTTCGTGCTGGTTTGGTTACGAGTCGCAACCGGACTCGCAACGGTGGTTTCGAGTCACAAGGTTTTAGGCTTGATCAAGTGTGGTTTCGAGTCGCAACCAGGTGTTTGCGACTCGCAACTGATGTCGCAACCGGGAGATTGCGACTCATCATGCATGGTTTCGAGTCGCAACTGGCGGTTTCGAGTGGACAGGAGCTGATTCGGAACAGTGTACTATCCACTAACATTCTGATTTCATGCAGTTTGTACTATCCAACCAAAATCCTTAAACATGTTTCTTGTCTAGCAATTTACTAAAAATGGATCAAACACATCAGAATTCAAATATTCAACCCTGTTCTTATGATATTCAACAAGTTCTTCATGTTCATCAAATATTCAAAACACATTCAACACATATTCGGATATTCATATCTTCATTCAACATTTGTTCATAAGTTCTTGCATTTTCGGACAAGCATCATAAATCCTAAACTAGACCACAAGCTTATCTTGTAACAAAACATTTGTTCCATAGTCTCATACATAAAAATCGGATGATTATCATTATTCTTTTATCATACAAAAATCTATACCTTTATTAAAGAGGTCATGTTCATAACAAGGGTTGTACTAAACATGTATCATTTACTCAAACAAGAGCTCATCAATCAAACAAACACTTAATCATACATGAATCTTTAGCAAGCAAACACATTATCATCATGTAACAACAATCTTAATACCGTTTATTCGAGAAGGATGTGTTTATCATGTATGAAACTTAACAAGTGAACATATTATCAAACAACTTTATCATTCATCATCACTAACAACCGAAATATGCACACACAATGGAAATCACTAACCGATTGTGAGGTGGTGCCGAGTTGGTAAAGAAGATGAGTGTTCGAGTGGTGTTGATGAGCTTAGCCGGGTCTCCTTGTGGTCACCGGTTTGGATCCGAGATGAAGGAGGAGAGTGTGGTGCTTGGTGTCTAGGGTTTTAGTGAGAGAGTGGAGAGTATGTGTGTCCAAGAAAATGGCAAAGATAGCTAGGTGCATAACATATATACTAGTTTCATGTGGTGCACCCTAATGGGTTTCGGTTGGGTTAAACTCATGTGGCCCATCCGGCCCAAGTGTTGTGCTAGCTCACTCGAGACCACATGGTCTCAAGTCGGGTTCATGGCTTTCGGTTCATATACACACTCGAATACATACACACAAGTATACATGTAACATAACACAAAATCATATAAAGGTTCACTTATCATTCGTTAAATCACATAAGTTTAACTAGTCACACGTTTGAGCGTACGACGAAAGGTTCTAAATTTCGAGTTGTCACATCATCCCCAAGTTGAAAGAAATTTCGTCCCGAAATTTGGTAGGCACTCACTGAGGAAGCTAGTTAAGTTGTATGGTTTTCCTGGTTTTCCTGGGGTGTCACACAAGTGACTCCCTTCGCGTGCCGCGGGGGAGACCGTTTTCCAGCGGGTGCAAGTTAAAATCCTGCACTTTTGCCCAACACCATTTTCTTTCAATTTTTCAACTTCTAAGGTGCATAACTTTCATTCTACAAGTCCGTTTTTCGCGATTCTTCCTACGCGTTCGTAATTTAATTCTCCATCTTACGGAGTGAAAACCCCTACATCTAAATTCACAAAATTTTAACTTTCAAGCTCTCGGCTTGAAATTCAATTATGACACTTTTTGACCCGTTCGTGATTTATCAAACAAACTTGTTTATTACCTTTTTAAAATATCATGCATATCACGTTATATCAATTTACTAATGTGCAAGGTTCAAATTACGGGTTTCTTATGAATTCTTAACCCGTTTTATCTATCTACTCCTTTTGACCCGTTAAGGGAAGTTAAACACTTTTAACTATAAATCTATATATAAGCGTACCTGGCTCGAGTCAACGTATAGACCCGTTTATACCTTTCTATTATTAATTCAATATTCTATGATGATGCAATTATCCAAATTGCTATTCGTTCCTGTAAACATGTGACTTAACAACCAACATTAGTCGATATGGTCATATGATGTTATCACCATCATTTGACCCATTTGGTCTATACGACCAAACAATTATATTTATTACAAATCATGGTTTCTAATTACTCAATCACGCATCCGACCCATTACAGATTTTACCACAAAAATTTCCCCCTTTTTTTTTACATATTTGACCCAGTTCGGCTTACGCCGTGGGTATCCTTTTAATCTCCATTACAATTAGTCATCACGTGACTAAATTACCAATTTGCCCCTTTTCCATTATTAGTTAAGCTATGAGGTAACTTTAAGAAAACTCATAAATTCTTAGTCGATTTATGACTAAATTACCATTTTACCTCTTTCACCATTAATCATGATTTTAAACGTTTTTATTCGTTCCGACCCATTTCGTTTCGTGTCGGAACCCATAATTCGAACATTATCTATTATTGTATTTATCACCTATAGAATAAATACGTATGCTAAAAAAATAGGTGTAAGCTTTACTAACCTTTCATCCAAGCAAGTCTTACTCGTGCCTTTATCCCGTTTGATCATCTCCTCCAAGCTTCACCTAGCTCGTCAAGAGTCAAACTATCATATTACCCATAAAATGGTTAGTTTAGTCATTTCATATTATGGCTACCATTTCCTATGGGGTTTCTTGCATATAATTTACTTAACTAAATCATAGGTCAGTTTTACTTTCTTAGTAGTCAAACTACCCATATGTATTATATGCTTTAATCATTCTTTTTCTCATTTTCACAACTTCGTTGACAAGCTTATTTGTAGGTATTTTAAATACTTGCAATAAGCAAAATAACATGCTTAATATTCATGAAACCATTGTTTTATAAACAAGGCAAAGTATGAACAAAATACAACTTTCCTTAGATTAAGTTTATCAATAAAATGTGCAGCAACTTTACAATGTAGCTGCTGAATCGACTCTTTTGACCACTTTGCGGTCTTATTTAGCCCTTCGTGATCAAAGATTAAATGAAGAATACTAAAATATCTTTCCATCCCAAAAAGAATCAGCTCAATCCGAGCATCCTAGAATTAATTATGATTTTTGCAAAATCAGCTCCGAAGTCAAAATGCTTCCAATCAGCTTGCTGTCAAAACAGTTCAGCCGACTTCAGACACTGTTTTGACCCGTTTAACATCAGAATTTAACAAACATGTTCAAACATAAAACGTAGTATGTTTCAATAACTTTCTGAGCATATAAGGCTCAACCTCACAGGTCGTTCCAGTGATTTTATATGATTTTTTAAAACTGCAGCCCAATAATTTTTAATCCCAATCAGCTTTGTTATATTTTCTTGTTCAAGCATTTCATCAAGCACCTTGTGTGCAACACGAAACATCTAATTTCTCCAGCCCATTTAAGTGTTCTAAATCCTTAAATTCTAGCATAATTAACAAGTACTAACATCAAACTTCAAATCTAACTTCAGGGAGTTCTATTAACACAATTTAACCATTATGATTCTATGGTTCATCATGTTTCTACAAAACCCATTAAACACCTAGTTAGAGATCATGAGTTTTACTAAAATGCACTCAAATTCCTTAGTTTATTAACTAGGGTTTGATTCTAATCATGCATACATCCTATTTCCACCCAAATATCCATCATTCAAGATCAAATTTTGAATTCCTAGAGTTCATCAAGAATTTGAGATGGAACAAAATAGTGAAATTTGACATACCTTATGATCACTTCACTGAGGTGATCACTAATCCGTGCTTGGATTTCAATTTGGGTGTGATTTGCCCTTCCAATTTGCTTGAATTTATGCTTGTTAGGGTTTGAACAAGGGAGTTCTTTGGCTCCTGTTGAAAGTGTCGACCAGAACACACACTCAAGGTGTGTGTTTTGGTGTTTGATATTTCATTTATTACAAACTAGTTTCTAGTTTATCACTTCCGGCCCCTCTACTTTCCCCAAGTTGCATACAGTGTGTTTTAACCAATTCCTTTATTACTACAAGACTTGTGACTAACTAGGTTATTTATTCCTAGTTATTTTATCTTGTTCATAACCCGTTTTATTTTAAGTCCCGTTAACTCGGACCTTTTATATACTTTGTTTTCTCAAAGTATATTTTTTTCATCCTTTTAATAAATATTAGATTTATTTATTTAAATCATAATATTCACCGGGTTTACTTTTACCACCTACAGTATTTTACCCGTTTATTTTTTGTTAATCTAGTATAATTAACAAACCCATTTTTGGGGTGTTACAAGTCTACCCCCCTTAAAGAGGTTTCGTCCCCGAAACCTTTCTTACGTGTTTCCTCAGGTTTATCCCCCATGGACTTAGTCTCGGTAATTACTTGAGCATTGCTCGAATTCAATAATCTTACCAGAAGAGTAAGGTAATGTCTTTTTGGTTCCGAAGCGTATGCGCTTTTCCCGTGTAAGGCCCCGTTAGCCGTTACTTTCATCTTATGTCCCTTATCTCTATTAATTACTTATCTTGGCGGTTAGACTTATTAACCTTATACCCCTTCGCTCGGGTATATCCATTTTGCCTTCTCCAGGCTTACGAACTTTTATTATTTTCATTTCATAGTTCACACTATAACGTGGTTATATTTCATATTACTTTTCCTTGACTGTACCCTTTTTATTTATTTGACCCATTTAGTTTTGCATCATACCTTCTTACTACTTACAATTTATGACTTCTAGACATACCTACCCATTCCCTGGGTTTGTGGTCTTTGGCGTATCATTACCATTCCATGGTTTTACGCCCTCATGATCCATAATCATCAAGTGACATTCAAGCCACTTCTATATTACCAAAACAACCTTTGTTTGACCCATTTGGTTATCTAATAGTATCCACCATTTCAACGACAACCAAACATGCCTTAACGAATCTTTTGACCCATTTTGATTATCTAGTGAACTTCGTCACTTCTACAACACACTACATTTTCTCATAACATTATTTCGAGTTACTAACTACATTCAATATCTAAGTATAATGTATCAGAACCAAAGTTACGTACTTGCATAATTCATCAACATTGGTTTCAATCCATAATTACCCATTCCCAGGCTTGTCAATTTTAGCGTATCACTCCCATCTCATGTTTTACGCTTTTTATAACTCAAGTTTAACGAGTGACTTTCATGTCACGTCATGTTTAAGTTTATATAACCTTTCATTATCGAGAATCTTCTTTTCGAACGTTTCGTTTTTACACCTATCAGTGTTAAGACCGAAATCCTTTAATATTAATCCTTTTCTAATTTTTCTCATAATACCCATATTTGCTAAAACGTTGTTTCTTACTAAAACTGAATTTTAGTTTAACATTTCCTTTTCACCTTATCTTACATCCTCTTTTTTTTTCTAGGAATTTTAAGTCTGGGGATTTATTCATTTCCGTCATTATTTAATGTGTGGAATTATAAATATTTCCCACACTTAACCCAAATGACCCGTAGGTTCTATCACTTAGCCTCGTAGGCTATTTATCTAGATTTTCACCTTTTTATCTTTTTAAAGCGAGACCCCAACAGTTCGTTTCTTTCTATCTGCGACCGAAAGGTCTTTTTGGGTCTCGTAGACCTTATCATTACTTATAATTCCTGAAGGTTGTGATGATCCCATAGATTCATCTTTTACTCATGTCGTTCTAAAATATACTTTCGGTGTCAAGGCACCCTTTTTAAGTTTAGAAATCATTTGTTTTCGTTCTTGAATTCTATGGAACTTGACCGTAGTCTAAGGCCACATCCGCTTCCATATTAAACTAATCCTCCGACTCTATGACTGCTTACGCCATTTACACGTCGGTCTGTTTTCCGCTTATTGTTATCCGATTTATTCCCACATTTATTCACAACCCATTACCCTGGTTCTTTTATCTCAATATTTTGTGCTTATATGTATTTGGTTCGCGCTTACTTTTATTAACAAACGTTATTCTTTATTTAACTCGTTTGACTTGTTCGTGTGAAATTTCATCACTTATGACAGTCAAACTTTATCCCTTATGCCTTAGCATTCTCATTAGTTGGTTTGTATTTTTATTTACTTTAATCTTTGTCCCTTCTCTCGGGCTCATTATTCTTGCGTAATACGCTTCCGTCATCTGACTTGCGTTTACGTTTACCATCAAACGTCTTACTTATTTGATTAATTTGGGTATCTTTTTAATTCGTTCAATTCACCCCGTCCTTACTACATCGGATGTAAGCATGTCCATCATAAAAAGTTCATGGTACCACGTGCTCACCATTTACTTGGCCAGAGTAAGCGATCAATACCTGGTATACATGACCTTTTATAATTTGCACATTACACCCCATGTAAGTAATGCCTCTATTTGTTTCTCTTAGAAACAATAACCCGGATAGATTTTCTATTCGGGGTTTTCCAAGTTTTTAATCTACATATGCAACTTTCAATCTCTACGTACTTGTTGCATATTACTATTTGTGCAATTAAATTTAAAATGTGCACCTGGTAATGCTTGCCCTAACGGGCTTCTCTTGCCATTAGCCGTGTTCGCGATCGCTACGCGATTTAGGTCCTTGATGAGCATACTCTTTGGACCGTTCCTCTGTCAAATCCGCGATTTGTTAAACTCTCGCTGTCTTCATATGCGAGTGTCCTTCAACTAAAACATTTACAACAGTTAGTAATTTCGACATTAATGGATGCTCGTATTATAATACAAGGCTTTTCTACTATACGCATCAACGCGTGTAATTTCGTTGACTATATCTATTCTATATCGTTTTTATTGGTGTAACGTGTATTACACGATAACCATATGTGTTGTTCTCAACCCTTTAATCATACTAAACCATTGATATACATGTACTTACCGGATTTGCGATCAAGCCTCGAACCGAACACACTTTACTCTTTAACCATGAGCTCTGATTACCAACTTGTAACACCCGTCTCTTTGTTTTAAGATTTTAAACTAAAAACGCACATTTTTTTTTAATTTCAAAATGCATCATTTCAAAACTTAGTTATAAAAACTAAGTTTACATGGTTATGGTATTCTAGTTTACAAACTAACTAGTTTAAACATACAACATTGAGTTTAGTGTTTACAAATAAACATTGGCTCAAACAAAATTAGGTTAGCGCGGAAGCTTCAAAACTTTGTGTTCGGTTCTTGAATTTTTGCTTGATCGGCATCCGAAATGAGACGAACATCACCTAATGTCAAAACCGCATCAATTGTTAGTTTTGACAACTTTATAACATGTAAAAACAAGTTCCGGTATCATACAAAAAACAAAAAAATAAAATTTCAAATTTTTGATCTGTTGCGCCACGCGACAGATTCCTTTCAATCCTTCGCGGGCCGCGAGCGCGCCCCCATGTCGCGCCAGAACAAGTGACTCCCTACGCGTGCCGCGGGGGAGACCGTTTTCCAGCGGGTGCAGGTTAAAATCCTGCACTTTTGCCCAGCACCATTTTCTTTCAATTTTTCAACTTCTAAGGTGCATAACTTTCATTCTACAAGTCCGTTTTTCGCGATTCTTCCTACGCGTTCGTAATTTAATTCTCCATCTTACGGAGTGAAAACCCGACTTCTAAATTCACAAAATTTTAACTTTCAAGCTCTCGGCTTGAAATTCAATTATGACACTTTTTGACCCGTTCGTGATTTATCAAACAAACTTGTTTATTACCTTTTTAAAATATCATGCATATCACGTTATATCAATTTACTAATGTGCAAGGTTTAAATTACGGGTTTCTTATGAATTTTTAACCCGTTTTACCTATCTACTCCTTTTGACCCGTTAAGGGAAATTAAACACTTTTAACTATAAATCTATATATAAGCGTACCTGGCTCGAGTCAACGTATAGACCCGTGTATACCTTGCTATTATTAATTCAATATTCTATGATGACGCAATTATCCAAATTGCTATTCGTTCCTGTAAACATGTGACTTAACAACCAACATTAGTCGATATGGTCATATGATGTTATCACCATCATTTGACCCATTTGGTCTATACGACCAAACAATTATATTTAATACAAATCATGGTTTCTAATTACTCAATCACGCATCCGACCTATTACGGATTTTACCACAAAAATTTCCCCTTTTTTTACATATTTGAACCAATTCGGCTTACGTCGTGGGTATCCTTTTAATCTCGATTACAAATAGTCATCACGTGACTAAATTACCAATTTGCCCCTTTTCCATTATTAGTTAAGCTATGAGGTAACTTTAAGAAAACTCATAAATTCTTAGACGATTTATGACTAAATTACCATTTTACCTCTTTCACCATTGATCATGATTTTAAACGTTTTTATTCGTTCCGACCCATTTCGTTTCGTGTCGGAACCCATAATTCGAACTTGATCTATTATTGTATTTATCACCTATAGAATAAATACGTATGCTAAAAAAAATAGGTGTAAGCTTTTCTTACCTTTCATCCAAGCAAGTCTTACTCGTGCCTTTATCCCGTTTGATCATCTCCTCCAAGCTTCACCTAGCTCGTCAAGAGTCAAACTATCATATTACCCATAAAATGGTTAGTTTAGTCATTTCATATTATGGCTACCATTTCCTATGGGGTTTCTTGCATATAATTTACTTAACTAAATCATAGGTCAGTTTTACTTTCTTAGTAGTCAAACTACCCATATGTATTATATGCTTTAATCATTCTTTTTCTCATTTTCACAACTTCGTTGACAAGCTTATTTGTAGGTATTTTAAATACTTGCAATAAGCAAAATAACATGCTTAATATTCATGAAACCATTGTTTTATAAACAAGGCAAAGTATGAACAAAATACAACTTTCCTTGGATTAAGTTTATCAATAAAATGTGCAGCAGCTTTACAATGTAGCTGCTGAATCGACTCTTTTGACCACTTTGCGGTCTTATTTAGCCCTTCGTGATCAAAGATGAAATGAAGAATACTAAAATATCTTTCCATCCCAAAAAGAATCAGCTCAATCCGAGCATCCTAGAATTAATTATGATTTTTGCAAAATCAGCTCCGAAGTCAAAATGCTTCCAATCAGCTTGCTGTCAAAACAGTTCAGCCGAATTCGGACACTGTTTTGACCCGTTTAACATCAGAATTTAACAAACATGTTCAAACATAAAACGTAGTATGTTTCAATAGCTTTCTGAGCATATAAGGCTCAACCTCACAGGTCGTTCCAGAGATTTTATATGATTTTTTTAAAACTGCAGCCCAATAATTTTTAATCCCAATCAGCTTTGTTATATTTTCTTGTTCAAGCATTTCATCAAGCACCTTGTGTGCAGCACGAAACATCTAATTTCTCCAGCCCATTTAAGTGTTCTAAATCCTTAAATTCTAGCATAATTAACAAGTACTAACATCAAACTTCAAATCTAACTTCAGGGAGTTCTATTAACACAATTTAACCATTATGATTCTAGGGTTCATCATGTTTCTACAAAACCCATTAAACACCTAGTTAGAGATCATGAGTTTTACTAACATGCACTCAAATTCCTTAGTTTGTTAACTAGGGTTTGATTCTAATCATGCATACATCCTATTTCCACCCAAATATCCATCATTCAAGATCAAATTTCGAATTCCTAGAGTTCATCAAGAATTTGAGATGGAACAAAATAGTGAAATTTGACATACCTTATGATCACTTCACTGAGGTGATCAATAATCCGTGCTTGGATTTCAATTTGGGTGTGATTTGCCCTTCCAATTTGCTTGAATTTATGCTAGTTAGGGTTTGAACAAGGGAGTTCTTTGGCTCCTGTTGAAAGTGTCGACCAGAACACACACTCAAGGTGTGTGTTTTGGTGTTTGATATTTCATTTATTACAAACTAGTTTCTAGTTTATCACTTTCGGCCCCTCTAGTTTCCCCAAGTTGCATATAATGTGTTTTAACCAATTCCTTTATTACTACAAGACTTGTGACTAACTAGGTTATTTATTCCTAGTTATTTTATCTTGTTCATAACCCGTTTTATTTTAAGTCCCGTTAACTCGGACCTTTTATATACTTTCTTTTCTCAAAGTATATTTTTTCATCCTTTTAATAAATATTAGATTTATTTATTTAAATCCTAATATTCACCGGGTTTACTTTTACCACCTACAGTATTTTACCCGTTTATTTTTTGTTAATCTAGTATAATTAACAAACCCATTTTTGGGGTGTTACAATTGACAAGAACTCTTACGATCAATCTTGGATCCCGAGACTACTACACACTCTAAAGATGGATGATAGTGGTGGGTGTTGGTGTTGTAGTGGTGGCAAAGTGGGAGAGAAGTGGTTTGCCAAGGGATGCCTTTGAATGGAACCAAGCACCCCTATTTATAGTCAGATCAGAGTCCTGACCATGGCCCTGTGGTCACTCCTTTCTCTTCCTTCATTAATTGCAGCTGTCAGCAAAGGGCCCACACGCCCCCGTGGCCTTTGGACACGGCCCTGTGGTCAACTCTTCGCTGTACTATTAAGATCATGCAAATATTAGAGTTGACCACGCCCTGTGGTGAGCTGGGCACGGCCCTGTGGTGGGCGTAGAAGCTTCTGCAGGCTTTTATCTTCTTGTGTCAGGACTGACCATGCCCCGTGGTGAGCTGGGCACGACCCCGTGGTCAGCTTCTATCTTCTTGTTTTTGGTTTGGGAGATGCTGTCGAGGGGTCAGGCATGTCACGTTATTCTTTCTTCTTGTATTTATGTTGGTATTTGGCTGCTTATTTGCTCCTTTTGTTGTTTTAAGCTCATTTGGTCCTCTAAATTCAAAAGGAAGAAAGAAACACTCTTTTTCTAACATTAGTACTAAAAAAGGGTTGGTTTTATGCCTCTATCGATGTAATTTATATGTTGCATTTTGTACACATCAAATACCCCACATTTGAATCTTTGCCTGTCCTCAAGCAAAACTCTTTAAATGTGGCTTACACACCCAAATGGAATAGGTAGAGAAGAAGTTTTGTGGCTTATCTTGAGTGTCGGGAATCCAAGATCTTTATTAATTTTGTTTTTTATTTTATTTACAACCCTATTCGTCATGATTTATTTAGAACAACTTGTTAATAAAAAATATTTATTTATTTGGGCATAACATGCCTCTTTAAAATTCTATTTATATACAAATTTATGTTCCTCACGGGAGATCACTCAACACTCGGCCGAAGATGTGTTTTTGTGATAGCACTGGATTCCGACATGGAACTTACTTCTACCATATGCTTGCCAAGTGATCAAACCTCCTCCTTTTTAATTATAAACCTTTGTAAATATCAAGAGGACTTGGGAAAGGGTTAGGCTTGGGTTAAGAGTATGTGGTTTTTGGGTTAGTAGTTAGTGAAATGGCAAAAAGCGTCGGTTGTCGTAAACTCTTTTTTTGTTACATTTATTCAAACTAAGCATATTCAAACAAGATTTTTGAGGAACGTGTTTGGTTATTGCAAAATTCTATTTTTTTTCATGTCACATGATAACCGAGCTTTTTACTAAAACAAATGGGTTTGAAATGAAAAAGGGTTTTGGCGGGTAAGGGGTTTTGGTTTTTCGGGTTTTGAAACGAAAAGGTTTAGGCTCAATGGGGTTAACTATGGGGATTTTGGGTAGTGGTGTAAAAAGGATGAAAATAATGGTTTTGAAAGAAAAAATGGGTTAGTCCTAATGCCTCCATCATTTACTTGGGTTTAAGTTGGTAAGGACCGGGAATTTATCGTCTTGGCAAGTTCTAGAGTCGTAAGACCCAAGCGACTATTCACACAAGAAACGAAAATGAGCATTTAGTTGAAAGATATATGCATATATGCTCAATAAAGGCTCAAAACTCACTTATTGTGGGAATGGGTTTATAGTGTGAACAAGTATATATAATCAAATTTTAAATAGATTTGTCATGCCTTTCATGATTTTCTTAATCGATTCTTTTTATCACGACGCTATCGGTTGTAAAATTGTAAAAACATAACCTTTTTAGAACTTGTTATTCCCAAATTAAACCAAGACAAGTAAAAAAAATGAAAATTTTTGAAAATATTTGGGGTGATTAGCGGTTCCAATACGAGTTTTGTGTAAGGCTTGTTGTTCAGACTTGCAAGATTCAAGGTTTTAGCATCCCCCCACACTTAAATTACACATTGTCCTCAATGTGTCCAAAAATAAGTTTTTCGGTTGACTAAAATGTGTAAAAGTGGGTTAAAAACAAGATTTTATGTTACTGGGCAGCTGAACACGGGGTGTGGTGGGCTGACCACATCCCCATGGTCAGACTACCAGTAACAGAAAGTTACAGAAGGTTGACCACGGGGCGTGCCCAGTGGACACGGCCCATGGTCAGTTACCTGTTAGAAATTTTTTTTGTAGAACCCTGGGCACAAGGGCGTGTTGGGTGGCCACGACCCCGTGCTGCACATGCGATAATGCTTGAAATTTGTCGGGAGGCTCCTGTTTACGTGCATGGGGTCCCTTTTTCAACGTCCCTTGCCATCTCCAATCCTTCTTTGAGTGTTTATTATCCATACTAATTTATAAACTTAAAAATAAAAGCATTAACTAAAAACTAAACTAAATCTTAAACATGATTGTCCTTTCAAAATAAAAGAAGCCATACTTTTGAAAGTTGAACAAGTATGTTTAAGTAAACTACTTTTATTAATTTATAATCCATGGAATACCTCCATGGTGCGCCACGTTTATAAGGGTCCTTGGCTAGACCCACCGTATCGGGTGGTTCTGGCTCATCTTAAATTAGGGGGTCGTCATTGCCAATTGGATATTTCATTGATTGGTCAAGATCGACATACCTTTTGTCGGCCCCCAATTGAATTGGTAGGTTGTTTTGCTTTCGGGTGGTCAAGGCTTGATGGGTTTTCACAAAAGATTGTCCTAACACAACAGGAGCATCATCAAGAATGATGAAGTCGGATGGGACTGTCGTTTGATTCGTTTGCACTAACACGCCCTCAATCACTCTCGTTGTTTTTATTATTTTTTTATTAGAAAGAAAAATGGGGATTTGAAGTGGAGAAAAATCACTAATACTTAATTTTTCGAAAATATAGTTTGGCATTATATTAACACAAAGATCCTTATCAATTTTAATAATACTAATAAAGGTGTTTTGAAAGAAACATGGAACCGGTGTAATGTTAATTTCAAATTGATCATCTTTTATTAGCGTCGTTTGATCGTTTGTCAATTTAATGCTAACCATTTCGTCAACTTTAGTGTTAGTGTTTAACTCTTTTAAAAACTTAGCATGAGTGGGTACCAAACAACGATTTTCGAAAGAAGGTGGTAAGAAGATAATTCTTGAAAAATTGACTCTTTTTGAAAATTATCGTTTTCGGACTTACCTCTTTCGTCGTTTGGTTCATGCGTCGGTTTTTCACTTAGTTGTTCTTCCATTTTTACTTCTTTATTACAAATTGCCTCTTCCCTCTCGCGGGATTCTTTTATTAAGCATTCAAGATCTTTGAGAGATTGTACGATTCTCTCGGCTTCGGGGAGGATAGTTGGTGGTTCGTGAAAGTTACCGGGATAATTGTCCCAAAAGCTTGAGTTTGGAAGTTCAAACCTTGGTTCCTCATAGTACTCATATGAGGTGGATGGTTCATACTTTGGTTCCTCATAGTAAGCATATGAGGGTGATGATTCGGAAAGGTCACAATATTATACCGAGTGAGGATTACCGCAAATGGTACAATATTCTTCTTCTTAATCATCCTCTTCATAATAGTAAGTGTAACCTCCTGAGTATTGATCCATGAGATGTCCATAACAATTTGGTAAACCACTTGTTTAATCATTCCCATATTATTATTTGGAAGTTTATCCTCATCACTTGGTATTACACATGATGTATCTTTCTTTTTCGGTTTGACCAAGTATATAACTTTCCTTAACCGTTTATGCTTAGTGCATTTCCCGGGTATGAGTGTGTTAATACACCCCTCCCATGTACTTTCAATCATTATCTTTTCTTGTATTTTCAATTGGAATTTATTTCATAATTAATTCTTACCGGATGTCTTGATCAAGCCTCGAACCGAAAACATTCAATCATTAACCTTAAGCTTTGATTTACCAACTTGTAAGACCCGTCTAATATAACATTAAAATATTGTTTAACACATACCAATTTCGCATAAACGTAAAAGTCAACAAAGGTTTCGATTGAACAAAATAAATAAAGTTTAAGTTTTCAAAAGTCCAAATCAAGATTTTATGTTTAAGCCTCGAACCGAATACATTCAATCTTCATGTTTTTCCACCAAACAAGTGTTTAGATCAGTCCAAATTAAGTTTTTATGTTTAAAACTCGTTCCTTATAATATGTAAATCCGTAGCCCATTACTCGGATCCATAGTTTATGTATTTTACGCTTCCATTACCCGGCTTGCGGATATACTTATTCGACCTGTTATGATGTCCAAGCATTAAAGGTTAAATCACCCGCATCCTTTTCATGGGATTATTCCCCAACAACTACAACCCATTAACCGGGCTTATTAGTCTTGTATTTCACGCTCCCGTTACCTGGTTTGCGCTCATTTGACCCGTTTGGTTCGTTCGTGTGAAATCCATCACTTATGAACAACCAAACTTTATGCACCCTTTATTTGACCCGTTCGTTTGTTTGTGTGAAGTCCATCATTTATGAACGACCAAACTTTATACATTCTTTATTTGACATGTTCGGTTCGTTCGTGTGAAGTCCATCACTTATGAACAACCAAACTTTATACATTCTTTATTGGACCCGTTCGGTTCGTTCATGTGAAGTCCATCACTTATGAACAACCAAACTTCATGGATATTACTTTCTCAACTATCTTATCAATAAATCACATTATTTAAATAAAGAATAACTACGGAACATATAGTAACGTACCTTAAAGCTTATCCTTCAACTGAGCTTTTGTCCCGATTTGATTACCCGATGCTTCACCCGAGTTGCCTAAAGAGTACAACCCAACATCATAAGAACCTTCCGGCTTATAACTAAACTAAACAACTTGCCAATCACATAACCATGTGTTCTAATTCACAATTGTCACTCATTTAGGCATTTTATTATACACCTTATGTTCATAACTTTTAACTAACTATGTTAATCAAATTTATAATTTTATAGCCATGTAATTCTCAAACAAACAAGTAGGTATGTTCACTATAAACGCTTTAGCATCAAGATTTAGTTTATTATGAGTTCATAACCCTAAAGTTACCATCTAAGTTTCATGGATTCAACCTTTTCATCAAAACCCACCTATACATACATGGCTATTAGTTCGAACACATAATCATAGCATTTGTTTTCCTACTACTCGTCAAGGGTTTACCTCTAATCATGTAAGAACTACAAATTAACATAAATTTCACAATCCATTCATCAATTGCACATCTTAAGGTTCATCAAGGATTATCTACTTCACCGAGCACTAGATTTTTGACATACCTTAAGATGAGATGATGCAATAGACCCTAAATCATCAAGCATGCATAAAAATTACTTCGATTTTCCACTGAATTAGATGGATTTGGGGTCAATTGATCAAGAGCTAGGGTTTCCCCCTTTTTCCTTCTCCTGGTCGTTGCACACACACACATATGTGTGTGTGTTGTGCTTTAAATTTTCTTTTTAATAAACTAGTTTTTTCCTTGTTCCAATTTAGTCCCTCATGTTTGGTTTTAGTTATAAAAGATTACAACTCATTATTCTATCACCCATTTACATGAAACTAACTTGGTTAATTATTCCTAGTTATCACACTTGGAATACATATATGTACAAGCGCACGTGTGTGTGTGTGTATATATATATATATAACTCTAGTAATTTGGAGTGTTACAAAAAAACCCTAGGATTTGATGAATGGATGCGAAATTGTGTATTGAAGTAAATATATGACATATCCATCTAGCAACTTGAATATTATTTACAATTTAATATAATAGTTAAATTAATTTCAAACAATCTAATCTACATATGTCAATTTGTGTTTAATTATATTATTACTAATAAACTAAAGATGAAAAAAATTTAAAAAGTTGGTAAATTAAAAAGTTCATTATCGCTTAAAATAGTTATTTTTCCCCTAAAAGCTTGTATCTCCTTGTAAACGCTACTAGCAGGAGCGTTCAACCAAAAGCTTCAATCTCTTAACCTGAATGTTTAAAGCTCCTTCAACCAAACAAGGTTTTTTATTGAGTATGAGCTTTTTCTTAAAAGATTAAAGCTAAAAACTCCTAAAAGCTCTATGCCTAACATACCCAACATCTCCTTCATCCTCACCAATCATCTCAAGCTGCCTATAACTAAGGCCAAAACAGGAACATATAATACTCAAAGGTAGTTTGTTCTTTCCAACAGTAGACTTGTGGACCAAATGACGATACTCACATAAAAAGTGATGATAGGAAAATACCTTGAACCCATGTAGAAATCTAACCGTATCAACAAATATGTACATCATTCTTGTAACTACCGATAAAAGATATTAGCAGGGCAATATCGCAACAAAAGAACGTTAATTAACTGCACTTTTTACTAAAGCGTATAAGCATTATTACATGTTCTTCACAACACTATGACGACAATACTCTCTCTCTATATATACTTTCTCACTAGAGTTCAAGACTTAATTTCACGTAAGATGCTGATTGTAGACTCCCACGTGCAATAAAAACATAAAACTAACGGCATTTTGCCCTTAGTAGGGTACTTCCTGATCTTATTTATCAGACCGACAACACCATTTTATGCTGGAGCAATAATATGTAACAAGTAACATATAATTAATTGGCAAAGTCTTGTATATTTTTATACCTGAAATGCAATTATTGGAGGCTGATATATATCCTATTAAAATTACAACTTACAGGGTTAGGTGAAACGTAGTTTTTAATAAATATTTTATAGCTAATTAGAAGGTTAGGTGAAACGTAGTTTTTAATAAATATTTTACAGCTAATTAGAAATTTAAATAAATAAAGGTTTGACAAGTCCGTGTCAGCTACAACTATGAGATTCGAGAAAACGAACATCTTTTGTATATAAAAATGATATAAAAGAGACTTTAAAATGATATAAAAAAGACTTTTAAGATTTAAAGTTACAAAGACTCCACCAAACACGCTCCACCAAATACGCATGATATAAAAGAGACTTTAAAAATGATATAAAAAAAGACTTTTAAGATTTAAAGTTACAAAGACTCCACCAAATACGCTGTTATATAAAGCTGGGCTTGGTATTCCCCTTTGCTTTCTTCTTCTTCACACCTCATAATCTTTCCCTACAAATTCCGATTCTTTCTTGAACAAGTAGAAGATCAGAAGAGAAAGTAACCACAGACCACTCAGGTATTCTCTTTTATCTATGTATTATTCATTTACTATTCACCTCAAAAACTGTACAGATTATTATTTTTATATATTAATTACTGGAACTTAAATATACAAGGGAGAATGATGCATAATTACTCATCTTATCGTACTAGATCGTTTGTAAGAAAAAGTAATTAGTAAGTTAAAACCATCTTTAATTGTCATAACTATTTAGTTCTTAAAAAATAATATGTTTTAACCTGTACATCACATTAGAATAGAAGTGCTAGAAAATTCCCTTTAGGCCTATAAGTTTTGTAGTAGCTAATAAAGTCCTAGATAATTTCTTTGAATCATGTAAACGCTTTCAAATTATAATATGTCAGTGGTACTCTCTAATTTAAATCGGACATTTGAGAAAGAATCAAGAATGAGTATTGATATCCTGTTACGAAAAAAAAACCCAAATTGGACCAAAGTTTTCTTAAATAGGTTGTTAACCATCACAACGTTATGGTGAATGCTTTGTGAAAGAGTGTGTAAGTATGGCGATTAAAACGGTTGACGATTAATTTCGATAATCAGTTACCATGAGCAGTAACTTAGTTACTGCGGATGATTTTCTTTTGTCAATAACTTAATTACAAGTGGTGTCAACAATTACGATTGTATACAAGAACACAGATATAGCGACAAAATGATGACTAAAGATTTTATTAGAAAATTATAACCGAACCAAAAAACCACGAAACCCTAGAAGAACTCATATGATTAGGAGTTCTCAATAATACAGATAATCGACCCATGTATAATCAGTAGATTTTAACAAATATACAATGAATCAAAATGAAATTAACCAAACCAGGCGTTACTTAATATGGAAACTCTAAATCGGCTGGGCAATGGTCAAAGACGAGCGAGTAATTGAAATTGATCAAAAGACATAGACAAGCATGAATATGTAAATACCGTACTTAGATCATACACACACCCTATCCACTTACGATCATACTTGTAAATAAGTAAATCCTTTCACGCATAAAACACATTTGTTCAATCCAAGTCTTAATCATATACTTGTATAATTGTGTATATGACACCCACATACAAAAAAACCACAATCATTAATCATATTTCAAATTTCACATGTAGTTAACTTTTACAGCTCTAACGTAACTTAAGAGCCTTAAAAACATCTTACGGGTTACCGGGACAGAACCAGGATCAACGGGACACGCGAAACAACAAAATCAGAAAAACCAAAAATGGGGGCGGCGTCGGCGATGCCCAACCTCTGCGTCACAACGCTGGCCAGATTGTTGCGTCGATGGCTGATGTGTGTAGCCAGTGTGGGAGTACGTTTGGAGGAATCTTGAACAAGCAGATGGTGTCGGCGACGCAGGAAACCCCCGTCGGCGACGCGGCTCCTGTGTTGCTGACGCTGGTTTTCTTTGTTTCAGCCGTTTCGACTCCCGTTTACGCACCATGAACATCCCAAACGTATAGTAACATTTTTGCAAGTCCCCAAATCATACCAACACTTTACCCCATGCCTTTATGGCCAAACACCTTACTTTACTCCACTTCTTAGTTTTGACTAGTTTGATCTTTATCACACACTTTCGGACTTAGTTAACCATTTACGACTCATTACCACAAAACTTACCTTAATACTTCCATTGATTTTACGTTCTTGCATACTTCTCAACATTTACCATCACAAGATTAACAATTCTCTTTAAATACTAAAAAGTGATTCCGGAAATCACTTACCTTAAGCGTCTGTATTCGTGATCGCTTCTTCGCCTCCTCTTGACCCGTTTGCCATATGTGCTTGCATCATCTTGACATGATGCTTATCCTTTACATGTCACCACATCCACATTCTTGTTAGCATACAAGATTTACATATCACCAATTGTATCTAGTTCATATCTCACATTTGACTTTCAATAGTCAATTCCAACAAGCACAAGGCATAGATTTAACAATGCATCATTCTAATTTTACGCACTTTAACATACCATCAAGTATGACAAATAATGATCGATCATGCATCACTCAATGCTCCTAGTCTTACAATCATATTAATATTTCTAATCATGCTATTCTAATATTCTTTGACTTTTCATAAAGTCAACGGTTAAGTATACAAACTTCCAACTTAGGAACATATGTCCATATCGATGTGGTCGGTCATACTAATGGCACCATAAACATATCATACCCATGTAGTAAAATACATACGAACACATGATCACCTAATTACATGTATACTCATTTCGTTCACGTTAGCATTTTCATAACTTCCCAACTAATACCCTATCACATACTTAGCTAACCCAACATCCTTCCAACACTACCCCTTTCTAGGATCTCATATGTTTCACCCTTACTTATCAGTCACTAATAGGCAAACCGGATAATCCACAAGGTGTGCGTTACATTAATCAAGCATATTGTGTAAACCCATAAGGCGCACTCCTACCGAATCATTCATTAACTACGTTCTTACATGGACTTCATCAAGGACATATTCCTCATAATATTTTACTATCAAATTTCTCATTATCATTTTCACCCATTATCATTTGCTATTTGCATACAATTCCACGTATCAATTTCACCTAAGCATTTCATCAAACACTTGATATGCATACCACTTTCTAAGCATAATGTACAAGTGATTTAAGCATGTTCTCCCAAATTCAACTCAAGAACCAATATATTTAAACAAAATTACATTGTCAATAATTCTACATCATATTTAACTATCAAAACTATCATATAACATCTTATGCATCTACACAATCACAATTTAAAATTTACACGTTCATCATAATCATCTTTATACTCATGCACATGGGTTTCATATTAAATCATTAAGATAACTCAAAATTCGACCATAAATCAACTTAAACACTATAGCATTAACAAGTATTCATTCCAATTTCAATCAAATTCATGGATTCATTCTAACCCCTTTTATCCACAATCACTAGAACTCATAATTTAACTTACCAACATGATTGTTAGGGCTAGATGATGTAGAATCTTGATTCATGCAAGAGAGTTAAGGTTGGATTCTACTTCAATTCTTCAACATTCATCACCATGAGAAACCCTCTTGGCTCCTTGGCTTGCATCGACACCAACACCAGACTTATGTCTAATGTTTGTGGTCTTCCCCACTTAATCCACACTTCACTTAAAATGTGCAAGACTAACCCTTGTACTATAGTTATTTTATTTCTTTCCTTCTTGAGACTAGTAGATATATAAACTAGGTTAACTAATCCTAGTTAGTCAAATCTAGTTAAGTTATTTCATACATAATTCTAATATATGCCATATTTATTAAATATTAGATTTTTGGGGCGTTACAAGTCGACCCCCCTTAAAAGAGGTTTCGTCCCCGAAACCTTTCTTATTCCTACTTGACATTAACTATCTTTTCTTTCCGCCCCATCAACTTGATTGCGAGCTCGTCTTGGTGACGACCTTCTAACTCCAAGAACCCGATCCAGAGTTCTTATTAGTGTCGTCTTCATTCATGGTATAATGCTAGTTTCTAGCAAAATATACATAATTATACGCATTGCCCCTTCCTTCTTAAATCTAGCGGATTACAGTCATCATCAAATAAAAAGTCGGAATCTATCTAGAGCTCTTATTATTGTCGCTATCACTCTATAGTGCTAGTTTCTAACACACTTCATCACTAGCGGTTTATTCATCAATCTATTGCTCGTACAGACCTAAATTTATGACTTGTTTCTATCTTTCTAATTAAATATAATACATTCATGTCTGTACTTATTCAAAATAAATTGATTTATTTCTTTCTATTCATATATCATCTATGATATTTCATTTTGATCACCATAAACTAATCCCAACATTCCATACTAACATTCCTTCTAATTATTTTCGTATTCATATGAGGGGTCATTATATTATCATACCATACTATCATTATTCAATGACCAGTTTTTACTTGTAATCTCGAGCTAAACATTTTACTAACCTTGATTTCATTGCATAATCCAATGGCCTGCGACCCGAATCGGCCTAGTTCATTGTGAGTCATGCAATACCTGAATTAATCATATCCATTCATCTGTTAAGCTTCCACCTAAGTGCAACCTTTCAACAACGTCTTGTTCAGATGAACATGACCAACAAGCCCAGCATCAAAGTTAGTATTTCTATCGGTACTTGCCATCTTGTATATTCTATCAGAATTTCCATAGTTACAATCATTCGTACTGTACCACTCGACGATCATTATGAACATTTCTTGAAATTTATTTTACTAAAATATTCATACATTTCGATGGTTATTCACCTGTAACCCTTTTACAATTTCCCTACATGCAAACTATCCCATATTACACATTCCATTCTTACATATAAATCTCTCATTTAGTTAATTATTTTACGAACTTTTGCAGTTTGACCTATTAAAGTCAAGTGCAACTTCTTATCGTTTGTGCATTGAAGTACATATTGGTACTACCTTCCAAATCAAGCATACTTACAAGACATTATATTAGCTTTTCTTGTAAAAGTTCTCTTTCTTGTAAATTACATAAATCATCCATCCGAGTACTAGCCCATCATCCATTTTGAATCTCATGAGTCGATTACTAACATACCTCATAAGTAACTTATTCGAAGTTATTTCTTTCAACTAAGGTTTCTTGCTACATCAGCAACTTTCAAAGGTTTTACTTACTTAATGAATCAAATCCTTCATACTAATTCATTATTACTTGTCTTATAATTTACGCTTAAATTCGTTTAACCTTTCAGGAAGTAAAACAATAATTTTCATTTTTTTTCTTACATTTATCGCTTGGCTACAGCCTATCCCATATGCGTTTCCCTACACATTGCATATTTGTATATATTATGTTAATCGAGCAATACTTAACCCGAGTAAGCTATCATCACCACTTACTTACAATGTTATACTTAGCTTAGTTAGGTATACGAATTCCAACCCCTATCATTTAGCCTTCTTTCATTTACTTCCTTACTTACTTAAGGACACAGTCTTTCCTTCATACTTTTCTTTCTTATATGTCTGATCCGTATTCATCTATGGATCCAAACACTTCCTATATGCCTTCTTTTTTACTTGTTTGATCCGTAATTACTTACAGATTCAAACATTTGCATTCCATTATCATTCTTAATTGTTTGATCCGTATTTACTTACGAATTCAAACACTTTCGTTCTCATCTTTCTTTTCTTAAGTTTGCCCCATATTCATCTACGGATTCAAATGTAATAGTCTCGTTAACATTAAAAGCTAATATAATAACTAATTTTTCCTTAATTATCAATTTGATTGAATTTAAAATTTTTGAAGTAGTAAATGGTTTCGACTCTAATTCAATGCATGTTTTACAACATCATCAATTTTTTGTCCTTTATTCTATTTTGTCATTTAGTATAAACTTTTTCATTTACAACTCATGTAGTTTAACTATTATATTGTTTTTTACTTTAACCAAATTACTTTTCTACCTCTAGATAGTTTTTTTTAATGAACACCTTAATACCATTTTAGACATACTTTTTTTTTTATTTTTTTCGTTGCAATAACGACTGTGGCAAAGGCTTTTCTTTTAGTTTAATATTTTTTTAACAAATACGCCGATACTATTTTGAACATAATTTTTAACTTTTTTTTCTTTGCTATAAAGAGCGCGCAGAAACCGACCAAGTTTCTTTCGTTTTCTTTTTCGTTTACCTTATTTTTACCTTTGTTATATACTATATCGTTTTACCTTTTGTTATTATTTTGATGTTCAGAGTCGAGTTACGACGCAAATATATCATTTTAATTAATTTTACAATTTTTTTATTGGTTGTCATGGTGTGCTATACGTTCTGAATTCCAACCTCGTCCCTGCACAACGCACTGGTAACTACGACACTAGTTAAAATCAAAATTAGTAATGGAACATTTCTTTCATTTAAAATTTTATGTGAACATTTCTTTTAACACTATTAAATAATATAATTTATTGTGAGAATATCCGTGTAATACACAGGTCTTAAACCAGTAAAAAAATAATAATAACTACAACAAAAAAAAGACCATGCTCACTACAGCCACCAATTCTATTCACTTTGGGGTGCAATAATAGATGAAAAATAAAAAGAAGGTTTCTTTTTGTACTTTAGACAAGACACTACTCAAAATGTTCATAATTAACAATATATATATATATATACACACACATATACATATACTTTATTTATTATAATAACAAATTAATTATAATGTATCTTATTAAATCTTGCTTTCCGTAATTATTCTAAATAATTACGGTTTTCTTTTATTACGCTTATTATTTCGTGATTAGGTGATTAACAATTAAAACACCGTTAGTTATTCGTTGCCCAAAGTGTAACCCTTTGAGTTGTACCTTCATGGCAACGTTGAATTTTAATTGACAACTGAACATTATATCCAACAATCTCCCACTTGGTCTATTGGCCGAATAAGTTTCAATTTAGACAATAGTGGGTGCCTAGCTGCATCATATTGCCCCTGGCAAGGTATGACAGAATTATGTCAACTAAATCTTTGCACTAATCAATTCTTTTTTTTTTATGCAAATACTATAGCTCCGGTTAATCGACTCATTTATCTCTCTGTATTGAACACTTGTTGAACATGAGACATAGATCCTATTCATTCTCATATATTATTCAACCATTTCTAATTTCGCTCCTGATTTGAAGTGGTTTATCAAACTACTATAGTTCGAGCGTGGCCACGCGTTTAACACCAGTTCAAACCAACGAAAGGCGCCAGAGTGTTCCTTTCCTAAGTATAGAAGCACAGTTCCCTTTAGCTACAAACAACTCCCACTAAACTTCAGATCATTCCCAAAACTATCCTTATTACTGCCGGTTACGTACAACGTTAAATAGAATCAAAGAGCAACCATTCATTCAAGTTAGTTCTAGTATGTACTGAGGTCTAAGGATATAATGATCGTACCTATTCAAAACGTCTTATGACTAAGATCCATGAAGATCATTTTGAAACAAGTTACGCCCAATATGATTCAACTAATCATATAAGTGAACATGGTTCTCAACACTTTGAGTATCCATTATTTAGATCAACCATCTAATTCACAATAGTCTTGTACCAGATTGGTTCTCAAGAATTTGATAGATTACGAGCATTTTAGAATACAATATTCATAAATACTTAACGTACTAATACTTGAAAACATATATAATAGTTTAAAAGACATTCAACCATTAAATTTAAATAAACTTAAAATAATGTTTACTGTTCAAAATGCAGTAAATTACTAATTTACAAAATAAGAACCACTGTCTAGCATATCTAAGACCTATACTATCAGCATGCTTCTCGTGTCTCACTTGAGGCATAAGCTTAGTAAACGGGTCCGCCATATTCTGATCAGTATGAATTTTCTCTATTATGATGTCCCCTCTTTCCAAAACTTCCCATATGTAGTGGAATTTTCTGAGAATATGCTTCGTGCTGTGATGCGACCTTGGTTCCTTTGCCTGAGCATTTGCACATGTATTGTCACAATCTCGATAGGCTTCAGTATGCTTGGTATCTCCAAGATCAGTAATGAACTTTTTCATCCAAACAACCTCCTTAGCAGCTTTTGAATCCGCTATATATTCTGATTTAGTGGTCGATTGGGCCACCGCGTTTTTCTTAGAACTCTTCCAAGTTATAGCACCACCATTTTAAGTAAAAACATAGCCTGTCTGAGTTCGTGAATCATCACGATACGTTTGGAAGCATGTGTCAGTGTAACACTTTACTTTTATCTTTTCTTCCAAACCGCCAAATATCATAAACATATCCTTAGTTCTTTTAAGTACATTAGGATATTTTTCATAGCAATCCAATGACTTTTACTAGGATTCTGTTGATATCCGATAGTCAAGCTTAGAGCGTACGATACGTTCAATCTAGTACATAACATGGCATACATGATGGAACTGACACCAGAGGCATATGGAGCCTTTTTTTTCATATTCTCTTTCTTTTTGTCCAAGTTGGGACATTGACGGCTATTCAGTATGGTTCCACTTGCCATTGGTAAGAGACCTTTCTTGGAATCTTGCATCGAAAAGCGTCGAATGACCTTATCGATATACGTACTTTGATTAAGTCCAAGTAGCCGCTTAGATCTATCTCTATAAATCTTTATTCCTAGAATGTAACCAGCTTCTCCAAGATCATTCTATGGATGCCTAGTGTTTTACAGATGCATAGTGCTACATCAAATTCCTGAATCCTCTCAGGTTCAGGTTCAACAATATTTTGTTGAGAGACAGATTCGACAATTGGCTGATTAATTTGTGGTTCTCGATGAAGCCCCTAGGGGCTCAATTCCATACCCTCCACCCTTACTACTATAAATTATATATATTCGTATTTCAACCAAGATGTGCACTTCTCAACTCACAATTCAATACAAAGATTCATTGAATAAATGGCAAGAAGACATTGGACTGGACTCGAGACGAAGACATGGCGTTTGTTTCTTTTTTTTTTTACATTTATGTTCTTTTATTTTTTGTTTCTTTTAATTCAAACAATTTTACTAGGTAAAACCTGTAATTAAGATAAGCTTCTTCTTTGAACATGAAACTAGGGCACCATTGACAATCATCTTCCGTGACCCAAACCTCATACTCAAGATCACAATGTTTCACTAATACCTTGTAGTTTATTCTTTCTCCCATGTTAACAAAGATGGCTATCCTGTCATAGGATAGAACACTATCTCTTTCATCAGCTTTAGATTTGTGTACTGATGTGAGGTCGAAGTCTCACTCAAAAATAAACCAAATACACTAAATAGCTAGTGGTAAATGCGTATCGAACACAGTGAGTTTGTGGAAAATGTATTGTCTAAGCAGTTTGCAACTTACTAGAATTAAAGCTAAAATGCAGAAAAAGTAATCTCAAGCTTTGATTGATTGGTTTGTTTAATTAAAATTAACTAAAAAGCACTTAACAAAATTTTGATTCAGAGATGAGAGGATATGTTCTCCCCCGGTTTCAGGTTTCTACAAATGTTAATGTGAAAATTTAATCTAGGAAGAACTACATAGACATAGTTCGTAAATACGTGTTTGATTGTGATAAAAGGGGACTAAGTACTTGGATTACAAAATGCAAGGTAGTCACCCGATAACTAGTTTAGTATAGCCAACCCTGAATCCCTCCTAATAAATCTCGATTGCCTATGGCACCAAGAACTGATGGTTCAGAAAACGAAATTTAACAATACAAACAATTACAAATCAAACTCATAAACACCATATTAACATAATCAAAATGATTAAAATACTATCCCAAAAATGACATAAACAATCACAAACATTTAGTTTGAAACCTTACAATCCGAGGGAAAACATACAAGAACTTAGCCACACATAGTTCGGTTGATCATCACTTCAATTCCGATGTTCATATGAATCAAAGATGGAAAAGCAATGATTGAAACACCCAAAATATGATCTTGTCACCCTAAATTCGCCTCCCACGAGTTCTGGATCGAAGATAATGATAAGGATGTCCTAAAGTCACAACCACCAACACTTAAAAAGGAGTTACAAAATTTGCGTATGGCTCCACCGTAGCTTACGGTGGTCTTCAAATGGCCTACGGTAACTTCTTTCTGTCTTACGGCAACAATTTTTGTCAGGGTCTACCGTAGCTTACTGTAGCTACCGTAAGGTAGGCTTCAGCTAAGAAATTTTGTTTCTTCGTAACTTTCTCGTTTCAACTCTGTTTTCTTTGCCGTTTTCTCCCATTCTCGTAATTCATCCTCTATCATGTTATCTTCTTAATTGTTTAATTCCAATAAATTATTTTCTTCATTTATGCTCCGTATTCCTTCCATTTTAAGCTCCCGTTTGTTCCATGCTTCTTCTTTACACCTCCTTAGCTCCTTTAACCTGCAATCATCAAGTTCGCAATAGTCATCTAGATTTACCAATTTAAACATAAAATTTATCAATTTCTTTCTTATTTAATCAACTTAAAGATCCTCCTATGGTTCATCCATCACATCCCCACACTTAACTGTTGCTTGCCCCCAAGTAACTCATTCAAAAGAATTCACCACAAAATCAACTTCAATAACAAAACGATACAAACCACATAAGTGCCCGTCATCTTTTACAAACTTTTCATTATTAACCACGCAACAACCCCTCACAAGACACTCCTCTCGGTGATATATGGTTGCTAGCAACAATGTGCTAGAATGCACTCGAAGCATATGTGTTATCTTACAATAATAAGCTTGTGCAAAAATCGAACCTCTGCCAAGATAAACACTTAAGCATGCATATGAATCAAAAGGACTTATAAGGTTGTAACGAGGCTAAGTGTTAAGGTAGGAATAAAGGGATATAGGTGAAGTAGCGCAGTGAGCTGATCTGGCCTTATTATTACATCTAAACAAAACAACTAACTAATTACGACAACTTTTTTTCTTTTTCTTTCAACTAATACAACATTTATTATCATTCTTTTTTTTTTGTATTTTCTCGTTTTTTATAACTTCTAAACATGAAATCAAAGAGACACTAAACAACACAACTATTAGGCCAGATCTTCTCAAACGGGTAAAAAATTTTGGGCAGTAGGTATGGGTCATCAATGATAGGCTCTAAGCTCAAATATGGCTACTATTGGACCAAACCCTCACCCCTCTCGCTACCATGCTCATATGTGTAATGTATGAGACCCAACCCCCAAGTTCCCACACTAGTACACATCGAGACGAGGCTACCTAAGTGCCCTTATCACTTTCACAAACATGCTAAGCTATGGCCTCGGAACATATCTAATGCACAAGTTCTAATGCACTACCACACATTGCCACTCTCAATCAAAGAAAGAATTATCATCAATGCAAATGTGTGGCCCAAACGCTCACCATGTAAGGACAAAGAGTTGCCGGTATGTTGTGTGGATACAATGACAAGCGTTCAATTCAGACGGCACTTTTATTATAATTTTTTTCAAAGATTTTTAAATTTTTTTTTTAGTTTTCAGAAAAATTTCCTCCATCCCCACACTTGGGATACATTGTCCCCAATGTATGGTTTTGGAAGAAAAGTACATCGATAAACATGAATTTTTTTTTTTTTTTATGAAGCAAAAGCACACAAACTAACTGCCAACATTTCAAGGCTAAAGAACATAATAAGACTAAGGAAATAGTACATGGACTTGGTGAAGTTTGACACAACAGATGTTGTAGATGATCCAACTCCCTATCACCACCTTCACAAAAATATCCGCACACCTTCCCCACACTTGAGTGTTGCCATGGCCCTAAAACATAGAAAGATAAAGGAACAACAAGATCAGTGTAAACCCAGGGTTGTCTCCAAAGCAGCGCTAAGTTTTCGGTCTTCTACCAGACCATGCCACCCCCGTTTATGGTGGCTGTAACACCCGTCTAATTACTACTCGACTTTAATAATAATTTATAGGATTTTACATAAAAAGTATCTAAACAAAGTTCTAAGTAACCATATACTAGTCAACTACCGACTAGCTTAAACATTCATGACATGATTAGTAAAATGTTTACATCACAACGTTGTCTAAAACAAAGTTAAACTATTGCAGAAGCTTCAAAAGAGTGTGTTCGGTTCTTCAAAACATGCTTGATCGCCATCCGGAAAGTCCCCATTGTCACCTAAAGTCAAAACCACATAAAACGTTAGTTTTGACATTGATATAGTGCGTAAAGACATGTTCCAGCTTCAGATCACAAAAAAAAAAAAAAAATTAAAACCTGTCCGTCACGAGGCGCGACGGCTCTCGCGTGTCGCGCATGATCTAAGTGATCCTGTCGCGTGGCGCGAGGGATAACGTGTGCAGGTTGCTGACCTGCATTTCCTACCAGCTCCGGATTTTTGCCAATTTCAACTTCAATTGGTCATAACTTTCGATCCGTAGGTCCGTTTTAGGTGATTCTTTTTCCTATACGTATGTAATTTCAATACCGACGTACCTATAATGATTGCCATACCGAAAATTTTAGTTTACAGACTGGACAACTAAAGATCACTATGCAATTATTCGACCCATCCTAGTTACCCTTATTTTGCTACTTATTTAATATTAACATAGGGCGCTTTTTACCCAAACTTCCGGGGCTTATTATCACCAGCACTTCCCTACCAAACTTATGGCTTCATGCTCTTGTGATTGTTACCGCCCTTGTTAACTTATTAAATCAACTTATTACTAATTAACTCGCCATTATTCGACCCGTTTGGCTCATCTACGGATATCCTCCATTACAATGACTACAAAACGACTTCTAACCAATTCTTATCTTATTATTTCAAGTAACGAACATTTCCACTTTAATCTACACAACCTTTATTCTATAACGCAACTATACATATTCAAGCTATCAAATTACTCAATGTAACGAGTCGAATTACATATTTGCACAAATCATCAACACTGGTCTCTAACCATGATTACCCATTCCCGGGCTTGTTAACCTCAGCGTATCACGTCCGTTCCGTGGTTTACGCTTTTATAACTCAATTTTTAATTAGTGACGTTTTAGTCACTTCAACACTACAATTTCAACCGTTGTTCGACCCGTTTGGTTGTTTAATGGAACCACCATTTTACAACACACCAAACTTATTCTAACCGATATTTGACCCGTTTATTTATCTAGTGATCTTCGTCACTTCGACTAATATCAACTTCATATATTATGCAAATTTTAAAGTCTACTAACGAAATCACATAATCGAACATAACTTAACGAAACCGCAGTTACGTACCTTCAAAGCGTTCCCTTCAAACGCGTATTGCCACTAGCTCGTCCACTTGACGTTCCAATTTCCTTGCCTTATGATCCTTTTTCAGAGGAGATCACTAATTTGTGCTTGGAAATCGATTTGGAACAGATTAGAACTTTCAATTTGGAGAAAATTGCATGAACTAGGGTTTGTGAGGGAACCCTGTGTCGCCCCTGTGTTTATTTCGACCAGACACACACATCAGTGTGTGTTTGGGTTTTTGATTTTTGTTTTATAAAAACCAAGTTTTCAACTTAACACCTTTGGCCCTCCTACTAATATCAAGTTAGATTTTCCATGTTTTCAACCAAGTTTCTTGGTTATGACTAGGCTCGTGACTAACTAGGTTATTTATTCCTAGTTAGTTTATTATTATTATTAATTTTTTTGTTTATTTTACACTTTATAATTTCAATATAAAGTTTTATATTTTCGGGGTGTTACAAGTCCACCCCCCTTAAAAGGGTTTCGTCCCCGAAACCTTCTTTAAGTAGTCCTGTGATTTAAACCTAACTATCTTTGTCTCGTTTTCCAAGGCATTCTTTCTTTTTCCGGCACAAGGTTTTCATTTGTATCGACATGTGCATCTTTTAGGCAAACGTCCTATTGGACCGTAACCCTTTATCACTTATTTCCTATCTTTGTCGCCTTTTTGAGCGGGTTGTCTTTTGACCATCCTATCACTGAGTCTGTCAACATACTTACTTCACGCTAGTCTTATATTGACTAGCGCTCTACATAAGTCACATCATTATTTTGACTACAACTTCTTTTATTGTCTAGACTAATTGGTCACCATTTTACCTCATACCGCGTCATTCGGGTATGCTATATTGCCGTCATCGGCCCTTTGCGTGTTTATCATTTCATATCTAGTAACTCGTATTACAGCATGGTTGTATTCTGTACCACTCTTGGGTCCGTGATCACATCACGTCATGTTTAGATTTTCGTCAGTTTTTCATTATTATGAATCTTCTTTTGAATGCATCGTCTTACACCTATCGGCGTTAAGGCTTATGTTCTTTAGTATTAATCATTTTCTAACTTCTCTCATAATATTTATATTTGTTAGAACGTTGTTTCTTTACTAAAACTGAATTTTAGTTTAATGTTTTTCTCTTTAACACTTGTCGATTAATCATATCAAGGAATTGACGACAAGGATTATTCTTCCGCGTTATCATTTTACGTGAGAAATCATAATTGGTTCCCACGCTTCATATTATCGACCCGCAGGTTCCTTTACTTAGCCTTGTAGACTATTCTATTAGGTCTTCACCTTTTTAGGGTGAGACCCCATAGTTTGTTCCTTTGTATTTGCGACCCAATGGTCATTTTGGTCCCGTAGACCTTTACATTGTTTATAATTTAGAGGTTATGGTGATCCCATGGATCATCTTCTATTCGTTTGACCTTGACCGTAGTCTAAGGCTACACTCATTTTCTTTCGGATTATCTTTCCGACTCTATGACTTCTTATGTCACCTTCGCGTCGGTTTATTTTACTCATACCGTTATTTGGTTTATGCCCCTATTTCCTTTCAACCCGTTACCGGGTTCGTTATCTTAATGTTTTTAACACCCCAGTTTTATTGGTTTGCGTTTTCCTTTCCATAATCTTTTACGACCTATCACATTGGTTCAGTAATATTTCGCACTTTCATTATTCGGGTTGCGCTTACTTGGAATATCAAGTATTATACTTTATTCGGCCCATCCAATATTAAAATAGTTGAACATAACTATCGAAATTTCTGTTTTTGTGAAATTTTATTGTCCTTTGGTCATAACTCTTAATCCAAGTCTTCTGACTTTTAAATCTGTGCCACCGTCTCTTGGCTTACGTATAGATCCGTATTCCTACCCATCTATCGGGTATTTTACCAAAGTCATTATCAAAGCAGCCATTCCGGCATGTATTAAGACTTTGTTTTGATTTATTCAGTAGTATTAGCGTATTCCGTCGCCCTTATTCCACCAAGTCTTTTATTCTTTCATTCATCTTGTTTGACTTGTTCGTGTGTACTTCATCGCTTATGATATTCAAACTTTACCCCTATTCCCTAACATTCGTGTTTATTGATTTATATTTTTATTTACCTTAATTCTTATCCCTTCCCTTGGGCTTATTACCTTAGTGTAACACGCTCCCGTCATCCGGCTTCCATTTACCTTTATTATTAAGCATTTTGCTTATTTAATCCGAACACCACCTTTCTGTTGTTAGCGACCCTTAGGTCTGTTTCTTTCACTAATGTTCCGAAAGCCCATTTCTTAAGTCTTATTTAGTAAAACCACTGTTATGGTTATACGGCTTTTGGGGTTTACCCGTTCTTATTCTAACACTTTCATAAAGTTTATTTTACTAGGCTTTTATATAATCACATCCAACACTGCGATCATCTTTCTTCCTCATGAGGATTTGATTAATAATGTATTACTTGGATGGTTACCCATACCCAAGTTTCTAAATTTGCATTTATTGATACTTTATTATTCATAGTAGCGAATAATACGTATCATCCTTTTAACTTTTTTTTTCGGATATTCTCGGTCCGAGTCTTAATTTCTCATCTTTAACCTTAGTCCTATTGTAACAATAACAAAATTAATTCATTTAATTTTATTATTCCTTATTGTTGCATGAAATTTATCTACATCGTTTGTTGATGTAAATGATGCTTCTACACGTTTTATTTAGTTTGACCAAGTCTATAACCTTGTCTTCGCTATTTATTACTATTGCAATTTCCGGGTTCGGGCGTAATTACACTCCTTCCCATTACAACATTTATTCACTTCATTAAGTTCCCGGGTTCGAGTGTACGCGCACTCCTTCCCATTGCAATTTTCATCGGGATTACTTTTTGTCTCGGCTTCACATGCTCACCATTATTTATTTTCTTATATATATATATATATATATATATACACACACATTTATATAGGTATTTCTTTTACATAATTAACCCAATTCATTACTCATATATGTCCTTATGCAACTATCATTCGCACTCGTATCGAATAAAATTTGTGTTAAATTAAATTTACAAGAAACATACCTGAAATGACATCAGGTTCAGCTTTAGCCTCTGTGGCTGTTATATAAAACGACCTTGTCCTTGACTTCTGGGCATCAAACATTGTGTCGGTTGTGTCTTTGGTTCCAAGCCTCTCTGGACATTTAGACTTCTTATGTCTTGGCTTACCACATGTGCCCTTGTGAATTTTTCCACAAAATTTGCACTGATATAACACACTTTTTGTAACTCCTTTCTTGGGAGCTTTATTAGACTTGGATTTCTTTACGGAACTTGGATTCATATCCAACACCCTCCTTTCTTCTATTTCTTGTAATATGCTGTCTTTCAATTCAGCCATCATATCGTACACCACTGGCACGATTGTGGTTTGTAATCTATCAATATATTGTGATAGACTATTTTCTAGAGCTTTTCCGACTACCTCGAAAATCTTAGCTTTCATTTGTTCAGTCAATTGAGATGTCGAATCATCTCCGGTTACTCCAGACATTTCTTTAACTGAAACATCCATAATGGTTAGTCAATAGTTATTTAATTCATTTCCATCTTATTATACGGAAATTTATATCACACTCACTTAATCATAAGTAATGTGTTATTCATTTTTTTCGGTTTGGTCAAGTACATATCTTGCCTTACCTTTCTTACTTAGTGTATTTCCCAGGTTCAAGCGTATTTATACACTCCTCCCATACACTTTTCACATATTTCATATCGTTTACATCAATTATTAAACATTTCATTTATAACATAACTTTGTTTGCTTCGGTTTAGCCAAGTTCGTGACTTGCTTTGACCGTTCTCATTTAGTGCATTCTCCGGGTTTGAGTGTATTAATGCACTCTTCCCGTGCACATTAATTTCCATCTCTTTCACTTACATAGGATAAGATCTACTGAAATAAATAATTAATCCTTACCGGACGATCGATCAAGCTTGAACCGAACACTTTGTTGACAACCTTAAGCTCTGATTACCAACTTGTAACACCCGTCTAATTACTACTCGACTTTAATAATAATTTATAGGATTTTACATAAAAAGTATCTTAATTGAAACATAAGTTACCAAAACAAAGTTCTAAGTAACCATATACTAGTCAACTACCGACTAGCTTAAACATTCATGACATGATTAGTAAAATGTTTACATCACAACATTGTCTAAAACAAAGTTAAACTATTGCGGAAGCTTCAAAAGAGTGTGTTCGGTTCTTCAAAACATGCTTGATCGCCATCCGGAAAGTCCCCATTGTCACCTAAAGTCAAAACCACCTAAAACGTTAGTTTTGACATTGATATAGTGCGTAAAGACATGTTCCAGCTTCAAATCACAAATATATATATATTTAAAACATGTCCGTCACGTGTCGCGACAGATCCTCGCGTGGCGCGATGGCTCTCACATGTCGCGCATGATCTAAGTGATCCTGTCGCGTGGCGCGAGGGATAACGTTTTCCAGCAGGTGCGGGTTGCTGACCTGCATTTCCTGCCAGCTCCGGATTTTTACCAATTTCAACTTCAATTGGTCATAACTTTCGATCCGTAGGTCCGTTTTGGGTGATTCTTTTTCCTATACGTCTGTAATTTCAATACTGATGATTGCCATACCAAAAATTTTAGTTTACGAACCGGACAACTAAAGATCACTATGCAATTATTCGACCCATCCTAGTTACCCTTATTTTGCTACTTCTTTAATATTAACATAGGGCGCTTTTTACCCGAACTTCCGGGGCTTATTATCACCGGCACTTCGCTACCAAACTTATGGCTTCATGCTCTTGTGATTGTTACCGCCCTTGTTAACTTATTAAATCAACTTATTACTAATTAACTCGCCATTATTCGACCCATTAGGCTCATCTACGGATATCCTCCATTACAATGACTACCAAACGACTTCTAACCACTTCTTATCTTATTATTTCAAGGAACAAACATTTCCACTTTAATCTACACAACCTTTATTCTATAATGCAACTATACATATTCAAGCTATCAAATTACTCAATGTAACGAGTCGAATTACATACTTGCACAAATCATCAACATTGGTCTCTAACCATGATTACCCATTCCCGGGCTTGTTAACCTCAGCGTATCACGTCCGTTCCGTGGTTTACGCTTTTATAACTCAATTTTTAATTAGTGACATTTTAGTCGCTTCAACACTACAATTTCAACCGTTGTTTGACCCGTTTGGTTGTTTAATGGAACCACCATTTTACAACACACCAAACTTATTCTAACCGATATTTGACCTGTTTATTTATCTAGTGATCTTCGTCACTTCGACTAGTATCAACTTCATATATTATGCAAATTTTAAAGTCTACTAAGGAAATCTCATAATCGAACATAACTTAACGAAACCGCAGTTACGTACCTTCAAAGCGTTCCCTTCAAACGCGTATTGCCACTAGCTCGTCCACTTGACGTTCCAATTTCCTTGCCTTATGATCCTTTTTTCAGAGGAGATCACTAATTTGTGCTTGGAAATCGATTTAGAACAGATTAGAACTTTCAATTTGGAGAAAATTGCATGAACTAGGGTTTGTGAGGGAACCCTGTGTCGCCCCTGTGTTTATTTCGACCAGACACACACATCAGTGTGTGTTTGGGTTTTTGATTTTGTTTTATAAAAACCAAGTTTTCAACTTAACACCTTTGGCCCTCCTACTAATATCAAGTTAGATTTTCCATGTTTTCAACCAAGTTTCTTGGTTATGACTAGGCTCATGACTAACTAGGTTATTTATTCCTAGTTAGTTTATTATTATTAATTTTTTTTTGTTTATTTTACACTTTATAATTTCAATATAAAGTTTTATATTTTCGGGGTGTTACAGTGGCTCAAAGAAACGGTTCCTGCCATCTCCATTATTGCATTGTGCCTTTACGTAAAATGCATCCATCCCATGTCTATGCAGTGGGTAATCAAATACACTCTTGCTTGACCCCTCATGCTTTACTTCACGATCCAGTGGGGTTTATTTGTTTACATTCTTTGACACACACTTTTCATTTGATCATTAGACTCTCTACCCTTCTCCTTAATAGACTCATAACTAATCACCCTAGTCTGAACATCAAAGGATAACTTACAGCTCTTTTCGGTCACAGTAATGATCCCGTCTCTATAATTGATTTTAGCATTTGCTATATAGAGAAACGGTCGATCTAAAATTACCCCTTGTTGTGATGCCATTTTGGTAGAAACATAATCTAAGACCAGAAAATCCACTGGATATTCAAATTCTCCAAATTGAATCACAAAATTCCTAACCACTCCCTGTGGATGCCTCCAACTTTCATCCGCCAAACTCACCATGGTATCTATATCTTGCAGCGGACCAAAGTCATACATGTCATATAAATCGCCTGGTAGCACACTCATGCCCGCCCCATAGTCCAACAATGCTTGAGGAATTTTTAATTTTCCCACTCGGATAGGCACGATTGGTGCTCCATGCTCTTTGTCATTTTCAACCTCGGCATCCTTTTCTATACCTGCACTCACTTAACACGAAAAAAGTTAGAAATGTTTCATTAATTTCACTATTAGGAACGATGCTTACCACATTGATGTTCATGCTTTTGATGTTCTTAGGATTTATCATTGTGTCACTCGGTAGTTGACCTTTGCTCTTCTTCAAAAGTGCGACTTCACTTGCAAGTTGACCCGTTTGAGTGGTCAAAGATTGAATCGCCTTGTCACGGATTTCATCTTTTTGAAGACGAGCATCATCCATTTGATTTCTTCTTTACATCTCTAATTGCATCACCTTGAGCAAATCCATGACTTCATTTCCACTTGAATTGGATGGTCCCAACCACCAGTTTGCTCATTGTTTGGTGGTTGATATTGCCTTTGAAAGCCTTGATTGTTCCCCCCCGATAATCTCCTTGATTTGCATATTGTTAACGAGGAACATAATTTGATTGAGGTGCCCCTTGGAAATTAAGATTGGCTTGATTTGCTGGATTGCCATATCGGAATTTAGGGTTGTTTCTCAACCCCGGGTGGTATGGGTTAGAATTCATGTTGTAATTTCTACCACCCCCTCCTTGACCTTGAATTGCATTCACCTCTTCAAATTGTTCTTGAATGACCGAACATCTATCCACCGAATGGCCCAATTCACTACAATTAGCACAAACATCATATACCTGATTAGTGGGCTGAACTCCCCCATCATCCATAACATGCACTTGTGGTCTTGTAATAACCGGCCTCTCTCTTCTAGATGATTGGGCCTTCCTCTTTGAAGTAACCGACATTTGTTCTAAAAATACCCAATCATCTTGCTCATAATTGGTACCAAATGTACCATTAGTAATAGATATCAAGTCATGAGCATCTTCCAAATTTAACCCTTCATAAAAAGCATTTAACAATTCCCAAAGTTGAATATCATGATGAGGGCAATTTTTAATCATCATGTTGAACCTCTCAAAAGCCTCATGAAACATATCCCTCGCATGTTGTTGAAAGCTTCTTAGACTACGTCTCGCATCATTGGTCTTTTGAGCCATGAAGAATTCTTCCAAGAACCTTTGTTGTATTTCGGCCCATGTATAAATCGAGGCGGAAGGCAACATATAAAACCATCTCTTCGCTTTGTCTTCTAAAGAAAATTGGAAAAGCACCAATTTAACATCGTCGAATGAAAATCCTTGACCACCAGTAGTGTTACAAATGGAGTCATAAGCCTCCAAATGAAAGTATGGTTCTTCCGTGGCCAACCCCTTATACTTTGGTGAACTTTGGAGAGAGTTGGTTCTAACCTCAAATGTCCTCCCTTCATGATTTTGAGGGATCACAATCGGAGAAGGGTTATTAGTGATAACCGGTCTAAAATGAGCTTCAATACCTTGTACTTCTTCCCAGTTATGTCTTCTCGGAACACCCAATCGCACTCTTGGTTGTTGTTGACTCGCTTGTCTTTGCATTAGCCTTTGGCCTTTGGGGTGCAAACTATTGAGGTGGTGGTTGAAAAACTTGTTGTTGAGGCATTTATCTTTGAAATTGTTGCCCTTATTGTGGCATTTGTTGACGCACAACTTGTGGTTGTAGTCTACCAAACCCTTGCATCGGTTCCGTTCGTTGCCTTTGTACATAAGCAAATTCATCTTGAGTTCCCATTTGCTCTCCATCACCCTCCAACACATATCCTTCCTTATCATATCCTGAAAAATCTTCCTCATACCCATCATCATACCCATCCCTTTGCGCTCCCATAGTCTGTAAAAACTGAGGTTGTTAATATTCCAAGCCCGATTGTAATGGTGGTTGAAAAGCAGGGGTAGTATGGACTATAGATGGGTTTTGTTGGAATGGAGGTGGAGGAATTTGTTGAGATGATGATTTACCAGAAGTTGGAAAAAAGTGGGTAAAAGGTGGCACAGTTGATTAAAGGTGATAGCTAAAATAATGCTTTGTTTGTGTGCTCCTAGGAAGGGTGGTATTGGTTGGTTTCACTTCACTAGATGGTGTAGGAATTGTAGTAGGAATTGGTGGAGGTGTGGTTGGTGCTGTTTGACCCGTAGTGGAAGGTGGAGGTTCCATTGTGTTTTTCGGTGAAGTAGAAGATCCAATGATTTTGTTCTCCCTTAGTAAAAATCAATTTCGTCAAAGTGTTCGTTCAATTTCAGGATTGAATGCTAGTGGTGATAGCTTGTGAGAGCCTCTAGTATGCATACACCTGTAAGTACTTGTACACTAACACAACCAGCGTAAACCCGAAAATAACAAACCAAACTACTAAAGATAACACACGTTGCGCACTACTCCCCGAAAACGGCGCTAAAATTTGACGCGAGGTCGAAGTCTCACTCAATAACAAACCAAATACACTAAATAGCTAGTGGTAAATGGGTATCGAACACAGTGAGTTTGTGGAAAATGTATTATCTAAGCTGTTTGCAAATTACTAGAGTTAAAGCTAAAATGTCGAAAAAGTAATCTCAAGTTTTGATTGATTGGTTTGTTTAATTAAAATTAACTAAAAAACACTTAACAAGATTTCGATTCAGAGATGAGAGGATATGTTCTCCCCCAGTTTCAGGTTTCTATAAATGTTAATGTGAAAATTTAATCTAGGAAGAACTACATAGATATAGTTCGTGAATACGTGTTTGATTGTGATAAAAGGAGACTAAGTACTTGGATTACAAAACGCAAGTTAGTCACCTGATAACTAGTTTAGTATAGCCAACCCCGAATCCCTTCCAATAAATCTCGATTGCCAATGGCACCAAGAACTGATGCAGAAAAGGAAATTCAACAAATCAAACTCATAAACACCATAGTAACATAATCAAAATGATTAAAATACTATCCCAGAAATAACATAAATAATCATAAACATTTAGTTCAAAACCTTACAATCCGAGGGAAAACATACAAGAACTTAGCCACACATAGTTCGGTTGATCATCACTTCAATTTCGATGTTCATATGAATCAAAGATGGAAAAGCAATGATTGGAACACCCAAAATATGATCTTTATCACCCTAAATTCGCCTCCCACAAGTTCTGGATTAGATAATGATAAGGATGTCCAAAAGTCACAACCACCAACACTTAAAAAGGAGTTACGAAATTTGTGTCTGGATCCACCGTAAGCTACACCATAAGCTTACGATGGTCTTCAAATGGCCTACGGTGACTTATTTCTGTCTTACGGTAGCAATTTTTGTCAGGGTCTACCATAGCTTACGGTAACTACGGTAGGCTTCGGCTAAGAAATTTTAGTTTCTTCATAACTTTCTCGTTTCAACTCCGCTTTCTTCGCCGTTTTCGCCCATGTTATTGTAATTTCATCCTCTAATCTTCTTAATTCTTCAATTCCCATAAATTATTTTCTTCATTTATGCTCTGTATTCCTTCCATTTTAAGCTCCCGTTTGTTCCATGCTTATTCTTTACACCTCCTTAGCTCCTTTAACCTGCAATCATCAAGTTCGCCGTAGTCATCTAGATTCACTAATTTAAACATCATATATATCAATTTCTTTCTTATTTAATCAACTTAAAGATCCTCATACGGTTCACTCATCATGTACCACTCTTACAAAAGCTTCTCCTATCCAGTTGGGACGCCTGTTTATCCCAGACGAGGATTGGAATGCCTTTGATGCTAACCCAAGCCACCCATTCATACTGATAGATACCGGAAAATAAAGGGCTGATTTATTGAAATAACAAGATAGGTGGCCTGATTCGAGATGGATAATCTCCAATACAAAAACACTTAGATAATCAAACTAAACAAGACATAGAAAACTAGGGCAGAAATGAAATACTTAAATAAGAAATAGAGAAGTTACGAATCCTAAAGTTTAGCCCCTAAATTCAGCTCTTTGACTTTCACTCCAATAGCAGTCAACCCCAAATCTTTGGTCTTTATTGACTAGGTCAAGGTAATGGACCCGTTGGACCCAGATGGGTCATCCCGCTGACAAGGTAGAGTCCTATCAATACTTCCCACCCAAAGAAATGACTTGTCCTCAAGTTGATTAGGCGAAAATTGATATGTTCCAGTCATTAATTGTTCCTTGAACGGTTCAATGGAGAGATGGTGGTAAGTAGTAGAGTTTTGAGCTTCTTGCTGGCCGGTGTCGAAAACCCAACTTTGTGCCACCCCATACCGATTTGGCAGTTCATTTTGATGCCCAGTTGAAGTTGGTAGTGATGCGATTGGTGGTACAAGAGCTGCTAGAAAGTTTGTCCCTTGTATGGGCGTGGTTGTAAACATCACAGGGAGGGTACTCGTAGAACCGGTGTGATTGTTGGTGATGGTGGAGGTTTGTTTGAGGACGTAGTGAGGCAAGGAGAAGTGTAGGTAGCGATGTGCTTTGGTGGCAATTCAACGGTAATATGTGGTGGGGTGGAAGAAGTAGGTGGTTGAGATGCTACTGTTGGGGGTTGTGCCAGAGAGGAGACGGTGGTGCAGAGGCAGAAAATGATGGTGAGGATGGTATGGTCCCATTGACCAGATTTGTCAATAGGCGTTGAGGTTCATCCTTGGGTTCTAAGTTATGTTTAGGATGAGCAATGTGAGTAGGGATGATAGGATCAATCATTGGAAGTCATGTACCATGATAGTGGATGTTCCATACATCTAGGCCTTGATTGTTTCAACATCATTCTTCATGGCTACAAAAATTGAATCCAGTCGCGCTCATGTGGCTGCTAGTTGAGCAGCGATAGCATCTCTGTAATTTACGGACTTCTGATACATCTTCTCTTCGTTTCCCGACAATGGAACCAAATGAAAGATACCGGAAAATAAAGGGCTGATTTATTGAAATAAAAGATAGTTGGCCTGATTCAAGATAGCTAATCTCTAATACAAAAACACTTAGATAGTCAAACTAAACAAGACATAGAAAACTAGGGCAGAAATGAAATACCTTTATAAGAAATAGAGAAGTTACGAATCCTAAAGTTTAGCCCCTAAATTCAGCCCTTTGACTTTCACTCCAATAGCCGTCAAGGTAATTGAACCAGGACCCGTTGGACCCAGATGGGTCAACCCGCTGACAAGGTAGAGTCCTATCACATACTCAATGTCTTTGCCTTCCCATACGTCCAGACTTTCGAATAAACTCTTCCACCCTTCAAACTTTTGTAACAAGAGTTAATTTGTTTCTTCATAAGTGGGAAAGGACAACAAAACTCTCAATCCTCCAACGTTGGTAACAAAAAGTTGTACCAGCTCCCTTAAGTTATTAAGTATTTCTAGGTTTTTTGCAACCCCCACCAGGGCTCTCCCGATAGTTTCTTTAGACACGGAAACTCGTTGTTTCCCAGATATTTAATAAGATGAGCTCCTCCGTTTTTCGACTTGTTCCCGCCTCCCATGCACCCAGGTACTGTTGCCTCTTTGACTAGCTCGCTATTGCCAGATTGCCTGGGCACATTCGTAATGGGTTGTGTATCCTTGTTCGCAGGCCTTGAAGGATTGGGATGTCTATAGTTATTTGCTGGTCTTGGTGGGACCACTCTTTCATGGACACGATTTAATGAGGGCCTAGATCTAGGATCTTTATTCAGTCTATAGCTGTTGTTGTACTGGCCTGGCAGCTTCCTTCCACGTATGAAGTTAGATACATTTGCTGTCAACTTGACACCATCATCCTTCACCTGCAAGAATTTCCAAACAAGCTCTTCCACAATCTTCACCATATCGAATCGTAGGAAACCGAAGCTACTCCTAATATAGTAATGAATATATATATATACAATTTTTTTATAACGGCTCTTTAATCCTAGTCTACTCCTATACCGATGTGAACCTTCCATCTCTTGGCTAGAGGGGAGGCACCTTTACCACCACACCATGTCCCTTGGGGATGAATATATACATGCCTAACCGATTTGGTAACTACACTTTCTTCATTTTGTTATTAATTATTTTTATTGTTTGTTAATTACTGCAGTTTTGGAAAATGTCGTCGATTCTAAGTCAATATATTAATGGATGTATTGGTGGTGTGGTTGCGCTTTTGATAGAGCCCATTATAGAACCACTGGATTTCTTTGTTTCCTCTACAAAGTATGTTAAAGATATGAAGGATGCAATGGCTTCGTTGGATGTCATAAAACAAGGTATTCAATATAAAAAGAACTTAGCTGATGCAAACCATCTTGTGGTACCTGACAATGTGGAGCCATGGTTAGAAGACTTCGAAAAACTGAGTGAAAGGAGTAATTTAATAGAAACAATCACGCCATTCAATGTTGAAAAGAGATACAAAGCAGGAAAAGAATCTTCCGAAATTCTCAAGGAGATAAAACTTCTTGAAGCACAAAAGAATAACATACAATTTACTACTGAACCAAAACCTCGTCCTAAGGTTGCCTCTACTTCTGCACATGGTTACCGCTTTGAATCTAGAGTTCCGATATTCGATGCTCTATTTGAATCCCTTCAATCAAATAATGAGACCCAAAAGATGATTGCTCTATGTGGGATGGGTGGTTTAGGAAAGACCACAATGATAGAACAACTAAACCATGTTGTGCAAAATGAAAATATGTTCTATAAAGTTGTGAAGGTGGAAATAGGGCAAACGGTTGACCCAATTGCTCTTCAACAGATTTTTGCAGAATGCCTTACTGGTAATGATTTAACTAAAAGATATGAAAGTAATAGGGCTCAGCATCTTCGTCAAGAATTTCTGAATATGTCAGAAAACGAGAAAAATAAAGTTTTGGTGATAATGGATAATATTTGGGAGGATTTCGACCTCAAAAATGTTGGACTAAGTCCTATACCAAATGGTTTCAAGTTGTTGTTGGTGTCACGTGATGGCTCAGTTTGTACTCGTATGGGTGTTCAACCTGATTCAGTTTTTAATATTACCTTCTTAGATAATAAAGAATCAGAAGCTCTGTTTTTTGGAATTGTGAGACCATCTCCTTCAAATGGAGATGATAATGCACTCACAGACATAGGAAAACACATTGTGAGGAAATGTGGTGGCTTACCCATAGCCATAGAGACCATTGCTAGAAATCTTAGCGGTGGCATAGAGGATGAATGGCATATTGTCAGCAAGCGTTTAGATGCAGATAACCTTCAAGACATTAATAGCTCCACACACAAAATATTTGAGATGAGTTATGAAAAGTTCCTGAAGGATGACGAGAAAGCAATTTTTCTTCTTTGTGGTTTATTTCCTGGTGGCTTTAATATACCTATTGAGGACTTGATGATGTATGGATGGGGATTAAAGTTGTTTACTGAAGTACAAACTTTAGAAGATGCAAGAAGGGAGGCCAACAGCTGTACTCACAACCTTATACGTGCAAACTTGTTGACAAAAAGTGATCGCATCGGATGTGTCAAAATGCATGATCTCGTGCGTGCTTTTATTTTAAATAATTTTTCAAAAGTCAAACAGGCTTCAATTGTCAACCATAATAACATGTCATCGGAGCAACTTGCAAAAAACCCTTATGAAAGAGTTCTATTAAAGTGTGCAGGTATGTCTGGACTTCCTGCAGACATAAACTACACAAACCTCTCACTTTTGGTTCTAATGGACGGGTATGAGCTCCCTAAGTTTCCAGAAGATATGGACAAAATAATGAAAAAACTTGAGGTTGTGTCTTATGAGAATATGGGTATTCCCGTGCTTCCGAAGACATTCGAAGACTCAACCACACTTCGAACACTACGTCTCTGTTCATGCTCGTTGACGGGTGATATCTCTTCTCTTGGAAGTCTTTGCAACTTGGAAACACTAAGCCTTGTTCATTGTAACATAAGATGGTTGCCATCAGCGATTGGGAAGCTGAAAAAGCTAAAGCTATTAGATTTGACAGGATGTGTTGACCTTTATATTGATGAAGGTGTATTACAAGACTTGAAGGACAGTCTTGAAGAGCTTTATATGAGAGCTTCTAAAGGTAGCCCTGTTAAGTTTACACCTGCCAATTGTGACGAATTAGAGAAGCTTTCACAAGGTCTTATTGCATTAGAGGTGGAGTTCATTGTGAATAAACCTAACCTGAAAAATATGTCCTTTAAGAAACTCAGAAGGTTCAGGCTATCAATAGGTTGTGAGTTGAAAAACAATGAAAAATATTCATTCAGAAACACACTAAATCTTGTTGCTGAGAGCAACGAGCTTAAAGAATGCAATATCAGGGACCTATTTGAGAGAACAGAGGAACTTCGATTACAGATGCATCTTCAAGATGTTTCATTGGATCAAAAATTTTCCCAGTTAAGATTCCTTCATATTTCAAAGTGTGAAGAATTGACATACCTCTTTACAGTTGATGTAGCAAATGGTTTGAAGCAGCTTGAGCGGCTCATAATTTCCGAGTGCCCCGTTTTGGAATCACTGATTGGTGGGAATAGTGGAGTTGGAGTAGTAACATTAAAGAAGTTGAATTTCATGTCTTTGGAGGGTCTACCAAAGATGGTAAGTTTGTGCGACAATGTTATCAAATTACCAGAAATGATGGAGCTGAGACTTGATGGCCTTCCCAACTTCACAAGCATTTATCCAGATAATAATACTACTTCTCCAATGCAATCATTATTCAACAAAGAGGTACATACATACATTATCTTAATATCCAAAGCTATAAATAATTTACAATTTAATGTTATATGCTATTTACCGTTCTAACAAGGTTTAATTATTGTTTAGGATGTGACTCCAAAGTTGGAGAAATTAGATATTTCTAAGATGGAGAACTTGAAGCAAATATGGCCGTGTCAAATTTCTACTAGTGAGAAAGATGGTGTTTCCAAGTTGACACAAATTACAGTGAGAGAATGTGACAGCCTTACAAATCTTTTCCCAAGAAATCCATTGCCATTATTGAATCATTTAGAAGAGGTTGAAGTCAAAAAGTGTGGTTCCATTGAAGTGTTATTCGACATCGACTTCGAAAGTGTTTGTGAAATGGGGAAACACAGTAGCAGCAGATTAAGAAAGATTGAAGTGGTAAGTTTAGGAGAGCTAAAAGAGTTGTGGAGGATGAAAGGTGTAAATGAATCTCATACCCTCGTCAACAGTTTTAAAGATGTACAAACCATTCACATAAAAGATTGTGGCAACTTTACAGATATATACACACCAACCACAACCAATTTTGATTTGGGGGCACTTACCAATTATGTTTCGCTGGGAAACAGTAGCGATTTGGAAAAAAGGAAAAGAAAGAAGAAAATGATTAAGAGTGACCAGGAGGTACGTCAACTATCAGTTTTAATCGGATAAAATTAACATAAATGGTTTATATGATGTCAAAAATAAATTTAAATTATGTTTTAAGTTATTCCTAGTCCTGTAAACGAACCGAACCTTCATTAACTGTTCGTGAACTTGTTCGGCGAGAAGTTAATTTATGTTTATTTATTTAATTAAATAAACGAACGAACATGAACACAGTTTTTCGTTCATTTAATTAATTAGATGAACGAACATGAACACATATTTTATGTTCGTTTATTTGTGTTCATTTATGTTTGTTTATATACCTATGTTTATGCTTGTTCATTTATATCTATTCGTTTCAATTTAAATACATAAGCAGTTGTATTTTTATAAATATTAAACATAAAAGAAACTTTCTAACTAGTTATATAAATATAATTAATTGGTAATTGTGCTTTCTTGTAATAAAACGGGGTTTCCAATGGAATTTATATTAATTGAGCTTTCTAGTAATAAAAATGGGGTTTCCAATGAAATTTATTGTAATTACTCACTATTTTTTATAAAGATTTACTTTATGTTCATTTATGTTTAATAAATTGTGTTCATTTGTGTTGCTTATTGTTTGTTAAATTATGTTCTTTTAAGTTTGTTTACGTTCGTTAACTGTTTGTTTATGTTTTAAACGAACAAACATAAATGAACACCAACATGCTCATTTTCTTATAAACGAACACCAACAAAAAATATGTTCCTTAAATGTTCGTGTTTGTGTTCTTGTTCGATTAAAGTTAAATGAACGAACATGAATATGCCTTTGTTAGTGTTCGTTCGGTTCATTTACAGGCCTAGTTCTTCCGGTCCACTTAGTTTGTATGTTAGATTCAATAATTTGATTAATTAATTATGTTGTTTTACTTACCACGTAAATGGGATATAAAAGAACTCAAATGCCGTGGTATAAATTGTTATCACCATTATATTAAAAATGATCTATTTTAATAAGACCAAATCTGAAGATTTATTATTTGTGAGAACATTCGCCAGTGTTTCTTGTATGTGTGTGTATAAACCGAAGAGATTAAATCGTTAAATACAGTATATTTTTTTCCATGCAGATTATTGTGACTAATATATTTAAATTAGGAGCTTTCTCCATTCTTTCCAATTTGATTCTTGTTATTGTTATAGTATATTTAAAGTGTTAAATGAAGACATTAAAGTGTTAATTACATTTAATGTTACATGCAGATTAATGTCATGTCAGAAGTGGATGATTACATTCCAGATGCCACATACCCATCTTATCTTCTCCACACCTGTCATCACCTTCAGCAACTTGATTTATTGGAAGATGAAAGGGTGGAGGAGGTGATGTTTGATATGGATAGTCCAACAAGTAGTAGAGAATTAGCAACAATTCAACCGCCACTACTACTTCCCTACCTTCAACGCATACAGCTACAGTCTTTAAAGAATATTCGTCATGTGTGGAGGTGCAATTGGAATAGATTCTTCATTTGTCATCATCCACCTTTGCAGTTTCCATTCCAAAACCTCACAGACATTTACTTGGCTGATAGTCCCAAAATAAAGTACTTGTTGTCTCCTCTTATGGCAAAATATTTATCCAACTTAAAGACTGTGTTTATTTTGGGTTGTCTTGGTATGGAAGAAGTTATTTCGAGAAGAGATGATGAAAACACTACATCTGCATCTTCTTATCAAGACACCACATTCTTTCCTCATTTTGACACTCTTTATCTTCACGGTCTCCCATGTCTAAAGTGTATCGATGATGAAAAGAATAGTTGGAGTAGGAGCAACAAAACTTCTTCCAGTGTTACTAATACCATTCATGATCACTTCCAAGTATGATAATAATATGCTTTTGTACGTCTTCATTAAATTTAAATGATGTGGTTAAGAATTAAAACTTTGTAAAGTAAATCCATAAAAGGAGATACTAAAATGAAAATAAGTAGTATTTGAAAAGAAAGTGATCATTTATAAGAACATTAAAATAAATATGATTTGTGATTGATTGCAGAGTGCTCAAGTAACCGGCTCTTATTGGTCCTTGTGCCAATACCCCACAAAGATAGACATAGGGTACTGTGATGCATTGTCAAGTCTAATTCCATGGTATGCACTAGGACAAATGAAAAAGCTTCAAGAGCTGGAGATTGTTAATTGCAAGAAGTTAACGGATGTATTTGAAAATGAATTGATGAACCGTTACAATACTAATAATGTTGATGAAGGAAGTGGGGCTGGTACTTCAGTTGTCCCTACCACTGTAGCTGTCCCTCAACTCTCAAACTTAATAACTGTGGTTATCTATGAATGTGAGCTTCTGACACATATATTCACTTTCAACACTCTTAAAACTCTCAGTCATCTCAAACAGTTGAAAGTAAAAAGATGCAAGACAATACAAGTGGTTGTAAAAGAAGAAAACAAAACGTCATCAGAAGTTGTGGTGTTTCCTAATCTGGAGACGCTTGAACTTGACCGTCTACCAAACCTCAAGGGTTTCTTCTTGGGAAAGAATGACTTCCGATGTCCCTCATTGGTGAATGTTATGATCAATGATTGCCCTCAATGGGTGGCATTTACATCTGGTCAGTTGGAAACTCCAAAGCTCAAGTACGTAAACACAAGCTTTGGCAAACACAGTCTTGAACATGGTTTTAACTTTCAGGTACGCAAACCTTTTTGTTTAAACTTAGAATGAAAAGTAGAAGAAATTCCATGCTATAAATCCCTGCCACCATAATAAATTTGTTGAAATAGTGATGGAAGCAAGCATTTATTTCTTGTTTCAGACTCTTTGCAAGGATGTAATTAGCCTATAACAAACGCCTTGTGTTTTTTTTTTTATTGTTGTAGACCACATTCCCAACATCTTCAAAAGGGATGCCTTCCTCTTTTCATAATCTGATAGAAATTAATATAAGGAATGAAAAAGATGTTGGAAGGACTATTATTCCATCTAATGCACTGCTACAACTGGTGAAGCTTCAACAAATTACTATAGGAGAAGGATGTCACGGGGTAAAGGAGGTATTTGAAGTAGTAGCAGTGGAAGGGAGTGGTTCCAGTGAATCAAAAACTCTTGTCCCAATTCCAAACCTAACACAAGTGAAGTTAGTGGATCTAGATTATCTAAAGTATTTATGGAAGAGCAACCAATGGATGGTACTGGAGTTTCCAAACCTAACAACTCTCTCTATTCACTATTGTAAGAAGTTAGAACATGTTTTTACATGTTCCATGGTTGGTAGTCTAGTGCAACTCCAAAACCTAATTATAAGTGCCTGTAAGAAAATAGAGGTAATTGTGAAGGAAGAAGAAGAAGAATATGATGCCAAAGTGAATGAGATTATCTTACCTCGTCTAAACTCCTTAAAACTAGATGACCTTTCAAGACTCAAGGGATTTTGCTTAGGGAAGGAGGCTTTCTCGTTGCCAGCTTTGGATACTTTACAAATCATAGATTGCCCAGTAATTACAGTTTTCTCCAAGGGACACGTGTCTACCCCTCAGCTAAAAGTAATAGATACAGATTTTGGGATATGTGATGTAAGAACAGATGTCAACTCCTTTATAGAGGCCAAACTAGAAGAGGTATGTACAAACATAATTACATATTCTTCCATTTTTTTAATTATATTAAAAGGGTTCATATATTATAAGATAATTATATTAATTTTTTCTTTGTGTAAACGTAAAAACACCAATTTTTATAAATGACCATTTTCAGCCACATCACAGAAAAATATTGAATCGAAATGGAAAGAAACTGTGATAGGAAAACAAAATGTAGTTTGTTATATGTTAAGCGTTACAACACCATCTAAATTTTCACCGTCTTCTTTCCATCAATTTTCTGCTGGGGTGTAAATTTTCTGCAGGGGCATAAATTCTAGAACGTGAAGATCACATCATATGTTTAATGTACAAGGTTTTGTAAGGTAAATTCTACTTGTATAAAGTAAGTTAAATGTCTAAATGTATATAATTGTCTTTGTTAGCCTTCAAAATAATATTGAACAATGAACATTTAATTTAAAAGAGCATTAGTTTTTAACCCTTTAATTTTAAATAATTAAACACCAATATCTAGGATGGATTGTCAATAAACATAAAAGCTTTGCCTTAGCAGGTTTGATTTAGGGTTTTACAAGCTTGGTTCAATTTGCAGATTTTTTATTCGGTTTGGTTCGACTTTGATGCGGGTCCAAGTGTAGAGGAGCGGGTCATCTTGTATTTGGAGGCCCAAGATCGTGTGACAAAAGGGGCTTCACTAAAATGACTCTAACGTGGGCTACGGGGGTCCGTCTTGGGCGTCCGGGCCAAAAAACGCTTATTTCTATCAGTTATTTATCTTTTTATGTTTTTTTCGGTGTTTTGGGCATTTTGTTTTTGGGCTTGTATTTGGCCCATGGCCTTTTGTGGCCCATTTCGAATTTCTGTCATTATTTATATGTTTCTCTTGTAAGTTGGATGGTCAGACATCAATTTTAAATTTACTCAAATTTTACTTCAAATTATGTGCCCCTTGAGTTGAATTTTGGGGGTTTGGGGAAGATCATCACGGGTATTCGCAGAATCAACGTGATTTGTTCTTCGTTATCATAACACACGCTGCATCAGACTTCCAGGGTGTTTAATATTCAGTTTTGCTAACTTTGAATTTTGTTCCGTTTGGTTTTGACCGTCAAAAATATTCAAACCGAGGAAACAGAAGCCCCAACTGAAGGGGAAAGTGGAAACCGACTGGATAGAAGTCGAATAAGCTTGTATTTTTTTTTCTTTAGTTTTTATTACTGAATGCTTCAAAAACCGAAAAAACACATGCTCAAAGTGTTATTAAATTGTAACCTATTGTAAGATTATTAGATTGAAGAGTAAAAGTAATGATCACAGTTGACTTTTCTATTGATACCAAACAAGGTTGGAGTTCCATGGGGGCAGGGAGGTTTGATTTTTCGCTTCGTAGTGTAATTTATCTTGAGAGTCGGCCCGATTTTTTGTTCAAGCTTTGCCACGATACCAAAGATCTATACCATTTACATATAAGCAAGGATAGCCCCTCTACCATTAACAAATTAACAAAACAAGTATATGAACATTTGTTTAATTCTTAAACCAATACACAACTAGGAGTGTTTTTTTACGGAAATTCGAAAACTGTCCCGAATAAAACCAACCCGAACCCGAGCAAGATGGAACCCGAAACCCAAAAGTAGTATTCGGGTCGGTAATTGGGTTAAAAAATGTTAATCGGGTTGACCCGATTAACCTGAATTATATAAAAAAATATCAATTATATTTTATACATACATAATAACTATAAAAGTCTATATTTCTTCTCATATGTTTTGTTTTTGTTTTGAACATGATGTTTTGTTTCCTTGGTTGTTTGAGCGACTAAAAAGATTCAGTTTGGTTGATAGGATTTGACGTTTTCTTTTTAGTGTATGCGATTGGTTGATACGGTTTGGTTTTGTGCTTATTGTAGTGACGTTTATTTAGTTAATATATATCTTTAATAATGCATGGGTTTGAATAAAATATCATATTAGAGGTGTTTTATTTGATATTTTGTGTTTTTCACTTAATAATAATAATAATGTTAAGTTGGATTTGTGTTTTTCACTTGATAATAATAATGTCAAGTTGGATTGTAAATTACGCATTGCAACTTGTATTTAAAAATCCGTATACCGATTAACCCGACCCGAATACCCGAAACCGATTAACCTGAATCTTATTTGGGTCGGATTACGGATAGCATTCCAGTAACAAGAAACCTAAATAACCTGAAACCCGATTAAAACCCCGAAGAACACCCCTATACACAACATCATTTTGTTAAACGTTAACTCTAAAATCAATAGGCATGCAAACACTAATTTGGTAAACATAACTAAGACCCCATATTAATAAAAATCAAAATCGTCTCTCTTGTTTATATTATTCTTAGCAGTTTTCGATTCTTTCCCCTCAAGTTAAACCCTAATCAATCGGTACTAGTGCCAAGACCAACATAGTTCAAACATAAGGGTTGTGATGTTTCAACTTGTATCCAAACACACTAACATACTTATGATGGTCGTATATGTGATTGTTTGTATGCTTCAACCCCATGGACATTCTACCGAATTTTGTAAGCTGACAGTTTCTAACTCGGATCAAGGAGACGAATAGCGACGCTACAGCACAACCAAGATGACTTCGACTAGAGTCACCATCTACACATTCATGCTTAAGTCTGGATATGCAAGATTGTGGGGTTTTCTAGCAACAACCACAAAAGGGCTTTTCTTTTACATTTGTTGTATCTACTTTACCGATGATAAATTGATATATCAAATTTTAAGAAGTTAAATGACGTATAAACACCTATCACTAGAAAATGACGTATAACACGATGCACATTGTAACATTATACAGTATAGCATAATATTCCAGATTATACCAAAATGAAAGCACTAAAGCACACATCCAGGCTCGATTAAAGCTAGTAGTATAGTAGGAATCATCATTTCAAATAACAAACAGGTATCTTAAGAAATAACCTATTGATTTTTGTACTTTCGTATTCACGACTCTTTGTCTTGTCTTTCTTATAAAAGATTGAAATGTTGTGATTGTAAATTACGCTGCCTCCCCATGTGCATCACGGGTCGTGTGCTAGGATTGTATTGGATTAACAAATTATAATTGTAAAGATAAGAATAGTGGTTGAGCACATGAGAATTGAATCACTCTGAAGGAGTAACAAAACTCTCAAAACTCTTTTGGGTTGATATGTTACTGTTACTATTACAATTTTTTAAAATAATTTTCTTGCATATTTTTATTTCAAACTTACATTTCATACTTCTTCAGGCAAGTTAGTTCATCGTTTTATATTATAAACTAGGTTACGTTGCTTTTGTAAACTGGAAAGAAACTGCATCAAGAAAATTGCTATCAAGAAAACTGATCTGAGCACATTGATCTCTATTATACATTTCCTTATTTCACAATACATGATACAACTGTAAGTGATTAGTTTGCCTTGATGTGTGTTCACTGTTCAGTTTGTGAGTGTTCAAACTGGCTTTGTGCTTCTGGATAAATGCTAGTCAAGTTCATAGAATTTGACTATCTTGGTTTTAAAAAGTGAGAAGCACACCAAGGCAACATGGTCTAAAACCGAGGCCTATGCTAAAAACACACCGCTTTTCGCACACAAGGCACAAGGTGCTTAATTGCTTATACAAGTTTTCCATATTTCCCAAAGGTGTTTAACATCCCCACCCAAAACTTAGCTATAAATAAGCTTTACATATGGTTTAATATATAAATTTCCAACATGTACATCCTAAAAAGCCTAATGTACAACAACAAATGCTCAAAACATGTCGCGACAAGAAAAGCGCCCCTCAAACATGCGCCTTATACCGATTTTTTTACTGTTTACGTACACCACTTGATTTACCTACACAAAAGCGATGCCGGTTGCACCTAAGGTCGCCTTGCGTGCCTTAGGCGCTTTTTAAAACTAAGATATCATCTATCCAGAATTAGGTGTTGTCATAGCCACAATTAGAAAAAAAAAAAACACATGAAATCCCAAAACATTTTAACATTCATAGTCCTAATAAATCCACAACAAAACAGGCTGATCTTTTTTATAAATCCAAGATTGTAATTTTAACATATTGAAACAAACAGCGATTACCTTAATGATTGCAACAATCAAAAATCATCATCGTCTTCCTCAGCGATATGTTTTGCAAGCTCTTGCTCTTGCTGTTGTCTCTCTCTCCTCTTTTCAGCACTCTCCTTTTCCTTATGGGAGTTGGGAGGGAATCGAAGGGCACGAACCGCCTCATTATGCATATTTAGACAGAAAGCGATCCTAGAATTGAAGGCTTGTTGAGGCTCGTTTGTGGAATAAATGTCACCGGTTTCTTTAGACACCATCCAACCGTTTGCATGATCTAGTGTCGCGTCTATTGCACCATCACGGATTGCTTTTGAGATGATGCTCTCAGCATCTGCCACAGGGTTTGGTGAGTCCAGTCTCAGCTTCTTTGCCACGTCAGCAAGAGAGATACGGGAGTATGAGATGCTGATGTTGCAGAGCCCGGTTCTTATGACGTTGTGGCGTAGTCTCACGATCAAGTTGTTGGTCCGGTCTGAGCTGAAAGTGGTGGCGAATTTCTCTGCTACGTTTTTGAACAACTCTAGATCTCCAATTCTAACAGCCTGAAAATCAAGAAAGTGTGCTTGAGTTCACGATTTCAAGTTAATTTTCATGTATGTTCTTTGATAAAAGAAATGCTTGTCAACTGGTTTGATTCAGACTGTGTGTTACCATACACTAGCTGAGGAAAATGGGTTGTAAGTGGCACAGAGTCTATTTTTATTGCAAACAACCGCTAAATCGTTTTACTTAGGGGTTGTTTAGTAGCTTCTTAATGAGTCCATTGAGAGGATACCTCTGAATCAGTCAGCATTAAGTGTGTTTGGTTCACTAGAAGGACACTTCTGAATCAGGCAGCAAGCCTCTTACCCATTAAGTTTCAAAATGATGTTGAATGAAAATTTTACCCCTTTGTCCCTTCACTTGTATTTATAACCCTCACCTGGCCACTCACACACCAGCAGCCACTACCACATCGGTGTACTCTTACTGGCTCAGCGTTCAGAGTCTCTTACCCAATCAGGCCTCTTACCGGTTAGCACTTATTGGCACAGAAGTTGCCAAACAGCCCCTTAAACTATTTTGTAACGAAGTCTTTTCTATAGTTATAATCAACAGTGGTTACGTTTTTTTGAATAAAAAGTAAGAGATAACTTCAAATATCCCTCTCAAAACCTTGAATGATATGACATATTTACCCAACAAAAAACATAATATCAAATTATACCCATTTACATAATTATGACATATACCCCAAGGGTAAGGTTATTGTAAAAAGGGTGTGTTTTGTGAGAAGTGTAGGAAAGAATCTACACCCTTTGATCTATAATCTAATGGTTGAAATTATAATGGCAAAATTGTAAATAGTGTTTACCATTAAAATAATTAATTTTCTATATTAAGAGTATAAAGGTAAATTTAACATTTTTAAATTAAAAAACCCACATGCAAGTCCCCCCCCCCCCCCTTTTTCTTACGTCAATAACTTTTTATACGTAACTTTTTTTTTAAATTACACCACAATAACAACGAGTGTTTTTTTATCTTTAATAGTTTAATATTAGTATCATATTGCTATACTTATATAGAGAAAAAAATTACGTTTCGATCGGATGTTTTAGTCCATGGTATTTTGTCTATGTTGTTTTAAGTGTATAGTGATTCAAGGCGTTGTGTTTTACAGTAAACACAAACACCATAAACGTATATAAGACACCATAACATTGCAAATACGTTCAATGGTATTTGCAATGTTATGGTGTCTTATAAAACACCATGAACGTATATAAGACACCATAACATTGAAAATGGTAGTTTGTTGAATTTAATGGTATTTGAAATATTATGGTGTCTTATATACGTTCATGGTGTTTTACTGTAAAACAAACACCTTGAATCACTATACAATTAAAACAACATAGACAAAACACCATATACTTACACATCCGATCGAAACGTAATTTTTTTTCTCTATACAAGTATAGCAATATAATACCCGTATTAAAGATAAAAAAACACTCATTATGGTGTAATTTAAAAAAAAAATTACGTATAAAAAGTTATTGACGTTTAAAAAAGACGGGGGAAACTTGCATGTGAATTGCATGTGGGTTTTTGAATTTTATCTTTAATTAGTTTTTTTATTAAATTACTCAATTGCCCTTATCTTAATAAATTAAATAATGGCATGTGTCCTCGTCATGTTCTTTCTCATCCTTCTCACAAATTTCATCTTTTTTACAGGATCCTATGACGGGTTAAGTTATTCTACAAAGGCTCCTAAAAATAAGAAGTGTACAAAGACACAATGGATCGCACAAGATGACACAATGCCTAAAAATATAACACAATTTCGAGGAAAAAAGACAATGAGTGGCAAAAATGACACAAAGACGCAAATATAGAAAAAACACAATGATAAATAAGACACGATGATGATAAACAAAAATTCTAAAATCTACAACCTATAAATCCAAAAGTGAAAACCTAAAATCTCACATCGTAGAGTTCGATGAGATGGTTCCAATGCCGCTTGAATGAGATCAATCTCACTTCTTATTTTTCGGAGCCTTTGTATTTGATCCTAAACCGGGTAAATAATATTCAAGTTTTCAAGGGTATATATGAAAATGCTTGCAAAAAAATGTTTGTGTGTCAACCTAACATGCCCTATCCCGAACAAAAAAAATGATCATTCCAACTTAATCCCCTTTTGACGCATTAGTCAGCCCACCAACCCATTTAGCCAGTAGCCACATTTTACCAATAAATAAAATTTCAGGCCTATAACAAATTTAAGTTGCAGAATCTAGAAATCAAAAGATACATCCATGGTTTTAAAAAACGCTTGAGGCGTGCGCCTCATGGGGTTTTTACTGCATATGCGCCTCAGAGGGGCTGAGGCGCTGTGAAAGGCTGCGCCTCAGGTGTGCCTCATGGGATTTTCCAAGTTGTTTTTGACTTTTTGCGTCAATTTCAAGCATTTCATGTCTTTTTTATGCATGTTTTTGATGATTTTGATGAATCTGATTATGTAATTAGTTAGTATTATTATTTTTATAATATATATAATTTTTATATTTATTTATTAATACCGCTTGGGCCTTACGCCTCGTTTCGCCTCGAGGCTTACGCCTTGTGAGGCGAAGGGAAAACGCCTCGAAGCTCGTTTCCGTTCTTTTAAACCTTGGATACATCTAATGGAATAATTTTAAGTTGAGAAAAGAGACTCACGTTTGTGAGCTCAAAGTATGGTCTCAAGGCCTTCTCCATTCCTTTTTGCATAAAAACGGTTCGCTCCGGGATCTCTCCAAGAAGTAAGCGCACAATCACAGCCCACTTATTGCATTGAACTCTAAAACCAAGAGCGGCTACAGGGGCTTTACGAGCAGCTTGAAGAAGGGATTCTTTTGCATCAGTGTACTCCAGCTGAATTGTCCTAATCTTCCCAAGGTAAAACAAGTACCGGCAAAACTGAAACAAATAATAAAGAGAACAAAAATTAACTTCACATGGTTCATCAAGAATAGTAATTGGTACAACTCATTAAAAAATACAAAAAAAAAAGTAATTAAAAGAGTATCATTGTAAAGAACACCTGCTGATTTGAATGAGCTTCAAAGCGTGGTGCCTTAGACCTGAGCTTTTCAGCTTGATCATACAAATTGTAATGAAGATAATTGCGAAGTAGCAGGTTGAGAAGCGTTTCCTGCATACCACAGTCCCAAAAATAAACAACAACAATGAACAAAAGCATTCCTAAAAGTCGCAAGATACAAGAAACAAACCTGCCCCAACTCATCATGACGCAACGTAGCAACCCGGTGCAAAGCAAGAAGATTGCTGTGAATAAACAAATATATAATAACTGATCATGTCCTATTTCACTGAATCATCAATAAACATTAAATAAGCACAGCACGGCACACACCCCCTGATGTCAGATAGTTTGTCAGTGAGTTCATAACTAAGAGAGTAAAAGAAGTAGAGCCGGGAAGCCAGAACATCAACTGTTCTCCTGTTCAAATTCTTTAAACGGGCGATGCTTGCTGAGGAACAAGCCTTCGCCTACATGAAGTGTAAAAGTTCTTTAAAAAGGGGCAATGTTCCATAGCCAACAATAAACATAAAATAAAGAAATAAACAGGCTGACCTCATTATATTTTTTCTGGTCAATCAGGAAAATGAGCACAAGCAAATAACAGTAGATCTCCAGCTCTGGGGAATGCTTCACAGTTGTTTGAGTAGCAGACGATGCAGTATCAACTTCCATATCATTTTGATCATCCTTCACAGAATGTTAAAAGATATCAATACCTACCAATCTACCATACACTCTTTATAAAAAGAATGGCGTGATCCGAACTCAAATCAAGGTTTCGAAAAACCCATGAATATTATACATCGTCATATCCTAATCTATTGACAAAGGCTTTCTTTTCCATCATGGAACTCCCACTCCGACCCTTACTTCCAAAAACCCTGATTTCCATACATGCAGCAAAGCACTAACAGCTCTCTCAATGTTCACAGATCACAAGGTAATATGCCTACGGAAACTCTGAATTTCTAAATGTGCATATGTTAATAGTTTCTTCTGATCGATCCATTTGTTTGATCTTTTGGCTAAAGGTTCATCCGTAGCTCCATTAAATTAAACTTCATACATTTCTCAGTTTTTTTGGCTAGAAGTTCGATCGTAGTTTCATTACACATATGCATCAGCATACACTCTGTCTGAAGTTCAAGTCTTCATAGCACACGTAGGTAAGGTAATTCTTAACACTTAGAATCCCATCCCATGTACAGTTTTCCTCTAAGCTCATAATAGAATAAATTAAACAAGAAAAGCTAACCTTTGGGAGATATGAAGATAGCCGTTGGTGCGCTTCCGATCCAGGTGCAAGAGCGAAACCAAGGAACGAAGAAATCACCGAAGCCTTCAACTTCCTCCTCAATGCAATTGTCAGCCTAACAGCCCTCAAAATCCGACGAACTTCGCGAGCATAAGCTCCGGTCTCAATCAATGCCGCAATTTCCTTCAAATCTGAACATCAATTTGACATAGATTCCACACAGTAAATCCAAAACTTTCAATTCCTAGTGTCTTATAACCAACTGGGGTAGCCCAGTTGGCCAGTCCCACCCTTTCTCTCCCCAGAGACCCGGGTTCGAATCCAGGCTTGGTACCCAGCCAACCACCTCTTCCAGGAGGAAACGGAATCGACTCGGTATAGGGTAGTAACCCCCAGGTGGCCTTGGGACGTGGCTAACCTGCGGAGTGTGATCACTCCGGCGGTTGGGAGGACCGTGGAATATCCCCCCCCCCCCCCCCCCCCAGATTCAAAACGAATTAGAACCGAAACAAGATTATACATTTATACGTGTAAACATGCTACAACAAAATCGCAACTATTCTTACTTCCCGAGAACATGCTCCCCTCTCAATCCGTGCATCAATTTCTTTCAATCTAAATATCAATTTGACATATATTCCGCACAGTTAATCCAAATTTTTCAATACCTCATGCTCTATTTCCATCCAAACAGTAAACAAAACAAGCACTAACACAGATTCAAAACTAATTACAACCAAAACAGGATTATATCTATAAACATGCTACAACAAAAACAAACAAAATTACAACAAGTCTAACGCTGTAAAACAGGAACGGTAGACGAAGTAGAATTCTTCAAATCTGAATATCAATTTGGCATAGATTCCACACAGTAAATCCAAAACTTTCAATTCCTAATGTTCTATTTCCATCCAAACAGTAAACATAACAAGCACTTATACGAATTCAAAACGAACTACAACCGAAACAGGATCATATATTCATATATCTAAAAACATGCTACAACAAAATCGCAACTATTCTTACAACCAATGCCGCCATTTCTTTCATATCTGAATGTCAATTACACAAATTCCACAGTACACAAAACAAGTACTAACAGGGATTCAAAACTAACTACAATCGAAACAGGATCATATATAAAGACGCTACAACAACAAAAACAAACAAAATCGCAAGGATTCTTACGCTGCAAAACAGAAACAGTAGATGAAGTGGAATTTGAAGGAGCTGCTGGAGCCTGCTGCTCTTTCATCTCAACATCCTGCGTCATTTTCTTCTGTGAAATTGAAATCAAGTTACGGAAGATATAACAGAGTATGAAATTTCAAACTTCTGGAGGTTGATTGTAACCCTAGAATAATTAATTACCTGAAGAAGAAGAAGAAGAAGAAGAAGATGATCTAGCTTTTGCCCCAAGTTAAGTATCAATATAAATATTTACGTTTTTGGTCCCTTGTTTTTTAGAACATGCAAAATTTAGACCTGGTTGTGTAATATTGCTATTCATTCGTTTCGAGTTTTTTGACACCTCGTTGGGTTATTTCGATCCACAACGTATCACTACTTGAAAGGCTATGGACGAATTGAAAATACGAGCCCCTAAAATATGAACCTTTTAAAAAGATTATATATAGAAAAAGTTTTAAATTTGTAAGCATGTTGCGGGCCGTTTTTTATGTGGAAACGTAGATAAAAATACATCACACATTTGCACATGGAGACGTAGAAAGAAAACACGTTGTAAGGAATTATTCGGAAAAGTTGCGTCGCAATTTTTAAACATCATAATTCAGTATCAATTAAAACCACCTTAACCTATCCAAATTTTTTTCAAAAAATACATAGAGTTGAATAAAAAACAAAATTAGGTCATAAAAAGAATGGGTTTTTTTTTTTAAACATGCAAAGTTAATTGTAGATTGAATAATAATTTAGAATTTAATTTAAACAAGTTCACTTTGATGAGCTGATGTCATTTCTAAAATAAAGTTATCAACTTAGAAGTTTTTTTCTAACAAAATATAAAGGAGTGAAAGCGAAACCACGTATATCAATTGCTAAATGATAAATAGTATTAAGGACTTACACCTTGAACGGGCCATAAAATATTATTATTGCTTTACTTAGAAAAGTAATGGGTAGTATATGATTATTAAATTCAAAATAAAATCATAAGAATTATTTGATTTAATCGAAGATGGTTATACGAACATCATACTTACACATAAACTATAATTTAATCTTGATTAAACATGTTATAAGTATCGAAGCTGAGTAAATCTAACAACTTAAAGATAAATGTAAATTTGTCAAAATCGAAACATAAACCTTCAAATAAAACAATATTTTTCTGTTAATATACAACATGTTAGTTTTATGGTAAAATAAAAATATGTTTCCTATAGTTAATAAGAAATACAAAAATTTATTTATCTAGAAATTCTTCAGCTTAACCCCAGCCAGGGGCCCTGCCTCTTGGACCCCGCCAGGGGCACTGCCCCCGGACCCCCGCCAAAATCGTAAAACGCAATGACTAAATCAAAAACCCAGATAATAAAAATGAAATTAAAGAACTTCTTACATGGATCGAAGTCGGTTTCTTCAACGATTGACGAAATTTGAATGATTGAAACACCTATCAGAGATCGAATCGAACATATCGAGTGATTATCTTCAAAACCACCGGAAAAAACGAGATTTTGTTTGAAATTAAACTGGGTTTTATTCAAAAAAAAGCTGAAGAACACGTTGATCGGGTGTTTGAATCATTGATTGGTGAAGAAAATCGCACTATAATGTAGTGATTATTGAGATAGAAAGTGAAGAAATGGTTGAAGATAGTGGGTTTTGAAAATGGTGGGTTTTGATGTTACTGGGAAGAAGAAGGAAGAAGAAAATGATAAGATTGACTAAAATACCCTTCCTCTTTATTTTAAATTTTGTCACATGTCCTAATTCTATTGCTTCCTATACTTTCTAACCAAAATAAACTTCTTATTTGATTCTCACCCTATATTTTAAAAAGAACTTAGAATTTGTATTTATTTTTTTCAAACAATTACAAAAGTTTGTGGGATCACTTACTTTTTTCTAGAAATTCACGTGAGTTGCTGTAAAAAATTCTTACGATCCATGATTTATTACATGTATGACACTAAAAACTAAAAAAATCATGTGGGTCCCCCTCCCACTCGACTATATTTATACTTCATCAAATGTGAAATATTACTAGTTAAGTTCCACACACATTAAACAATCTAATTTATTGATAAAAATATTTCGTTAAGTTAGGAATTGTTTATGCCATGATCCGTATAGGCGTTCCTCGTTTGGGCTCATCATATGTTTACAGTAGGCTTAGACGTTGATACCCATGCCTACTCCACTGCAAGTACCATGACCATAGCTGTGCTGTCCTCACTGAATCAAAATCTTTAATTGGATCACTACCATGTGTGTGTGTGTGTGTGGGGGGGGGGGGGGGGGCAGAGTTCGATACAATACAAAACACCCATGTTATATTTGCTATAGGGTCCATCTTTTTGTTCACCATAAGGGGGCTCACTGGAATAAGTCATGCTAGTCGTTTAGTTATCGGTCGGCTAAAAAAGGTGTGCAAGGGTCTTAAAGAGTTCACGTCGCTTTGCAAGCAAGTTGATTAGCTAACAACTTCTAGCGGCCTCGATTCCACTCAAGGATCTCTCTCACGAGAGGCAGTAAGAGCTTCACTATAGCAGTCAAGCAGTGACCGGATCTCGAAAAGCGAGAGGTTTTCATAAAAGCGTATGATAAAAGGAGGGTCGATAGAGACTTATTGCACGTCCACCCAAGCCAGCTAAGCTAATAAATATTGCATAAGATAAGCGAGTGGGAGGGCGGCCCTCACCCATCTGAAGGTGCACACCCATTTAAGTGAAATTTGTGGTCTGGAATAGAAAATTTATTAAAAATATTTTCATGCGTTTAAAAAACTATGTATATGTACATATATACACCAAATTTGAGGTCAGAAGAATTTCACGACCCCGAGTGGCCTTGACTCGAATTTGGCGATCTCTGGGCACATGTTACGAAAATGGTTAAAGTTGTGATGCTCAGGATGTTTAGAACTACCACTTGTAGTGAGTAGGGTTACAACGGTGTGTTTTCTTGAGTTCAATTCGTAATAGGCAACTCATTAGGATTTAAAACACACTACAAAAATCGAATCGTTAAACCTGTATTCGAAAGTCATACCAACTTTTATTTAACTAAACTAGTTCGTACAGAACCAAGCTCAAAATGTTTTGTTCGAAAGTCAAAGCACAAGGATTAGGTCACGTTGTTGACCGCATCGTTGTTGACTTGAGCTGGATTGGCGTTGAATGTTCATCCGCGTGCCGTATAGTTATCTTGGTTCACCAGGTTGGCTCGAACTTGGGTATTGATAATATCAACCAACCTGGGACACACATTTCTGAAATTGTTTGGGTCCCCGCAATTTAAACAGGCTCGATCGATGCTGCACAATCGGTTGATCCATAGGTTGAGTATCTGGTTGGACATATGGTTGGATCATAAGTTGTGCGTTTGGCTGAACAAGTGAGAGAGCCACAAGTGGTGCAATTGATGAAGCCCTAGGTTGGTCAACTTGAGTTTTAAGGTGTTGACTAATGTTGACAAAGTGGCCGTAATGCTCACAGTAAGTGTAGTAACGGCACAGGGAGTTGATTGGATGATGGTATAGGCAGGTGATGCATTGTGAAAAAGGTCCATGCTAAGACTTTTCGTTAGGTTGCAGATTAGGGGCAACTTGATTTAGCGGAATAGCCGGTATGGCATAGTTTTGGCGAATGTTGTTGTGAGAGGACGATTTAGCTTCAACCTCTTTGAACAGATCCATGGAGGCTTTGGCGTTGAGTGTCTGTTGAACTTCAATGACAACATCAGGAATAACTGCGACCATTTGCTCAACTATTAAAGCTGTCATTATGTTGTCAGAGATTCTCGTACTACTACGACGGCGATTAGAAGACATCTGTGAGGAACAAACGCAAGTAAGGTGTATGGCTCATTGCGAGGATAGACTGGCAGATTAAAGTGGACATAAGTGAAATCATAAAGTCATGGATCTTGTGGTAACCTATAATTCAAGAATACGAATGACATGAAAAATATCATAGAACATTAAAGAGTAACATAAGTCAAACCCGTCGACAAAATATGAACTAATAGAGTAATTCACATGAAAACCATTAAAATATCATGGAGTATTAGAGATTTATCCCGATGGTAAAATATGAAACGATAAATTAACCACATGAAATACGATAAAACTTATAATAAAATAATATTTCAAACATGAAATATTGAAAATTCCTAGGTTTGGCACACCATAGGGTTTAGTATGACTTCCATGCGTCACTTTCGTAATTACACGTGCACCACAATTACCGAGCTTTCGCATGATCCGCATATGTTTACCCATTGACGTACAACTTAACCCTAAGAAAATCGTGAAATAATGAATAAATCGAGTTGGGGTGATATGAAATGATATTTTGGATGATATCCATGAGTTAACACGGACGCGTTGACGTGTCGAAGTGTTGTTAGTTCACGTGATGTTTGGTGTGACATTCTTTGGCCTAATGGGTTATGGTACTCTCATCGTTAGTCCCCAGATAGGCAAACTAGTCCATCGGTTGATTGGATTTATACAAATTTTAGCCTAGACAGGACATCCTGACTACCGATACTTAACCCTTCCAGTAACTACATGTCCGTCACAAGAACTCACTTTGACAAAAATGAAAACTCAAATGAAAATCAAAATCTCAAAATTAAATAAATACAAAAATGATCCAAGAATTAATGAAATCCGTTGAAAATTAAAATGTTTCAAAAATTAAAGAAATAAGAATGGGAGTTGAAGGAATAAGAGATTTAATATTTATATAGTATGGTGCGTGTAAGTCTGACATTTAAAAAAAATCATATAATAGCAATTAATCACTATGCATAATAACTAAAAGTGCTCTTATGAATATGTGTGTGACACTAACAATTTCAAAAAAATGTGAAATTAAATAATAAGCTAGGACAAACAGTTAAGACACATAAGACACCTACTTAGGCTATAGTCTAGGTTTAAGGGTAAAAGTCTAGTAACCTAAATCCCTATAGCCATTGGCTCTGACACCAATCTGTCACACCCAACCCGTAATGGATTATCGGTCGGAGCGAGATGATTGTCCAAAGCTTATGGCATTATTAGATATTTCAATATTGATTCATGTCACTGATTAAATTTTCACATCAAACATAACAAATCTCAAATAATCCAAACATAATTCGTAACATATAACATAGAAGAATCCCATTTATTTAGTCTAAGGCAATCCTACATGACTTCCTTCCTTAGTTCCTTGCATCATCAACCCTCGTTTCTTGTACCATGCGTAAAAGATTTGAGGCCAACTATAAGAAGGTGAGTAAATCTGTGTTTACATAAAATAATTTATTTAAAAAGTTAACATGAAAATTACATGTAAATGAGAAAATCACAACCAATAAACAACAACAACAACAAATAAACACAAACCAAAAGCGATATGCGAGTCTCAAGCCCCGAAGAGCGAAACTAGTGATGGCGATACATATTCACCCATGGCTGTGGGGAACAGGTCAACCAGTGAATCCACAATGTGATGACTTGCAAACAATTGACTGAGACACAAAGCTAAATAAACAAACAAGTAACAAATAAATATAACACTTAACTACACATTGATTTGCATGTCTGATATTTGGATTAAATAAATATAAATTTCCGTGACACATCATACACCCCAAAAAGTTTAATGAAAAGGGGGGAAAGAGATCTATTCATCGTTTGCTAAGCGTTCCATAAATGATACTGCATAAGAAAATAAATATCCAAAATAAATCACCCTAAAAATATATAATAACAAAATGTTAAATAAACTAGACTATGCATATACATATATGTGTGTATCAAAACTAATGATTCGGGTTCTTGATTTGAGGACTTTTGTAAAACAATAATATATAAAATTTCCTAAACCTAATGTAAGTAACTTTGATTCGTATTTTAATGCAAGATGTAATAACATTAATCATATTATCACATTTTTTTGTAAGTCTTGAATTTTAGAAATAATGAATTTCCAACAATGTTAAGAATTAAATATACAATCTCCTAATCAATAATGATATGAATCCATACATGTCTAAATAAAATAAACTAGGTTGTTCCCACCCGCGCGTTGCGGCGGGGAACCAACCAGTTTTGAAAGCCAAAATGACTAAAATAAAAAAAGAACTTGGTAGTTGATAACGATTTATGTTTCATTTAGAGATTCCCAGTACAATAACATAAACTATTTATAAAACCCATAACTAAATTCAGTGATGCCACCGCTTCCCACTGTTAACCTCCCCCGGCAACTCACATTCCAAAAGAAATTCTACTTTAAAGACTCTTTAACGTTAGCATCACTTCCTTCGAACAAACAATCACCCGAAGGTTGCTTTTTAACATATAGTATAACGTGTCGTAGTGGATACCTTCAAGCGTAGATAAAAAAACACGTAACAATGGAATATATTTACATGAGTGCTAGATGGTTTAAAAAACCAAACACTATAAAAGCGTCTAAACAACAAGATGGTTGGAAAATAACGTTACGTAAATGAATGTCGAAACATAGATAGAAATAACTCATGTGCACCGTTAATATTATTTGAAACTATATATCAAAAGATGAAACATGTAAAAAGTATGACATCGTAACGGAAAATTTGTTTAAAATTTAAAGCAGTAACTTTACTAAAGTTTGGAGATTGTGGTGTAAAAAGCATTAAAAGGGATAAAAGTAACTTTATTAGTGTTCGGGGGACGTTTGGAAAATTTATTAAAATTTAGGGGATAAGAATGTAAATTGGTATTAAAAAACTAACAAAATTGAGGGGGCAAAAGTGTAAGAACCAAAAATGTGTGGTCAAAACATAAAAAATAAGGTGTCTTGTGGGATGCATAGAAATGCCACTAAAAATTGACTAAATTACCAAGTTGCCATAAAAGAAAAGCTACTTATTTAAGTGTGAATGGCATTCTAGTAAATAAATTTAAAACCAAGGGGTTTTCATGTACTGTAGCTTATGATGTGTTTAGTATATATTATAATATAATTACTAGTAGTCGGACCCGTGAAAAACACGGGTAGTTTTAGTAACGTTTTATTATATTAATTAGCAAGTAATTATCGGTTCATTTAGATTGTCGGGGATTTGATATATATTGACATTCAAAGTCATTGTCCAGTAGGCAGAAAAGTTAATAATAAATCTAATCTTTATACTAATAAATAAAAATGAAGTACACTTGGATGATGATTATTAAGCTCCTCATTTGTTGGACCTTCAATGGACAAATGAAGTACACTTGGATAATAAGTCTAATCTTGATCAGATCAGATGGATGGTAGTGTTGAAAAGATTAAAATGGATAGTGCATATAATCTGAATGCATACGATCTCTAAGATTTGTTGGACCTTCAACTTGAGAGGGACGATGAAGAAGACATGTTCTCCCTGGACTTTGAACTACAATTCAAAGGACAAATCAGGGAGATGTTGATGAGAAATAAAAATCAGTAATAAAGAAGGGTTTTCGTATCATCTGTTGTATAGGGAGATTGTTGGATCAGCAGCTGTTACATTGTTTGCAGTAGCATATTTAACCAGATCACAACATGTAGCGAAGGACATGTTGCTGGGTAACAAATTCTTGAGTGAGGTTTGATGTGTGTTGTTTAGGCAGGTGATCGTATATTCTTAGTTAATGTTTGTTAAAGTTAAATTGTATTCGAATTTTATTAAGTTTGTTAGACATCTTTCATATATACTTATGTTTATAACAATTTATATTGTCAATGGGAAGATACTCTCTTTTATGAATAAGAGAATGAAAATAATCATATGTAACTAATGAATTTTATTAAGTTTGTTAGACATCTTTTATTAACTTTGTTAAATATCTTTTATATTTACTTATAGTTGTCTTTTAGCTATAATAGATAACACGTTTTGGTATAATATCTATACACATATCTATATGTTCTGTCGATATATATGTTATGCATGGTTTTCTAAGAAACGACCCGTGTTTGCACACGGGTCTTACCGCTAGTCTTTATACTAATAAATAAAAATGAAGTACACTTGGATGATTATTAAGCTCCTCATTTTGATTTTTGCCACTTGTCAATTATCTAGATTACTTTTGCCACGTGTCATATTTTGAGCATCTCTGCATTTTACTAACCGTTTTATTTAATTGTTGATTGATGCATTTACTATAAATAAACTATAAGTCAATTATAACTAATTTGTGTATTATTTTTATTTAATTTTTGTTTTCTTAAATACTACAAACAAAAATTAATATGTAATTATCCTGAAATTCCATTATGCATAACTTTACATTTAAAGTTTTTGTGTCCGATTGACGTGTTGTTGTTAGTATTATAAGTATAATGATAGAAGTTTTTGTCTACGTTTATATGTACCGTAGCTTATGATGTGTTTAGTATATATTATAATATAATTATAATATAATATGCATTTTGATAGGTATTATCTAAGAAATAATAATCATGAAAATATATAAGTTACTATGCCCTTTTTGTAAACACTAACTCTAAATAGTTATATTAGCCATCTAGTTAATTTTACTAACTAGATGATTATAATTATTTTATGTGAGGCATATTTTATATATCTTCAAAATAAATAAATGATCATATAAATTCCTAAATAAAAGTAATGGTGTATGAAATAATAACATAAAATTATTTATGTTACTTTATATTTTATAAAATGCTAAATTTAGATAAATTATCAATAATTCTCCTAATAGATTTAAAACTAGACAATTATAACTATCTTGTATTTTTAGTTAAAATAGTTAAATTTTGTAAAAAGAATTAGCCAAGTTTTATAATTTGCAGGCCGGTTAATGTACAATATTCCTTAACGTCCGAGCGTACGCTGTGAAATTACGCACGTTGTAAAACTCAAAACATTAATCACGCATGTTGGGAAACCATAATCACGCGGATAGAGCCGATAGAAACATGCTACCTCAAACTATTTAAACTTTATTTGCTTGCTATGTGTATTTGATTTGCATTAAACATGAACCTGAAAAACTCTTGGATAGAGCCGATGGACAAGATTGAATAGTACTACTTGGGCTGACAACCCAACTCTTGTCGTAGTACTGCTAGCTAAAGTACACGAACACCAAGAACCTACACTTGAGTGAATATCTCCAACGTGAACTTAACTACACTTGAGTGAATATCTCCAACGTGAACTTAAACCTGAGCCTTATTGTTTGTGATAAACATTAAATGGGGCAAAACCAAACACCAATATGCTTGGTTATAACCTGTATAATATTTATCTGTTTAATTGTGAATATACATGTTGCATGCAAATAAAAGCTCCAACTTTATTGATTGAACTTCCTTAATAGTTTTATCGAGTCTTAAACCTACGTGCTCACCTATTTTATAGTTCACGCCCTTTAGCATGTTTTTCAGGTGATAATATTTGACGTAGCTACGGTGATAATATTTGACGTAGGGGCTGTTTGGTAGCCTCTTAATGACCATTCAGATGCTACCTCTTAATGGTTTAAAACCTCTGAATGAATAAGAGGTAACCTCAAGTCTGAATGGTTAAGAGGTAACCTCTGAATGGTAAATCATCACATGTCACATTCTTCTACCTTCTCATTGGTAAAATTCTTAATGGTTCCATTAAGAGGTAGCCTCTTAATGACCATTCAGAGGCTACCAAACAGCCCCATAGCTAAGGATGTGGATGTATTTAGTTGAGACTTGCATCTAAGGATTTCTTTGCATGAACTACTTGCTTGCTTGCTTGAGGCCTAGTCTGATTGCTTTTGGTTTGTCGCATTCCCACGTTTATGCCTTGACAGGGGTGTAACAAACAACAACAAACGATACCCAGTAAAATCTCATCGATAGCAAAACTATTGGTAGGGTCTAAGAAGCTCGTATAAAATTTCTTATAATTGTTGTTTCTTTATATAATTCAAAGAATACACAAAACTTGTCTACCATATTATATCTGGAGACTCATCTTAAAGCTATGAATAACAAGACTATAGATAACGATTCACCTGTCAATGGTGTATAGGAAAGAGACTCGCCTGTGTGCAAAACAAGTTACTTAGAGATGCTACTTTTGTACAACGTGTGACACAATCCAGTGTATCTGAAACAAGATGAGAAAAGATGGCATTAGGGCTTTACTAGAAAATAAAACAAAGACCTTGAATGATATCGTTTAGGAAAGAACGTAAAATTAAATCACTGGCTAAACATTTATGTTGGGTTTGAGATCAAACGGGTTCCAAACATTTTGGTCCCAGTCTAGTTTTAGGTAGTTATACCCCTAACTGTATGCAAAATCGCAAAATACAAAATATAGTTTCTTAAACTATTGTAGTTCTAAAACTAAGGTAAAATATTTTTGTTTTCTTTTTTCAAACTGAAGAGTAACCACAGTTTAAAAACCCGGGTTTAATCTCACAAGTTTGTTATACTATTTTCACTTTTTCATTTTTCATTTAAGATGTGCTTTTGTTTTTCCTTAATAATTTGTAATATCTAAATATACAACTTGAATCAGTTTTTTTTCTTTGGTCAAGAAAATTACTTTGCATGAAGAATTATTTGGATATTACGAGACCAAAAAATACTTTACATTGGAAACAACTCATTTTCAGTAAAATTTATATCCAAATGTTGAAAAAAAACACAACAAAACTATATATTTAAATTTATATTAGATATTAGGCATTATATATTATCATGGAAAAGCTAAATTATATCCTAAATGAAAAAAAAAAAAAAACAAGTAAAAATAAAAATCTTGTATTTCATATTTGTGAGCTTGAGCCCAAAATATTTTATTTTTAAAAGACAAAAAAAAAATACATTAGTTTAAAAACTACAAAAGTTATAGAAAAACTTCCACAAAACACTTACCATGTTATTATGAGGAGTTTTCCAATAGAATCCTTGAAGTGCAATCACAATTAAGTTTGATGTAACGAGAATAAATATGCTTAGAGAATGTTTCCCCATCCATTCCAATCCGAATGCCACACGTCTCCATCCGTAAACATCGACCTGTAATCAAATGAAATAAGATAAGTATTGCACATTAAAATCTAACTACAAAATATGTAAATGTTTCCAGCAGAAAAAAAAAATGAATAATAAAAGTGCCAAATTAATAATCTGAATCAACTACATCAGAGGGTCTATTTTCGTACTGTCCGCCCTCATATAGAAAAGGAATATGGTACTTACTAGTAGATATAATGCACAAAATGTGATTCCTGCTGCTGCTGAGGTTACTAGCATGTAACTAATAGTGTACAAAGATTTATTTATAGGGATACCTGAGAAAAAGCAAACCAATGACAATATTAATGGTTATACGACTAATGATTAATAATTTTTCATTCAACAGATTGTTCCAAATATTCTAAAAAAGTTATTACCGGTGTCTGTTGCTACAAAGATCATGAACATGTATCTTTGTAGCAACAGACATCAATATTCTCCTTCATGTCGGTTTTGTATAATTATGATATTGAAAAATACATACCTAGAAGAGCAAGTATGGATCCAATAACCAGAAACAAAACTGACATGAATGACCAGTTGCAAAGTCGGTCTTTATGGCCCTGCAAGAACATGTTGCACCACTCTCATCTATTAATTATTAATCTCCCAATGGATAGCGTGTTAGACTTTGAGAAACAACAGAAAATGGAGTTTCATAGCTTCAAATATTACTTCATGACATACTGCATAACACCACTCCCAATACAAAAGTTTGTGTTTATTGTTTACAATGATTATTAACTAATGCTTTCAGAAAACTATATTAATCAAGAGGAAATGAGATTCACCTGTAATTCGGTCAAAATATGACCATATTGGAGTCCAATTATGCAGGCCACAGAAGCTGTTAAAGAACTGTACATCCACAATGCCAAATGTGTCATTCCCATTAAATGATTCAATAGACATAAGTCATAGTTATTATTAAATAAAAAGTGTGAGGATTAAACTGACAGATAATATCTGTTTGGTCTAAAGTATTGTTTGTGTGATCAATAAGTGCAAACAGATATTTTAACCATAAACTAGTAAGCTTTATTTATCCTTGAGTAAATTGCCATTTTCGTCCCCGAGGTTTGGCCACTTTCGTCCAAAGGTTTGTTTTCCCGCATCTGGATCCAAAAGGTTTGAAATCTTGCCACTTTATCCAACTAGTTAACTCCATCCATTTTTCTCGGGCATTTCCGTCTTTTAGACATTTTTTATTAAAATAAAAAACACTATAAGAAATAAAGATCCACCTTTGTTGACTTTCTCCCCACCCAAACCCTTTAGCGTCACAAAAAAAAATTGTCTAAAAAGACAAAAATACCCATGACTTAACGTTAAAAATGGATGGAGTTAACGAGTCGGATGAAAATGGCAAGATTTAAAACATTCTGGATCTAGATGCGGAGAAAAAAACCTTTGGAAGAAAGTCGCAAAAGTAGCCAAACCTCATGGAAGAAAATGGCATTTTACTCTTTATCCTTTGACCACAAATGTCAAACTTGTATTTACCTGAATCATAATTATAATTCATTTTACCACGCTTTTATTACTGAATCCTTTTGTATTTGTTATTACCTTAAAATGCCTTCGGGTTCAAACGGGGCATAGCACCATGAGGGTGAAGCTTCTGAAAGTTGGCCATCCTTAGATATATTACATTCCTGTTTGCGTACAGTGTATCATAATATTATACACGGTACATAAATCAAGAACCAGACTCCTTGCAGTAGAATGAATACCTTCATGTTTCTGTAAACAGGCTTTTGATATAAATGATCAATGCCAAGAATAAATCGATCTATCATTCCCGCAGCATTGCAGGCGGGCCCCAGATCACCTCTAACAGAACATTTCACCTATACTCAACAACACCAACACAAACATGAAACACCATATGAAAACATTAATCAGCTTTGTTCCTAAAACAATCATATAACAAGACAACGGTTAAGAAAGTGGTCGTACAGTATGAATAGTAGTTCCATTTTCTGAAACTAAAGAAGAAAATGTATAAAAGTCGTTGAACTGCCAATCTGCAACGTACTGGCCATATGTCAACCCGATGTAGATGGTACACAAGAAAGATACAGCACACCTACACCACAAACACACACATACAATGAACAATTATATCATATTACTTGAATGTGAGGATAGCCTTAATGCTATATATGTTCTCACCAGTGCCAGATGTAATTCCTTAAAAATGCTTCTTTTTTCCAGGTTTGTCGAGGAAGCCATATTTCACACACTGCAGCAACAATGTATCCAATTGCTATCCTCTTGAAATGATCACAGAAAGTGAAAAAAATTAGAACAGGGAAACAAATATTACAGTTACTGTGTGATATAAGAAATATCTATATAGCGGTCCAAAACCATATAGCGGTCAAGGTCCGCTATATGATATATAGGTTGCGGTAATTCAAATATATAAATATATATTTGAAAATATTAATAGTCGTATCAAAATTTATAGTAATATCATGCAAAATATTAGTAGGAACCACCAACGAATTAGGATTTAGGAAGTGGAAGTCCAACGATTTCTAGATTGAAGTTTAATTTTGTTGACTGATGAAGAACCAGCGTCCAGCGAATGAAGACTTTAGGCCTCAATTTAGGTTTAATTTTGGGTTTGGGCCTTTAGTTTTGGGTTTATTTCAAACAAAAAGTTGATTAATATGGACTTTTGGCTGAAATTAAAAAAAAAACCCTAAAAGCAGTGCTACGACCGCTATACACGGGTTTCGGAATAGCGGTCAAATAGTGGCCTTTAGCACCGCTGATAGCGGAACCGCTATAAGGGAGCGCTATTTGAAACGCTATGAGATCGTATATCCACTAAGCACTATAGCACCGCTATTGACTGCATAGAGAAATATATAAGTTTAACAAGCGATTGCATGACAGTCACTAGTTAGATGAACGAAGATAAGATATTGTAGGCTGTTAAAGCATTTATAATTTATTGGTACAAATGAACAACACCTGTAGGATTCCGAGCAGGCGTATTGTTTCAACATCGACTCCATATGTTAAAGAAGTAATCCCGTGTAGGTAACCACCTAATCATCATGGGTGATTAGAACGTTAAGAAATATTACGTGATCATTGGTCGTTACGTGTGAAAAGAATGTCTCTGTAACAATTCTAGAAACAAGATGAATAAGTTTACCTTGAAGAAAAACACCAAGAACAAAAAGTTTCACTGCTCTTACTATTGCTGTCCACGTGGCTTCGTATCGGCATTGAACTTTCTGATGGTTGAGAAAGAAAGAAAACGGACAGGTTTCTCAGTTAATATCGTTATAAGACCACATGCCACATACTTAATGATTATATATATATATATAGGATATGATAGCAAACTTTACAATTTATATGGATCATAAATTTCTGCAAACTTTGTTTGTTGACTAGTAGTACCTTGTTGTATACGATGGCAAGAGATACTCCAGCTGCAAAAAGAAACATAGGCATGACAAAGTCTGCTAAGTGTAGACCATTCCATGGGGCATGGGCAATGATAGGTAAACTAGAGCCAGCATAATCCACAACCACCATAAGCTGAAAAATAAATAAAGAATTCACAAACTTTGTTTTTAGCACTGCAATATCTATTTTGGTCTCATCCATGATAAGTCTAGAACATGGCCCAACTTAAAGCGGACATAACTTGTGATCCGTTTGGAGTTTAAAGTTATGGGGCTGGACGAAAACGGTTTTCCCAGCCGGCGGCCCTAATTTAACTCATCTGGAGCCCCACTTTTGACTTTGATGAGTTCCCCCAAGTTTAGTCATTTTGATTGATATTGTTTCCTTTGTAAAAACGTGTGAACAGAGGATTTCATTAATTCACGTGTTTATTTAGTCATTAAAATTTCAATTCTAGCTTGAATATTTCAATTTCCCTGAATTTTGATAGATTTTCCCATTAAAAAAAGGGTCTTGATATAATACTTATTTCATTCAAGAATTAAACTTTTCTTAAATTATTCTCTTTTACCCTTTGTGCTTCTGCTTTGCGTCATTTATGTTTTGTAAGTATAAGTGCATTAAATACAACAAAAGGAGCAAAAATGAGTTCATTCTTCGTAATTGGTATCAAGTGAATAAATACATACAAAAAACTTGGGTGAGTTGAAGTTCATGTGACTTTATCCAACCGAGCTAAAATTTCAACATGATGTGTACCAATTTGGAATCACGAGGAGGAGGAGAGAACATGAGATTAATTGAGAGATTAGAGACTTAATTCAATTCATAGTGGGATTCAACAATTAACATATTATATTAGACCCTATGCTGTCAAAAGCCCTTTGGGCATGCCGCATGGGCCTAGACCCTCAAGCGAGGCGAGGCAAGGCGTAGGAAAAAACGCCTTGCTGCAAAATTCTGAATTTTCAGCAAAATTCTGCAAATTTCGGACAAAATGGTCTGAAACATCCAAATATAGCCTGGAACCAGCCGATACTAGCCCTAAACATGCCTAAAGCATGTCTAAACCTTTATGTTGGGTAAAGTTATCCTACAAAGTCTCCTAAAAATGAGAAGGCTACAAAGACACAATGGATCGCCAAATATAACACAATGTCGAGGAAAAAAGACACAATGAAGCAAATATATAAAAGACACAATGATCTAAACAAAAATTCTAAAATCTACAAGCTAAAAATCCAAAAGTGAAAACCTAAAATCTCATATCGTAGAGTTCGATGAGACAGTTCCAATGCCGCTTGAATGAGGTCAATCGGAGTCCATTTGATACCCTTCCTAGAACTTCATATTTTAGGAGACTATGTATTTGATCCAAAGCCTGTTTATGTCATGCGCCTTGCTTGTCTCGGGCCAAAGCGCCTTGCGTGCTTGACAACTATGATTAAACAACTAAACTACCACTAACTACTAAGTAGTAACCCACTATTAATTAAGACTACAATGACGCACTAGCTAAAATATTGAAATTAAATAAACAGGAAATAAACAAAGATACGTGGTGGAAGTGCACACATCACAAGCATACATGCAACTTTACCAAATCAAATAGCTGGTTCAACCATTAACTAAAACAACAAAACCTAAATCCATCAAATTACTTCTAATCAACCACAATCCCTAAGTTAACTAAACCGTCTAGCAAAATCCAGAAACCAATGCTCAAATCAACCAAAATTAACACAATAAAACAATTCGAAACACTTACGAAGATCGATAAACCGCGAAAAACATCTAGCGAAGCGATTCTCCGATTACTAATCTTCTCCACAACGATCTGTTGCTGCTGCTGCTGCTGTTGAGATTCTTCATCGTCTTCATGCTCGTTCAACAATGGCTGAACCTGAACCTGAAGCTCTGTCAATTTGCGTCTGAAATTTAGGTTAGATTTTGAACAAAATGATGACATTTGATCTACTGAACGAGTTGAACAGATGAATATGAGATCTGTTACAAGTTGTTTTGATGATGATAGTATTTGAATTAATGATATGAAAATTGAAAGTTGAAACGGAGGGTTATGTTATGTGTTGTTAAGCTGGACCAACTGTATATTGTTCAGTGGGGCCCACTTGTCCACTTGAACCGGATAAAATGGGATGGTTTGGGTTTGAAGCTTTTTAACTGAACCGGATAAGGGAACTTTTGCTACGAGTAAGTTGAGCCGTCAATTATGGTTTGGTTTGCTTTGTTTTTACTTTTTAGTTTGTAGACATCATGTGTTTTGTGTCGAGTTGGAATATGTTTATTCGAAAACGTGTTTGTGATGTTAATACAATGTCTCTTAAATTGATGATGGAATCTATATAGAAATTTAGTAAGAAATGGAATATAATATTATAACGGGTTTATGTTATGTTAGAGGTAGGGGCTGTTTGGCTAAGCTTTTCAAAATGACTTATTTGCTTATTTGCTTTCTGAAAAGCAAATAAGTCATTTTGAAAAGCTCCATTTTAAAGCTTTTCAAAACAACTTATTGATTTATTTGCTTTTCAGAAAAGCAAATAAGTCATTTTGAAAAGCTTAGCCAAACAGCCCCATAGTCTTAGTTTTTTTTTTCACGTGGTAGTATAATTGAATATGGAATAAAACTCGTAAGAATCTAAGTTAAGTCTAGCATAACCTAGATGCACATAACTCGAGGAAGAAGTGCCAACCCATAAAAAGAAAAGCACTTGGAATATATACCTCTTGTATGAAACTAGTTTTTGCCCCGCCCGCGTTGCGGGGCGATAAACCGAATATATCTCTCTCATAACATGTATGTCTGTATAGAGGGTAAAATCGTAATTATATTTTGAGCTGGAGGCGAAATCATAATTTTAAACTGAGAGCAAAATCATAATTTTGAGCTTGGGGGGGGGGACATAATTTTATTTTGAACTGTGGGCAAAAACGTAATTTTGAGCTGATGGCAGAATCGTAATTTTAAGGTAGAGGGAAAACCAACATTTTATTTTGAACTGGGGGCAAAACCGTAATTTTAAACGAAGTGCGAAACCGTATTTTTAAACTGAGAACAAAATTAAAAATGAGTTTTTGAACCGAGAGCAAAAGCGTAATTTTGAGCTAGGGGCAAAATTATAATTTTATTTTGAGCTGGGGGCAAAACCGTAATTTTAAACGAAGGACGAAAGCGTAATTTTAAACTGGGAATAAAATTAAATTAAAAAAAGGTTGGTCCAATGGGGAAGTGCCAGACTGTTAGGCAGCTGCCTGGCACTATTCCCTCAACTTGTAATTGTATATGTAGTATAATATAATGTATATGTAGTATAATATAATGATATCCATCTAGAGAGCCTTGTTAATGATATCTTAGTTTCATGGCCATATCTAGTGGACCAGAAGAAGGTGTCCGCATGCGGTTATCAATTAGGGCAGAAGCCCGTGAACACTCGTCCGAATGTACGACAATTCAAGGATCGAACTAGCGATCTCCGTCTAGTCTCTCATCATCACCGGGTGCCACAGAAACTTTACGTATGACAAAAAATAAATCTAAGTCACTTAGAACACCACATCTCTTCCTTATTAATCCACCAGCTGCTTATTGACTTAGACCAATAACATCAGTAAATACCATAGAAGTTAAAAAGCATTTAGTGGACCTCTTTGAATATTATATTAAATCATAAATGGTTACATTTAAAGACACATTACACGGTATAAATGGGCCATGAGTTGAATCATGAATGGGTGAGATATACTCAATTTGGCACCGACAGGTCAAAGGACACACTATATATGAAGGTTTGTTTACTAATTTTCAACATATGCTCTCACTTATTATAAGAAATCTATGATTCACGTATTTTTTAAACGAAGTCAAATCAAATCACAAAATTTTAAGAAAAATCTTTAAAGTCAGTGGGCAAACTTGAACCGGCGAGTTAGACATAAATATTTCTCAAAATATCTACACACTTTTGTTATAGTAAATTAATGTATTTTTTATTTAATGCAAAATATTTCTTTTCATAAGAACCACACATATCTTCCATTATCTAGACAGCCAATCACAGGCTATATACAAAGAATCTCACCCTAAATATTTATTTGAATGTAAAAAGTGGCGGACCTAGAAATTTTTCCATTGGGTGCGGAACATTTTTAAAAATTTTAGGTCCCTAGGTATATAAGTAAAAAAATCGGTTCGTATCGGGTCTGGTCATGTAAAACAAACGAACATCAAACTAAATTTATATAATAATAAAAAACATGTCAAACCTTGTTACAAACATAATTAAAATGTCGACGCCCTGCGGGTTTTTATTTTTTGAAATCTATTCAAAACATCATCTAAAGCTAATTTCTTAAGCAATTCCTTCTCTATATAACATAAGTTCATCGCTCCATAACATAATGTTTCAATTTTAATTTTCAACTATTCAAGCCCTAGAAATCATAACGTAAGTTGTAATCACCCTAAAAATATATAAGCAACATAATCACCCTAAAAATCATCTAAACAACCATAAACAACGTCAAAAACAAAATTTCAAACCTATTTAACAACTTTATTACCCTTTTTTATCCTATAATATCAACCAAAATCATCAAAATAACAAAGAAACTTACCCGTGTTCGGATTCCGGTTAGATTTGGTGTCGAACGATGGTGGTATGGTGTGTCACACCCTGTCTTTTGCGGAAGCGTATGATGTGTGACTAGCTTGTTATCATTGCATTCAATCGTAATAAACAACTACATGATCAAAACGATGTTCATCCATTCATGAAAATTTGAGTATTTCAAACACTTGTTATTTAAGTTTTCAAAACACGACCTTTGACAAGGTTACAATTCAACAAAAGGGGATGACATCTAAACTTGTAGTTTACTTCTAGTTACGACACTTGCGCCCAAGATCCATCCTGTCACCTGAAATACATGTAATTTTGGAAAACATCAACATAAAGTTGAGCGAGTTCATGCGTTTTTGTATTTCACGTTTTTATACTTTGTATGAAAACATAGTATGTATAATTCAAGTCTTTCTTGAGTACCCCACGTACTCAAGTATAATTCCCGTTTTCTTGAGTACCCCACGTACTCAAGTATCATTCAAGTGTTCTTGTGTACCCGTTAGATAAGGACCCTGAGTGGGGCTCGGCCGTACCCGTTAGATCTAACCCTCGTCCCTAATTAAGTATTAATGGCATCTCAATATCTAGTTTAAGCTCACACGATCTAGTATTTTCTAGGCTTTTCTTAAAGCTCATCATATTGCACTCACCACGAGTGCTTCTCGTATTCTTTTGTATTCTCAAATCATATTGCACTCGGTACTCGTTCTCACCAAGAGTGCTTCTCGTATTTTTACCATTTGTAAAAATTATAATATTGGTAACATGTATTTCACCCCCGAGAGTTATAAAACCAAAAACAGTTAAAGAAAAGGGGGAGCATGAACTCACAACTTTGCGTTCCTGTGCGTCGTAAACTTCACCGGATTTGCTTAATTAACGTCGTAACCTATACGCGTTTTCTTAACGTTAGTCACTAGACTTGCGTCGCACAAGTACAGTCACTCTCTATTGTGTATATATTCTTGTGTTAAAAATATTTTATATTTTTAACTAAGTATCTTACTTATATTATTTTCTCAAAAGTTAATATAAGTATCTCGTGTTTTGCACTTTGCACCCGAATTATGTATCTTGTATGTTGTATGTGTATTTTTATGTTTATACCCCTCATGAGTATTTAGTGTATCTTTAAGTCTTAATACACTAGCACGTATAACACATACTATATACACTTAGCACAAAAGTTGGTGATAAAATAATATATATTTTTCTCTCAAAAATATACATACTTATATCCATTTTTATTCTTGAAGAAATCCTCATTTCTTATCACCAAAAATTAGGGAAACCTTGGTAATACTTTAAATACATTTTTAGGGAATAAGTTTCCCAAAAACTTATATTTTTCTAAGTGTCAAAATTTATAAAAATTTTGACAGAGTTTCCCCTAAAAATGGAGGTTTCCCATGTTTTTCAAAACATGTGTTTATTTTCTTTTAAATCGTCAACAATCATCAACAACAATTATCAGCAATAATCATCAACAACAATCACTAATTTCTCCATTTCATGAACTTGAATATTTACAAAAATGTGTAGTAATTTACTAGCACATTTAGTAAGCCTTGTTATCTTTAAAAATAAGTTTAATTTCTTAAAAACTTTATTTTTAAAGAATAAGAAGTTTCACAACTTCTAGTCGGTTTTTACGAAAATTATTTCTTTGTTAAAACTTTTGTTACACAAGTGTCCACGCACTTGTTTGTTCATAAAAACACCTCTGCTTCATGAAAGATCCGGTTTTAAAACATGGTTTTGTCTTACAGTTGGTCTTTCGAAAATACCACTTGTAGATCTTTAGATCTACTAGTTTAGAACTCCATTTCATAAGATAATTGTTTTTACACAAGTTCATGTCTAGTGTGTAGTAGAGTTTCATCATTTAACCCTTTTCATTCTTAACATATTCTATGTCATGTTTCATGAACATGACTAATCCGGGTTAGATGATGATCCGAGCTACCACAACATAGATCGGCACTAAATAATCACCACAAAACAAGTCTTACAAGTTTTACACAACTCTTATGCTTTTAACCAACATGTTCATCATTTATGTAGACTTTTAGTTTCGATCTTGTGTGTGTTTGATTTCTAACCATTAAATCGCTTATTAACCATTCTAAACAAGAACAAGATGGTGTTTTAGAGTACTTACTACTAGCACAAGGCTAGGGAAGTTCAAGAGTGCATATGAGGTGGATAAAAGAGAATGAGAGCGGTCCTTCAACTTCCGAACGCACCGACCTTCGTTGTTCACCTTCTTGCACCTTTGTATGGATGGAAAATGGCAAGATTGAAAACGAAAAGTGGTGGTGGTGGTGCCTATGTGGTCGGCCGAGAATATGGGCAAGAGGGAGAGAAAGTGTGAAGTTTTGAAATGGTGGTATTTATAGACCTTCCATATAGCATATTCCTAGCATATTCCTGGCATATTCCTGGCATATTCCTGGCATATTCCTGGTATATTCCTGGCATATTCCTGGTATATTCCTGGCATATTCCTGGCATATTCCTTGCATATTCCTGGTATATTCCTGGTATATTCCTGGCATATTCCTGGCATATTCCTGGCATATTCCTGGTATATTCCTGGTATATTCCTATCATATTCCTGGTATATTCCTGGGTTTGCTGCGTTGTCTGCGTTTTGCAGTGTAAGCATTGTGTCGCGTAGGAACACACGGTACGCGCTTAAACTTGAAAAATAACGTTTTTAAGCGTTTTAATTTATTTTTCAACACGAACCTGATTAAAATAAAATTTTAATCATAACAGAATATTTGTGGGATTAAATATTATCCGGGCGGTATATATGTAACCCTTGTATGTATCCTTGGGTTTTAATGTATTTTTGACGTTGGACCTACACCTAGGCCCTAATTCTAATGTCTGACTGCTTTCTGCAGTTCTGTTGACACGATGTGTCTTACCGGTGAGTTTACTAATTTTTGACGCAACGCTATCATTTATGAATAAAGCTATATTTTGTAGTATATATCATGCATGAATTCACTTGTATGGAATTCAGAAATTTATTTGTCTGGTAAACCAGATCATGCACAGTCATTTAAGCGCAAATTACTGTTCATCTAGTGTACGGAATGTACGGAAAAGTGACGGTTGTCACATGGTGGCTGATTACGGTGGTCGCCGGCTGCTGGACTTTTGTCGTTGGGTGATGTTGTTCGTTGGCAGTGCAGGGACGCAAGAGAGAGAGAGCGGGAGAGAATTTCTAAAGGTTTTGGGCTTTAATTATTTTATTATAGTTTGAAATATTGTTAGGTTTGGTTAATGGGCTAAGACTTAGTGGGCTAGCTAGTTAGGAATTATAAGTTGGTAAAGGTATGAGTATTTGGGTTTAGTTAGTTAGGTATTAAAAGTTATATAATTTAGCTAGTATTTTTTTTTTAAAATAAGAGTTTACTAAAAAAAAATTAAAATATAAATTGATAACACTTTTTACCTAAGGGGTGCGGATGAAAAATTTCAAGGGGTGCGGTCGAAAAATTCCAATGGGTGCGGACGAAAAATTCCAAGGGGTGCGGACGGGATTTTCGACGAAACTTAGCACTAAATTTTTTTTTCCCCGAGGGTGCGCCCGCCCACCTTGGGCTGACCTTGGGTCCGCCCCTGAATGTAAATCTCTCTAAAATGAAATCAATGGAGAACGTTAAAAGGTTTTGAGCTACCCTATGAAAGCAATATGAAATTTTAATTAGACTTTGAAGTTAGTTGTTTTTTTAGGATTATGCCTATTGTATTAAAGTATTAAACTGTGGAATTCCTACATGCGGTGGGAGTTTGATACATAAGAAAACATAAAATAATTTTTACAATAGTATCATACATAATAGAAAAATTACAAATATAAAGTTGCAAGTTATAATGTTACGCTCTTATAAAGTTGCAAGTTATAATAATTCTTTCTCTATATAACATAAGTTCATCGCTCCATAACATAATGTTTCAATTTTAATTATCAACTATTCAAGCCCTAGAAATCATAACGTAAGTTGTAATCACCCTAAAAATATATAAGCAACATAATCACCCTAAAAATCATCTAAACAACCATAAACAACGTCAAAAACAAAATTTCAAACCTATTTAACAACTTTATTACCCTTTTTTATCCTATAATATCAACCAAAATCATCAAAATAACAAAGAAACTTACCCGTGTTCGGATTCCGGTTAGATTTGGTGTCGAACGATGGTGGTATGGTGGCTGATTACGGTGGTCGCCGGCTGCTGGACTTTTGTCGTTGGGTGATGTTGTTCGTTGGCAGTGCAGGGACGCAAGAGAGAGAGAGCGGGAGAGAATTTCTAAAGGTTTTGGGCTTTAATTATTTTATTATAGTTTGAAATATTGTTAGGTTTGGTTAATGGGCTAAGACTTAGTGGGCTAGCTAGTTAGGAATTATAAGTTGGTAAAGGTATGAGTATTTGGGTTTATTTAGTTAGGTATTAAAAGTTATATAATTTAGCTAGTATTTTTTTTTTTTTAAAATAAGAGTTTACTAAAAAAAATTTAAAATATAAATTGATAACACTTTTTACCTAAGGGGTGCGGATGAAAAATTTCAAGGGGTGCGGTCGAAAAATTCCAATGGGTGCGGACGAAAAATTCCAAGGGGTGCGGACGGGATTTTCGACGAAACTTAGCACTAAATTTTTTTTTCCCCGAGGGTGCGCCCGCCCACCTTGGGCTGACCTTGGGTCCGCCCCTGAATGTAAATCTCTCTAAAATGAAATCAATGGAGAACGTTAAAAGGTTTTGAGCTACCCTATGAAAGCAATATGAAATTTTAATTAGACTTTGAAGTTAGTTGTTTTTTTAGGATTATGCCTATTGTATTAAAGTATTAAACTGTGGAATTCCTACATGCGGTGGGAGTTTGATACATAAGAAAACATAAAATAATTTTTACAATAGTATCATACATAATAGAAAAATTACAAATATAAAGTTGCGAGTTATAATGTTACGCTCTTATATGGTACCCCTTCGGTATAGGTGTTGAAAAAGTATCCAAAAATACTGAAACCAACTGGTATTGAAACCAAAACCATAAAAGTGAATATTGGTACTGATGTTGTTTGGGCAAATTTAAAATTATAAATTCGTATTTGATTTACTGGACTCAGCCTCAAATTGAATCGAATTCGAATTCTTGATAATAGAATCGAATTGAGCCGAATTTAGAATTTTTCGAATCTGAATCGAATTCTGAACACCCCTAATATATATTATATAAAAAAAAATCGAATGCTGTACCAAAGCTTTGCATCCGTCAGTGAGTTAAGGGAGGTTTTTTTAATAAACTTCAACAATTTTTAGCTAAAACTAAGAATGCTGGAGCATTATCAAATATTGTATGTGAAACTTTTTAAAACATTAAACTTCAAATATATCTGAAGAGTACAACCATCATTAATATGAATACACGTTAGAGCATCTGTTGCAGTGCAATGGATCATGGACCCATACCCAACAACTGCCTGATAAACCACGCTACAAGACTGGCTCTCGCAATGCAAGGGGTCATGGACCTCCAAAAACTGGTCCTTGGCCGAAGACCACACACTTTACATGAGCAATAATATCTCTTCCACATTGGGCATTTCTTGGATTGGAACACCTCTCAATACAGATGCTCTTATAACACTGTATTACCCAACCGCAACCAGCATGATTTTTTCAGCATGATGGATCAGTGATTGATGCTTGCTTCTAAAGTGCCTAGTATTTTGATGAGATTACTGGAAGAATCACTGATTGCACCACCTGAGCGCCATGTAGACATGGGGCTGGACAGTCATGTCTCTTCTCAATAACACTCGTGCAATGGAATATAAAAATAAAAACAATGCAACTTCACCTTCTCTTCGTTGTTGCTCGCGAATGGGCTAGCGAGTGATCAATGGCGCCCAAGCAATGGGAAGAGGGGCGCTACCCCATGCCACTCAGCCTTGTGATTTTGATAAGATTACTGGAATGTGATCGGAGTAACAGAGACAACCGCTCCCTTACTAGGTCAGAGATAAAAGAGGCGCTCAAGGTCAATCATGATGCTGCCGAGCGGCTGTTGACTCATCAATACTTTTAAAGCTCAGGCAGTCAGGCCGTTTATAGTTGTATGGGTCGTTGCTAGCTTGCTGGAGATGTTAGTCATAATATGTTCAGCACAACCCACAACATGTTTAACTGTTGTCGAAGCACAAAACTCGGACCAAAAAGTCAAACCTATATTCGACATAACCAGTCTATATAGGCAGAGGGTGATCTCGATCATCACAAAACCAAAAAACAAAAAAAAAACAAACTGAATGCAGAACAACAATTAAATCACGAGAAAACATACAGTAAAAAAAAAAACAAAGGAGGAGTCAAAAGGGTTGCGATTAAAATCATCATAAGTTCAAGACACTTGTTTGCAACTTCCAAACATCATGGGACAAAATACATACCCATAAAAAGCCAAAATGTACCCAGCCACATAAAGGATGTTCGTGGTTCTTATAATACAAGTGACACCCAAAAGAACACTGACACGAAACAGACAATTAAAAACCGGATAATTTACTCAAAAGCCCATGCATTCTCTCTGCGAATCTCCTCTTCCTCTTCTGGGGTGAAACTGTTCTTGATGTTGAACGTCTTGCGGATCTCTTCAGGGGTCTTGCCTTTGATCATGTCAGCAACTGTTTGACAGGTTAAATCCAGTAGGCTCTGGATGTTCAAGAAGTTAGCCGCCTGAAACAAAAAACATAAACCTCTTAACCATATGCTCAATGACCATAACAAGAATGTAGACATGCTAATACAAACATAAGTTAAAAAAATCTTATAATCACAAATATCCGAACCAGATACGCTACAACTAAGCACAGATCATAGTTTCTTTCATCGTCTATTCATAAACCAATTTAAGAATGTAAACATATAGACCAATAGTCACAAAAACATTAGAAAAAATCTTTATGATTAAGTAAAAAATCAAACCACAAAACCACAAATAAAGCATGGATCAATGCCTTGGTGCTCATTAATACACCCATGCAAATAATACTTCACAAATAAATCTTTTCTGGTTTTTTGATCAAATATTCAAAAACCAATTCAAATTCTTAACCATAATCAAAACTAAACATTACAATACAAACAAAACTCTTAACATGATCCCCAAAAAATTAAAACCATATAAACAAAATTAGGTCGCTAATTACATTTTTATACCGAACAAAACTTTAAAATTATCCTCAAAAAAACTAAATAAACAAATATAGAGAAACAATATAACAAAAACCTATTTACCTGCAAAATCTTTCCCACAATTAAAACGCTCAAGTATTATTAAGATTCACAAAACAGAGCCCTAGAATTATACCTATACAAATAAACAAAAATAGGGCATACAAATATAAATAACCAATATAATAAATTCACAACATAAAAACAATTAAAAATAACAAAAACCATACCAGAATAAGATCAAACAGAGTACTCTGATCCACCTTCACAAAATCCGCATCGAACGACTTAAGATCCTCTTCCGCAACCTTCTCATCAGCGTTGGGAGTCTCCACATGCTTCTTACAGTACTCAATAACCTTCGAAAGGATCTTACTCGTGACGTTAGGGATCGGGATGCTGTTGTCAGCACAACCGACTTCGATCATTTGTTTGATCGTCTGAGATTCCACCGCAACCGCCTCGTCGACCTCGAATGTTTCACCGTCGGAGCTTCTTAACACGATTGTCTTTGATGATGTCATGATTGTTGGGAAATGAGAAAACCCTAATTTTGGAGATTTGGGGGAAATTGGGAATTGGGGGAGGTATTTATAGGAAGATCTTTGAATGTGTTTAGAGTTGAGATTTTTTAACATGTTTAGTCCCTTGGGTTTGTTTTTTTTTTTTTTCACTTTAAAGTTTTTTTTTTTTTTTTTTAAATAGAATGCAATTATCAGGACAAATTACATAAGGATAGCAGGTAGACGAGCAACAAACTGCGCCGCCATCCCTTTCTGTGTTTGTTTAGTTTTCAAAAGTGGATTGAGTCTAAAGTTTGTATATGTTATATGTTGTGTATGTTTATTCTTAATAAATTTAGTTTTAGATGTTTTTGAACACATTTTAGTTGAAAGAGTTTAGAGAAAGAAATTTGGTATTTGGACAAAGATCTTGATAAACTGAAATATATAACTAGAAAGTGTTGGGTCTAAATGCTTAATCTCCTAAAACTATAAAGTTATAGAAAGGGTATCAAACAAACTTTGATTGAACCTCGTTCTAGCGATATTGGATCCGTCTCATCAAGCTATATGATCTTAGATTTTAGGTTTTCACTTTTAGATTTTTAACTTGTAGATTTAAGAATTGTGTTTCAGATCATTGTGTTTTTTTTATATGGCACTGGTTTTTTTTCTTCATTGTATTTTTTTTCAGTTCATTGTGTCTTTTTCTTTGTCATTGTATTATATTTTGTTTGATATTGTGATATATTTTGCGATCCATTTTGTTCTTGTACATTTTCTATAGTTTGGAGACTGTGTAGGATAACTCAACCCTAACTAGAAATACAAATTATTTAAAAAAAAAATGAACTTATTTGTTTTATAATCATGGTGTGATCTGTATATTCAGATGAAAGTTGTTTTTTAGATACAGTTTTGAAAAAAACATGTGTCACGTTGATGGTTTTTGACACGCATATAAAGGAAAGATGGGAACCATACCATGTAGCCTAAGAACCACACATATCTTCCATTATCTAGATAGCCAATCACAGGCTATATACAAAGAATCTCACCCTAAATATTTGTTTGAATGTAAATCTCTCTAAAATGAAATCAATAGAGAACGTTAAAAGGTTTTGAGCTACCCTTTGAAAGCAATATGAAATTTTAATTAGACTTTGAAGTTAGTTGTTTTTTTAGGATTATGCCTGTTGTATTAAAGTATTAAACTGTGGAATTCCTACATGAGGTGGGAGTTCGATACATAAGAAAACATAAAATAATTTTTACAATAGTATATCATTAATAATAAAAAATTACAAATATAAAGTTGCGAGTTATAAAGTTACGCTTTTATATAGTACCCCTTCGGTATAGGTATTGAAAAAGTATCCAAAAATACTGAAACCGACCGGTATTGAAATCAAAACCATAAAAGTGAATATTGGTACTGATGTTGTTTGGGAGAATTTAAAATTATAAATTCGTATTTGATTTACTGGACTCGGCCTCGAATTGAATCGAATTCGAATTCTTGATAATCGAATTGAATTGAGCTGAATTTCAAATTTTTTCGAGTCTGAATCGAATACTGAACACCCCTAATATATATTATAAAAAAAAGGTTTTTCGAATGCTGTATCAAAGCTTTGCATCCGTCAGTGAGTTAAGGGAGGTTTTTTTAATAAACTAATTTTTAGCTAAAACTAAGAATGCTGGAGCATTATCAAATATTGTATGTGAAACTTTTTAAAACATTAAACTTCAAATATATATGAAGGGTACAACCATCATTAATACGAAACCACCCTTCAACTTGTAGAATACACGTTAGGGAGTGGGAGTGCTCCACTTTCCATCACTCACCACACCCAATCAAGTTCCGCCACGTCATCAAACTTGGTTCCATCCTAGTGATGGATTTTAGTGGGAGTGTCCATCACTCGTGAAAGGTCATCGAAGAGCATTCGGGTACTGCCATGTTTGCACACCATACAAATCTCAACAGACTTTCAACGCGTTGTCACCACCACTCGTTATCACCACCATGCGTGGTCACCATGAGTGGCGGCGGTGTTCCACACGTGGTGAGCCACTCACAACGGACTATAACGTGGCGCCTCGACTGGTCTTAGAGCATCTGTTGCAGTGCAATGGATCATGGACCCCATACCCATCGGTCATCAACTGCCCGAAAAACCACGCTACAAGACCGGCTCTCGCAATGCAAGGGGTCATGGACCTCCAAAAACTGGTCCTTGGCCAAAGACCACACACTTTACATGAGCAATAATATCTCTTCCACATTGGGCATTTATTGGATTGGAACACCTCTCAATACAGATGCTCTTGTAACACTGTATTACCCAACCGCAACCAGCATGATTTTTTCAGCGTGACAGATCAGTGATTGATGCTTGCTTCTAAAGTGCCTAGTATTTTGATGAGATTACTGGAAGGATCACTGATTGCACCACCTGAGCGCCATGTAGACATGGGGCTGCACGGTCATGTCTCTTCTCATTAACACTCATGCAATGGAATATAAAAATAAAAACAATGCAACTTCACCTTCTCTCCGCTGTTGCTCGTGAATGGGCTAGCGAGTGATCAATGGTGCCCAAGCAATGGGAAGAGGGGCGCTATTGAGTGTTATTGGGCTGAGGTGGAGAGGCGCTACCTCATACCACTCAGCCTTGTGATTTTGATAAGATTACTGGAATGTGATCGAAGTAACAGAGACAACTGCTCCCTTACTAGGTCAGAGAGAAAAGAGGCGCCAAGTTCAATTATGATGCTGCCGAGTGGCTGTTGACTCATCAATACTTTTAAAGCTCAGGCAGTCAGGCCGTTTACAGTTGTAAGGGCTGTTGCTAGCTTGCTGGAGATGTTAGTCATAATATGTTCAGCACAACCCACAACATGTTTAACTGTTGTCGAAGCACAAAACTCGGACCAAAAAGTCAAACGTATATTCAACATAGCACCAGTCTATATAGGCAGAGGGTGATCTCAATCATCACAAAACCAAAAAACAAAAAACAAACCGAATGCAAAACAATGATTAAATCACGAGAAAACATACAGTAAAAAAAACAAAGGAGTCAAAAGGGTTGCGATTAAAATCATCATAAGTTCAAGACACTTGTTTGCAACTTCCAAACATCATGGGATAAAATACATACCCATAAAAAGCCAAAATGTACCCAGCCACATAAAGGATGTTCGTGGTTCTTATAATACAAGTGACACCCAAAAGAACACTAACACGAAACAGACAATTAAAAACCGGATAATTTACTCAAAAGCCCATGCATTCTCTCTGCGAACCTCCTCTTCCTCTTCTGGGGTGAAATCGTTCTTGATGTTGAACGTCTTTCGGATCTCTTCAGGAGTCTTGCCTTTGATCATGTCAGCAACTGTTTGACAGGTTAAATCCAGTAGGCTCTTGATGTTCAAGTAGTTAGCAGCCTGAAACCATAACATAAACCATTTAGTCATATGTTCATTGACCATAACAAAAATATAAACATACAGATACAAACATAAGTTTAAAAAATGTTATGATCACAAAAAGTCTGAACCAGATAAACTACAACTACGCATAGATCATAGTTTCTTTCACCATATATTCATAAACCAATTTAAGGATGTAAGCATATAGACTGATAGTTACAATAAATTTAGAAAAAAATCTTTATGATTAGTAAAAATCAAACTAGAAAACCACTAATAAAGCAAAGATCAATGCCTTGGTGCTCTTTAATACCACTCATGCAAATAATACTTCAAGAATAAATCTTTTCTGGCTGTTTGATCAAATATTCAAAAACCAACTGAAATTCAAAAATGTAAACAAATAAAACAAAAAATCTTAACGTTTTCCCTAATCCCTATCAAGACTCCACAGTTTACAAACAATTCATTTTATAATGATGATCTGGAAATATAAACCAAAGCATTCAACTATTCTAAGTAAATCCTTTAAACAACCCTACAACTGCACAAAATCAAGTATTGCACTTAATCCCTATGAAAATGAAATGCGCCGAATGACTTGATACAAATAGTTGCCTCGATTTGACTTCGATTGATCAGCGTTCCATATTAACAGCTGCAGCAGTGTGCGAAAAAAAAAAACAAAGAAAAATTACATTCCATATACATGATCCTAGTTTGAAACTGCTAACCATCCCAACAACAAAATATTCACAAACCTAAACATTACGATAAGAAATGAAACCCCTAAAATTACCCCCAAAGAACTATTACTCAATAAACAAAATTAGAGCAAACAAAATAACAAAAACCTATTTACCTACAAAATCTTTCCCACAAATATAACACATATACACTTTAAGATTTACAAAACTAAACATTACAATACAAACAAAACTCATTATCCCCAAAAAATTAAAACAAAACCCTAGAATTATACCTATATAATTTAACAAAAATAGGGCATACAAAAACAAATAACCAAACAACAATAACCAATAAAATAATATTCACAACATAAAAAACGATTAAAAAATAACAAAAACCATACCAGAATAAGATCAAACAGAGTACCCTGATCCACCTTCACAAAATCCGCATCGAACGACTTAAGATCCTCTTCCGCAACCTTCTCATCAGCGTTGGGAGTCTCCACATGCTTCTTACAGTACTCAATAACCTTCGAAAGGATCTTACTCGTGACGTTAGGGAGCGGGATGCTGGTGTCAGCACAACCGTCTTCGATCATGTGTTTGATCGTCTGAGATTCCACCGCAACCGCCTCGTCGACCTCGAATGTTTCACCGTCGGAGCTTCTTAAGACGATTGTCTTTGATGATGACATGATTGTTGTTGGGAAATTAGAACGAAAATTGGCGATTTGGGAATGAGAAAACCCTAATTTTGGAGATTTGGGGGAAATTGGGAATTGGGGGAGGTATTTATAGGAAGATCTTTGAATGTGTTTTGAGTTGAGATTTTTTAACATGTTTAGTCCCTTGGGTTTGTTTAGTTTACAAAAGTAGATTGATTGTCGAAAGTTTGTATATGTTATATGAGGTGTATGTTATTCGTAATAAATTTAGTTTTAGATGTTGTTGAACACATTTTAGTTGAAAGAGTTTAGAGAAAGAAATTTGGTATTTGGACAAAGATCTTGATAAACTGAAATATATAACTAGAAAGTGTTGGGTTTAAATGCTTAATCTCCTAAAACTAAAAAGTTGTAGAAAGGGTATCAAACAAACTTCGATTGAACTCATTCTAGCGATATTGGAACCGTCTCGTCGAGCTATACGATCTTAGATATTGAAATAATATGTGTCACGTTAATGGTTTTTGACACGCATACAAGGGTTTGATGCAATGTCGCATGTTATATGCTTATTGGTTAGTTTGGTTTGCAAATAAAAAAGTAATGTATATCTTTGCATTTTCTAAAGTAAAAAAGGGATCCATTGATATATTATACATGTCATTAAATACAAAATCGCTGATACATAAGACGGTTATCGTCAAAACGATAAACACATAAACTTCTATCTTTCTCTTCTACTGTATATTTGAAATATTATGTATAAATCAGTGGCAGAGATTGACCAAAAGTTTCGAGGGGTGGAAAGTCATGGGATCCAATAGGCAAAATAATTGGGGGGACAACCCTATATAATTTTAAAATTTTCGGACGAAACATAAGAAATTTTACACTTCTAACTGAAACATTGGAGGGGCGGGTGCACCCCCCACTTCACACTAAGATACGTCCCTGGTATAAATATTTTTGTTTTGTAACATCCGGCCCCTCTCACAACCAATATTGTCCGCTTTGCCCTCGATGAGTTGCCCATCTAGGAACTCACGGATTTGTTTTTTGTTGCCTCGGTGGAGACTTCCCAGGAGGTCGTCCATCCTAGTACTACTCCTATCTGAGCACAGGTTTGCTCCACCATCCCGAACGATTTAGGAGTGGCTCTAATACCATTTGTAACGTCTGGCCACTCTCACCACCAATATTGTCCGCTTTGCCTCGATGGGTTGCCCATCCAGGAACTCACGGATTTGTTTTTGATTGCCTCGGAGGAGACTTCTCAGGAGGTCACCCATGCTAGTACTACTCCCACCTGAGCATGCTTAACTGTGGAGTTTTCATATGCTCCGCAGCCAACTAAACAAAAAACGCGTTGGTGATTTAAGAGGCGGGACGTGTCTTATTAACCAAGAATCTCTTCTGATCACGGTTGATGCGGTATTTGTATAGAGTGTCATAATGGTCCATGTTAGTCGGTATCAGTATCTTTACATGTTTTCTACTTAAAGTTGGTTTATGCTTCGTGTATATTAAGCATAATGGAACCATAGTCTATACTCGAAGTGAAAATTTACACTTTTTATATAAATATACAAAATAGAGAAGGAAAGTGCAATTTGTATATGATGGAGGATGTGTATGCGAATATTGAAACATTGGTGACCATTGGGTAAAAGTAGTAGATATGCATTAAAATACCTATCACATCGGTTCAACCCTTTACGCATATATACATATATATTTAATATTTAATTAGTATTAATTTAATAAATTGACGATTCAAAGCAATCTCATATTAATTTGATTTTGACATTGTACAGATTTATTAATTCGCTTTAAATTTTAAACATATAAAATAGACTTAAATTTTAAGGCATCATTTTTAACAGATTTATTAATTCGCTTTAGATTTTAAACAAATAAAATAGACTTAAATTTTAAGGCATCATTTTTTAACAGCAAATTTAGATAATCACTGGAATATCATCGTGTCACCAGTGGAACCACCGGATCATATCCATCTCCACTAGATAATGTCTATACACCTTCGTGTTTGCCTTATATCCTTTTGTTTGCCTTATACGTAGCCTTAGGACTACCTTCGTGTTGTTTGGGAGAATTGACATGCTTAGGGGATTATATAATAAGGGTATGTGCGTGTTTTATAATCCTATTTGCTTTATTATCTATAGCTACTATAGTTTACAACTTTCATTAGCAGTATTACTGTATGGCTATTTGGTAGGAATCTTTCAGCTATATTTTATTGGTACCTGTCCTATTTTCATATAGCTGAAGCGGGAGCAGTCTCTCTATTTCCTTAGGATAGGGTTAAGGTTTATTCCCATAACACCCTCCCTAAACCCTACTAATGGCTATGCTATTAGTACTGCAAAAATATATGTTACAACAAGGCCAACAACGTCGTAGTCTGTGTAACACCCCGAAAATTTACGTCCTATAATGTGTTGACACGTGTCATAGGTTTGAACGTGTGAAAGAATGTTCTTGAAGAACTAAAGTTGACAACCAGTGAAACTGTGTAAATATAAGGGTTCAAAGTGTCAACAATGAATAAATATACTTTGCAATAACCCTACATGATGTTTATAACCTTAAACGAATAGATCATGGATCATACGAAGCGAATTGTGAAAGAAAGTGAGAGATTACAAACTACAGGGGTTAAATGTGCCAACATGTTTAAGTTATACCTTTGAGTGACCTTTTGACAAACCCGAAGCTTTGTAACGATTAATTATGCTCACTAGAATGTACCACAAAAATCTCATGAAGTTTCGTTATCGTATGAGCAAGTTGTGATAAAATTCGTGTGTGAGGGTTAGAATCGTCAACATTGAAATTTAGGGCTTTTCGGGTGATCACAAAGTTACCCGAGGACTTGACAAAGTGGGTATAAGTATTAAAGCCCCCATATATAAATTACAAAGTCTTAAAATGCAAGAAACACCTTGAAAACGACCTTTCGGGGGACTAGGGACCAAAGTGCAATAAATGAAACAAGTGTGACCTGATCTGAGGGGCCATGCGGCCCGCCTCCCATATGTGAACATCTAATGCGGGCCGCCTGCGACCTGCAGATGCAGAAAAAACAGGCAGCTGCCTCTTGGTGCTTGTAACCGACTCAAATGCAATTGTTTCGATACTTTGGGCTGCCTAAAATGGTTTTTAGCTAGTAGGGGACTTGTGGATGATAATGCAACACTCCTAGACTTAGTTGTCGATGATCCATGCATGTTAGAAGTTATATATAAAGACCCACATGTTACTACATTGATCATTCATCACTTCTGAGCATTTCCAGAGTATTCAAGCAGGCCACAAGCATTTCACATCATCCATTAGTTGTGTGTAAGTATGCCTAACCTTCTCTAGTTCATTTATACTTAGTTAAAAGCCTAGAAATCAAACCGTTGTAACTACGGTTTGACTTTGTGATAAATCACAATCGGTCCAGAGATTTGTCGAATCGAAAGTTGTTATAAGTTGGTATTTATATGGTTAATAAACCCCAAAAAGGGCACTCACTGATTCGAATCCTAACTAGGTCGTTTATCGAGTCAAAGGTTGTCCGAAAAAGTCAACATAATTAGCATTTTGGAATTAACGCGTATTTAGCAATATAAAAGGCGTGTAATCTGTTTTATCAGTAATATAACTTGAAAATAAGTATAAAAACTTGTCTACGCTTGTTCGATTCGACAACTTTATGTTTTGAACCGGTTCGGAACCGAGAGACGCAAAAGTTTGACTTTTGCTTTGACCTCAGTTCTGACCCGATTTATATAGGTTTAGACATGCCTTAAAGTTCCATTAGGACCTAGTGGCATGTGTGTATAAGCCTCTGCGTTTATACCACTCGAATCCCTAATCGTCCGATGTTTCCGTTAAACGCCTAAATATTGACCGTAATGCCCTTATGACCATAAAACGAGATTTTTGGAAATGTGAAAGTGCCATAATCTTAGTTACTTATTTTTAGACTTGTACCTAAAATTTCACATCAGTTGGAGGTCTAGATAAGGAGTTATGCTTAATGACGTAATTTGAGTACTTTTAAGTAATTAAACGGCGTCATTAGCGTAAAGCCTATCTAAACCAAATTTTGGACACCAAACCTTTTACCCAATGATGTGATATAATATTTTGGGATTTTTAAATATTTTTAATTATTTTTAAACTGATCATAAGCTAGGTTTATCGCCTCGATTCGGTTAATACCAAAAATACCCTTTTCGGCCATAAAATGAGTTTTACAAATCCTTTTAACGCCAATCCAATTGCTACTGATTTTAAATAATAAATGGAGTATTTTGAGCCTGTTTATTTGATCAGAAAACTCAGAATCGTATTTTAACCCGTACATCGCTTAAAACGACTTTATACGCGTATTTAACGCATAGTTTGGGTTTAAAACTATTTTAGTATATAAGACTTATTACCAAAGGTTATAACCTGTTAAAATAAGCTATTTTACTGATCAACTCAGACCCGGATCACAGGTGTCTAATTAAACCCTTGTATAATCTTTAAAATGACCAAAATACCCCTACGGGGCTTATTAAGAGATTAAACTCGTTTGGGGCGTCACGGGTGATATCCTACTGATGTCACAACTTATTTGAGGCGTGTTAACTTAGGAAACCTGTTTAGGACTCTTACGGATACCCGTTACGCTTCAAGCGCGTTCGGTTCGGTTTATGTAACTAGTTTACATAAATTAGCCGAAACGGGTCAAACCTTATCGGTTTTATCTCAAAATCCAGAATGTGTATCATATACCCATATTAAGCAAGTCTTCAAACTTGTCGGGTCTAAATCACATTCTATCCGGTCTTCGCTTAATCGTGCGTACGAACCGTATCTTTAAAAACTAACCGGTCTAAGCGTAAGCTTAACTAAAGACCCGTTAGGATTCTAATAGGTTATTATAAACCTTCGTTCCAGATTAGGAGAACCAGTAAAAGATACTTGCACTCGCTGATTTTGAACTATACTTACTCAGGTAAATACTTTTAACTTATTTTCCCTATACGGGCTTGGGGTACGGTATATAAAATACCGCTTGGTCGGGGCGTTGAATCTTTGATTGAATGAATGATAATTAAAGTATTGAGACGTCTCGTTTAATATTGTTTTGTTTGCTTAAAGCCTTTGGGGGGTTAATGACCGTGTCCCGGATATCCCTGACATCATTTTACGAAATGGCTACGACCTTAGCACTCAGGTGTAGGCGTACACCTGTCAGTGTCTCATAAATAAAGTGGTGTGTTAATTGATCTTTAACTCGGCTCGATCCGGGCTACTGAACGCATAAGGAACATGTAAATCCCTACAAGTATTATATATTTAAATAATTATCCCAAGTTATAAAATATTATTTGTGCCTTGTGCCTTAAATGCATTTTCTTAAACTCTTTTCAAAATGAGTCGGTTGATTGTATTTACCAGTGTAAACTGACGTATTTTCTTAAAAAGGTTAAGTGCAGGTACTACGCGAAATAGGCTGGCATGTCTCCTAGCATCCACATTAAGTCTCGCCAGCTTGGATGTCATAAACTGTTGAACATTTGTTTCCTTTTTATTTGGATCTACCTGTGGATTTATATTCGACTGATTGTGATACTTAATATTACAATATCGTTTGGTTGAATTAAATCTATACTTTGCTTCCGCTGTGCATTTAAATATTGTGTTGTTTGACTATTATGTTGCCAACCACGTCACGATACTCCCCTACCGGGCCCACCGGTAACACGTGGAAATTCGGGGTGTGACAGGTTGGTATCAGAGCCAACACTGAGTGAATTAAACACTAACCTTTTGTGTTTAATCTCAGTTACACAATTGCACATTTCTAAATCTTTGAGTCTAGACAAAGAACTTAGGAATAATCCAAATTGTTCAAATTTTTTTTTTATTTAAATTTTGTCCTTTATTTTTCCTTGTTATTACCTTGTGTATTTTAACAGGTACAATAATGCCGCCAAGATTTAGACGAGGTGGTCGAGGAAAGGAGCCAGCTAGCGCCCCTAACGACCATGAGGCAGGGTCTTCATACCGACGAACTTCTTCTACAAGGAATGACGAAACGAGGGAGCTATGGAGGACATATGAAGACTCTGCCAGGCGATCTTTTTCGCACGCCTCAACACCTCCATATCATGACTCTTATGAGCCTCAGTCAGAGAATGAACCCCACAACCCGCAACGTTTCTTTGGCGACCCTACTCCTGTCTTTCAGGGTCAGTTTAACCCAGCAGAGTACCTACCAGAGCACGTGGGCTTTAACCCACTAGGACCAGAGGATCACTTTTCGGGTGATCAAGATATGGACGAGGACACAGATCCCGTCGAGGCTTCAACCGGATCCTTGAACCATCCTTTCGTGATCTCAGACGGTTCGTCTTTCCACGGAACACCATACCAGGGTCCGGATAGTCACATGGCACGGTTCGAACGGTGTGAGTGGTACTATACACCATCTGAACACTCATCACCTCATCAGCAGCCGCCACTGCAGCGGCAAAATCCCTCTGGGGATCCACGTTATGAGGCAGTCACGCCACCGCCTCCGCCGCCGCCAGTGCATCTAGAGCCTCCAGAGCCACCAAGACGTAGGAGGACTGGTGCACGGATCTCAGCACGAGAAGTTGATTTTCGTCTCAACACCCCTCAACACTCTAGCGGCAGCCATTACCCGCCTACTTATGAAGTCCCACAGATGGGTGGACCTTCTGTCCCAGTTTCGGAGGTGAATTCAGCACCTATTGTACCGCCATCACCGGGTTTTGGCCACCCAATCCCTGCTTATACTGCTCCGGCAGCTTACAACCCATATGGACCACCAGCATACCATGGCTATAACTATGCTGATGATCCTTACAACGTGGCATCAAGCTACCATGCCCATAATAATCCTGAGGGACCATACGGACCCCCTTGGGGAATGGGATACCCAGCTCGGGGGTATCAAGCACCTGTTCAGCCGCCACCACAGTACCAGCCACCACGGGCTCCTCCTCCTGAGCAGGAGGAACTCCGCCGAAGACTGGCCAAAGTGGAGCGAGACTTCCAGAAGGAACGTAGGAAGAATGAGGGATTTATGAGTGGCTTGGCAAATTTGCTTAAGGGGAAGAAGAAACGGGATCGTTAAATCCCCATATATATATTGTTGTATTTCCTTGTTTAAATCAAGTCCCTACGTGGACATTTATTTATGTATGTATGTAGTCCCTGCGTGGACATCTATCTTTGTACTTAGTCCCTACGTGGACTTGTCTCTAGTAGTCCCTGCGTGGACATTTACTTTTGTAGACCATCCCTGTGGGGACATGTATAGCTCCTGCGTGGGCATCTGTTTCTGTGAAAAGTCCCGTTTAGGGCAAAATGTACTACTTTTAGTATTAATGGAATGTAAGTTTATAAATTTCATCTTTGCTAAATTATGCATAATTAAATTATATATGAAATAAATAAATCAGAATCATTCCTTTTAAAAATCTATCTGCCTAAGCTATTTTAATTAAGGATCTTAAAAGTATAACCTAGCCTGCATGTCATTTTAAGACCTGGCCCAGATGGTAAAACTAGTTAAAAAGATCCCAATCCCTGTTAACATCTGAAAACATGTTAACACTCCTGGCAGACGCGATTCGTTAAAAACACACGTGTTATTATTATATATGGATCTTTTCAAAGATTCTAAACCCAAATAAATGATCTCTGAATCATGGGTTAAATCATTAATAAATATGATCAGTTCTTTTTACCATCCATTGATAATGGAATGCCTACGGGCCCTTCTCATTTTCATATGAGACAAAAGACAGTATTAGTCTGTGACCCTGTCTGATAAAGGTAATGAACTTTGTTCAAACCTTCATGCTTTGATTCTCTGAAATCATAGCTTATAATCTATATTGTCCCTGTGACTAGGCCTTATGTGCTAATAAAAACTGTTAATGTTTTATAATTAGGATAAATTATATTAGAAATCCTAAATAAACATGAGAAATAAATTAACCATATATGGTCTATGTTACCACGGTTAATAAAAATTGCCATAAAAGACAATTATATGATAAACTCACCAATAAATTATTGTCGATATGTTACAGTTTAAGCTACATGGCAGACTCAAACGAGGTCAACAGTCACCCAGGGATAGTGAATGATAATGCCCATGTAAACGTAGCGGGTGCAGAGTTGCAAGCTATGATAGACAATGCGGTTAATAGAGCTATGGATAGACAACACCATGGATCAAGTGGTACCCATACGAGGACCCATTCTGCATCACACACTAGAACACCCTCCAGGACCCACACTGCCCACAACAGTAATTCTCACCACTCCTCGAATCAAAGGAGTAATCCATCCCAAAGAGTCGTACAGAACCAAGAACCTCATAATAGGGGTTGCACCTATAAGTACTTTGTCTCGTGCAAACCCCGGGACTTCAATGGGGAAAAAGGTGCTGTTGATTGCATGACGTGGATGGATGAAATGGATACTGTGGTGGATATTAGTGGTTGCCATAATAGGGATATTGTGAAGTTTGTCTCACAGTCTTTCAAAGGAGAAGCCTTAGCCTGGTGGAGATCGTTGATCCAGGCCACAGGGAAAGTCCCGTTATACAACATGACCTGGGAACAGTTCATGGCACTAATCAAGGAAAATTTCTGCCCTCAACATGAGGTTGAGAGAATTGAATCTGATTTCCTGGCACTGGTCATGAAAAACCTGGACTGTCAGGCCTACCTTACCACTTTCAATACTTTGTCAAGGTTGGTCCCTTACTTGGTAACTCCGGAGCCTAAACGTATAGCTCGTTTTATCGGGGGTTTGGAACCGGAGATCAAAGCAAGTGTAAAGGCCTCCAGACCAACCACTTTTCGGTCAGTAACGGACATATCATTATCTCTGACCTCAGATGCTGTCAGGCTGAGGTCACAAAGGAAAAATGATACCGAAAAGAGGAAGCGTGAGGATGACAACTCACGACGATCAGACAAGAAGCTGAAGGGAAACAATGACCAAAAGAAGGGGTCAGGTTTTAAGAAGGAGGGTCAACAGTCGGGCGAAAAACCCAGATGTAAAACCTGCAAGAGACAGCACTTTGGGAAGTGCAGGTTTGAATCCAACTCACAAACACAATCGAAGCCTTTTGCATATGGGTTGTGCAAGTCCAAGGAACACAAAACCTTGGATTGCAAGAAGATAAAGGATGCGACCTGCTATGGTTGCAATGAAAAAGGGCACATCAGGAGCAATTGCCCAAAATATGCCAAGAAGCCGGAAGAGGCTAAGAAGACCAATGCTAGGGTCTTCAGGATGGATGCTAAGGAAGCCGTCAAGGACGACAACGTGATAACAGGTACCTTTCTCGTAAATGATGTTTATGCGAGAGTGTTATTTGATTCAGGCGCTGATAAGTCGTTTGTAGATAATAAGTTTTGTGAATTGTTGAAACTACCTGTTAAGACTTTAAGTGTGAAGTATGAGGTGGAACTAGCAGATGGCACTTTAGAAACCGCTTCAACCTTATTAGATGGATGTTTCATATCCATTAGGAACCACTCTTTTCCTTTGTCCCTACTTCCTTTAAAACTAGCCGGTTTCGACATAGTTTTGGGTATGGACTGGTTATCTCATAACCAGGCCCAGATTATTTGCAATAAGAAGCAAGTGAGGATCAAGACTTCGTCTGGTGAATCACTTACTATCCAGGGAGATACCCAGTATGGGCTGCCCGAGAAGATGTCTATACTCAAAGACTCAAAGTGTTTGAAGAAGGGCTGTGTCATCTACATGGCACAGGTGATTACTGATGAGCCGAAACCCAAGATTGGAGATATCCCAGTCATTTCTGAATACCCCGATGTATTTCCTGAAGAACTACCTGGTTTGCCACCAGATAGGCAAGTGGAATTCAGAATTGACATTATTCCTGGATCAGCACCAGTTGCAAGGGCGCCTTATAGGTTGGCACCAACAGAGATGAAGGAATTGAGGACGCAGCTAGATGATTTACTAGCCAAAGGTTTCATCAAACCTAGTTCGTCTCCTTGGGGAGCACCAGTTTTATTTGTTAAAAATAAGGATGGATCGATGCGACTGTGCATCGACTACCGTGAGCTTAATAAGGTTACTATCAAGAATAGGTATCCTTTGCCCAGAATCGACGATCTGTTCGATCAACTTCAAGGGGCAAGTTTCTTCTCTAAGATTGACTTGAGGTCAGGCTACCATCAATTGAAGGTTAGAGACGAAGATGTGCACAAAACAGCATTTAGGACTCGTTATGGTCATTACGAGTTCCTAGTGATGCCTTTTGGGCTCACTAATGCACCAGCCGCGTTCATGGATCTCATGAATCGCGTTTGCAAGCCGCACTTAGACAAATTCGTCATCGTCTTCATAGACGACATCCTCATCTACTCAAAGAACCAAGCTGACCATGAGAAGCATCTTCACTGCATACTGGAACTACTTCATAAAGAGAAGCTCTATGCCAAGTTCTCAAAGTGTGAATTCTGGCTTCGAGCAGTCCAATTTCTTGGACATGTTGTTAGTGAGCGTGGTATCCAAGTAGATCCCGCTAAAGTTGAATCTGTCATGAATTGGCATGAGCCAAAGACGCCTACAGAAATTCGTAGCTTCCTAGGTTTGGCAGGATACTATAGGCGATTCATTGAAAACTTTTCAAGGATTGCTGCACCCCTGACTTCGCTGACACGTAAGAAGATTAAGTTTGACTGGGGTCCTAAGCAGCAGGAATCCTTTGATATTCTGAAACAAAAGTTGAGCAATGCTCCGGTACTAACATTGCCTGATGGAATAGAGGAGTTTGTAGTTTATTGTGATGCATCACACACCGGGATGGGTTGTGTGCTTATGCAGAAAGGCAAAGTCATTGCCTATGCTTCACGCCAGTTAAAGGTGCACGAAAAGAATTACACCACCCACGATTTGGAGTTGGGTGCCGTTGTATTCGCACTAAAACTGTGGAGGCACTACTTATATGGAATCAAATGTGTGATCTATTCTGATCACAAAAGCCTTCAACATCTGTTCAACCAGAAGGACTTGAACATGAGGCAACGCCGTTGGATGGAAACTCTTAATGATTACGATTGTGAAATAAGATACCATCCCGGCAAGGCGAATGTAGTCGCCGATGCCTTGAGTCGGAAAGAAAGAGTGAAACCCATCCGAATCAATGCCAAGAGCATGGAAATAAAGAACAACTTGATAGAAAGGTTGTTAGCTGCACAGAAGGAAGCTGTGTTGGAAGCTAACTATCCTAAAGAAAAGCTAGGAGTAACTGAGGAGCAGTTATCTCTTAGTAAGGATGGAATTCTTAGATTGAATGGACGGATATGGGTTCCAATTTATGGAGGACTACGAGATGTTATCCTCCAGGAAGCCCACAGCTCTAAATATTCTGTTCATCCTGGAGCTGATAAAATGTACCAAGATCTAAGGGCAAACTATTGGTGGATAGGCTTGAAAAAGTCTGTAGCCACTCATGTAGCCAAATGCTTGACATGTGCACAAGTCAAGGCAGAACATCAAAAACCGTCAGGTTTACTACAACAACCTGAACTTCCTACTTGGAAGTGGGAAATGGTAACTATGGATTTTATCACCAAGTTACCTAAGACAAGGAAAGGAAATGACACCATCTGGGTGATAGTTGACCGACTGACTAAGTCAGCACATTTCCTACCTATTAAGGAGACCTACAGCTCCGATATGTTAGCCCAACTGTACGTTGATAAGATTGTAGCTCTACATGGCATACCTGTAGCTATTATCTCTGACCGAGATACTAGATACACATCACATTTTTGGAAAAGTTTCCAACAATCTTTGGGCACACGTTTGAACTTTAGTACGGCTTACCATCCACAGACTGACGGTCAGAGTGAGCGTACTATTCAAACGTTAGAAGACATGCTGCGTGCATGTGCGATCGATTTGGGAGGTAGTTGGGATAAGAACCTACCATTAATCGAATTCTCCTACAACAATAGCTACCATACCAGCATCAAGGCTGCGCCTTTTGAGGCATTATACGGTAGAAAGTGTAGATCGCCTGTTTGTTGGGCGGAAGTTGGAGAAGTCCAGTTATCAGGACCAGAGATCGTGTTCGAAACGACTGACAAGGTTGTCCAGATTCGTAACAATCTCCAAGCTGCCCGGGATAGGCAGAAGAGTTACGCTGATCCAAGTCGTAAGGATTATCACTTCGAAGTAGGTGAAAAAGTCCTACTTAAAGTGTCACCCTGGAAGGGAGTGATGCGATTTGGTAAGAAGGGTAAGCTAAGCCCGAGATACATAGGACCTTTCGAGGTTATCGAACGTGTCGGGTCAGTTGCCTACAAGTTAAACTTACCGGAAGAGCTCAGTAGTATACACAATGTGTTCCACATCTGCAATCTGAAGAAGTGTTTCGCTGACGAATAAGTGGTTATACCCTATACAGATGTGCATATTGATGAGAGCTTGAAATTTGTGGAAAAACCTTTGTCGATCGAAGATCGACAGGTGAGGAAGCTTCGAAGGAAGCATATACCTTTTGTAAAGGTCAAATGGGATGCCCGAAGAGGTCCCGAATTCACGTGGGAGGTTGAATCCACGATGAAAGAAAAGTACCCTTACTTGTTTCAGTAAATCTCGGGTCGAGATTTCTTTTAAGGGGGTGAGGATGTAACACCCCGAAAATTTACGTCCTATAATGTGTTGACACGTGTCATAGGTTTGAACGTGTGAAAGAATATTCTTGAAGAACTAAAGTTGACAACCAGTGAAACTGTGTAAATATAAGGGTTCAAAGTGTCAACAATGAATAAATATACTTTGCAATAACCCTACATGATGTTTATAACCTTAAACGAATAGATCATGGATCATACGAAGCGAATTGTGAAAGAAAGTGAGAGATTACAAACTACAGGGGTTAAATGTGCCAACATGTTTAAGTTATACCTCTGAGTGACCTTTTGACAAACCCGAAGCTTTGTAACGATTAATTATGCTCACTAGAATGTACCACAAAAATCTCATGAAGTTTCGTTATCGTATGAGCAAGTTGTGATAAAATTCGTGTGTGAGGGTTAGAATCGTCAACATTGAAATTTAGGGCTTTTCGGGTGATCACAAAGTTACCCGAGGACTTGACAAAGTGGGTATAAGTATTAAAGCCCCCATATATAAATTACAAAGTCTTAAAATGCAAGAAACACCTTGAAAACGACCTTTCGGGGGACTAGGGACCAAAGTGCAATAAATGAAACAAGTGTGACCTGATCTGAGGGGCCATGCGGCCCGCCTCCCATATGTGAACATCTAATGCGGGCCGCCTGCGACCTGCAGATGCAGAAAAAACAGGCAGCTGCCTCTTGGTGCTTGTAACCGACTCAAATGCAATTGTTTCGATACTTTGGGCTGCCTAAAATGGTTTTTAGCTAGTAGGGGACTTGTGGATGATAATGCAACACTCCTAGACTTAGTTGTCGATGATCCATGCATGTTAGAAGTTATATATAAAGACCCCACATGTTACTACATTGATCATTCATCACTTCTGAGCATTTCCAGAGCATTCAAGCAGGCCACAAGCATTTCACATCATCCATTAGTTGTGTGTAAGTATGCCTAACCTTCTCTAGTTCATTTATACTTAGTTAAAAGCCAAGAAATCAAACCGTCGTAACTACGGTTTGACTTTGTGATAAATCACAATCGGTCCAGAGATTTGTCGAATCGAAAGTTGTTATAAGTTGGTATTTATATGGTTAATAAACCCCAAAAAGGGCACTCACTGATTCGAATCCTAACTAGGTCGTTTATCGAGTCAAAGGTTGTCCGAAAAAGTCAACAGAATTAGCATTTTGGAATTAACGCGTATTTAGCAATATAAAAGGCATGTAATCTGTTTTATCAGTAATATAACTTGAAAATAAGTATAAAAACTTGTCTACGCTTGTTCGATTCGACAACTTTATGTTTTGAACCGGTTCGGAACCGAGAGACGCAAAAGTTTGACTTTTGCTTTGACCTCAGTTCTGACCCGATTTATATAGGTTTAGACATGCCTTAAAGTTCCATTAGGACCTAGTGGCATGTGTGTATAAGCCTCTGCGTTTATACCACTCGAATCCCTAATCGTCCGATGTTTCCGTTAAACGCCTAAATATTGACCGTAATGCCCTTATGACCATAAAACGAGATTTTTGGAAATGTGAAAGTGCCATAATCTTAGTTACTGATTTTTAGACTTGTACCTAAAATTTCACATCAGTTGGAGGTCTAGATAAGGAGTTATGCTTAATGACGTAATTTGAGTACTTTTAAGTAATTAAACGGCGTCATTAGCGTAAAGCCTATCTAAACCAAATTTTGGACACCAAAACTTTTACCCAATGATGTGATATAATATTTTGGGATTTTTAAAGATTTTTAATTATTTTTAAACTGATCATAAGCTAGGTTTATCGCCTCGATTCGGTTAATACCAAAAATACCCTTTTCGGCCATAAAATGAGTTTTACAAATCCTTTTAACGCCAATCCAATTGCTACTGATTTTAAATAATAAATGGAGTATTTTGAGCCTGTTTATTTGATCAGAAAACTCAGAATCGTATTTTAACCCGTACATCGCTTAAAACGACTTTATACGCGTATTTAACGCATAGTTTGGGTTTAAAACTATTTTAGTATATAAGACTTATTACCAAAGGTTATAACCTGTTAAAATAAGCTATTTTACTGATCAACTCAGACCCGGATCACAGGTGTCTAATTAAACCCTTGTATAATCTTTAAAATGACCAAAATACCCCTACGGGGCTTATTAAGAGATTAAACTCGTTTGGGGCGTCGCGGGTGATATCCTACTGATGTCACAACTTATTTAAGGCGTGTTAACTTAGGAAACCTGTTTAGGACTCTTACGGATACCCGTTACGCTTCAAGCGCGTTCGGTTCGGTTTATGTAACTAGTTTACATAAATTAGCCGAAACGGGTCAAACCTTATCGGTTTTATCTCAAAATCCAGAATGTGTATCATATACCCATATTAAGCAAGTCTTCAAACTTGTCGGGTCTAAATCACATTCTATCCGGTCTTCGCTTAATCGTGCGTACGAACCGTATCTTTAAAAACTAACCGGTCTAAGCGTAAGCTTAACTAAAGACCCGTTAGGATTCTAATAGGTTATTATAAACCTTTGTTCCAGATTAGGAGAACCAGTAAAAGATACTTGCACTCGCTGATTTTGAACTATACTTACTCAGGTAAATACTTTTAACTTATTTTCCCTATACGGGCTTGGGGTACGGTATATAAAATACCGCTTGGTCGGGGCGTTGAATCTTTGATTGAATGAATGATAATTAAAGTATTGAGACGTCTCGTTTAATATTGTTTTGTTTGCTTAAAGCCTTTGGGGGGGTTAATGACCGTGTCCCGGATATCCCTGACATCATTTTACGAAATGGCCACGACCTTAGCACTCAGGTGTAGGCGTACACCTGTCAGTGTCTCATAAATAAAGTGGTGTGTTAATTGATCTTTAACCCGGCTCGATCCGGGCTACTGAACGCATAAGGAACATGTAAATCCCTACAAGTATTATATATTTAAATAATTATCCCAAGTTATAAAATAGAGTTAATAGCCAAAATGGTCCCTGAGGTTTGACCACTTTTGCCACTTTAGTCCAAAATCCAAAATTTTTAAATCTGGGTCCCTGAGGTTTGCATTTTGTTGTCATTTTAGTCCAAATTTCAAAAACCCCATTTTTTTACTGTTGCAACTAGTCTATTTTGTCCTTTTGTGGAGGGGTATTTTGGTCATTTTTATGAGTTATTATAAAAAATATATAACAAACATTCCTCTATTATAGCACCCAGATCATCAAAAGCTTTAAAAAACCCAGATCATCAAAGCAGATCATCAAACCCAGATGAACTCTCTCTCTTCTCTCTCTCTATAGCACCTGAACCACCACCGCCCCCATCCAACCTGAACTACCTTCATCAAACCCAGATCAACTCTTCACACAAAAATATAGTTTATCCACATCCACCCCAAATCTCTCGATCTCTCCATCTCGATCTCCGATTCCGACGAGGGTTCCGGTGCCGGTGACGGCACACAGCGGCAGTAGCAGGACCCGGTAAGCACTCCTCTCAGTTCCTCGTTTTCTTGTATGTTTCTGATGAAGACGATGACAGTTGCTGATGTTAATGATGGTGTCAGTGGTGATGTTACTCGACGGAACCGCCGGCAACGGAACCAGCCGACGGCGACGGTAATGGAGGTGATGATATGGTCAGGCTTTGATTTTGGCTCGGGTTACCAGGAAGAGGTTTAATGGTTCGGGTTTTGTTCGGATTTTGAAGAACTTGGATTTTGAAGAAGATGATGGGTTTGGGTTTGCTTTGGGTTTGGTGAAGGTGGTGACGGCGGCTGTTTGACGTAGTTGGGTGGCCGGTGGTGGTGGTGGTAGTGGCGATGATGAAGCCAGTTGATGACCAAAATGACCAAAAGGTTTAGGGATATGTTGAAGAAGATGATGGGTTTGAATATTGGTCTGTGAAATCGAATACGAGTTTTATGATTCTGTATATATTAAATTTTAGATATCTGTAGTTTTGTTATATATTCAGATCGAATTTAACATTGTGCAAAAGTTTTATGTTGAAATTAGATTCGTTCATTTTTAGTAGATTCTGGATATCTACTGGGAAGATGAACTGGGTTTTTTTTGGGAAGATGAACTCTAAATGTGGGGTATAATGACCAAAATGCCCTGAGAAAAAGGACAAAAATCAGGTTTTTTTTAGAAATCTGACCTGATTTGAAATTTGGACTAAAATGGCAACAAAATGCAAACCTCAAGGACCCAGATTTAAAGATTTTGGATTTTGGACTAAAGTGGCAAAAGTGATCAAACCTCAGGGACCATTTTGGCTATTAACTCTATAAAATATTATTTGTGCCTTGTGCCTTAAATGCATTTTCTTAAACTCTTTTCAAAATGAGTCGGTTGATTGTATTTACCAGTGTAAACTGACGTATTTTCTTAAAAATGTTAAGTGCAGGTACTACGCGAAATAGGCTGGCATGTCTCCTAGCATCCACATTAAGTCTCGCCAGCTTGGATGTCATAAACTGTTGAACATTTGTTTCCTTTTTATTTGGATCTACCTGTGGATTTATATTCGACTGATTGTGATACTTAATATTACAATATCGTTTGGTTGAATTAAATCTATACTTTGCTTCCGCTGTGCATTTAAATATTGTGTTGTTTGACTATTATGTTGCCAACCACGTCACGATACTCCCCTACCGGGCCCACCGGTAACACGTGAAAATTCGGGGTGTGACAGTCTGGTCATAGGGTATACATTCGATGTTAGCCATTCATCCCGTAGGTTGGGGGTTGTGGTGTTTCCACACCCTGTTGCTCGATCATGTTCTTCTTTGACTATACCTTGTTGTGTTATCATGGTCCCACTAATCTCGTTACACCATCTCTCTTTGCCACCTCACTTTCTTTCACCACCACATCCGCACCTCTCCCCGCTTCCACACCAAATGGCCTTAATCCCACCAAATCCTAGCTTCTTGTTAGAGAGCGGAGATTATCACTCTCATCACTTGTCATGTCATTATCGTTTTTCATCATTTAACTATCACTAAATCCATATTTTGGTTTACCACTTAAGTTAGTAGAGATCATTTGCTTTTCAAGAACTTTGTATTAATATGCACAACTAATATAACAAAACTTATACAAATATTTGTTTTATCAACGTTTGTAAAAGTGTTAAATAATAATCAAAGTCTTATTTAGGAAACCTCAAATAACAAATTTAGGCATTATTTATCTAGAAAATCACTTTGCATAAATATAGCAAACACATGGAAGGAAAAACTCAAACCTCCACCACTAACTCCAAATTATACCTATCGAACCGGTAGATCCTCTTAAGCCTTGTGATAACCGCATTTGTCTCTCTTATACCAAATATCTTACAAATAACAACGAACTATTCAATTTACACGTTTTCTAACCTTAATCTTATGGCCAACATCTCCCAATTTTATTTTCTCATTCCTAAAAACCCCGGTGACCGATGATCAACTACTTAAATTATCATTACCAACGTAAAACTTCATCCAAAATATGGATTCGAGAAGCCGGTTGGCATTCATGCTCCTCTTGATCGCCAACACATTGGTATTTGTTTGTTCTGATAACGATGAGAACGAATATACCCCTGGACCTGTGACATACAATGCCAAGTCCGTTATTGTTGGTGGGAACCCGATACTTATATTCTCGGGTTCCATTCATTATCCCCGAAGCACTCCTGAGGTACAATGTATTTGATATTTTTCGTGTTCGTTTATTTATAATTATTAACATGTATTTATAACTTAATATTTTATAACTTAATATATTTGGTTAAAATTTTGAATTAGATGTGGCCAGATATTATAAGAATGGCAAAAGAAGGAGGATTAAACACTATTGCAACTTATGTTTTTTGGAACGCTCATGAGCCTGTTCAAGGCCAGGTTGTTTTTCAGTTAATTATATTTTATTAGATTTAATTTTTGAAAACTTATTTTATTTTATTTCTTTTTGGTAGTATAATTTTACAGGAAATTATGATTTGGTGAAATTTATCAAATTAATTGCTGAACATAAAATGTATGTTGTTCTACGACTTGGGCCCTTCATTCAGGCAGAATGGAATCTTGGGTAATAAATTCATTTTATTTTTTTATTATATTAGTTTAGTTGAATTTTATTTTCTATAAAACCTGTTTTTGATTGTCATGTATTTTTTTTCTGGAAATTTTATGTGCAGAGGACTGCCATTCTGGTTAAGAGACATCCCCAACATCGTATTCCGCTCATATAACGAACCATATATGGTCCGTAATCATTTTAAAACGTATTACTAATTGGGTGTTCACGGTCCAGTTAGACCGGTTTTGATGAAAACTTTGGACTAACTAAATAAACTGGACTGGTTGGGTCATCCGAACCTGGCCAAACGGTTTAGTATGGCAGTTTGGACAGGTTGAAACTTTTTTTAAATGTTAGTTTGTTTTAAAATTTTTAAAGCGATAAAAACGGCTTATAATATCATAGATATTCATAATTGAATGTTAAAAAAATGAAAAAAACTAAATGATAAATGCAAACGACCGAATCAGTTTACACAGTCAGTTTCAAGTTCCAAATGGTTAGACCTATTTTTTCAAATAGTATGAACCTCAAATCCGCGGTACCATCCTGGTTTCTTTGGTTTTAGTGGTTCAACTGGTTTCAAAGATTTATAAACACCCTTACCATAACTTATACATGACCTAGCATCATTATCATCATTTACATAACCAAAAGGTTTTCTATTTCTCTAGAAACATATGAAAAGATACATCGAATATATGGTAAATATGATGAAGGCGGAGAAGTTGTTTGCGCCTCAAGGAGGACCTATCATCATGGCACAGGTACCCCATGTTCATGCAATCTAAACAATCATCCTTCGATGGTTAAGTAGCGATTGTGTTGCAGGTTGAAAACGAGTACAATCATGTCCAAGAATCATACAAAGAAAAAGGCACTCAATACGTCAAGTGGGCAGCAGACATGGCAACCTCGTTGTATCCCGGTGTCCCGTGGATCATGTGCAAGCAAAAGGATGCTCCTCAGAATGTTGTAAGTTCTAGTGTCGGATTTATAAATCAGCTATTAGATGGACCATGGTTAAACTTAAGGAAAAATCACGAAAATGAACCGTTACAGTGACATTTCTAGTAAAACAACCATTTGAACTTTTTGTGAACACGTATATTTGACCAATACAAATGAATACACGAAAATGTGACACAATTAAAGAGTCACGTGGACTTGTATGTGGCAAATGGCGTGGTTTTGACCTTAAAAATAGACATTTGCACGGTTTCAACTTGGGCCTTAAAAATCGAAAGTTGTGTGACCAAACAAGCATTCGGGTGGTGACATGTCAGCCCTAAACAAAAAAATGACGTGTTTTGGCTTTAAAAACCGACAATCACGTGCATTTAGCCTTAAAATCCAAAATGCCCCAGCCGAGAGGCAATCGTAAATGAAACGCCAAACCTAAACCAAAACCGACACAGTTTTAGGCTAAAAAATTAAAATGGTGAGACCAAGTTATTTAGCCAATTACATTTTGACACCTAAGCACTAAAACTTTTTTTTCCTTTAGATGTGACATTTTGACCCTTTACATGATCAATAGTCACATTGAAACTTTCTGATTTGATTACAACTATTGTTGTAAAAATCCAGACTAGGCGTCGGTTAAATACCAATTAATCCTGATTAATCGTTAGTCCCCACCCAACCGCCCTGGCGATTATTTCAACACTGCTTACAACTCAATTTAGGGGTGTTCATCGGTTCGGTTTATGGTTTATTTGGTTTATTCGGTTCGGTTTATTCGGTTTTCAAAATTTTGTACCCCAAACCAAAACCAAACCAAACCAAATAAGGAATATGCAAACCGATCCAAACCAAACCAAATTCAATTCGGTTTGGTTTCGGATAGAAACCAAATAAACCAAATCTAACCAAATTGTACGTAAGTAATTTTTTTCCTAATTTATATTTATATTTGTGTTCCAACTTCCGAACATCACAACTATTTTACACCTAACAATATATGAATACAAGAAAGTCTCATTGTGAAATAAAGCAAACACATCCATAAAGCAGTCGTAGATACAACCACAAAGTTAAAGCTTCAAAGTTCAAAACATAGATCATAGAAAATAAATAGTTAACAAGTCTAGTGGCACAAAATATAAATAATCTTTAAACATGAGTCTTTCTCCAACTAGAATGAACCTGCATACATAACCCATTCCTCCAATCATGCATAACCCTTCATTTCTACAAGAAAAAGGAATACCAATATATGTTTAGTTGTATTAACTTGTAAATATAATATAAATATAAATAATGTTTGTTAAAAGAATAATGAGAAACGGGTCAAAAAAACAATAACCTTCTTCCAGCTTATCAAGCTCTTCAATGTTCTCTTCCACGTTAACAACATCACCATCTGGACGAATCCAATCTTGACAACAAATTAAAGCTTCAACAATTGGAGGACTTAAAGAACTCCTAAATGTATCAAGCACCCTACCTCCCGTGCTAAATGTTGATTCAGAAGCCACTGTTGAAATAGGAATAGCTAGAATATCACGATCACGAGCAACAAGTGACAATATAGGAAATGCTCCACTTCTCTTCTTCCACCAATCTAAAACAGTGAAATCTTGACTTTCAAACCATATATCATCTCCTTCGATCTCCTCTTTCAAATACCTATCTACTTTAGTTTTTTAATCTTCAGCCACACCCGATGCTGCCTTTTGCCTCTTTACCTCAGCCATGTTTCTCTCCCTAAGTGATTTAAATGTATCGTCAACGCTGCCAAACAAATTAAAAGATTGGCTACTTGAATCCTCGACATTCACGGTCTTAGAAGACGACGAAGAAGCCTTGGGTGCATGCATGCCCGGAACCCCAAACCCATCCATAAGATAACGAGAAAAAACATAGTCCTCCTCTATATGTCTTTCAAATGCTCTTTCATACTCACATGCAACACTCAACATCAAATAAGTGGAGTTCCAACGAGTAGGAACGTCCAAAGTTAAAGACTTTTGGCATTCAACTTGAAAGGTGTGTCCATTTCCCTTTAAGAATGCACCTTTATTTTCCACAAACTTGAAAGGTAACTCATCAATAATTAGCATCTCAACTATTGCTCTCCTACCTTTCTTCTGGTCTAACCTAAAAGATTGAAAACTAACTTTACTATCCCCGGTTTCCTCGTCTTTATCTATGTTAAATGCAAGGTGTGACTGATTAGTAGAACTATTTGGATTACCAGCACATTTCGAAGCATGAATACGCATGTTAGATGTCCCAGAACTTGATTCAGCAGCATAATTTCCAGAACAGTAGTTACATCGTGCCCTTTGTTTTCCATCTTCATCCTTGTATTTAGTGAAATGTTGCCATACACTTGACCTTCCGACGCAGACCCTCTTTTTTTTCTGTGATTCATTTGAGCGGCCCGAATTCAAGTTGCTAGCAGCATTAGAATCGCCCTCCATAGACATTCTGACCTAATTCATAAAGAATTAAAGCGAACATAAGTACAGATTCACGAGGGTTTGAGATGAATACAACAACTTTATTGAAAACATATGTATTTTAAAGTTAAAATGAATACAATCAGTTTACGAGCGAGTAACCAGAGAAGGGATTAGAACAGACCTGGAGGGTTTGATATTCACGAGCGAGTAACCAGAGAAGGCGAGAAGCAGACCAGTCGGCTGAAGATAAATGAAGAAAACCTAAGCCCTAAAAAAATAAACTTGGAGGGTTTGAGATTCACGAACAAGAGGGTTTGAGTTGGGCTTTGGGTATTTTGGGTTGGGCTGCATAAAAAAATAATTATTTGGGGCTAATAAATTGTATAAGATTTATAAATATTATTATTTAATAATTAATTAAGTTAGATGGTTTATTCGGATATCCAAATAAACCGAATAAACCAAATAAAAATAAAATGTGGATCCAAAACCGAACCAAAAACCATATTCACAATTCGGTTTCGGTTAGAAACCAAACCAAAAACCGAATTCGTTATTCGGATCGGTTTATTTGGTTACGGTTACGGTTCGGTTTACGGTTTTTATTTGGTTACGGTTTTTTCTGAACACCCCTAACTCAATTATTTGTGGCTAGATAAGTACATGCAATGGAAGGCATTGTGCAGATACCTTTATGGGCCCAAATAGCCCAGACAAGCCTTCTTTATGGACTGAAAACTGGACCGCTCAGTAAGCTTTAAAGTTTAAAATAATCTCTTATTACATATTCTTTTTTTTTTTTTTTTTTTAATTTAGAGTATAATTTATGTTTTTATTGGGCTTATAGATACCGGGTTTTTGGAGACCCACCATCTCAAAGAGCTGCTGAAGATATTGCATTCTCAGTTACTCGGTTCTTCATGAACAATGGTAGCATGACTAATTACTACATGGTAAGAATTGAAGTCACTTGATATTTTAAACAAAGATTAAAATGTATCATAACTTTGTTAGTCTCGTGATCGCTTTAGTATCACGGTGGTACCAACTTTGGAAGAACTAGCTCGTCGTTTGTGACCACTCGCTACTATGATGAAGCTCCCCTTGACGAATTTGGTGAGCATTTTCAATTTCATTACTCAATTGCGTATGATTTCATGCATCCAAAATTTGATAGACCTTAAAAGTTCAAATGATTATAGTTAATAAAAATAAAAATATATGATTTGATGAAGATATTGAGAATGAAATATATATCAAGTCTAAAATTTCATTGAAACGTTTTGTTTTAAGTTGACTTATATTGGTTTTACTTTTAAGCCTAAATAAAGAGACACTTGTTACGCTAAAAGTTATTTTATAAAATATTCTTTATATTAACTCTTTGCTTTCTAATTTATATAATAAGTTAAATCATAAATGTTAACAGTTAACACTAGATAAAATAAGGGTGTTAACATTAACTCACCCTTTCACTCTCTCTTATATATATACATAGATATGTATAGAGAGAGAGAGAGTAAAAAGGGTGTAAATAAGGTTTTGGGGTGTCAAAATAAGATGATCCAGAAATAAATTGGTAGTTGAATATTTGGTTTAACTAACCTTGGTGTGCAATTGAACTAGGCCAAGTATATTTTACCACTCAAATAACAAATATTTAACTCATACATCATAGGAGTATTTAAAAACCATTAAAACTAACAGAGTTGTCTTAATCGAAGCAAGTACGTAGATTTAAAATCCTAACGATTAGTTCGCATTTTGTTTTTTTATGTACTGATATTTATGTCTGATTTGAAACCTGTGACTGTCAGTGTAAGTTAAACCAGCTGATAACTTAACGATACATATATATATTCATTGTTGGAATATGAAGTTATAACTATGTATTATAGTTGTGAATTTATCTTTAATGTTTCAATTTTTTTATACCAATGAAATGTGTTCAAACAACTAAACGGTAAAAAACAGCCAGTTAAGCCGATCCACCCAACCCAGTCGGTTAGGTATGTCATTTCTCGTTTCCCTTGTTAGTGATTTTCATCATAACCGAGTAAACTAAACCCATAAAAACCCAAGTTATATGTATCGATCCACAAACATACTTCGAATACACATCTACAAATGTTACATAAGCTAATAACATATTCTTCAATATTGTTAATATATGGTTAAATTTTGTAAATTGTTGATAATTTTTTTTATTATATGTTAGGGTTGATAAAAGAACCCAAATGGAGTCACCTTCGAGACCTTCACAAAGTCTTGAGGATGATGAAGAAGCTCTTTCTTACGGGTACTCGTAAAGTACAAGAGATCAATAAATTTGTCCAAGTAAGCAATTGTCATGCTTGTGAACCGGTTTAACCTACGTGAATCTGCTTTAGCATGGTGATGCAACGGTCCATTAAACTTCGTAACGTCCAATACATCACCATACTTTTTTTATTTAAAAAATCTGGACCAAATGCATTGGAGAGAAATAGAAAGAAAAAAACATAAGCATCCCGGAAACACGCTTATTAACTTCTTGTTTGCAGATTATAACGTATGAAAAACCCGAAAGCAAGCTTTGTGCGGCTTTCTTGAGCAACAAGCACAAGAAAATTCATCGGACTGTTGATTTTAGGGGAAAACCATATTTCCTTTCTCGACGATCCGTTACAATCCTTCCAGATTGCAAAAATGTTGTTTTTAACACAGAACTTGTGAGTTTTTATATTCATAGTCGTTATTTATAAATCTAGCTAATGGTGAAACTAACTTCAATATATGAAACAAGAACAGATCACGTCACAACATAACTCAAGGACCTTCGTCCCTTCAAAAAGAGCTAACAATTTTAAATGGGAAAGCTACCGGGAGTCTATTCCAACATTTAACGATTTACAGATGCAAAGTAAAACACCAATGGAACTCACCGCCGCAACTAAAGATACCACAGATTATATGTGGTATAGTACCAGGTAAAGTCAAGTGAGTAGTTATTTTGACTATATGTATCATCAATATAGTCATTGGTATATTTTTTTAAGAACTTTTTCACTTGAGAAAACTTGTATACTAAAATAACCTTAAACCTTTTTGTAAATTATCAATTTAATCACTAAAATAACCATAAACATTTTTTTTTAAATTATCAATTTAATCACTAAAATAACCATAAACATTTTTTTTTAAATTATCAATTTAATCGGTGCATATCTTTCTATGACATGGAAAAAACTGGACACGTGACATCTTTCACAAAATTTGGCAAGATTTGTGATTTTGCACACATTGGCATAGAAAGAGGTTTAGCTCGAAATAGGCAAAATAGATCTTGACACATGTCCATATTTTGCATCGACTCATGCAAAACTTCAAGAATTTGTGCGCTATGCGTATGCGACACCGTATCATTGGCCTAGACGTGAAAGATAAAGACCATATGCTTACATGTCACTATATCTGTAATATCTGGCCTATCACACCACACATGTTGTCCGTTTTGCCCATGAGGAGCTTAGATATTTGTTTCTGGTTACCATATAGCCTCTTATACCACACATATTTTCCGTTTTGCTCATGAGGAGCTCACATATTTGTTTCTGGTTACCATAGTGGAGACTTTCCACGAGGTTACCCATAATATTACCACTCCCACCCAAGCACATTTAATTGCGGAGTTTTGATGAGATCCACAACTTATGTGCCCGAAACGTGTTGGTGATCTTTGAGGTGGATGTTTCTCATGAACCCAACAACTCTCATATCTACGGCCGATATAGAATTTACCCAAGATGTTACAGTATTATTGGTCTGTGAATCAAGACTCTTGCACCATGTCCTTTTTAATCAAAATATTATATTTTTTTGTAACCATAAATTAAGAAGAAAAAAAAACTAGAAAAACAATTCAATGACTATTTGAGCCAATTGTCAATAATTCATTTTTCTAATTTTGTTTTGTTTATTGCAGCATAAATCTTGATAAAGATGATCTACCTATGCGAGCAGATATCATGCCGGTTATTCGAATTCAAAGTCTTGGTGATGCTTTATTAACATTTGTTAACGGACAATATATAGGTGAGATCAACCCATAATCCACAACTAAACAAAACTATAAAGAAAAATATTAACAACCATGCAAAATAATTTAGGGTTTGGACATGGAAGCTTCATAGAAAAATCATTTACATTTTCTAAACCTGTGAGTTTGAAGCTCGGAGCCAATCATATATCGATCTTGGCAATGACAGTTGGATTACCGGTAAATTCATACTATCGGTTATAACATGTTGCGTATAGACTGATCGAGACATATAATGATAGATGATATATTGATCTTGTGACATGCACTTTTTTTAACTTTTTGCTTTCACTTTTGATTTTTCTCGAGTGAAGAACAGTGGAGCGTATATGGAGAAGAGGTTTTCGGGTATCCGAGCTGTTATGCTACAGGGTATGAGTTGTGGTACTCTTGATATCACTCTTAACCAATGGGGGCATAAGGTAGTATATACACATGCTTTTCTATATGTTATACATGTAAAATATGAAGAAATTTGTAATGATGTGTGTGTACTAAACTTGCCATGTATTTAGGTTGGCGTTGAGGGAGAATCCCTTCAATTATTCACAGAAGAAGGATCGACGAAAGTTAAATGGGTCCCGGCAACCAGACCGGGAACACCTATTACATGGTATAAGGTAACATATGACTATTCCGTAGAAGGTGTCTCTTTTGACAAGTTAGATTAAAAACAAGTTTATTTAAAAAAATAGTTAGAATTTTAAAGCGAGACAAATGGGTTAAACCAGTCAAATGAGGTTGAAAACCGCCCAAAGTATTTTAAGATGCTTAATACCTACTAAGGGGCTGTTTGGCAATATCTGAATGGTTAAGTGTTAAATCAGTAAGATGTCTGAACCATTAAGTGCTGAAGCAATAAGAGGTCTAAACCATTAAGAGCCTGTATAATGCTTAACCGTTCAGAGGCAAATGTCTGACCAATTTAGATTAGAGATCTTAACCATTCAGACTATGTATAAATCTTAATCATTCAGAGACAAATGTCTGAACCATTCAGACATCTGCTCGTGAAACAAACAGTCTGAACCATTAAGTGCTGAACCAGTAAGTGATCTGAACCATTGAGAGCCTCATTAAGAGGTAAACAAACAGCCCCTAAAAGTTTATACATAAACGGTAACATGATTATTCCAGCAAGAACATGTTGACGGGTGGTCTAAGCAAACCTGACCTACACGTGCGAGAATGTTACATTTTTGGACTTTAAACATTTTTTGTCAAGTTATCCGATCTATCTCACTTGCCAATTCTTCCCACTTATATATACTTGTCGGCTTCATTTTTTGAACGGAGTTTTATGTTGTAGACGCGTTTTAATGCCCCAGAAGGAAACGATCCGGTGGCAATTAAGATGGAGAGAATGGGCAAAGGAGTAGTTTGGGTCAATGGTTATAGCATTGGTCGTTATTGGGACAATTATCGTTCTCCACTAGGAGCGCCTTCTCAAACCGAGTAAGCATAACAACTGACCAATTCAAATAAAAATAAACCATGATACTACATTTTTAACACATTATGCACATTGTCATTTAGGTATCACATCCCAAGGTCATATTTAAAACCAAAGAACAACCTTTTGGTCGTGTACGAGGAGAGTAGTGGAACAATAGATGGTATTGTGATCAACACTGTGAATCGCGATATAATTTGTAGCAACATGGGTGAAGACTATCCACCAAATGTCGACTCATGGAAGATGGACAACGACATTCTCAAGGCAGTGATTGAAAAGCCTAAACCTGGAGCTCAACTTACTTGCGACCCCGATAAATTTATCAAGGAAATCCAATTTGTGGGATTTGGCAATCCATGGGGATCATGTGGTACCTATATGCAAGGAACATGTCAAGCCCCCAATGCCAAGAAAGTTGTTGAAAAGGTAAAACAAGCTCCACTTAACTATATTGAAAAATGCATATATTTGGCTCTCATTATGATTATCTTTTACACATTATGTACTTCTTAACATATTATTGGTTCTGAAAATAACGTTGCTAAATGAACTGAAAACCGAAACAGGCTTGCTTGGGGAAGAATAGTTGCAGAGTGCCGATCGATAGAGCAATTTTGGGTGATCCGACAGGTGATGCTTCTTGTGCTCAAGAAAAGGTAAAAAGACTTGCTATCCAAGTAAGGTGTGGGAGAAAGAACGAAATATAGATAGAGTTAAAACCCACAAAATTTTTGATATTTTTTATTACATGTAAACTAATTAGTACTGTGTAGAATATAACCTCATTATATTCCTTCTTGATGTTTATTTTTTTTTTCTCATCAAACAACAAAACAATTGTAGTTTTTAGTTCTTTGTCTTAATAATTATTTTTGGATAGGACATGATTAAACAACTAGTTCGATTTCTTTTTATATAATACTAGTGTTTGTTTTTGTTGTTTTTGACCGATATAAACACGTGTTGATTTCATACCTAGTGCATTGTACTGCTACTGCAACGAACCATATCGATACCAATCCAATGCCCGTGGAAGGTTAAAAAAATAAATAAACATAGACGCGGATTTAGATTTTTTTAAAGTTAAGAAACACAAGTTGTTATTGTACCGCTACTATAACAAACCGTATCGATACCGATCCAATGCTCGCGGAATGTTAAAAAAGTTAAACATAAACGCGGACTTCGATTATTTTTCTTAAAAACTTAACAAACGCAAGTTATTACTAAAATATAACATTGAATAATAAATAATAAAAAAATACTTAAAAATTCTAAATTACTATTTATTACTAAAAATCAAATTAAATAATATATAAATATGGGTTAAGTTATTCTACAAAGGCTTCTAATTGTAAGAAATAAGCTAAAACCTAAACCCACTACATCACCACCCAAAACCTAAACACTCACCCCCACCCCACCACCACCCAAAAATTCGTAGACAGTTTTTGATTTCCTACTCCCTGGTTCAGACAATTCACAGACAGTTTTTATGTGTCCATTGCGTCTTAGAAATAAGACAGTTTTATGTGTTTTCTGGCCATTGCGTTTTAGAAAAACACATTTTTGAAGTGTTTTTAGTCCATTGCGTTTTAGGTAAACACATTTTTGTGTGTTTTCAGTCCATTGCGTTTTAGAAAATACAATTTCTTTTGTGTTTTTAGGCCATTGCGTTTTAGAAAAAAAGACATTTTTAAGTGTTTTCTGGCCATTGCGTTTTAGATAAACACATTTTTGAAGTGTTTTTAGTCCATTGCGTTTTAAGTAAAACACATTTTTATGCTTTTTCAGTCCATTGCGTTTTAGAAAGTACACTTTCTTTTGTGTTTTTAGGCCATTGCGTTTTAGAAAAACACATTTTTGAAGTGTTTTTAGTCCATTGCGTTTTAGCTAAACACATTTTTATGTGTTTCCAGTCCATTGCGTTTTAGAAAGTACATTTTCTTTTGTGTTTTTAGGCCATTTACTTTTAGAAATAAGACATTTTTAAGTGTTTTCTGGCCATTGCGTTTTACAAATAAGATATTTCTTTGTGTTTTTGGTGCATTGTGTTTTAAAAAAAGTCATTTTTTTACGTTTTTTGTCTATTGCGTTTTACGCAACTGGGTTTTCGAATTTTTTTTTCGAAAATATAGCAATAGTATACTCGTTTTAAAGATAAAAAAACACTCGTTTTTTGGTGCAATTTTTATAAAAAAATAATGTCGTATGAAAAAGTTATTAACGTTTAAAAAATTGGGGGGAATTGGAGGAGAGAGAAACTATTATCCTGTATTGACTAGAATGCCCTTACACAAACTCACGCGTCTCTTTTCTTCCTTTCAATTTACCTCATTTAATGTTAGCCCTTGATTAAATCAATTGATGATCAAGATTACTTTCTAGTCTTCCTAACCAAATAAACTTTCTATTATATCCTAACCCATTATATCATATCTTAAAATATCGTTTTATAACTCGTAATCTTATTTACTAACTATTAAATATTTCGATCGAGTTAATTGCCTGGATGGTCCCTGTGGTTTCACGTTTTTTCACGTTTAGTCACCACCTTTTGGAAATAGTAGGTATGCTCCCTATGGTTTGTCATTTTGTTACTCGGATAGTCCCCTGACATTTACTCAGGGGACTATCCGAGTAACAAAATGACAAACCGTAGGGAGTATACCTGCTATTTCCAAACTAACTGACATCTACTCAGGAACTATCCGAGTAACAAAATAACAAACCATAGGGAGCATACCTGCTATTTTCAAAAGGTGGGGACTAAACGTGAAAAAACGTAAAACCACAGGGACCATCCGGGACTCTATTTCGATTTATCAGATAAAGTTTAACCACTAAACAAATCACTTGTCAAGCTCGAGCTGAAAAACCACTCACAAACCAAGCTTAAGTTCTACAAACAAAGTGAGTAAGTAACTTACAACAACCAAGCTTAAGTCATCTCGTTTAAATATTACAGTATGGGGGGGGGGGGGTGTTTGGCCTAGCTTTTTTAATAAAGCTTATAGCTTTTTTAGCTTTTTTTTTTTTTATAAAATAAGCTTAACTTGGTGTTTGGTTTAGCTTTTTGAGCTTATACTTATTAGCTTATATAAGCTAATCAAAACACTTAAAAAGAGGTTATCAAATGATAGAAAATAAGCTATAAACTATTTTAAAATATAATCATAAGCCAAAAACTAAAAGCGAGGCCCAACACCCCCTTAATAATAAGGCTAGAGGGTATGGTGTAACATCCCGAAAGTACACATTTTTAAATTTGTATTTAGTTGCAAATAAAATTAGTAAAAATAAACTAACTAGGAATGGCATTAACCTAGTTAGATGACAACTTATGAGTAGTTAAAAATGTTAAAACTAAGAGAAACTAGAGATACCAAAAGTGTTTAACTTGAAACTAGTTTAATAAAAACATTTTATTAAAAAACACAAACACCCTCTTGTGAGAGTCCTGGAGATCGACCAAAGCAGGTGTAATACCCAAATTTTTAAATTACAAATTTTTACTTATATTAAATAAACAACTTGTTAGTAGTTAAATACTAAGATTTGTTATAAGTATTGAATATATTTTATACAATTGTAAAGAGACATTTTAAAGTTAATTGAATTTAAGGTACTATGTATATATGTAAAGAAAGATGAAATGTAAGTATCGTTAAAAGAAATTAAATTATATAAATTTGATTTTAATTAAAAAAATGAATAATATAATAAGCAAAGAAAGTCTTGTAAAAGAGTAGAATACAAGTGTCCTAAAAAAATGAATTTATCATATCCTTGAAACGTGGAGGTAATATGTGAAAGAAGGAATGACTCATAGAATTAAAGCTTACCACTTGTCACCAATATACCTTCTTCACCAAGGAAATCAACTATAAGACTAGAAGGAGTGGGGGCCGGCTGAGGCCCGGCAAGGACCGGCGCCGGTCCCCCACACCGCCCCCCTCCATCCCACCCTTCCTCAGCAGCAACTCCTCGCCGATCTCGACGGGCCTATCTCCACACACACCAACCTATACATACATGCATATATATATATATATATATATTTAGCCCCATCCTCCATCCCCCTAGGTCCATCCCCTCCAAGTCACTCCTACGTGGCGATTACTTGACGGCCCATCCTTGGAGGACTTGCCTCCTCCATACCTTCCAGTCTAAAAGAGATATTGCATTTGACTCTATATACTCTAAAAACCTATCTTTCCCTCTATTTTTCCAACTCATAAAAAGAAATATATGTCAAATATTCGAAAATGTGTGTTGAAGAAAATGATGAAGGTAAATTATATGTCTTATTTTTATTTTTAGTTCATCCATTTATTATTTTATGATGAGGTAAAAGAGAGTTATAAATACTATAAATAATTACAAGTGAACGTCATTAGTTTAATTTTTATAAAAAGTTTAAAATTAAATTCATTTATAATATATATATATATATATATAAAAGATCTAAATTATTTAGAACTTTCAAAATAAAGAAAAAAAAGTAACAGATAGATCTGTGATAATATTAGTATTATTGATTATTAATAAAGAATACTTTTATGATATACTAATAACTTTAGTTACTATTTTATTTAATGTTCATAAATGAATTTGACTTTCACAAAACTAGTTAAGGTTGTACGAAGACATACTATTATGTTTTAGAATTTATAATTAAAATAGAGTATGTTAATAGTTAACCATGAATTTTATAATTCTTGTCAACAAATTAACGCATAAACTAAACAAAAGTATCATGATTTGAAACTAGATTATAACAATAATATACTGTAGGACTTCGTGATCGTCTAGACGTAATCTGATATCTCAGCTTTGCGTTCATCTTTTAAGGTACGGACCCCTCTCTCCACATATGTGTACAAATTTAGATTTTCACTACCTCGTAGTTGGAAATTTAGATTCGTTACTTTATGCTTATGTGATCTTCAAGATTTTGTGCTATTATATTTAAATATTAGTTATATTGTTTAGAAATATTGATTATCACACACTGAAACACTGATTGTGTCGCACCGAAAGGTGACGCACTGAAAAACTGAATGTGAACTATTGAATGTGATTATGTGACGCACTGAATGTGAACTGACTACGCATTGAACTACTGACTGTGGCACACTGAAGGTGACTAACCGAACGTGTTATATATATATATATTGTCTGATACATAGATATTGTTAAGAAAATGTATATTGCATTGTTGTTGTCCCACTGAGTAAACCCGTTTACTCAGACGTACATTTGCCTTCTTATGTACGTTAGGTTGCAAGGATATTCAGGAAGCTTGGATGGATGGTTCAAGGGAATAAAGACGCACATGGATTTTCATAAAAGTTTAAAAAAATGTTTTGTACAATATTTCGAATTTTTGAAATAATATAAAGTTTTATAATTTATGGAATTATGTCTTTGATCTCTGATATACTGTATAAGTTACACGTCAGCCCGAGCCGGGTTGGGGTGTTACAGCAGGGGAGGGGCGACCAAGCTTTTCAAAACCCTAAATTCCACAAAACACCTAAATTGAAGGTTCAAATCTGATCCAAAACGAAATCCGAGCTGAGATTTGTGATCCTCATTGCAAGAGGGTTATAAGGTATGTAAAATTTGATGAGAATTCTCTACTTGAAATTCTCATGAATTTGGGAAATCTGAAATTTGATGATGCATGTTTGTTATTTGGGTAGAATATCTAGGAGTAAAACCTAGACAACAATATGTGAAATCATGCCTAAATTCTGAAAATTTCATGAACACATTGAAGGTGATTCATGGGTTTTGTGAGAAAATGGTGAACACTAGAGTTTAGAAGGCTATTCTAGTGTAAATTGATTCATAGAAACTGATTTACGAAAATTTCATGCTTAATTCTATATGTGGTAGCTCAACTAATGTTAATCGAGGCCAAGAGACAAGCCATGAACTAGAATATAAATGATATAAAATTCTGCCCTATAAGTGTTTGTAGAAATGCCTCAAAGAAGGCTCGAAACTGAAAATTAAGTTAAAAACGCGTATTGTGATGTTTGGGCGCATTATGTAATGTATAATTGAAAAGGAGTTCTAAACATGCTATGGTTGAACTCTATAGGAAAAGATACCGGAGCGTCGAGCGGACAAGCCGGTGGTGACTTGCGTTTGAAAGGCGTGCATTGAAGGTATGTAACTTGATTCGTTACATTGGGTAAATTTTGGTAATTAGCATATGTGTAATTGAATTGTAGAATAAAAGTTGTGTTAATTTAAAGCGTTAATATTCGCTAAATTGAATAATAGGTCAAGAATTGATTAGATCTCGTTGGTAGTCATCATATTGGAGGATTCCGTAGATGAGCCAAACGGGTCGAATAATCAATTAATGCATGGATAATGCTTCGTAATATGATTAATTGGTCTTTTGTTATTGATTAATAATTGACATATCAGAATACGAGAATTTAGCGTGTTGGTTTGTTTGAATGATGAAGTCCATAAGGGTAAACTAAACGGGTCATTAAGAGAAGGTATGAATCGGACAACGGTAGTACCATACTTGTAGATTTTGAGCCCGAGTGACGGGTAGCGAATTACTAAACACGCAAACCGGTAATGGGAGCATGGTTGTTGAAAATGAGGAATCCGAGACTTGGGTTTGGGTAAAATAAAGAAATCAGTCAAAACAGTAAAACTACAGAGCTACCGTAAGTTACGGTAGCTACCGTAACTTACGGTAGAGACTAAAGTGTTACGGCAGTTTTCTACTGCCTTACGGCAGACCAGTATTGCCCAGAGGCTGCCGTAAATTACGGTGGCTACCCTAAGTTACGGTAGAGCCCTGTCACAATTGTTGAACTTTGTGTATCTCAGATAATCGAATCTATTTTCGAGTATAGTTCGATTATTCAAATTTTCCAAGAACTCTAATACTAATAATTGTCAAAATTCCCAGTTTCTAGGTATTGCAAGTATGTGGACGATGATCAAGTTGATGCTTCAAGAACCGAACACGAAATTTTGGATGCTTCCGCACTATATGAATCTAGTTAAATTATGTAGTTTTGTAAACACTACTGAATGATTTATGTTTGAAACTAGTTAATTGACTATGTTAATTACTATGGTGAAGTATAACTTAGTTTACCAACTAAGTTTTTGTTAGTTAATTTTTTTTTGTTTATTAATTCCACATTTCATACGATTAATTAATGAAATAAATGGACGGGTGTTACAAGTTGGTAATCAGAGATTAAGGTTGTCAACAAAGTGTTCGGTTCAAGCTTGATCGATCGTCCGGTAAGAATTAATTTATTATTTTAGTAGATTATATCTTATATAAGAAATGAGATGTGAATTAATGTGCATGGGAAGAGTGTGTTAACTCACTCAAACCCGGAAAGTGCACCAAAAGTGAACGGTTAAAGCAAGTTATGAACTTGGCTAAACCGAAGCAAATAAAGCAATATTATAAATGAAATGTTTAACGTTTAATGTAAACATTTCAGTTTCAAGATGTCGGAAAGAAACGATGATGATCCGGTGCAGACAAGCACCGAACAAATGAAAGAGATAATTGCCGAAGAAGTGGGGAAGGCAATTGAAGATAGTCTATCCGGGTTTATAGACAAAATTCAAAACACGGTGTTGTCACTTGTCGAAGAACGAGTCAAAAGGTTGGAGGATAGTGTCAACCTTATGAAAGAGAAGTCGGGAGAACGTAAAGGGTGTTCATACAAAGAATTTATGGCGTGTAAACCGCCAATCTACAGCGGAGAGGTTAACCCAATAATTTGCCAAATATGGTTGGGCGATATTGAAGGGGTGTTTGAAAGGACCCATTGTGACAAAGGTGACTTTGTTGCTTACGGAACGGGTCAGTTGAGAGGTCAAGCCAAAGATTGGTGGGACAATAAAAAGAATGAAATAGGGGCTGAAGCGGCGAGAGCCATGACATGGGAGGAGTTTAAGACGCCGTTTCTTAAACATCATAGTCCCAAGGCGGTCATTAATAAGATCAAAGAAGAATTCATGCAACTTAGGCACAAGGGCGAGACCATAGACAAGATTACGGCGACGTTTATGGATAAGATGAAGTTTTGCAATGAATTAGTGACGAATGAAGAACAGAAGATATACTATTACTATAACATGTTGAGCGCCGAGTATAGGGAGTTTATGACTCCTTCAAAATACGAGACCCTTACCGAAATCATAAACGTTGCTCGGGAACGGGAAATTGAGTTAAAGAAACAAGTTGAAAGGGGTGAGCGAAGGGCACAGGATGTGAATCCAAGCCCTACAAAGAAAGCTCGAACTGTGGAATCGGGAAATAAGGTGGATGCTAAAGGTGGGTCGCCAAGTTGTAAAGTATGTGGGAAAGGGCACAAGGGGGAGTGTCGGTTCAAAGACAAACCGTGTCCCATATGTAGTAAAACGGGCCACACGGCGTCTTTATGCCCGGGTAAAGTCTCAGTTTGCTACAAATGTTATCAGCCCGGCCACAAAAAGTCCGAATGGCCAGACTTAGTTGGAAGGAGAGACGTTAAAGAATCTCCAGCAGAAGCTCCTAAGGCGAAGGCTAGGTCCTTCCAACTTACCGCGACTGAAGTGAAAACAGAACCCGATGTGGTCTCAGGTACATTCACGATTAACTCAATTCCTGCACGTGTATTGTTTGATACGGGTGCGAATAAATCCTTCATTTCGCATGGATTTATTCGACATCCTTCATTTGTATTGACAAAATTATATGTGCCCTTAGAAGTTGAAATAGGAGACAACAAAAGTTTTATAGTTAGTGATATTTTTCGAGGCTGTAAATTAAGCATCGATGATGAAGAACATTTGATAGACCTAATCCCGATGTCAATGGGGGAGTTTCAAGTAGTCGTTGGGATGGATTGGCTATCTCAGCACCACGCAAAGGTCGTGTGTTTTCGTAAGGAGATAAAGCTAACATCTCCGAGCGGGAAACACGTCACTATCTATGGCGAAAAAGGAGGTAACCCCATAATATGCTCGATGTTGAAAGCTCACAAGCTTATGAAGCAAGGATGCAAGGCATTTATGATATACGCGAATGAGCCCGAGAAGGAATCACTGAAGATTGAAGATGTACCGGTAGTACGGGACTACGAAGATGTGTTTCCGGAAGATTTACCGGGGATACCGCCCGAACGGGAAGTAGAGTTTGGAATCGAATTGATTCCGGGCGCAAAACCCGTAGCTAAAGCACCGTACCGACTCGCGCCGTCGGAATTACAAGAGTTGATGTCACAAATTCAAGACCTGCTCGACAAAGGATTCATAAGGCCAAGTGTGTCTCCTTGGGGCGCACCGGTACTATTCGTGAAAAAGAAAGACGGAAGCATGCGCATGTGTATCGGTTACCAGGAGTTAAATAAACTCACGGTAAAGAATCGATACCCGCTTCCGAGTATAGATGATCTATTCGACCAATTACAAGATGCGAACTGGTTTTCAAAAATCGACCTTAGATCGGGGTATCACCAACTAAAGGTCAAGGAGGAAGATGTGCCAAAGACGGCTTTCCGCACGCGATACGGACATTACGAGTTCCTCGTGATGTCATTTGGGCTGACAAATGCACCTGCGGCTTTCATGGACCTCATGAATCGGATTTGCAAGCCAATGCTGGATAAATCGGTCATCGTGTTTATCGATGATATTTTGGTATATTCGAAAAGTGAAGCTGAGCATGCACACCACTTACAAGAGGTGTTAGAGACACTTAGACTAGAAAGGTTGTATGCGAAATTCTCTAAGTGCGCCTTTTGGTTACGAGAGGTGCAATTCCTCGGCCACATCATAAGTGCCGATGGAATATTGGTAGATCCGTCAAAGATCGAGGCCGTGTCGAAATGGAATCCCCCGAAGAACCCTTCGGAAATTAGAAGCTTCTTATGGCTTGCAGGGTATTACAGGAGATTCATTCAAGATTTCTCCAAGATTGCATCGCCACTAACAAAGTTAACCCGGAAGGAGGAGAAGTTCATTTGGGGTGTTGAACAAGAAAGGGCGTTTCAAACGCTAAAAGAGAAATTAACTCAAGCTCCGGTATTAACGTTGCCGGACGGAGTCGAGGACTTGGTGGTTTATTCGGATGCCTCATTATCAGGGCTTGGATGTGTTCTGATGCAACGAGGCAAAGTTATAGCTTACGCCTCGAGGCAATTGAAGATACACGAGAAGAAATATCCCACGCATGATCTCGAGTTGGCTGCGGTGGTATTTGCGTTAAAAATATGGAGGCACTATTTATATGGGGTAAAGTGCACCATATTCACCGATCACAAGAGTTTAAAATACTTCTTCGATCAGAAGAAGTTAAATATGCGCCAGAGACGATGGTTAGAAACGGTGAAGGATTTCGACTGCGAAATACACTACCACCCCGGGAAGGCAAATGTGGTGGCGGATGCTCTGAGCAGAAAAGCGGACTATGTCCCAATATGGGTAAGGTCGATGCAGCTTGTGGTGACCTCGGGTATACTTGAACGTATCCGAGAAGCACAAGTAGAAGCAGTGAAAGAGGAGAACTGGAAAAAGGAAAGAATAATCGGCCAGTTAAAAGATTTGTTGGATGGAAAGAACGGGTTGAAGACTCGATCCGGAAGAATATGGGTTCCAAATACTTGTGGGGTGAAGGCACTACTACTTGATGAAGCCCATAAATCCCGATATTCTATTCATCCGGGTGCGACCAAGATGTACAACGATCTGAAACAAAATTATTGGTGGCCCGGAATGAAGAGGGATGTGGTGAAGTATGTGGAGAAGTGCTTGACTTGCTTACAAGTCAAGGCGGAACACCAGAAACCTTATGGGAAACTGCAACCCTTGGAGATCCCGGTTTGGAAATGGGAACATATCACTATGGACCTATTGACCAAACTACCTAAAACGATTCGGGGATTTGACGCTATATGGGTGATTGTGGATAGATTGACAAAGAGTGCACATTTTATTCCTATACGCGAAACATATACTTCGGAAAAGATGTCCGAGGTATATACAAATGAAATAGTGGCACGTCACGGAGTACCGGTATCCATCGTGTCGGATAGAGATACCCGGTTTACTTCAAATTTTTGGCGAGATTTTCAAGAACAAATGGGAACAAAACTCTTCATTAGCACCGCCTACCATCCTCAGACGGATGGGCAGAGCGAAAGAACAATACAGACGCTAGAGGATATGTTGCGGGCATGTATCATCGACTTCGGTGGAAGTTGGGATGTTTATCTACCTTTGGCTGAATTTTCATATAGCAATAGTTACCATTCGAGTATCGGCATGGCACCTTATGAGATGCTATACAGATGTGTTGGGGTGAAGTGGGCCCGCGTGAATTGGCACATAAAGACATAGTTCAGGCCACTAATGAGAAAATTGAAGTGGTGCGAGCCCATTTGAAAGCAGCCCAAGATAGGCAAAAGTCTTATGCTGACAAAAGACGAAGACCGATCGAATTTCAGGTAGGCGACATGGTTATGTTAAAGGTTTCCCCATGGAAGGGTGTGATCAGATTCAGAAAAAAGGGGGAAACTAAGCCCGAGGTTTATCGGGCCATTTAAAATCATCGAACGGGTTGGCAAGGTGGCTTATCGCCTCGAGCTACCGGAAGAGTTGAGTGCGATACATGGCACGTTTCATGTGTCGCAATTGCGGAAATGTCTAGCGGAGGAAACAATTTATATCCATTACGATGATATCGAGGTGGATGAAAGCCTGAATTATGCGGTGAGGCCATTGGAGATTTTAGATCGAAAGGTCAAGCACTTGCGAAACAAACAAATCGATCAAGTCAAGATCAAGTGGGAGCATAGGAAGGGTTCGGACACTACATGGGAGTCCGAAGAGGAGATGCGACGTCTCTACCCTACACTATTCGGTACGTACTCTGGTTTCGGGGATGAAACCCTTTTAAGGGGGATGGACTTGTAACATCCCGAAAGTACACATTTTTAAATTTGTATTTAGTTGCAAATAAAATTAGTAAAAATAAACTAACTAGGAATGGCATTAACCTAGTTAGATGACAACTTATGAGTAGTTAAAAATGTTAAAACTAAGAGAAACTAGAGGGACCAAAAGTGTTTAACTTGAAACTAGTTTAATAAAAACATTTTATTAAAACACACAAACACCCTCTTATGAGAGTCCTGGAGATCGACCAAAGCAGGGGAGGGGCGACCAAGCTTTTCAAAACCCTAAATTCCACAAAACACCTAAATTGAAGGTTCAAATCTGATCCAAAACGAAATCCGAGCTGAGATTTGTGATCCTCATTGCAAGAGGGTTATAAGGTATGTAAAATTTGATGAGAATTCTCTACTTGAAATTCTCATGAATTTGGGAAATCTGAAATTTGATGATGCATGTTTGTTATTTGGGTAGAATAGGAATGATATAGTGTCTAGGAGTAAAACCTAGACAACAATATGTGAAATCATGCCTAAATTCTGAAAATTTCATGAACACATTGAAGGTGATTCATGGGTTTTGTGAGAAAATGGTGAACACTAGAGTTTAGAAGGCTATTCTAGTGTAAATTGATTCATAGAAACTGATTTATGAAAATTTCATGCTTAATTCTATATGTGGTCGCTCAATTAATGTTAATCGAGGCCAAGAGACAAGCCATGAACTAGAATATAAATGATATAAAATTCTGCCCTATAAGTGTTTGTAGAAATGCCTCAAAGAATGCTCGAAACTGAAAATTAAGTTAAAAACGCGTATTGTGATGTTTGGGCGGATTATGTAATGTATAATTGAAAAGGAGTTCTAAACATGCTATGGTTGAACTCTATAGGAAAAGATACCGGAGCGTCGAGTGGACAAGCCGGTGGTGACTTGCGTTTGAAAGGCGTGCATTGAAGGTATGTAACTTGATTCGTTACATTGGGTAAATTTTGGTAATTAGCATATGTGTAATTGAATTGTAGAATAAAAGTTGTGTTAATTTAAAGCGTTAATGTTCGCTAAATTGAATAATAGGTCAAGAATTGATTAGATCTCGTTGGTAGTCATCATATTGGAGGATTCCGTAGATGAGCCAAACGGGTCGAATAATCAATTAATGCATGGATAATGCTTCGTAATATGATTAATTGGTCTTTTGTTATTGATTAATAATTGACATATCAGAATACGAGAATTTAGCGTGGTGGTTTGTTTGAATGATGAAGTCCATAAGGGTAAACTAAACGGGTCATTAAAAGAAGGTATGAATCGGATAACGGTAGTACCATACTTGTAGATTTTGAGCCCGAGTGACGGGTAGCGAATTATTAAACACGCAAACCGGTAATGGGAGCGTGGGTGTTGAAAATGAGGAATCCGAGACTTGGGTTTGGGTAAATTAAACAAATCAGTCAAAACAGTAAAACTACAGAGACTACGGTAAGTTACGGTAGCTACCGTAACTTACGGTAGAGACTAAAGTGTTACGGCAGTTTTCTACTGCCTTACGGCAGACCAGTATTGCCCAAAGGCTACCGTAAGTTACGGTAGAGCCCTGTCACAATTGTTGAACTTTGTGTATCTCAGATAATCGAATCTGTTTTCGAGTATAGTTCGATTATTCAAATTTTCCAAGAACTCTAATACTAATAATTGTCAAAATTCCCAGTTTCTAGGTATTGCAAGTATGTGGACGATGATCAAGTTGATGCTTCAAGAACCGAACACGAAATTTTGGACGCTTCCGCACTAAATGAATCTAGTTAAATTATGTAGTTTTGTAAACACTACTGAATGATTTATGTTTGAAACTAGTTAATTGACTATGTTAATTACTATGGTGAAGTATAACTTAGTTTACCAACTAAGTTTTTGTTAGTTAATTTTTTTTTTGTTTATTAATTCCACATTTCATACGATTAATTAATGAAATAAATGGACGGGTGTTACATATGGTGATGGTCCTCCAAGGGAGGATGATCCGTCACGTAGGCGCCACGTTATAGTCCTCCCAATGATGGTCCATCCCACAAAAGTAGAGGGCATGGAGGATGGTACTAGTCATAGTCAATGTTGTAGAAGGCGCTAGGCGCTAGTCGGGCGGTGAGGTACCGCCTAGGGATTAATCGGGATTAATAGGGATTAATCGGAATGGGAATTTATATATGTAATTTTTCAAATTTATATATATATACACAATAATATAAAAATAATACTTCAAAATTCACATAAATACTTCAAAATTCACATAAAAATTCAAAAATTAACCAACTTTTGACCAAGTAGACCGACTAGGACCGATTTTTACCGACCAGGACCGATTTTTACCGACCAGGACCGATTTTGACAAAAAAACCCATGGTCCGATTAGTCCGACTTGACCGACTTTTGACCGACTAGGACCGACTTTTGACCGACTAGGACCGATTTTGACCTGGACCGATTAATTGGCCGATTTGCTCAAAATTAGGCGATTAGTAGCCGACTAGCGCCTAGGCGCCGATTAATCGGCCGCCTAGACCGATTTCTGCAACAATGGTCATAGTCCTCCCCACCACTTTTATGTTTTTTTTAATCTTCTACTTTTTTTAAAATCTTCTACTTTTTTTTTAACATTTAACAAATAAACTAACACAATATTTTCATTAATATTAAAAAATATTACATAAACTTAGAAAAACATAAACTTAAAAAAACACAAACTTAAAATAAGCTACTAGTCTTCGTCTTCCATACCGTCGTCGGTATCTCTTGCTATACAATTTGACAACCCATTCGCAAAACTTGTGCAAACATAGACGTGCGATTCTTTCAGACATCCTTATATACTCGTCTAATGCATCGGGTGCGTAACCGTATGCCAGTTGGCGAATGGCCGGCGTACATTTTTGTAAATTACTGAAACCCCTTTGCCCCTTAGCGTCGTTTCGCAGTGTAAAAAAAGGATCAGACTGGGCCATGTCGCCTGCAATACGTTAAAACAGTGGACGACTCATGCGGAACCGACGTCGAAAAATCTCGGCTGGGTACACGGGTTCGTCGGCAAAATAATCGGCTACTAGTTTAACGTGGGCGGCTATAAATTTAAAACGGAACATAAATGAAATTAATTATAAAATACATTTTCAAAACTATATAAAACATAAGGAAAAAATAGTAAAGTACCTTCTTGGTCTCGGTTTAATTTTGCTCTTCTAGTTAGCCGTTGGGACGACGCTTCATCACCCGCCATGAAGACCTGAGCAGCGTTCATAATCATGTTGTGCATAATAGCATCCTCTTCCGAAGATGATGAATACCCCGTAGACGAAGATGATGAAGAGATGGAAGAAATTGAAGAAATGGAAGAAGGTGAAGCTATGATATTTTTTTTAGAGAGAGATAGGGTGGTAGCGGGTAAAAAATTGTATAAAAATTGATGAGTTTTTATAAAAAGGGAAGATGAGTTATAAAATGTGAGAGAGATATGAGATTGTAGTGGGTGAAAATTTGTAAAAAAAGATGTAAAAGATGTGAGTATTTATAAAAGTAGGAGTGAATTGGTTATTTTTTTAAAATGACCGTTGCATTTTTTGAAGTAAATGAGAACTTAATTTTTTTTTAACGGCTACATTTGACTTGGGGGCCCACATGTTTGGCTCGTCGCAAACGGCAAGAAGTGGACGATGAGGACGCGACAGGGGTGGGCGTGGTGTGCCGGCGTCGCCAAACCAAGACGGGGTGCGGGACGGTCCCATACCCCTTAGCCTAAGGGACCATTTGCCCATATGTGTAGTGTGACACATTAATTTTCTTTTACTAGATAAGTACAAAAACTTAAATCTCTTTGGTAGTTGGTAGGCACGTAGACAATCGACCGCTCCTTTGATAATTAACAGACAGGTGGACACATTTCTCTCATTTATTACAATCATACCCTTCTATAATATTCCAAATATTTCAGCACCTTTTCTTGTAGCCGGCACAAGATCTTCGTGACTTGGTTTTCTTGAAATATTCTTGAGATTTCAAGATTCTTGAAGAACTCAAAAGGGGCAACTTTCCGATGTGGGTTTGATCTGTTTCAAAATAATAAGTGAAAAAGTGTGAATCTTGAAGAGTTTAGATGGGTGTAATCAGTACTTTGTTGGGGTTTTCTGGGTTTGGAATTGGGGTTTCTGCTGGCCTTGTGATTGGTTATTATCTGTTCATCTACTTCCAACCTACAGATGTCAAGGTCTCTTTCTTTTTCTGTGTTTCTATGTGTTGATTTATGATTTGTGGGTCTTGTTTTGCTTTGATCTTGTTTATGTGTTGTTGATTTGGTGTGGTTCTTGATTTTGAGTTGACCGATTGAAATATCTTTTGATTTTGGAGGGTTTTTTTTTTTTTTTTTTTTTTTTTTTTTTTTTGTGACTTAGTGGTTAAGTAAAGACTGGATCGATGACAATAGATAATGTGCACTGGTTCTTGTGGATTAAAGTTAACTTTTAAGTTTCTTTATTGATTTAGCTTAAAGGGGTGGTGACTAAATAGCTTGTTATTCTAAAAAAAATCTTTATTTTTATTATTTTGTGGGTCTGATATGTCTGTGTTTTAAATGTGAAACAGCTGAATTTATGTATGGGAGATGGATATTGTTGATTGTTGAACCAGCTGATTTTGTGGGTTTTTTTTTTTTGGTAGTCTATAGGTTTTAAAACTTTGATCAAGTATTTGTTCACTTGAGTTTAAAGGGCATTGTCGGAATTCTTTAATTTATGATTTAAGATGGTGAATTATTTGGGCAGGATCCGGTCATTCGTCCGTTGGTCGAACGGGACTCCGAAACTCTGGAACGAATGCTTCCGGAGATACCATCGTGGGTTAAGAACCCGGATTTTGATCGGGTATGTATATGAAAATCACCTTTGAAAACTGTCCTACATTCTAACTGATGGGGGCATTTTGTAATCTGGTATATGATATTTTCGTGGATCAATGTAGGTTGATTGGCTTAACAAGTTCATCGAGTACATGTGGCCTTATCTTGACAAGGTATATTAGTAAGTAGTAACGCTAATTATGATCGTTTTTGCGGTTTCTTTAGTAACCCGTTTGTATTCGTAGGCAATATGCAAGACTGCAAAGGAGATTGCAAAGCCCATTATTGCTGAACAAATTCCAAAGTTCAAAATTGATTCGGTTGAGTTTGAGCATCTTACCTTAGGGTCGTTGCCTCCTACTTTTCAAGGTAATCTTTGTTTTTTCTTAAAATATCAAAGTAAATGGGACCCGCTCATCTACATAATGAAAATGTTAAACAATCAAAATAAATCGAAATGAAGTGCGACTGATGTCCTACATTTATCACTTTAATGTAATGAATTGTCGTTGTCTTGTTTAATGAAAATATATTATGTCCTACATTTAGCCATGAAAACTACTTCAATGTTACACATTTTCTTGTTTCAATCTATTCGTGAACCTAAAGTTTGGATGAAAGGATGGTATGTCTTTACTTCTATATCGTATTTTTTGTCACCGACTGTAGTAAAATGTGCTCACCGTTATTTATATATTTTTCTGTTACACCTGTTCTAAAATAATTGAGTTGTTTGACTTGACATATTGATTATTGTTGAATAAACGTTTTTGGCTAGTAAGAGAATACTTGAAATATCACATGAAAAAGACAATTTAGTAAACGTGTGGACCACAGTCAACATCGCCTCTGATATCTTGTAATGATTGTTAATGAGTAAATTGGTAACATCTGAATTGAAAGTATTTAAAAGAAACAAATTTTTCCATGGTGGAAGAAAAGGTTGCAAATTTGGAACTTCGTTTACGCTTTACGTTAGTGAGTAATCGATTAATGTTTTATATTATAGACATGTTAGTTCTAACCTTAGCTTTTGTATACTCATTTGGTCCTATTAAAGATTTATATATGATTATGTGTTTTGTCAAAACATTGAAATACTCATTTGCTATGTTGATATGTAATATCAAGAACCTGTTTTTTTAGGGATGAAGGTCTACGTTACCGATGAGAAGGAGTTGATCATGGAACCATCCTTAAAATGGGCTGGTAATCCTAACGTTGCCGTTGTTGCTAAATCATTTGGTTTAAAAGCAACTGTTCAGGTTATTTGTTTCTTTCACATTTTAAGGAAAATGTTTCGCCAAATTCCATTTGTGCATTTTCTGAAAAATATTATAATTTCAGGTGGTGGATTTACAAGTCTTTGCTGCACCTCGTATTACGCTAAAACCACTTGTTCCTAGCTTTCCTTGTTTCGCTAAAATCTGCGTCTCTCTCATGGAGAAGGTAATTCAGGTTCTTTTTGTTAGGCTGGAGGGTGTGGTTGGAGCCCCCTAGGGGCTTTATCAGGCCACGTAGGATCCACGTCAGCAATGGAGCCCCCTTTAATTTGAAGGGTGTGGATGGAGCCCCTATTAAACAAAATAAAAAAAAAAAATTTGATTGGTTGACATGTTGTGGGCCCCACCTGAACACATTATAAAGCTCGTTACCATGCTAGCGCCTCACCCATGGCGCCCCCCTCTTAAAATGGAGGGTGTGGTGATGGAGCCCTTAGGGGCGCTATAGTGGCTGACTTGGCGGGGGTGGCGCCCCCACACCCTCCAGCCTTAGATTCCAAAACATGTAAAACAAAAATACACCGTAAAGTCGTAAACTTTTTTCATTACATTAGGAAAATTGAGGACCCTAATTTTTAACATTTTTTTCTCTGTTGAGGAACATTTGTAAATATTCATGATTTCATGCACATAAATTGTCATGTCTAACGGTATTCTTGTTAAATATAGAGGGTTCTAATTTCTTAAACTTGTTAAGTAAAGTTCTACCTATGTTAATGTGCTCTTTTCATCGGAAGGATTATTATTTTATGCAATCAAGTTTCATAAACATTGTGGAAAGTAGGGAAATTCATATATTGTATTCACTATTCTTTTAATTAGTAACATATTGATTGTACCCTTCTTTTTCTCACTTGTTCCTTCATTTTTGCAGCCACATGTTGATTTTGGTCTCAGGCTGTTTGGGGCCGACCTTATGTCAATTCCTGGATTGTATAGGTTTGTCCAGGTAAGTGATATCGGTTTTGCCTTTTCCGTCATAAACATAATAATCGGTGAACATCATGGTCAATGATATCCGTTTCATGTCAATCTGTTGACTTTTATTACCAAAAAATGATCTTGAAAGCTATCATGCTCAGGAACAAATCAAAGATCAAGTTGCCAACATGTATCTTTGGCCTAGAACTCTAGAAGTACAAATATTGGATCCATCCAAGTACGTTTACATAACTATATCCGTTTGTTAACATATCTTTGTAAAAGTCAACGTCTTGACAATTTTGACTCTTGAACGATTCCAGGGCCCTGAAGAAACCGGTTGGAATCCTTCACGTTAAGGTTTTGAGGGCCATGAAGTTGAAAAAGAAAGATATTTTAGGTGCTTCTGATCCTTATGTGAAAATAAAGCTCACCGAAAGTAAGCTTCCGTCGAAGAAGACAACTGTGAAGCATAAGAATTTGAATCCTGAATGGAATGAGGAGTTTAATATGGTTATTAAAGATCCCGAGTCACAAGCCGTGGAGTTACGAGTTTATGATTGGGAACAGGTATGGATTTGCACTTTTGCTAAATCTTTCTAGTTTTTTTTTTTGTTCATTTTGATTTATAAAGTCAAATCTGAATATAATTAAGTAAAGAGTAAAATGCCATTTTTGTCCATAAGGTTTGGCCAGTTTTGTGACTTTCGTCTAAAGGTTTGTATTTTCGCATCTAGATCCAAAAGGTATGAGTTCTTGCAACTTTCATCCGGCTCGTTAACTCCATCTATTTCTCTCCGTTAAGTCATGGGTATTTCTGTCTTTTTTGTTAACTTAAAGGGCTTTGAATGCTTGTACATTATGCTAAATGCTTGTACATAAAGTTATCAAAAAAGACGAAAATACTTCTCGACTTAATAGAGAAAAATGGATGGAGTTAACGAGCCGGATGAAAATGGCAAGATTTCAAACTTTTTGGATCTAGATGTGGAAAAACAAACTTTTGGACGAAAGCAAAACTGGCCAAACCTCAGGGACGAAAGTGGCATTTTATTCTTAATTAAAAATGAGTGTTTATTTTTTATTTTACAAATTTAACTCCTAATTTTACTAACTATTTCCAACGTAAGTCAACACAGCTGACAAAACTTCACAATTTCAAAACGGGTTCATATGACCTTTGAAACACCAAAAGTCGCTTTTACCAAAATACCCTTATGAATGTCTTGTTATCAGGTCGGTAAACACGACAAGATGGGCATGAATGTTGTTCCCATAAAGGAACTTACACCTGACGAGCCCAAAACTATGACGCTCGAGCTATTGAAAAATATGGATCCGAATGATGTTCAAAACGAGAAATCAAGAGGCCAAATTGTGGTAGAGTTGTTGTATAAACCTTTTAAGGATGAAGATATGCCAACTTTCGAAGATGCTGGTGCTGTTCCAAAGGCGTCTGAAGGAACACCGCCAGGTGGTGGTGAACTAGTGGTTAGAGTTCATGAGGCCCAAGATGTTGAAGGAAAACACCACACGAATCCTTATGTCAGGGTTCTTTTGAAGGGTGAGGAGAGAAAAACGAAGGTATCGTTTTGCGGAACTTAAGTTTTTGGTTACTTCGATTTTGTAAGTTTTTTAAGTTTTTAGTTTTTAATTTTTTTCGAGTGCAGCATATAAAGAAGAACAGAGATCCAAGGTGGGATGAGGAGTTCAAGTTTAAACTGGAGGAGCCTCCTGTGAATGATAAGTTGCATGTGGAAGTGGCTAGCGCCTCATCCAGGATCGGGTTACTGCATCCTAAGGTAATTTTGACTTTCATGGTCAAACTTGCTATTTTAAGCCGTTGGATTGATTATTCGGGCTGGTCAATTTCTTGATACTTCTCCAAGCCAAATTTTACAGGCTCCGCGAGCTATGTAGTTAATATCCCGATATATCACCAATATATCAGTGATATATCGGCCCCCTGCCGATATATCGGTGCAAAAAATATCGGTCAGAATATCGTTACCGATAATATCTGCGAGCGATATTGACCGATATATCACCGATTTTCCCGATATCGGTACCTTTCTTCTTAGTTCTACCATTCGTCTTTCTTCTTATTGTTGCTATTAGTGTGTTAAGTCTTAATTGTTAGTTGCTAGTGTTAAATGTTAGTGTTTTAACCCGTTTCAGTTTTAGCTACATTTTTAACATTTACCCGTTTGACCCATTATAGATAAACATTACTTAAGTCGACCCGTTTTAGGTATGTCGTATGTGATCTACTGAACTTATCCATACTGACTAGGCTTGCATGTTTTGTTGTATGAAAACAGGAATCATTGGGGTATGTGGACATCCCTCTGGGGGATGTTGTGCACAACAGAAGGATCAATGAGAAGTACCATCTTATTGACTCAAGGAATGGGAAGATCCAGATTGAGCTGCAATGGAGGACTGTGTCTTGATGCCATCTTTTTCGGTGACCGAGTGAGTTGAGACATATATAGAGGCATGATTCAGTTCCATCCCTTGCATCAAAACATTACTCTTTCTTGTTTGTTGTACAAAACATGTGTACATTAAATATTAAAATGGTTTTCTTGGATTGGTGGCTTTGTTCACCTTTTGTTGACTGATTTCTTATTGGATGGGTGGTTGTGGATTTGGATGCTAAACACATTGTCTATACCTGAGTGGAGGTAATTATTACCAAACTATTATTACACACCACACATTATGTAGCACTACATAAAGGTCAAAGAAAAAGATATTGTGACGAAATTACCCCTTGCTTAATAGTTATTTTTGGTAACCAAGTTGGTTTTTGAGAGCGGATAGTGGCACGTTGGCATCGTGTGTTTATCCCGTTAAAGTGGTGCAGGTTTTAAGTCTCATAAAGTTGGCATCGTGTGTTTATCCTGTGCTAAAATGGTGTGGGTTTAAGTTTCATAAAGTGGACATTATGTGAATGTTTCATAAAGTGGATATTATGTGAATTTTAGTAGATTTTTGGTAGAAAGTTTGTTTTTGAGGTTGTGTTTTTTTGTGTTTTGAAAACTGACCTGATTAGCCGCTTAAGCTAAGATTTGTTGATGCCGTTGGGTCGGCTACTAGCCAACGACAGACATAGGCAAGATACAGAAGGGCATGCATAAGTCGTAATACTTTTCTCGCATTATATAAATAACACAGTGATGTAAAGTAATTTTACTCAAAATATTTTCACACATTATAAACAACATATAGATAACTTGGTGGTGTAAAGTATTTTTATTCAATAAGCGTACACATTATTTATATATTGTTATATACTAGGTTATTACCCGGGATTGCTTCCCGGGCTCGGGAAACTTAGTTATATTAATTATTGTTTGTTATTAATACGACCTCATTACATCAAACATCTTATTGGATTCAACAACAATGTCTTCACATCACCGGATTAGATCATCAACCCATATTAGAGGTCAAACAAAAGCGCAACAGGACCACATGAATAACATCATTTGCACTTTTACTTCAATGCACTTACATGATCGGGTGATTTGGGATTTTGTAAAAATGTTTGTTCTTGTACTACTTTACAAAATTACATATAATTCAAGAAAACGAAACAACCAATTAAACAGATGTTGAGTTATTCAAAGTTCTGTTGAATACCAAAATTCAAACAGATGTTGACCAAAAGTCAAATAGATGTTGACCTTAAACAGATGTTTGGTTTAAGGCCAAACATCTGTTTATGGCATCTGTTTAAGTCCAAATATCTGATATAGAAGGCCAAACATGTGTTTAAAGCAAAACATCTGTTTAAGGTCAAACATCTGTTTATGGCCAAACATCTGTTTAAGGTCAAACATCTGTTTAAGTCCAAACATCTGATATAGAAGGCCAAACATCTGTTTAAGCCTGAACATATGTTTAACATAACCAGATCTATTGTCTTCTCACACTGTTTTCCTCTTCAAAACACTGTTCAACCTAACATGGGTTTCCATCAATTGTTGACCAAAAGTCAAACAGATGTTCAAACCACTGTTTGTTATTGTACTTCTTTACAAAATTACATAGAATTCAAGAAAACGAAACAAAGACTTAAACAACTATAATTTAACACCAAATCTAATCAGGCAAAGCAATCTGTTATCTGACAATTCCCTGGTTTTTACAACATGATTCACAACATCATCATGCCAAACACAGTCATATATATCCATCCATTATTCTGAATTCATAAACCCATAAATGCAGAAGAATGTCACATTTGATATTAATAAACCAAGTTTCTACTAATTGCAGTTACTATTAGCAAAAAGAAGGATGATATCATCTATATATAAAACACAAAGTGCTAATAACAGTGTTTTATCATGTTAGCCATACATATCAACAAAACATCAAGTTAATAAGTTCAAAAAAAAAAAAAAAAAAAACCATGCAACATCACCATCAAAAAATTCATAGTTATAATATCTGATATCAGAACATACTTAAAGGTCATTGTTAAACTGAAGTAACGTCATTTAATACGATCTTTTGCTGCGAAGACACGTATGTGAAGTGCAACATATCACCAAACCTCAAGTTATTATCAGTCATGAACTTCCGCCAACCATCCAACGCGTAACGTGGCTTGCATTCATTTAACTCTGTCTTCACATCATAAACATCCACAACTCCAACCATATTTTGAACTTTCAAAGGATGAAGTTCAACAGAAAGACCTGCTCGTCTGGCAACTTCAGCAGGAAGACGCTACATGTATTGTGTGGAAAAAAATAATAGTCAGACAAATAAACATAAATCATTAGTTTGTTATAAAAAATGGTATACCAGCCTATAGTCTCCTTTGTGAACAAAATCAAAGAACTCAGGGTCGAGAAGATGTCCAGAATGTTTTTTTGCAGTCTTTGTACTGTTATTTCTACGGTTACGCTTTTTCTGAACATTGCCGGCTTTCTTCCCCTTGATGAAAAAGTAAACATATACATGTGAATTAAAGGAATGTTGAATATATGTGCCAAAAAAAAGTTTATATAACATATACTAATTAAGTGGCGAGTATAGATACCTTAACCTTATGAGCAGATGAAGAACATCCAATATGATCAATTGTGTCGATAGGTAAGGCGGAATTTCCCTTAGTCGTATTCTTGACCGTCTCCTTTCTCTCAGAAGTAACTTTACCTTTCTTCTTAACCTGTTGTCATAGAGTAACTTTAATAACCATAGTAATATAACAATCTTTAAGATGGTAAACTTACATCTTGTGTTTTGTTCAATCGTGAAGACATGCGTCTCTTCTACGTGCATTCAGCATTGGTTGGTAACTTCTTCTAAATATTACATTATTGGATAAATATAACATCAGTAAACAGCATTACTAATAGTTGTAAAAACATTAAATTCATATATGTGTTAAATTAAAAATAAATAATTTTAATAATTTAGTAAGTACCTGAGTAACGGTTTTTCTTTCACCTAAAGACGTAACTTTATCATCCTCATAGATGTCCTGGTCAACATTAATGGAATAATTAATAAAATGTTAAAATTAATAAATCTTTTACTGCTAATGCTAATAACTCAAAAACAACATCATCAATTCTACTAAAGATAAGCAAATCATCCTCAAGTATCCCAACATCGTTGCACATTTCCGGCCATCCTTTAGCAAATACAAAGTTGGTATCAAACTTAGACGCCTCAACATTCCAATAAGAACCCTAATAACAGATTTCATATTTGCCACTTGGTGGGCTGTTTACGTAAAATTGTTTAATGAAACAATCTTCGATTACCTGCATAAAATTAAAAATAATGAATACTATACGTGAAATATGTAACTTATGAGAATAAGTGTTGACACGTTTAAAGTGCAAAAGAATTGAAGTTAAGATCAATAGTCATACCGTAAAACCAAATCTTGCATAACGATTAAACGTGAAATAAGATTCACCACAAATGCCATCCACAAAACATGAAAGTTCAAGCCCAAAATCTCCTAATGGTCTGAAAACCAACAAAGTATCCCTCTGCAGATTAAGATCTTTAACAACACTGTCCCAACCATCAGTTATTACTGGCGTTGAATTTTGTGTTCTGACCCTCACAACCCATTTTTTACCACACTCATGATAGATTCGCAACTTATTTTTTTCCCAACAGTTTCCCCACTTTTGATTAGCAAAGGCTAAAGGTACATCATGTATATAATTTTTAAGTAGTGTAAGAAAATATAAACCATAACAACTGTTAAATACATATTTCAATAAAAATAAATTATGTATATAAAAAGATGTCATACCACTTTCAATGATTCTGGGTTATCAAGAAACTTCACAAATGTAGAATACATGATAAAACCTGAATCAGTAAAGATGTTAAAAGATTGAAATTAAAAAGTTGGCTTCAAAGATGAAAATAAACTTTTTGTATTAACAGAGTATCTACTGAAATTAATCATAGAAACAGAGTATGGGTTAAAAAATTTCTGCAAATAATGACTATTTTAACATTTTCTCAACAAAAGATTCAAACACCTAACTAAACCCTTCTTCAATGTATAGCAATAAACGTTTAAAATCATATTTGTAGCCAGATAGGATTTGAATTAAGATCGGTTAAACACTACAAAGTTCATTACAATATGAATGTACATACCAGTTGCTCAAGAAAAAACAGTAAAACCTCCGGTGATTGAAGTGTAGAAGTCGGAGAATATGAAACTTGAAACCCTAGAAAATGACGGGGAAGAAGAGAATTTTGAAAGAAGAGATGATAGATGTTTGATGTGTAATGATGCTAAAGATATAATGACGGTTGTGTTTTCTTTTTCCCATATTTTAAAGTGATGAAAACTATTTACACATAAACCCCTTATTGAATTTGTTATTTACATTTACATTGAGATACAAGAGTAAAGTGGATGATTAGTTGAATTCATAGTATTCACATTAATAAAGAAAAATAATTTTTCTTCTAGCAAAGCCATTAATATGTCATATTTTTTGTATGCTTTTAATCATGTATTAATCATAATTAGCTTTTAACATAAGTAAGTTTCTCGAGCTCGGGAAGCAATCCCGGATGAAAACCTAGTTTTATTATATATACACATCGATTATCGATGTATTCCAAACACTCTTCCAGTATAATTTTCTTCCATATTGACAGTGAACACGGGGATCTTTAGAATTGTCTGCGTTGTAAATTACTTACGAATAAATTTATCACACATGGTTCTGAGATGCAAAACACAATAGAGTTTATAAAGTTTAAACCAAATAAAATTTAAACAAAATAGTAATTAAGAAAATATATATACAACTATACTTAAAACAGTGGAAGTTAAAACTCAGAAAAAACAATAATTACAAGCTAGTAAAAACTTCTTTGTAAACGACATTAGAAGTCTTATTTGTTGGTTTTCCATCAGTGTCAAATATTAGTATTTTAACGCCTTCTCTGGTCTTGACCCTTGATAATGCAACGTACAACTGACCATGAGTGAAGACAGGATCTTTCAAATAAAGACCAACCTTTGATAACGATTGTCCTTGACTCTTTTTATTGTCATGGCAAAACAAACTGATAAAGGAAATTGTCTTCGTTGAAATTGAAAAGGTATTTTTTTGTCAGACGGGATCATATTAATCCTTGGAATAAAAACTCTCGTGCCAATGTTACCGCCGGATATTACTTCAGCTTCTATAACTCGTTTACCAAGAAAAGTAATTTGAAGCTTTGTACCGTTACATAACCCTTTCTGTTGATCAATGTTTCGAAGAAGCATCACAGGAACACCAAGTTTAAGAACTAATTTGTGATTAGGCAAGCCAGAAATCTTAAGAGCATTCAAATTTTCTGTTGAGTATAAGCTTTCTTGAAAAGAATCAAGAATTTGTTCAGTTTGACATATACTTGTTGGTTCAGTTCTGTTTAAACATAAAGGAAAACATGAAAACATACCTTTGATTGCATCAGCACAGGCCAGCAGAGAATCCAGATGGAGACGCAGCAATAAGGTTTGACATGATTGTCATCTTGGTCTGGTTCCTCCTTAGGGTGCAATCTAATGATGGTGGCTAAGAAACCGAATAAGGGAATCGGCTATGAGAGAGGAGGTCGAATTTGATGTTATGCTTATGGGTTGTTTCTAATGTGTAATTGTCTAACCCCTTAACCTCCACATAATTCTCCTTATATAAGCACCCAGGAGGAAACCTAATTAGTTAATAAGGGTAATATGGTCCATCAACAATTACCAACTAATTATTTAATAGGTTATTATATATTTTGATCTATATAATGTAAATGATTATAATGGCTACTAGATTAAATATTATACCATAATATATTTAATCTTACATTCTCCCACTTAGCCGAGTAATCATTTACTATGAGTATTAGATAAGCCTGATCAGGAGTTAACACTCATTTTAGCCTTAAACAAGTACTATAGCAGAGAAATACAGCCGTTGAATCATTATGCGACTCAGGACCCCCATTAATCATACTATAGCCTTAATTTAAAACCTAATCGTTATGATCAAAATACGCATAAGCCCTTTGTTTGATTTGTAATTATATTTGTCTATATGCCGTTATGCTAGCTTGACATATTCTTAGAGACATACAAAATCAAACTGATGAGGAAAATTAATTAATACTTAGTCATTCATAGTACGATATGCAGTTGCGCATGGCCATCAATTAATACCCGTCTATGAGCTCTCTTAATAAGACTTATGGGTAATAGCCCTTCAGTTATAGGATCCTTAAGCATATCTTGAATGTATTCGATACAAACTTAGTTTCCTCAATTCGTTCATAAACGAATATTAATTGTGTATCGAAATTTAATGTAGCACCTCTTGAACTATTACTGTTTAAGGAGTCATGGTAGCTGACTTTATCACACTAAGTCTTCAAAACATTAATTATATGGAGTTAATAAACTTATGAGTCCCCTGATAAATTTCCAACAACATTTAGTGACTATATTATGTCGTTATAACTTAGGTTGTTAATATCAGTGCATTATGACTCCTCCATGAGATAGGTTTTGTCTGCTGACATAAGGATATACCCGAAATTACATTTTGTCATCTTTGAACATTACAAAGTTAAAGTAATAAACCGGTTTTAATTCTCACTTCTTCTTTAAAATTATAGTCTCTCGTTTCCTTTAAAGATATTGTAATACTCCATTAGATGCTTCACATTAATCTAGACATATCTAGTGTGTTGCAATGTGAGTAATATCTAAACGAGTATAGACTTGAACTTACATAAGGCTTCTGATTAATGAAGCGTAAAAATAATCTCATTTACCATATTATCCTCTGAAGGAGAGCAGTATTGATTGTTACATATGTAAAGACCCATTTAATGTTAAACTTATGGAACTGAACTAATATCCCATTGGGTCTATCTCAGTATGTTATGATATCAATCACGTAAGAGATATCTCTGAGATTTATTATATCAAAGTTTGTGTTAACAATGCTTTGACTTATGTAACATATACTTGTCAAAAGAATATCATCTATATAGACAAGTTTATCTTAGTTGCTCCCACTCATTTTGAGGTAGGTACATTAATCCACTTGATTCTTGATGAAAATAATTAATTTAGCTTTTCATCACATTATGATGTTTGCATTAACGCATACATGGATATTATTGGCTTACAAATAAAGTATTCTTTAACCTCCAGTTTGAAACTTTAGGTTGTTATCTAATGAACATGTAAATGTGTCAGCCATTTGTTATGGAAAATTGTCTATAATGTTCATCTAATGTAGCTTTAAACTATTATAAGCTACTAGAACAGTGATGATCCTCAAAGAAATCTTTTGTTAGATATGTAATAAAGATTCTTTAATAATTTATCTCTTCCTAAGTACAACCTTTGACAATCAATCAAGCTTCTTCGTGTCTTAACGCTTATATTAGGATTTGGTTTAGTTATGAACACTCTTAGGTAATTCAATCAAATCCCAAACGTTATTCGAACACATAAAATCAGTTTTACTAGAAAACTGTTTTATTCCATTTAAAAGAATATTGATTGACACTAATGGCTTAATTTGAAGAGATAGGACCAGTAAACTTTTCCAAAATCCATTTCAACTTCAGTTAGGGAGGTTATGTAATCATCAAAGTTAGTAGGCTTTTAAACCTAGATGACCTCCTGAGTTGATTATTGGGTTCATTAGAAGTTTCAGTTTTATGGATTAGCTCTTGGTTAAGTTGCTATCATTTTCAGGATTCTAAGTTTTTAAGAGTTGGTGCAGTATGGTGTACAAGAGGTGTAATCGGAGTTAAATTCGGAGTTAAATTTAATGACACTCTTCCCCCCGCCTCTTGTATTCCATGCAAATCATGATAAGGACTTTGACTACTCCCACTAAGCTTAGAAATCTTTAGGAACTCAGCATGCTTATGGTCAATATGTAACGACCAACAAATTCTAATGGAGAAACGAGTTAATGACGTTAGTCGTTGTAGTTTCTCTTGTTTGAGGATTATGTTAGTTTAGGTAAGAAATCTAAGTGCGCCCACAATTAGGCAACAATGAAACTTTTGTAAGAGTAGCATTAGATTTAAGGAGATAAGTTATGATAGAACAGTGTCATAATGGAGCTGTGTCTTGTACAAGAGGTGTAAATTGAAGTAATATAAAGTTTTCACTCCCCCACCTCTTGCAACTATTGCAAGTTATTATTAAGACACTTAATGCTCCCACTGATCTTTGATATCTCTATAAATGCTACAAGAGAAGTTTCAATGAGGTACGTGACGTGGGAACCTATCATATATATGTTAGACTTTAATTGATTTCTTTAATGTCCAAATGTCATAAGAAACTTAAGGACATATTTAATAGAAATCTTAATAAGTAAACATATGAATAGATTTCTTCTAAGACCGTGGGCCATATGCGACAAAATTTAGATACAAGTTGATAGTCTTTCAAATGATAAATGAATTATGTCTGAATATTCCATTTGGAATAAGTTCCACGAATGTCAATGAATGACTTATGATGGACCCATACTTATTCCTTAATCCAAGTAATATTTAGGGCTATAACGTCATGATTTAAAATCACTTAGAATGAGATTAAATGAAAAAAATCATCCTCATTAACCATGTCATGATTTCTCATGATTTTCGGTTATAATGGATGAAATTTATAAGTCTCATTTTTCCTTTTGTCAAATTCATGATGACAAAAGTTGTGAAAGTGTAAGGTATCATCTAGTTTCATCTTAGTAATGTTTCTATCCAGATATTTAGAACAATAAAATGAGAGTTTAAGGTAAGTGTGACTTTATGTTGGTTATGTAAACCTCACAACCTTCATGACATAGCCTAAGTAATGATACTATATTCTGATTAATCTTCAGAATATGTAAGGTATCGAAAAGCGTTGTTAGAAGACTGCTCATTATGGTTCTTATACCTTAACATTTAATTTTGTCACTAACTCTCATGTTAATTATTTGTCGAGTTCTGGTAAGGAAACGTATGAAACTAGAGTCAACTAATCATGTGTTAATTGGAATATTAAAATTATCAGACTTAAATATCATTAGTAAGTGACTACCTAATTAACTTATCCAACTGTTCTTCTGAATAATGGATAGTCTCGTTGCTTATGTCTAGTCGAATGACATAATTATGCAGTGAGATTTTCCCTTGAAGAACCTTAGAGTTGGGATTAGCACTTGTAATTTGTCTATGGACCTTAGAACAATCCTCTTTTAAACTATTAGTGGTTGTAAGGTGAATAACATCTTATTTTCCAGTTTTAAACATTTATTTCTTTGTACATATGTTGCTTATCAACACACTCATTATACTTTGGTACTTTTGAGTGTTATAGTTGATTTATAAGGCATCAAATTATACAAGTGAAAATCTTAGTATGTAATGTACTGGAAAAAATGTACTTATTTCCATGCGTAAGCCCTTAACTTTATGGGTCATGGTATTGTACATTATTATGTATTCACATATACCACTTAGCTTTATAATTTATAATTTTAAATGAAGGCATGCATCTTAGGAATTCGTATGATTATTCCACAATTATAGATTAGTCTTAGGAAAGACTTAATCGGGAATAATCTTTTAGTGACAGCACTTATTCTTGATTATCATAAGAGACATCATGTTCGATTTATCCTAATCATCATGCTCTACTTTTCTTCTGTAGTGCTTTATCAGAAGAAAGCAATAGGATTATCGTCTCTTAAGAGATAATAAAGGATTTAATTTAAGAGCTAATTATTATAGAAACTTTAAGCAAAAACATATTAGATTTAGGAATTAGAGTGGATGAGATATAGACTTATAGAAGAAAATTATAGTGAGTAAAATTATGGGTACTAAGAAATAAGGCAGACGAAATGATCATAAAAATAAAGGATCACTAATCTAAGGATCATTATGTGAAGATATTGTGATATGTCTATTACTAACATCAAAATAATAGACTTAGCTAAAAATTCTACTTAAACGAAGACAAAACAGCTTTGGCCAGAAGTGTAATCATTTAAGCATATGTGCAAAGTGGTTGTAACAAATCAGCTTTGGCCAGAAATTGAGACAATCACTTTAGTTATGCACTTGTTGAGTATGCCATCTATGAATGAATTAAATCAGCTTTGGCCAGAAATTAAGACATTCATGCTTATGATGCACACACAACATAGCTTTCGTAATACTTGAACGATAAGTAGATGCATCAAATCAGCTTTGGGCAGAAGTGATACATCATAAGCTCATTCAAGTTAAGCCATTTTGGTTTTGCAAAACATTATTTGATCCTTACTAATTAACTAAATATTTACAAAACCAATCATTTAATAGCAAACCACCCGTTAGCGCGGATCGAACGGGGGGTGCAGGGGGACAGCGTGCCCCCGCACGGGGTTCGGGGCGGAGCCCCGAGCTAAATCTTAGTTCACATTAAACAACCTAAAATAATGAGGTTTCGAGTCAGGTCTCGACTGAGTTATGAGATCTCGAGTCGCAACCTTGTTGTCTCAAGTCGGAACCATGGTCTCGACTACTATATCTTATGAGATCTCGACTCATGATGAGGTCTCGAGTCGCAACCACGGTCTCGAGTCGAGACCTTATGGTCTCGAGTTATGACCTTATGGTCTCGAGTTATGACCTTATGGTCTCGAGTTATGACCTTATGGTCTCGAGTTATAAACTTTTGAGCCCTTATGATTTCGAGTCGAGACCTTATGGTCTCGAGTCGAGATCTGTTGAACTCGAGTTGTGAAGGTTTAAGGACCTGATGATTTCGAGTCGAGACCTTATGGTCTCAAGTCGAGACTAATGGTCTCGAGTCGTAATCTGATGATCTCGAGCCGTCTGTTGATAGTTGTTTATTGTGATAACATAACTGAAAATTCGAAATCTAAGGGATTATGAGATATGATTTCCTGTTTTAAGATGATCTAATTTTATCAAAATATTTCGAAAATTATAACTGTATATCTTTTTAACAGTTTTCGAATAAACTTAGAAGATAAAATTGGATCAAACATGGAAAAACACTCATCAATCCTAAAATACATTCCAAAACATAACATAATTTTCGAATTTTCCTAAGAACATGATGAACCCTAAAAAAAAAAAAAACATAAATTCTGGAACCCGAAACCTGAATTTTTAAGTTTTTCTAAACAGATTTCGGTTAAAACATAACCCAGTTGAATCAAGTGAACATGTAATTAATCCTTTTCCGAAAACAGAGATCTCGAGTCGTCCTTTATGACTCGAAACCGGCTGTTAGATTTATTAGGTTATAAAAATTCCGTTTTCAGATTTCTATCCCAGAATTAATGGATACGAAAACAGAACTGACTAATCAACATATGCTCTGATACCACATGTTGGTTCAGTTCTGTTTAAACATAAAGGAAAACATGAAAACATACCTTTGATTGCATCAGCACAGGCCAGCAGAGAATCTAGATGGAGACGCAGCAATAAGGTTTGACATGATTGTCATCTTGGTCTGGTTCCTCCTTAGGGTGCAATCTAATGATGGTGGCTAAGAAACCGAATAAGGGAATCGGCTATGAGAGAGGAGGTCGAATTTGATGTTATGCTTATGGGTTGTTTCTAATGTGTAATTGTCTAACCCCTTAACCTCCACATAATTCTCCTTATATAAGCACCCAGGAGGAAACCTAATTAGTTAATAAGGGTAATATGGTCCATCAACAATTACCAACTAATTATTTAATAGGTTATTATATATTTTGATCTATATAATGTAAATGATTATAATGGCTACTAGATTAAATATTATACCATAATATATTTAATCTTACAATACTATCAGAACTCAGATACTCTTTCGCATCACCAGGAAATAATGAAAGCAATCGATCCTTAATTTCATGAACTACCTCATTTTTGGGTGCTAGAATTGCTCGCTCCGAAAAAAATCCAGGAATCCTAAATTGTTCAATAATTGAAGGATATACGAAGTCAATTAAACTTTGTATCGGGTCACAAATATCGGTGATTAGTAGATCATCTGGTATCTCTATAATTGCTTCACCATCATTATCATCTCCAACGTTTCCTTCACCAATATCAATAAGCCATTTTGCAAATTCTCTGATAGATTCCATATTTGAACTTTCAGCTCCAATAGTTAGACGCATGTTTTTAGTCAGCCGTAACAGTCTGCATTTTGACCATATATATGAAGAGCTTAAAGATGCACTAACAATTTATTGTCTAGTACCATTAGGAATAACAAATAGGATTTGTCTAAAGTCACCACCAAATACAATAACTTTACCTCCAAAAGGAATATCCGAACGAATACTCCTGCCTTCCGAAAATACGTCGGTCATCGTCCTATCTAAAGCTTCAAAGGCATGTTTGTGTACCATCGGTGCTTCGTCCCATATGATTAATTGGGTTTCCTTTAATAATTTGGCAATATCACTATTTGGCTTAATATTGCACATTGAATCCTCTGTTAGATTAATGGGGATATGGAACCGAGAATGAGTTGTCCTTCCACGGGAAAGTAATAACGAAGCAATACCACTTGAAGCCACATTTAAAACTATTCTGTTTCTACATCGAACAGCTGAAGCCAAAGTCTTCCATAAGAAGGTTTTTCCAGTTCCACCGTAACAAGAGACAAAAAAGGCCTCCTTTACGGCCTACAACTGCTTCCATTATTTCATCAAAAACGGCTCGTTGTTCATCTGTAAGAGATTGATGCAACCTGTTAAACTCAGCTTGTACTTCATCTACGTTATGTGATAGCTCTTCATTGATCAGACGATTAGTAGCATCACGTAAAGAATCGTCATCAGGGTACGGCATAGTGAGAAACCTTCGTAATGATGAACCATTGGAAATTAAATAGTTTTCAATTTTCAACAAAGTAAGGTTCTTGATCTGATATTCAGGAAGCACTAAACCTAACAAATCAAAAAATTAACATTATTAATTAAAAAATCGAAATGTAGTATGTGAAATAAAAAAGATAGATCAGAACCTGAAATATTTGTTTCTTTTTTACGTCTATAAACAATATCATCAGCTAAGTATTTCCACGTGTTCTCCCAAACAAATTCTGGTCGTGAAAGAGTATTTGACAAAAGCAGGGTAGCAAATAACGCTCGGAGATACCCAACATGTCCTTCAAAACTTGCTTCTTTAATGGCGTCAACGTATTCATTGTCATCATCTAAGAGTCCCATCTCATAGCAAGCATCTCTAAAAGTCGGGAATAATTGGCCGTTAACTGTACTAGGCCCTTTAACTTTATTGAGTAGTATCCTCAAAAAATAAGGTTCGCCCAATGCAGGAGATACATAATGAATCCGACCAACACACTGGTACGACTTACGTACCTGCCAACATCTATCTTTAAGTATCCAAACAAATTTGGAAGGAAACTCAACATAAGTCAGCTTTCTAGCATCTTCATTTGTCTCGTTCAACTTCATCCATTGCACAAATATTGAAGAAGCAACAGAAGGCTTGCTTAAAACATTATCAATATCGTCATCCGCACCATAAACAACATTCTGTTGGCCCGGCAAATGAAAGGGGAGCCTCATAACAGCAGGATACCTATAATGAACCTCATTAGAGAATATTCTTCAGGATGCCTCACACGCTGAAATATATCTACAATCATAATACTCCTTGATCTCGTCTTTTGGCTTTTCCTTAATGGTTGAATTTGTATCACCAGAAACAACCGCAGTAGCCATATCAGGGCCTTTGTTAATGTACTTGAACAAATATTTCACTGAACCGGCTTGATTACACCATTCAACATTAATGTGTGCTTGATATCTTTTCAAAAGCCTTTTGTTATAAGGAACAACACTTTTATTGTCTAATCTAACACCATATTTTATAACTGTATGATTTGAATCTCTTCTTCTATATATACAGGGAAACCACTTGAATCAATAGTTGTATGTGGTGTGAATTTCTTTGAAAAGTTTTTTGAACATCTTTTATCAACCATGCAAGGACAATTCAAATTAGCATTCCCACATGGACCATGAATCATATAATCAGTCACAAGAGAATAAAGTTCTGGATCTTTTTTATCGGGAATCTCAGCAGAAATAAATGGATCTATGTGATCTACGGTGGGAAGTTTGTGATCGACCTTCATGAATAAGCATATATGTGCATGAGGAAGACCACGTTTTTGAAATTCTACTGTATAAACAACTAAATAAAAAGGAAAAATAAATAGATTTAGTAGTTGATAACCTTGATTACAAAATATATATCAGAGGTTAAGATGTGAAAACAAAATAACATACCAGCGTTAATCTCACCGAAATACTTAGAATCCTTCAAATCTTTGAGTAAGGAATCAAGCTTCATTTTAAACAATCGACACAATATGTCAGGCCCGTCTTCGGCTTTGATGGTTGAATCTTTTAGAAATCTTTTTACTTCTGGCCACTTAGGATTACACGTTATAGTTATGAAGAAATCAGGGTACCCATACCACTTACATAAGGCCATTGCATCGAGGTAATTTTGTTGCATGAATCTTGCACCACCAGTAAATGAAGAAGGAAGTATAACAGGCTTTCCAGTATCTGTTAAAACTTCCTTAACTTTAGATTTATGCTTTTGAAGATTCTCAAATGTTTCAGAGCGAAGGTTCGCTTGTTGCCTCCGGATGTACTTTAGTCTTTCGCTCTCAATCATTGTGTACGCATCAACCAAAAACTGTTGTAACAACCTTCGCCCATTTAAAATTAAGGAAAATCCATAAGTTCTATCGTAGATCCTATATGAAAAAAATTCTCTCATTGTGCACTTTGGTTTTATTTTCTTTTGTGTGGACATAAAATCTCTATGAGGAATATCAACTAGGGCTGGCATATCGGGTCGACCCGATCTGTTAAGACACGAACACGATAAGACACGAACACGAAACCTGTAAACACGAACACGACACGAAATCTTATCGTGTCAGATTTTCCAAACACGAACACGAACCTGTTAACAAACAGGTTACACGAAATGACCTGTTAAGACACGAAAATGTTGCCAACATATCATATGACCTGTTTAAGCCACAAACACGACCTGTTAAGACCCGAACACGACCTGTTAAGACACGAACATAACCTATCATTCCATATTTGAAATTAGCAATTAAGGAACCTGTTTAATGAAAATTTAGTCGCCAAAGGTTCACAAAAGTCATAATAATGCATAAACACATAATGTCTTAACAAACTTAAAACGAAATCCATAAAAGTCTAATCATAACATCCAAATAGTTTCAAAATTCAAGTCCATCAGTCCACTTCTTCTTATGGAGATTCAATAGCATCTTCTCTTCAAGTTCGTTCTTCCTGTAATTAATAGCTATTGAATAGTAGTGTCTGTTTAGCCCATGGATCAGTGCCTGCAAAACCAAGATGAAAAACAATCACTACATCATCCTCATTTTGCCAAATATTTGAGATATGTTAAGGGCTCACTTGAATTGACGGTTTATTGAGATGACCAAGATTGGAAGTTGTTTGTCGTGGTTCTTGGCCGAGCATCATGGTTTGAGGGTTAATAAGACGGAAGGCGTCTATCACGACCTTCCCTTTGACACTCTGGATCGGATCCACCACCACTGCAACAGCTCCATAAACTTAAATTAAGGGTCAGGAATCAGGATAGTACTACATCTCTAATGGATCTTTTGACACCCTGACAAGTACACGTAATACGTGTCTTATAAGTATATACAACTTGTATATCCTTTTTTACATGAACTATACCACTCACATACAAATATACGAGTCATATATCCTTTTTCTACAAGAACTATATAGACACGAGACACGTCACCCAACAAAGAAAATACAACTCACATATAAGACTCGTATACACATATCCGAGTCGTATATTGGGTGTCAAAAAGATCTAATTAATTAAATGTAAATATAAAAACTGGCTAATAATCCACAGTAAAAAAATATACAACATGATAAGTCAGAGTATACAATCTATGGCTGTCACATGACATGACACCAAATAAAAGTTCTAAATTTCTAACAAACAGCTGCAACACAAACAATCAAACAAAGTAAAATAATAATAATAATAAAAACATAAAACTACCTTCCAGTTTGTTTAAGCATATCAAGCATATTAGTCTGAAACATGATCAACAGCCTCAAAACTAACACCAGTACCACTCTGCGGCATAGCGAAAACATCGACCACCCGAACCGTATACTCATCAACAAATTCCCCAAGCATCAATCCCATAACTTCCATAGGCACTCCAGCTCTGCCTACATCACAATACCATTAATTAAACCCTAACTTTGATCAATCAATAACACCACTAATCAACAAACTATACAAACATATAATAAAAAGAAACAATTTAACAATGTGAAACCCTAGAAACTGGTAATTAGTTGTTTACCATGTTTAAGCATCTTGAGAAGGGCTAGAGAAGAGATGTAGACTTGCTCAGAGGTGTCGAGAGTCGGAGAGTCCGGTGGCGGGTGGCCTAACGCGCCGCCGGCCCCGGCGAACATCCGCTGTAACCGTTCCATCCCTGACATTAGTTGATGATCAAAGAGAATGGAGTTTTCTTTGGTAACATTGTTAAAACAAATATCAACTCCACTAAAAGTACATGTATGTAAGAGCAACTAACCAAAATATGTCACACAAACAGATGAACGATGAACAGAAATCACACAAACAGATGAACAGAAACAGAAATCGCCTGCTGCGGACAACAGATGAACTTTAACTTACCTGAATAGCTTGCTGCGGACAACAGTGAACAATGAACAGAGGGCGAACGATGATGGGTTGAGCAGCGATGAAGGGTGAGCAGCGAAGAAGGATTGAGCGGCCGGCGATGAAGGTGAAGGGTTGAGTGAGCGGCCGGAGAAGAAGGTGAGCAGCGATGATGAAGGGCGGCGATTAACTTATTAGGGTTTATTTGGTGTGCACTGTGAAAGGTCGTGAATTGTGAGTGTGATTTCAAAATATTGGGTGTAGCTGAATACCGATTACCGCCTGACCCCATATATATTTTATATATTTTTAATTAAAATTCTTAGCAGGTCATTAACGGGTCTTAACAGGTTAACGGGTTTTAACCTGTTAAGACACGAAATTTAAACAGGTCTTATCGTGTCGACCTGTTTAGACACGAAACCCGTTAAGGCCAAACACGAAACCTGTTAACTTCGTGTAGGTTCGTGTCGTGTTATCGTGTTCGTGTCAGAATTGCCAGCCCTAATATCAACTCTATAACCATCATCACCATATGGGAAAAGTAACGGATATTGCAGAGCAAGATACGATGGGTGTAATTCGCTAATACGCTGGAGCATTCCCGATTGAGTCTCGACAACAATATCACGATGGTCTTTTGCTTTATCTATGTCTCCGACAACCAAAGCAGCAACTTCAGATGTGGTGGGTAAGTTATATGTCCTGCCATCTTTTTCTCTTCTATAAATAAGTCGCAGACTAAGGTTGGCCTCTGGAGATTGGTGAAAATGGTCTCTGACCATCCTATATGTCTTAACCAACATATTTTGTGAATCTAATAAAGCCCTTAAATACTCTATCATTTCGACATCAAGTTCTTTATCAGTAGGCGATGAAGGTTTGGTTCTTTTGCTGTTAAAAGAAAAAGAAAACAACAAAACATTAACATAACATAACTATAATAGTATCTTGTTTTATAAAAAACTTATAGAATATGTTGAGAAAAAGTAACATTTCAGTTTACCTACAACCACTGATGAGTTTAGAATGAATAAACCAAACTACTGTTTGGTACTAAGTCAAACAGCTGACGGAAACCTTGTAAGCACTGTTAGTGATTAAAACACTGATGGTACTTAACAACTGATAGTGAACTACTGATGGTTAACAACTGCTGTTATACTAAGCAGTGGATAGAGAATCAGTGATTAAGGATTAAGTGTTAAGGAAGAGCAGTGGTTAAAAACTGCTGATACCAGCCCAAAACTTATAGAATATGTTGAGAAAAAGTAACATTTCAGTTTACCTACAACCACTGATGAATTTAGAATGAATAAAGCAAACTACTGTTAAGTCAAACAGCTGATGGAAACCTTGTAAGCACTGCTAGTGATTAAAACACTGATGGTACTTAACAACTGATAGTGAACTACTGATGGTTAACAACTGTTGTTGTAGTAAGCAGTGGATAGAGAATAAGTGATTAAGGATTAAGTGTTAAGGAAGAGCAGTGGTTAACAACTGCTGATACCAGCCCAAAACTTATAGAATATGTTGAGAAAAAGTAACATTTCAGTTTACCTACAACCACTGATGAATTTAGAATGAATAAAGCAAACTACTGTTAAGTCAAACAGCTGATGGAAACCTTGTAAGCACTGCTAGTGATTAAAAAACTGATGGTACTTAACAACTGATAGTGAACTACTGATGGTTAACAACTACTGTTGTAAGTGGAGGGAGTGTTTGTGCAAAGTTCTTACAATGGGTTGTTGTAACAGAATTTTGTGGTCTTAGTATAAATAGGGGATTTGGGTTAGATTGTAGTAAGTTCATTGTTTTTCAATTCATTGTAATTTCTCTTCTTGTAGTTCAATTTCGATTCAATTCAATAACAATAGTTGGTTTCGAGTTTTCTCTGGGTTCAATTTCTGGTTGTTCTTTAACAGAATAAAAGTAGAACTTAGAAATCACTCGTACCTGAATAATGCCTGTCTGTTTGTTATTTATTTTTCGGTATCATGTATGTATAGCTGACAAAACTTAGCTTCATTTCCGTCTGGAGGTTTGAGACTACCCATGGAATGATAGTTTTGGCCACTGATACGAAATATAAATGGAGCATTACCCTTATTGATATTAGAATCAACCTTTCCACCCATAGATGTAAAAGAGAACATAGAGTTGTATCGTCTTGTGTTCTTCTGGAAGAACTTGCTTTTTGCATTTGAGGAAGAAAACAAATTTTGATAAGACGGATGTGCATCCTTTAAAGGCGGTAGCTGAACTTTACCATACCCACAACACATACTATAACTTAGTTTATTCACAGTTAAACGACCTTTTCCACCTTCTGATGTCCATAACTTTGCACTACAAACCTGACATGTAAGCACTTGGTCACCATGGTCCGAATAATCTGTTCAAAAATGATTGATAGTTATATTACAGGTGGCATACAACAAATGTCCTAAAACAGTAAAATAGATTTAAACCTTTAGATATCCCTTTATAAGGATCTTCATCAGTGCACAAAAACACATCATCTTCATCTGAATCCAAATTCAGCATAGGTACAGGAGTATTATCACGTTTCTTGCGCTCGAGGTTACGTTTACCAGAAGACACCCGTGTAAGGGTAGAGGTACTACCCAATATCGGCTGATTGTTACTGCTAATGATGCTAGAAGTAATGGAATATCGACGGTTGCTATCTAATGGTGTGCCTATGTTTATGCCGTTATCTGAACATTCAATATTTAAACATACATGTTAGTACAGGTCTTTTGTTTAGTAACATATTTATCAAAAGAAACAAAATACATACCTGGTGTAGTTGAAATTAAAGAACCAATAGCGTTTCTAACTGCTCGAGGTGTAATGTAGTACATATGTTGGTCTGTAGTATCAGAACATTCCAGCAAATTTGCATTGTCAGAAAAGATGTTACGAACATTCGTTGATGATGACGACGCATTCTTTGATTTCTTATTATCAAGTATTAATTTTCGAAGCTTATGCCTTTCATCCGGTGAAGTAACTGAATAACAGAGAAAGTATAATATGTACGAAACACAAGAATCACTCCCCTTGCAAACATAAAACGGAAAAAAGTATACTTATAATGAAATTCAAGAGCTATTACCATTTGAGATATCTGAAAGAGGAGATCTATTTGAGATATCTGAAAGAGCAGTTCTCATAAGAGGACCTACAAAAAAACCAAGTAGAATTATGATTTCAATCTGAAATCTGATTTTGTTTTGGGAAATGATGAGTTAAGAAGTTAGCATTTCACTTACTGTGTAAATTTCGTTGAGATGAATTAGCAGCCATAGAAGATGAACGTGAATTCCTTGACATTGCATACGTGAGAGAAGGAGAAGGATTCAAAAGAAGAAAGAGTAAAAGATCAGCAACATTAAAAAAATAGAACCAAACAGTAGTTTTTAAATTTTGAATTATAATATGTGATACCTAGGGATTCATATATCCTCAATAAATTACAATATTCCATTTTATCATTTTCTAATTAAAAATCATTTCATGAAAAGCAAAATAGAATCGTTTCAAATTATTGAATTAATTATTTCAAGTAATCTATTACATTGAGAAAACATTAATAACAAATTTTGTAATCTTTGTAGAATGTAAATCAGGTGTTCATCGGTTAGTTTTATGGTTTATTTGTATATGATTTATAAAATATTATTATCTTTATTTAATAAATAATTAAGTTAAACGGTTTATTTTCCAGTTATCCAAATAAACCAAACAAAACAAATAAAATAAAACGTGGATCCATAAACCAAACAAAAAACCGAATACAATGTGTTTCGGTTTACGCTTCTTACTTGGTTACGGTTTTTCTGAACACCATACTTTGAATCACTTATATATTATACAATATATATTATAAATTGTTGCTTCTCTTCATACACATAACTTTTAAACATAAATATTGAATATTGAACATCTCAATATTTATTTAACATATACATTATAATATACAAAGAAAGTTCATACTCATTATAATATTAGAACAAAACAGTATAATAAGCAGATAAGTTTTAGTGAATTCAAAACCACACAATTAGTCCAAAACATAACAACATCAAACACCCAAAACCAACAAAACGAAAACCATAAGTTCAAAGTGGCAAAAGCATATGAAATCAACATGTAAATGTTTTCGAAAGTACAGAGAAAACTATTTCTCAATCTTAGGAATCAACAGCTTCGAAACACCAACATCTTCATCCTGAGACAGTTCATCACTCATGCGGCGCTTTGTCGAGGAACAACCTAATGCAACATCTACGTCGCACACTTCACGAAAATTATGTTTTGTTTCGTCAGAAGAGGGATTCTTATTGCCTACGACTGCTTTGGATACAGGTGTAGCATTGTCACCGCTGCATGACATCTCATCCTGATATAAAAAGACAATAAGTATTAATGTTTCGAAAAATTTAGTACAAATAACCTAATTCTTATATTACCTTCATAAGGTCAAAGGGAGTAGACAAACTGCAGGATTCCGGAACATCAAACGATTCGGACTGCTCATGCTTTAAGTACATAATACACAGTAACATAAAATACACACAATGGTATAAATCTATTTCAAAACGATATGACTATGAAATGAAAAGAATGACATAATGAAGATTTAAACCTGGTTAAGATTGAATTTGGTGTAGAGCGCGGCAAGGATCTCATCATCGTTAGTGGCCTTTGCAATACCATAGTTTTCAACTTGATGCTCAATGTTATAGTCTTTAACATTTATGATGAAGGCATACTTCTTTCTAACCAATGTGTCCAAAATCTCAGGATATGGGTTCGGTATCTCTCCAGAATTAACAACCTATGATTTTATAAAAAAATAATATAAATTACTATGAGCACAATGATTCCATAATTGAGAACCTACAATTTTATAAAAATTAATATTAAATTATATTTACTACATTAACGAATAACTGAATGCATGTATTTATTACCTGATCTTCAATTGCAAGTAACTCTTTGGCAGATTTCTTAAGAATCTTGTAAGCTTCGTAATCAAAGAATGTCAAAGACACAGTACCGGAAGAGTCTTGCGCCCTGATAGGTATCTTGAAGCTATCAAAGTTAAAAACAAATGAAAACATTAGTATTACTAATAACAGAAGTGTGGTTCATATTAGTATTTAGCATAAGGAAATAAAACTGTAATCTCAAACCGCGGAATAGAATAAATGTCGACTCCTTCACATTTATCATTTGTACACACCAAAGCTTTTGTATGATCAACATCACATAAACCATCCACATTCTCTTTCGTTACAAATCTTTCCTCCACACCGGACTTACAGTGGTTACAACCATTGTAATACCAAAGCTTATCAGTGCATATGGTTGTGATTGTGCCGAGAACTAAAACCTTCTTTGTCTATTGATATCAAACAAAAATAATAATCCATAGAAAAGACTATAAAAAAACTCAGCATGTAAAATACTTATAAGAAAATACAAAAAATAAACGCACACCTTTAATATGGTTCCAAGGAAACCAATAAGCATGAAATCAGGGTTATTAAGGAACTCATCTTCAACACTTGAGATAACGTAAAAACCAACATGCTCATTTGATGAAGATGAAGCAGAAATTTTCTCTACATACCTAAACAGATTCATGTGATCAAATTAAAACATAAAAAGTAAATGTAAAATCAAAATAATACTGTTTAATGTTTATATGCATATTACTAACTATACCTCTTCCTAAAAGAGGATATCTCTTCAATGTCAGTGTCGATAAAAAGTTTGCTAAGCTCAAACCCGTTTGCAACTCCACGCTTGCCTGAATTTAAAAATAAAACCAAATGTAGATCAATATAAACAGTGTCAAAATTAAAACATATAAATAAATATAAATATAAAGTACTAAATAAATAAAAATTAAACTAATTAAGTTTAAATTGTACCTTTGTAAAGGTTGACCATATCAAAATGACAAAGGATAACAATATGTTTCTCTCGTTTCTTATCATTCATGTAAGCAAACATGTCAATAGCAAAAGCATCCCACAAAGTAACCGGACACTTTTGACCTCTAAAATATTAATATAAAACATAATAACATCAAGCAACATTGTAATCCTTTAAACGTCAAAATGCAACAACTTAATAAAAAGAACTCACTCAAGGTCTTCAACTCTAAGATTAAGTCTCTTCCCCTTGCTCCCATCCTTATTTGTTGTATCCTCTAGATTGAAACATACTTCCACATAACCAATCCAATCTATAAACAAAAATATATTGTTAAAAGAAAACAACATTAAGAAGCGATAACATGAAAAAAAAAACAATAAGACAAAACAATACATATATATCATGTAGTGATTTACATACCAATAACTGTATTAACTTCAATTTTATTTTGAACCACATCCTTGAGGTTAACGAAATTAAAAATGTATTTCGGTCCAGACCAGTCAAGGCATTTCTGAACAGAAGTATAGAAATACAGAGATATTTTCTCATTTCTGTTGGTATACTTAGCAGAGGACTTATTAGCAGCAAGAGACGGTTTGGTGATAAGAAGACATTGATCCAGCTGAAGGAAGTCTTTGAATCTTTCTAGCATCTTATGCAGACAGCTGGCTTGTATCATAGTTCCCTAACAATATGAAACATCCGATTAAATAAAAAACGTGTTATATAACATTTGTGTATTCAAATGTCCAAAAAAATTATAAGACGAATATATACGGTACCATCTCATCCATGAAGATCATATCAAGGCGATATGTTTCATTTTTGTTTTGATTCATCATCTTCCTCGACATGTTAACAATCTTCACTCTGATAGAATAGTTATTTGAGAATGTATTAAGATCGTTAAGCATGCTAACCTTTGCAACCTCCATTTGAAGACTGTACATAAAAAAAAAGAATAAGTAAAATATATCTATTGATAAACGTAACATGATAATACAATTAGCATGAATGTTCATAAAAAAAATATCAAGTTTGGAATTCTAGCTTACCGATTCTCCATTAACAATTTAGATTGTATGCAATGGCAAATGTGATTTAAAAGGTAAGTGGTGCATATATTTATACAATGCTTTATTAAAGTAATTAAATATTAGAAATGATATGATAATAAAGGATGGTATAATATTTTATTCACTAATATTTTTTTCACAAAATATGCAAAGTAGGAAAAAAAAAGAGAGAACGTCAATTTTAAATTAACATTTTGCATATTTTGAATTTCAAAAGTTATTGATATTATCAGTAATTACTGATTTGATTTGAAAGCAATTGTCATCATGAATTTTCTAATTTTTATTTTAACTTTAATTAAGAGATAATAACCGTCAATTTGAAATTCACATTTTGCAAATTTTCAGTGTCCAAAGCTCAAGAAATTAGCATTAATTACTGATTTGATTTGCAACAAATAGTCATCAAGAGTTTTTTTTTTATTTTTTATTTTAACTTTAATTTTTATCATGAAAACAATGTTGGAGGAACTCTTATCTCATTGGAATGTAACGATTAGGTAAAATGGTAATTTCATTGTAATTCTAGTTTACATTCGATAATTTCATTCTATCACTAATTAACCACATCAACAATAAAAATGTGAGCAGTGGCTGTTTTTTAGGGAAACCACTGATGGTCAATATCAGTGGATGTCAACAATAAAAATGTGACCAGTGGCTGTTTTTTAAGTATCAGTGGATAGCCAACAGTGATTGAAACACTGATGTTTGGTCAGTCAGTGCCAACATGAAGAATAAAGAAACAGAGGTTGTCTTTCAGCAGTGGATAACTTTTTAACAATCAGATGTTTGAACCAACACAGTGGTTGTAACAGAATTTTAAGGATTAATGAAAACTATCATTTTTAACTATTTTGAAGAGTGTTAAAATATGAGAAGACAGTGGATCTGGTTAAACATCTGTTTAGACTTAAACAGAAGTTGGGGCTTAAACAGATGTTTGGCCTTATATATCAGTTGTTTGGACTTAAATAGAAGTTTGACCTTAAACAGATGTTTGGCCATGAACAGATGTTTGGCCATAAACAGATGTTTGGCCTTAAACAAATGTTTGACCTTAAACAGATGTTTGCCCATAAACATCTGTTTGAAAAAAAAGACCAATTTCAAGAATAACCAAACAATCAACATGAGGAGCTTAATAATCATCCAAGTGTACTACATTTTTATTTGTTAGTATAAAGATCAAAACACTGTTCTATTTATAGTACAGATCAAACCACTGAGGTGATGTGATAAATACTGTTACATATAAACACTGTTGTGATAAACACTGTTACATATAAACACTGATGTGATAAATACTGTTACATATAAACACTGAGGTGATGACATCTAACAACCTAACAAACTATAAAACACTGATGTGATAAATACTGTAACATATAAACACAGTTAACAAAAACAAAGGTAGAATATCTGCTGTTAATGCTGAACCACTGTTGTTGTTGGGCAGTGGTTCACCTCTGGTTGATCAGGACTTTGGTTCACCAGTACTTGTCTTCAACAGGGCTTTGGTCTTCATCAGTGCTCTGGTCTTCAACAGTGGATGATCTTCATCAGTCTTTGTGTACAACAGTCTTTATATCCAACAGTTGTTAGGCAGATCAGTGCTTTGCCTTATTAACTTGTTATAACCACTGTCATTGGAGGAAACTTAGATAGGCAGTGCTTATTGTGGATCAACATGCATCTTCAACAGCCAAATGAATATCATCTTTATCTCCTTCAGCAATATCCGCTATCTTTTCTTCCGTTCTTGGATCAATCGTCTCGAACGTTTTGCCGTTTCATCAAAACAAAACCAATCTATTATATAGCAACAATTAATCTGAAAAAAAACACGTGGAACTAACAACAAAAAGTATACCTGAAACAGAATCGGCGATTAAGAATAAAAAAACACGTAGAATTAACAATGCATAGATTAGTGAAGGAAACATAGATTAGTGAAGGAAACTTACGTTGCTGATTAAGAAAACTCCATTTAATTGCTCAAATTGAAATGAAGGGTAATCTGCAAGGGATTACAAATGAATCAAAAGCATCAATAAACAGTAAATCAATTATTATTTGTTAATCAAAAAATAAATCAGAACAAATGAGGTTACCTTGGTGTTGTGCGATGAAGAAGGAAAAGATGATGCGACAATTATATGGCAAAATAAAAGATTTAAACATCAGTATTGTTGAATCATTGGAGATGCGTCGATGATATGCAAAAACAAAAAACGAAACTTCGTTAACAAAAATCCTTAACCTAAGAAAGAACAAAAAACCAAGTGTGTGGTTCCTGTAGTACCCTAAAAGATTAACAATGGATAGATTAGTGAAGGAAACTTACGGTGCTGATTAACAAAAGTCCCTTTAATTGCTGAAATTCAGACAACGGGTGATCTGCAAGTGATTACAAATGAATCAATGCATCAATAAACGGTAAATCAAAATGTTACGAATACCAAAAAATAAATCAGACCAAATGTAAAGAAAAGGGCAAAAATCAAATACATGACTAAAACAACCTCATTGAAAATGGGACTGTAAATGTGTACCATACCGAATAGTCAAAAGCGATGAAGCCTAAACTTTTGGGCTGATATCACCTATAAACAAACCTGAAAACAAAATCAGTTTCTAAACAATGACTTCATGAAACTGAAAATCCTTAAAGTAAACACAAATTAAGTAACAACCAACCTTAATTCACAAGCCTGCAAATATAAAGTTGCCACATGAATAATGAAGTGGAACTTGCTGCAAGAATAATAAAGTGTGAAAACAATCTCAAAAACTCCTCTGTAATTGAGTAGTAAAGCTAATCAATTTAGTTAATTACATAAACAATCCAACAATGAATTTACCATCCTTCGCATTTCCATCTCCCCAACAACCATCCGGCAGAGGTTACTTCTAATCAACAAAGTCTATAAAATAATAATAATAATAATAATAATAAAAATAAGCATAAAATCTATATATTCTTCTTGGATTGCTAGAATAATAGTGTGAAAGTTGGAATAAAAACAGAGGATCAAGAAACATAGGAACATCCAACATTACTAACATGGGTGAATAAACCAACAAAACAGATTGTGAAAAACAAAAACTACAAACATATCAAAATCAAACTACTCGTAATCACATGGTACAACAATGCAAGCATATGAATAAATAATAACAAATGAAAGACAAAATCAAAAGCTACAAACATATCAAAATCAATCTATTATATATACACACAATAATTAAAACATTATTACAACATACCAGTATCATCGATTAACATGAGCTTGTACAAAAGGGTTCATCGTGTCCGATAAGAAACCCTAGGAGAGCTTCTTCTTCTTCTGAGTGTACAAAAGGGTTCATCGTGTTCAGAATGAGAAAATAGATAAAAACAAATAAAATTTCTGAATGAGAAAATAGATCTTACATGAATATTCTGTTGTTCAACTACTCGACGGTACATGATTTAGGGTTTCAAACGCAGATGTATCGAATACAAGTAACCTCTGCCGGACGTTGTTGAGGAGATGGAAATGTGAAGAAGGAGAAGGATGAACATCAGAAAGAAAGGGGATATTGTATGGAAAGGTGAAGGAGAAGAATGAAATAGGGTTTGTAAAAAACTGGGAATAAAGGGGAGTGGTACTGTTGGGCGGGAAAAGGCAAAAAGTGATGCCCTAATCTACTGACACGTGACCCAAATAACTTTCATTTATTATATATAATAGATAAGTTATATCATTATGAAATAGTGTTTTAGGATGTCCTCAAGATATGTTTTGAAATAGTGCTTTAGGATGTCCTCAACATATGTTTTTCGATACTCTTATTCAATTACAACCTGTTGTTTCTCAATAAATACAAAACACCCACACTTTAGCACCTAATGCAATTGTAATGTTTTAAAAATCGGAACAAAATGAATGGTTAAATCAGTGCATTGGCTTGGTTACTAATTAATGGACCACAAATAAATAAATCTTTCATAAGTAAATCAGACAAGACAAAAGTGTTAAAACAAGTGTTACGAACAAAATTGGTAATCAAGTTTAATTTTAATGAGCGAGAGAGATTAAAGAAGAAAAACAAAACACTCAAGAAGGGAGAAAATTCTCAATTTGCAACCATTCTCATTCATGATTCCTGCTTATGAACATATTACAAATATCACCCTAAACTATTAGACAATTACATGTTAGATCCTTTACTATTTTTTTACCAGAAAAGAAGATACCATATATTCACCAAAAACAAACCAAACTTACACCAGGAGCTAGCAAGTCTACAAATTACAACAAGATTTCACTCCTAGACCCTTTACTATTTTATACCTAACAAAAAGGATAAAAAACACCTATTAAACCATTACCAATGCAATGAGCTAAATGCATGCCCAGTCAGTTGTCACATCAGATTTTCACAAACGCATAAAAAACATTCATTTTTCCTCCAACCCTACAAACATACATAACAATACTTAAATTTCCACATCATCACTTTCTTTTACATCTATTTAATACTCAAAACTTTTTTTATATACTTTTCTTTTATTTTCTCATTATTAAAATATATTCATAATATTAACTATAACTGTAATAATTAAATATATTAATTTAAATATAGTTAAGATAATTAAGTAGAAGTTTAAACATTAAAATTTTGAAACTTATAAACAAACACTAATAGAAGAAAACATCTATCTAACTTATAATAAAAGACTCCAAATAATGCCACATGGCATTCTCTCCTTCAACCTCATAAATTTTATTTATATTTATTTAATAAATTTCTTTTAATATTAATATTAATTAATAACCAATATATAGATATCACTTATTTTTATCCTTATCTTTATCTAAAATTAATAAATAACTTCAATTTTGCAGTTTAGACCCTTTGTTTTTTTTTACTTTTAACCCAAAGTTTTTCATCTTTTGTAATTTAATCCAAATTTTTTTTTATTTTCAATTTTGGTCAACCATACTTTTCATCTTTCTCAAGTTTTTCATTTCGTTTTAAATTTTGTGAGTTAACGCACCGCAACGTGCGTGTGGGGTTCAACATTTTTTCGTATATTTTTTCCCGTTTGACTGGCCCGTCGCGTCACATCTATTTTTCTGCGTTTGACAAGTTCGTCCAACACGGGGGTCCTGGATGGACTTAGTTATTTTTTCTATGTTTTACGTTTCGGTTTAATTTCTCAGCAACAAGCGTGCGTGATTCAAAGATTTTATGTCTGCTTTTCGCTCGGCGTTATTTTCTTCCCGTTTTTATTTATTTTGTTTTTACGAGCTTTTCCGGTGTTGGTGGTCGCTGACAATGGTATAGCATTCCTACTACTTAACACAGTTTTATGACAACCGCTGCAACACAGGGGCTTAATACTAGTAATATAATAAGCAACAAAATAACAATATTAAAATCAACAAAATAACAATTAAATGTCGGACAACTTTAACAAAAGAGTAAATTACTTTTTAAGTCAATGTGTTTTAGTGGTTTTAACCACTTGAGTTTAAAATCAAAAAGTTTAACGCCTTGAGTCCCTAACCATTTATTTTATAACGTTTTGAGCCCAATTTTATTCATTTTATAACGGTTTGAGTCCATTTAAAAAAAACTTGGACTCAAAAGGTTAAAATTTGGACTCAAAAGGACTCAAATGGTTATAAAAAAAGTGTCTAGGGACTCAGGGCGTTAAACATTTTGATTTTAGACTCAAATGGTTAAAACCAATAAAACACAACAAAATAAAAGAAGTAATACTAAAATCAAAAGAATAATGAACTCTTTGATGGAGGCCCCACCAGCTCTACCATCTTCTCCGCACACAGTGACGTGTGTTTTCCCGAAGATTATTTTCTCGACAAGAATTCTTGTTAATCCCAGCCCATAAACAATGCCTTGCATTGGGTTTGGTCTTACCCTCTCCATTTACCAGCTAATTGGTTTATTGGGTGGTTAAAACCGATTGACTATCAAAATCATTAACCCATTAACTTGTTGATCCGGCTTTGGAAAGTATTAATCTATTATCTATATTAAAACAATACATTTTAGTGCCACTTGGCATAAACTTAACCCACTAATTGCCACCTGGCAACTTAATAGACCTCTGAATGTTGATTTGAGCGGCAATAATTGTCTCTGACTCTTATTTGGACGCGGGATCCGGCTGTGATTCGGGTCACCCAATATTAAAAAACGGATCCTAAGACACCACACTTTTCTTATCGCATTAGGGTTTCATCTTCTTCCCTAAGATTCATCGGTTTTCATCTCTCAATTTAGGGTTTCGACTATGTATTTCTTATAATCCGAAGAACACACAACCTTCATTCGCATCTAGGGTTTCTGTTTCTTCCATCATACATCTCCTTCTCATCATCCCTAAATCTCATTCCTGAAAGATCATTAATACCAAGGTATGATTCAGTTTTCTATCTATTGATCATCTTTATTCTTGATTAGATCTCTTTTTTTTTTTTTGCATTCCTTTGATCTTATCAGATCATAGGTACGAATCGCTCCTCACCTCTAAAGTCGGCATCTGCTTGATTTTGCGATAAAGGTGAAACCGTCTTGAATAGCCCAGTTAATCGGCATTAACTAATAGCTCTGTGCCCCATAATATTCAAGATTTCAAGCATTGGCTAATGGAGAAGGGTGTCGGGTATCAATTTTGTAAAAATACGAAGACATTACTAATCAAAACATTGATAAATATTGTTTACGATACTAAAGCACCAATATTTTCCTTAACTGAATTAGATTTGTGGAGTGTTGGATGTTCAAAGAGTTGCTGGAAACTTCCATATTTCAGTTCATGGTTTGAACATATATGTTGCACAGATGGTAAGTAAAACATGACATTTGGTCTGGTTTATAAATCATCATATAGTTACTTACCGTATGCTTTTCTGCAGATTTTTGAAGGAGCTACACATGTTAATGTCAGCCATGTGATTCATGATTTGTCGTTATGTCCATGGCTGCAGATAGATAATACGATTTTGTACAATTGGATGTCACTCATGTTTGTTATTGAGCTTTTACCGTTCTGGATTTGAAATTGATAGGAGAATCAAAGATATTGTAAGATACTAATTTTAACAGGTCAATAATTTCTATTTTGTAGATTAAGAAAAGGTGAATTCGTTTGATTATATTTAAATATTGAAACACAATTTTTACAATTTTAACAGGTCCATCGTCTTTTATTTTTTTCGGCTAGCAAAGGTGAGTTTGCATGTCCTAATCTTGCCTTTCTTTTGTGTTTTTTCTGTTTTGGTATTTCATATTAACCATTTATGGGTTGCTTGCTTGAGGTTTTTGGTTTCTTATTCTCAGTGGTGATGATGTCGAGAAGTAGGAGAGAATTTGTGACGGATTGATTCGTATATTTGATCTATGGTTTTTGCGAAAGGTACCCTATAGATGATCAATTTGATATGTGGTTTTTGCTTTCTTGGTGGTTTTCTTATGTTTTGCGTTGCTTGAGATCATAAGTGATCTTTTTTTTTAATTGTAGGGTAACAAGAACCAACACAAAAATTAGTCCAGGTGATTATTCTGAACAAGTTTTCTAAAGGTAAGGTTTCTGATTCTGAATCCGTCATGTATATAGTTTCTAATAAATGCTGGGGGTAAGATGCAAGCATAATTTTCTTAATGTTATTCACATTATGTTTCTTTGTTCTTGCATTCTTTTTGTTACTGGTTAAAGTTAGACTGGATAGACTGGATATCTGTAACTTAATATATTTTTAATATTTTGACAAATTGTACATATTACTCATGAATATATCTTAATGTTTGCTGGTGTTGTTGCCGTGTTGGACCGTATTACATTTTATGTACGTGCTATAAAACCAATCAAACAACTAAAATTACTCTATTAGTAGTGTAAGATAGACTTATTCTTATTGTATGATATTCAATATTGCAGGGAAAGTAGTATCCTTATAAGGAGGGTATTGAATCAAAAGCACTATTGTATGGGGAGGAGTGGAGGACGGTCAGATTAATTAGTCCTGGAGACCTTGTGAAGGTATTTCTTTTTCATATTTCTGTTATGGGTTATAAAAAGTGTGTCTGAGATGCGAGGTAAGCTGCCTTGATGGGGTACCACATGCGCTTTTGGGTCAAAATTTTTGTGGGAGGCTAAGATTCAATAAACAACCAAAGTGATGACGAAATTGTGAAAGATTTACTTGATAAAAAGGTTGATATGCAAAATATTCAAGAGAGACGTAATTTCTTAATTTAAATAAAGCTTACTTGATTGTGCATAACGGTGATATCTCTGTCAAATATCGGTCAATATCACCAATAATATCTGTACCGATATATGACACTGATCTTTTACATGGGGATTGATAACTAATATATCACCGATATTAACTGTATAGCCATGAAATGATGTTTATGATGCTAACTTGCTATCTAGAGTTACAGTTATAATTAACGACATGCTATAATAAACATATAAGTTTATATGTATTACAATATACTAAAATCTATATTTCGACACCCTGTGCTTTAGTTTTTTATTCATGAAACAAGTATTGCCACTAATTCAATGTTATCCATGTGAAGATTGGAAAGCAATAGGACGGAGAAGGTATATATGATTTACCCAAACCTGCAAGCTAAGGTGGGTGACTTATACTCAGATGTGTAACATATATATATTCATGAAACAAGTATTGCCACTAATTCAATGTTGATGTTGTTGTGTTTAAGCTATATGGGTCAGAAGTGTTTCGAGATATATCCTCATAGTTTGCTTTCTAATACATTAAAAGTTTTTTATTTCAAAGTATCTGTTCACAAACTGATTACAGTCTGCAGATTCGGGTTGGTTCCAGACCGGTATAAAAACTGGTTTTGTTCGGGTTAAAACTGGTTCCGAATCCCAACCTGATGATTACAATTAACCTCCTTCATCCGTGTGCTAGAAATATGATCAGCATATGGGCTTGGAATAATTGTTTGTTTTTTAACCTTATTTAAAAAACTGGTTGGAAGATTTGGCCATTTTCTCACTTAGTGTATGATGTTGTAATCGTTAAACAAATACTCATGTGGGCCGATTGTTTTAAATTGTGATGGACTCGCATTTTTGACAGTTTAACGAATGAGAAAGCCAAAGCAAGGATTTCAGTTGCAAAATTTCTTTGTGTTTTAGCAGTGGATTGTAACTAGCCACTTTATTAAAAGTAGGTCAAAGCACTATGTGGAGTTCATGGGCCTTTGGTAAAAGTATTCTCCTTGATGATCCTGCAATTTGATTCTAATATGTTTGATTTATTATTTTATAAGCATGTAGCTTAATTTTCATTTATTCGATTATAGTTTGTGTTAACATGCTATTTTTAATTATCTGTACTGTAATGTAGAGTCCTACTGCCCTATCTTCCACAAAGTGATGACTCGGCTACTTACTACAATGTGAATATGAAATACTGTTTATGAGTTGTACTGATCGAGTATAGAACTCGACAGAAAGAGAAGGGGGTGACATTGCTGAAACCTAAAGGCGCAGAAGTGTAAATTAAGGGTTATTATCATAAATCAACTTGATATTAAAATCTTGCAACAGGTATTCTGCTACTTTGCTTATAGGATGTGGCAAAGAAACTTGAAGGAGAAGAGATGGGTGGGTTCGCTCAAATCTGAATATTATGGGTAGTCGTCAGTTGGCAGGGCAGCTGATGATCTGGAACAGTGGAACTATGGTAGGTGTCGGTGGGAATTGGAAGGTTGAATTGATATGTAATTGTTATATTTTTTTGTGTTATTATGAAGGAGAGGAGATGGGTGGGTTCGGGCAAATCTGAATATTTTTTTTGAGCTGATGGGAATCTTTTAGGAAGTCGCTTGGATTTTAGAGGTTTGTTTACACTTTCATATTATTTGTGCTTGCTATTATTAATCCTTATTTTTTATTTCTATAGCAACAAGTGTTGCATGGTGAACATTTTTCTTGAATGGTTAAATTAATATAAATGAATCTGTTATACTATTCACAACGAAGAATTTGGCCACATGAATGATGAATCCATGATACTTGAATAACAATGCGGTTCCGGTTGAAGGCGATTACGTGCATCTGTTTAGCTATCCGATGAAAAGTTAACGAATATTTATTTAGTTTGTTCATGTTTCCTAAAACACATGTCTTTTAATTTCAAAACAACAAATGTAGCTTACAAAGAAGTATTTCGTGACTTGTGATCTCCATGTACTCATTCATCGTTCGATCATTCATTCCATGAAACTGTTCTCTAAAATGATCCATAACATTTTTTTGAAGTCATTTAATGTTTATTTTTTGTTGTTTTTTAATGAATTTTGTTCACGTAATACAAAACATGTATACTCATACACACACTTAAATATTAACCTAAAATTCTACATAAATAAACAGTACGTTGACTTATAATTCACTATCCATTATCTTCCATAAAAACAATATTACACAAATTTGCATCATCATGTATCTAGAGATATTAAATTATTTGTCTCATTGTAGTTTACTAATTTATTATTACTTGAACGGTCATTTAATTCAAACGATTAGTTCAATAAATTAAACTTATTCATTTGTGTTTTAGTCCACCCGCGAACCTCGCGGGTTCTTAAACTAGTTAATATTTATATAAGAGTAGTTTTTACAAAAGTTTGCAACAAAGAATAGCTTAGACAAGTGTTGTAAAAATCATGATTAGTCGGTGATTAAGCGTTAGTCGGCTAGTAACTGAGTAATTTTTCGTTAATCAGTCAATTAATCGCCAATCGGCTCTAATCGGGCCTAGTCGGCCAGCCAGAAATCGACGATTCCGGCCAAAAACCTGTATATTCTGTCAAAAAACTGTAAATTAGTCAGTTTCCAACAAAACATATGAATTCCAACAATTAATCTTGTATACTTAAAAAGATGAGTTGAGAAAGAGTTAAAATTTGTCTACTTAAAATATTTACTTATAAAAATGTGTATATCATCATCATACTCAGTAAATCACATCAATAGCAAAACTAAAGTAGGGTCTGAGGATGGTAAGATGTAGACAACCTTACCTCTACCACGTAGGAATAGAGAGACTGCTTCCAGTGAAAATTACATATAAAAAACCCGATCCGATTAATTCCGAGTAGTCGCTAGTTCCCGTCTCATTGACCGACTAACAACTAACGAGTTCTCCAACCTGGCTTAGACCAATACACCAACCATTATTTTGTCATTTCCCCTTTTTAAATTACAAAATAATTATCTCCAAAATATGATCATAATATCAATCTTTTCAGTCATCATGAAACAACTTTACACCGTAGATTACAAATCAGTCAAACCACGTTGGCGGACTTTCACTCGTACACAAGCTTCTGATGGAACTCAACCAGGGGCGGACTGAAGACATGTCCAGGGTGGGCGGGCGCACCCTCGGGAAAAAAAAAAATTTAGTGCTAAGTTCCGTCGAAAATCCCGTCCGCACCCCTTGGAATTTTTCGTCCGCACCCCTTGGATTTCTTCGTCCGCACCCCTTCGAATTTTTCGTCCGCACACCTTAGGTAAAAAATATTATGGATTATGTTAAAAAAATTAGTAAAGTCTGATTTTTTTTCTAAAACTACCTATATTATATAAACTTATACTAACTAAACCCAAACCAAGCCCATTATATAAACTTATCAATAGCCCACTAATAATCTAGCCCATTAACCCACCTAAATTAAAACTAAAACAAATAAAATAAGCCCAAAACCCTTCAATTACTATCCCGCCCTCTCCCTCTGTGCGTGCGACTGGTCTGCCAGCGATCTTCATCAGCGTCCATCACAGCAACAACACTGCAGGTCTGCCGCAGCCGGAATCCAACATCAACGTGACCGGAATCCGCTCCAAACCAACCGGACACCGACAAACGGTGAGTTTTTATGTTTTTTATTTGATTTTTCTTGATATTATATGAGAAAAGGGGTAATAAAAAACTTAAATAGGTATGAAAAATCGTGTGTTTTGACGTTGCGTATGGTTGTTTAGATGATTTTTAGGATGATTATGTTATTTAGATGATTTTTAGGGGTGATTACATAATTCTAGGGCTTGATTATGTTATAGAAATTAGGAAACCATCATGATTAGGGGCCTAAAATTTTTAAATTTTTTTTTGTCTTACATGACCTGACCCGACCCGATACAACCGATTTTTTTACTTATGTACCTAGGGGCCTAAAATTTTTAAAAATGTTCCGCACCCCATGGATTTTTTCCTGGGTCCGCCACTGTACTCAACCACATAGGAACACACCTTTATCCCTAATTTTTTATTCCATCTTTAATCGCCTGCAGTATCACTAGTCCACGAACACACACACGGTAGTTACACCTTCACTCTCATCAATGGCGATTCCTGTTGTAGACTCCGAATACCTCAAACAGATCGAGAAAGCTCGTCGGGACCTTCGTGCGTTCATCGCCAACAAGAATTGCGCACCGATTATGCTTCGATTAGCGTATGTTTTTCGTCTTTCTGTTAATCGTGTGTTTAGGTTATTGATGATTGAATTGATGATGATGTAGGTGGCATGATGCTGGAACGTACGATGTTAACACGAAGACTGGAGGACCTAATGGCTCGATTCGAACCGAGGAGGAGTATAGTCATGGATCGAATAATGGATTGAAGATTGCTATTGATTTTTGTGGTAATTTTGTTTCTTATGGTTTGAATTGAAGTGATATGTTGTGATTTAGGTGTGATAGTTTTGCTATGCTAATTGAAGTGTTCTTTTGTTAAATTAAGGTCAGATATAAAGTTTAAATTAGGCTTTTGTGTGTCAAGTAGACTGATTATGTAACTTTAGGCTTTCAAATTTGTATGACTTGGATGCTTTTTAAATTATGTAAGATCAACTATGAGATTAAAGTATTTTGTGAGTACACGAAATCAGTAGTTGGAGAAGTCGAAGATTTTCTCTTAGAATGAGATGTTCTATTTTGTGAGAATTTGAAGTGAAATTCGATATCTTTTAGTAAGACGGGGCTGTTTGGTAGCCTCTTAATCCATTCAGAGGCTGCCTCTTAATGAAATCATTTGTGGCCCTTATGTCTGAATGAATAAGTGGTAACCTTATGTCTGACTGAATAAGAGGTAACATCTGAATGGTAAACCATCGCATGTCACATTCTTCTACATTATCTTTGTTAGGGGCTGTTTGGTAGCATCTGAATGACATTAAGAGGCTACCTCTTAATGAAATCATTTAAGAGTTTAACAAAGATAATGTAGAAGAATGTGACATGCGATGGTTTACCATTCAGATGTTACCTCTTATTCAGTCAGACATAAGGTTACCACTTATTCATTCAGACATAAGGGCCACAAATGATTTCATTAAGAGGCAGCCTCTGAATGGATTAAGAGGCTACCAAACAGCCCCTTAAACTCTTAAATGATTTCATTAAGAGGTAGCCTCTTAATGTCATTCAGATGCTACCAAACAGCCCCTAAATGAATTCTTTATATACGGGGTCGAATCAACACTTTGGTAGTGGTGAAACGTCACAACCTTTGGGTATAACCACTGTGGTTAGTATGTAAGTGCTACATTTACATTAGTAGCAAGTTCAACATTGTCAGTAGCAACTTTGTTGCCACCGAAGGACTAAACCACACCTTAGTTGCTACTTAGGCACAATTTGCTACCAAGTAGTAGCAACTTGCCACCAACCAAGTTGCTCCTGCTACTTTTTTTCTGTAACTTTAAGATCATTTTTAATGCAACTTTCCAGCTAGGGGCGTTGCCTCTTGGACCCCATTGGCGCTACCCCTTGGAAATCTCTTACAACCTTAGAGGTTCCTTAGTACCAAACTTATAAGAATATTGAACGAGTGTGTACTTCATTCCTCCTAACTCGTATAGTTATCATGACTTCTCATTTGATACTAAAACACCAACAATAACTTCATGAATTGGTAAGGTTTATATTGGTTCTTATGGCAGATCCTAAACTGTGTCTAGTCAATAGCATTTGTGTTAATTACTTAGATGACTTAATAAGGGTGATATTATACTGTTGAAGTTTGATGTTAATTACTCAATTGAGTTAGTAAGTGATGTTATTACTCAAGTGATCTTATTTTGATGTAAAATTGTACTGTTATATTTCATGATGATCTCTAGGTATCATCTTTTTTTTCATTTGAACTATGACTGGGGTAACATGATTGCTCCTTTAGGGTTATTTATATCAATATGTAGCAGGAGACACCTTTGCTTTTGATAAAAAAAACTTGCCATTTTCTTTTTAGTTTTTTGCTTATAAATTGTTCTTACACATAGGGAGTTTATAGCTTATTCTTCTACTGTTTATTAGACAAATAAATCTTAGTCAATAGTGGATCCATGATATAGGGATTATGTTTAGTGGATCCATGCTTTAATGATTATTGCTTTAATGATTATGTTTCCTTTAATTATATTTTATGTCTTGTTTGTATTGTCCTATATACAGGACCTCCTATTGTTTTACATAATACAAGATACATCAATACAACTTCTACCAAGTTTATCTTGGTATCAGAGCCTCTCCTTCTGATCGCAGCTACAGCTGCCACTTCGATTTTTTTTTCGTCACCTGCTTGATAATCAATGGCAGCACCCTCAGCCGGCACCCCCTCTCTTACAACTGATACAGTTCAGGCCCTCCAACAGTTAGTCTCTAAACTTGGGCTGCAACTGCAGCCGGCTTCTCCCCCTTCTACATCAGCCGGTTCACAGGCGTTTTACACACATAGGTTTGGTTCAAACAACTCTGGCGGGGGTCGTGGTCAAGGCAGAGAGGGGGGGGGGGGGGGCAGTAACAACTACAACAATCACAGCCAAGGCAACAATAGCAACAATCGCAACTCAGGACAATTCTCATGGGCCTCTAATCAAAACACAGTTTTTGGCTCTTGCAACAGGTGTGGAATTGGTCACATTCCATCTAAATGTCCGAACCGAGACCCGTCAACATTCCGAACAAGGCAGCCTTCGGCCAACTATGCTGACTACCAATCTCAGCCCTCTACCTCATGGCTCCCGGATACAGGCTCAAACAGCCATGTAGCACCTGATATGTCCAGCTTTGAATCTGCTGAGCCTTACTTTGGTGACGACAGTCTGCGTGTTGGCAATGGTAAGCCCCTCCCTATCTTACATATTGGTTCTTCACACATTTACTCACCCACCAAAACCTTTCACTTAAACAATATCCTTCATGTTCCAGAAATTAAAAAAAATCTCCTTTCTGTCCAAAAATTTTGTCAAGATAATCATGTCTTTTTTGAATTTCACTCGTCCTTTTTTGCTGTGAAGGACAAGTCTACACGCACTACCCTCCTCACGGGTCCAAGTGACGGTGGACTCTACACAATCAATCTGCCTACAACTCAACCAATTCCTAAAGTTGCTTTCTTCACCGCTCGTGCATCATCTACCACATGGCATCAACGATTGGGTCATCCACACTCTCAGTTGTTTCACACCATGCTATCCAAATATTGTTTACCTATTTCAAAAAAGACTTCTGTTTTACATTGTGATTCTTGTTTTGTTGGAAAATCTTCCAAACTTCACCTATTGTCTTCTGATTATAAAAGTTTGCATGTTTTAGATCTATTATTTTGTGATGTTTGGGGGCCTGCACCTGTTTCTTCATTTGATGGCCACAATTATTTTCTGTTATGTGTTGACCATTTTTCAAAACACATGTGGTTGTTTCCTTTAAAGCGTAAATCTGATGTGTTTGATGTTTTAAAACGTTTTATCCTTATGGTTGAACGACAATTCTCAACCAAAGTCAAACAAGTTCAAACCGATTGGGGGGGGGGGGGGGGAGAGTTCCGAAATCTCTCCCAATTTTTCTCTTCCGTTGGCATCATTCATCGCCTATCTTGCCCTTACACTAGTGAACAAAATGGCATCGTTGAACGACGCCATCGACACGTCGAAACTGGACTCACCCTGTTGGCACAATCCCATGTTTCCCAACGTTTTTGGCATTTTGCTTTTGAGACAGCCGTGTTTCTCATCAATCGAATGCCCTCACGAACCAATTCCCACGTGTCTCCTTTTGAACACCTGTTTCACCACAAACCTAATTTCTCTTTCCTTCGTGTCTTTGGTTGCCTTTGCTACCCTCATTTGCGTTTGTATAATCCACACAAAATGGATTTCAGATCCACCCCTTGTGTTTTTCTTGGGTACAGTCCCTCACATTATGGGTATCGATGTTTTGATCCAGTCACCGAACGCATTTACATTGCCCGTCATGTTCGGTTTAACGAGACATCTTTTCCTTATCTTACACCACCGGTGAATCCCTCTTCACCAAATTTGGACAGCCCTTACATCTCCTCCTACCCCACCCCAGTCGCTCATACCGACTCCCCTGTCCCTTCTCTACCACCAGCCCCTCCTACCACCACCGGTGTATCTTCCCAAAGCTTACCTACACCACCAGCCGATTCCACAACTACTACTCCAAACATTACACCACCGCCCCCACCCGACCCATCTCTACTTCACACCTTTTCACGACGTCAGCCACATCAGCCCACAACCACCTTTGCGTTTGACAAATATAACGCTACAAACTCTGAAACTGCTTCTCCAAATCAGCCCTTACCCACATCCCAACCTACACCTATCTCTACCCCACAACCAGACCCAACTACCCAACGTACTAGACCGGCAAATCTTCGTCAAAATCCAAAAAAATCAAACCCCTATGACCCTTCGGCTTTTCACACTACCCACACCAAGCCTGACACCGAACCTGCTACTTTTGCCAATGCTCAGACTGAACCGAACTGGCGTATGGCTATGGCGGAGGAATACTCGGCCTTGATACGCAACGGGACTTGGACTCTAGTTCCACGTCCGCCAAATTCAAATGTTGTTGGGTGTAAATGGGTCTTTAAACTTAAGCGTGATCAAAACGGGGTCATTAAGCGCTACAAGGCGCGTTTGGTTGCAAAGGGGTTCAGTCAACAACCCGGCATTGACTATACAGAGACATTCAGCCCCGTAGACTCGACTAATTGATGCGTGATGAGCGTGCGTAATTATATAATTGATTAATTGATTTCGTGACAAGTTTTAAAAATGGAATTGCTAACTAAACCACACATAATCGGCAAGTGCACCGGTCGCAGTGTAGTGTAGATGGCAAGACCGGATATCAATCCGTGGACACTATATGCAAACTTTAGACAATGAACCTCTATCGAATATAAAGTTAAATTTTGAAGTTTGATTTAAATTGATTTTATATATCTAAATGATGACTTAATTAATTTTAAGAAAATGTAGAAAATAAAACAAGCAAAGTAAAATAAATACAAAAACACAGTGAAACAAATATAGAAACAAAGTGTGATCAAATATGTACGAAAAAAAAGGACTGCCTGGGTGTCGAATCCCTAGAATCATGTAATGCTAATTTGACAATAATAACGGTTAAATATCTTTTTCCCTTGATTAACCCCCCGTTAGAGATGTATTAAACAAAAGATCAAGACAAAATGTGAAGTGCTAGAACGAACCGGCTCGAGCTATCGATACCAAATCCCACGAGTATCAGACCTTTGGGACCTCAGAGACTAAGTTGTGAGAAGATCTTCAAAATCGCAAAGCAAACCAAACCTTGAAAATTAAAATCCTAGGAAACCTTAACCACGATGTAATAAACGAGCCCGAGCTATCGGTCACCCAATCTACCCACCAATGATTAGCTAATAACCTAGCTCACCCTAATCGTCTTTCGAGTCATAAGATGAGGATGCAAGTTTTAATATATTGATTTTAATTATTAATAGACTTGGTCAATTTCTCAACTCAATATTTAACCCGAAAATCAAAAGATAAACGAATCAAATTAAATTCTAAGTTTAAGGGGAATTTCTTCATGCCTAAACCGCTGAATTTATCGACTAATAATCAATCATAACACACCAACATGCAATATCAAGATCAATTACAAGACAAAGTTATGTAAATCACATTAAATAACCGAAATTACGTCAAATATACATTACAATCATCAAGTTCATCATAACCCAGGTAGTTTATAAGTTTAGCTACACATGTTATACAATAACACAACTGAACAAAGCTTTAAAACAACAGAAAATATAGTACAAAGCGAATAGAAACCGAAAAACGAATATTTACCGAACCCGGATTGCTTAGAACTCGAACCGAAAGCTTCCTAGACCCTTGCAAAGCTCCAAGATGCTCCAAAGTCGTCCAAGGTGATCCACAACCGAAGGGTTTGTGTGTTGGTTTGTGAGGATCGGACATGCTCTATTTATAGTGGATTTTTGCGAAAACCGACCGCCTTACGGACCGTAAGGGTAACGCCTTGCGGTCCGTAAGCGTTTAGGTAAATTTTCTGCGCACTACCTCTTTACGGACCGTAAAGGTCAATACTTGCGGTCCGTAAGAGGTTTGGTAACTTTCTGAGCTCACCTACCCCTTGCGGATCGTAAGGGTAAGGTCTTACGGTCCGTAACGGGTCTTGTTCAGCAATTTTAATTATTTTTTTTCTTGTTTTCCGACACGTCTTTTCCGTGCTTCCTTCGTTGTAATTATTCCCTTCGTTTTCCTCGCGAAATAAACAGGTTCTTCACTAATTCCTGCAAATCCATAATTTAACCAAATAAGTATCTAAATCGCGAGAAAACCACATCCTAACTTATTAAATTGTAAGGAATTCGATGTGTAAAATGTGTATGATTTTAGACACATCAAACATCCCCACACTTAACCTTTTGCTTGTCCCTAAGCAAAATCCTAAACAACTGTACAAACTGACATTTAAACGGTTATTTTAAAATGAAAAATTAAACACACATAAAAATTAATGTACATAAATGATTTAAAATTAGCTAATAATGATAAAGATGAGAAAACTAAATGTGCTTTTTCAAAAATAGAGTTTTATCATCAATTACTCACTTACTTGCATCTTTGATTTACTTCCCTCGACTCACTTGTGTAAACTAGTGAATGGTGCACTAGTAATTTTCTGTGATCACTCAAAAGCCGGGCCATATAGTAACATTATCATAAGCTTGTAATGAAATCTCATCTTGACCAATTAACATATAAAAATCATATAAATCAAGAGGACTTTTATTGTGGGTTGTAACTTGGCTAGGGTTTAAAGGTAGGAAAATATGGCTATTTACTGGGTGAAGTGTTTCAATCCGGTCTAGCAAATTATCCTAACAAACCTTACACAATTTTTTTTTTTTAATTTTTAAAATTTTTTTTTTACACACATACTCACAAACCAAGTGACTCTTTTAAGGTCAGATTGTCAAGACCGGTTTTATCCAAGATGTGAATCAAATCTTCCTTAATCCTGTAGTGAACATTACTTCCAACTTCTAATGGATCGTTCGGCATCGAGCCTAATAGCCCCACCCTCATTAGAAGCGTGTATTCATGTTGGGATTCAGTTTGACTTTTTCTACATCTTCCTGTGTGAGACCAATTTCCACATCCCATGCATTTATCATATCGTTTTGCTCTTCTTTTCATAGCACTTTTGGATGTCCCACAAAATGGTAGCGTTTGTTCTTGTTGTCGCCACTTTTTTTCTAACTTCTTTACTTAAATGAAATATTTTCTCTCTAAGCTCTGTAGGTAATCTTGGTTTCGCGAATTGTAGACAACAAAGCAAATTTAAATCGAATGAATGCATCTCCAGTTCTTTAAAGGTCTGCCGGTAAAAGACCAAACTAAATTCCTATGAAAGGAAAAATTATACTAAACCGGAATTCACACATGGGTTGAAAAGGGAAAACAAAAAGGCTTATATGGTTTAATATGGTGGGATTACAACAAACGAAAAAGGAAAAGGCTCAACTTGGTTTTCTATTGGATAACATTTTGGGTTTAAAGTTTACAAGAAAGGTTAAACAACTGAGTGTATCCTAATGCCTCTATCATTTTTATACAATTTTATAGTTTTATGATTTTGACAAGTATATCCAAGACAAGTTCTGAAATGTATACTATTATGCGGCATACTCAATCAAATGAAGTCTTAAGCATATGATGAATGCTTTAGAAAGGCTCAAAACTCACTAAAATTGGGTGTGTATTTAAGATGCAAATTTATGAATAAATAGAAAAAATTCTATTTATAAAAAAACACTTTAACATTTTCTCGTATGTATAATTATTAGTTAAAAATAAGTCAAATATGTACAAAAATAAAACAATAATTATACAAAAAAAATTTATTTTTTTATTTTTAATTTTTTTTTTAAATTTTATGTAAAACCAGACTTAATTTACAAATTTCCCCATCCCCTCATGGCTCCCGGATACAGGCTCAAACTATGCTGACTACCAAGGTGATCCACAACCGAAGGTCTGATTGGTAGTCAGCAAAGGTCTGAGATCTTCTCACAACTTAGTCTCTGAGGTCCCAAAGGTCTGATACTCGTGGGATTTGGTATCGATAGCTCGAGCCGGTTCGTTCTAGCACTTCACATTTTGTCTTGATCTTTTGTTTAATACATTTCTAACGGGGGGTTAATCAAGGGAGAAAGATATTTAACCGTTATTATTGTCAAATTAGCATTACATGATTCTAGGGATTCGACACCCAGGTAGTTTTGTCATACATATTTGATCACACTTTGTTTCTATATTTGTTTCACTGTGTTTTTGTATTTATTTTACTTTGCTTGTTTTATTTTCTACATTTTCTTAAAATTAATTAAGTCATCATTTAGATATATAAAATCAATTTAAATCAAACTTCAAAATTTAACTTTATATTCGATAGAAGTTCATCGTCTAAAGTTTGCATATAGTGTCCACGGATTGATATCCGGTCTTGCCATCTACACTACACTGCGACCGGTGCACTTGCCGATTATGTGTGGTTTAGTTAACAATTCCATTTTTAAAACTTGTCACGAAATCAATTAATCAATTATATAATTACGCACGCTCATCACGCATGAAGTTTTTCGCGCCGTTGCCGGGGACACTGGCACTTTAGAGAACGACCCGAGTCGTCTATTTAGTTGTTTACTTGCTTTCTTAGATTTTCATTACCTTTAGGTGCCTTTTGCTTGCAATTTGTGCCTTTAGGGTTAGATTTGCTTTAATAATTTTATCGTTGTATGCACCACACTCGTTCACAAGGGCCACCTTTAATTGCTGTTTCGTCTGAGCCCGAGCGAGATTTCCACGAGCGCCTTCGCATTTTCCGAGATAATCAGGCACACATGGCTGATAACGATCCCCCAGTTAGGAGAGTCGTAGTATATTACGCCCGACCAAATGCGGGAAATGCTCGATCCAGTATCTCTCGACCCGCTAATGAAGCTAATAGGTGGCAGATTCCACCTCAGATCATCTCGATGGTTACAAATACTATCCAGTTCCATGGATTACCTTCTGAGGACCCTAATGTCCATCTTTCTCGCTTTTCAGCTATCTGCGATACGTTTCAGGAGCAAGGTGTCAGCGAGGACGCATGTAAGCTGCGTCTATTCCCATTCTCACTTGCTGATAGAGCCCATGCTTGGTTAGAATCCCTTCCTGCGGGATCCATCACCACCTGGGCCGGTATGAAAGAAAAATTTTTAGGCAAGTACTTTCCTCCTTCCAAAACCGCTCATCTGAGGAGCATAATTCAAGAGTTTCGCCAAAAGAAGGAGAATCTTTCTACGAGACGTGGGAGCGTTTTAAGGAGCTGTTACTCAAATGTCCGCATCATGGATTCGAGGATTGGGCTTTAGTTGAGAAGTTTTATCATGGAGTGACGCCCACCACAAGAAATATGCTGAACACTACAGCTGGTGGTAATCTGATGACCGCCAAAACACCAGAGGAATGCACTGAGATGTTCGAGGACATAGCAATGAGTAGTTACGAGTTTCCTGATTCTAGAAATTCGTCCGCTACACATAGAGGAGTGCATAAGGTCGATGATACCACTATGATGCAATCACAGATTGACGCCCTGAAGAAAAAGCTGAATGATATGGAGTTGAAGAAGGAGCAGTTGTGCGAGATATGCACTGGGAGGCATGACACGACCGCGTGTCCTATTGCCCCTATGGAGTCACCAGAGCAGGTAGAGTTCATAAGCAACCGAAATCAGAATAATTTCGGAGGTGGTTACAATTCAAATTGGAGGAACCACCCGAACTTCAGCTGGAAGAACAACAACCCACCTGGTTTTCAGCCGCGTCAGAGTTTGTTTCAAGACGCAGAAGTAGGACCGAGTTCAGGAACGAAGAACCCGACCATAGAGGAGATGTTGAGGCAAAAGCCAGGAGACATTATCCAAGCAGACGCATTTACTTACACAGTTCATCACGCAACAGGATACTCGACATCAGGAGACACAGTCGAGGTTCATGGAGCACGAGACCTTCATGAAGAGTCAGAGCACTGCACTGCAGAACTTGGAGAGGACAGTCGGTTCGCTGGCCGATCAGCTGAACCAGAGACCTCAAGGTAGTCTCCCTAGTAACACTGTCGGAAATCCAAACGCCACTGCAAAGGCTGTTACCACTAGGAGAGGACGAGGAGCTGTTGAGGTCGAACAGGTAGATGATGAGGACCCAGAGGTCGACGAGGAGATTGAGACGCCTGCTGGCAATGTGCAACCTAGGCGGCGCCCAGCAAGTACAGCACAGCCCAGCGGATCTCCAGGAGAGAAGAAAGAACCAGAGAAGGAACCAATGAGGGTGCATAAACCGACACCCCCTTATCCTGTTAGGTTACTGAAAGGAAAGGATGCAGAGCAGTATGGTCGTTTCATAGAAATGCTGAAGAAGCTGCATGTGAATATTCCGTTCGTCAAGGCTTTGGCAAAGATGCCAAAGTATGCGAAGTTTTTGAAGGATCTTCTTACGAATAAGAAGAAATTAGAGGATCTCTCTACTGTCACCCTAAGTGAGGAGTGTTCTGCTGTTTTGCAGAACAAGCTGCCAAAGAAAATGACTGATCCTGGTAGCTTTACCATCCCATGTCTGATTGGGAATCTTATTGTCAGTAATGCGCTTGCAGACCTAGGTGCTAGCATAAATCTCATGCCCTATTCCATACTTGCTAAGCTCAACCTAGGAGAACCTTCCCCTACGCGCACGAGTATTCAACTCGCCGATCGATCAGTAAAGTATCCAAGGGGAATTGTGGAGAACATGTTGGTGAAAGTCGACAAGTTCGTATTTCCAGTTGACTTTGTCATTCTCGACATGGATGAAGACTCTGAAGTCCCGTTGATTTTAGGTCGTCCATTCCTTGCCACTGCACGAGCAGTCATTGACGTATATGATGGCAAGTTGACTCTTCGTGTCGATAAAGATGAGGTCACTTTTGATATCCAACAATCTATGAAACACACCCATAAGCATGATGACACTCTTTACTTTGTTGATACTCTTATGTCATAAGTAGGTAGCATTCTCAGCGAAATTTGTGGAAAAGACAAGTCTGATACTCATGCTGTGACTATGGATGATCAAGGGAGTGGTATCACTGAGTTGGATGTTGAGCAGGACCCTTTACTGCAGGCTACCTCTAGAAACGAGGTGTTTGAAGTTATCAAGGAGGAGGAAATCCCAAAGGAGAGACCATCTGTTGAGGTACCTCCGCCCCTAGAGTTGAAAGAATTGCCGTCTCATCTGGAGTACGCATTCTTAGGCGAAGGATCTCAGTTACCCGTCATCATTTCTGCTGGATTGACGGAGGAGGAGAAGAAGAAGCTGATGAGTGTCCTGAAAGATCATAGGCAGGCAATCGCGTGGAAGCTGATGGATATCAAGGGTATTAACCCTTCGTTTTGTACGCACAAGATCTTGATGGAAGAAGAGTTCAAGTCGGTGGTTCAGCCTCAGAGAAGGCTAAACCCTAATATGCAGGACGTTGTGAAGAAAGAGGTAATCAAATTGCTGGATGCAGGACTAATTTATCCAATTTCGGACTCTGCATGGGTGAGTCCCATCCAGGTGGTCCCCAAGAAGGGGAGTATGACAGTAATCGTCAACCATAAGAATGAATTGATACCCACCAGGACCGTCACCGGCTGGAGAGTTTGCATAGATTATTGCAAACTGAACGATGCCACACGCAAGGATCACTTTCCTTTACCATTCATTGACCAGATGTTGGAGCGACTATCAGGACAGCAGTTCTATTGCTTTCTTGATGGATTCTCAGGTTATTTCCAGATCCCTATTGCACCAGAGGATCAGGAAAAGACCACATTTACATGTCCTTTCGGCACATTCGCGTATCGACGCATGCCATTTGGGTTGTGTAACGCTCCAGCCACATTTCAGCGATGTATGGTGGCAATCTTTCATGAGTTGATCGAGGATTCCATGGAGGTGTTTATGGATGACTTTTCTGTGTTTGGAAGTTCTTTCGATCAATGTCTGCGTAATCTCGAGCGTGTACTTACTCGATGTGAGGAGACGAACCTGATGCTTAACTGGGAAAAGTGTCATTTCATGTTTCGAGAAGGAATTGTGCTAGGGCACAAGATTTCACAAGCGGGGCTTGAGGTTGATCAAGCCAAAATCGATGTTATTTCCAAGCTCCCGCCGCCTACTTCTGTGAAATCAATTAGGAGTTTCTTGGGTCATGCGGGATTCTACCGCCGTTTCATCCGCGACTTTTCAAAGATTGCTCGCCCGATGACCCAGCAGTTAGAGAAGGATAGGCCATTCGCGTTCGATGATAAATGTTTGCAAGCCTTCGAGTTGATCAAGGAAAAGTTAGTGAGTGCTCCCATTCTGATTTCTCCCGATTGGAGCCTCCCTTTTGAGATCATGTGCGATGCCAGCGACTTTGCCGTTGTGGCCGTTTTAGGGCAGCGTAGGGAAAAACACTTTCATCCCATTTATTACGCTAGCAAGACCCTAAACGACGCCCAAGAAAATTATACCACAACAGAGAAGGAGTTGCTAGCAGTCGTATTCGCGTGTGATAAATTCCGTTCTTATCTTGTACTGTCAAAGACCATTATTTTCACGGATCACGCGGCTCTTCGGTACTTGTTTGGAGTTTCACTCTACGTTTATGTTTCATCATGCTCGCCTCACTGAGCCCGCTGCGGTCAGTTTCGCTTTAGGACGACGGACACACATATTGTCCATTGCTCAGTTCGCCGTCCTCGCGGGACTGTACACATTGGAGGAGACTACACAGCCTACTTTTACAGAGAGTTTGATGGGCTGGACGGATACGGATTTACCTCAGTGTGTCACCACGACACAGCTGACGGCTTTTTGGTCCACCATAGGAGATGGTGGATGGGCTTCAGGGATTCCAGCCTCACAGATCAGAGATCCGGTGATACGTTTTATTCATCGTATTCTTACATGCACCGTCCTTTCTCGACACATGAGTCTCGAGAAAGTGACATATCATGATCTGTTTGCGCTATATTGTATGATAGAGGGCCGGGAGGCCAATCTGGCAGCGTTTCTACTTCATGCATTCGACAGAGCTCGAGGACGCGATACAGATTCTAGGATTTGTATGGGCTCATATGTTACTGTACTCGCAGAGAACTTGGATGTATATCAGGATTTTCCGCGAGCATGGCTGCATGAGGAGCCTGCCGGGACATTATTCAGACTTGGTGATATGAGGCAGATGACCCAGCTATTGGCACCAGGTGATCCACCTAGGTTTCTTGAGCCTAGAGCAGCTCAGATAGTTCTTGGGCCGGCACAGGAGGATGCCCCAGTTGTTGGGTCATCTGCCTCATATCACCAAGTCTGAATAATGTCCCGGCAGGCTCCTCATGCAGCCATGCTCGCGGAAAATCCTGATATACATCCAAGCTCTCTGCGAGTACACTAACATATGAGCCCATACAAATCCTAGAATCTGTACCGCGTCCTCGAGCTCTGTCGAATGCATGAAGTAGAAACGCTGCCAGATTGGCCTCCCGGCCCTCTATCATACAATATAGCGCAAACAGATCATGATATGTCACTTTCTCGAGACTCATGTGTCGAGAAAGGACGGTGCATGTAAGAATACGATGAATAAAACGTATCACCGGATCTCTGATCTGTGAGGCTGTAATCCCTGAAGCCCATGCACCATCTCCTATGGTGGACCAAAAAGCCGTCAGCTGTGTCGTGGTGACACACTGAGGTAAATCCGTATCCGTCCAGCCCATCAAACTCTCTGTAAAAGTAGGCTGTGTAGTCTCCTCCAATGTGTACAGTCCCGCGAGGACGGCGAACTGAGCAATGGACAATATGTGTGTCCGTCGTCCTAAAGCGAAACTGACCGCAGCGGGCTCAGTGAGGCGAGCATGATGAAACATAAACGTAGAGTGAAACTCCAAACAAGTACCGAAGAGCCGCGTGATCCGTGAAAATAATGGTCTTTGACAGTACAAGATAAGAACGGAATTTATCACACGCGAATACGACTGCTAGCAACCCCTTCTCTGTTGTGGTATAATTTTCTTGGGCGTCGTTTAGGGTCTTGCTAGCGTAATAAATGGGATGAAAGTGTTTTTCCCTACGCTGCCCTAAAACGGCCCTAACGGCAAAGTCGCTGGCATCGCACATGATCTCAAAAGGGAGGCTCCAATCGGGAGAAATCAGAATGGGAGCACTCACTAAATTTTCCTTAATCAACTCAAAGGCTTGCAAACATTTATCATCGAACACGAATGGCCTATCCTTCTCTAACTGCTGGGTCATCGGGCGAGCAATCTTTGAAAAGTCGCGGATGAAACGGCGGTAGAATCCCGCATGACCCAAGAAACTCCTAATTGATTTCACAGAAGTAGGCGGCGGGAGCTTGGAAATAACATCGATTTTGGCTTGATCAACCTCAAGCCCCGCTTGTGAAATCTTGTGCCCTAACACAATTCCTTCTCGAACCATGAAATGACACTTTTCCCAGTTAAGCATCAGGTTCGTCTCCTCACATCGAGTAAGTACACGCTCGAGATTACGCAGACATTGATCGAAAGAACTTCCAAACACAGAAAAGTCATCCATAAACACCTCCATGGAATCCTCGATAAACTCATGAAAGATTGCCACCATACATCGCTGAAATGTGGCTGGAGCGTTACACAACCCAAATGGCATGCGTCGATACGTGAATGTGCAGAAAGGACATGTAAATGTGGTCTTTTCCTGATCCTCTAGTGCAATAGGGAACTGGAAATAACCTGAGAATCCATTAAGAAAGCAATAGAACTGCTGTCCTGATAGTCGCTCCAACATCTGGTCAATGAATGGTAAAGGTAAGTGATCCTTGCGTGTGGCATCGTTCAGTTTGCGATAATCTATGCAAACTCTCCAGCCGGTGACGGTCCTGGTGGGTATCAATTCATTCTTATGGTTGACAATTACTGTCATACCCCCCTTCTTGGGGACCACCTGGATGGGACTCACCCATGCAGAGTCCGAAATTGGATAAATCAGTCCTGCATCCAGCAATTTAATTACCTCTTTCTTCACAACGTTCTGCATATTAGGGTTTAGCCTTCTCTGAGGCTGAACCACCGGCTTGAACTCTTCTTCCATCAAGATCTTGTGCGTACAAAACGAAGGGTTAATACCCTTGATATCCATCAGCTTCCACGCGATTGCCTGCCTATGATCTTTCAGGACACTCATCAGCTTCTTCTCCTCCTCCGTCAATCCAGCAGAAATGATGACGGGTAACTGAGATCCTTCGCCTAAGAATGCGTACTCCAGATGAGACGGCAATTCTTTCAACTCCAGGGGCGGAGGTACCTCAACAGATGGTCTCTCCTTTGGGATTTCCTCCTCCTTGATAACTTCAAACACCTCGTTTCTAGAGGTAGCCTGCGGTAAAGGGTCCTGCTCAACATCCAACTCAGTGATACCACTCCCTTGATCATCCATAGTCACAGCATGCGTATCAGACTTGTCTTTCCCACAAATTTCGCTGAGAATGCTACCTACTTGTGACATAAGAGTATTAACAAAGTAGAGAGTGTCATCATGCTTATGGGTGTGTTTCATAGATTGTTGGATATCAAAAGTGACCTCATCTTTATCGACACGAAGAGTCAACTTGCCATCATATACGTCAATGACTGCTCGTGCAGTGGCAAGGAATGGACGACCTAAATTCAACGGGACTTCAGAGTCTTCATCCATGTCGAGAATGACAAAGTCAACTGGAAATACGAACTTGTCGACTTTCACCAACATGTTCTCCACAATTCCCCTTGGATACTTTACTGATCGATCGGCGAGTTGAATACTCATGCGCGTAGGGGAAGGTTCTCCTAGGTTGAGCTTAGCAAATATGGAATAGGGCATGAGATTTATGCTAGCACCTAGGTCTGCAAGCGCATTACTGACAATAAGATTCCCAATCAGACATGGGATGGTAAAGCTACCAGGATCAGTCATTTTCTTTGGCAGCTTGTTCTGCAAAACAGCAGAACACTCCTCACTCAGGGTGACAGTAGAGAGATCCTCTAATTTCTTTTTATTCGTAAGAAGATCCTTCAAAAACTTCGCATACTTTGGCATCTTTGCCAAAGCCTCGACGAACGGAATATTCACATGCAGCTTCTTCAGCATTTCTATGAAACGACCATACTGCTCTGCATCCTTTCCTTTCAGTAACCTAACAGAATAAGGGGGTGTCGGTTTATACACCCTCATTGGTTCCTTCTCTGGTTCTTTCTTCTCTCCTGGAGATCCGCTGGGCTGTACTTGCTGGGCGCCGCCTAGGTTGCACATTGCCAGCAGGCGTCTCAATCTCCTCGTCGACCTCTGGGTCCTCATCATCTACCTGTTCGACCTCAACAGCTCCTCGTCCGCTCCTAGTGGTAACAGCCTTTGCAGTGGCGTTTGGATTTCCGACAGTGTTACTAGGGAGACTACCTTGAGGTCTCTGGTTCAGCTGATCGGCCAGCGAACCGACTGTCCTCTCCAAGTTCTGCAGTGCTCTGACTCTTCATGAAGGTCTCGTGCTCCATGAACCTCGATTGTGTCTCCTGATGTCGAGTATACTGTTGCGTGATGAACTGTGTAAGTAACTGCGTCTGCTTGGATAATGTCTCCTGGCTTTTGCCTCAACATCTCCTCTATGGTCGGGTTCTTCGTTCCTGAACTCGGTCCTGCTCCTGCGTCTTGAAACAAACTCTGACGCGGCTGAAAACCAGGTGGGTTGTTCTTCCAGCTGAAGTTCGGGTGGTTCCTCCAATTTGAATTGTAACCACCTCCGAAATTATTCTGATTTCGGTTGCTTATGAACTCTACCTGCTCTGGTGACTCCATAGGGGCAATAGGACACGCGGTCGTGTCATGCCTCCCAGTGCATATCTCGCACAACTGCTCCTTCTTCAACTCCATATCATTCAGCTTTTTCTTCAGGGCGTCAATCTGTGATTGCATCATAGTGGTATCATCGACCTTATGCACTCCTCTATGTGTAGCGGACGAATTTCTAGAATCAGGAAACTCGTAACTACTCATTGCTATGTCCTCGAACATCTCAGTGCATTCCTCTGGTGTTTTGGCGGTCATCAGATTACCACCAGCTGTAGTGTTCAGCATATTTCTTGTGGTGGGCGTCACTCCATGATAAAACTTCTCAACTAAAGCCCAATCCTCGAATCCATGATGCGGACATTTGAGTAACAGCTCCTTAAAACGCTCCCACGTCTCGTAGAAAGATTCTCCTTCTTTTGGCGAAACTCTTGAATCATGCTCCTCAGACGAGCGGTTTTGGAAGGAGGAAAGTACTTGCCTAAAAAATTTTCTTTCATACCGGCCCAGGTGGTGATGTATCCCGCAGGAAGGGATTCTAACCAAGCATGGGCTCTATCAGCAAGTGAGAATGGGAATAGACGCAGCTTACATGCGTCCTCGCTGACACCTTGCTCCTGAAAGTTATCGCAGATAGCTGAAAAGCGAGAAAGATGGACATTAGGGTCCTCAGAAGGTAATCCATGGAACTGGATAGTATTTGTAACCATCGAGATGATCTGAGGTGGAATCTGCCACCTTCAAAAACTTGATGCGTGATGAGCGTGCGTAATTATATAATTGCTTCTAGCTGTGCAGTTTCATTTTATATAATTGCTTCTTCAGGTATTCTAATATATGTTATTGAACTTTTCACTGTTTCTAGCAACACATGGGTATTTGATACCGGATGTGGTCATCACATCATTAATGTCTTGCAGGAGCCTGAGAAGTGGAGGAAACTGAAACCAGGGAGCATGGAGCTAATTGTTGGCGATGGAAATAAAGTCCCAGTTCTAGCAACTGGCACATTTAATCTTACATGTCCTTCTGGTCTTATTGTTGTTTTGAACAATTGTCTTTTTGCACCTGGTTTGACTAGGAACATCATTTCAGTTTCGTTGTTGTTTGAACAAGGTTTTAAGTACGCTTTTAATGGTATTGCTATTTCTGCCTACTTGAATAATATATTTTATTTTGAGGCTAAACCTCGAAATGGTATTTATGAGATAAATGTTCAAACTGACAATAATATATATAATCTTTCTAAACGCAACAAAGCTGGTATTAATGAAACATTTCTATGGCATTGTAGACTTGGCCACATAAGTAAGGCACGCATAAAATGGCTCCAATCCGAGGGGATTCTTGAATCCACTGGACATGACTCCTTTAATGATTGTGAATCTTGCTTAGCTGGCAAACTCACAAAGTGCCCCTTCACTGGTGTTGGTGAACGGGCCAATGGTCTGCTAGGACTCATTCACACTGATGTATGTGGCCCTTACAGAACCATGACAAGAAACCATGAAAAATACTTCGTTACTTTCATTGACGATTATAGTCGATATGCTTATGTCTATCTTATGAAGCATAAGCATGAAACTTTTGAAAAGTTCAAAGAGTTTCAAAACGAAGTAGAAAACCAACTTACTAGAAAGATAAAAATACTTCGATCAGATCGAGGTGGCGAATACCTCAGCTTAAAGTTCCTCAATCATCTCAAAGAGTGTGGAATAATTTCAGAACCCACTCCACCTGGCACACCCCAACTTAATGGCGTGAGTGAAAGGAGAAATCGAACCCTACTTAATATGGTTCGATTGATGATGTGTAGAACTAACTTGCCACACTCCTTTTGGGGTCATGCTCTTATGACTGCTGCCCGCATTGTCAATCTGGCTCCGAATAAAAAGATAAACAAAACCCCATATGAGATATGGTATGGGCGTAAACCCGATTTGGAATACCTAAAAGTATGGGGATGTGAAACATACATCACAAGTGATGCTGATGATAAGCTCGATCCTCGAGGCGAAAAGGTTGTTTTCGTCGGATACTATAAAAGAAGCGGATATTATTTCTATCATCCCGATACAAATATTATTTCCATCAAAAGGAAGGGACGTTTTCTCGAGGAAGAACTTCTTAATCGAGGAACTGGAAATAATGTGGTTGATCTTGAAGAAATTCGAGAACCAACAACAACCACTGATGAAGTCGGAACGTCTGAACAACAAGAAATTGTTGCTGATGAATCAGACATGAACACAGGCGTTCGCAGAAGTAGCAGGACTCGTAAAGAACCTGACAGATACCTTTGGCATCTCGAAGGTGCTGAAGTCTTGGTAGTAGATGAGTCTAATGGCGAACTTGCTAACTACAAATTTGCTATCTCAGATCCTGAATCTGCGAAATGGCTGGAAGCCATGAACGCTGAGATGCAATCTATGCGTGATAATCAAGTCTGGGACTTGGTTGAGCTACCCCCCGAATCTCGGGCAGTAGGGAGCAAATGGATTTTCAAAAGAAAAACCGATATGCATGGAATTGTACACACCTATAAAGCACGGCTAGTTGCGAAAGGTTTTACTCAAACTCAGGGTATTGGTAGTCAGCATAGTTGGCCGAAGGCTGCCTTTTTCTAGCACTTCACATTTTGTCTTGATCTTTTGTTTAATACATCTCCAAAACGGACCCGTCGTTGTTTATTTACTCGGCTCGTGGCACACTAATGTACATGCTCGTGTATGTCGATGACATCATTTTGACAGGTAACAATGCCAAAGCCATTGATCACGTGGTCCACAGTCTCAGGCAGTCATTTGCCATTCAAGACATGGGGGCTCTTTCATATTTTTTGGGAATTGAGGTTGCATCTAAAGGCTCGGACATTGTTTTGTCCCAACGAAAATATATCAGTGAATTGTTATCTCGAGCCAACCTCTCAAAATCTACACCCGTTCCCTCTCCGTCCACCACGAGTGCAAATCTGTCACTTGATGACAACCCTCCATTCGATGATCCGGTGAAATACCGACAAATGGTCGGTGCTTTACAGTATGTTACTTTGTCTAGACTTGACATTACCTTCGCTGTCAACAAAGTGTGTCAATTTATGCACTCACCAACTGTTAATCACTGGTCTGCTGTCAAACGGATTCTTCGATATCTTAACGGGACATCTGATCATGGTCTATTAATTTCTTCGTCCTCGCCTCCAGTGCTGCATGCCTACACCGATTCTGCCTTCAACTCACTGACTGCATTCTCTGATGCAGATTGGGCCGGATGCACGGATGACCGCCGATCCACTGGGGGACACGCAATATATCTTGGATCTAATCTCATTTCTTGGTCAGCCAGAAAGCAAAAAACTGTCTCTCGGTCATCTACAGAGTCTGAATACAAAGCCTTAGCTGATACAGTTGCTGAATTGACATGGCTTGAAACCTTATTACGTGAACTTCGTGTCTCTATGAAATCGGCTCCAATCCTATGGTGCGACAACTTGGGGGCCACATATTTATCTGCTAATCCTGTCTTTCATGCCAGGACAAAGCACGTTGAGGTTGACTTTCATTTCGTTCGAGAAAAGGTTGCTCAAGGAAGACTATCCGTCCAGTTCATTTCCACCAATGATCAAATTGCCGACGTCTTCACTAAGCCGCTATCTTCAGAGCGCTTTCTGTTTTTGAAGTCCAAGCTAAGAGCCGGTCCCCGCCCTTAGCTTGCGGGGGAATATTAGACAAATAAATCTTAGTCAATAGTGGATCCATGATATAGGGATTATGTTTAGTGGATCCATGCTTTAATGATTATTGCTTTAATGATTATGTTTCCTTTAATTATATTTTATGTCTTGTTTGTATTGTCCTATATATAGGACCTCCTATTGTTTTACATAATACAAGATACATCAATACAACTTCTACCAAGTTTATCTCTGTTAAAAACTTTAGGTTACAAGAACATTAGTTTAGTGATTCTAGGCTGACTGATATTACAGTCAGATATTGCGGAGTACGTCGTCTTGAAAATGCACCCCTACCTTAATCATCTTGGGTAGGCGATACTTGTAAGTTTTAGTTTAAAGAACTAATTTGAATCTTAAAAGCATTATTTTTGCTGTCAAGATTAAAATTAAACTCCTTAAACCAAAGCTTGTTGTGTTTTAGTTCTAATTAGTTGTGGCAAAAGCTTGTTCTGTTCCAATTTTAATCTTGACATCATTCTTCTTGCTAGAATTGATATTTCTAATTTTCGTCTACAAGAGAACATATTGACTTGAGTAAACCACTTCTCCTATTTGTTACTTTAACGGGCATTTTCTTTCTTACTGCAGAAGAAATAAAGTCCAAATATCCAAAGATTACGTATGCAGATCTATATCAGGTGAACTCAATGATACATTGATACTATATAATTTTGTTTCTATATATTAAGAGATGAGTTGTGGTAACTTAACTCCTATTCTAACATACACACAAGCACACACTCTACATGATGTGTTAAGTGTGAAGTTTAATTTACTACTCACCACAAAAGGGTTTCTGTTTGTAGCTTGCAGGAGTTGTTGCTGTGGAGGTTACTGGTGGCCCTACTGTGGACTTTGTTCCTGGTAGAAAGGTATCTTGATTGATTCTATAACATTTTTTTTTCAACTTGCTGTCAAGCTCTTCTCTTTTATTTTTCTTCTTTCGTGCTTGACTAGTCCTATGTCTTACCCATCTGTGCTTAATTTATATTGAAATTTTTGTCAAGTAAAGCATTTATATATAAGAATGCAATAGGAACTATTCCCTTCAAAAAGCTTACGTCTTCTATTTTTTTTTGTAGGATTCGAAGATCTCTCCTAAGGAAGGCAGACTCCCAAATGCTACCAAATGTTTTTGATCCTACTTCTATACCTTAATCATAATCTTATTTAACAAATGGGGTCTCTTTTATAAATTGCTTCTTGGTAGTTACAAGATTTTTACAGGAGCAACTTTGAAGTTATCATTTTCATTACTGAAAGTAAATAAGCTTACATTATCACTTGTGGGTACACACAGTGGTGGAGACAGGCTGTTTGTGGGGGGAGATAATTAGTTTAACTAATAACTACTCTAACAAACTTAACCATCTTTGTTTTTTTTTTGGGAAAGGGGACAGAACCCCGACAAACTTTATCAACAGAAAAAAAAAGTTCAAAAAATACAAAATAGTTGAACTATAGCCCTTCCTGGGCTTTTGTGCCCAGCCCAATGAACTCTAGCATAGGCCCTATTCACATGGTCAAGAAGACCCAGCCTAAGCCCTAAATTCTTTCTGGACCACCCTTAAAATGGCCCATGATAAGCCCATTTGAGATAACATACAATCACAAAACTTACATAATATCTTTTGAGACTTTCGAATATGGAAATTACAAATTAATTTTTTCACAAAATTTCAACAAGTGAAAACCCCTACAAATGTGAATACATTACTGCATTAATCGAATGATCAGCTAAAGTGTTGTAATAATCGCTAGGCGCCTATGTTGTCAAAGACGCAAGGCGCAGGCGAGGCGCATCGGCCTCGCCCGGAGCCTAGGCGCAAGGCGCAAAAAAAGCGTGGGCTTTTTTAAGAAAAACACACATAGAGAAAAAAAATATAAAAAATATGTTATGCTTTGAAAATAAATAAGATTCCACATATATAATTAAAAAAACTATTATACATGCCATTTAAGATCATGGAGCTAATAGTTAGTAGCAAAAGTTTAGGACTTATATGTTGTAAGTTTTGGGTGTGTGAATAAAAGTCTCAAAAGGTGGTAAATACTTTGTCCCACATCGGTGTGGGGACAAAGTGAGTGGTTGTTTATAAGGTAAAGTCTTTACTACTCTATTGTAGCTTTATGACATGTTTTACCACAAGTCCTACCCGCGCGCAGGGGGGGGGGGGGTGTGCAAAAATGGGTTTCTGAGCTGGAATTTGGTTGAACTCATGCGTGCCCACACGAATGCAGCTCTGAAAGGCCCGCGTGAGGCTCAGTTTTTCGTGTTTTTTTTTTTCTGCTGCGCTGCGCCTCAGGCCGCTTTTTTCAAAAAAACCCATTTTTGCGCCTAGGCTGCCACGCGCGCTTTTTGCGCTTTTGACAACATAGCTAGGCGCTAGTCGGGCGGTGGGGTACCGACTAGCGATTAATTGGGATTAATCGGAATTAATTGGATTGAGATTTTTGTATGTAATTTTTAGTTACATATATACACACACATTTTTATATGTAGTTTTTTAAAGTAGACATGTTTTAACCCCTCATTGACTCATTTTTTTAAGTAATGGGAAGGAATTTATAAGGTTTGGTCGAAATTTGGCCGGCGTCTGGCGAAAACCAGAATTGGACCTCCATTGACCGCCTAGCGATTAATCGGTGAACCTCCGATTAGTGATTAATCGGCGATTAATCGGGATTTTTACAACCATAAAGTATTTATTTACAGATACACATTAAAATCATACCCCTGGCGATAGTTATAACTGTTAGCTAATGACCTTAATGGATTTGACTCATTTGAAGTAAATATAAATTACTGTGTGCAACTGTTTATCTACTATGAAAGGAAAGTTTGATCCACTATTTCAGCTGAAACAGACACTTCCAGAATTATTTGGTCCAAAGGACTTGGGCACGCTTAACTAATTTCTTGGTGCTTTTGCCTTCAGATAGTGTTCTTATTTACTGATTTGGTTATATCATGTACATGATGCTGGAATATATTATTCATAGTTGTAAATTGTAATGGCATCACTAGAACTAAGAGTGTTTTCTGTTCATCACCCACCAATGCAAGACTTGCTGATCAGTCATTGGCAAATTACATAGTCCTCCTTTCAACTAGATATCAGTTTGCATTAAGTACATTGTCTGACTTATGCATTATCTTTTGCATGATCATGAGTGTACCGTGCAGGTGCAAGTGTGTAGCCACTTCTTTGGTACGTAAAACATACTTTGCATCATTGTCTTCATTCGTGGTTATGGCCGATACCCACAAAAGAATTCAAACATTCGATTCCTGAATTGGGTATTCTTTGATATTCTATAAACTCAAAAAGATTAATCAAAAGAAAAACCGAAAACTCATAGGAGGTTTTTGCGAATCAATCCTATAAGAGGATTAGGTAAGAAAGGGCTTATGCTCTAAACGATCCCGAATGGCCGAAAATAGAAATATGTCACTTTGTTTATTGGCTCCTTTTGGGCTGACCATGTGAATTTCATTGAATTCGGACACCAAAATCAAGCCTGTCAGAATCAGAAAGATGGTTGTTTGATGACATGATCACAGTGGTTCATGACATGATCAATATCTTTTGAATGGCATCCACTACATCATATTCTCCATGTCTATGCTGACATGTTTTTCCAACACTTGTTATGCATGTTACTTTCATCAACATGATAACCTAGATGTAGATATCAGTTACATTCTTTTACTGAACTTATTATACTAATTTAGGCGCACCACACTTGCGGGACATATTTTATCGCATGGGTTTATCTGACAAGGATATCGTAGCCCTGTCAGGAGGACACACTCTGGTAAGTTGCTAATTACTCATTAAAATAATATCTTATGTAATTCCCAAAGCTTGTTTTTTTTTTAAGTTTCTGTTTCAGCTTTCTAACTCATAATCTTGAAACTTTTTTGCTACAGGGAAGAGCACATGCAGATAGATCAGGCTTTGAAGGCCCTTGGACGAAGGAGCCGCTGAAATTCGATAACTCATATTTTGTGTATATAACTTACTAAACCGTCATTTTCTTTATCCTTTATGGTTAAATAATAAATTATTACTTTTTAATTAATATGACATTAATATTGTGAAACCAGGGAACTTCTCAAAGGAGAATCAGAGGGGCTTTTGAAACTTCCTACCGACCTTGCATTGCTGGATGATCCTGTGTTCCGCCATTACGTCGAGCTGTACGCCAAGGTATGTAAATCTAACTAGAAAAAAATAATTTTTTACTATAATCATAGCCAACTAACCCCCTACCCCAACAAACCGACCTTTAATAGGGTAGGTAGGTTAGCTACCCTCAACGACTAAAATGGGAACATATGAACAAACAAACATTAAATCCAAAATACAGTTGTGTGATTGGTTTTGGCTAGATTGACAGTTGGGACCCTCTCTGGACTCTGGACTCTTGACTACTGGTCTGCTCACATTCTTCATTTTTTAACTGTCCCCACCCTATCAACTTTGTAATTATAGCAACTCACATGCTGCCAACAACCTTGCAGAGGTTCTGGTACAAAGTTTGTCATATAAAACTAAATCCTACTTGGATATAACATGCCTTAGATTCCCTCTCGAATTAATAGTTGTACCGTACAATCTCTTAATGCAATGCCACACTTGATCTCTATAATTTACAACAGAGAAAATAGCGAAAGTGAACATTTTTAAGGTGATCACTTATCATAAATGTATCAGAATGTACATACTTGATCCACTTTTATGAAAATAAAGCAGTTACGTGAAATAATTTGTACAAACTTGATCCGCCTTTATGAAAATAAAGCAAATGCGGGAAATAAAGTGAGTACATGAAAATAAAGTAGATACGTGAATAAAAAGTAGACACTCAACAAAAACTTCGCGTAAAAAAAAAAGTAAAAAGTTTCTCAGGTTTACACATTTCAAGCCATTTATGATGATACGCGAACATAAGATAGATACGTGAAATAGTTTCACGTAATTCATGACTATAGAGGTAAAAAAATGTATGACACGTAGACTCAAGTATAAAATATACCTAATAAATTTTTATTCTCGTGTAAATTCTCAAATATCAAATTTTAATTATCATGTTGCTTTGAATTTGTATGACTATTGTGCTACGAGTTGAAGCCTTTTTTGTGTCACGTACATTGTACAATTGTACTACTGTATAACATAATATATCTACCAAGTTATACGGAAATCCTACAATGCATGTGAGACGAAAGAAGTGAGACGAAAGAAGTGAGACAACAGATCCGAGCTTATCAAATATGTTGCTCTAATCTTATGTTCCTGTCATATTTCAGGATGAAGATGCATTCTTTAATGATTATGCAATATCACACAAGAAACTCTCTGAGCTAGGGTGCAACCCAAATGCTAAAAAGGTAACCGACAGCGTCGTATTGGCACAAAGCGCAGTGGGGGTTCTGGTGACTGCTGCTGTGGTGGTTCTCAGTTACGTTTATGAAGTCCGTAAAAAGGCCAAATAAATAAACCTTAAAAACTTACAATTTTAAACAAGTTGCAACTATCAATGAAGATGTTACAAGTTTCTGTACAATTGTTTTATTTACCTGAATTCTGGATCTCTACTGTAAGGATTTATCTCAGCATAATACCGTTATTAAAACTCAACAGTTTGACTTTCTGTTTGTTTAGTTAATACGCAAAATAATGTAGGAACTTAAATTCCTTTGTGTCGACTCGTGTTTATTAATATAATAAGTTTTAGATCTGATCACATGCTGGTTTAAGTTATGTTTGTTAAATTATTAGTTTCTTTCATTTTAAATTATCGGATAATGAGTTGTATTAAAAGTGTTTTGTTGTTTCAAGTTATGATAACATTGTTTTATAGTTTTAAGTTATATTTAAAAGTTAAGTCTTAAAAAAGGTGGTATATCATTGTATTAACTTTTGATGATTTGTAAATTTTCATCAGCAAATGATAACTTTAGCAATTTTCCAAAAAACATGTCCATAGTATAAAGTTGTTTTATTCTTTCAATGATATTAACCGAATCATCTTTTCCAATAACCAAATTAACTGAACCAGTTATAACCACGGTCTATGAGTTATAAAAATCTAAAAACCGAAAGATCATTTACAGTTCAGTGTTGGCCATTACCCCGTTTGAAACGTATGATTTCATCTTCACTACACCAAATGACCAAAAGATATGTAACACTGAAATATATCACATTTAGACGTTCATTTAATCTGTCTATTGCATGTCCTTAGGCCATGTGTAGTCATAAAGCCCCTTTGGGGGCGTTATGTGACAAGTGACAAAATGCGTAAGAGAAGTGCTTTATGAGGCTTTATATCACAAGAGAGAGTAGTGGTAAGGGGGTTATATAACCCTTCAATTATACATACATATGTATGTATATATGTGTGTATGAGGGGGGAAACAATGTGCAGAGAATTCATCTTCCACCACGCCGCGAACATCATCACGCCTTCATCCAAAACCCACCCCATAGCGCCGCCTGTTTCGGTGTGACGGGCGCTATGGGGCGCCATCAGGCACAAATTCTTCTCCTTCGCGCCCCACTACGGACACTCTTAAAAATTTAAAGTGCACAAATTCTCCTTTGTGTTAGTAATTCATGATCTAGCATGTATAAAATGTAAACATCCTTCTCGATTTTAACTTGTAATCATAACCATACTTAAAAATAAAAACGTTCGTAAAAGCGACTTCTATCTTTTTCTAATAAAATCATCATATCTTTTTTTAATATAAGCATCATGCAGTAAATCAACAAAGCCCGAAGTGATTTTAGAATGAGGCCCAACTATAAAGTCACCGAGAATACAAAACTTCAAATTCCATTTCAATTCATTCAAATTCTAGTTAATCTAATAATTTCAATCCAAAATCCATTGTACTCAAATTCTAAATCTTTTTAATTAACATATTCTAACTCATTCACAAAAATTGAAGTTATAATCCCTTCACATCCTTAAGTTCGAGAGATTGTTCTGTAATTAGTAGATAGTTCGTATTTTAATTAGATTAGATAGATAAGTGTGAGGACTGAAAGCGGCAAATTGAAAGTTTGTAACCTACAAACAAAAAGAAGCGACACATCCCTGGAGATGCGACTCTTCGTTGACGGCAAACATCAGACTCAATCAAGGGACATGTCGATTGAAGGAGAAGACACAACGGTTTGAGACGCAACTGTTGGATTAGTATAAATAGGGTTTCAATTTCTCATTGTAATTCATCACATGTATTCAGAGATTCAAGTTATATTCAAATTCAGTTTGTTATATTTGATTCATGTTCTAGAGATCAAAGATCGATTGGGGCCAACAAAAATTAGATAAACAAACGCAACCTAAAACTAAAATTGATTAATTCTAATTTAAAAACATAGTTTTGGTGTACTCCAATTGCGTAGAAGCAAAAAGTTTTTGCTTCTTCTTCCCAAAACCTCTATTAGCAATTCCAAAGTACAAGTTTTGACACACAAGTGCATATTGTTTAATAACAACTTACAAATGTTAATGCACAAGTTACACTCCATTGAGAAGAATATAACCATGTTGGTGATGTGTAAGTTGCAAGTTAGTAATTGAAATAATATATATAATAAAATAGATTAGGTTAATTCCATTTTCCATAGAGTGTGGCATGTGCAAATAATTGAATCTGCCAACTTCCCTCCATTATCTACCTAAACTCATGCTTTTGGTCTTTCCTAGTTTGGCGGTGTGTGTTTGGTACCTTCAACCTTCCTCTTTAAGTTTTTGTCATATTTATTTATTATTCCACCCTCCACCAAAAATATCAACTCTCCTAACTTTGCACTTTTGAAAATTTCCTTTTAAATACAAGTTTATTTATTTTTTCCAACAAATAACCTAAAGTATGCATAGATTAACATTGCATTTGTTTAGGTTCTCATTTTAAGTAACTTAATAACTTTTTTATGAAAAATTTCTAGACATAAAGATTGAGTAGTAGCCTGGTAGGTATGGTGTTGAATTGGTTAAAATTAAGTTACATTTTTCTAAATAGTATACAAAATGGGGATTATATTTTTATATGTGCTTAACATTTGATTTAGGGTTGGCGTATCGTGTCAGACAACATGTTAAGACATGAACATGAAACAGGTAAACACGAATGTGAACCTGATTATAAACAAGTTACACAAACACGACCAGTTAAGACACGAAAAAACTTACAAACATATCATACAACCTGTTAAGATATGAACATGACCTGTTAAGACATAACACGATCTATTAAGACACGAACTCGCCTTGGAGGGTGGAGTATAGGGATGGCATATCGTGCAGACACGACCTGTTAAGACACGAACACGAAATAGGTAAACAAGAACATGACATGAAAATTAACAGGTCTTATCGTGTCGACTTGTTTAAAACACGAAACCTGTTAAGGGTCAAACACATACCTGTTAAGGTCATGTCGTGTCTTGTTTTCGTGTCTTTGTCTGAAATTACCAGCCAACTCAAATACTCTCATCTAGGGGTGTAAACGAGCCGGGTCGAGCCCGAGCTCGACCAGGCTCAAGCTCGGCTCGTTAGGTTTATATGAAGCTCAAGCTCGGCTCGGTTCGAGCCTACTTCTTTGAGCTCGAGCTCGGCTCGCGAGTAAAACCCAAAGCTCGAGCTCGGCTTGACTCGGCTCGAACTATTTTGAGAATAACCTTAAACGAAAAGCTCGGCTCGAGCTCACTTCAACATCACTTAAACGAGCCAAAGCTCGGCTCTAGCTCGGCTCATCAATGTTATCATCATTACTAATATATTATATATAAAAAAATTAAAATTTTGTATGGGCTCGTTAGCCTAAACAAGCTTTGTATTTGAGGCTCGAGCTCGGGCTCGATAACAAAACGAGCTCTATTTCAGGCTCGGGTTCGGGCTCGTTAAGGTTCGGCTCGTTCGAGCTATTAACCGAGCCGATCACAAGTAGCTCTCGAGCCTCTAGGCTTGTTTACACCCCTACTCTCATCCCATCCCATCAATAGGTCACAATTACCACCCATAGTAAAAAAGTATCACAATAACTATGCATTAACCACATACACATACATGCCCTAGCTACCTAATTTATAGAAAAACATTTCTTCATTGTCCTCCAAGGGAGCCATTATTCATTGTATATATTTCTAGGCATGCAGGTGGTCCTTTCTTGTTACAAAACATCAAAACCTTGTTATAGAAAGGCAATCGAACTCAATTCTCTCATTCACTACTACCATACTCTTTTTTTTTTCAAACCACGACACATGATTCTTGAGTTTCGCATATATTTGGCCAAATTGGCAAAAGTATATAATAACTGGTTTCTGATGAGATTTTTCATTAAAATAGAAAGTTTAAAAAGTTGCCTCACATACGATAAAGGCATGCGGTGGAGGAAGATGAACAGCAATATAGGGGATGGATACTTTGAAAACCATCCTAGCCAGTTGTGCGAAGCGCGAGAAAGCTATCAAGCAAACATATATTTATGATTTTTTTTTTTCATATTTCTTACATGTTACTAAGATTTAAAAAAAAATAGACAAGATAATTACAGATTTGTAAGAAAAAGAAACTATTGTTACATATATGTAATATATCTTGCATATATGTAAAATTAATTTCTATCTTACATATATGTGATATCTTATCATTTTTTGTAATTTTGTTTTCGTAAATCTTAGAAATATATAGTAAATTTTAGTAATATATAGGAAATATGAGAGAAGTGTGAGGTTCATTGGAGAATACTAAAAAAGTGGGTAACCGGTTAACACTCTTAAAAATTTAACTTAACATGTTAAAAATCAGTTTTTTTTTTTTTTAAAATTCGACTCTTTTCCTTATAAATACTTGTAGAAAAAAAGGCTTACTTTTTTTTACAAATTTTTTTTTAATTGGAATAGTTTCTACCCATTTTTATAAGGAAAAGCGCCGAATTTTTTTTTTTAAAATTGATTTTTAACATGTTAAGTTAATTTTATAAGATGTATCTTTTAGCTGTTTTTTAAACATTTATTTATATTTTTAGTTTTTTTTTATTTTTTTATTAAAAATGTTTCTACATGTATTTATAAAGAAAAGTGTCGAAAAAAATTTAGAAAAAGTTGATTTTGAACATGTTAAGTTGAATTTTTAAGAGTGTTCTCCGGTTCCCCACTTTTTTAGTGTTCCCCAATAAACATTCCCTTATGAGAGGAAACAATAAAAACTAAGTTGTTTGATAGGAGTTATTTCACAGTTTTCGCAACTCGGGCGGTTCACAAAATATGTTTTTCATGTGTGTACACACACATGCGCGCGCGCACACACACACATATACATATATATATATATATATATATATATATATATATATATATATATATATATATATATATATATATATATAAGGGACCGCTAAAATGAAAACCACCTCGAGTTGTAAGAACCGTGAGAACTTTTTGATCCGGGGCGAGGTGGACCAAATTTTTTTTTCATAAACGTAGATGCGTGTATTATAAACACATTTGTAAAAAAAAATTCAAAAAAAAAATGTCGTGTGTGTAGTTTTGAGCACCACAAGTTTGTGTTTACGGGTGCCGTAAATTTTAAACAAAATTTACGGTACCCGTAAACGCAAACTTGTGGTGCTCAAAACTACACACACGACATTTTTTTTTGAATTTTTTTTACACATCGCATCTACGTTTATTAAAAAAAATTTGGTCCACCTCGTCCCGTACGGTGTAGTTCTCACGGTTCTTACAACTCGAGGTGGTTTTCATTTTAGCGGTATATATATATATGATAGAGATCAAGAGAAAATACCCTTAAGTTGTGAGTACTTAGAGAACACCGACTTTTCGTGCGAGTTTTACCACCATTTTTTGAACACACGCAGATGAAAAATGTTACAAACACAACTGTAAAAAAAATCCGAGCGGCGTTCTCAACCTATTTTATGCTACTGTAAAAAGCTGCTGACATTATCATTTACACCCACTATTTTAGTTTTATTACGGTGGTGTAAACTAACAAAAAAAAATGAAAAGGTTGAGTTTTTTTTTTAAAGATTTTTGGTAATTTTTTTTTTTTTTGAAAAAACTTTCATTTTGGTTGAGTTCTTTAAGTTCTCACAACTCGTAAGAGTTTTTATTTTACCCTAACACTAAAGAGGGAAGGAGAGTTGGTTATGACTTATGAAGGGGAAGATAGGTAATTGTCTCAGATCTCAATCATTTGTTAAGATAGATTTAATGGCTAACAATGACTCTTTTAGCTTAGGCCCTGTTTGGTGAATCAGAGCCTCTGACTGAACAAGAGGCTTCACTCATCTGAATGGTTCAACGACGTCTCAAATCTAAATGGTTAAGAGCTTGAAATCCCCATTTAAATGTCGAACCAAGCACCAAAACCTCTGACCGAATCAGAGCCAACCTCTGATTAATTCAGATGCCATTCAAATGGAAACAAACAGGGCCCAATGGCGGACCCATGATTTTTGGACAATGATATCCCATTTTTTCGGTGTTCAAATTTTTTGGATCGGTCGTTGTTCGGGTCGAGAAACATAATAGAAAACAATATCATAACTAAACTACAAGTTTCATTTACTACACATTCAGCTGTTAGAATACCCATTTTTAAAGTCAAGTTTAAAAAAAACACAAAAAAAAATGAAAGAAACAGGTATTGAACCCGGGACCTTTTGTGTGTAAACAAGGGGTTTTACCAATGCACCAGCTCACTCTTATTGTTATGGGGTCCAACTAAATTATTTTACGGGGTCCATAGAAAATTTTATATACCGTTTCTATTACTTTTTATAAAAAGATTGGGGTCCGGGGACCCCGTTCCGCTTAACGTGGATCCGCCCCTTACAGGGCCTTAGTAAGGCTTGTAGCATCTAATGAAGTTTGATGCAACATTGTAAATACATGCATCAAAATGATTATTTACAATACATACAAACATAACTTGTAAATGTTGGCGGGAATAGTTGTGATAGGTGGTTGGCCAAAAGTGGCGGCCAACTTTTTTTTTTTTTTTTTTTTTTTGCATAAAATAGTTATTTATAGGTCCTGTCAAATTACGATTTTATCCCCTGTTTAAAATTTCGATCTTGCCCCTAGTTAGAATTAAATTTATGCTTTGCCCCCAGCTTAAATTTACGATTTTGACTTGGTTAAAAAAATTATAGTTTTGCCCACAGCTACAATCCTGCCAAATTACAATTTAGTTCCTAGTTTAAAATTACAATTTCACCCCCAGCTAAAAATTACGATTTTGCCCTCAATAAAAATATTACGTTCTTGCCCCCAATTCAAAATAAAAAAAATGGTTTTGCCATCAGTTCAAAATTTTATTTTACAACCATTATAAAATTACAATTTTACCCAAGCTAAAAATTGCAATGTTGCCATAGTTTTTTTGGGCAAAACTATGATAGTGTTTTATTTTACTTTTTTACTCAATTTAGTTTTTATTCGTGTCAAATAGCTGCCTAGCACTCGCTAATTGGTCCTGACAAATTATTGTTTTGTCCCCAACTCTAAATTACACGCTTGCCGTCGTTTTAGTTATTTTTTTTATCATAACTATGATAGTGTCTTTCTTTATTGGGTTAACTCGATGTATCTTTTTTTTTATATCGTGTTATAAGTAGCATGTATAACTAACCGAAATAAATGCGTACGTGTTATTAAACTAAGAAATATTTCGTTTAGCGCCATGCAACACGGGCGGCGCATAACTCTAGTTTAAATACATGCATCAAAATACATGTGTATGTTTATATATACGGATCCCACAACCTACTAATTAGCCGGCCCTCACCATAGTTATCTTATGGTTATTGCTAATACCTACTCCCATCCAACCATACCATGCAAATCTTTAATGCATATTATGTATATTAAAGTCATGGTTAATCAACCTGTTTCTATAAACAGAAAGATAAAAAAAATTAGATACAAAATCAACGAGGTTGGTCATGCATCCCTTAGCCGCCTTGCATTGCTAAGTCACTATGAGGTTAGTATCGCTGGTAAATGTTAAGATAAAAAGGATGTACTGGGAAAATTATTGGAATGACCATTTTGACTAAACAATATTGTTAAATAGCCGTTTGAAAAGAAAATCTATAAAATATAATCACTTAGACCGCCACAAATGATCACATAGGGGAGGGTTATCTTGAGAACGCTAAATATTGCGAGAACTGTGAGAACGAATGAGAAAACCAATCAAAACCGGTTTTTTTTTTAATACAAACCTCATTCTAATTAAAATACAACAGCAAAAAAGAATTCACAACATCGAATAATTCATTTCTCCTCTCAAAATCACTCTTACTAGATTTTTTTACACATGTGTAAATATAACAAATTTACACATGTATAAATGACAAACTTACACATGTGTAAGTTTTCGTTGTTTACGAATTCACGTAAATTTAAACGTGTAAATTTAATTTCTAACATTGTATTCGAATAATAATGATAAGTGTAAAAAGAAATTTTGAATTTGAATTGTTTTTGACCAAGTTCTCGTGGTTTTTTCATTTGTTCTCACAGCTCTCGCGATATTTAGCGTTCTCCTTTAAACCCTTCCCTGATCACATAAAAGTGTAAGTTAATGACACGATGTGGACATAGACATCACCATTGGCGCAACTTGAGCTTAAGATTCACCATTCTCTTGATTTTGATTTTGATAATCGTCATTGTCGTCACGTTTCAAACTCATATCGGAAAAAGTGTCATCTCCCCAGCTTGGGCTAAAAAAAACCTTTGAAAATGTCCATTTGTTTTATCGTGTAATCGATCTAATGGTTAAGAGTGTGTGGCCGCGCCATTTCCATGCAAAATACATGTCATCATACAAGTGGACATGTGTTTATTGGGGTAAGAATTGTAGGTATACGTATAAAGGGGAGGGGGTGGTGATCACTTATCACTCACTCATCACTCACAACAACCAATCAAGTTTCGCCATGTCATCAACCATTATTCCATCACTCACAACTTTTTTAGTGGAAATGGTCATCACGCACCACCACACCCAACAATTCCCCCCAACCAACAATTACCCTCACCACACTCAAATAATCACGCGTGAAAAAATACACACGTTATACAAATGGTACCGTGAAACTTGGAGGTGGCGGTGAGAATTTGTGATTTTCCACGCTGTGGAAAATGTCCATCACGGAGAAAAATTGAACCGCCCCGCCTCCACTAATAAATTAAATTTAATTTATCAAGCTTTCAAAAGTGATTCCAAATAAGACATTGATTTTACCAACCTTGAGAAATTGGGTACATGTAAAAGATCGAAAGATAAGATCATATGGTGTGAGGCGTGAAGGGGAGGGGAAGCCCCTTCATGCCGCCAACACCGCCCCGTCACTGGCATGGATGGGCATTTGCCCTATGGGGCTTGGAGAGTCTCAGGGGGTGGGGGGAGTTGGGTATGGTGGGTTTTGGCGGTGGAGATTGGTGATTGGTAGCTATGTTTTTGGAGCTTGGTTTTAGAGATCCCATGCCACAACCACCCCATAGTAGGGCTTGGAGGGCAAAGCCCCTTCTACTGACGTGGTAGACATGTGACGCTCCACGCCCCCATTCATCCCCCCTTCCCCTCACTTGTCGGGCCGTGTAGTCTAAAAGATCACTAAGGCTAGAGGGTATGGTGATGGTCCTTCAAGGGGGGATGATCCGCCACGTAGGCGACACGTCATAGTCCTCTCAAGGATGGTCCATCCCACAAAACTAGAGGGTATGGGAGGATGATCCTACCCCACCACTTTTTTTATTTTTTTTAATTTCTATGCCCTATGTACAAGTATTGAAGCCTAATGTACAAATCAGAAACAAAGGGGGCCCACATGTTTGGTCCGTCGCAAACGAAAACATTTGGACGATGAGGACGGGACGGGACGGAGGGGGGCCGGCGTGGTGTGCTGCGCGTCGCCGAACCAAGACAGGCTGGGAGACGGTGCCATACCGTCCAGCCTAAGTGAATTCTACAAGGATAAACTTTTTTCAATTAAAAACCAACATCAAGTTTCCCTTTCTCCTTTAAGACAATTAGGCACACCCTACCCTATTGATTGTTTTTTGTTGGTAAACTCAACATAGGGGTTTGTGGCTTAATTATTGAAATACCAACCATATGCTCTTTATTAAGGCCACCGAACTTTTGCAACATTTTCTTATGAAATCAGATTGACAAAAGAGTGTTTATTGAACAAGCAATCAACCCATGAAGTTAGACATTTTAGCTAGTTTCATTTTCTAAACCTAATTCCTATATGTCATATCTTTCAATTTTAGAACTTGGTCAGCATAGATTAGATATTTAAACACCCAAGGTCTCTTCAGAATAGGGGTAAATTAAAAGGTAAAAGAAGCTATCACATGTGTATCTACAAGTTTTAGGGGCTGTTTGGTAGTCTCTGAATGGTCATTAAGATGCTACCTCTTAATGGAACCATTAAAAAAATTTTCGATGAGAAGGTAGAAGAATGTGACATGTGATGATTTACCATTCAGAGGTTACCTCTTAACCATTCAGACTTGAGGTTACCTCTTATTAACTGACTGATCCGGAGAAATTTAAGCCTTTATTTATTTTTTACGGATTCATTTTTATTTGTAGGTTGATGGGTGTGGCCGTGTGGGTAATTCAGGTTGATCAATGACTAATGCAATTAAATATAAGGTTGTCTAACTTTGTAATATAGGTTAGATCGTGCAAATCTTCTTGAATGCTTGTTTTTCTTCAAATACAATCAAATGATCAAGTAACTGAAATAAAAGATAAACGATAATAGTATAGATAAATATTTATAAGAGTAAATTACAATATTTGGCCTTGTGAATTGTGATTATATCACTTTTACTCTTTTAGCTTAAAAATGAATCTTTTAACATCTGAGCCCCCAACGTCTTTTTTCTAACCATTTTGGCCCCTAAAAGTAAATGGATGGGGTTAGTGTTAGGGGCCAAAATGGTTAGAAAAAAGACGTTGGGGGCTCAGATATTAAAACATTCTTTTTTGGTCTAAAAGGGTAAAAGTGATATAACCACATGGGCCAAATCGTAATTTACTCTATTTATAATATCAATTACCGAACCAAGTCATTGTAAGTATGATCTGTGTGTTCGGTGATTATGAGTTTCAAATTGGTTAATTTGTAGGTGTCCAAGTAGAAGTTGGCAAATAAAGATATCAAAAGGCTAAAGGTGAGTGCACAATCTTTTTTAAAAGAATCACGCTAAGTTTTTTTTTAAATTTTGAATGTCAGATATCAGTACTCAAGTTACCTTTAAGAGTAAGTTCGTGAAAATTGTTTTTATCTTGAAAAGTTTTGATTGTGCATAAGTGAATTAAGTGACCAATTGGTGGGATACTAGGATAGTCATTGGTGAAATAATTGTTGGACATATAAAGTGAATTAAGTAACTAATTTCTCCTTTAGGTAGTTGATGAAAGTTTGTTAGTAATGTGATCACAAAATGCAAGTTGAAATTAAGTAACCAATAAATATATTGGAAAGGTATTGGTGAAAATTTGTTTAAGTGAATATTTTAAATTTTGAAGTAACCATAGGCTTGCTCACTCGTGAAACAAATGCATATTATTGGTCATTTTGTAAGGAAGTAAAATAGAGTAAGGGGGTGTTTGATGTTGCGTTTTCAAAATAGATTATGCGTTTTCAAAATAAATTTTGTGTTTTCAAAACTGCGTTTTGAAAAAACATGTAGGTATATGCTTTTCTCCAAAACTGCATTTTGAAGGCAGATAATAACTTTTTCATCAAAACACTTTTTTAGATTATTTATGTTTTACAAACGCAATAATCAAATAATCACTTCAAAATGTAATCCCAAACACCCTCTAAAATTTGGCTAAGTACGATAATAGAGTACGCCTAATGGTACATGTTTTGGTCAGATGGTGCATGTTAAGCACCACTGAATTTTACAATTTGATACCTTTTTTTTTAAAGTTCAAATTTATTTCAAATAACAAAAGCCCCCATCTTACATACAGAAAAGCCAACCTTTATAATACAATACCCATATGTACATTTAAGCTACTAGCTAATGTTTGTTACATTTACATTCTAAAGCTGAAAACTACACAATTGTTTCCGGTCCAAAGTCTCCAGTTTTGATCTATTTTTATTCAAAGAAACCCAATGTTCTAAGATCATCTAACATGTTCCTGATCTCCACCCGTTTTGATCTGAATACGGCTCCATTCCTTAATTTCCATATTATCCAACATGCAATTAATATGACTGACTACATCAATCTCATTTTTTTTTTTACATCTGGTCCAATAATTCCATCATGAACCTATAATAGGTTCGAGACAGAAAAATCATATACTTCCGACGTTGCGCACCAGATGACACCCTTTGCCATATACATAAAAGGTAAACCTGAAACCGTAAAGAAAAAATATAAAGAAGATAGTGGATGCCACTTGACATCTACCCATTGACTAAGTGTATTTTAGCATGTAGGCACTATTAAAACTTTTTCCTTTTAACATAGAGGATAATTTTGCTAAGTGTGGGATATGTGTTGTTCTAGGTAGCGCTATAAACGAACCGAACCGAACGAACACGAACGAGGCCTTGTTCGTGTTCGTTCGTTAAGGCAATAAATGTGTTCACGAACGGTTCACGAACACTTACCGAACAAGATTTTATGTTCGTATTCGTTCATTAAGGAAATGAGCGTGTTCACGAACGGTTCACGAACACAAGCGAACACAAATAAATTTGGCGAACGCGATGAAGGATAAAGGTGGATGGCCTAGAGAGTAGCACGAGAACTTGAATCCCTTATTGTGGAACGGAGGTAGATCATATTCGTCGATGTAAATAATGAGAAGAGAAAGGGAAATGGTGCATAAACAAGGTGAAAGAGGGTTTTCTAGTTTAATTGTTAGGGTAATGATATAAACAAAAGTTTAGTAGTATAAAAGTATAGATAAAATATATGAAAGTATGAAAATCTTTAATTAGAACACGAACATACGAACATAAACGAACGTAAATGAACGAATGTTCACGAACACCTTACCGAACGTTCACGAACACAATTGAACGAACGAGACCTTTGTTCATGTTCGTTCATTTAACTAATCGAACGGAATTTCTTGTTCATGTTCGTTCGTTTATTAAACGAACGAACATAAACGAACTTCCTGCCGAACGGTTCATGAACTGTTCACTGAACGCTCGGTTCGTTTACAGCCCTAGTTCTAGGTGAACGACAACATAAAGGAAATTTGAAAGTTAATAACTTAAGAATTGAAAAACAATTTTGGAGCTAAGCTTTATAGTGGGTAGCATTTGAAGTATTGTAATGTTATTTTGGAAAGCTAAATTTGTAATTTAATTAAGAGGCTGTTTCATAACTTCTGAATAAGTAAGGGGTTGTTTGTTTACCTCTTAATGAAGCTCTTAATGGTTCAGACCTCTTACTGGTTTAGCATTTAATGGTTCAGACTGTTTGTTTCACGAGCAAATGTCTGAATGGTTCAGACATTTTCCTCTGAATGGTTAAGCATTATACTGAGTCTGAATGGTCAAGACATATAATCTGAATTGGTCAGACATTTGCCTCTAAACAATTAGGCATTATATGTAACATCCCGAAAATACAAATTCTTAAATTCGTAATTTAGTTGCAAATAAATTATGAGATAATCTAGTTAGTAAAGACACTAACCTAGTTAGTTTATCACTTATTAGTAGCTTGAGACATAGAAATAAAATAAAACAAACAAGAGGGGCCAAAAGTGTTAAAATTGAAAATAGTTTTAATAAAAACTATTTTATTAAAACACAAACTAAAATCTGGAAGTGGGGATCGACCAGAACAAGGGGAGGGGCGACCTGAACTCATTCAAAACCCTGGTTCATGTTAAATCCTACAAATTGAAGATCCAATTGGCTCCCAAATCGAAATCTGAGTTAAGATTAGTAATCCCCATCACAAAGGGGTTGTAAGGTATGTAAAATTCTATGAAAATTCTCTGTTTGAAATTCTTATGAATTTGGGAGATTCAAAATTTGATGATGCATGTATGTGATTTGGTTAGATTAGGGATAATATAGTGTCTAGAAGTGAAACCTAGACAACTACATCTGAAATCATGTCCAAATTCAGGAAATTCCATGAACACATTGAAGGTGGGTTGTGGGTTTTACAATATGATGGTGAACACTAGGGTTTAGAATGATTATTCTAGTGTAATTTGATGATAGAAAGTGATTTCGGAAAAGTATGATGTTTAAATGATATATGAAGGCTTTATTGATGTTAAGTTAGCTAATTAGCAAGCTATGAACTTGAATCTGAAAGATATAAAAAAAAATTCTGCCCTTATAGTGTTTGATAAAATGCCTCAAAGAAGGCTTGAAACTGAATTGTTAAGTTAAAAACGCATAATTATGATGTATGATAAAATGTGCGTTATGTATGTGAAACAAAGAGTTCTAAACATAAAGTGATTGAACTCTATAGGAAAGGAAGCCGGGGAATCTAGCGGGCAAACCGGTGTGGAGGCACGTTTGAAAGGCTTGCTTTAAAGGTATGTAACTTGATTTGTTACATTTGAGTAAATTTTTGTTGCTTAGTATATATGTAATTGATTTGTGAATAAAAGTCGAGTTGGAATTAAGCGATGGTGTTCGCTAGTTCGAATCATAGGCCAAGAAATTGGTTGAAACTCGTTGGTAGTCGTCATAAAGGAGGATTCCTTAGACGAGCCAAACGGGTCGAATAATCAAGTAAGGCATGGTTAATGCTCCGGAATATGATGTATTGATCTTTGATATTGGTATATATATAATATATTAGAAATACGAGAATTTATTGTATTGGTATGCTAGAAAAGCGAAATCCGAGATTTGGGTTTGAGTGTAATAAACAAATCAAACAAAACATGGATTTCCAGGGACTACCGTAAGTTACGGTAGTACCGTAACTTACGGTAGAGGTCAGGAGTTTACGGTGGTTCACCCCTGTTTTACGGTGGACCAGAAGCTTCCAGGACTTACCGTAACTTACGGTGACACCGTAAGTTACGGTAGAAACAGAAATAAAATTGTGTTTTATTTTTATTCAATTTGATGTTGGAACTCATGTTTATGTACTATTTAGCAATGTCAAAACTAATGTTTTAATGGTTTTGACTCTAGGTGACAAAGTGGATCTTACGGATGGCGGTCAAGCAAATGTCGAAGAACCGAACACGACTTTTGAAGCTTCCGCAATGTTTAATCTTACTTAGACTTTGTTCATGGGTTGTAAACAATTTCTTAAACAACTTTTGAATGTTCCAACTTAGTCATTAGTTGACTAAGGTTTATGCTACTTGTGAACTTGACTTGTGAAACTTATGTTAATTTAATATCTTTTGTATAAAAATGTATAAAATTAGTATTAAATTCAAGTAAAATTTTAAGGGTGTTACAAGTTGGTAATCAGAGCTTAAGGTTGTCAACAAAGTGTTCGGTTCAAGCTTGATCGATCGTCCGGTAAGAATTAACATATTATGTTAATAAATTATGTATTATGTAAGGAATGAGAAACGAGTTGATATGCATGGGAAGAGCGTGTTAACACACTCAAACCCGGAAAGTGCATTAAATGTGAACGCTTAAAGCAAGTTAGGAACTTGGCTAAACCGAAACAAACAAAGCAATGTCATGAATGAAATGTTTAACGTTTGATGTAAACATTTCAGTTTCAAGATGTCGAAAGGGAGCAATAATGATCCGGTGCCGACAAGCACCGAACAAATGAAAGAAATAATTTCCGAGGATGTAGGAACGGCAATTGAAGGCGGTTTATCCGGGTTTATAGACAAGATTCAAAGTACGGTGTTGACACTCGTAGAAGAACGAGTTAAAAGGTTAGAGGATACGGTCAACCTTATGAAAGACAAAACTGGTGAACGTAAAGGGTGCTCGTATAAGGAATTCATGGCGTGTAAACCGCCAATCTATAACGGGGAAGTCGATCTGATAATTTGCCAAAGATGGTTGGGCGACATAGAAGGGGTGTTTGAAAGGACCCATTGCGACGAAAGCGATTTCGTTGCTTACGGAACGGGTCAGTTAAGAGGACAAGCCAAGGATTGGTGGGATAACAAGAAGAATGAAATAGGGGCCGAAGCGGCAATGACCATGACATGGGAAGAGTTTTAGACACCATTTCTTAAACATCATAGTCCCAAAGCGGTCATTAACAAAATCAAGGAAGAGTTCATGCAACTTAGGCACAAGGGTGAAACCATAGACAAGATCACGGCGTTGTTTATGGATAAAATGAAGTTTAGTAGTGAATTGGTGACGAACGAAGAACAGAAAATATACTACTACAATATGTTGAGCGCTGAATATAGGGAGTTTATGACTCCTTCAAAATACGAGACCCTTACCGAAATCATTAACGTTGCTCGGGAACGGGAAATTGAGTTGAAGAAACAAGTCGAAAGAGGTGAGCGAAGGGCACATGATGTGAATCCAAGCCCTACAAAGAAAGCCCGAACTGGAGAATCGGGAAAGAAGGTGGATGCTAAAGGTGGGTCGCCAAGTTGTAAAGTGTGCGGGAAAGAACACAAAGGGGAATGTCGGTTCAAGGACAAGCCATGCCCCATATGTAATAAGACGAGGCACACGGCCTCGCTATGCCCGGGAAAAGTCTCTGTTTGCTACAACTGTTATCAACCCGGCCACAAAAAGTCCGAATGTCCGAACTTAGTTGGAAAGAGAGATGTTAAAGAATCTCCAACAGAAGCTCCCAAAGCGAAGGCTAGGTCCTTCCAACTTACCGCGGCTGAAGCAAAGACAGAACCCGACGTGGTTTCAGGTATATTCACAATTAACTCAATTCCAGCACGTGTATTGTTTGATACGGGTGCGAATAAATCCATCATTTCGCATGGATTTATTCGACATCCTTCTTTTGTATTAACGAAATTACCTGTGCCCTTAGAAGTTGAAATAGGGGACAACAAAAGTTTTATAGTTTGTGATGTTTGTCGAGGCTGTAAATTAAGCATCGACGATGAGGAATACTTGATAGACCTAATCCCGATGTCATTGGGGGAATTTCAAGTAGTCGTTGGGATGGATTGGCTAGCCCAGCACCATGCAAAAGTCGTGTGTTTTCGTAAAGAGATAAAACTAACATCTCCGAGCGGGAAACATGTCACCATTTATGGCGAAAAAGGAGGTAACCCCATAGTGTGCTCAATGTTGAAAGCTCACAAGCTTATGAAGCGAGGATGCAAGGCATTCATGATATACGCAAATGAGCCTGAGAAAGAATCACGGAAGATTGAAGATGTACCGGTAGTACGAGATTATGGAGATGTGTTTCCAAAGGATTTACCGGGGATACCGCCTGAACGGGAAGTAGAGTTCGGAATCGAATTGATTCCGGGCGCAAAACCCATAGCTAAAGCACCATACCGACTCGCGCCATCGGAATTACAAGAGTTGATGTCCCAAATTCAAGACCTGCTTGACAAGGGATTCATAAGGCCGAGTGTGTCTCCTTGGGGCGCACCGGTATTGTTCGTGAGGAAGAAAGACGGAAGCATGCGCATGTGTATCAATTACCGGGAGTTAAACAAACTTACGGTAAAGAACCGATACCCGCTTCCGAGAATAGATGATTTATTCGACCAATTACAAGGTGCGAATTGGTTTTCAAAAATTGACCTTAGATCGGGGTATCACCAACTAAAGGTCAAGGAAGAAGATGTGCCGAAGACGGCTTTCCGCACAAGATACGGACATTACGAATTTCTCGTGATGTCATTTGGGCTAACAAATGCACCCGCGGCCTTCATGGACCTCATGAATCGGGTTTGCAAGCCAATGTTGGATAAGTCGGTCATCGTGTTTATCGATGATATTTTGGTATATTCAAAAAGTGAAGCTGAACACGCACACCACTTGCAAGAAGTGTTAGAGACACTTAGGCGAGAAAGGCTGTATGCGAAATTCTCTAAGTGTGCCTTTTGGTTACGAGAGGTACAATTTCTTGGCCACGTCATAAGTGCCGACGGAGTATTGGTGGATCCTTCGAAGATCGAGGCTGTGTCAAAATGGAATCCCCCGAAGAACCCTTCGGAAATTAGAAGCTTTTTGGGGCTTGCTGGATATTATAGGAGATTCATTCAAGATTTCTCCAAGATTGCGTCACCGCTAACAAAGCTAACCCGAAAGAAAGAAAAGTTCATTTGGGGTGTCGATCAAGAAAGAGCGTTTCAAACGCTAAAAGAAAAGTTAACTCAAGCTCCGGTACTGACATTGCCGGACGGAGTCGAAGACATGGTGGTTTATTCGGATGCTTCACTATTGGGGCTCGGATGCGTGTTGATGCAACGAGGCAAGGTAATAGCCTATGCCTCGAGGCAATTGAAGATACACGAGAAGAAATATCCCACGCACGATCTCGAGTTGGCTGCAGTGGTATTTGCATTAAAGATATGGAGGCACTACTTGTATGGGTTAAAGTGCACCATATTTACTGACCACAAGAGCTTGAAATACTTCTTCGATCAGAAGGAGTTAAATATGCGACAAAGGCGATGGCTAGAAACAGTGAAAGATTTTGACTGTGAAATACACTACCACCCTGGAAAGGCAAATGTGGTGGCGGATGCTTTGAGCAGAAAAGCGGACTATGTTCCAATACGAGTAAGGTCGATGCAGCTCATGGTGACCTCGGGTATACTTGAACGTATTCGAGAGGCGCAGTTAGAAGCAGTGAAAGAAGAGAATTGGAAGAAGGAAAGAATAATCGGTCAGTTGAAAGATTTGTCGGATGGGAATCACGGGTTAAAGACTCGATCCGGAAGGATATGGGTTCCAAATACTTGTGGGGTAAAGGCGCTTCTACTTGATGAAGCTCATAAATCCCGATATTCAATTCATCCGGGTGCGACCAAGATGTACAATGATCTGAAACAAAATTATTGGTGGCCTGGAATAAAGAGGGATGTGGCGAAGTATGTGGAAAAATGCTTGACATGTTTACAAGTCAAGGCGGAGCACCAGAAACCATACGGCAGACTCCAACCGTTAGAAATTCCGGTTTGGAAATGGGAACATATTACAATGGACCTATTAACCAAGTTGCCTAAGACAAATCGTGGTTTCGATGCCATATGGGTAGTAGTGGATAGATTGACGAAAAGTGCTCACTTCATTCCAATCCGTGAGACTTATACGTCAGAAAAGATGTCAGAAGTTTACACTAATGAAATAATAGCACGTCATGGGGTGCCAGTATCCATCGTGTCTGATAGGGATACTCGGTTTACTTCAAACTTCTGGCGAGATTTCCAAGAGCAAATGGGGACCAAATTGTTCATTAGCACTGCGTACCATCCCCAAACAGATGGACAAAGTGAAAGAACAATACAAACATTGGAGGACATGCTACGGACGTGTATAATTGACTTTGGAGGAAGTTGGGATGTTCACCTACCGTTAGTCGAGTTTTCGTATAATAACAGCTACCAATCCAGTATTAAAATGGCACCGTACGAAATGCTCTATGGTAGGAAGTGCCGAACCCCGGTATGTTGGGGTGAAGTGGGTCCACGTGAACTCGCCCACCAAGAAGTAGTACGAGCCACTAATGAAAAGATTGATGTGGTTCGGGCACACCTGAAAGCGGCCCAAGATAGACAAAAGGCGTATGCTGACAAAAGGAACAGGCCAATCGAATTCCAGGTTGGCGTCAAAGTTATGCTGAAAGTATCGCCGTGGAAGGGGATAATACGATTCAGAAAAAGAGGAAAATTAAGCCCAAGATTTATTGGGCCATTCAGAATCACCGAACGAGTCGGTAAAGTAGCTTATCGTCTCGAATTACCCGAGGAGTTGAGTGGGATACATAGCACTTTCCACGTGTCACATCTCCGAAAATGCTTGGCAGATGAAACTGCTCGTATCCACTACGATGATATCGAGGTGGATAACAGCCTCAACTATGCAGTAAAGCCAATTGCGATTCTAGATCGTAAAGAGAAGAGTTTGAGGAACAAAGTAATTAATCAAGTCAAGGTCAAATGGGAGCATAGGAAAGGTTCGGACACTACATGGGAGCCCGAAGAAGAGATGCGACGTCTCTACCCTACACTATTCGGTACGTACCTTGGTTTCGGGGACGAAACCCTTTTAAGGGGGATGGACTTGTAACATCCCGAAAATACAAATTCTTAAATTCGTAATTTAGTTGCAAATAAATTGTGAGATAATCTAGTTAGTAAAGACACTAACCTAGTTAGTTTATCACTTATTAGTAGCTTGAGACATAGAAATAAAATGAGTAAAGTCCTTTTTGAGTCCCTGTGGTTTGTGTGTTCTAACTATTTGAATCCAAAAACCAAACTTGTCTTGATTTGAGTCCCCGTGGTTTGTAATTTTAACCCTTTGAATCCAAAACACAAACCACATCCAAATTAGAAGTTAACCCCTCACCATGTGCCAGGCACGTGAGGGGCAATTTTGTCCATCTACCCTTTATTTTAATCCCAGCCCATATAAATGTTTTCTTTACCATCTGAATGCCCAACTACCATCACCCCTCCAAAACATCACACACCAATTGGTAGGCCCAAAAAAAAGAGGCAGAGATCATCTTTTGAACTTGATGAGATAAACAATAGAGGCAAACTGACTAGGAGAGGAGGAACAACCACTTGTGGTAAGTGCAAGGAACCAGGGCATAATTCAAGGAGTTGCACAGGTCAATCTGCAAAGGGTAGGTTCAGGGTGCAAAGGGTAAGGGTCAGGGTGCAAAGGATAAGGCTGCAAAGAGACAAGTTCAGGGTCGGGGTGCAAAGGGTCAGGGGCAGGCTGCCAAGGGTCAGGGTGCAAAGGATCAGGCTGCAAAAAATGGTGGTCCACAAGCTGGTTAAGATCATTACCAGTTTAGTTGTCTTTTGAATTTGGTTATGTAATATTGAAGATGGTCTTTTGTTATGCTACTTTAAACATGGTGTATTGTTAAGATATATAATGTTGAACATGGTGTTTTGTTAAGATATGTCTGCACATGGTCTGCATTTATGGTAAATTGTTTGAAATTTAAGCATTTATGCAGGTCTTCACATGGTAAATTGTTTGGAAATTTAAGCTGGCAATCTTTTTTTTTAAGCTGGTACTCTTTTGTTAAGCTGGTACTTTTTTTTCCAGTTTATTCACTTACTCGCAAATCATTTTTTACTCGCAAAACATTTTTTACTCGCAAAAACAAGTTTTTCTCGCTTTACTCGCAAAACAAGTTTTACTCGCAAAACAAGTTTTACTCGCTTACTCGCAAAACAAGTTTCACCTAATTCAGCACACTCCATTCAAAACATATTACAGCTAATTTAAAACAAGTTTTTTTTCATTCATAACAGTTCATACAAGCTTAAAATTTGACCATTACAAATTTTTAGTCAAAATTCGGTCAACTGGTAAGTTACTTCATTACACAGAAAAATACTAAAAAGGTCTTAGACACCATATCTTATTTTACACAAAGTAGATTACAAAGAAAATCCAGTTAACAACTAAAACACATTTCAGGATCTTCATCTCATTTGCCATTCTCCTACGAATTTCTTCATGCTCATTGATGGATCTGAGTAAGCCAGGAATTATTTCAGTAGCCCGTGTGTACACAATGGAGTCTAGAGTTCTTATTTTTGGGGGAAGATGACATACGAGGTTGGTAAAGAAAGCATTAAATGGGCTGGGATTAAAATAAAGGGTTGATGGACAAAATTGCTCCTAACGTGCCTGGCACATGGTGAGGGGTTAACTTCTAATTTGGATGTGGTTTGTGTTTTGGATTCAAAGGGTTAAAATTACAAACCACAGGGACTCAAATCAAGACAAATTTGGTTTTTGGATTCAAATAGTTAAAACACACAAATCACAGGGACTCAAAAAGGACTTTACTCAAATAAAATAAAACAAACAAGAGGGGCCAAAAGTGTTAAAATTGAAAATAGTTTTAATAAAAACTATTTTATTAAAACACAAACTAAAATCTGGAAGTGGGGATCGACCAGAACAAGGGGAGGGGCGACCTGAACTCATTCAAAACCCTGGTTCATGTTAAATCCTACAAATTGAAGATCCAATTGGCTCCCAAATCGAAATCTGAGTTAAGATTAGTAATCCCCATCACAAGGGGGTTGTAAGGTATATAAAATTCTATGAAAATTCTCTGTTTGAAATTCTTATGAATTTGGGAGATTCAAAATTTGATGATGCATGTATGTGATTTGGTTAGATTAGGGATAATATAGTGTCTAGAAGTGAAACCTAGACAACTACATCTGAAATCATGTCCAAATTCAGGAAATTCCATGAACACATTGAAGGTGGGTTGTGGGTTTTACAATATGATGGTGAACACTAGGGTTTAGAATGATTATTCTAGTGTAATTTGATGATAGAAAGTGATTTCAGAAAAGTATGATGTTTAAATGATATATGAAGGCTTTATTGATGTTAAGTTAGCTAATTAGCAAGCTATGAACTTGAATATGAAAGATATAAAAAAAATTCTGCCCTTATAGTGTTTGATAAAATGCCTCAAAGAAGGCTTGAAACTGAATTGTTAAGTTAAAAACGCATAATTATGATGTATGATAAAATGTGCGTTATGTATGTGAAACAAAGAGTTCTAAACATAAAGTGATTGAACTCTATAGGAAAGGAAGCCGGGGCATCTAGCGGGCAAACCGGTGTGGAGGCACGTTTGAAAGGCTTGCTTTAAAGGTATGTAACTTGATTTGTTACATTTGAGTAAATTTTTGTTGCTTAGTATATATGTAATTGATTTGTGAATAAAAGTCGAGTTGGAATTAAGCGATGGTGTTCGCTAGTTCGAATCATAGGCCAAGAAATTGGTTGAAACTCGTTGGTAGTCGTCATAAAGGAGGATTCCTTAGACGAGCCAAACGGGTCGAATAATCAAGTAAGGCATGGTTAATGCTCCGGAATATGATGTATTGATCTTTGATATTGGTATATATATAATATATTAGAAATACGAGAATTTATTGTATTGGTATGCTAGAAAAGCGAAATCCGAGATTTGGGTTTGAGTGTAATAAACAAATCAAACAAACCATGGATTTCCAGGGACTACCGTAAGTTACGGTAGTACCGTAACTTACGGTAGAGGTCAGGAGTTTACGGTGGTTCACCCCTGTTTTACGGTGGACCAGAAGCTTCCAGGACTTACCGTAACTTACGGTGACACCGTAAGTTACGGTAGAACCAGAAATAAAATTGTGTTTTATTTTTATTCAATTTGATGTTGGATCTCATGTTTATGTACTATTTAGCAATGTCAAAACTAATGTTTTAATGGTTTTGACTCTAGGTGACAAAGTGGATCTTACGGATGGCGGTCAAGCAAATGTCGAAGAACCGAACACGACTTTTGAAGCTTCCGCAATGTTTAATCTTACTTAGACTTTGTTCATGGGTTGTAAACAATTTCTTAAACAACTTTTGAATGTTCCAACTTAGTCATTAGTTGACTAAGGTTTATGCTACTTGTGAACTTGACTTGTGAAACTTATGTTAATTTAATATCTTTTGTATAAAAATGTATAAAATTAGTATTAAATTCAAGTAAAATTTTAAGGGTGTTACATTATATTGGCTCTTAATGGTTTAGACCTCTTACTGGTTCAGCATTTAATGGTTCAGACCTTTTACTGGTTCAACACTTAACCATTCAGAAGTTGCTAAAACAACCCCTATGTGTTGAACCAGTAAGAGGTTTGAACCATTAAGTGTTGAACCAGTAAGATGTCTGAACCATTAAGAGCCAGTAAAATGCTTAACCGTTCAGAGACAGATGTCTGACCAATTCAGATAAGACGTCTTAACCATTCAGACTTAGTATAATTCTTAACCATTCAGAGGAAAATGTCTGAATCATTCAGGCATCTGCTCGCAAAACAAACAGTCTGAACCATTAAGTGCTGAATCAGTAAGATGTCTAAACCATTAAGAGCTAAACAAATAGTCGATAATATGTATTTGAGGGTTTTCTTGAACCTAGATCAAATGTTTTCTCGGATTTTAGAAGAGGATGATGCGGTTAGGAAAATGTTGCTGTTGTGTATCATGTATACAAGTATACAACCATTTGGTTATTGTGGAAAGAAAGGAATGGCAAAGTTTTTCGAAGGCACAAAAACTCGATTGAGAAGGTACACGAAAATCTACTTTCTACGTTGTTTTGTTGAATCAAACGTAGATCCAAATATTCGGATTGGAGTTGGTCTAGGTGGAGGGCGAACCTTCTTAGTTGCAGCTAATGCTTTTTGTTTTATTTCCCGTTGTTTCTTTTTCTTGTGCAATGTTCCAGTGAAACGTCGTTGTGTGACTTCCTTTTTAAGTTTCCAACATATATTAACTTTTAAGGTTTGAGAGAGATACATGCACCCTAGAGATGTTTATACTTGATCTAGTCATGTGCTCTTGTTTTGTGATGATTTGTGGGCATAGTAAGAGACATTAGATTTGTGATCAATATTAAGTGAGGTTTTTGACTCAACTCATTGTGGATGCATGGTACTAGAGTAACAAATAACTGAATTAACCAAACCATCCTTTCATACCGTTGATTATAAGAATCTAGAAACCAAATGTCATATATAGATTCATTTTAACCGATTAACGAATCTGCATGGTACTAGAGTAACAAATAACTTAATTAACCGAATCATCCTTTCCGAACGGTTGATTATAAGAATCTAGAAACCAAATGTCATATATAGATTTCATTTTAACCGATTAACGAATCGAATCGAAGCAAAGCGCACCACTCTCACTCTAGCACATAAGTACATACGAAATGTACATTAATTTCTATACATACATTGTGGAGAAAGAGAGAGAATTGTGGGTGATGTGGAGTGGGGTTTGATATCACTTATGTGCGGTGCAAATTGTGGGAAAATAACAAAGAAAAAAAAATAGTTAGCAACCTTCCAATTATGAATCCTACTTGTGCCTAAACTTGCACCAAAAGGTTAGGGGAGAGAAAAGTGGAAGGTAAACCAAAGCCCACCACCAATGCCACACTCCACCTTTTCTTCTCTCCTTTTCCTTTCTATCTTTTAACCAACTTCCTACTATTTCCTTCTAGAAGCTCTCAGCATATAGCCATATATGATCAAATATAAATAACGAATTATTTCCATGAGATATACGGTGTTTTTTTTTAACTTTTATCAACTATTTTAATAGTTAAAATTAACACTCTACAGTATCGTAGTTAATAGGTAAAGTTAAAAGATAAGATAACAAAAATTTAATCAACGTAATTGTTAAGATAAAAAAAATTTAATCAACGTAAATGTTGACTTTTTTATTTTAAATATGGTTTCATTAATTTTTAAAGGCAAAATCCTTTTATGAACTTTTTTTTTGTATCTTAAAACATACACAATAAAATTAAGAATTTTGTATTGTCAATTAAAGTATAATATTTCTATAAGTTTTTTTTGAAAATAAATTCACTTTTTTTAAGTACGCGGTATATTTTGTTGATTACAATGACTCGTCTAGACTAATTACAACTCTATATGTAAGTTGCAATTTTTTTTTTGAAAGAGAGAACTATTCTCTTCTTTCTTTTTTGTTTTTGTTTTGAATTTAAATAAATAGTAGATAAGCTTTTATAATTTAATGTCACGAAGTTACATAAGTATAACAAGTCAAGGCCTATTTTTAGTTTCCAAACAAGGATCATGCTTAAAGCTTGCAACACTTTTTGGTTATAAGGTGGTTAGCTTTCAACTATATACTTATCCAAATAAATCATTATTTCGGCCAAATAAAAACATAAAACAACCACTTTTACGAAAAAAAAAAAGTCAAGTTAGGAAGCGTCAAAATCAGAAAAAAAAAAAAGGATTGCCACCATATATTATCAGTCTATAAAGTAAATAACCAGGCCAGGAAAAAAAGTAATATTGGAGTAGCGTTTGTTTATTAAATTTATCTTTCCAAAAAATATATATAGATAAAATGTTAATACATAAAATAACTTAACAAATCTAAAATATAAAATATATATACTGATGGATTAGTGATTGATAAGTAACGACGTATTGATTTGTTGTTAAAGTATTATCTACTAGTAGTGTTAATTGATAATACGATATACATTAGATATTATATGCTAGACTATAACAATTTTCACTCATACATATAAAAGGGGAATTGACTTGTAATAATGTCATTTATACCTTATTGGTCATTAATAATCACACCTCAGAATATTTCCCCCCACCAGTCTCACCTTTCACCTATTTTTTATACAATGGTCCCCCGTTAAAAAAACTTAACGGAGTTAATCTTTTTCTCCAAATTACAAACAGATTGTTTTGGGTTTTTGATCAGAACAAAGACACGAGTCCATTGATGTAAAACTTACTTCGAAATGGTGTTCCGTTCCGAGACAAGTTTTACATCAATGGACTCTTATCGTCGTTCTAATCAAAAGCCCTAAAAAATATGTTTGTAATTTGGAAAAAAAAAACTTAACATTAACTCTGTTAAGTTTTTTTAACTAGGACCATTGTAGAAAAAATAGCTGAAAGGTGGGACTGATGGAGGGAATATTCTGAGGTAGGATTATTAATGGCCAATAAGTTCTAGGTGCGATTGTTACAGGCCAATTCCCCTATATAAAATGCAAGACAAATTAAGAAAGGTTTACCAGAAGAAAAAAAAACAATGGGGGATGTTAGTTCCAACAACACAATTAAATAAATATTGGTAGTAAATTAATGCAAATGTAGTTGAAGAATTTGGGAAGGTTAGCTAATTACTCAATTAATTATTGACCTAAAAGTGGTTCAAAAGGATCACACTTTGTGCCATCTATACTTTATTACCTACACATCACTTTACACCTACTTGAACCTCATCCTACTTTATTTTATTTCCTGCCTTATATTTATTTTATGCGAGATGACGATAAATATGTTTGTTTTACTTATCAATTGTTGGAGGGTAGGTTTGATTTCATTCTCGTTGAGATTACGTACCAAACTATTATGCATCACTTTAGGTTAGGATTGAACCAAGTAAAAATGATTTAGAATTTGTTTTAATACAAATAAAATAAATATTACAAGACTTGTAAAAACTAGTTATGAATGAAAATTTTTGTTATAAAATAAGAGGGTGTTTGGGGTTGAGTTTGAAGGAGATTTTTAGATTATTGAGTTTTGAAATCGTAAATAATCAGTTTTGAGTGTTTGGGTAAAAAAAAAATTAAAAAATTGATTATTTGCGTTTAAAAAGTTACAAAATGCAGTTTTCTAAAAGCAGTCCCCCCCCCCCCCCCCCCTCCTGCAACAAAATGAAGTTTTCCGAAAATTCATTATCTGCGTTTAGAAAAAGATTTTCACGTGTTTATTTTTTTTAAATATATATATTTGTCAAACACTCAAATAGTTGATTATCTGATTATTGTGATATCAAGCAACATAATCAAATCCAAACACTATCTTTCAACATCACGTTTTATGTTAATTATCTGATTCTGATTATTCAAAACGCATAATCTATTTTCAAAACTCAACCCCAAACACCCTCTAAGTATTCAGTTGCACGCTTCTATTACGTATAGAATAAAATAATTTATCCTATTATATATTCATAAATTATTATGAACTATTAACTAAAAGTTGTATTATTAAATAACTTTCTTATTACGAACACATATATAAATATTTATTTTTTATTGATTGAATCTGCAACAAACAAACAACATAAATTTGTAATACATAATTTATTTCTTCTTTTATATTAATCCAAGTGCCACATATTCACTAATCACCTTTCTTTATTAATAATATAATATAATATACATAAGTCTTCTCCTAGTTAACATCTATCATATGCATAGATGTAACTGGAACCAGAATTGTTCCTTGATGGCATTGAAGATGGTAGTATTGGGGCCTCACTTGAAACCGATGAACTTGAAAGTGAGTAGCTAAGAATGGCAAGTTTTGTCCTCATTAGATACATGTGAAAAAATGACAAAAAATAATATTAGTAGTAATGATAATAATTTTTCGTCTAATGAGTTTTATGTATTAAAGTATGATATAGGTGAATTTTACACGTTTCAGGCGTTTACTTCGATCTAATTTTCATTTGACCAATTGACCCTTTTGAGTTATTACAAGTTTACAACGTGCAATTTGTTTAAAGCGCTCCTATGCACGGTTTAATATAACCCCAGTTAAAAGGTTGATATAATCCAAAAATTCATACGAGTTATATTTTGGGATGACCGGTTAGACAACATCATATAACATGATTACTAACGGGTCTAATGATAGAATCCGGTTCCAAGCAAACAGACAAACTCTATTAATTTTAACCTAATAAAACGTTTGTAATAAATAAATATGTGTAAGGTAACTATATATAACGTTAATTAGTATCATGAAACATGGTTAATTATGTTGGACTTGAATGTGTTTAGGGTATAAGTGTATTTTTAGTTTGGTTTATCTATTTAAAGAGTATTTATTTATGGAGTCATAATTTTAAAGTTTCGGGTCAAAATTTATGGTTTCATAGTATTGGTTTAGGTTTCTTGTTTTCAAAGATGCTTGGTCAGGATAAATAGATGGCTAGGATTAATTAAGACCACATTTTGAGAGTCCTTTCTCGAGAAGGACAAGAAACCTCTTTTAGCTGCAGGGGTGCAACAGTCGTAAAAGGAATTTCGAGTAGCAATAGAAGAAGGTTAAATAAGACTGAATTTTGACAGCTTCTTAGCCAAGAAGGAAAACTACACATGACAATTTTTTTCTTTTCGGTATAGGTAACAAACCAACGTGCTTGGCTATAGTAGAAATGACATCAGTAGGGGCTAAGGGGCATTTGTTTAGCAACTAAGAAGACAGAATGACGTTGGCGAATCGTGTTAGTGGTAGATAGTTGTGGGTGAAGATCGACCAGGGAAGTTTTTCGGGTATGATCCAATCAAGTTTAGTTTCTTATGTTGCTCACATGTGGGAAAGATGGAAGCATTCAAACAAACGGGAAAGCATGAAAATGGGTTAGCAACTTCTTAAATCGTGGTAACCAACAGACACATTATAAATGAAAAATCATGTGGCTGGATCTTTTGTTTGGCAAAAAAAAAAAAAAAAAAAAAAGTTGCTAGCTAGGTTTGTTTGTTGGTGAACGTGGTTTTATGATTAAAGTGTAAAGTGTGATCGGTGTTGAAGTTGCGTGGGATATTGTAAACATCAAACGATTAGGGGGTGACTGTTGGACCTAATCGTTTTGTTCACATAACCAAATGAGTCATGGGTATAAGTGTCTTTTTAATTGGGTTTGTTTATTTAAGGAGTATGTTGTTGACAAGTAACAGAGATAAAAAGGAATAGAAGAGATTGACTGTATTGAGATATTCGATTGTGTTTTACATTGGACGAAAAACCAAGAATTTATAAGAGGTTACAAGACAATAGAGAAGGAAATAATTAAAGTCTTTAGCTGGAAATTAGGCTGGCAATGAGCTGTACGAATCTTTCAATTTTGGGAGATGATGTTGCTATCTTTAACTGATCCCACAATCTCCTAAATCATTCCTTTTTTTCTAACACTCCCCCTCAAGTTGAATAGTGGGATTTCCAAAATTCAACTTGTCCAAGCAATTATTTAAAATTCTGCTTCCGATAGCCTTGGTTAAAATGTCCGCTAGTTGGTCTTCAGATCGGACAAATGGTAGTTCAATGATATTAGCTTCAAGTTTTTCTTTGATGAAATGTCTGTCCACCTCTATATGTTTAGTTCGATCATGTTGAACAGGATTCTCTGATATCTGAATAGCAGCTTTATTGTCACACATTATCTTGCTTGTTTGAGTTGGTGGGAATCCAATTTCGGTTATGAGCTTCCGTATCCATAAGATTTCTGCTAGACCTCGAGCCACTCCTCGAAACTCTGCTTCTACACTAGATAATGATACTACCTTTTGTTTTTTTGAGACGCCCATTTTTTTTTCACATTCGAAAGTACAAATAATGACATATTATTTTTAACGAAAATTAGGCATGACTCGTTCATACTATATGCAATTCCCTGTTTTTAACAATCATCATTCAATACTAATTCTACGACATGTTTCAAAAGACATAAAAGTTATAACCATACAAGTGTTTTGACCCATTTACAAAAGACGACTTTGACCGGAAGCGCATAAAAAGGCAGTGTAGTGTGTTCGGTCCGAGCTCGCATCAATAAGAGTGGGACTTACCTATCATACATAACACAAATATTCATTAGCATAAATTCTCAAAACATTTTTTTTATCAAGTCTTCTATATACTTATTCTTATTCGACCCGTTAGCAAAACTTAACATTCATTTCTCATTTAACCAACATTCTTATTAAAATCATTCTTCCCATTCTAGCATAAATTCCTTTATGCTCTTTTACCCTTTTCGAAACATTCAACATGTAAGCTTTTCGACTCACCCATACATGATCAATACATACCATACACTTTCTTTACATTTTCACCATTTTGCCCCGTTTTCTACTAGTTCTTACTTAAACATTAAAACATCATACTTTCCAACATTTCGACCCACTTGAAGAGGGTTAAAAACACATCCATTAACTTCGTATTTCCTTATCCATTTCCAATTCTCGACTTAATACAATTCTTCCATGATCAATAGTAATAATTCAACACTAAGATTCAAATATCAAGATTTACATTCATAAATTTACATATAAAGAGAGTGAAGTTCATATGAACTTACCGTGATCTTGCGTTCCTAATGCCTTCGATTGACTCGTTCCTTCTTCTTTCTTTGCTCCTATACATCACAACTTCATACACTTAGCTTTCATTACTTTCATAATTCTTTATCGTACGTTATGGTGTCTACTAATCACATACGTCATTATCATAAACATGTTACATCGACTTATCAAATATTCATGTAAAACCATAACTAAACCAACTTAAGCATTCCATCGAACACGTTGTGTGCGTATTGCTAGTTTAGCATAATGTACAAGCATCTTAAGCACAATTTCCATAGTTTACTCATTGATTAACATAAATATCCCTAATTTCATAATTTACCATTCTAACTATGAACACATAGTTCTAAATCAATTACTCATAACAATTTCATCAACATATTGCTTCAATCATCAACATCAATATAATTAGCATGTAGAACTTCACAAATTTTTAACCATCTTTTAACATACAAGTGGGTTTTACCCTAATTCATCATCATAGAGAAAATTCAAGCATAATTTCAACTCCTACATGTTCATATCATCTTGCACTCATGTTTGATTCCATAAAAATTACAAATTTCACATAACCCAATTAATCAAACATCACCAAATCATGAAATTAGACTTACTTGATGTCAAGAACACTTAAGGGATCATAATTCCTAACTCATGCACTGAAAATTTAGCCTTTTCTTCCTTTAATTTGCAGGATTTTTAAGAAGTAGGGTTTCCCCCTTGGCTCCCCTTCTTGATCGATCGTACATAGCCAGGAACAAAACACTAGCTCTTTTTTTTATTAAGTTTGATTTCAAATTTACACATTTAGTCCCTTTCTTTTTTAAAAACATGTCATATCCTTTCTTTTCATATTAACTAGGTTACCTTCTCTTTGGTTAACTTAGTTACTTACATATATTTTAGTCTTATCATCATTTTCTTACGGCATCGATTAATCGTTACCGTTTTCTGTTATTTAGCATCACGAATATAATATTATTTTATAACATACGAAATTTTGGGGTGTTACATTTTTACTTCTCTAGGTGACCAAATTTCCTCCTACAAACGTAAAGTATCCTGACGTTGACCTCCGGTCTCCTTTGTCTCCTGCCCAATCATGTCACGGCCCCCGACCCGGTTTGACCCGTTTCAGGAGCCGCGAGACAGAAAATCCCGTGGTATTTATTTAATTGAGTTAACAGCGGAAGTTTTCTTCAGGATCTTTTTAAAACTGAAATTTCCCGATTATTTTATTTCACAACTCGGGATAAACCCCAGTAATTTACAATCATATGATTTCACGGAGAAATCTTTATTTTACAAAACATGTTTCTTTATTTTATTATGAGCCACTTCCTTAAGCTTGTAGTGCTTCACGACACTTTTCCTTGGATCACAACAGATCACCTGAAACATGTTTGAAAAAGGTTTTGTCAGCGGGAAATACTGGTGAATCATTCTTTTTACTAAAATGACATATTTGTTATAATTTACAGTATTAAGGGTGATTACATTGTTTCCAAATATCAACCAACTACCCACAGTATTTGTCACTCGACCGAATCTGTGACTATGGTCATATCACACATTGGCCACCCGTTTGTCCAATGGTGAAGATTATCAAGTAATGTATACAAAACCCCACATACTGGCTGTAATTTGGTGACTACAAAGACTTAATCCCTGTAATTATAACCTTGAAAATAAACATGATTTTGAAAGTAAATTTGATAAAAAGAGAATGACTCACATTGCAGATTTAATTGAGCAGAGCCTAGCCTACTAATTAGCCTTTTAACCTAACTTTAATAACATGCACACGAACTCGGTTAGTAACCAATACAGCAATTACGATAACTCACGAGATTAAACCTTCACAACGAATGACAAAGTGCGATACTTAAACATCCATCGTATTCACGACGAATGACAAAGCATAAACCATAATGTGGGCAGCACTTAAACATCCATTGGATAGTTTAATCGATCGGATATTGAATCGTAGCAGCGATCGAGTTAATACCCGGTATCGGAGCAGCGCCTCACTAATAATATATGAAATTTCAACTTCAGAGTGGTATGTATTCGTTTTTGAAAGTTATAATCGACACCAACAGACTGTGCAAGTGACGGGCTATTTATAGCTGAAATTGAGACCTTACGCGGCCCGCGTAAGCCTTCAGCTTAACCTTACGCGGCCCGCACAGCCGCCCAGTCTACGATTAGCCTTGACCAGTCACAAGTAGGTTAGCCAGGTGGTTGCTACGTGGATCCGGAACACTTATCCGGTCAACACGGGTTTGACGCGGCCCGCGTAAGACATCCCTTGTCTTTTACGCGACCCGCCTAAGAACCAAGATTTTGTTTTTTCTTGATTTTTGATGTAGGGTAAGGTTTCAGGGGTCCGGGTTTATATTTACGGGTATTTTTAGGACAATTTTGAGAGTCCTTACATCCTCCCCACCTTAATTAAAATCTCATCCTCGAGATTCATTAAAATAGGTGAGGATACTTTCGCTTCATCTCTGCTTCCAGCTCCTAAGTGTATTCAGGTCCTCTCTTTGAATCCCACTTGACTTTGACAAGTACTAACCGTTTGTGTTTGAGAAACTTCACCTTTCTATCTTCTATCTGAAGAGGTTTCTCCACAAATTTTAATTTCTCATTTACCTGTATATCTTGGAGAGGTACTACCAAGGATTTGTCTGATAAGCATTTCTTGAGGTTGGATACATGAAATACGTCATGTACTCCGGCTAACTTTTCTGGTAGTTGTAAACGATAAGCAACTGGTCCTATACGTTGGATCACTGGAAATGGTCCTACGTATCTTGGACTTAGCTTTCCTTTCTTACCGAATCGAACTATTCCTTTCCAAGTAGATACTTTCAATAGTACTTTGTCTCCAATTTGAAATTCCAACGGCTTCCTTCTATTGTCTGCATAACTTTTCTGACGATCTCGAGCCATCTTTAATCTTTCTTTGATCTGAGTGATCTTATCAGTGGTTTCTTGCACAATTTCCGGACCTGATAATTGACTTTCTCCTATTTCTGCCCAACAAACTGGAGTTCTGCACTTTCTTCCATATAGTGCTTCAAACGGGGCAGTTTCAATACTTGAATGATAACTATTGTTATAGGAGAATTCAATTAATGGCAAGTGGTCATCCTAGATTCCACCAAAATCTATTACACATGCTCTAAGCATGTCTTCCAGAGTTTGGATTGTCCTTTCACTTTGTCCGTCTGTCTGAGGATGATATACCGTACTTAAATTTAGTCGGGTTCCCATTGCTTTTTGGAAACTTGTCCAGAAATGGGAAGTGAAACGACTATCCCGATCCGAAACAATGGAGAGTGGAACTCCATGTAAGGATACAACTTCATCTACATACAATTTTGCCAATCTTTCCATGCTAAAGGTTTCTTTCATAGGTAGAAAATGAGCTGATTTAGTTAATCGATCCACAATTACCCAAATCGCATCATTACCTTTTCTGGTTTTGGGCAACTTAGTAACAAAATCCATTGTTATGAGTTCCCAATTACATACAGGCATTTCTAGTTGTTGTAGTAGACCTGAAGGTTTCTGGTGCTCTGCCTTAACTTGTGAACAAGTAAGACACTTAGAAACATATCGAGCTATATCCTTTTTCATTCCTATCCACCAAAAATTATTCTTTAAATCTTGGTACATCTTATTGTTTCCTGGATGCATGGTATACCTAGATTTATGGGCTTCTTCTAAAATCTTATGTCTTAAATCTCCCTGCTTCGGTACCCAAATTCTTCTTTTGTGGAATCTCCAAATTCCATCAGCTCCTTGTTCTAATTCTTTTATTCGTCCTTTCATTCCTTCAGCATCATCCTTAATTGTTGTTTCTTGAAAATGCTTCAGTTGTTCCATTAACTCTAACTGTAGATTTAATCTAAGAGCACGGACCCGTCGTTGTTTCTCATGGTATTTACGACTTAAGGCATCTGCAACTACATTTGCCTTTCCTTCGTGATATTGAATATTACAATCGTAATCACTTAGGATTTCCATCCATCTCCTTTGCCTCATGTTTAACTCTTTTTGCCCAAATATATATCTTAAACTCTTATGATCTGTATAGACAGTAAATTTACTTCCGTACAGATAATGCCTCCAAATCTTAAGGGCAAAAATTACGGCTCCTAATTCTAAATCATGAGTCGTATAGTTTTCTTCGTGCTTTTTCAATTGTCTTGAAGCATACGCAATTACCTTCTTGCGTTGCATTAGCACACTTCCTAATCCTAGTTTTGATGCATCACAATATACTTCAAAATCTTCAGTCCCTTCTGGTAAAGCTAGGATTGGAGCATTGGTTAACTTTTGCTTCAAAATTTTAAAAGCTTCTTCCTGCTTAGGTCCCCATTCAAACTTAACTGCTTTACAGGTTAGCTTAGTTAATGGTACAACTATCTTGGAAAAATCCTTAATAAACCGTCTATAATATCCAGCTAGACCTATAAAACTTCTAATTTCCATTGCGGTTTGCGAAACCCTCCATTTGGTAATTGCCTCTATCTTAGCAAGATCTACATGAATACCTTCATGATTCACCATGTGCCCTAGGAATTGCACTTCTTGTAGCCAAAATTCACACTTCGAGAATTTGGCATAAAGCTTTTCTTTTCTTAACAAAGTTAAGAGTGCATGCAAGTGCTCACAATGTTCTGTCTGACTTTTGGAATAAATAAGTATATCGTCTATAAAAACAATTACAAATTTATCCAAATACGGTTTACAGATTCTATTCATCATGTCCATGAATGCGGCAGGAGCATTCGTTAACCCAAAGGGCATGACTGTAAACTCGTAATGACCATACATAGTCCTGAAAGCAGTTTTAGGTATGTCTTCCTCTTGTACTTTCAACTGATGATATCCGGAATGTAAGTCGATTTTAGAAAAGTATCTAGCTCCTTGAAGTTGATCAAAAAGATCATCAATCCTAGGTAATGGGTATCGATTCTTAATTGTAACCTTATTCACTCTTTATAATCAATACACATTCTCATCGAACCATCCTTCTTCTTTACGAACAACACTGGCGCTCCCCAAGGGGATGAGCTAGGTTGTATGAATCCTTTGCTTAGTAATTCATCTAATTGCTTTTTCAGTTCTAACATTTCGGTAGGAGCTAACCGATAAGGTTCCTTGGCTATCGGTGTAGTTCTAGGAATTAGATGAATCCTAAATTCTACTTCCCTATCTGGTGGTAATCCTGGTAATTCTTCTGGGAATATATCTGGGTATTCTGAGACTACAGGAATCTCCTTAAGTTCTTTACCCTTAATACTAATGATTACTGAAATCATATATACTATTCCTTGTTTTCGTTCATAACTAGCAACTTTCATTACTGATATGAACTTCATGGGTTTACGCGGTTTATCTCCTGCAATCCTGATTACTTCTCCGGTAGGTGCCTGAATTTCTATAGAATTTTTATCACAAATGATTTGAGCATGGTTAGCTACTAACCAATCCATTCCCAACACAACATCGAATTCAGCTAATTTCATAGGTAACAGGTTTACAGAGAATTTATGACCTAAAAGTTCTATGTTTCCTTCCCGCAAAACCTTATCTATTTTAACTGAATTCCCATCTGCCGTTTCGACTGTAAAAATCTGCCTAAGGTTGATTAAAGGTAAATTAAGAGCTTGGCAGAATGAAGTATTGATAAAACTTTGGTTTGCACCAGAGTCAAATAATACTTTTGCATAAACATTGTGAACTAGGAAGGTACCAGCTATCACGTCAGGAATTAACTCGGCTTCCTGAGTAGCTAACTGGAAGGCTCGAACATTCTTCTTGGTAGCTCCATCGGCCGGCTTGGCTTTGTTGTCTGCTGGTTTGACCAATTTAGGACATTCTGTTTTGAAATGTCCATTTTCTCCACAGTTATAGCAGATCCCTGTTTTCCTTCTGCAGTCTTCTTCACGATGTCCTATAGCTTTGCAAAAGTTGCAGGTCACATTACATCTTCCATAATGTTTCTTTCTGCAATTCTTGCAGAACGGTGGATTTGAGGATTGCCCTGTTCCTCTTCTCTTGAAGCTGTTATTATTACCCGTACGAAATCCTTGGGTAATTTTCTGAGCCAGTTCCTTTTTCCTGTTATCATCTCTTGTGTGTACCAGTTCATCAGTTAGGGTGTTAGCTAGTTCCACCGCATCGTCAAAAGTACAAGGTCTTGCAACTTTAACGATATTGCGGATTTCGCTAATCAATCCCCAAATATAGCAAGAAATGAGTACCGGTTCTGGCGAAGCCAGTGTTGGTACCACTCTAGCATATTCAAAGAATGTAGAAGTATATCCTCGACAGTCCACATTCACCATCCGGTGATTTGCCATTTGATCTTTTTCATACTCGGGACAGAATTTTCTTTCTACAAGATTCTTAAATTCTTCCCAGTTCATGGCATATGCCTCGATTCTTCTTTTAGCTTGTAACACTGTGTTCCACCATTCTAGCGCCCCTTCTTTAAAAAGATTTGACGCATACATAACTTGATCTTCCTCAGCACATTTACTTATAGTGATCACTGCCTCAGTTTTCTCTAACCAACGCAGTGCTGCAATAGCCCCTTCATTACCTGCAAACTCAGCTGGTTTACAGGCAAGAAATTCTTTGTCTGTGCAACCAGGTGTTGCAGCTTTAATTTTCTTAAAAATTGGGGCTTGCAGATCATTATTGTTATTATTAATATGATTGCCTCATCCGTTTATACTATTACTAAAATTGTCGCCTTGTGTACGTTTACTAGGAATGATTTATTGAGGTTTAACAGGTTTCTGGGCAGCAGCAATGATTACTGGAATAGCATTGGCTATTCCTTGTGCAACGATATCCTCGATATCTTGCCTATTTAACAATTGCTCTTCCTGATTTTGCTCAGATTGATTTACTTCATTTACTGGTTCATTGCCAATGTTTGCCATCTGATAATTAATTTATAAATAAATAATTAGTATAAAATAAGAAACAATCCAATATAACAATTAATCGCACATAATCATGTAAACAAATATACAACCAAAATTGTAAATTTTCTTTTATTTTATAGATTATATTATGCTTCCATATACATTTTTATCATACAGCCGTTTTATTGTTTATTTTTACACATACTGATTTTTATTAATATTACTGTTATTATACAAACACAGATTCACCACCCACTCCTCCCTCGTCAACTTGCATTTTTTTAATAACGATGTTCCCTTTCATCATATTTCCATGAAATTTGTCCTCCTATTTCTCGGATCCTATTCCCAGCATCCATCAGTTCTTCGCCAAAATGGCGGAGTTCAGCCATATTCTCATTACTCATCGGTGGATTTGGTAGAGGTTCTGGATCGAATTGGGGAAGAAAGGAATAAGGACTGTTGAGAAGGTTTTGGAATTGTCAATCATTAGTCCACCACTCGTCCATTCCTAGAGGTTGGGTGTGGATTATTGGTTCTGGGATTGCTGGTTCCAAATTTATAGGGAGCTGATTTTCAATAGGATGAGAGTAGAAATTATTATTGACAGGCCTGACTACATCACAGCTTGCCAATGCACGATCCAATTCATCCTGAAAAGGTAACTCTTCAACTTGTCTAGAGCTTTCCCCAATTTCTAACTGGGTTTGTCTAGACCCTTCCCCAAATTCCATTTCTGTCTTTCTAGAACCTTCCCCAAACTCCATTTTCAGTGGCCTAGAATTTTCCCCGACTTCAACCCCTTTTCCTGTATCTAAGGGATTTTCTATTTTAAGGATCTTCCTAGTTGCTGGTTTCCTCCTACGCACACGCCTCCATCCCATAAATCTTCTCCTTTTCTTAGGCTTGGGTTTCTCCGGAGGTGGAGCATTGAATTCCATAGGTTCTTCTATGTCTGGTATATACTTATTGAAATCTCTGAAAACCTCTATTTTCACCGGATAGAGATTTAGGTTTTGAAGGGCTTCAGACAAGTCATTCATGCTGTTTAACATATATGCAAAATACACAAAATGCTAAGTTAAAATTTTATAACAAAATTTTATGGATAACCTTTAAATTTTATTGCATACCGTGTGACTAATGTAACACAAAGGATAACTAAAAAAATTAAAACATACTGAGGGTTTCTAGATTTGTAGGTGATAAGGGTACTAAAACTTGAATATTTAAAGATTTGCATTTACTGCTACAGTGGCTAGCATATAAAGATCTGCCCATTTTTCATCTAACTTGTCTTCCCATGGTGATTTACTGGTTAATTCCTGGGTTTCCTGTTTAACTTTCTTTCCTCGGGTTTTCTTTATTTTCTCCTGACTTTTCCTAATAATCAAACTTCTCTTATTAGGAGAAAGTGGTTCCTCATAGTGTGCTTTACGAACAAAGATTGCTTCATCCGGATCTGTTAGGTATTTTGAGGATTTTGTTTGGGATGAACTTCCCTTCTCGGTTGATGACCTATCTAATTTAAGATAGATATTTGAAAGCTTTTGCTTACCCATACTGTAACTAACAAATAATCAATTAATAAAACACATAATCACAGAATAGCAATCGGTAAAATTAAGTATTTTCTAAATACTTAAATAGGCTTAAATCAGTGGCTCTGATACCACATTTTTCTGTCACGGCCCCCGACCCGGTTTGACCTGTTTCAGGAGCCGCGAGACAGAAAATCCCGTGGTATTTATTTAATTGAGTTAACAGCGGAACTTTTCTTCAGGATCTTTTTAAAACTGAAATTTCCCGATTATTTTATTTCACAACTCGGGATAAACCCCGGTAATTTACAATCATATGATTTCACGGAGAAATCTTTATTTTACAAAACATGTTTCTTTATTTTATTATGAGCCACTTCCTTCAGCTTGTAGTGCTTCACGGCACTTTTCCTTGGATCACAACAGATCACCTGAAACATGTTTGAAAAAGGTTTTGTCAGCGGGAAATACTGGTGAATTATTCTTTTTACTAAAATGACACATTTGTTATAATTTACAGTATTAAGGGTGATTACATTGTTTCCAAATATCAACCAACTACCCACAATATTTGTCACTCGACCGGATCTGTGACTATGGTCATATCACACATTGGCCACCCGTTTGTCCAATGGTGAAGATTATCAAGTAATGTATACAAAACCCCACATACTGGCTGTAATTTGGTGACTACAAAGACTTAATCCCTGTAATTAGACAAAATGACAGTGCACGTCCTTTAGGTTTACCTAAAATTACAGTGCACGTCCTTAACGTTTAAAAGTTGCACTGCAAATCCTTTACCTTTAATTTTGTTGCATTGCAAGTCCTTTATGGCTAACGGTGTTAACTTTTACCATTAAATCCCCCACGTGCCTTCCACGTGAGGGGTATATCCGTCCATTCCCTTCATTCTTCCCCTTTAAAACCCTAGTTTCCAAAAACCATCACCATTTCCCTTCAAGTTCAGGTGCACCATGGTCGGCGATCATCGTCGGGTTCAGAAGAAAAACGGAAGGTGCTTTCTTCTTCTTCATGGCTACTCTCATCATGTGGGTCGTCTCTGTTTTCTTCGAAATTCTCTTCAACATGCGTACGGAGCTTCTTCTACACATCTTTCGCTTCTCTTTTTACCAATTCTCCAACTGGGTTTGCTGGAAATTCATCTCCAGAGACCCTCTTCTGGCCAACACTTGCGTCTCTCTTCTCCTCTCCACTCTTCCCTAACCTCTGCTTCAGGTATTGTAATTGTTCTTCATATTTTGATGCATCTGTTTGACTTTCTTGTGCTGATTTGATGCTAGATTGATCTCAATTGCTCAATTCATAAAGATTTTAATCTGTAAAGATCTGCATCATCTTTATTTGAAGGTTTTTCAAAGTCAAATGAATTGTTTTTTAGCTTCAAAATTCATCGAAAATATCGTCTTAATCTAGAAAATTTTGAATGTGGTATTTACAATATAAAGATTACTTAAATGGGTAACTTTTGTATGCTATAATTCGTTAATAAATCTATGTAAATTTTGAGTCTTGAAAGTATGATGTTTGACTAAAACAAGTACAGAGAACACTTGTACAATGATTTCTATAATTTTGTCTATAAAGGGTGAGTTTTGGCTAGAATGCTTGTACAATTGGCATGTATGATTGTAAAGTTAGTAAACATGGGCTGAATTTCTTGACAGTGGTGTTCATTTTGGTGAAGCAGTGGGCATCTAATGATGTGAATCAGTTATTTGAGCATTCGCAGATGAAAGGGATGAAGGGAAATGGTGATGGTTTTTGGAAACTAGGGTTTTAAAGGGGAAGAATGAAGGGAATGGACGGATATACCCCTCACGTGGGAGGCACGTGGGGGATTTAATGATAAAAGTTAACACCTGTCACACCCCCGATTTCCACGTGTCACCGGTGGGCCCGGTGGGGGATTATCGTGACGTGGTTGGCAACACAATAGTCAAACAACACAATATTTAATATGCACAGCGGAAGCAATTTAAAAGATATAATACAACCGTATTTAATATTGTAATATCAAATGTCACAATATTCGAAAGTTTATCCACAGAAGGATCGAAAATAAAATATGAGACAATAGTTCAACAGACTTCAGGCATCTTAAGCTTGCGAGACTTCTAATGATGCTAAGGAGAAATCCCAGCCAATTACGCTTAGTACCTGCATTTAATCTTTTTGGGAAAATACGTCAGTTTACACTGGTAAATACAATCAACTGACTCATTTTGGAAAATGATTAAAAATTGGTTTGGATGCACATGGCATAAACATTTTATTTAACTTGGGAGAATTATTTAATATTATAATCTTGTGAACGAATTACATGTTCCTTGTGCGTTCAGTAGCCCGGATCTTGTCTGGGTTAAAGATCAATAGACACACCACAATATTCTTTTGTGCACTGACGGGTGTACGCCTACACCCCGCGCTTAAGTCGTGGCCATTTCGTAAAATGATGCCAAGGATATCTAGGACACGGTCATTAACCCCCCAAAGGCTTTAAGTAACAAGACTGTTTAAACGAGCCGATCAAATTATTCAATTACCCACCCAACGGTGGAGGATTTGATGCCCGATCAAGCGGTATGCTATATACCGTAACCCAAGCCCGTATAGGGAAAATAAGTTAAAAGTATTTACCTGAGCAAAGTATATATCACAATAAGCAAATTGCAAGTAGCTTTTACTGGTCCTCCTAATCTGGAACGAAGGTTTATAATAACCTATTAGAATCCTAACGGGTCTTTAACTAAGCTTAAGCTTAGACCGGTTAGTTTCAAAGGTACGGTTCGTACGCACGATTAAGCGAAGACCGGATAGAATGTGATTTAGACCCGACAAGTTCAGAGACTTGTTTAATATGGGAATTTCATACACATTCTGGATTTTGAGATAAAACCGTTAAGGTTTGACCCGTTTAGGCTAGTTTATGTAAACTAGTTACATAAACCGAACCGAACGCGTAAAAAAACGTAACGAGTATTCATGAGAGCTATTTACAGGTTTCCTAAGTTAATATGCTTCATATATGTTGTGACATCAGTAAGATATCATTTATTATGCCCGAAACGAGTTTAAACACAAACTATGCCCCGTAGGGGTAGTTTGGTCATTTACAAGGTTATAAAAGAGTTTAAGTGTTTAACTGAGTTACAGGTCTGATGTAATCAGTAAACATACTCAAATTAATGAGTTATAACAGTAGGGTAAGGTATATATGTGAAATTTATCAATTATAACCAAACTATGCCCCGTAGGGGTATTTTGGTAATTTCACATAAGCCGAAAAGCTCAAAACTGAAGTCTGAGTTTAACAACCTTTGCTTACTGTTAAAATATTATAATTTGCCTCTAATATCAGTAGGTATCAACCCTTGTATGTTTAAAATAGTTTTAGTACATACTATGCGTTAAAAACGCTTAAAAAGGCGATTAAAAGCCATTTTCGGGTTTGATACATAAATCTGATATTTTTATACCTCCAGAAGGCTAAAAATAATTTATTTATCATACGTGATCAGTAGCAAAAGGTTTGGAGTCGTTTAGATATGTAAAACTCACTTTATAGCCCGTAAGGGCAAAACCGACAATTACCAGATTAAGCCTACGACTATAAGTTATGCTCAGCCTAAAATTAATTAAAAATATTTAAAAATCCCAAAATAATATATTACATCAGTGGGTAAAGAGTTTGATGTCAAAAAGTATGTCTAAGTAGGCTATACGCTAAATACGCCGTTTAATTAACATAAAGTTTTAATTTTACGCTAACGAGCATAACTCTTAATCTACACCTCAAACTGATGTCAAATTTTGTATGCAAGTTTATATATCAGTATGTAAGGTTTCTACTCGTTTACATTTTCAAAAATCGCGTTTTAAGGTGAAAAGGACATAATGGTCAACATATGAGCAATTAACGAAATCATGCATATTAATTGGATAACTAATGATCCGAGGTGTATAATCACAGAGGGTTATACTAGCATGTAACCTGGTCCAAATAAAGCTCTAAGGAAATTTTAAAACATACCATAACGGGTCAGAACTGAAAGTCAAAGTATAAGTCAAACTATGCGACTTTCGGTTCCGAACCGGGTCTAAACAGGAAATTGTCGGGTTGAACATGTTTAGACATGTCCTTACACTAATTACCAAGTTATATTAATGATCAAACAGGTTATATGTGTTTTACATTGCTAATCATGCATAAATTGCAATTTAAACTTTCTGTTGACTTTTTAATTACAAGTTTGACCCGACATTTGACCTAGTTAGAGTGGGAATCAGGGGAAACCCTTTTAAGGTTTTATTACCCACATAATTACCTACTTAAAGGTACTTTTGATTCGACTAATCACTGGACCATTAGTGATTAATCTTAAAGTCAACCGTTAATTACGACGGTTTGACTTTTAAGCTAAAACTAAGCTAAAACTTAATTTAGAAAGGATTAGCAAACTTACTGAAGTCCTAAGCTTGATTGGTGATCACTTGAGAGAAGGTTTGAGCTCCAGGAATGATCAGAAAGCTGAAGGAAATGGTGTGATGAATTGTTTGCAACTTATGGCTTTATATAGTGATTCAAATCACCATAACTTGTTGACACCAAGGTCTACCACTGACCATAGTTCACTAACAAGTGTCTCTAGTGCTTAGGGGGTGCCTAGGGGTCGTCCAAGATGAGAAATATCTGATTAAAGGGCGGATAAATGCGAATGCAGGAGGCTGTCTGCCTTTTCTGTTACTGGGCGACTGACGCGGCCCGCCTGAGGTTTTCTCAAAATTAACGCGGGCCGCATGGGCCTTGTTATCAGATTTTTATTTTTCTATTTGCCACATAAATATCCCTTGGCTCTTTGAAAGGGAAACTAAGCCTAATTCTTGCATTTTGACCCCTTATTATTTACCCATAAGGGCTTTAGGACTTATACCCACTTTGCCAAGTCCCTGGACACTTCCGGTTGACCCGAAAAGTCATAACTTTCAACGTTAACGCTTTAACCCCTCGCACACGAATTTGATCATAACTTTCTCATACGATTACGAAACTTTATGAAATTTATATCGTGCATTCTAGTGATCATAATTAACAGTTACAAAGCTTCGGGTTTGTCAAAAGGTCACTCAGAGGTATAACTTAAACATGTTGACACATTTAACCCCTGTAGTTTGTAATCTCTCACTTTTAGCTTCGTATGATCCATGATTTATTCGTTTGATGTTATAAACATCGTGTAGGGTTATTATGAAGTATATTTATTCACTGTTGACATTTAGAACCCGTATATTCACATACTTTCCATGTTTGTCAACTTTAGTCCTTTTATAACATTCTTTCACACGTTCAAACATATGACACGTGTCAACACATTATAGGACGTGAATTTTCGAGGTGTTACATCCTCACCCCCTTAAAATAAATCTCGACCCGAGATTTACAGAAATAAATAAGGGTACTTTTCTTTCATCGTCGATTCAACCTCCCACGTGTATTCGGGTCCTCTACGGGCATCCCATTTGACCTTTACAATAGGTACATGCTTCCTACGAAGCTTCTTTACCTGTCGATCTTCAATTGACAAAGGTTTTTCCACAAATTTTAAGCTCTCATCTATATGCACATCTGTATGTGGTATTACCAGTGATTCATCAGCGAAGCACTTCTTCAGATTGCAGATGTGGAACACATTGTGAATTCCACTGAGCTCTTCAGGTAAGTTTAACTTATAGGCAACTGACCCGATACGTTCGATAACCTCGAAAGGTCCTATGTATCTCGGGCTTAGCTTGCCTTTCTTACCAAACCGCATCACTCCCTTCCAGGGTGATACTTTAAGCAACACTTTATCACCTACTTCGAAGTGAAAAGCTTTATGCTTCGGATCTGCGTAGCTCTTCTGCCTATCTCGGGCAGCTTTGTGACGGTCACGAATCTGGACAATCTTGTCCGTCGTTTCGAAGACCATCTCTGGTCCTGATAACTGGACATCTCCAACTTCCGCCCAACACACGGGCGATCTACACTTTCTACCATATAATGCCTCAAAAGGCGCAGCCTTTATGCTGGTGTGGTAGCTATTGTTGTAGGAGAATTCGATTAATGGTAGGTTCTTATCCCAACTACCACCCAAATCGATCGCACATGCACGTAGCATGTCTTCCAGCGTTTGAATAGTACGCTCACTCTGACCATCAGTCTGAGGATGGTAAGCCGTACTAAAATTCAAACGGGTGCCCAAAGATTGTTGGAAACTCTTCCAAAAATGTGACGTGTATCTGGTATCTCGGTCAGAGATAATAGACACAGGTATGCCATGTAAGGCTACAATCTTATCAACGTATAACTGGGCTAACATGTCGGAGCTATAAGTCTCCTTGATGGGTAAGAAATGTGCTGACTTAGTCAGTCTATCAACTATAACCCATATTGTATCATTTCCTTTCCTTGTCTTAGGTAACTTGGTAATAAAATCCATAGTTACCATTTCCCATTTCCACGTAGGAAGTTCAGGCTGTTGTAGCAAACCTGACGGTTTCTGATGCTCGGCTTTGACTTGCGCACATGTCAAGCATTTTGCTACATGGGCGGCTACAGACTTTTTCAAGCCTATCCACCAATAATTTGCTCTTAGATCCTGGTACATCTTATCAGCTCCAGGATGAACGGAGTATTTGGAACTATGGGCTTCCTGGAGGATGACATCTCGAAGTCCTCCATAAATTGGAACCCATATTCGTCCATTCAATCTTAGAATTCCGTCCTTGCTAAGAGTTAACTGCTCCTCAGTTACTCCTAGCTTTTCGTTAGGATAGTTAGCTTCCAACACAGCTTCCTTCTGTGCGGCTAACAACCTTTCAATCAAATTGTTCTTTATTTCCATGCGCTTGGCATTGATTCGAATGGGTTTCACCCTTTCCTTTCTGCTCAAGGCGTCGGCGACTACATTCGCTTTGCCGGGATGATACTTGATTTCACAATCATAATCATTCAAGGTTTCCATCCAACGGCGTTGCCTCATGTTTAATTCCTTCTGGTTAAACAGATGCTGGAGGCTCTTGTGATCAGAATAGATCACACACTTGATTCCATATAGGTAATGCATCCACAGTTTTAGTGCGAATACAACGGCACCCAATTCCAAGTCGTGGGTGGTGTAATTCTTTTCATGCACCTTTAACTGTCATGATGCATAGGCAATAACCTTGCCTTTCTGCATAAGCACACACCCCATGCCGGTGTGTGAAGCATCGCAGTAAACTACGAATTCTTCAGTGCCTTCAGGTAATGTCAGCACAGGAGCGTTGCTCAACTTCTGTTTCAAAATATCAAAGGACTCTTGCTGCTTAGGGCCTCAAACGAACTTTACTTTCTTCTTAGTCAAGGAAGTTAGGGGTGCAGCAATCCTTGAAAAATTTTCAATGAAGCGCCTGTAGTATCCTGCTAAGCCTATGAAGCTACGAATCTCCATAGGCGTCTTTGGCTCTTGCCAGTTCATAACAGCTTCAACTTTAGCGGGATCCACCTGGATACCACGCTCACTGACCACATGTCCAAGAAATTGGACTTCTCGTAGCCAAAATTCACACTTAGAGAATTTGGCATAGAGTTTCTCTTGATGTAAAAGTTTGAGAATACATCGAAGATGTTTCTCATGATCAGCTTGGCTCTTAGAGTAAATGAGAATGTCGTCAATGAAGACGATGACGAATTTATCTAAGTGCGGCTTGAAAACGCGATTCATGAGATCCATGAACGCGGCCGGTGCATTAGTGAGCCCAAAAGGCATCACTAGGAACTCGTAATGACCATAACGAGTCCTAAATGCAGTTTTATGCACATCTTCATCTCTAACCTTCAGTTGATGGTAGTCTGACCTTTAATCAATCTTCGAGAAATAACTTGCCCCTTGTAACTGATCGAACAAATCGTCGATCATGGGCAAAGGATATCTATTCTTTATCGTGACCTTATTAAGCTCACGATAGTCGATGCACAGACGCATCGATCCATCCTTCTTCTTGACGAATAGGACTGGCACTCCCCAAGGCGACGAGCTAGGTTTAATGAAACCCTTGGCTAGTAATTCGTCTAGCTGTGTCCTCAATTCTTTCATCTCCGTGGGCGCCAACCTATAGGGTGCTCTGGCAACTGGTGCTGCTCCGGGGATGATATCAATTCTGAATTCAACTTGTCTATCTAGTGGCAAACCAGGTAGTTCTTCAGGAAAAACTTCGGGATATTCAGAAATGACAGGGATGTCTTCTATCTTTGGTTTAGGCTCATCAATAATCACTTGTGCCATGTAGATGACACAACCCTTCTTTAAACACTTGGAAGCCTTAAGCATAGTCACCTGCTCAGGCAGTCCATACTGGGTATCTCCCCGAATGGTAAGTGATTCACCAGACGGAGTCTTTATTACCACTTGTTTCTTGTTACAGACAATTTGGGCCTGGTTATGAGATAACCAGTCCATACCCAGAACTATGTCAAAACCGGCCAACTTAAATGGAAGTAGAGACAGAGGAAAAGAATGGTTCTTAATGGATATAACACATCCATCTAACACAGTTGAGACGGTTTCTATGGTACCATCTGCTAACTCTACCTCATAGTTTACGCTTAAGGTTTTGACAGCTAAATTCAACAATTTACAAAACTTGTTATCTACGAAAGACTTATCTGCGCCTGAATCAAAAAGTACTCTTGCAAAGACATCATTTACAAGGAAAGTACCTGTTATGACATTATCGTCTTGCACAGCCTCTTTCGCGTCCATTCTGAAGACTCTCGCATTGGTCTTCTTGGCCTCTTCAGGCTTCTTATTGTATTTAGGGCAGTTGGTCTTAATGTGCCCCTTTTCATTGCAACGGTAGCACGTTGCATCTTTCATCTTCTTGCAATCCAAGGTTTTGTGATCCGTGGACTTTCATATACCACAAGCATAGGTTTTTGACTGAGTCTGCGAGTTAGACTCGAGTCTGCACTTTCCATAGTGCTGTTTCTTGCAAATTTTGCATTTGGGCTTCTCACCAGAATGATGCCCATCTTTCCTCGACTCAGATCCTTTCTTGTTGTCACCGCTCCCACGGTGCTTCTTGTTCGACTTTCGTGAACCATCATCTTCACGCTTTCTCTTCTCAGCCTCCTTATTCCTCAGCGATCTCTGCCTGACCGCATCCAGAGTGAGGGATAAGGAAATGTCAGCTACGGATCTAAAAGTAGCTGGCCGAGAAGCTTTCACGCTTGCCTTGATCTCCGGGGCTAAACCACCGATAAAACGAGCTATCCTTTTTTGTTCCGGGGTTACCAGGTATGGAACCAACCGGGACATCGTGTTGAAGCTCGTTAGGTAAGCTTCACAGTCGAGGTTTGTCATCACCAAGGATAGAAAATCAGACTCTATCTTCCCTGATAAGGGCAACAAATTGATCCCACGACATATTGTACAATGGGATTTTCCCGGTGGCTTGAATCAGAGATCTCCACCATGCTAAAGCTTCACCCTTAAAATACTGTGACACAAACTTGACCACGTCTCTCTCAGCGCATCCGCTGATGTCCAGAACCGTATCCATCTCATCCAGCCAGGTCATACAGTCAATGGCTCCTTTCTCCCCAGTGAAGTCCCGGGGCTTACATGAAACAAAGTATTTATACGAGCAACCCTTCTCACGGGGTCCTTGGTTCAATACAATGTGCTGCGATGGATTACTATGGTGGTTTGAGGAGTGTCGATCATCATCTTTCTTCGGGTCGTCTTTCTTGGACGGTGGCTTTGAAGGCTGTGTAGATAGGGTCCTACTACAAGTCCCACTATACTCTTCGTACTGCCGTTCCAATGCCTTAGTAACTACGTCGTCGACCAACGCTTTCAATTCCGCACCCGTTAAATTAACCCGGGCGTTATCAATTGTCACGGCCCCCGACCCGATTTTACCCGTTTCAGGAGCCGCGGGACAGAAATCCCGTGGTATTTAATTAACAGCGGAAGTTTTCTTCAGGATCTTTTTAAATGCAAAAATATTTCCTGATTATTTTATTTCACAATTCGAGATAAAACCCGGTAATTTACAATCTTGAGATTTCACGAAGAAATCTTTTATTTTACAAAACATGTTTCTTTATTTTATACTGAGCCACTTCCTTAAGCTGATAGTGCTTCGCGGCACTTTTCCTGGATCACAACAGATTACCTGAAACATGTTTGAAAAAGGTTTTGTTAGCGGGAAATACTGAGTGAATCATTCCATTTATAAAAATGACTCGTTTCTTATAATTTACAGTATTAAGAGAGATTACAATGTTTCAGATATCAAACCAACTACCCACAGTACTTGTCACTCGAACATCCATCGGAAGCCTCTTTGCCCGATGGTGTCTGTGACTATGGTCATATCACTCATTGGCTAACTCGTTGTCCAATAGTGACGGTTATCAAGTAATGTATACAAAACCCCACATACCGGCTGTAACTTGGTGATTACATAAACTTAATCACTGTAATTATAACCTTTGAAAATAAACATGATTTCAAAAGTAATTTGATAAAAAGAGAATGACTCACTTTGCAGATTTAATTTGAGCAGAGCCTAGCCTACTGATTAGCCTTTTAACCTAAATTAATAACAGGCACACAATTCGGTTAGTAACTTAATACAGCGTTTACGATAACTCACGAGATTAAAACCTTCACAACGAATGACAAAGTGCGATACTTAAACATCCATCGATTTAACGACAAATGACAAAGCATAAACCCTAATGTGGGCAGCACTTAAACATCCATTGGATAGTTTAATCGATCGGACATTGAATCGTATCAGCGATCGAGTTATTACCCTGATTGCGGCGTCGATTAGTGAATCGTGTGTGTTAATTGTGGTAAACAGACAATATCTCAGTGTATTTTGTGAATTTTTACGTCGAACTGAAGCCAGAAATCAAGTCCCAAGCCCCTGTATTTATACTTGAAATTGACATCTCCCGCGTGTCGCGAAAGATGTCCTGGATTCTGTCGCGACTCGCCTGGGGTACCCATCTACCCTAGGGTAGCCTTGTCACTAGTATAGGCCTGCTGAGTCGACATTTCGTAAATTCTCATTTTTGACAGCGTTTTCAGTAGATAACTATAACTAGGGTTTACCCCCCCCCCCTTAGTTTTAGGGGCCCTAATCATGATTCCAAATGTTCTGAAAATTTTAGGGATTATGCAGAATCACTTGGGTTTCTCAATTAGGGTTTCCTATTGGGCAATTTAATTAAATAAATATAACTTTTGATGAGAGTTGTTACATCAATGTTCTCCACTGGATGGCTATTTATTTCGTCTGAGTCAGCCATTTTAATTGAACTGTTGGAGAAAACAAGGACAATATTTTTATTTGGGAGTTTATTATGGAATTACCCCTTAGGGTAACTCATTAACCATGGTAAACAAAGACCATATTTGGTTAATTTATTATCCTAATTATAAACAATAACAATATATTTTAGCACATAAGGCTTAGTCACATGGACAATTTAAATTATAAGCTATGATTTCAGAGAATCAAGGCTTTTAAGGTTTGAACATAGTTCATTACCTTTACCAGACAGGGAGTCATAGCTACCACTGTCTTTTGGCTCATATCGAAATGAGCTGGGCCCGTAGGCATCATATTACCATGTATGGTAAAAATATGATCATCTTAATTGATGATTTAACCCATGATTCAGAGATCATTAAGTTGGGTTTGGAATCTTCAGAAAGATCCTTACATAATAATAATGCGTGTGATTTTAAATGAATCACATCTGCCAGGAGTGTTAACATGTTTTCAGATGTTAACAGGGATTTGAATCTTTTAAACAGGTCTTACCATCATGGTCGGGTCTTTATAATGACACTCTGACTAGGTTTCACTCTTAAGATTCTTATTCAATAATTAAGTAGGCAGATTATCTTTTAGAAGGAATGAATTTTTATTTATTTATTTTATTTATAACATTTATGCATATAATAGCAAGATGAATTTATAAACATAAGATTCCATTAATTATTAAAAGATTACATGTTGCCCTAAACGGGACTTTTCAACAAGCAAACTTACCCACGCAGGGGTTTAAACAAGTACTTACCCACGCAGGGGCTTAATAACACACATACCCACGCAGGGGCTTAAATAACAAACATACCCACGTAGGGGTTAACAGAAATACAGACCCACACAGGGGTCAAAATAAACAACATACATACCCACACAGGGCTAATACAGTAAGATATGCCCACGCAGGGGCTCAATTTATACAAGGAAGTCATAACAAACAATTTGAAGGATTTAGTGGTCCTTCTTGCCCTTCCCCTAGATCAAGCTTGCCAATCCTTGGAAGAAGGTTTGTCGCTCCCTTCTTTCCCTGTGATATTCTCGCTCCACATGGTCCAGCCTCTGTAGAATTTCCTCCCTTTCTGGGGGAGAAAACCGTGGCGGCTGTGATTGCGTCCGTATAATAGGTCTTGGAGGTATCTGGTACCCATGTGTTGGGTAACCTACTCCCCATGGAGCTCCGTATGGTCCTTCCGGGTTCAGGGCATTGTAATTTGCCGCTACCATGTAAGGGTCAGCCTCAGCGTAACCGTAGTTGTGGTGAACCGGCGGCTCAAACGGGTTGTATGCCATAGAACCCGTGTATGCTGGAATTGGGTTATCAAAACCCATCGGCGGTGGCTGCGGTACAGCTGGGTTAGAAGGTCCACCCATTTATGGGTCCTCCTGGTGTGGCGGATAGTGACTGCCACTAGATTGACGAGGGGAGCTGAAAAGAAAATCTCCTGCTCGTCCAGACATGCGTGCACCGGTTCTCCTACGCCTTGGCGGTTGCGGAGGTGCCGGCTGCACTGGCGGCGGTGGAGGCGGTGGCGTGACTGCCACAAATCTTGAATCCACAGAGGGATCCTGTTGTTGCTGCTGCTGCTGAGGTGACGAATGGTGAGGAGGTGTATAGTACCATTCGTGCCTGGTGAACATAGCTTGGAAGCTATCTGGACCAACATAGGGTGATCCGTGGAATGAAGATCCATCTGAAATCTCAATCGGATGGTTCGGTGTACCACTGGCGGGTTCAATGGGATCCGTATCCTCGTCCATATCCTCCGCGTTGTCTCCCGAGAAGTGGTCCTCCGGGCCCAATGGGTTAAAACCCACTGGTTCTTGTATATAATTGGCCGGGTTAAACCGGCCCCGAAATACTGGTGTAGGGTCACTAAAAGAGTTGTGCGATAGAGATCGCTGCAATGGTATGTATGAAGGTTGAGGGTTGTTGGGCTCATTTTCCGAGTATGGCCCATATGAGTTATGCACGGGAGGTGTCGAACTGTGTGAGATCGACCGTCTAGCCGGCTCGAAGAGGTTTCTCCGGTTCTACCGGGGATCGTCACTCTCCGTGGTCGAAGGAGCTCGCACATTCGAAGGTCCTGCTTCGTTGTCATTGGGGGCGATGATTGGCCCCTTTCCACGTCCTCTTCTCCTGAAGAATCTTGGCGGCATTTTGTTAATCCTGTCAATATAGCATGAGATAACAAAACAAAAATATATGCAAATTAAAAGACAACACACACAAAGTGGAATTTGTCCTATATTATATGTCTAGACTCGAAAGTTTAGAAATGTGCAATTGTGTTATTGAGATTAAACTCAAAAGGCTAGTGTTTAATTCACTCAATGTTGGCTCTGATACCAACCTGTCACACCCCGATTTCCACGTGTCACCGATGGGCCCGGTGGGGGATTATCGGGACGTGGTTGGCAACATAATAGTCAAACAACACAATATTTAATATGCACAGCGGAAGCAATTTAAAAGATATAATACAACCGAATTTAATATTGTAATATCAAATGTCACAATATTCGGAAGTTTATCCACAGAAGGATCGAAAATAAAATATGAGACAATAGTTCAACAGACTTCAGGCATCTTAAGCTTGCGAGACTTCTAATGATGCTAAGGAGAAATCCCAGCCAATTACGCTTAGTACCTGCATTTAATCTTTTGGGAAAATACGTCAGTTTACACTGGTAAATACAATCAACTGACTCATTTTGGAAAATGATTAAAAATTGGTTTGGATGCACATGGCATAAACATTTTATTTAACTTGGGAGAATTATTTAATATTATAATCTTGTGAACGAATTACATGTTCCTTGTGCGTTCAGTAGCCCGGATCTAGTCCGGGTTAAAGATCAATAGACACACCACAATATTCTTTTGTGCACTGACGGGTGTACGCCTACACCCCGCGCTTAAGTCGTGGCCATTTCGTAAAATGATGCCAAGGATATCCGGGACACGGTCATTAACCCCCCAAAGGCTTTAAGTAACAAGACTGTTTAAACGAGCCGATCAAATTATTCAATTACCCACCCAACGGTGGAGGATTTGATGCCCGATCAAGCGGTATGCTATATACCGTAACCCAAGCCCGTATAGGGAAAATAAGTTAAAAGTATTTACCTGAGCAAAGTATATATCACAATAAGCAAATTGCAAGTAGCTTTTACTGGTCCTCCTAATCTGGAACGAAGGTTTATAATAACCTATTAGAATCCTAACGGGTCTTTAACTAAGCTTAAGCTTAGACCGGCTAGTTTCAAAGGTACGGTTCGTACGCACGATTAAGCGAAGACCGGATAGAATGTGATTTAGACCCGACAAGTTCAGAGACTTGTTTAATATGGGAATTTCATACACATTCTGGATTTTGAGATAAAACCGTTAAGGTTTGACCTGTTTAGGCTAGTTTATGTAAACTAGTTACATAAACCGAACCGAACGCGTAAAAAAAACGTAACGAGTATTCATGAGAGCTATTTACAGGTTTCCTAAGTTAATATGCTTCATATATGTTGTGACATCAGTAAGATATCATTTATTATGCCCGAAACGAGTTTAAACACAAACTATGCCCCGTAGGGGTAGTTTGGTCATTTACAAGGTTATAAAAGAGTTTAAGTGTTTAACTGAGTTACAGGTCTGATGTAATCAGTAAACATACTCAAATTAATGAGTTATAACAGTAGGTTAAGGTATATATGTGAAATTTATCAATTATAACCAAACTATACCCCGTAGGGGTATTTTGGTAATTTCACATAAGCCGAAAAGCTCAAAACTGAAGTCTGAGTTTAACAACCTTTGCTTACTGTTAAAATATTATAATTTGCTTCTAATATCAGTAGGTATCAACCCTTGTATGTTTAAAATAGTTTTAGTACATACTATGCGTTAAAAACGCTTAAAAAGGCGATTAAAAGCCATTTTCGGGTTTGATACATAAATATGATATTTTTATATTTACAGAAGGCTTAAAATAGTTTATTTATCATATGTGATCAGTAACAAAAGGTTTGGAGTCGTTTAGATATGTAAAACTCACTTTATAGCCCGTAAGGGCAAAACCGACAATTACCAGATTAAGCCTACGACTATAAGTTATGCTCAGCCTAAAATTAATTAAAAATCTTTAAAAATCCCAAAATAATATATTACATCAGTGGGTAAAGAGTTTGATGTCAAAAAGTATGTCTAAGTAGGCTATACGCTAAATACGCCGTTTATTTAACATAAAGTTTTAATTTTACGCTAACGAGCATAACTCTTAATCTACACCTCAAACTGATGTCAAATTTTGTATGCAAGTTTATATATCAGTATGTAAGGTTTCTACTCATTTACATTTTCAAAAATCGCGTTTTAAGGTGAAAAGGGCATAATGGTCAACATATGAGCAATTAACGGAATCATGCATATTAATTGGATAACTAATGATCCGAGGTGTATAATCACAGAGGGTTATACTAGTATGTAACCTGGTCCAAATAAAGCTCTAAGGCAATTTTAAAACATACCATAACGGGTCAGAACTGAAAGTCAAAGTATAAGTCAAACTATGCGACTTTCGGTTCCGAACCGGGTCTAAACAGGAAATTGTCGGGTTGAACATGTTTAGACATGTACTTACACTAATTACCAAGTTATATTAATGATCAAACAGGTTATATGTGTTTTACATTGCTAATCATGCATAAATTGCAATTTAAACTTTCTGTTGACTTTTTAATTACAAGTTTAACCCGACATTTGACCTAGTTAGAGTGGGAATCAGGGGAAACCCTTTTAAGGTTTTATTACCCACATAATTACCTACTTAAAGGTACTTTTGATTCGACTAATCACTGGACCATTAGTGATTAATCTTAAAGTCAACCGTTAATTACGACGGTTTGACTTTTAAGCTAAAACTAAGCTAAAACTTAATTTAGAAAGGATTAGCAAACTTACTGAAGTCCTAAGCTTGATTGGTGATCACTTGAGAGAAGGTTTGAGCTCCAGGAATGATCAGAAAGCTGAAGGAAATGGTGTGATGAATTGTTTGCAACTTATGGCTTTATATAGTGATTCAAATCACCATAACTTGTTGACACCAAGGTCTACCACTGACCATAATTCACTAACAAGTGTCTCTAGTGCTTAGGGGGTGCCTAGGGGTCGTCCAAGATGAGAAATATCTGATTAAAGGGCGGATAAACGCGAATGCAGGAGGCTGTCTGCCTTTTCTGTTACAGGGCGACTGACGCGGCCCGCCTGAGGTTTTCTCAAAATTAACGCGGGTCGCATGGGCCTTGTTATCAGATTTTTATTTTTCTATTTGCCACATAAATGTCCCTTGGCTCTTTGAAAGGGCAACTAAGCCTAATTCTTGCATTTTGACCCCTTATTATTTACCCACAAGGGCTTTAGGACTTATACCCACTTTGCCAAGTCCCTGGACACTTCCGGTTGACTCGAAAAGTCATAACTTTCAACGTTAACGCTTTAACCCCTCGCACACGAATTTGATCATAACTTTCTCATACGATTACGAAACTTTATGAAATTTATATCGTGCATTCTAGTGATCATAATTAACAGTTACAAAGCTTCGGATTTGTCAAAAGGTCACTCAGAGGTATAACTTAACAAGTTCACACATTTAACCCCTGTAGTTTGTAATCTCTCACTTTTAGCTTCGTATGATCCATGATTTATTCGTTTGATGTTATAAACATTGTGTAGGGTTATTACGAAGTATATTTATTCACTGTTGACATTTAGAACCCGTATATTCACATACTTTCCATGTTTGTGAACTTTAGTCCTTTTATAACATTCTTTCACACGTTCAAACATATGACACGTGTCAACACATTATAGGACGTGAATTTTCGAGGTGTTACAACACCGTTAGCCATAAAGGACTTGCAATGCAACAAAATTAAAGGTAAATGATTTGCAGTGCAACTTTTAAACGTTAAGGACGTGCACTGTACTTTTAGGTAAACCTAAAGGACGTGCACTGTCATTTTGTCCTGTAATTATAACCTTGAAAATAAACATGATTTTGAAAGTAAATTTGATAAAAAGAGAATGACTCACATTGCAGATTTAATTGAGAAGAGCCTAGCCTACTGATTAGCCTTTTAACCTAAGTTTAATAACATGCACACGAACTCGGTTAGTAACTAATACAGCAATTACGATAACTCACGAGATTAAACCTTCACAACGAATGACAAAGTGCGATACTTAAACATCCATCGTATTCACGACGAATGACAAAGCATAAACCCTAATGTGGGCAGCACTTAAACATCCATTGGATAGTTTAATCGATCGGATATTGAATCGTAGCAGCGATCGAGTTAATACCCGGTATCGGAGCAGCGCCTCACTAATAATATATGAAATTTCGACTTCAGAGTGGTATGTATTCGTTTTTGAAAGTTATAATCGACACCAACAGACTGTGCAAGTGACGGGCTATTTATAGCTAAAATTGAGACCTTACGCGGCCCGCGTAAGCCTTCAGCTTAACCTTACACGGCCCGCGCAGCCGCCCAGTCTACGACTAGCCTTGACCAGTCACAAGTAGGTTAGCCAGGTGGTTGCTACGTGGATCCGGAACACTTATCCGGTCAACACAGGTTTGACGCAGCCCGCGTAAGACATCCCTTGTCTTTTACGCGGCCCGCCTAAGAACGAAGATTTTGTTTTTTCTTGATTTTTGATGTAGGGTAAGGTTTCAGGGGTCCGGGTTTATACTTACGGGTATTTTTAGGACAATTTTGTGAGTCCTTACAAATCAGCATCCGTATAACACGTGGTTTCCAAGTGCCCATTAGGTCTAAAAAGAACTCCATGTCCGGTTATTCCTTTACGATACCTTATAATTCTTAACACAGCCTCCAAGTGTGTAACTTACGGTTGATGCATAAACTGGCTAACAACTCCGACTGCGTAAGCTATATCTGGTCGAGTATGAGACAAATATTTTAATTTTCTCACTAATCGTTGGTACCTCTCTTTGTCTATCAGCTCTGCCCCTTCCTCTATCCGAAGCCCATGATTCACCATCATTGGTGTATCCACTAGTTTGCAGTCAATCATTCCTACCTCTGCTAGTAAGTCAAGAATATATCTTTTCTGACGAATAAAAATCCCACGTTTGGACCTCAGAACTTCGATCCCAAGGAAGTATTTTAATCTTCCTAAGTCTTTCATTTCGAACTCTGCAAATAAGTTTTTTCTTAGTTGCTCTATTTCCTCTTTATCGTCTCCTGTAATAATCATGTCATCAACATATATGATCAGACAACTCACACGGCCATTGTTGTGTTTGAGAAACAGAGTGTGATCTGAATTGCTTTGTTTGTAACCATATTTCTTCATTGCAATTGTAAATCTTCCAAACCAGGCACGGGGGGACTGTTTCAATCCGTAAAGGGATTTCTTCAATCGACAGACTTCTCTTTCCTTAAATCCCTTAGTAAACCCTGGTGGGGCCTCCATGTATACTTCTTCTACTAGTTTCCCATGAAGAAATGCATTCTTCACATCAAACTGGTGAAGAGGCCAGTCTTTGTTTGCAGCTATAGAGAAAAGAACTCTAATCGTGTCAATTTTGGCAACTGGAGAGAATGTCTCCGAGTAGTCGATCCCATATGTCTGAGTGTAGCCCTTGGCTACTAACCGAGCCTTATACCTTTCAACAGTTCCATCAGATTTATGTTTGATTGAGAACACCCATCGACATCCCACTGGTTTCTTCTGTTGAGGAAGAACACATTTTTCCCAAGTGTCATTTTCCACCAATGACTCCATCTCTGTTTTCGTAGCATTTCTCCAATCTTCTGATGCCATGGCCTCTTTCATAGTAGTTGGAATTTTTTTGGAGTAAAGAGACGAAACAAATGCTTTAGCTTCTTCAAAAAGATTTCCCGTTGCTATATTTGCCATTGGATACCTGGATCTCCGTGTTTCTTTTTGTGGGGAATATCTCTTCGGAGGGACTCCTCTGTTTGTTCTTGGTGGTAGCTCATATTTTTCTGTCGTATCCTCCGGCTCATTTTCCCTAGGTGTTTCTGGAACAGAATCATCCTTCGGCTCATTTTCCCTAGGCGTTTCTGGAACAGAATCATTTTCTCTAGTTGCTTGTTGGCTCGTGTCATGTTGTTCAACCTGTTCTAGTATAACTTCCTATTCACCATGGTTAGGGGCAACTGTATCATGAGTTTGAGTTTGAGAATTACGTGCCTCAGGAGCCAGGTTGGAAGGATTTGGAGTGACACTTAGGGGAGTACTACTTGATGTGTGATGAAGTGACTCATCTTTAGTACTTCGATCAACTTCTTCCAACATTTCTGATGAGGGAAACCATTTTAGCCAACTCAGTGCGTCCTCATATTCATTCTCCCCCTGGCCACTGTGTTGGGGTTTATAAAATATTCTGTTTCTAGGAAGTCGCAATTCATGGTGGTGTACACATGGCGTTTCTGTGGATTATAGCACCGGTACCCATATTGGTTTACTCCATAGCCTAAAAAACACACTTCTCGGCACATGGATCTAATTTACTTCGGTCATTTTTGGGTATGTGAAAAAACACTGAGCACCCAAAGATTCGAGGTTCAAAAGTAAGAGGTGGGGGGAGTTTCACAAATTTAGACATGGCTTGTAAAGGAGTTTTTAGTCCTAGTGCTTTAGTTGGGAGGCGATTGATGACATAATTAGCTGTGGAAACAACTTCAGGCCAAAAAGATTTAGGTACATGGGATTCAATTAGAAATGCTCGAGTCATTTCTAAAAGAATACGGTTTTTCCTCTCAACAACACCATTTTGCTCGGGTGTGTGAGAACAAGAGGTCTGGTGGATTATCCCTTTTGTTTGACATAGTTGTTTCATGGCAGTGTTAACAAATTCCCCCCCCCCCCCATTGTCTGATCGAAGAATTTGGATGTTTCGTTGAAATTGTGTTTGAACCATGACATAAAAAAATTTGAATTTGTCAAACACATCAGATTTATGTTTCAAGAAATAGACCCATGTCATACGAGTGCAATCGTCGACAAATAGTACGAAATAACGAAAGTTTTGACCTCCAATTACTTTAGGCGGTCCCCATATATCGGCATGGACTAATGAAAAAGGGGAATCAACTATGGTGTTACTAGGTTTGAAAGTATGTCGATGGCTTTTTGCCAAAGCACATGTCTCACATGGTAACATTTTATTTGAAAGTTTCAGAAATAAGATATAGAAATACCCCATGGACGGATGCCCCAGTCTTCTATGCCAAAACCAAGCTTCCCGATTAACGGTTCCATGTGCCAGCATAGCAGTTCCTTGCTGAGTCACTTCGTCCACGTAGTATAGCCCTTGTTTTTCAGTGCCACGCCCATTAATCACTCCCGTCCTGATATCCTGTAAGATACAAAAGGTAGGGTGCATTATAACTGTACAATTTAATTCTTTTGTCACATGACTAATTGACAGTAGTTTGTTTGACAAAGATGGAACATAAAGGCAATTTGAGAGTTTTAACGTTGGGGAGATTTCAATCGTTCATCCCCCTTCTACATGCATAACTTCTCCGTTTGTAGTTTGAATATGAGTTTTCCACGGTTTGGATGTTGGCACCAAATCAGAAATTTCGTATGTCGTGGTGTCTGTTGCCCCACAATAAAAAATCCAAGATTTATTTTTTTGATGGCAGTTCTGTACCGCATTTGCCTTTCCCATTTCTCTTTTTCTTTTCTCTGTTTCTACACCTGCTCCCCACCTTTTCATTTCTCTATCTTCCCTTTTTTCTAGACAACCCAGATCCCTCTCTACTCAAACATAAGTAGAGCCACAAACCCTAAACACAGTGTTGTGAGATCCAAACGTCAAAAAACGAAAAAAACACAGTGTTTGCAAAGATTGTTGGACCGAACAATGAAAAGAAGCAGCGAGCTGGCTGTGGCTCAGATATCGAATAAAAAAAACAAGAAGGGCACGGTGCTTAGGGTTCCTTGAGCGCCTAGGGTTTCACCACCATGAAGATGAAGAAGAAGAACGAGGACAGGGAATCACCAAACAAGGGGATAACCCTAAAAGGAGGCGGCAACACCAGATCAGAAACACTGGTACAGATAAAAAATCGACAAGCCGATCTACGACACCGTAGAAGCAGATCAAAATCCGGCGTCGTTCCGGTGGTTCGTCGGAGATTTTTTGAAGTTTGATTTTAGTTTTTGGTTTTTGGTTTTTTTGGTTTGAGGTTGGATTTGATGGAATAGATTGTAGATGATGAGCAAAGTGTTTTTCAAGAATCAGAAACACTGCTCTAATATCATGTTGACAAGTAACAGAGATAAAAATGAATAGAAGGGATTGACTGTATTGAGATATTCGATTGTGTTTTACATTGGACGAAAAACCAAGAATTTATAAGAGGTTACAAGACAATAGAGAAGGAAATAATTAAAGTCTTTAGCTGGAAATTAGGCTGGCAATGAGCTGTACGGATCTTTCAATTTTGGGAGATGATGTTGCTATCTTTGACTGATCCCACAATCTCCTAAATCATTCCTTTTTTTCTAACATATGTATGTATATATAGAGTCGTATTTTTAGAATTCTATGTTAAGATTGAGTGTTTATTTAGGGTCTGTTTGGTATGAGGTAATGGAATGGACGAAGGAATGAAATGGACGCAGGAATAGAATGGACGAGGTAATGGAATGGACGAGGAAATGCAATGGATCATTACCATTCCATGTCTTGTTTGGTTACCATGTGTGAATAGAATGAATTATTATTGTGTATTGTTCGGTAGGCAAGAAAAACAGAGTAATAAAATCAGCGGTGAGTGGAGGTGGTCGGTGGTAGTGATTGTGGGTGGTTATAGGTGGCGGTGGTGGGTGTCGGCGGCGGCGATGGGTGGTGGTGGTGGCGGCGAGTGGCGGTGCGGCGGTGACGACGAGTGGTGGTGGCGGCAAGGTGGCCTTTGGTGGTGGGTGGCATCAGAGGTAGCGGTGGGTGGCGGTGGTGGTGGCGTCGACGATGGTGGTGGGCGGCGACGACGAGTGGCGTTGGCGGTTGGTCGCGGTTGTGGGTGATAACGGTGGCGAGTGGGTGGCGGCGGCGACGGTGGCTGTCGGGGTGAGGTGGTGGCCGGTGGCGGCGACGGTGTCGGTGGTGGGTGGTGGGTTGTGGCGAAGGTGGTGGGTTGTGGCGAATGTGGTGGGTTATGGTGTTGATGAATGGTGCAAGAGGGGATGGAATGGAAAAAAAACATGGGGGGTGGAAGGAATGGTTTTGAGGGAATGGAATGATTTTTGGAATGGGTGATTCCATTCCATTGACCAACCAAACATCCTTTTCTTCATTCCCTCGTAATCTTCCATTCCATTTCACCTCTCATTCATGCATACCAAACACTACCTTAGTTTCTTATTTGAGTGGTTTAGGTTTATTGTTTCTCAATATGTTTGGTTAGTAGAAATAGATGGTTAGAGTAGGGATGAGCATGGTACCAGTACCGTATCCAACCGGTACCAAAAATACCGGTACCGAAATTCGTCAAAACTGGATACCGGTACCGAAATATTTGGTACGATATGGTACGGTACCGGTATTTGAAGGTAAAATTTTGTATTTTACCGGTACCGTACCGATACCGAAAATACCAAAAAGTGGGTACTGATACCAAAAAATTTGGTACCAGTACCCAGTACCAAATGCTTATCCCTAAGTTAGAGTCAATGTAACTCATGTGCTTTATTTATATGACATCGGGTGGGATTGAAGGGCCAGATAATACTGCCTTAATGGATGTACTTTGGTTTCAAACCTGAGTTTTCTGTTAACAACTGAAGTTTGATACGAAAGCCTACATTAGATCTACTCGTTCAAAGAAAAAAAAACTTGTAATAAAAAATGTTAAACGAGTTCGTTCAACCTTAATCTTATGTTTTGGTGTTTATATTTTAACTAATATGTGCCTTTAAACTAAAATAAAGCTATTCAATTATCCAAACAAAATTGATGGGAAAACAAGTAATAATTAAATGAAGAAAATATCTTATACAAAAGTGTATACATATGAAGAAAATATCTTATACAAAAGTGTATACATATGAAGTTTCAATAAGGCCATGTGTAGTCATAACGCCCCTTTGTGGGCGTTATGCGTCACGTGGCGCGCCACGTCAGCGTGGGGCGTTATGGGGCCTTATGCATTTTTAGCTCGTAGTCATAAAGCCCCTGTCTAATCATTACTCAATTATTAATTTCTAATTTTTTATAATTATTTTCTAACTTTATAAAATTAAAATTCATTTCATTAAATTAAAAAACATTACACTAAAATAAAAATAAAAATAAAAACATTACACTTAAAAAAAAAAAAAAAAAGGTTCCACTAAAAAAAAAAAGTTTGACTAAAAAAATAAAAAAAAAAACACTTCAAAGATTATATTTTTTTCGATACTTTCCTTTTGGGCCAACGCCATCTTCAAAGCTTTTCCGGTAAGGTGGTCGTGCGGTTTCGAGTAGAACTCAAAGTCCCGTTCCCATTGTCTATCCCGCATAATCTCCGTAACTTCGTGGTTTTCCTCCAAACGTTTATTACCGAGTTCGTGTAAATCATGAAGTCGCATGTTTATATCCGAAAATGCGTTACTCATATCCGTTCCCATAGACATCGACGACGACTCGGGTTTTTTCGCCCGGCTTTTTCTTCCGGGCGGTCTTGGTAACTCCTCCGCCGGCTCGTCATCCGGAATATCCTCGTTCAAGTCGGTGTTTCGAGCGTCGGAGGTTGGCGTTTCGGGTTCACCCGACTCGTTTGTTTTGGACCTCTTTGATGGCCGTGTATTTCCCGAACGACCACTCGGAGTAGATACGGTGGCCCATTTGGGGCTATGGCGAAGGATTTGCCAACACCTCATGTATGGGAAATGGCCATTACCCTTCGTATACTCGACCAATGCCGCTTGCGTAATATCTTCATCGTTACTTCCACTTTTCCATCCGGCAAACGTGCGTTGGTACACGGTTTGAAAGTTTGTGCATTTCTTGTTTATATCGGTCCACTTCCCCGATATAGAGTCCGGTAGCCGGTATTCGTCTCCTCTACCCATGAGATCGAAAAAAAGGTCTCGTATTCGTTGCCAAAAAACGCTTCTACTTTGATTGTTTGCTACAAAAAAACAAAATATAATGTTTAAAAACAGAAAATAAATATAAAACAGAAAAAAAAAAAAACGAAAAAAAAAAAAAACAAAGAAAAAAAAACATACATATAACCGGGTCCTCCGAAACATCGATGAAAGCGCGGGTTAACGCATACTCCTCTTCGGGCTCCCACGTTATCACAGTTTTTTTCGCTCGGGTAGTGGTTTCCACTTTCTTTTTATGTGGCCGTTTTGCTTTTCCTTTTTCTTTTTGCGTCTCCGGTTGCGTATCCGGTATCTCGGGTTGCGTCTCCGGAACAACATCGGGTTCGTGTAGTGGGGAGGCGAAAGCATTAGCCGACCCAAACGCTTGAGACGACCCCATCCCATCCGTGTTTTGATTCGGGTTCCACCCGTAGAGATTAGGGTCCCATGATAGCGGTTGGTTCAAAAGATTCATGAACCCGGGACTTTGTTGATTGTAATCGAGAATACCGGAGCCGAAAGGGTTGGGTCTAGTGGGAACCGGCAACACGGGGCGAGTAGGATTACCACTTTGGTTTGGGTCCGCACTTGATCGGGGAGGAATGAAGCCACGGTTGTATGGATGCATTGTATAAAATATCAAGATTTGTAAAAAAAATGGAAGATATGAGAGTTTTTGAGTGTTTGTGGTAAAAAAAAATAGGAGAGGAGGTAATGATTTAAAGGAAAGTTTGAAAAATAAATTGAATTTTTTTTTTATTAAAATGACCGTTTGTAAACGGTCAAAAAAATCAATTCACCCATTCAAAACGCCGCGATAATTATCGCGCCTTCAAAAATTTTTTGGGCATAGCGCCCTTTGTTTCGGTGTGCAAGGCGCCATCTCGGCGCTATGGGGGGTTATACCGCCCCACTACGTATTCTCTACGCAGAAAATATCTTTATACAAAAGTGTATACATATAAAGTTTCCAAAAGTCAAACATTTTTAAAGTAGTTAATGATCCATGAAGAAGCTTAGAGTGGAAGGGGCATCTTCGGCGACCTCTTTGGTAAACCGATCGGTATTGGGCAGCCACCCCCCAAATTGGTGTTCGGTGACTCCTTTAAACGGTGAATACTCACCGAAAAGAGAAGAGGAGAGATAGAATTATAGAAAAGAGAGAGTGTGTTAATGGTGGGTCCTACTCTTTTTCAACTAATCACAATTTAAAAAGAAAATGTTTACCACTCTCCATGTGTTTAAACATCCCTAGTGTTTGAGTGTAAATTGAAGAGTGAATGAGGAAATTAACATGATATGATATTATTGGTTAAAAAAAATTACTACTCCCCATTTAGAGAGCACCCTTCCACCCTTGTACAAACGGAAAGAACTCAGCGAAAATATGAATTCACACACACATGTATATTTATTTATTTATTTCAAGTAGTCTAAAATAAAACTCAAACCACATATATAAAAAATCACATTAAAGCATGAGAGTTGTCAAAATTTTACCTGAACGCATTTTAAGGTATAGAAGGCTATTCTTTTTTTTATTCAAAGTCACATGCACACCTTTATCTTTTGTTGACCCTGATTAAACGTGGCTTCTATCTAATATCTTATCTTCTGAATTAAATTTGAGGGTATTCATAATTCAACCTCTAACTTCATACAGAGTTAATTACATAGTTTCTATAGTTTTTAACAATAGCAGGTTTAACACTAAAGCTATAGGGTGTGGTCATGACCCTCATGGTCATCAAGACTCTCTACATCAGCGTCATGTCACTCACCCACTTCCAATCCATAATCCAAAACCACCACCTTAAGGGTGTGGTCAGACCTAAACCACTATTCTCTTATTTTAATTTATTTTTGTGAAAAAGGAAAAGGAAATATTAGAAAAGGAAAGAATGTTCATGGTTGTCATGGTTTAATCCATGCAAACCATGGTGGATAAGACAAGGGGGTGGTGTAGCAATCCATTAATGGTCCTACATGACATTAATGACCTAATGCCTAAGGGTTTCAAACAACAATAGCAGGTTTGAGCACTTAGCCACTTAGGTTTTTAACCAAATTATTAGTTACCTTTTATACCCCTTGTAAAAAACTAATTACCCAACGTTTTTGAAACGATCATAACTTTTATGTACGTTAATATTTTTTAGAGTTAAATGCCAAAATCGTCCATGAGGTTTGGGCAGATTTGCCATTTTCGTCCAAAATGACACTTTTGTACCAAATTGCCCCCAACGTTTGTAACTTTTTGTCATTTCATCCAAACCACTAACTTAGTTTATTTTTTCTGTTAAGCTGAGGATATTTGGATGAAACTGGCAAATATAAAACTACTGAGACGATTTTGGCAATTTACTCAAACTCTTTTAAATTTCTTTTATTTAATTAATTTTGTTATATATATAATAAAAAAGAATATACATGCAATTTTTATATGAAAAAAATAATTGTTTTGTCACATAATTTTTATAAATTTTCATCCAACCACTAACTAAGTTAATTTTTCTATTAAGGCGAAGTATGTTTATAAACTAAGACAGAAATTAATTTCTAATTTTGTATAGGAAAAATTACACTTTTCGTCCTTTATGTTTGTAGCTAGTTGCAATGGATGACCTTTACCTTTAATAATTACAGCCACATTCCTTTATTTTGAAAACTTGTTACAACTTTCGTCCTTTAGCACTAACTTGGTTAAAACTTTCAGTTAAATTTATTTACTTAAGGGCAGTTTAGTCTTTCTACTTAATTATTTATAGTATAAATAAAAAATAAAATCAAATATAAATACCTTTTTTTCTCTTTCACTCTCTCTCTCATTTTAAACACTCTCTCTCTCTCTAAACAAACAACACAGACATCCGATTCAGATCCACCTCTGAGAATACTTCCACCAGCAACACCACCTCTGATCTCGTCAACCTCAGATCCAGGTTTGTTAACGTCAAAAGAACGGATTACAATCATGACTGGTGCACCATCAGCAACCGTTCCCTAGATGACAAATAGAGGTTAATAAAAGTTTCACAGTAATCAAGAAAAAGTGGGAAAAAGACATGGCAGATAACCTGAATGAATTTCTGAATTGCCTCATGCTGATTAATGGCTACATTTTCTTGAATTAGATCAGCCTTATTTTGAAGGATTATGATATGTTGGAGCCTCATAATTTCCACAGCAGCCAAGTGTTCAGAAGTTTGAGGTTGGGGACAGCTTTCGTTTGCGGCTATGAGAAGTAATGCTCCATCCATGATTGCAGCTCCATTAAGCATAGTAGCCATGAGAATATCATGTCCCTGTAGATTCACAAAATTAACAAGCCATTATTTGTTCTAACTTACAAATGCTCCACCACCCCTGTCTTCCGATTCAGATCCACCACCACAAACATGAAATCCCACCCCACCACCCCACCATCGCCGGACACTACAACTAGCTCACCACGTCTCCGATCTATTCATCCATCACCACCGCCACCATCAGATCTATTCATCCATTACCACCACCCTTGTCTTGAATCAAATATTCTTTGATCTAGAAATCTGAACTTGAATCAAATATTGCAATAACACACACATACCTTACATATCCCAAATATTAACACAAAACAGCATAACTCCTCAAAAACCCAAAATTTGCCAAATTCTGCAGTCAAAATTCTCCTTCAAATGCAAGCCCTAAATTCCCCAAATAAACGCCAACCAAATTACACCAAATCCCTTCGAAGGTGACTACCGGAGAACAAAATCGAAGCACTTTCACTTCCAATTAAGAGAATCAAGAAAACCCAAACGCGTTTCAAACCCAAAAACATAATCGATTTTCTTTGCCTCCCTCCCTGACGTCGGAGTAGCTACGGTGGCGGTGCTTTGCCGGAGAAGAAGGATGAAAGATATGAAGATATGTGGTTCACTGGTTATTGAGAAGGAGAGAGATAAAGTGATCGAAGAGAGGGGTGTTGATGGTTATGGTGGTGGCGGTGATGGTGAAAGAAGAAAAGGGTTGGGAAATGATGTAAAAGAAGAGTTTGAGATAATTAGGTTTTTTATTTTTTGTTAATTTTGTTGGTAAAATGACTAATTTACCCTTGATTGATCAGACTTAACTCAAAATTTTAACCAAGTTAGTGTTAAAGGACCTAAGGTGTAGTGAGTTTTCCAAACAAAGGACTGTGGCTGTAATTATTAAAGGTAAAGGTCATCCATTGCAACTACCTATAAACATAAAGGACGAAAACTGTAATTTTTCCTTTTGTATATAGATCAATTTTATAAAAATTAATTCTACTTAAACGTCTAAATTTATAAAACTAAAATGTTGGTGACCTTATTGAAAAATGTTAAATAAAAAATCTTATCATATGTACCAAGTTTGTAATTCATCTTTTACTCTTTTAAATTCGCTCCTAAGGAAAAACAGAAGTCAGTGCCCCCTATCAAACAACGTATCGTTACCAAACATTAAAATTACCCACCAAATTGTAATTATAATGCTATAAACCAAAAGTTTCTTTACTCAAGCCACTCAGAATAAGTATTAGTTAGTTACCCTCATAATCTTAATTAAATAAATATTTTATTTCTAACAACATATTTCCTAGGTGCTCAACACATTTAAAAAATATGTAACATTTTACAATTTTTTTCTATCTCTACAACTAATAAATACAAAAAGTTGTAATCGATTGTTATGTGTTGCACACCAATGACATTTTCTCTTTATAAAACTGATTTATATAAAGAAGCTGTAAATTAATTTCTGTCTTAATTTATAAAATTTAAAACATCATTCACCTTAACAGAAAAAATAATCTGAGTTAGTGATTTGGATAAAAACTTATAAAAATTATGTGACAAAACTATTAATTTTTTTTCTAAAAACTCCATGTATATTATTTTTTATTATACATGTAACAAAAATAATTAAATAAAAGAAATTAAAAAGGGTTTGAGTAAATTGCCAAAATCGTCCCTGTGGTTTTATATTTGTCAGTTTCATCCAAATATCCTCAACTTAACAGAAAAAATAAACTAAGTTAGTGGTTTGGATGAAAATGGCAAAAAGTTACAAAAGTTGAGGGTAATTTGGTACAAAAGCGTCATTTTGGACGAAAATGACAAACGTGCGCAAACCTCAGGGACGATTTTGGCAGTGAACTCTATTTTTTTCAATTACACCATAAATGAGCATTTTATTCTCTTTAATTTAAGTGTAGTATTACTATAATTGTTTTAATTAAAAGAACTGATATATTACGTGATTAACAATGTCAAGGGTGAACAATATATTTATATTGTTCTTTATAAATATATATGGGGTTCGGTTCAGTTAATAACCACCACGAGTTGTGAGAACCATGAGAACTCCTACTTCTGCGCGAGTTGGGCCACAATTTTTTGCACAAAAGTAGATGAAAATATTATAAACACATATGTAAAAAAGAAAAAAAAAATGTCGAGTCGGTAGTTTTGCCTAATGTAGGGTTTGTTTAAGCGCTGATGTAAATTTTGTTACGGCGATGATCGTTTTTTTTACACCTCATGTAAGTTTGTGCATGCGGCATTTTAAAAAAAATGCTGAAACAAGTGATTTTATTTAAAATTTTTGATAATTTTTTTTGGAAAAACCTTTTGAAAGGCCTAGTTCTCATGGTTCTCACAACTCAATATGATTCTTATTTTATCCTAACCCTATATATATATATATAGGGTGGGGTAAAAGTGAACACCATTGTATTTGTGAACTGAGTGAACAGATCCTGACCATTGATTACATCATTAAATCGTAAAAGACACTAGTGTATTTTCATCATCAAATCATGGCCATTGATTTACACTTGTGTATTTATAATCAAGGGCTAGGATTAGTTAACTAGTGTTCACAATCAATGGGGTTGTTCACTAATGAACCTAACCCCGGATTAGGTTCATTAGTGAACAACCACCTTGACTGTGAACACTAGTGAACTAATCATAGTCCTTGATTATAAATACACAAGTGAAGAAACACTGGTTCAAAAGACCGGAATCAGTAGGACCAGGGGTTTAGTTCTGCATAAAAGGGTGAGTCCTCTCGTTTGAATCGGGGTTGGGCTAAGCTCCTTCTTCGAACAATAACTGCAAAACGAACAGCCGTTAGACTAGCCACAGGGAGAACCGGGGTTCTCTCCGTGACCACCCTCCGGCGTGAGAATAAGTACAGGTTTCAATGAAGAAGAAGAAGTAGTAGTGAAAGTGAAGTGAGAGTAACTTGAGAGATTGTACCTGAATTGCCTTATTTATAACTGAATTCAGGCTGGAAAGTTTGTTGACGGAGGAAGTAGCGGGAAGCATTTTCCGTAAGCGGTTATTTTTTTCACCGTTAATCACTAACGTGGTGTATATGCACATGGAACGTAGGCATGATCAACGGCTAGGGAGATGCCACGTGGAAGGTGGGCAAGTGTGGATCCTTCTCCAATTTAGTGCCATCATCGTGACCTTGATGGGAGTTCAGGATGATGCCACGTGGCCATTCGGTTATAACCGAATGGCTGTGCATGATGGGGCCTTCTAGAAGGTTTACAGCTGTAATCCTCTATGCCTCTGTCTCATGTAATTCTATTGTAACAGAAAGGTCACTTTCTGTTTAAGTCTGGGTGATATTTGCAGGGAGATGTTATTGACTATTCTGTCCTATGAACTTGCGCAAAGATGTGTCAGTTCCATCTTGGCGCGCGGATGTTGAAGACTGTTTTCTTTTAAGTTCCCTTTAGAACCGGTGCGCAGCCGCGCAGGGTTCTCTTAAAGTGGGCTTATTGTGGTGAAGTTATGGTATGGTCCATTGTGCCTGCGCGAGGTTTTTGAGACCATCCCCCTTCAAGTCCCCTCAGTCCAGTGTTGCTCTTTTGCAAATAAGTGGAGTACTGGACTATATGAGAGGTGTGATTTGTGTTTTGTAAAGTTTTGGCTCAAAATGTGGGGAATCCTCTCGTAGAAGACAATTTTTCAAGTTGAACTGTTCATTATGATGGAATGAACGTTTTTTAGCGTGAGCTGATTGATGTGGCGTGGCCCTTATGTGTCATATGGTAGAAGACGAATAGGTGTTTGACTGATCGCCTTCTTATTGAAACTGTAACTTGTGGGAATGTGTGCAGACGCTTAACGCTATAAGAGGTTATTTAATAAAATCGATGATTACTGTTGTGCCGCCGTTTCAGAAAGTGGCGATTTGACGTTAACCATTACGATTTCTTACACTTCTCTTAATTACGCTGACGTCAACTCGTTTTAGCTTTTTATATATATATGTATGTCATTACTTTCCCTTTACCAGATTTGGTAAATATGAAAACAAGTCGAAAATACCGTTTACGGAGAATTTCCGAGATTTTGAAGACTCTCGACGCTGTTGATGCTATGCTTCGTCTTGGAAGTCTGACACCGGAAAAGGCTGCCGGAAGTGAAGGATTTCTCTGCACCGTGCCTCGTCCCTGTAAAGGGAAAGATGATGTCCCATTTCCTACCCGTGTTGATGCTGATGTTGGTGTTACGCGTTTGTCGGCAAATGTCTTGATGCAGGCGTTTCCGTCTGACTGGAGGAGTCGGTGTACGGTGGTGTATAAGTGGCGTCGGAATGGTCGTCTTCCTGCAATTCCGGCCGGAGCCTTAATGATGTCGTCTGCTGTGGATGGTGGAGGGAGCGATAACGAGTGGATCGTTGATCCTCATCCTCTCGAGTGGTATTGTGAAGCACTACATACCCCTGTAGATGTGTTGGCCATGTTTCCAGATGTCTAGTTTATTTTGTATGCTTTTGTAAATATTGTTTGATGCACTGTATATTTTGTTAATGTGCTTTCTGCACAAGTAACTTTTTGATGCACTGTTGTGCATGTAGATTTTTGTTAATGCGTATGGTGCACAAGTAACTGTTTCTAACACAAGATATGTTTGAATTACAATGTCTTGCATGTGTATAATTACTTTGTTCAGGTAAAGCGAATAAAGATGGTATAAAGCACATTTGTGAACATAGGTCTGGATTGTATGCAGGATTTGTATCCGTGGACCGTTCATGAGACTTGTAAAGTGTCACCATAGTGTTTTCGCGCTTACCAAAAGAAATTACATGCATTTTGTAACAAACAATAGAACATAATAGGGATAAGACTTTGTATTGATAGGATAAGGCGCGGAGGCCAGTAGATACAAAGTAAAAAATATTATAATTATGTTGCCTGCGCAAGTGTTGGCTGTTGTGCGGGATGGATAGGTCTGCTACATATAGCATCTGCGCAACTGTTGCGCATTCCAGGTGTGTGGAATGTCCGTTCCATCAAGCCTTTTTAGGGTATACGCGCCTTTGCCTAGGACTTCGTGAATGACGTATGGTCCTTCCCATTTGGGCACGAGTTTTCCTGGTTTCTCAGCGTTGGAGGCCTCGTTATCTCGTAAAACAAAATCTCCTGTAACAAAAGTGCATACGTGCACCTGAGCGTTATAATATTTCTCCAGCTTTGATTTGTACCTGGCTTCGTTGATGGCTACGTTTTCGTGCCTTTCCTCAAGGAGGTCCAGGTCAATTCTGCGCTCTCGCTCATTGTCTTGCTTTTCCATGGCGATCATTCGTGGTGATGGAAGGCTGACTTCTGCTGGGATCACGGCTTCTGAGCCGTACACGAGACTGAATGGAGTTTGACCTGTACTGGTCTTTGGCATAGTACTGTGAGCCCATAAAATGCTTGGGAGTTCGTCTACCCACCCCCCGCGCTCGGTTCCCAGCCTTACTTTTATGCTATCCACTATCTGCTTGTTCACACTTTTGACTTGCCCATTCGCTTGTAGGTGTGCCACAGAGGCGAAACTGTGTTCGATGTTCATCTCTTTGAACCATTTTTGTAGATCTTCTGATGCTAAGTTTGTACCATTGTTAGAAATGATACGCAATGGTAATCCAAAGCGGCAAATAATGTGTTCCCAGATAAATATCCGGATCACCATTGCAGTAGTTGATGCGAGAGCCTTTGCTTCTACCCATTTAGTAAAGTAGTCTACTGCTACTACTATAAACTTTACTGCGTCGGGCGCATCGGGGAAAGGACCGACTAGGTCGATGCCCCATTGTTGGAAAGGCCATGCTGAAGTGACTGGGACCAGAGGGTTCTTTGGGCGAAGTGTCTTTGGGGCATGGCTTTGACATGACGCACATTTGCGCAACAGTTCTACTGCATCTACATGCATACCTGGCCAGTAGTAGCCTGCATTCATGATTTTTGCAACCACCATGCGCGGGCCTGTATGGATTCCACATAGTCCCTCATGAATTTCGTGGACTAAATATTGCGCGTCGGTCTTATCTACGCATCGTAATAAAGGACCCATGTATGATTTGCGGTACAAAATGTCGTCTGCTATTTCGTAGTTCAGCGCCTTGTGCGGAATTTTTCTGGCTTCCGCCTTTCCTTCTGGGAGGACTCCATGTTGCAAGTATGTAATGATTGGGGGACATCCAAGATGGATTCCCGACTTCTATGATGTTTACTTGTCTCAAGGGAACAGACGGATTGTAAAGTACCTCGACGCGAACCTCTTTCGCGAGGTGTTTGAAGCTTGTAGCAGCTAGTTTACTTAACATATCTGCATGTTTGTTTTCGCTTCTGTTGATGTGAACTATCTTAAAGGTCTGAAACTGGTTGATCAAGATATTTGTTTGCTCCAGATATAAAGCCATGGCTTCGCCTTTAGCGTCGTAATGCCCATTGACTTGTTCTGCTACTAATTTGGAATCGACGTGTGCTTCAAGATTTTTTGCCCCCATTTTGAGTGCTAAGCGGGGACCTGCGAGAAACGCTTCGTATTCTGCTTCATTGTTAGTACTTTTGAAATCCAAACGGATGGCGTATGTGAGCTCGTGGTTATCGGGGCTAACCAAGCGTAGGCCTGCTCCCGCGCCATCGTCGTTTGAAGCGCCGTCTGTATGTAAGGTCCAAACTCTATCGTCGAAGACTGGGGTAGGGTTTTGTATGGCTTTGCATTCCTGGATTTTGTAGATAGGAACTTCGGTAACAAAGTCCGCTAAGACTTGTCCCTTGATAGCGGGGCGTGGTTTGTAGAAGATGTTGTATCCCCCTAATTCGATAGCCCATTTAGCTAATCTTCCCGCGACGTCTAGTTTGGAGAAGACTTGTCCTAGACGGTAGTTGGTAAGGTCGGTGATAACGTAACCAGAAAAGTATCGTCGTAGCCTTCGCGACGCGTGGACTAGCGTGAGGACAAGTTTCTCCATTATAGAGTAGCGCGTTTCTGGGCCAGTTAGCATTTTGCTGATGTAATAGATAGGGGTTTGAACCCCGTCCCTTTCGACCATTAGTACCTGACGTGTGCGTGTATATACATGTTTTTACAATGAATCTAACACACGATTTGGTTTTAAATTTATAAAAATGATTTATACTTTAACAAAAAAACACACATGAAAGGGCAAGTGTACCCCGTCATATATGTAGTAAAGTATCGGTAAGAACCAAGTGTCGATCCAAGGACGTGGGCGGAGAAATAATACTAAACCTTTGTCATTAAATTACCGGTAGAAAGATAAGTGTGTGATTTTCTAAAAGCTAAAATAAGCATAAACAAATATTTATAAAAACATAATAGACTCCAAATAAGAAAATAAATATATAACCTTGCTTTATGCACAACCAAAGTATATGAACTAAGTCGGTTTTGTCACTTAAAACATTTGGTCAATTCTCCATTTTCAAGACAATTAGTATCCCTTACGGGAATCCAAACATGACAATTCTTCGGAAAGCTAAAACGATAAACACACTTTAACCACCTAAAATTGTTCTTTAATGCTCAAATGACAAATGTCTATGAAAATCCCCTAAAGATAAGTTAGTCATCCGTTAAGAGTTTTCTAACCTCACTTCATCAAGGAAAGTAACACCGATAAACACAATGCAACCACCGAGACAAGCATAAACTAGATTAAATCACAACCGAGTTCATTTTACAAATCTTAAACATAAATTCACCAAGCAAGCAATTTTGGCCTAAACTACTAACTAAGCTAACAATTCATGTTAAGAATTCATAACAACACCATTTAACCCGTTAAGGTCCTTCCGTGAGAGAAAGCCTTCTTGATTAACAATAATTATCCCTTATTAAACCACTAACCATTTCTAGTATCATGGTGTAAACATATTAAACAAGTTCAAAGTCTACTAATACATGATTAATTAAGCTTCTTCTTGCAAATATCTCAACTAACCACATACTAATAATCCAAGATAATTAACTATAATCAAGAATTCAACATCAATAAACAAGGTTGCAAACTAATCATCGAAGATTAACATAGAAAATGCTTCAAAGTGTCATTACAAACATAATTAACATACTAATGGTTGTTATTAAGCAAGGGATACTAGTGTTTTTGCCCTTAGGCTTACAATAATACATAATCATCAATCTAAGTGCTTGAAACATAACAAAAACGTGGAAAGATTCAAGAATCAAACCATAAACAAGCATAAGATTGAGTATCCGGATAGTAACGGAGCTAATCGGCACAATGTGGCTTGAATCCGGGTAAAACCAAGTGCCTCCGGAACCTGTGAATTCGCCTGATGAGCTCCCAAAAGTCAAGAATTGCGAAATGAATGCTGCTGTCTGTTTTTTATAACTTTTTCAGATCGCACGGTCGGGTGATTAAACTGCACGGTCGTGCACTTTATTGGTCCTGTTCACCATAGCGTGTGACATCAGCAAGTCTTGACCGGTCTTCGCATTGGCACGGTCGTGCCATCTGTCACACGAGCGTGCATATCCGAGATTATAGTGGCACGACCAACTACATAGGCAGTGCATCTCCGGGCTGGGGCTTGGTGTCGGAATTGCACGGGTGTTCCTTGAGTCGCACGGTCGTGTGACTCTGAGATGGCTTGCACATTGGATCGCACTGGCTGTGCAATGCCGAGATGAGCTTGATTGTCAGATCCGCAGGTTGGTGCAACCAGGTGCACGACCGTGCGACTCGCCCAGGTCAGAATTCTTCACAGAATCTTCGCAGCTCAGCCGTGTCGCCCGAAAAATCCTCGTTTTCTTTATCTTCTTGTTCGGTACGCTGTTTTAGGCCTGTAAACAAAAATATACCCGATTAAGTATCCAATTCTCGGTTTTACGGCCGAAAACGCGTAAAATGGGGGAATAAAGTATGCCTATTTTGGCGAATATCAAACCTCCCCACACTTGAACCTTGTTTGTCCTCAAGCAAGCTAAAACTAAAATGTAATAAGAAATAGTTTCTAATGAGAACAAGAATTTACAAACTACTAACTAATACACATACATACGGCTAGCCGGTTTTTCGAAAGACAACATCAATTGATTCAAACCAAACAAGTACATGCAAATATATATGTAGATAACCAAAAAGCCGTGACTTCACTTCCGATTGACTTAGCACGCTAATCTTCACACACCTCACAATGTTCACACACACTCGGTTATTTTTGTGAAACATACATAAAATGTGTATGTGTAAACACTCAATGCCTCGACAATGAAATGTGTAATATCATAAGCTTGTCACAAGATCCTATCTCCACCAACTAACATGCGAAAAAGGCTTGGGTGATGGGTATGGGATGGGAATTTTAAAGTGACAAAATGGTTAAAACTCGGTAGTAGCGTTTAACAAGCGTAAAACAATAAAACTATACATACTAATGCCTTAAAAAGGCGATTTTTGTGATATCGAGCTCATTAACTGGATTTCATCATTTTAGCACTAAAAATTGCTCGAATTTTGTCGACTTCACCCTATTTTAGGGTGTTTTATTTTCTTGTTTTTCATATAAATAAACTAATAGCTTTGTACAATGAACACCTAACTATAAGAAACGCTAGTTAAACGATTTTTTACCGAGTTTTAACACAAAAGGTTTAAAAATAAAAGGCTAATTTTGGCTAAGTGGGCTAATTGGTTGGGTAAACAAAGGGGAAACACGGGAAAGGCTCAACATGGTTAATCCTAATGGGTAATGTAAGGTTTAGGGGAAACATAACACAAAGAACAATGCTAACAACAATGGGTTTTCTAGGTGCCTCTATCATTTCTACACAATTTCACACATTTATGGTCTTAACAAGCATGCTAGTAACAAGTTTTGAACTACACGTGACATCCGGCTCACTCCTACTCCGAATTGAACAAAGATATAACAAATTTAAGGCTCAAATATGCTCACATAACTGAAGGAATGGGTAAAAGTGTGAAAATTAACATGCAAGTCCTTCTTTATTTGTCACGTTTTCTAGTTATCTTTTTCAAATTTTATTTGGATTTCCGGGTTTTTATCATATCTGAAGCTTTCTAAAACACAACTAACCGGTTTATTTACTAAAAATATATACAATTTACTGATTTTTTTTATATGACAAACAAAGTCAAAATGTTAAACCCCCTCCCCACACTTGAACTTCACATTGTCCCCAATGCGAAACCCAGAATATAGAGAAAAAGGAGAATAACACTCCCCTGAAGATGATTGTAGATGAAACGAGGCTCCAAAGCCTATTCTACTGTGTGTTCCGGTCCAAGATGTGCTTCCAAGATCTGTAAGGATGTCACAAGGCAAAGCAAAAACAAACAGCAAGCAAGACAATCTGATCGCAACATAAACCATAATCTAAATAAATACAAAGCGTACTAAATATCCATACATAAGCAAAGCAAATAAACTAAAATGTCTAAAAAACAAAATACATAACCGCGGGTGTTTGCAATAAGTACCAAAAATGAACACCTAAAATAAACTACTAGAATACTACCATAACCACCAGCTCAGAACTCCACCTACTGCTCGTCATCCGCACCTCCTCCTGTGCCGGATGGGCCTGCCCCGCCATAACCACCTGGGTTCCCGAATGGGAACTGTGGGGGCTCGCCAAAGTAGTTGGGATACGCGTTCTGAAGACCCCCAAAAAGGTATAAAAACCCGGCCTGCACCTCTTGGCGCATGAACTTCTGAATTGCCCGCATCGAATCCTGGTTGGCTCTTAACTGCTCTTGATTAACTCTCAGCTGCTCTATATTGACCCGCTGCTGCTCTTAGCTAATCTGCATCTGCTGGAATTGACCATAAAACTCAGGATATGATGAGATGCCGGGCGGCCAGTGCTGGTACTCCGGGGAGTGGTGCTGGTGTGGAGAGTGTGGTGGTTCCTCATGCTGTTCTTCCTCGTCCTCGTCATGCATAACCTCGTCATCATCATCTGCCGGCTCTTGAGGCAACAGGTCCCAGACCTCATTGTTTAGCCCTTTCAACCTATCTCCATGGTCGGTCTCCGCGATCATCCCCATGGCCTTCAAGGAGCGGATATCCACATACGTACCTTCAGTAACCAAAGTAAGACCCTCGACCACTTCATCAGTCATAATACCCATGGCGTAAGCAATTTGGGTGACGTATTGGCCCCCGTGGATCTGACTGCTAGAGGTCCACCCCGAACTATGCACAAAATACTCAGCCATCCACGCGGCGAGGTTGATATGGACACCCTCCGCTAGCGCATACAAAAATATGATATCAAGTGTTGGACAGTTTCCCAAACTGTCCATGCGCCCTGTGATGGTGTGGCTGAAGATGTGGTGCATAACCCTATGCAAAGGGTCTCTCAATCTCGAAGCTTTGGATACACGAGGGTCATATACTGGACCCTCAGTAATACGTGCCCAAAAGGCAGCCCGCTCATCTTCGCTGGGGAAGGTGAACTGATCGGTAAAGAACTCGGAGTTCATATCTGTGTCAGTGTAAATAGAGGTGTACAAAAAACCGGTTTTAGAATCGAAACCGGAAAAAAAAACCGAAACCGTTTTTTTTTAGTCGGACCGGTTTTATAACCGAACCGCCGGTTTGTGACCGGTTACTAATCTTGTTCTGAAAAACCGGTTAATAACCGAAACCGGTTTTAAAAAAACCGGTTAAAACCGGAAAAAAACCGGTTTTTTTGGGAAAAAAACGGTCCTAACCGGATACACCGGTTATTGTTTTGGACTTGAAAAACCGGTTAGTAACAGAAACCGGTTATAAAAAAAAACCGGTTTTCGTTTTGGGTGAAAAAACCGGTTCGGTTAATAACCGAAACCAGTTTTTGAAAAAAACCGATTTGTACACCTCTAAGTGTAAATACCGAGTCGTCTACCCAACCTTCCGACAGTCCAATTGTGCTAACGACCGCCTAACCTGAAATTTATTCGTTTCATATAGTGGAAGTCTTGATCTCTGCTCGCTTTGGGCTTTTCAATAGAGTTTGTAGCAAAGAACTCCAACGTGAGCTCCAGGTAGATTGGCCGGTCAATGTTGACCAATCGCGCCGAAGGAATTGTTAACATATTTTAAAGCCTGTCGTGTTGGTTCAACTCTGTCATCACATCCCAATTCAAACTCCTAGAGATGCCGAATTGGTTCCGTCTTTGCCATAGCGCGTTCAGTTTTGGAATGCAAAGATTTTCCCGCTCGTTGTTTGGGTTGAATTGGAGAAAAGGATGGTCCATCTGCATGAGGAATATTGTTAGAACAAGAGGAGCAGAAAAATTCCAAACAAAACAGCCTAATCACACAGTTATGAAGGTTCTATCTCACTGATCTGGGCATATCGCACGGGCGTGCGACCAGACGCACTGTCGTGCGTCTCCGAGACCAGTGATGGTCATCGGTAAATGTCGGAATTGCACGGACATGCGATCGATTGCACCCCCGTGCATCACCGAGACCACAGCAAAAAATCGTGAACAACCGCAGCTGCACAGACCGTGCCAAAATCGGAACGACCGTGCGACTCAACTTTCGGCAGATTTTTAACCCCCGAAATAGAACAGCCAGATTTTTCCGAAAATCAACATATTTTGGGCAAACGGGGGTTAGAAAATCGACCGGTTGTTCACGAATCGCATCAATCTTACAAGGGTTAGGGTTTCAATTGTGTTTAAGAAGGGAACCCTAAAAAGCCTTGAAGAAATCTGGAAATCTAAGCCTAAAACAAGATTAAAACCGAAAATCAACAAGAAATACATACCGTGCTTGAAGGATCTAAGAAACCATGCGAAAAATGGTGCGATTTTGGGGGGAAAGTCGGTCTGGAATGACTGGCGCGGTTAGGGTTCGCGAATGTGAGAATGGGTGCAGATAAGGGCTTTTATATAGCACAAAGACAAAAATGCCCCTAGCCTGTCGCACGGTCGTGCGTCACCGACGAAAACTAACCCTAGTTTGCTGATCTTGGCAATGCACCGGGGTTGTCACCCGAGGTGCTGGCTCGCAACTGCACGCTCGTGCGATAGAATGCACGCTCGTGCGAGATCTGCAGATCAGTCTGCTAGCTGCAGAAACCATTTTCAGCAGCCGTTTTGACCATTTTTCGCCATTTTTTCACTCCGCAAACTGTTTTAACATTATTCCAACATAGATCCTTCGCTCGGCATGATTAAAACTGTACTGACCTACGAAATCTACCAAACACGCCAAAAATACGTAAAAACGGCAAAAATACGTAAAAACGACAAAAATACAAATATGGACAATTTTACCCCTAAAGCGCCAAAGACGCCCTTGCTACATTTTTTATACTCGAGTCAGCAGCGTAGACTCTCCTCCCCACACTTAGGATGTATGCGAGGTGTGGAGTTCGATAACCTCTACCGCCGACTCAATCGGCCTGGCAACATAGAGCTTTAAGCGATGCCCATTCACCTTGAAAATTACGCCGTTCGCGTTCTCAATTGTGACTGTCCCGTACGGAAATACCTCCTTTACCGTGTACGGACCCGTCGAACGTGAATGCAATTTTCCCGGAAATAAATGCAACCTCGAGTTGTAGAGTAGGACAAGATCTCCCGCTTGGAATTGTTTATGGTCCTTCAAGCGTTCATCATGCAATCTCTTGGTGCGCTCTTTTTATAACACGGAGTTTTCATAAGCATGTTGTCGTAGCTCCTCTAATTCGTGAATTTGAAGGAACCGGGCTTCACCTCCGGTTTTTTGGTCCAGATTTGCAGTTTTTGGAGCCCACATCGCCTTGTGCTCCAACTCCACAGGTAAATGGCATGCCTTTCCGTAAACAAGCCTAAAGTGCGTTGTCCCAATAGGCGTCTTGTACGTCGTACGGAAAGCCCAAAGTGCTTCATCTAGTTTGTCTGACCAATCCTTGCGGTTTGCACCCACCGACCGCTCAAGGATTCTCTTCAACCCCCGGTTCGTGACCTCCACTTGCCCGCTTGTTTGTGGATAATAGGGCGTGTATAAATGGTGATGCACACCGTAACGGGACAAAGCTCTCTCAAGCTGAGTGTTGCAAAAGTGGGTCCCTCGGTCACTGATAAGTGCCTTTGGTGCACCAAACCGGGCGTCATTGGTGGGTAAGGCCTGTGCCTCAGCCCATTTCGATACATAGTCCACAGCAACCAGAATATATTTGTTTCCTCGTGAGGGGGGAAATGGTCCCTTGAAGTCTATCCCCCAAATACCGAAGACTTCACATACTTGTATCCTGTTTTGAGGCATTTCGTCGCGTACCGATATATTTGTTGCCCTCTAGCAGGAATCGCACGCTCTGTCCCAACTCTGCGCATCACGAAATATTGTCGGCCAATAAAACCCTGAATCAAGCACCTTCTTAGCAGTGACATTGGCTCCATGGTGGCCTCCGGTAGGTCCCTCATGACAGTGGTGCAGAATGTCACTCGCCTCCTTTCCCGAAAAGCATCTCCTAATCACCAGATCAGCACCAACCCTAAACAAGAAAGGGTCGTCCCAAATGTAGTGTTTGACATCCGCAAAGAATTTCCTCTTTTGTTGGTGAGTCAACCCTTTAATCAGGATCCCGCAAGCAAGATAGTTCACAAAGTCGGCGAACCAAGGTGACTCATCGCATACCTCGACGCTCATCAACGACTCGTGTGGGAAATTGTCATTGATTGGATCCCAACGCGTGTCCTTGATGTCTCCATGCTCCAACCGAGAAAGATGGTCAGCCGCTACAAGTTAAACAAGTTCAAAGTCTACTAATACATGATTAATTAAGCTTCTTCTTGCAAATATCTCAACTAACCACATACTAATCATCCAAGATAATTAACTATAATCAAGAATTCAACATCAATAAACAAGGTTGCAAACTAATCATCAAAGATTAACATAGAAAATGCTTCAAAGTGTCATTACAAACATAATTAACATACTAATAGTTGTTATTAAGCAAGGGATACTTGTGTTTTGGCCCTTAGGCTTACAATAATACATAATCATCAATCTAAGTGCTTGAAACATAACAAAAACATGGAAAGATTCAAGAATCAAACCATAAACAAGCACAAGATTGAGTATCCGGATAGTAACGGAGCTAATCGGCACAATGTGGCTTGAATCCGGGTGAAAGCAAGTGCCTCCGGAACCTGTGAATTCGCCTGATAAGCTCCCAAAAGTACAGAATTGCGAAATGAATGCTGCTGTCTGTTTTTTATAATTTTTTCAGATCGCACGGTCGTGCACTTTATTGGTCTTGTACACCATACCGTGTGACATCAGCAAGTCTTGACCGGTTTTCGCATTGGCACGGTCGTGCCATCTGTCGCACGAGCGTGCATATCCGAGATTATAGTGGCACGACCAACTGCACAGGCAGTGCATCTCCGGGCTGGGGCTTGGTGTCGGAATTGCACGGGTGTTCCTTGAGTCGCATGGTCGTGCGACTCCGAGATGGCTTGCACGTTGGATCGCACTGGCTGTGCAATGCCGAGATGAGCTTGATTGTCGGATCCGCACGGTGGTGCAACCAGCTGCACGACCGTGCGACTCGCCCAGGTCAGAATTCTTCACAGAATCTTCGCAGCTCAGGCGTGTCGCCTGGAAAATCCCCGTTTTCTTCATCTTCTTGTTCGGTACGCTGTTTTAGGCCTGTAAACAAAAATATACCTGATTAAGTATCCAATTCTCGGTTTTACGACCGAAAATGTGTAAAATGGGGTAATAAAGTATGCGTATTTTGGCGAATATCAGTACCGCACCAACTGCTACTTCTGCGGCGGAGAGATATAGGATTAGTGGTTCATCTTTTCACGGGGCCGTTAAGGTTGGCAGTTGGATTAGACACTCTTTAATTTGTTGGAAAGCTCTTTCCGCTTCTGGTGTCCACTGGAACTGGTTCTTTTTGACAGAGTTGCGTAAGTTGCTGATGAACGGGTAAGATTTGGTAGCATGATTTGCCAAGAATCTGTTGAGCACTGCTATCCGCCCAGCTAGGCGTTGCATCTCTTTAATGGACGCCGGTGATGGCATGAGTTGGATGGCTTCTACTTTTTATGGATTGACCTTGAAACCGTCTTTGGTGACAATAAACCCTAGGAATTTGCCTTCTTCCATCCCGAATGAACATTTTACCGGGTTTAGCTTTAGGTTGACTTTTTGCAGGGAATCAAATGTGCGCTGAATGTTTCTAACATGGATTCTTCTTCCCGACTCATGACAACAAGGTCATCCATGTAAACTTCCACTGTTACCCCAATATCGTCTCCAAAGAATTTGTCCATCAGACACTGATAAGTGGCGCCCGCGTTACGAAGGCCGAAAGGCATTTTCGTATAGTAAAAAATACCTTTGTCTGTGCGGAACGCTGTTTTGTCTTCGTCATCTTCTTTCATTTGCACTTGGTGATATCCCTTGTAGCAATCCAAGAAGCATTTCCAACGGAAGGACGCCAGGGAATCTACCTTTTTGTCTATCTCGGGAAGGGCGTAACAGTCTTTGGGACAGGCTTTGTTAAGATCTTTGAAGTCGACGAACATGCGCCACCCGCCGTTGTGTTTCTGTACCATTAGTGGGTTAGCTACCCATGTTTGATATTGTACTTCACGCAGAATCCCAGCTTGAAGTAATTCAGCTACTTGTTCATTCATTGCGTGAGCTTTTTCGGTACTGAGGTTGCGTTTCCCTTGCGCAACTGGTTCTGCGGAAGGTCGGATGTTTAAGCAATGTTGCGTTATCTCTCTTGGTACGCCCATCATGTCCTCCGGGGACCATGCAAAGATATCCTTATTGTTAGATAGGAGTTCTTTTAACTTTGCGCGAATTGCAGGTGAGATAGCATGTCCTAACAGAATGGTCTGCTCATTTTTCTGGCTCATTTGGAGGTGACAGTTTGACAACATTTACCGGTGGCTCATCTTCTACATACATCACCTCTTTGCTGGAATATAGAATTGCTACCCCAGTTTCTGTTGGGAAACCACAAGCCGCGTGTGGTATAGAGGTAATCATACTGAACTCCCTCTGTGATCGTCTTCCCAACAGTACATCATGACGTGACGTAGCTGGCATAACCATGAAATTGACAGTGACAGTGCACGAGTGTTTGCCATCTGAGAGTGTCACAGAAAAAGCTATTTGTCCCAACGGGAAGACGACTTCGTTGCAGAAACCAGTTAAAGGAAAGTCGACTGGTTTCAAGCGCGCCTTATACTCTGGGTCTAATTGTTTAAAGCATTGTTCGTAAATTATATCCATGGAACTACCGGGATCGATAAACATGTAATCAGTACGATAATGATCGAAGATACCAGTTATGATTACCGGGCGTTCTTCTTAGGGACCTCCTGGAACTACGGGGAAGACCACTTGTTGTTCTCGCCAGTGCTGATTGTGGCTTCGTTGGTGTGGTCTTTGTGAGGGTCCTCCTTGCACCACGTGTGTTTGCTCCGTACTGACCTTTTGTTGATTGTTGTCTTCCATGTTTTGTTTCATAATTTTGAGTGTTTCTGGATACTCTTTGCTACTGGGTTGGATGTCCCACTGATGTGTTGATTGTGGGTCCAACACTGCGGTCTCGGATTTCTTCTTCAGTGTATACTCTTCCTGGGACTCCTGATAACCAGATCTATTTTGGAGAACTCAGATCTGGGATTTGGTACAAAAATTTTGTTTATGGTGTCCTGGAATTTGGTGAACCAATACTCTGGAGTTTCCTCCGATCATAGATCTGGATGAGTCTGAACTCCAGATGTCATTTCTGAGGTAACAGAGCTTTTTACCCAATGACGATTGTTGTTGCTAGTTGTTTTGTCCATGATTCCGTCGATCTGAATAACATGGGCTGAACTGCCCCTGTTTCCAAATCGAGGACTTGATCGACAGTTTGATGAGATCTCTGCCATTAGATAACATAGTTTGAAAAGAAATGAATCAAAATGAGAAGATAAGAATGAAAATTGAAGAATCGGTGGGCGCCAATGAAGGAACACTGGTTCGAAAGACCGGAATCAGTAGGACCAGGGGTTTAGTTTTGCATAAAAGGGTGAGTCCTCTCGATTGATTCGGGGTTGGGCTAAGCTCCTTCTTCGAACGATAACTGCAAAACGAACAGCCATTAAACTCGCCACGGGGAGAATGGGGTTCTCTCCGTGACCACCCTCCGGCGTGAGAATAAGTACAGGTTTAAATAAAGAAGAAGAAGAAGAAGAAGTAGTAGTGAAAGTGAAGTGAGAGTAACTAGAGAGATTGTACCTGAATTGCCTTATTTATAACCGAATTCGGGTGGGAAAGTTTGTTGACGGAGGAAGTAACGGGAAGCATTTTCCGTAAGCGATTATTTTTTTCACCGTTAATCACTAACGTGGTGTATATGCACACGGATCATAGGCATGATCAACGGCTGGGGAGATGCCACGTGGAAAGTGGGCAAGTGTGGATCATTCTCCAATTTTAGTGCCATCATCGTGACCTTGATGGGAGTTCAGGATGATGCCACATGGCCATTCGGTTATAACCGAATGGATGTTCATGATGGGGCCTTCTAGAAGGTTTACAGTTGTAATCCTTTATGCCTCTGTCTCATGTTAATTATGTTGTAACAGAAAGGTCACTTTCTATTTAAGTTTGGGTGATATTTGCACGGAGATGTTGTTGACTATTCTGTCCTATGAACTTGCGCAAAGATGTGTCAGTTCCATCTTGGCGCGCGGATGTTGAAGACTGTTATGTTTTAAGTTCCCTTTAGAACCGGTGCGCAGCCGCGCATGGTTCTCTTAAAGAGGGCTTATTGTGGTGAAGTTATGGTATGGTTCATTGTGCCTGCGCGAGGTTTTTGGGACCATAACCCTTCAACAAGTGTATGGGTTAGGATTAGTTCACTAGTGTTCACAATCAAGGGGGTTGTTCACTAGGATTAGGTTCGTTAGTGAACAACCCCCTTGATTGTGAACACTAGTGAACTAATCACAACCCTTGATTATAGATACACAAGTGTATACACAAGTTTAAATCAATGACCAGGATTTGATGATGAAAATACACTAGTGTATTTTACTATTTTACGATTATTATAGTTTGGGAGTTTTTGTCGTTTTATGGCATGATGGCGTTTCACAAGCATTTTGTCTGTTTGGCGTTTTTACTAAAATAATGTATTTTTGTTCTTATCTGAAAAATACATAACAAACAACAGAAAAAGAAAATTAAAAAAAATAAAAATAGAAACAATTCGTCTTCCAAATCTTCACTGTCCTCAGTCTCTTTCCTCTTTGAAACATGTTCACTGGCGGTTTGACTTTGGTATGCTTCATTTTGTTTTTTTGTTGTTGAAGTAGCTTTTTTGTGGTCGTTTGGAAGGACAAAATGACGTGAGTTTTTTGTTTGAAGTTCATCTTTATCTTCATGTTTATCTTCAAACCACTCATCAGTGTCATCCGTCTCTTCATGCCATTCAAAAATCCATCAACAACAAAACATAAAAAATGACATAAGTCTGACACCAGCATCTTTTTGTTGAAGATTTGTCCATCTCATGCAGCAAAATATTATTGAGTTACACCCCCTCAGCTAAGAATGCATTCTGCGAAACTTCGCGTAGAACAATATTGAATATACAAGAAATGATGTTTGCCATTTTGGCGTTTTACTGAGGAAATAGTGTATCTAAAAGAAACGTCGTTTTGGAATCTTTGATTTTTGAGTTTTTTGGCGTTTTCTAAGATGATTGGTATATAGTAAAATATGGCGTTTTTGAGTTTGGTGTGTTTGATGTTTTGGGTTTTTGGCGTTTCTAAGATGAATTGTACTCCCTCCGTCCCATTAAAAGTGTCATATTTTAAAATTTCAAAGTCTTTATTTATAAACTTTAACCTTAAATAATTTTGTTTGTGTTAGATAATACTTGATGAAAGTTATATGATTTGAGTGTGTTTTACAAGTGTTTTTATCGGGTTAATTTTCATCAAGTTTTATATAACACAAAAATATATAATTAAAGTCAAAGTTTATAAATAAAGACTTTGAAAATTCAAAGTAGGACACTTTTAATGTGACGGAGGGAGTATATAGTAGTAAATATGGCGTTTCCGGTTCGGGGTGTGTTTAATGAATGTCTGAGATGTTTTGTTTATATAGGATATGTTTTGGCCCGTAATGGCGTTTTATTCATGAGTTTGGCGTTTTTGGTAGAGAAGTCTAAAGACCCGGCAGAATTTAGGGAAAACACCTAAAAGTCTGAAAACGGTGAGAACGGTTCTGATCCGTCCGATCAAAACAATCTATGGATTAGATTCTCGCGGTGGCGTTTTCGTAAATAACATCAACTTTATTACGTGCACACGCTTCATTATGGGTAAAAGGGTCTTTTACTGTTATAATACAAAATGCCAAAAACGCTATTAAAATTCCCACGTCAACCTACAAGCCATACACACCAGTCCATTCCAGATGAAACGCTATATTTATCTAAAACGTCATTCATGCAAAAACGCCAAACTTAACGATGAAACGCGTTGTAGATTTAACAGATAGAGGTGAACAAACAGTAACTGAAACTTTATTATCAACATTAATTATAAAAAATTCCCTCCTAAACTACGCGCCAAAAAACATAATTATATAAACGACGTTACCATTACTTCCATTGATCATACTAAAAACACCATCTTTAACCAAAACACCAAATTTAAAAAAAAAAAAAAAAAACTCTGAAAGAAGAAAAATGGCAAACATCGTTTCATTGAGATTCAACCTTAGAATTAATAGATTTGTAATCCTTTTTTACAACAGAAGAAGAGTATTTGTGAAAACAATCAAAGCCATAATGAACTTGGAAGAAAAAGTACAGAGGGGGATCCTAGCACTTGGCATTCCTCTTGATAACCTCTGTGAGAAAACACAGACGGTTATAAGAAGATTAACCAGAAAATTTGGATCGAACAATACAAATGCAAATGTGGACCCAGTCATCCGATCATGGCGTTTTGATGAAGAAACTGACATGGTGACTGTTGTATATGACAACGGGGAGCAGGAAGACTACACGCTTGAAAACAACATGACCAAAGAGAGTCTTGGGTTCCTAGAGGAGTTATACAACACAATATGTTTGAACACAGACATGATAGTAAAATTGGCGTTGTTGCATTACATGTTCACATGGAGGGTTCAAAATCTTCAAGAACAATAGACCGATGAAAGTGAAGTTATGACGTGGATGAGAAACTAGATGAAGAATCCGAAGAAGACGAGGGGGGCGATGGATACTTCTCAGACGAAATCCCTTCTGATGAGGAGTTTTGTTTTTTTTCTTTCTTTTTGTGTGTCATTTTCTGTGCTTTGTTATGTACTTTTCCAATAATAAAATACTTTATTTCTCTCATTAGTTATAAAACGCCAAAATTCCACTAACGCCAAACACCAAAATGATGATAAGTCTGAAGAGAGTGATGAGCAAAGCGATGTGTACATCTCTGATGTAATACCATCCGAAAAAGAATATTAGTTTAGTTTGATTTCGTATTAGTAGTAATGTTTTGAATTATTAATGAGCTATAATGAATTTTGGAACGCCATGAACACCAAAATATTCACTTTTATAAGACAAATATGATTAATTCATCGGGACAGATCTACAAAAAACAAAGAAAACGCCAAAAAATTGTAATGTTTGAATTATTAATGGTTTATAATGAATTTGGGAACACCATGGATACCAAGATGTTTACTTTTATAAGACAAAAAGGATTAACTCATCACGACAGATCTACAAAAAACAAGAAAACGCCAAAAAATTGTAATATTTGAATTATTAATGGATTATAATGAATTTGGGAACGCTACAAACGCCAAGATATTTACTTTGTAAGACAAAAACGACTAATTTATCGCAACAATCTAAAAAACAATAAAACGCCAAAAAGTTTTGTACACGCCAAAGAATCCTTCACGCCACAAATGAGAACGGTGTGTGTGTGTGAGATGCATTGGAAAAAAAATAAAAAGACAAAAAAACCCATCCGCCTTTATTATATCGCGCGCCACGTGTTCGTCCAGGATACGTTCTCACCGTTTTCATACTTCCAACCGTTTTCTTCTGGTCCCGTTTATATATATATAGGTAAAGGTTCCTGTAAAAAAGACCAAAAGTGTTAGAAGGATAAGAAAGAATCTATACCATTAGATCTTTGATCTAATGGTTTAGATTAATAGGGACCAAATTGTAAAATTTGTTTTATTTTTTGGACTGAATTGAAAATTATAGGGGTAATAAAGTCTTTATATCCATTCAAAATAGGACGAAAGGTAAACGTACAGATTCTCTCTCTCTCTCTCTACAATTTCGATCTACGGCGGTGCAATCGGTGGCGGTTGGAGCAACCAAGCACGGGACGAAAGGTAAACGTACGTCTTCGGCTTTGATACATTGTACAGAATTTTGGATGTAAAAGTTTTTTTCAATTGATACATTGTACTGAATCGATGAAGAGTATGAGATACAGAATTTTGGATGTAAAAGTTTTTTCAATTGATACATTGTACTGAATGGTGTTATTTTCTTTTCTGAATGGTGTTATATTCTTTACTAAATGGTGTTATATTATTTACTGAATGGTGTTATATTCGTTTACTGAATGGTGTTATATTCTTTTACTGAATGGTGTTATATACTTACTGAATGGTGTTATATACTTGCTGAATGGTGTTATATAATTATTGAATGGTGTTATTTAAAAAAATACTGTTCCTATAATTAAGGTGGCGGTTATGGTAAGTTTTGAATTAATTGAATTAACTATAAAATTACTTGTTTACCCTTTTGAATTAATTTAGATGGAGGACACATGTCATCTCCACAATATTTCTCACATTTCTCACACTTTTAACATTCTTTACAATAACCTTACCCTATATATATTTCTAGCTTTCATGCACTTCATGTAATTCATATTTTATACTTCCGTATCATATATATATATATATACACACTTCCATTCCATTTATTTATGCATCAATTTCATGTATTTATACCCCAATTTCATTTAATTCTAAACAAAAGTTTTAGATCAAGTTTGATTTTGGTTATTAACTGAAAATAAACAAACCGAACAAACATGGTCAATCTAACAGAATAAACCAAACTGATTAACTAAAAACAGATTGGTTAATAAAATATACTAACCGATTACTTCCATTTTAGAATCGGTTGAAAAACCGAACCAATCAAACCATACACATCCTTGCAGTGTCTGTGTTTCCACCGCATCACACGGCACCCTTCTAGTCTACTTAAATTAAGCAGTGGACATACTAACCCAAGAAAAACCCCTTGTGTTTTGGTGGACAAACGAAATGCCTAAAGTAACGAGTAAACGAGGAAGAGATAATTATAATTGAATTAATTAATAAGATATGAAGGAATAAACTCATGCTAATATTGGTTAATGTCAATTTCAAAAGCAAGTAAACTAACGTGGTAAAGACAAAATACTAATCGTTCACCTAATTTGTTGTCAGTTCAATTTAATTGCACTTTTATTTAGTGGAGCTTTTTAATTTTTTCAACCCATCCCAATTTATCAATCTAATATATTATTTTAATATTTTATACGCAAATGGAAAAAATAGAACTAACCATACGCTCATGATGGATAAGATTACCTTATATTATGTAATTATATTAAGGCTTTATTATTTGTGTTGTAAGTGGATTCATGTGTACAAGCTAATAACAATTTTAAGGGACTTGATCCATAATCAAAAGGAGATATTCTTCAACTTTGATTTCAAACCAAAGTAATTTTCTTTTTTCGATATTAATCTTCAAGTTTCATATATAGTTAGTTTTGTTCTAAATTGTTTATAATAATGTTTATTAATGCTCTCACTTTCTTGATATCTAATTTTCCATTCAATTAATTGCTTGCACTGCCTAGGACGATCCACAATTATTTAGAGACGTTTGTCCTATTTAAAATGTAATAAAGTCACCGGACTACCTTCGTTGAATTGGGAGGTGTGTGTCGAAAAAATGTCTTATGTCCTATATACTATGATATTAACAAGACACGTTCAATAACTATCATAACGTATAATACAATACCATCATGGTATTGATTGTATTTTGCGTAAACGTAGAAACTTGAACTAAGACTACATCATGAACGTAGGTATGATTACACGTAACGTTTCTTTCTAACAAACTTAGCGTATGTGTCTAGATACATGATACTCTTATCCCGTATAGTCATCTATGTATGTTATATTACTATATTGTTTTTTCTTTAATTCAAACTAAAAAATTAAACCTTTTCCCTTCTTCTCAAACCTTTGAACCCCTCTTAATTTCCCCTTCCGGCAACACCCAGGAAAACAACCCCTAGGAACCACATACATTATTTTGGAACATTTTTTATGTGCATATGTTTATATTCCATAGATAACTACAACAACCATCACTAACTAGCTTTTTTCATTTTTTTTATTTTTTATATAATATAACATTAATATGATATATTGATATGGCAATATCATCATAAAAACAAGCCCACCAGCCACTCCCTCAAACCTGTCTCACCAACTCGCATCTAGAAGCAATTATATCTCTCCCTCACACACTCTCTCTCCCCCCTCTATATACACATACATATATGTATGTATCTATATATACACACGCACAACCTCTATATAGTCAAAAGCTTATCAAATCCCACACATCAACAAAACAGCCGGCTTCTCTCTCTCTCTATAAAGAAGTGAGAATTATAAAGCAGCAACAGAATTGAGGTAAATAATAATAATAAAGATGGGAAGGTCTCCATGTTGTGAAAAATCACACACAAACAAAGGAGCATGGACTAAAGAAGAAGATGATCGGCTTATTGCTTATATAAGAGCTCATGGTGAAGGTTGCTGGCGGTCACTACCCAAAGCCGCCGGACTCCTACGCTGCGGCAAAAGCTGCCGGCTCCGGTGGATCAACTACCTCCGCCCTGATCTCAAACGTGGCAATTTCTCTGAAGAAGAAGATGAACTCATCATCAAACTCCATAGCCTCCTTGGTAACAAGTAGGTTACTTATAATTAATTCACCTTTTTATTCTAATTTTTTCTAACATTTATTTAAATTCTTAATTTTCATTTTATTGGTTTCTTGAAATTCTTATCTTTTAATTTCTCCCAAGATTTTTTTTATTTCTTAATTTTTATTTTGATGAACTAAATTTTATTAAATTCTTCAAATTATTAAGTTTTATTTTGATAAATTTTTTATTTTTATATTTAATTAATGTTTTAATACAATTATATCCCTTTAATTTTATTTCCTGTAAAATTATTAATTCTTATTTTACTAATTAATTATATTAAATTCTTAGATTTTATTTTGTTAATATCTTAACTATAATTTTACTGAACTTTTTTCTTAGTTTTTATTTTATCTTTTATTTTTTCCTAACATTATTTAATTTCTACAAATTCTTGATTTTTATTTTCGTATTTAATTTCTCCCAAGATCAATTTCTTCAAATTCTTATTTTGTTTTATTCGTTTCTTTAAAACTTTTTCGATTACTTTCTTAATTTCTTCAAGATCTTAAGTTTCTTTATCATTTTACTTCTCCCATAGTTTAATAAACTTCTTCAAATTCTTAATTATTATTTTACTAATTTCCAGGTGGTCATTAATCGCCGGAAGATTACCAGGGCGAACCGATAACGAGATCAAGAACTACTGGAACACTCATATCCGAAGAAAACTTCTAAACCGGGGAATCGATCCCGCAACCCACCGGCCACTAACCGATCCCAACAACCACCAAACCACCACCATCCCAGCCACAACAAACCACCACAATGCCACCACCCCACACGACATCATTCCAACCACCACGACCACCATCTCATTCTCATCACCCACCACTCCATCCCCACCCCACCACCTCATCAAACACGAACAACAAGATATTAAAATACAAAACAATATTATAAAAGATTACGAAATAAAAACCATCTTGCCGGTGCCGGAAAATCAAGAACAACAACAACAACGGTGTCCGGATTTGAATTTGGAGCTGAGAATTGGCCCACCTCATCATCATAACCAAAACGACGTCGTGCATGCCGTTGAGTATGGTCGGCCGGCGTTCATGACCGGCGGTGGCGGAATAATATGTTTTGCGTGTAGTTTGGGGATAGAAAATAGTAAGGAGTGCAGTTGTAGTTGTACTATTAGTTTGAATGGTACAAGTGGTAAAAGCTTGGGTTATGATTTTTTAGGGTTGAAAAATGGTGTGTTGGATTATAGAAGCTTGGAGATGAAATAAGTTTATTATAAGTTTCATAAGTCAAGTTGGCTAATTTTATATATTTTTTTCAACTAAAATGCTTTGTATTTTTTTTCTTCATAAAAGTATACTAGTTTTTTTACCCGTCGCGCGTTGCGGCGGCGTCATACGCGAAATGATAACGTATAGCCTACAATCAACCAGACTCGTTTCCGAACTACATTGACGTCAAAACATATGATAGCTCAAATTTATACCATCTAATCAAAACGTATTACATGTGACCCGATTTGTTTTCAAACAAAGTTTACGTCAAAACGTACATAAAAAACATTTAATGATTGACCCAACTCGTTTTCAAACAAAAATTACGTTAAAACATAGAAAAACTCGAATTTATACCGATATGTCTATAAAAATAAAAGCGTAAGAAAAATAGTTTTTGGGCAAGCTCGAAACTTTAGAAAGATGAAGTTAGAGGGTTACCTATGACATTATAGTAAAGTGTAGAGGTAGGATGGGTTACATGTCAAAAGTTTGAAGGTTAGAAAGTAGTTAGAAAGTATGGGGGCTTTTTTTGTTAAGTTAAAAAGTAGAAGGCGCATTTTAATTAGATTAGGAAGTTGGTTTTTGTGATGTTAGAAATTTGAGGGGGGAGTTTTATCAATTAAGAAAAGTTGTGGTAAATTTTATCAAAACAGAAAGGTCACCGACCTTTCAATTTGTTATTATATAAATTTGTTCTAGAAGAAGTAAATAGTGATTCCTAATATTCTTGTTTCTCATATGTAATGCCAAATTTTGTAAATGTATTTTGGTATTCTTGTTTCTCATATGTAATGCCAAATTTTGTAAATGTATTTTGGTAGTTTATTACTTTTTTTAGTGTTTTTCAATATTTTTAAAACAACTTGGTTTCAAGATAATTGTTAACATGTGCGGAGGTTGGTGTGAGCCGGGGTGTTCCAGTCTTTCTATTTTTTCGTTTCATAGTGTAAATTTTAACAAAAAGCTTGAAAAATTTTATATGTATTGAGTCCGGCTCCTCTACTTTTTGAAAAAATCTTTCACCTCCTAATTAATAGGTAAGACTGGCAAATCGTGTCTTAACAGGTTTCTGACAGCGCGCACAAAATAAGTTTCAAACATGATTACGACTCGTTTAACTACTTTCTACCTCATGTTTATAAAACAATTATATGTTTTATGTACAAAGATGAATAAATGATAGATCCTAACATTGTAATTTTAATTATTTTAAAAATTAAAAAAGTCAAAGGGTGTATTTTTCAGTCAAACAGGTCTAATCGTGTCTTAACAGGTACCCAATTGCCAGATAGGTCAAGCTTCCCCAATTGTTAATAATAAAACGTTTTGTACCCGTAAAAAAATACACTAGATCATGAGAATTGAGAAATACTAGATCTTAAAGGTCGTTAGCACGCTTTAAACGAATTGGTTGTGAATAGGTAGAAAACTTCATAGGTTTACAAACAAAGTTATAAAGATCTGTATAAATATTTTAGATGATGAAAATAACATAAGTCATTTGTTTGGGTTTGTAGATGTTGGTGGCGGTGGTGTTTTGTGGACAATCACGCGTGATGTTTCAGTCATCACTCACCTTCCCAGGTAGCCTAATAATTAACTATATTTTTATCGTTTATATAAACGAGTTTATGTACATGTACATAAACGCATACATATACTGACGACGGGCCAATGAGGAACCCCATTTACCCGTTTTGAGCTGTCACCAGGCGGGCCCAACAGATGAGGCCCAAGAGCAGTTTATCTTGCCCACTAAGTTTCTCTTATGCAAAATGAGCGGGAAGAAAGGTACCAGAGAACACAGGCAACACTTAATGCCTGATATGAAGAGAATCTCGGCTGGCATTGTACTTCTCAAGCCGGAAACATTTAATGAGGCCATAATCTTACCGTTAGGGGCCAGACACGTGTCTGAGCCCCCCAAAGGCTCTCAGAATCCGTTACATCATCTCATTAAAATATCCCACATGAGAGATAAGGAATCCGGGTTATATAGGGCAGAAAGGAGATGATCAAGGGGCAGACTCAAGGTATCGCATTAGTTACTCTCTCATTTATTCCGATCAATATTCTCGGCATTCAATACACACACATTAATTAGATTCACACCATAGAGAAATATTTCGGTGATCAAACTCATCGGAATAAACTTCTCATACTCTCCGGTAAGCTTACTTATCCTCACGTCGGAGCTTGGTTACGGATCCCCCCTCCGGGGCCCTCCGTAACGAGGCTAACGGTTTATTTTCTTGTAACCACAGCAGCTGGGATATCTAGACGTCAGCGAAGACCCTTTGAACGTCATCAGGGATTTGGGTATTCGACATTGGCGCCATCCGTGGGACTATACAGTCTGGCTGGTATTCCCACTCCGAAACTCCGACGTTGAGATAACCCACTTCACGAGAAACAACATGGCAATACCACCCAGCTCAGGTACCATCCAAACGGTGCAGAATGATCAAGATAATGTCACGGTGGAAGACATAACTCATGAGGAAGAGAACGAAAATCAGGTGGAAATTCTGGAAAAGGAGGAAGCCATTACCCCAGATTTTGTTGCCATGCACAGAGAGAAGTTAAAAAAGCATCTTGATGATCTAGAAAAGACAAGAGAAACTTGACAGCCTCAGGGCTAGACTGTCCTTCGACACACCTTCCAACCAGGAAGGGGTGGATCCGCAAAACAAAAACGGTGGCAACGACCCTCTAGAAACCTTCATAACAGCCCTAAGGCAGATATCCTCGGAGGAGAGAGAAGATCTCATTACAGGGAAGAAACGACGATCTGGATTAGCCTTGCCTCCCTCGGGACTTAGCTGAGATCTCAAAATTCACTAGGAGGGTCGCCGAAGCACCCATGCCCCCTAAGACGAAGCTGCCTCCGAATTTCGACAGATACGACGGGACAAGAGATCCCAAGGACCATCTCCATGCTTTCAAAGGAGCAGGACAGCTGGGACGGTGGCCCATGCCAGTTTTGTGCCACATGTTTGTGCAAACTCTGACGGAGGGAGCCAGGCTCTGGTTTGACAGCCTTCCCCCCGGAGGAATTGATAGCTCTGAAGAGTTAAGTGAGAAGTTTTTGAGGAACTTTGGACAACAAATAAAAGTGATCAAAAACCCAAAAGAAAAAATGCATATAAGGCAGAGGGACAACGAACGGATAGATCAATACATGGAGAGGTTTGTCAAGGAGAGCATGAATATCAACGATGTCCCGGAGGTCATGAAGATCAGTAGTTTCATTAATGGGTTAAAACACGCACAACTATGTGAGAAGCTGGGGGAGGAGTTCCCACACTCATTTGACAACCTTATGGACAGGGTTAGGGCTTTCGTCAGAGGCAAAGACACGGTTAGCAAAGGTAAGGAGATGGATACGCCACCCCGGAGGGTCAACCCCGCTGCAAAACCTCCCGAAAAAGGTACTCCTTACTCAAGAAAACCAGCTCTTGATAGAATGTTGCATGATAGAACAAGGTCCTTGTATTCCCCTTATAGGCCTCAGGGGAGAGGCCCATTCCCCTATTCCGACAGCTTCACCCCTCTCACCAAAACTCCAAGTGAAATACTAGCCACTGAGAGGGTGAAGAATACCTTCCCAAGACCACCGCCTATAAAGTCGGGGCCAAAGGCACAACCGAACGAATACTGTGATTTCCATAAGGGCTTCGGCCATAAAACTGATGATTGTATGTATCTAAATAGGGAAATAGAGGTCGCGGTAAAAACGGGTAAACTGGCTCACTTGGTTAAAGAAATAAAGGAAGGAGGAGACCGCAAGGGAAAAGATGTAAGGGAGCCTGGAAGGGCGGATGTAGACATGATTTGGAGGAGGGATGAATTTGAGACCACCCGGAGTGTAAAGGCCAGAATTCTGGGCTCCCCAGACTGCATGAAAGCTCCCATCTTGATGACACACCTGGAGGAGAACGAGGTGTAGCGACTCCCCCTTAACATTTCAGCCATAATAGCCGGTCACAAGGTGGACAGGATATATGTGGACGGGGGAAGCGGGGTAGAGGTGATATATGAGCATTGTTTTCTCAGATTTAACAGGGACGTAAGGGATAGGCTCGAGGAGGACTCTATCCCCTTAGTGGGTTTCAACAACAGTGTGTCACACCCCTTGGGAAAGATCAGACTCCCATTTACAGTCGGGGTAGGAGATCGAGTCCGAACCATAAACTTAACTTTCACAGTGGTCCGAGCACCCTCGAAATACAATGCAATTCTGGGAAGGCCTGAGATTGGAGATCTGCAAGCACAGGTATCAACCCCACACAGAGCTCTAGTGTTTCAAACGCCAAAAGGCTTGGCCTGGGTGAAGTCTGCATATGAAGTAGTTTCTTCTGTATCCGAGGGAGAGATATCTGAGAAACGCCAAAAGGATGGAGTCGAAGAGTGGGTCCTTTGTGACAGGTTTCTGGAGCAGACAGTTAAAGTGGGAAGTCACCTGAGTGACAAATGCAAAAGTGCTCTCAAGGAACTGCTTCTCCTCAACATAGACGTGTTTGCATTTCAGCACGGAGACATGACAGGAATCCCAAGAAGCCTGACCGAACACCGACTCAATACATATACCTGGGCAAAACCAGTCAAGCAAAAGAAGCAGAGCATGGGCCCCAGCAAGAGGAGGGTCGCCTGTGAATAAACCAGGAAGCTGCTCAGAGCCAGAATAGTAAGAGAAGTGAAATATCCGTCCTGGGTTGCTAACCCATTCATGGTCAAAAAGAAAGACGGGGGATGGAGGATGTGCATTTACTTTCAAGACCTGAACAAAGCGTGCCCCAAGGACTGCTATCCCCTCCCGGAGATAGACGTCCAAGTGGATTCCTTATCTCAGTACCCCCTAAAGTGCTTCCTGAACTCTTACAAAGGATATCATCAAATTCAGATGTCAATAGAGGACGAAGAGAAGACCGCCTTCATCACAGACGAGGGAACGTTCTATTACACCAAGATTCCCTTCGGGCTAAAAATGCGGGGGCCACCTACCAAAGGTTCATGAACACTCTTTTCATAGAACAGCGGGAGCGGAACTTGGAAGTATATGTCAATGACATTGTGATAAAAAGCCTGACTGAGATGGCTATGATAGACGATATAGCCGAGACCATTCGAGCCATGCAAGATGTGAATATGAAGTTAAACCACGGGAAGTGCTGCTTCGGGGTAGAAGAAGGGAAATTCCTGGGAGTAGTGGTTACTAAGGGCGGAATCAAAGCTAATCCGGAGAAAAATCAAGCAGTAGCCGAAATGCGATCCCCCAGGTCCCTGAAAGACATCCAACAGCTGAATGGGAGGCTAATCGCCTTGAACCGCTTCTTATCAAAGGTAGCTGACAGGACCCTTCCCTTCATGAAGGTACTAAAGGAGTGTCTCCAGACGGACAGGTTTAAGTGGACCTCGGAGGCGGAGAGTGCTTTCCAAGAAATGAAAGATTACATCTGCAAGCTCCCAACCTTAGCTACCCCAGTACCCGGGGAGGATCTACTCTTGTATCTATCTGCCTCAAAGACAACCATAAGTGCGGTCATGATGGTGGAACGGGAAGGAAAGCAGATACCAATATACAACCCTAAAGGGTCCTGAGGAACGTTATATGCCCCTGGAGAAGTTAGCTTTATCTCTTGTTTTTGCATCCCGGAGACTCAGGAGGTATTTCCAAGGGCACATGGTAACCCTAATGACGGATCAGCCACTCCAAAAAGTTCTAAGTAGGCCGGAATTATCGGGTCGACTATCTAAATGGGCGGTAGAGCTGGGGGAACACTCCCTGGAGTTCAAACCCAGGACGGCCATGAAGGGAAAAATACTGGCCGACTTCTTGGCAGAAGTTCCTGAGGATGAAGAAAAATAGCTTTTAAAGTGGGAAGCCTTGGAGAGGGAAGAGAAAGAGAAGGAAGACGAGGCAGTATGGAGACTACTCACAGATGGAGCCTCCAGCGAAGAGGGTAGCGGAGCGGGCATTACGTTGATAAGTCCTGAGGGAGTTAAGCTAACATACGCTATCATGCTGGACTTTGAAAATACCAACAACACCGCAGAATATGAAGCCCTTTTAGCAGGGATGAGGCTAGCCAAAAAGATGAAAGCAAAACATGTGGAGGCCAGTATAGACTCACAGTTAGTGGTCAAGCAATACCAAGGAGAATATGAGGCTAAAGACAGCACAATGGCTCAATATGTGGCAAAGGTAAAGGAAACCGCCAAGGCTTTCCAGACCTTCAAGCTAAAATATATCCCCCGCGAGAGAAACAGGAAATCCGATGCCCTCAGCAAACTGGCCTCCGTGGCGTTTGACCATCTAGCAAGAGAAGTTAAAGTGGAAGTCCTGACTTCCCCCTCTCTTGACACAGCAGAGGTGGCTACAATCGGGGATAAAAAAGAGACATGGATTACACCGATTGTAAGATTCCTAAGAGACGGGGAATTACCCGAGAGAGACTGGGCAGCCAGAAAAGTAAGAGTCAAAGCTTTACAATATGAGTTGATTGATAGAGAGCTTTAACGGAGGTCATACCTGGATCCATCCCTGAAATGCGTCGATAATGAAGAGGCTAAGTATGTGATCAGAGAAATACATGAGGGGATTTGTGGGATGCATTCTGGGCCAAGGACAGTAGTGGCAAAGGCAATGAATGCGGGGTTCTATTGACCCAGAATGTTTGAGACAGCATCAGAGGAAATAAAGAGATGTGACAATTGCTAGGTCCATGCACCCATGACTCACCGCCACAAACACCCAATGATACCTGTCTCAACGTCTTGGCCCTTCCAGAAGTGGGCTATCGACATAATCGGACCATTCCCAGAGGGTCCGGAAGGGGTAAAATACGTGGTGGTTGCCATTGATTATTTTACCAAATGGATAGAGGCAAGACCCTTGGCAAAAATAACCGGGGAGCAGATGAGGCGGTTTGTACTAGACAACATTATCTGCAGATATGGGGTCCCGAAGGAGCTCGTGAGCGACAATGGTGTACAATTTGCTGGAAAACCCTTCAGGCAATGGTGTGAGCAGATGCACATACACCAAGTATTTACTTCCATCACACATGCTCATAGCAACGGGCTAGTGGAAAGAGCAAATCAAAGCGTCATCAAGGGAATGAAGGGGATACTTGGAAGGAAACAAAAAGGATGGCTGGAGGAATTACCATTTGTGCTATGGGCATACAGGACCACTCCCAAGGACTGCAACAGGGAAACTCTTTTCAGCTTAACTTACGGGATGGTGGCTGTCATCCCGGCCGAAATAGGGTCCCCGACCGCCAGAATGAAGCTCAGGGAGGCCGAAAACGAACAAGACCTCCGGATGAACCTGAATTTGCTTGAAGAAAGAAGAGAAGTGGCAGCAGTCAGGGAGGCCAAGTACAAAAAGCAGCTTGAAAGCTATTACAATGCCAGAATGAAAAAACTCAACCTCGTCCCGAGGGATTTGGTCTTGAGAGCAAACGAGGCCAGCCTGCAAGAGAACACCGGAAAACTAGGGCCCAACTGGGAGGGACCTTACCGGGTTACATGGGCAAACGGAAAAGGAAGTTGCAAGCTGTAAATATTTCAAGGCAAAGAGGTTCCCAGGACATGGAACCTCATGCAACTCAGGAAATACCACATATGAGGCATAAAAAGGCCTTTTAGGAAAAAGGGCCAGGGAGCCACTTTTGTAATAGTTAACTAATAATCAGGGGCTTACCCCCAAGAAAAAATCTTTTGTAAAAACTTGTACTGGGGAACTTAGCTCCCAAGAAATGAATGACAAACGGACAACTCACTTGTCCCCTTTTGACAAAATAACAGGTGTTATGCCAAGGCAGACGTGCCCAGAAAGGCTATAAACCTAACAACAAACGAACACACGTGTACAAGGTATACCTAACATACTAAACGCCCGACTGTGGGGCAAAATAGGGTCTAACTAACCCAAAGAAAACGGACAAACAAGCCAAAAACATAATCTTACATTATAGACTTGTCCAGCGATTGTCCTCGAACAGAAAATCCTGGTTATAAAGCAAACCATGAATACAACATACTTTTGTAAACAAACTAACAAAAGAAGTTTTTCATGCACGAATTACGAAGTGAATGAACAACAGGAAGCCCCATTTGCCTTAAAAAGAAAAGCTAATATACAAGCTAGAAAGCCTGGTAGACAGACTAAAACACAGTTTCTCGTAAATACACTACGAACAACAAGAAGTCTTCAGGAAAATGCCGACCTGACCCCTGGCAAAGACTCCTGCAAAAAAAAAAAAAAAAAAAAAAAAAAAAAAAAAAAACAGGCAAAAGCAAGACAACAATGTACAGTCATAAGTCATACGATTAAGTACCAGGAAAGCCCCTTCACAAAGGCTCTCCCCCCAGGTATCAAAAAGTTAAAAGTATCATAGATTGCATAATTGTTTAGATTACAACCATATCGAAGTAGGTTAATGTTCAAAAATTACTGGGGATCAGCACCAGATATAGATTTCGGAGACGGGGGACCGGCAGAAGCTAGCAGGGCTTTCAGTTCGTTGATGGACATCATGGGATGCTCCAGGATCTTTTCAAGAAGGGCTGGGGTCTTACCCCCAAACTCCTTGTCCAGTTTAGACAGCCGCTTCTTAGCCTTGGAATCATAAAGCGGAGTCTCCTTCCTGCCCAAGCCCTGAGCAGAGTAAATATACCCATCCTTTAAGCCTGCCTGGTAACCCACATCTCGGTAACCCCGGTAGATCTGCTCAAGACTACTCTTAAACTCCTCCGACTGAGAGACGGCAGTAAGGAAGGCTCCAAAACCCTCGGTGATCAGCCAGTGCTTTTCCTTGGCCAATCTCTGGTTATTATCCGACGCCATTCCATACTCAGCGTACATCATATCCAGATCTTTCTGAGAAACAGAGTCAAGCTCCCTTTGGTGTTTCAGCTCAGCGACTAACTCCTCCTTCTCCTCTACCAAAGCTGCCATCTCCCTCTCCAAAGCTCGCTCCCTCCGCTCCAGCATAGTTCCAGCCCCCTGAATAAAATACATCATGGGAAATCCAAAAACAATCAAAAAAAGGGGGGAGATGGGAGAAAGGTTATGCACCTTTTCTTCTTGCAGTCTACGCTCAGCCTCAACCACTTGACATCGGAGTTCAGCGGCAACAGATTGAGAAGTCTTAAGATCATTCTTGAGTCCTTCATTTTCTTTCCTCAGATCATCAACCCGCTGCAATATGCCGACGCCCCTGAAAAAACCCTCACAGAGTGACATGCTATACTGATCGTCGAAAAGATCATCCCTCAAAGCAGAGTTCATAAACCTATGGGAAGGAGGAACAGCATGACTCAAAAAATCCCTGATAGTTTCGGGGGTCCCTACCACCGAAGACTGGGTGATTTTCCACTTAGCGACATAGGTGAAAGGAAGGGCATCAGCAAACAGGGGAGCCAAGTGGGATCGATGAACAAGACCCTCAAATTGAGAAGGTTTACTAGTCCCGGTTGCATGATGAGGAGAGATCTCAAAAGCCGGAGTAATATGAGCAGCATTTACCTCCGGGGTTTTGTCCCTAACACGAGAAGAAGAGGGGGCAGTAGGGATTTCGATAGGAGCATGAGAACTTCCCTGCCCAAAGCAAAAAGGGGATGAAACATTAAGAACGTATCAAGACAAAGCAAATCTAGAATAGGAGATAAAAAGTGAACTCACCAACAAAGGTTCACTCACAAAGCTGGAGGACCGCAGATGTTTAGACAAAGAGCCCTTAACCCCAATAGGGGGAAGCTCGGAAGCAGCTTTTTGTCGCAGGAGGAGCCTTTTGCCCACTGGCGCTCCGGAGCCTCAGCCGGATGTCACGAGGGGCAGGGGCTGGCTTGGGGCTAACAGCTTTCCTCTTACGAGCCAGACGGCTCTCCAGGTTTTCCTCATCATCATCATGACTAGAATGCCTAACTTGAAGAGGGTCAGGGGAACTCTCTTCCCCATTAGAAGAAGTCACCCCCACCTTCTTCCACAGCAACAGAGCCCCCGGACTGAACAGACCCTCCAGTAACCTGCATCTCAACACCCCGGTTCAACCTCATCACCAACCACAACCTTAACTTCTCGAGAATCCCCCTGAAGCAACCTCCACAGAGTTAACTCTGCAAAAAAAAAAAAAAAATGCTAAAGATGACTACACAAAACCAAAAAAAAAAAAATAGGGGCAGCAAATCAAGAGCAAAAGGATACCTTTTTTTACCAAAAAAAGCCCTGGGTCGAACTGAATAGGAAGGGCTCAGCCCTCCCATAGCCAAGATCCCCTCAGAAAAAGTAAAGGCTCTCGTTGGATTCTCATACATTCGCTTCTATTGGACGATTTCATCAGCAGACATAATAGAAACACTGTCCTCGATAGCAGCCTCGATATCCCTCGGCGGTGGAGACTCCGGTAGCATAGCAGCAGAGACAAAAATAAACCTACTCTTCCATTCTTTAGGATAAGTGGAAGTTGGCATGAAGGTATAACAAGGCCGAGACACACTATCTTTCCGTTTGGCGAAGGTGAACCAATCCCCATCAGAAATCAGTTTATAAAACATGCAGAACAAGGGAACAGACGGCTCGCCGGAAACAGCCGCACAAGATAACTCAAAATGTACCACCCTCATAAACCCTAGCGGGTGCAGTTGGGAAAAATGAATTCCGAAGTGACGAAGTAAAGCTATCTTAAAGGGGGAAAGAGGGTACCGAACTCCATAGGAAGAAAACGCTAAAGTATAGAGAACAATCCTGTCTGGTGTGCATACAGCCGGTTCATCAGGACCTGGTAGAGTCGGAGAAAAACGCTTGGGAATCTTGTAGGTCTCAACGAAGGACTCCAGATCCTTCACCGTCAAAACATACCGAATTACAGAACGGCCGGTACGGCTCATGACGAAGAGAGAAAACAGTGATTGGAAAGATGTGAGGAAGGGAGACAGAAGGGAAAAAACTGATGAAGGAAAATGGGAAAATTCAAAAGGTTATGTAAGTATTTTAAGAGGGTAACTGAATTGGAAAGAGAAAAACCGTCACATCAAGGTCATTTCAAAATTAAAACTGTCGTGCACGTGTATGGGAGAGATTAAACCCCCGCCGTCGATCACCTGTGATTAATGAGTCTCGATAAGATTAGGGGAACGTGATGATTACCTGGGGATGGGCCCACTTCTTCAGCCCAATAGAGTTGTTCCCGTGAACAGTTATGGCTCAGCCCCGGATCATGAGATTTGAATCTCAGAACCAGGGACTAAAGATGACTTGACGACGGGCCAATGGGGAACCCCATTTACCCGTTTTGGGCTGTCATCAGGCGGGCCCAACAGATGAGGCCCAAGAGCAGTTTATCTTGCCCACTAAGGTTTCTCTTATGCAAAATGAGCGGGAAGAAAGGTACCAGAGAACACAGGCAACATTTAATGCCTGATATGAAGAGGATCTCGGCTGGCATTGTACTTCTCAAGCCGGAAACATTTAATGAGACCATAATCTTACCGTTAGGGGCAAGACACGTGTCTGAGCCCCCCAAAGACTCTCAGAATACGTTAGATCATCTCATTAAAATATCCCACATGAGAGATAAGGAATCCGGGTTATATAGGGCAGAAAGGAGATGATCAAGGGGCAGACTCAAGGTATTGCATTAGTTACTCTCTCATTTATTCCGACCAATATTCTCTGCATTCAATACACACACATTAATTAGATTCACACCATAGAGAAATATTCTGGTGATCAAACTCATCGGAATAAACTTCTCATACTCTCCGGCAAGCTTACTTATCCTCACGCCGGAGCTTGGTTACGGATCTCCCCTCCGGGGCCATCCGTAACGAGGTTAACGGTTTATTTTCTTGTAGCCACAGCAGCTGGGATATCTAGACGTCAGCGAAGACCCTTTGAACGTCATCAGCGATTTGGGTATTCGACATATACGTTTTAAGAGTTGTTGACACTTAATTTATATTATCAATACTTTCTATCTTCAACGATAGTTGTGTAATTTCAAATCAGTGTTTTAAACTAATTTGTCTTATCATTTTGCCATGATCAAGGACTTTAATTTCATTGACTGGTGGTATATGTTAATACATTTTTAGCCTCTAATGTCATACTAGTGTTACATATGTTGTCTAATTCTATCGACATATAAGGTAATCATAATTTTATCCTTAGATTTTCATCAATTAATTTAACCTTGTAACTTTGTAATTAGTATTAACTTTTGGTTTACATAGTGTTTTAATATTTAGATATATTATACTTTAAAGGCTGAGGATCATTTCAGAACTCTAAATAATTACAGAATTTTCAGAACTCCTAATAAACAATTGTTTTATATATAAATTTCTGTATCTAGGGTACTTTTATCATTTATCATATGTATTTTTATGATCACATACATGTTAAGAGTTGCTTGCATATGTATAATAATCAAATTGTATATATGTGTAACAACTAATTACATATATGTAAAAAAAACCGGTTTACATATGTCTAATCATAAAAGTACATACTAAAAAAATGATAAACTAGTTTTAACATGTATGTAACCATAAAAATACATGGAAAAAATGATAAAAGTGCTCTAAAAAAAAAAACTAAATAAAACGGTTGTTTATTAAGAGTTCTGAAAATTCTGCAATTATTTAGAGTTTTGAAATAAACTCAACCCATACTTCAAAAAACTTATATACGTATTTTATTTACTTTTGTTATCAACATTTCAATGCAACTTTAATTGAAAATTTTAGTTGTCTCCAAATATAACAAAATTATATATTCAATCATATTTAAGGGTTCAAAGTAGTGGCGGATCTAGAAGAAAATCTAGGGGTATCCTAAACACTTTTCTTGGACCTAGGGGTATCCTAGTATTTGCTCAGGTGTATATGGTACATAAAACGAAGAAGAAAAGAAAGTTTTTTCAGTTATTTTGCACTTCGCCAACAATGTAGAGGTGTAACCCGAGCTATCCCTAATTAATTACATGCTAGCTCTGCCCCTGGTAAAGTATTTTGGAAGAAAGTTATCTATGATATATTATTAGTATTATTGTTATTATTTCATTATTATTTAACATGTTTTCAAGACTCGACTTAAAGATAATTACCTATCTAAGCGTATATCATATAGCATAAGCTATAGACAAAAAAAAAAATATTCTCAACTTTAGTTAATGCTAATTAAAGGCTTTTATATCATGAAAAGGATTAGCAGACCCAACAATCACACGTAAGGGAGCTAAATTTCTACTACTTATTCAATGGCACACCTAACTTATGAGTGGAACGTCCAAATTACCTTGAGTAGATTCCATCCGTCTAACCAATAATAATTAAGTGATATTTTAACATTGTTTAATCCGTTATAAACAGTCATCTTAATAGCAAGCTAGTTTTTAACAGCTTAAATTACATCAAATCCGTTATTGGCGATGATCAAATCCTTAAACTCGAGATGAACAACACCTTAACTCCAATTATTTTTCCAATTGAACTCAACCCTTACCCTAATAGCACACTAGTTGGACATGCTTCATAACCCTATAGCATCATAAATAATTTAAAAATTAAATACAATAACTAGTTTTAAACAAAATATAAACTTTATCTTTTATTGTGGATTTGAAAAAAAAAAAAACAAAGACGGTTTAAAAAGGGTGATCCCATAGAAGCAGTGGCGGACCTAGGAATTTTTTTCTGGGAGTGCGGATGAATGGTTTAACCATATTTTCAAGAGGTGCGATCGGGTTTTTTGCCTAAAAATACACTAGTTGTTTCTGGTCTACTTCATAAAGACACATGCCTCTTAGATACGAGGTCTCATGTATAAAACCTAGGATTATTGATGTAAAATAAGAAGTAACACTAAGCCGATAAAAAAGAAGAGATGGTTTAGAAACACTTAACCATACCGGATATTAAAACGATTCCCAGCCCAATCAGATTGTGACAACATTGCTTGTATTTTGAAGACTTTGTTCGTTGATTGAAAACTTGTTTGACCTTTTATCCAAATATACGTTCGGTGTGAATTCACGCATTTCTTTTTCAAACCAATCATGAAAATAGGAAAACATGATATGGAATTTTGGCGTTCAAGAAATAAACATAATAAAATAATAAGAAGGAAACGGTTCACATTTTGTCCGGTACGTGGAACTAACATGCACATGTCAGAGAACGAAAGCAAAGCGTTTGAAAATGGATTGGGGTGGTTGCAAAAATCAGAATGATGTTTTGGACTGATAGATGAATGGATAATACTCAGTTTGAGAGTATCTCCATTATTTTAGCTTTTCCAAAATTGAAGTTGTAATCTTTAGGCTGGATGGTGTGGGCTGTCGGCTTTTCGCCCCCTCTCCACATCATCATGTTAACGCCTGGCACACCGACCGGGCAGCTAAAGCCTAAAGGAGGCGTCAAAAATGGGTTCGTGAGTGGCTTAACGAGTATTATGGTGTGGATTGTGGTGGTAGGGATGACCATCAATTATAAGCCTCCGTTTAGAGGTGGGCGCCACCCCACACCCTTTAGCCTTAAAGAAACAGACTACACTAAAGCCATGCGTTCAGTGGCGGCTTTGTTGGTGTGCGGGGAAGACCTTTGCACAAGGCCCGTAATTTCAAGGGGCACGCGGTTTTTTGAAAAAATCCGATATATATGTTATTTTTTTAAATAGTAAATACATACCAATTCCAATATATGACCATTTACAAATCATTTTTTATGGTTGAGAATATAGCTCACTTGGCATTAGGTTTATTGAGCCCAATACTAATTTGATTTTTTTAAATAATAATAAAACATTACGGAAGAGCATATTTTTTCTAGCTCGAACAAGGTATGTGAATTTTCAGAGACGTCTCTGCATGCGTTATACTCATGAGGTTCCTCGCTACTCACATCTCCTCACACATTATGCTAATTAGCAGTGTATTATTCCCACGTCAGCGTTCATCCCCACATCTTCTCCAAGTCCTTTGTTCAATTATTGGTTTTACTCCCCAAACCAACGCCTATCTAATATAGAATTAAACATTAAAATATTTATTCTTTTTTGATGTGTGAGCATATAAAGTTAAAGAAATAACAAATTAGTCGAAGACCCACATCGTACTTCACTTTGATAGGTTTTTATCGTAGAATCGTAGATCGTTAACTACTATATAGTTTTTGTTTTTTTTTTTTCTATTTTTTTATTCTTTTAGATTAGTTATTCTTAATGTATGTATCAATGCAAAGTTTGGTCAAACTTTGTATGTTAGCATCAAAATATATAAAATTTCTGTTACTTACAAAACTTGGTTAGGTAAGTTTAATAATCCAATTTCTTAACTAGAAATGAATGTGTGAGACTTGGGTTTGAAGGATGAAGTCGTGAGATGTTTTGTCTTCACTGTTTGAGATATTTAAGTGTTTTTAGGCGAATGTTAGAGTAACCCTACTTCTAAACAACACCAAATTAATCATAATTTATCCTATTCTAGAAATTGAATCTTGGTCTTCTCTCAAGAGAAAATAGTCTCTACCAACCAACCAACCAACGGTGGAATGGTAGTGGAAAGATTTCAGGTTTTTTAACTGGTTCACTGACTACGAAAGGTTAGTAATTTATTAAATAGTGTAAGGGTTCGTGTTTGAGCTATGTAAGATATAAAATAATAAAAACATAACATATTGTCCGTTTCTCTTTTAAGACCGAGTGTAGAGTCAATTAAACAATTACACATCACATTTTTTTTATTGAAATATGCAAACACTTTTCAACCATTACAGATAGTATAACTATTACACATAATCTTACTATACGATCATTACATTTTGAGAATGGTTTGCAATTGTTTTTTTTACTATTTAGTTAAAATATTACACATAGTCCGACGATACGATCTTGCAACATAAACTGAATCAAAACCATAAGATAATTAATAATTATTTCTTATGGGTCATGCTAGCTGCACACGCCCAAAATTATTTTCACACCCCAAAGCGCCGCGCTATGGCCAAAGCGCGGCGCTTCGATCGACAAAACGTGCTTCGATTGACGTTTGAAACATTCGTTACTGTTTGACAGACATAAAGCTGATCATGATGTTTTGTCGTTAACCCTAAGCGCCGCGCTTTGGCCATAGCGCGGCGCTTCGACCCCAACTTTCACCCTTTTCCCCTTTTAAAAGCAACATGTGACTCTGTGAGACATACATTTCGATCACACACTGTCTTCGATATATATTTCTTTCCACATTTCAGATCCGTTGTGTTTCTTCTCAAAATAACGCGCGGTTTTGCTGTATTAGTTACATCTCTTGAAAAAACGATGTCGTGGTTAAACAACTATATTTTCGGTCAATATTCTGACGAGACAGTTGTTCCTGATTCTTACGAGGGGACCGCTATTTCTGACTCGTATGAGAAACCGGTCTCGTCCAACTTGAGGGAGGCAGAGGTTGTATCTGGCATTCATTATCGTGATAACACGGTGACGCTGGATTTGAATACCCCTGTGGAGGACCCTTACGCACAACAAGGTTATTCGAATTTCGGTTACGGTGGCGAGTACAGCTTTGTACAGCAGGAGTGTGGTCCAAACGACAGTTACGGTTGTCAACAGAGCTTACAAGGTTATTCGAATTTCGGTTACGGTGGCGAGCACAACTTTGAACATCAAGTATATTCGGACCTCGGTGACGATGGTGAGCCGGGGGATGTGTCTGTTGACGAGGAAGGCTGTTACCCGGTTACGTTTTCGTTTGATACGACGCAGACCTTTTCGTCACGTAAAGAGTTGGTGCGTTGGGTACAAGACACGGCAAAAGACAACGGTTACCTCATTGTGACTAAGAGGTCGAATAAAAGAGGAGAGAATTACAAGATTTGGTTTCAATGTACTTTTGGTGGGGAGCATAAGAGTATAGCTACACAGAGGAAAACGGGTAGCAAGAAAATAGGCTGCCCGTTCGAGATGATCGGGTTTTCGGAATCATCCGGAAGTGTTTGGAGGATAGAGGTGACGAAGGCGAAGCATAACCACACTCCTATTGAAAACTTAGAGGGTCACGCGTATGCGAGAAGGCTTTCTTCGGAGGATACAAAACTGGTTAAGGAGCTGGCAGAGCAAGACATTCCTAACCAAAGTATCTGGCGAACGCTGACAAAAAACAATCCGGCTAGAAAGCTTATTCCGAAAGATATACACAACGCTGTTCAGAAGATCAACGCCGAAAAAAATGTCGGTAAGTCTCCGATGCAAAAAACTTGAAAGCATTCTTCTCGAAAAAAATTACACTTATTACATGCGCACGAATGAGATATCAAACGAAGTTGAAGATGTCTTCTTTGTTCACGAAAGATCATTCAATATGTGGTGTGCCTTCCCGCATGTGCTAATTATTGATGCCACCTACAAAACGAACATGTACAACCTGCCATTTGTTCAGGTCGTAGCCATGACGTCGACAAACAAATCGTTTGCGGCTGCTTGTGCGGTAATTTCCGCTGAGAAGTCAGAGAACTACCTATGGGTGTTGCAGAGGATCAAGTCTATGCTGGTAGGATGTATGGAACCGCGGGTGATTTTAACAGACAGGGATTTTGCGCTGATGAACGCGTGTGAACAAGTTTTTCCAAAAGCGCATAAGTATCTTTGTCGGTTCCATATTCAACAAAATATTAATAAGAACAGCAAGAAGAAATTCTCTGACAAGGATTGGAAAGAATTCGTACGTAGTTTTTGGTTATTGTGCGAGTCTACGACCGAGGAAATATACAGGTATAACTTGGAAAACTTTGAAGCACAGCTGAAAGAAGATGACCGTGAACGTAGGTATTTCTTACATAATTATGTTCAAATTTTATATAATAACAAAAACTGACTATTTACGTTTTTTTTAATTTTAGAGGTTTTTGATTATATGAAGAAATCCTGGTTGGATCCGTACCGTGAAAAGTTTGTATCATGCTGGATTAACAAAACTATCAACTTTCACCAAACTACGACCAACAGGGTTGAGGGCATGCATGCAACACTAAAAAGTCACTTTCCAAGTCATCGCAACACACTGGATAAACTTGTACTGTATGTTGATCATGTTGTTGATAGACAATACACCGAGATTAGTACAAGCTTTGAAACAAGCCTCCGAAAAGTGATGACGCACCACAAGAAGCAGCCCATGCTTGCATATATTCTCAGAAAGGTTTCAATATATGCGATTGAGCTTTTGAGTAGGGAACTAAAACGTAAGGAAGACGGGTTGAGAGCCTACGATGCAAGCTGTGGTTGCCAACTTTTTACCAGCTGTGGTTTGCCATGTGCCTGTCGTTTGGAAAAGTTGGAAAATAAAGGTAATTAATATCTTTGACCTTTCTCGTTATGATTCTGCCACCTAATTTGTTTTCATCCACAGGTCAGCAACTCCGGATCACACACATAGACGTGTTCTGGAAGAAGCTTAACTTCAAGCCTGCAAAGAAAAACATAGAGGATATCGATGTAGACGCAGAATTTGAAAAATTGAAACAAAAGATCGATCCAACACCCCCTCAGGTGAAAAGGAGCTTCTTTGAAAAGTTTCAGCAAATCCTCAATCCAGGGAACAATAACAAAAAACCTCCTGCTGTTCTGAAGAAAACTCGTGGTCGCCCAACATTGAAAACGCAGGAAGAAAGAAAGGTTGAAGCCGCTAGAAAAAGCTCGTACATTCCGTCGGAAGAAACTTGGGTCGAGGCCTCAGATGATCTTCCCCGTCACAGCTCGTACATATCACTCGAAGATTCTAGAAGACAAAAGAATACCAAACCGATCAACCTGCACCCTGATTTCCCGATGATCAAGCTCGGTCCTAAGACGGATATAGCGATCCGCCACTACGCATCTCAGATTCCCGAAGTGATCCAGCCATAGCGGGGCGCTTCGACCCCTCGCTATAGCTGAAGCGGAGGGTCCTTCTCCCCCATTTCAAACCAAACACCCAAACACACACAAACAGTGCGATTCCGGCGGGGTCACAGGCGAGGAGGAGATTGAGCATATGGAGGCTGAGGGAGTGGTGGGAGATGAGGGAGAGCAGCCGGCATGTCCGTACCTGCAGTTTCCGGCGGGGTCACAGGCGAGGAGGAGATGCGCGAGTTTGCGCACCATCCCCATTGGGGAGCATGTAGGGATAGATTGGGGCCTGCTGGAGACCGTGGGAGAGGCCCCGCGGGCGCGTGAGATAGTTGGACTAGATACTCCTTGGTCGCGCCTATTTGAGTTAGCGATGGAGGACTCGTACCCTGAGGTTACGTGGGAGTTTCTTTCCACGTTTACATACGCGCCGCATCCGGCGGATTACGTGGAGGACCCGGATTTTCCAGTCCACGAGGTTACATTCCGTCTCGCCGGTCAGGAGTTTCAGATGAGTGTGCGGCAGTTTGTTGTGCATACAGGTTTGTTTAAATAATATTATTTATTATTTTATATTTAATATCATTTGTTTATTTAATGTTATTTGTTTATTTAATATTATTTGTTTATTGTTATTATTTATTTATTTAATGTTATTTGTTTATTTAATGTTATTTGTTTATTTAATATCATTTGTTTATTTAATATTATTTGTTTATACAGGTTTGTACACAGAGGCCGAGCTTGATACTGATTTATATACACAGGCGGTTACGATGATGGACAGGCAGACGCTTATCAGTTTCTGGAGGTCCATTTCCATTAGACCCTTTGGGAAATCCTGGCAAAAGGCCACCTCCATTAGAGACCCCTTGTTCCGATACTTGCAGCATGTTATCGCGGCAACTATCGTGCCGCGGGGTGCCAGCAGGGAGAAGGTCAACCTCAGTGACCTTTTCTTTCTATACTGCCTACTGCGGGGTCAGCCCTGCAATCTAGCAGCCTGCCTGGCAGAGTACTTTGCCACCGCATACCACCGGCAGCTCCGCGGGTGGGTGCACACTGGCTCATTCATCACCGCCATCGCACGCTCGCTCGGGATCGTGCTCGAGGGAGATCCGCTGCTGTCCGATCCGGTCCCGTCTACCAGGTTGGGCCGCGCGTCAGTTTCTAGCATGCAGATCACCCATCGCTTTGATGTTGGTCTGAGGTTTAGGGGCATGGACGGGCAGATTTGGCAGCCGGAGCCGGTGCCGGAGGTCATCCCGGTTGTTATTGAGTTGAGGCCTGGAGTGTTGGCCCCTCCTGCTGAGCAGGCGGCCGCTCGGCAGGCTCAGCTACAGGCTCTGGGACTCGATGAGTTCCCGGGCCAGCCTCAGGCTGAGGCTCAGGCTCAGCCTCAGGCTCAGCCTGTATTAGAGGATCCGGCTCAGGAGGAGCATATCGAGGAGATCCCGGTACCACCAGTTCAGCCAGCTCCTGAGCCGCCACAGTACCCGCAGCACGTTTACGCTGACCTGCCTCCGGTAGCGCGTGAGGTGGCTCGGGACTTCGACCGGCGCCTCAGACGCCAGGCCGCACGCCAGGACTGGATCATCGAGACGCTCGTTTCTCTACGAGAGCTCGCTGGGTTGCCTCCACTTCCCCTCCCACCGTCCCCACCGCACGATGATTAGTATCTTAGTTTGTTTGTATAGTGTTTTGTTATGTATTATGCAGTCAGTTGTACCTTTTTGTTTTGTATGTACAAACTGATATATATATATATATTGCAGTTAATCTTCTATTTACATCACGTTGGTTTTGGATTGTTTACGTTTAATTCTTATGGTTTTCTATACAATTTATTTAACGTGTTCATTTAATTTAACAAAATAAACTAGGTTAACAGTTTATAAAGACGCACTTATATTATATACGTTCTATAAAAATAATGACGTAAAAAACGTAATTATAAAACAACGTATTATAAAGGCCACCGATTATAAAACTCAAATACAATTTTTTCCTCCAAAAAACACTACCAAACTAACCCACATCTCACCTATTTCAAAAAAAAATCAACACAAATTACAGCCAACACTTTTTGTCTTTTTGCACACTCGAAGCGCCCCGCTATGGCCAAAGCGGGGCGCTTCGAGTGTGCAAAAAGACTAATGCCGTGTGCGAATAGACCAGGCCTTTCTTATAAGAAAACAATTTATTTAAAAGATAATATTTGGTAACTTTGTAGTGATGTGAAAGGGTATGCCCGGCAAGTTGATTCATGTGACACGAAAGATTTTCAGTGGATTGGATAATTTTGCCCCTTTAGTCTTCACCTATCCTTTTTCCTGTTTTGGATTATTATTATTCTTTTAAAAAGTGGATTACTGTTATTCTTTTAAATAAAACATATACTAGGTTATAACCCCGTGTATTACACGGGTTAAGTAAATGAAAAATAAAATAGTTAAAAACGAAGATTTAACAATGATAAAACAATATTTTTAAAACGTTTTACTGATATCCAAACAAAATTTTGTGTCATGTATGATCAAAACTTGTGACGTTTGTCAAGTTTATAAATATGAAAGCATTTGAACTATCGATTAGAAAACAAATTGTATCATCGACTTTCTCACGAGAGTTTTAACAGTCATGTGAACATACATTTAATAACCCAAATTTTATTTACATAATAGTGGTCTTAATTTATTAGTTCTAAAAAATGCTGAAATGTCCAAATTAGAAAAAATAATAATAAAATGTTATATCTATAAAAATAATATGTATTGTACGGAATGAATAAATGTAATTTTATATACCAAATAATAAAATGTTATATCTTTAAAACCACATGTATTACACAAGTTAAATAAATGTAATACTGTTGACAAAATAATAAAGAAAGTTATATTTTAAAAAACCCTCGTGTATTACTCGGGTTGAATGAATGTGATTTTATATACCAAATAATAAGAAATTATATATATAAAAACTTATGGATATACTCGGTACGTGATAGATATGGTGATTGCGGAGATGATTATTGAAAAGAAGATACAATGACCAAACATGTTATTCAAGAAACAAATAAGCAGCCATTTGAGTGATAAAATATAAATTATATTTAAAAAAACTCGTAATAAATCTAATTTTATATATAAAGTAATATTGAAAGTTATATACAGTTTATTTAAAAATTATGTAATAAAATCGATATAATAATTTTTTTTAATAATGAAAATAAAAATAAATAATATATTAATACAAAGTTTGGTTTTGATGATAAATAATTTGGTTTGATTTTATGTCTAGCATTATATATAATATGGTAAAAGTTTAGAGTTTATTAGAGAAAATTACATCATCGAAAAAATTAAGAGTAAATTTGTATATTATAAATAAAAAATGAGAAGTATACATTAAATTTAAACTAAATAATAATTATCTATAATTAAGTAGAAAATATGAGTTAAGTGCCATTTACGATGTGGTTTGTTCAATTTTGCCATTTCAGGTCAAATTTCAAAATTGCAATATTTTCCTCTCTGGTATTTTGAAAATGTGTCATTTTAGTCCAAAAAAATAACCACAGTTAAAAAAATTCAGTTAGCTTAGGGGTAAAATTCGTTTATTTCTAAGCAGCTGGTCACGGGTTCGTTCCCGGCCAGCTGAAATTTTGACTGTGGTTACCCCAAAGCTAACTGGATTTTTTAACTGTGATTATTTTTTTGGACTGAAATGACACGTTTCCAAAATGTTAGGTATGAAAACGGTGTAATTTTAAAATTTGGTCAGAAATAGCAAAAGTGAACAAACCACAGGGACGTAAATGACACTTAACTCAGAAAAGATTAAATAAAATAATATTTAGTAGAAGAGTTATCTATAATTAATTAGAAGAGATTAAACTAAATACTAATTATCCATAAAAGATTAAACTAAATAATATTTAGTAGGAGACTTATCTATAATTAATTAGAAAATATTAAATTAAATAATAATTGAAAAATTAAAAGATACAAAGCCTAATATGATGACAAGTGTGCCAAATATGGTTTCTTTTATTATATAATATAGATTATTGGTGTTATCAATAAGTTGTGAGAGGATGAGCAAGAAATAAGAAAAAAGTTGGCTACTTTGTACTCATTATCTTATTTTCTTTTAAGAAAAACACGAGAGATGTATTTTTTATTAGCTAAATTGTATTTTCAACATATACAAACCACATGGCAGGGAATAGTATCACCCTGTCATTGGTTCAAATTGGCAGCCGTCCCTCTTTAGTTGAACCAACCAGTTTATTATTTTATACACACTTTAAAATTACATTTTTGTCCTGGAATAGTGTTTCTCTACCATTGGTTCAAATGGGCGGCGAGCCGGCGAGCAATAACCATTGGACCAACCAGTTTATTATTTTATATCCACTTTAAAATTACGTTTTTGTCCCCAGTTAAAAGATACGGTTTTGCCTCAACTTCAAAATACATTTACCCTTTTGCCCCGAGCTAAAAAATACGATTTCCCCCTCGATAAAAAATTACGCTTTTACCCTCAGCTAGAATTAAGTTTTCGCCCCAGTTCAAAATATTTTTTTCCCCCCGGCTCAAAATTACGATTTTACAGCAGTTTATTATTTTATTCCTACTTTAAAATTACGGTTTTGTCCACAGTTTAAAATTACGTATTTGCCCCCAGTTCAAAATAAATTTATGCTTTTGCCCCCAGCTAAAATTTACAAATTTCCTCTCGGTTCAAAATTACGATATCACCCTCATTTCAAAATTACGTTTTTACCCCCAGTGCAAAATAAAAATACGGTTTTCCCCTAGCTAAATATTATGATTTTACCCTCGGGAAAAAAAATTTAAGTTTTCCCTCAAGTAAAAATAAAAATATGAATTTGCCCCCAGCTAAAAATCGTGTCAAAGAGCTGACTAACACTCTTTTTACTTTTTCTTTCTGGCAAAAATATATTACTTTTTTTTAATTGTTTGGGAATTATTCGGTCATCGCCCCGCAACCGGGGAATCACCTAGTTATCCTACATATACATTTACCAAGTTAAAGGAATAGTGCCAGGCAGCTTGCCTGACACTTTCCTATTGGACCAACCCATTTTTAATTCAATTTTATTCTCAATTTAAAATTACGCTTTCGTCATTCGTTTAAAATTACGTTTTTGCCCCCAGCTCAAAATAAAAATATAATTTTGCCCCTCAGCTCAAAATAAAATTATAATGTTACCCTTAGCTCAAAATTACGCTTTTGCCCTCGATTCAAAAACTCATTTTTAATTTTGTTCCCAGTTTAAAATTACGGTTTCGCCCTCCGTTTAAAATTACGTTTTTGTCCCAGCTCAAAATAAAATGTTTTTTTTCCCTCTAGCTCAAAATTACGATTCTGCCCTCAGCTCAAAATTACGTTTTTGCCTCCAGTTCAAAATAAATTTATGTTTCCCCCTAGCTCAAAATTTATTAGCTGCATGTCACTTCCCTATTGGACCAACTCATTTTTTTTAATTTTATTCCCAGTTTAAAATTACGCTTTCGTCCTTCGTTTAAAATTACCTTTTTGCCCCCAGCTCAAAATAAAATTATAATTTTGCCCTAACTCAAAATACGCTTTTGCCCTAGGTTCAAAAACTCTTTTTTAATTTTGTTCCCAGTTTAAAATTACGGTTTCGTCCTCCGTTTAAAATTACGTTTTTGCCCCCAGCTAAAAATAAAATGTTTTTTTTCCTCTAGCTCAAAATTACGATTTTGCCCTCAACTCAAAATTACGTTTTGGCCACAGTTCAAAATAAAATTATATTTTTCCCCTTAGCTCAAAATTATGATTTTGCTCTCAGTTTAAAATCATGATTTCGCCTCCTGTTCAAAATATAATTCCGATTTTGCCCTCTATACATACATACATGTTACGGGAAAGAAATATTCGGCTTAGGGCGGGGCAAAACCTAGTTACCTACATATACATTTACAAGTTAAAAGGAATAGTTCCAGGCAGCTTGCCTGGCACTTTCCTATTGAACCAACCCATTTTTAATTTAATTTTATTCCCAGTTTAAAATTACGCTTTCGTCCTTCGTTTAAAATTACGGTTTTTCCCCCAGATAAAAAATAAATTATAATTTTGCCCCTAGCTAAAATTACGTTTTCGCCTTAGCTCAAAATAAAATTATAAATTTGCCATTAGCTCAAAATTACGCTTTTGCCCTCGATTCAAAAACTCATTTTTAATTTTGTTCCCAGTTTAAAATTACGGTTTCGTCCTCCATTAAAAATTACGTTTTTGCCCCCAGTTCAAAATAAAATGTTGTTTTTCCCTCTAGCTCAAAATTACGATTCTGCCCTCAGCTTAAAAATACGTTTTTTCCTCGAGTTCAAAATAAAATTATGTTTTCCCCCAAGCTCAAAATTATTAGCTCCCTGTCACTTCCCTATTGGACCAACTCATCTTTTATTTAATTTTATTCCCAGTTTAAAATTACGTTTTCGTCCTTCGTTTAAAATTACGTTTTTGCCCCCAGCTCAAAATAAATTTATACTTTTGCCGTAGCTCAAAATACGCTTTTGCCCTCGGTTCAAAAACTTTTTTTTAATTTTGTTCCCAGTTTAAAAATACGGTTTCGCCCTCCGTTTAAAATTACGTTTTTGCCCCCAGTTAAAAATAAAATGTTGCTTTTTCCTCTAGCTCAAAATTACGATTCTTCCCTCAGCTCAAAATTACGTTTTTTCCCACAGTTAAAAATAAAATTATGTTTTCACCCTAGCTCAAAATTATGATTTTGCTCACAGTTTAAAATCATGATTTCGCCTCCTGCTCAAAATATAATTCCGATTTTGCCCTCTGTACAGACATACATGTTATGAGAGAGAAATATTTGCCTTATTGCCCCCGCAACGTGGGCGGGGCAAAAACTAGTTATGTAAACATCTTGTACAGTATTTAGTGTCGAATTTTATCATATACTTGTATTTTGGATTTTTTTGTATGGATAAATCCTATTGTTTGACTACGTAGCTCGGTTGACATCGGAGGGAAAATGAAAATGCAGTGTTGAAGGTTACAGGTGTCAAGTTTGAATTCGATCATAATCAGGTTTTACCACAGTGAGCATTTTGGGCGGCTTGTTTTTCCCCGAAGATGGTGGGCTTGGACTACCTAGCGCTGTCTAAGTTCGTTGACATATGGGGTCGTATTTTGCCATTGTATTACCACGAGGTAGTCGTGGTTTTATTCGTTGGCCATTCGAAAACAAAATCTTATTTTTGACTTAAAACCTAGTATAAACTGTAAAGGTGGGTTTATAATATTTTTCAAATAATATATGTATGTGTATTAAAAAAATTATTGAACTTTTAACACTAATGTAAGTTTTCCTAGTTTCCTACATATACAAAAACAAGTTAGGGGAATAATGCCACGCAGCTGCGTGTCACTTCCCTATTAGACCAGCCGTTTTATTAATTTATATTCGTTTTAAAATTACGGTTTCGTCCTTAATTTAAAATAAAATTAGGTTTTTGCCCCCACTTCAAAATAAAATTATGTTTTTGTCCCTCGCTCAAAATTACGATTTTGCCATCGGTTCAAAATTATGATTTTATCCCCATATTACAATTACAATTACAATTTTGGCCCCACTTCAAAATAAATTTTTGCTTTTGCACCAAACTAAAAATGATGATTTTGCATTTTCACCCCGTTTCAAAAATTATGATTTCGCCTTCAGTTTAAAATTATGTTTTTGCCCTCAGTTCAAAATTTTGATTTTGCCCCAGTTCAAATTAAAAATATAGTTTTGTCCCCAGCTTAAAATTACGATTTTGTCCTTAGTGCAAAGTTATATTACGATTTTGTCTCTGGTTCAAATTTATAGTATTGCCATCACTTTAACTTTTGGCAAATTACGATTTTACCCAACTCAACAAATACAACTTTGCCCTCAGTTCAAATTATAGTATTGCTATCGTTTTAGTTTTTCTAGCAAAACTATAAGAGTGTTTTTTTAACTGGTTGACTGGATTTAATTTTTTTCCATGTGAAGGAGCTGCCTAACACTCGCTCATTAATCCTGACAAACTACAGTTTTGCCCTGAGTGTCACACCCCGACCGCGTAAAACAACAAATCGCGGCGGAAACGTCGGGGAGTGTCGTAACAGAATCATTGTTTCACAACACATGGTGTTTAAAGATTTGTTTTATTATGTTAATGAACTCTTTGTCTTAATAAAAAGTAGATAAATACAAATAATTGTCTTTCAAGTTTTAAAGTCACTAAGGCACGGGTCCATCCTATGTGTAGCATGCATCAACAGTCATCACATAGTAGTACCTGAAACATATGTGAAAATAAAACGTCAGCATAAAAATGCCTGTGAGTAGGGGTGCAAACGAGCCGAGCAAACTCGCGAGCTACTCGAGCTCGGCTCGAAAAAAAGCTCGAACGAGCCGAGCTCGAGCCCGAGCCTAAAAACAAGCTCGTTTAGTAAACGAGCCCGAGCCCGAGCTTCGCTTATCGAGCTCGAGCCGGCTCGCGAGCCTAATCGAGCTTTCTATCTATATATTTTTTATTAATATATTAACCATATATTTATATAATAATAATTACCATTTATATAAATATAAAAAATAACTAAATTATATGTATAATAATAATAATTATAATTAATATATATTAATTAAAAAATACTAAACGAGTCGAGCCCGAGCCGAGCTCGAGCTTGAAAAATTACCTTCGAGCCGAGCACGAGCTTCAGAAATAAAGCTCGAATCGAGCCGAGCTCGAGCTCGAGCCTGGTCGAGCTCGGGCTCGGCTCGGCTCGTTTGCACCCCTACCTGTGAGTAACATAGTTTTTGTGAATTTGATTCATGGCTTTGGATAGTACAAGAAAAAGTTTTGCATTTACAAAAAATAGTCGTGAATCCTTGTAAAAAGTTTGGTTTCTAAAACACATTGTTTTGATAAAAAGGTTTGTAGTATATGTAGAAATATACTTTAGTTTTGAAAAGACCGGATAAGTAGTATATCAAAATATACTTTAGTTTTGAAATAGTTAAATAGGTAGTATATCAAAATATACTTTGGTTAATGAAATAATAGATTTGGTAGTATATCTCAAGTATACTTTGGTTTAAGAATGAAAGTATCGATAGTATATCAAATTATACTTTGGTTTGAAAATAGCATATCAACTATGCTTTAGTAGTATATCAAAATATACTTTAGTTTATGAAATAACAAAGTCGGTAGTATATCAAACTATACTTTAGTATAACAGTATCATGTTGGTAGTATATCGAAATATACCTAGATCATGATTTGGAAGTATATAAAACTATACCTTAGTAAGCAATAGCATATCAAACTATGCTTTAGCAAAACAGTATCACGTTGGTAGTATATCGAAATATACCATATATCGCGATTTGGTTATACATTCAAACCTTAGTGCATCAAACTACACTTTGGAGACTATAGAAATACCACAAAGGCATATTCTATTTGGTTAAAATTTGGTTTCTGACATTCCCTACAACAGGAATGGGGTGTCTAGTCTTATAGCGCTATATCGTACTACCAATCAGCTTGATCATTGTTAATGAATGTATAAATAACAGTATAAATGAACATATAGTTCTAACAAGTTTTGGAAAACAATGTTTAAGCCATGGATAATTGTTCAAGTTTGTCAAAAGTATAAGTACTAAGCATGTGTAAACATATAATTAGAAATCATGAAAATAATGCATAGGCACATATGTATCACCCCAAAACATTTGAAAGCGGTAAAAGAGGGGACTATATACTCACTTGAGATTGCAAGTATCCTTGATTAAGTGTCCTAACGAAGCTTGGGAAATCAAGGAATCAAGTGACACTTGGTGTTCAAAGGCTAGAAGGATGATCTTAGAACTCAGATAGGTGGTTCCTTTGCAGGGATTCCTCCACTTAGAGTTCCAAAATTGAAATGAGCAATGAATGAGGAAGAAGTGGAGGGTATTTATAGTTGTGGTGAGGCTCTAGGATCATTACAAGTGGTTTGTGTATCCACCAAGCAAGAAATCCTAGCCATACATGTGTAATTGACAGCTATACTTTGCTTGGAGATGTGTTAACTTGGCTACCACACAAAAAAATTGCAAGAATGGCCCCTGAATTATCAATCTGCTGCTAAAAATAATTTTCTGTCCAGATGTGGTGGTGGTGTGGCGCCATAGCACAGCCCCTAGGCTGTGGCGCGACGCGACGGGCAGGGCTGCAGTTTCAAAGTTTGGCAGAAATGGTCCCTACACGTATTTAAACTTGTTTTCGACGTTTTTAACCTCCATTAAGCCATTTTCAAGGCTCTACAAGGTCGTCAAAGTGTAGGGGACCTGAAATATTCTTGGAAATATCACGGATGTCGGTTCATTTGGTCGTACGGTCACGTTGTTCGGTTATTTACGACGAAACTCGAACGGACGCGAAAACGAACCAAATTAAGCGACGAATGGTATTTTTGCATGCCGATCACTAAAATAAAAATATTTTAGTGTCTACAAAAATTTTGGATGTCCAGATGTGGTCAGAACGTAAGATATGCGCGTAAATGCAAACTTACGCTGATTTTGACGCTTTTAGTCCCTCTTGATCAAATAAGCGTATTTTCGCATACCGAACCCCTCAAAGCCTATTTCTAAGCTATGTAAAGGATATTTAGGGTATGTTTAGCTTATGATCAAGTTCCGTGATGTTCGTTACTATACAAATCAGCATAGTTTCGCAGTTTGACGCAAATAGTCCCTGCGATCGAATAAACTTGTTTTTGACACACCAAACCTTTCAAAACTTATTCCTAAGTTACGTAAAGGTTATTTTAGGTATGTTAAGCCTATGTCACTATTCCGGAGTGTTTGTTGCGTTAAACTGATTACGTTTACGCATCAGTTCGCGTATAACCTTCCAGAAAGCGATTTAAAGCTCGAAATTGAACAAGAATTGATATGTGCAAATGATACACATATTTATACAAATCCCAAGTACGAAACACAATATTTCATTGGTTTGGTATTTGTTTGATGGTCGTAGTGACACATGTGTCACACTGAGCTCAGAACTACGGTCTTGTCATCGTTTTAGTTTTTTTTCCTAACAAAACTATAATAGTGTTTTTTTAATTGATTGAGAATTATTCGGTCATCGCCACGCAACGCGGGCTGGGCATCAACTAGTATAGTTACAATTTGAAGTTTGATGTACAGTAATAATGATAATATTTTATTCAAGTTTTTAAATTTTTTAATAATAATATTTTATTTAACTTTTTAAATTCTTATAGTTTGATGTACACCCAAGCTAGAATTCTCATTCTCAATTTACAAGCCACCTCAATGGTAAACAGTAACGGTAATAATATTTTATTTCATTTTTTGAATTTATATAATTTCATTTAAGCCAGAGTTACCAATTTGAAAACCACATAATGAAAAGTTTTACATTAAAATATTAAATCTATATTCTATACGGGTCTACATATTTACACACCTTATTGCCTATTTGGACACCCTTCAAGACGCCTCGTATAGACCTATACGAGGCGTATAGCCTTTTTCAATTTCCAAGAGAATCTCTGATTATGTCATATTTTGTCTTATTTGCCTCGTATACGCCTCGTATAGGCCTATACTGGGCGTCTAGGGGAAAAAAGACCATTTAGCCCCTGATTTAAGCCTTTACTGGGGGTAAATTGGTCTTTTTTGCCTCTCTTATATGCCTAGTATAGGCCTATACTAGGCGTATATAAGGGTTTTTTTTTTTTTTTTTTTTTTTAACAAACATTTTAACAATATTAATCGTTTTAGCAAAACTTTTATACAAAAACAAGTTTTTTTATTTTAAATAATTAATATTAGGACCCCTCGTTGGTTTTTTTTTTTTTTTTGAGTTGAAAAATGGATGTTTTGGTAGGGTAATTTGATTGTTTTTGGAGGGTGATGTTTTTTGAGTAAAAAAATGGGTGTTTTGGTGGGGTAATTTGAGTTGTTTTTTTAAAAAAAGTTTTATAGTTTTTGTATAAAAGTTTGCTAAAACGATTAATATTGTATAAAATGTTTGTTAAAAAAAAAAAAAACCCTTCAAGACGCCCAGTATAGGGCTATACTGGGGCTATACGAAGGGTCCAAAAGACCATTAAACCCCTGAATTGCCCCCAGTATAGGCCTAATTCAGGGCTATAATGGTCTTTTGGACCCCTCGTATACGCCCAGTATAGCCCTATACTGGGCGTCTATTATTATTTTTTTGTTTTCTTTTTTAAATATTTAAAAAGAAAAAACAAAAAAAATAAAAATAGACGCCCAGTATAGGGCTATACTAGGGCTATACGAAGGGTCCAAAAGACCATTAAACCCCTGAATTGCCCCCAGTATAGGCCTAATACAGGGGTATAATGGTCTTTTGGTCCACATAGATGTAACACCCCGAAAATTTACGTCCTATAATGTGTTGACACGTGTCATAGGGTTGAACGTGTGAAAGAATGTTCTTGAAGGACTAAAGTTGACAACCAGTGAAACTGTGTAGATATAAGGGTTCAAAGTGTCAACAATGAATAAATATACTTTGCAATAACCCTACATGATGTTTATAACTTTAAACGAATAGATCATGGATCATACGAAGCGAATTGTGAAAGAAAGTGAGAGATTACAAACTACAGGGGTTAAATGTGCCAACATGTTTAAGTTATACCTCTGAGTGACCTTTTGACAAACCCGAAGCTTTGTAACGATTAATTATGCTCACAAGAATGCACCATAAAAATTTCACCAAGATTCGTTACCGTATGAGAAAGTTATGATAGAATCCGTGTGTAAGGGTTAGAAACGTCAACATTGAAATTTAGGGCTTTTCGGGTGATCACAAAGTTACCCGAGGACTTAACAAAGAGGGTATAAGCCTTAAAGCCCCACATGTCAAATATAAAGTCTCAAAATGCAAGAAAACCAAGTGAAAATGACCTTTCGGGGGACCAGGGACTAAAATTGCAATTAATGAAACTTGTTGATCAGGTCATCACCACCCTCGCGTAGCGCGAGCATGAAGGTCTTGGCAGTCGCGCTACGCGACTGCCTTGTCTGGACAGAAAACAAGCACAGGTGCCCTGCATGTCTTTTAACCGACTTAAACCCCATTTCTTGATACCTTGGGCTGCCCTAAGGTGGTTTTTAGTGTGTAGGATACTTGTGGATGATAATGCAACACTCCTAGACTTAGTTGTCGATCATCCAAGCTTGTTTGAAGTTGTTTAAATGACCCACATTATGCAACATTGTTCATTCATCATTCATTTCACCCTCTGAGCATTTCTGGATCATTCAAGCAGGCCACAAACATTCCATATCATCCATTAGACGTGTGTAAGTGCCTTTGATCCTTCTAAATTCATTTATACTTAGTTTAAAGCCTAGAAATCAAACCGTCGTAACTACGGTTTGACTTTGTGATAAATCACAATCGGTCCAGAGATTTGTCGAATCGAAAGTCATTATAAGTTGGTATTTATATGGTTATTAAACCCCTAAAAGGTCACTCACTGATTTAAATCCTAACCATGTCGTTTGTCGAGTCAAAGGTTTTCCGAAAAAGTCAACAGAAACCTTAATCGCATATTTAATGATACGGAAGGCGTGTAAACTGTTTTATCAGTCATATAACTTGAAAATAAGTATAATAACTTGTCTACACTTGTTTGATTCGACAACTTTATGTTTTGAACCGATTCGGAACCGAGAGACGCAAAAGTTTGACTTTTGCTTTGACCTCAGTTCTGACCCGGTTTAAATAGATTTATACATGCCTTAGGGTTCCATTAGGACCTAGGTACATGTGTGTATAAGCCTCTGCGTTTATACCACTCGAATCCCTAATCGTCCGATGTTTCCGTTAATCGCCTAAATATTGACCGTAATGCCCTTATGACCATGAAACGAGATTTTTGGAAATATGAAAGTGCCATAATCTTAGTTACTGATTATTATGCATGTCCCGAAAATTTCACGTTAATCGGAGGTCTAGATTAGGAGTTATGCTTAATGACGTAATTAAGAACGCTTTTATTAATTAAACGGCGTCATTAGCATAAAACCTATCTAAACCCAATTTTTGACACCAAACCTTTTACCCACTGATGTAATATAATATTTTGGGATTTTTGAAGATTTTTAATTATTTTTAAACTGATCATAAGCTTGGATTAGCGCCTTAATTCGGTTAATACCGAATATACCCTTTTCGGCCATAAAATGAGTTTTACAAATCCTTTTGACGCCAATCCAATTTCTACTGATTTTAAATATTAAATAGAGTGTTTTGAACCTGTTTAATTGATCAGGAAACTCAGAATCGTATTTTAAACCGTACGTCGCTTAAAACGGCTTTATACGCATAGTTTGGGTTTAAAACTATTTTGACATATAAGACTTATAACCAAATGTTATAACCTGTTTAAATAAGCCATTTTACTGATGTAACCAGACCCAGTTCACAGAAACCTAATTAAATCCTTTTATAATCTTTAAAATGACCAAAATACCCCTACGGGGCTTATTAAGAGATTAAACTCGTTTGGGGCGTCACGGGTGATATCCTACTGATGTCACAACTTATTTAAGGCATGTTAACTTAGGAAACCTGTTTAGGACTATTACGGATACCCGTTACGCTTCATGCGCGTTCGGTTCGGTTTATGTAACTAGTTTACATAAATTAGCCGAAACGGGTCAAACCTTATCGGTTTTATCTCAAAATCCAGAATGTGTATCATATACCCATATTAAACAAGTCTTCAAACTTGTCGGGTCTAAATCACATTCTATCCGGTCTTCGCTTAATCGTGCGTACGAACCGTATCTTTAAAACTAACCGGTCTAAGCGTAAGCTTAACTAAAGACCCGTTAGGATTCTAATAGGTTATTATAAACCTTCGTTCCAGATTAGGAGAACCAGTAAAAGATACTTGCACTCGCTGATTTTGAACTATACTTACTCAGGTAAATACTTTTAACTTATTTTCCCTATACGGGCTTGGGGTACGGTATATAAAATACCGCTTGGTCGGGGCGTTGAATCTTTGATTGAATGAATGATAATGAAAGTATTGAGACGTCTCGTTTAATATTGTTTTGTTTGCTTAAAGCCTTTGGGGGGTTAATGACCGTGTCCCGGATATCCCTGGCATCATTTTACGAAATGGCCACGACCTTAGCACTCAGGTGTAGGCGTACACCTGTCAGTGTCTCATAAATAAAGTGGTGTGTTTATTGATCTTTAACCCGGCTCGATCCGGGCTACTGAACGCATAAGGAACATGTAAATCCCTACAAGTTTATATATTTAAATAATTATCCCAAGTTATAAAATATTATTTGTGCCTTGTGCCTTAAATGTATTTTCTTAAACTCTTTTCAAAATGAGTCGGTTGATTGTATTTACCAGTGTAAACTGACGTATTTTCTTAAAAAGGTTAAGTGCAGGTACTACGCGAAATAGGCTGGCTTGTCTCCTAGCATCCACATTAAGTTTTGCCAGCTTGGATGTCATAAACTGTTGAACATTTGTTTTCCTTTTTATTTGATCTACCTGTGGATTTATATTCGACTATTTGTGATACTTAATATTACAATATCGTTTGGTTGAATTAAATCTATACTTTGCTTCCGCTGTGCATTTAAATATTGTGTTGTTTGACTATTATGTTGCCAACCACGTCACGATACTCCCCTACCGGGCCCACCGGTGACACGTGGAAATTCGGGGTGTGACAGGTTGGTATCAGAGCCAACATTGAGTGAATTAAACACTAGCCTTTTGTGTTTAATCTCAATGACACAATTGCACATTCCTAAATCTTCGAGTCTAGACAAAGAACTTAGGAATAATCCAAATTGTTCAAATTTTTATTTTTATTTAAATTTTGTCCTTTATTTCCTTGTTATTACCTTGTGTATTTTAACAGGTTAAACAATGCCGCCAAGATTCAGAGGACGAGGAAGAGGGCAAGTTAGCGCGCCTAACGACCACGAGGCTGGTCCTTCGCACCGACGAACTTCTTCTTCTACAAGGAGTCACAATCATCAAGAACCTTGGAGGGTTTATGAGGACCTTGCCAGACGATCTACCTCACATGTTTCAAAGCCTTCATATCAACACTCCTTTGGGCCTCAGTCAGAGAATGAGCCCCACGATCAGCAACAGCAATCTCCGTCGCACCATTCCTTCGGCGACCCCACTCCGGTATTTCAGGGCCAGTTTAACCCAGCGGAGTACCTACCAGAACCAATAGGCTTTAACCCACTAGGGCCGGAGGATCATTTTTCTGGTGATCAAGATATGGACGAGGACACAGATCCCGTCGAAGCTTCAACCGGATCCCGGAACCATCCTTTTTCGATCTCTGATGGTTCATCTTACCACGGACCACCCTACCAAGGTCCGGATAGTCACATGGCGAGGTTCGAACGGTGTGAGTGGTACTATACACCATCTGAACACTCATCACCTCACCAGCAGCCGCCACTGCAGCAGCAAGATCCCTCTGGGGATCCACGTTATGAGGAAGTCACGCCACCGCCTCCACCGCCGCCAGTGCATCTTGAGCCTCCAGAGCCACCAAGACGTAGGAGGACTGGCGCACGGATTTCAGCACGAGAAGTTGATTTTCATCTCAACACCCCTCAACACTCTAGCGGCAGCCATTACCCGCCTACTCATGAAGTCCCACAGATGGGTGGACCTTCTGTTCCAGTTTCGGAGGTGAATTCGGTACCTATTGCACCACCACCAACGGGTTTTGGCGAGCCCATCCCTGCATATACTGCTCCGACAGCTTACAATCCATACGGACATCCAGCATACTCTACCTATAATTATGCAGAGGATCCTTACCACGTGGCAGCAAACTACTATGCCCAAAACCCTGAGGGACCATATGGAACCCCTTGGGGAATGGGACATCCAGCTCATGGGTATCAAGTACCTACTCAGCCACCATTTCAGCATCAGCCGCCACGGGTTCCTCCTCCTGAGCAGGTGGAGCTCCGTCATAGGTTGGATAGGGTTGAGCGAGACCTCCAGAGAGAGCGTAAGAAGAACCAAGGATTCATGAGTGGTTTAGCAGATTTGCTGAAGGGAAAGAAGAAAAGGGATCGTTAAATCCCCATATGTAATATTGTATTCCCTTATTAATCAAGTCCCTACGTGGACATTTATTTATGTGTGTATGTAGTCCCTGCGTGGACATCTACCTTTGTACTTAGTCTCTACGAGGACTTGTCTTTATTAGTCCCTGCGTGGACACTTATGGTTGTAAATAGTCCCTGTGAGGACGTGTGTTATCAGTATAGCTCCTGCGTGGGCAAGTAGTTGTAAAAGTCCCGGTTAGGGCAGAAGTGTACTATTTGTATATTAAAATGGAATGTTAAGTTTGGAAATTGTATTTCTATCATTTAAAGCATTTATATATTATGCATGAAATAAATAAAATAACATCATTCCTTTTGTAAATGATCTGCCTATTAAATATCAATTAAGGATCTTAAAGGTAAAACCTAGCCTACATGTCATTATAAGACTTGGCCAAAATGGTAAGACCTGTATAAAAGATTCCAATCCCAGTTAACGTCTGAAAACATGTTAACACTCCTGGCAGATGTGATTCGTTAAAATCACACACGTCATTCTATATATGGATCTTTTCAAAGATTCTAAACCCAAATAAATGATCTCTGAATCATGGGTTAAATCATTAATAAATATGATCAGTTCTTTTTACCATCCATTGGTAATGGAATGCCTACGGGCCCTTCTCATTTTCATATGAGACAAAAGACAGTATTAGTCTGTGACCCTGTCTGATAAAGGTAATGAACTTTGTTCAAATCTTCATGCTTTGATTCTCTGAAGTCATAGCTTATAATCTATATTGTCCCTATGACTAGGCCTTATGTGCTAATAAAAACTGTTAATGTTTAATAATTAGGATAAATTATATTAGAAATCCTAAATAAATGTGAGTAATAAATTAACCATATATGGTCTATGTTACCACGGTTAATAAAAAAAAAATTGCCATAAAAGACAATTATATGAGAAACTCACCAATAAGTTATTGTCAATATGTTACAGTTCAAGATACATGGCAGACTCAAACGAGGTCAACAGTCACCCAGGGATAGTGAATGATAATGCCCATGTAAACGTAGCAGGTGCAGAGTTACAAGCTATGATAGATAATGCGGTTAATAGAGCTATGGATAGACAGCACCATGGATCAAGTGGTACCCATACGAGGACCCATTCTGCATCACACACTAGAACACCCTCCAGGACCCACACTGCCCACAACAGTAATTCTCACCACTCCTCGAATCAAAGGAGTAATCCATCCCAAAGAGTTCTACAGAACCAAGAACCTCGTAATAGGGGTTGCACCTATAAATACTTCGTGTCGTGCAAACCCAGAGACTTCAATGGGGAAAAAGGAGCTGTTGATTGCATGACGTGGATGGATGAAATGGATACTGTGGTGGATATTAGTGGTTGCCATAATAGGGACATTGTGAAGTTTGTCTCGCAATCTTTCAAAGGAGAAGCTTTAGCCTGGTGGAGATCTTTGATCCAAGCCACAGGGAAAGTCCCGTTATACAACATGACCTGGGAACAGTTCATGGCACTAATCAAAGAAAATTTCTGCCCTCAACATGAGGTTGAGAGAATTGAATCTGATTTCCTGGCGCTGGTCATGAAAAACCTGGACTGTCAGGCCTACCTTACCACTTTCAATACTTTGTCAAGGTTGGTCCCTTACTTGGTAACTCCGGAGCCTAAACGTATAGCTCGTTTTATCGGGGGGGTTGGAACCGGAAATCAAAGCAAGTGTAAAGGCCTCCAGACCAACCACTTTTCGGTCAGTAACGGACATATCATTATCTCTGACCTCAGATGCTGTCAGGCTGAGGTCACAAAGGAAAAATGATACCGAAAAGAGGAAGCGTGAGGATGACAACTCACGACGATCAGACAAGAAGCAGAAGGGAAACAATGACCAAAAGAAGGGGTCAGGTTTTAAGAAGGATGGTCAACAGTCGGGTGAAAAACCCAGATGTAAAACCTGCAAGAGACAGCACTTTGGGAAGTGCAGGTTTGAATCCAACTCACAATCACAATCGAAACCTTTTGCATGTGGGTTATGCAAATCCAGGGAACACAAAACCGTGGATTGCAAGAAGATAAAGGATGCGACCTGCTATGGTTGCAATGAAAAGGGGCACATCAGGAGCAATTGCCCAAAATATGCCAAGAAGTCGGAAGAGGCTAAGAAGACCAATGCTAGGGTCTTCAGGATGGATGCTAAGGAAGCCGTCAAGGACGACAACGTGATAACAGGTACCTTTCTCGTAAATGATGTTTATGCGAGAGTGTTATTTGATTCAGGCGCTGATAAGTCGTTTGTAGATAATAAGTTTTGTGAATTATTAAAACTACCTGTTAAGAACTTAAGTGTGAAGTATGAGGTGGAACTAGCAGATGGTACTTTAGAAACCGCCTCAACTATCTTAGATGGATGTTTCATATCCATTAGGAATCACTCTTTTCCTTTATCCCTACTTCCCTTTAAGTTAGCCGGCTTTGACATAGTATTGGGTATGGACTGGTTATCTCACAACCAGGCCCAGATTGTATGCAATAAGAAGCAAGTGACGATCAAGACTCCGTCTGGTGAATCACTTACTATCCAGGGAGATACCCAGTATGGGCTACCCGAGAAAATGTCTATACTTAAGGACTCTAAGTGTTTAAAGAAAGGTTGTGTCATCTACATGGCGCAAGTGATTATAGATGAGCCGAAGCCCAAGATTGGGGATATACCCGTCGTTTCTGAATACCCTGATGTTTTTCCTGAAGAACTTCCTGGTTTGCCACCAGAGAGACAAGTAGAATTCAGAATTGAATTATTCCTGGATCAGCACCGGTGGCAAGGGCGCCATATAGGTTGGCACCAACAGAGATGAAGGAATTGAGAACGCAGCTAGATGATTTGCTAGCCAAAGGTTTCATCAAACCTAGTTCGTCTCCTTGGGGAGCACCAGTTTTATTTGTCAAGAAGAAGGATGGATCGATGCGTCTGTGCATCGACTACCGCGAGCTTAATAAGGTCACCATCAAGAATAGGTATCCTTTGCCCAGAATCGACGATCTGTTCGATCAACTACAAGGGGCAAGTTTCTTCTCGAAGATTGACTTGAGGTCAGGCTACCATCAATTGAAGGTGAGAGATGAAGACGTACACAAGACTGCATTTAGGACTCGTTATAGTCATTACGAGTTCCTAGTGATGCCTTTTGGGCTCACTAATGCACCGGCCGCATTCATGGATCTCATGAATCGCGTTTGCAAGCCGCACTTAGATAAATTCGTCATCGTTTTCATCGATGATATCCTCATCTACTCAAAGAACCAAGCTGACCACGAGAAGCATCTTCACTGCATTTTGGAATTACTTCATAAAGAAAAGCTCTATGCCAAGTTCTCGAAGTGTGAATTCTGGCTTCGAGCAGTCCAATTTCTTGGGCATGTTGTTAGTAAGCATGGTATCCAAGTAGATCCTGCTAAAGTTGAAGCAGTCATGAATTGGCATGAGCCAAAGACGCCTACTGAAATTCGTAGCTTCCTAGGTTTGGCAGGATACTATAGACGATTCATTGAAAACTTCTCAAGGATTGCTGCACCCCTGACTTCGCTGACACGTAAGAAGATTAAGTTTGAATGGGGTCATAAGCAGCAGGAATCCTTCGATATTCTGAAACAAAAGTTGAGCAATGCTCCAGTACTGACATTGCCTGATGGAATAGAGGAGTTTGTAGTTTATTGTGATGCATCACACACCGGGATGGGATGTGTGCTTATGCAAAAAGGCAAAGTCATTGCCTATGCTTCACGTCAGTTAAAGGTGCACGAAAAGAATTACACCACCCACGACTTGGAGTTGGGTGCCGTTGTATTCGCACTAAAACTATGGAGGCACTACTTATATGGAATCAAATGTGTGATCTATTCTGATCACAAGAGCCTTCAACATCTGTTCAATCAGAAGGACTTGAACATGAGGCAACGCCGTTGGATGGAAACTCTGAATGATTACGATTGTGAAATAAGATACCATCCCGGCAAGGCGAATGTAGTCGCCGATGCCTTGAGTCGGAAAGAAAGAGTGAAACCCATCCGAATCAATGCCAAGAGCATGGAATTAAAGAACAGCTTGATAGAAAGGTTGTTAGCTGCACAGAAAGAAGCTGTGTTGGAAGCTAACTATCCTAACGAAAAGCTAGGAGTAACTGAGGAGCAGTTATCTCTTAGTAAGGATGGAATTCTTAGATTGAATGGACGGATATGGGTTCCAATTTATGGAGGACTCCGAGATGTTATCCTCCAGGAAGCCCACAGCTCTAAATATTCTGTTCATCCTGGAGCTGATAAAATGTACCATGATCTTAGAGCAAATTATTGGTGGATAGGCTTGAAGAAGTCTGTAGCTACCTATGTAGCTAAATGCTTGACGTGTGCGCAAGTCAAGGCAGAACATCAAAAACCGTCAGGTTTGCTACAACAACCTGAACTTCCTACTTGGAAGTGGGAAATGGTAACTATGGATTTTATCACCAAGTTACCCAAGACAAGGAAAGGAAATGACACCATCTGGGTGATAGTTGATCGACTGACTAAGTCAGCACACTTCCTACCCATTAAGGAGACCTACAGCTCCGATATGTTAGCCCAACTGTACGTTGATAAGATTGTAGCCTTACATGGCATACCTGTAGCTATTATCTCTGACCGAGATACTAGGTACACGTCGCATTTTTGGAAAAGCTTCCAACAATCTTTGGGCACACGTTTGAACTTTAGTACGGCTTACCATCAACAGACAGACGGTCAGAGTGAGCGTACTATTCAAACGTTAGAAGACATGCTACGTGCATGTGCGATCGATTTGGGAGGTAGTTGGGATAAGAACCTACCATTAATCGAATTCTCCTACAACAATAGCTACCATACCAGCATCAAGGCTGCGCCTTTTGAGGCATTATACGGTAGAAAGTGTAGATCGCCTGTTTGTTGGGCGGAAGTTGGAGAAGTCCAGCTATCAGGACCAGAGATCGTGTTTGAAACGACGGACAAGATTGTCCAGATTCGTAACAATCTCCAAGCTGCCCGGAATAGGCAGAAGATTTACGCTGATCCAAATCGTAAGGATTTTCACTTCGAAGTAGGTGACAAAGTCCTACTTAAAGTGTCACCCTGGAAATGAGTGATGCGGTTTGGTAAGAAAGGCAAACTAAGCCCGAGATACATAGGACCCTTCGAGGTTATCGAACGTGTCGGGTCAGTTGCCTACAAGTTAAACTTACCTGAAGAGCTTAGTAGAATACACAATGTGTTCCACATCTGCAATCTGAAGAAGTGTTTCGCTAGCGAATCAGTGGTTATACCCTATACAGATGTGCATATCGATGAAAGCTTGAAATTTGTGGAAAAACCTTTCTCGATCGAAGATCGACAGGTAAGGAAGCTTCGAAGGAAGCATATACCTTTTGTAAAGGTCAAATGGGATGCCCGAAGAGGTCCCGAATTCACGTGGGAGGTGGAATCCACGATGAAAGAAAAGTACCCTTACTTGTTTCAGTAAATCTCGGGTCGAGATTTCTTTTAAGGGGGTGAGGATGTAACACCCCGAAAATTTACGTCCTATAATGTGTTGACACGTGTGATATGTGCAAATGATACACATATTTATACAAATCCCAAGTACGAAACACAATATTTCATTGGTTTGGTATTTGTTTGATGGTCGTAGTGACACATGTGTCACACTGAGCTCAGAACTACGGTCTTGTCATCGTTTTAGTTTTTTTTCCTAACAAAACTATAATAGTGTTTTTTTAATTGATTGAGAATTATTCGGTCATCGCCACACAACGCGGGCTGGGCATCAACTAGTATAGTTACAATTTGAAGTTTGATGTACAGTAATAATGATAATATTTTATTCAAGTTTTTAAATTTTTTAATAATAATATTTTATTTAACTTTTTAAATTCTTATAGTTTGATGTACACCCAAGCTAGAATTCTCATTCTCAATTTACAAGCCACCTCAATGGTAAACAGTAACGGTAATAATATTTTATTTCATTTTTTGAATTTATATAATTTCATTTAAGCCAGAGTTACCAATTTGAAAACCACATAATGAAAAGTTTTACATTAAAATATTAAATCTATATTCTATACGGGTCTACATATTTACACACCTTATTGCCTATTTGGACACCCTTCAAGACGCCTCGTATAGACCTATACGAGGCGTATAGCCTTTTTCAATTTCCAAGAGAATCTCTGATTATGTCATATTTTGTCTTATTTGCCTCGTATACGCCTCGTATAGGCCTATACTGGGCGTCTAGGGGAAAAAAGACCATTTAGCCCCTGATTTAAGCCTATACTGGGGGTAAATTGGTCTTTTTTGCCTCTCTTATATGCCTAGTATAGGCCTATACTAGGCGTATATAAGGGTTTTTTTTTTTTTTTTTTTTAACAAACATTTTAACAATATTAATCGTTTTAGCAAAACTTTTATACAAAAACAAGTTTTTTTATTTTAAATAATTAATATTAGGACCCCTCGTTGGTTTTTTTTTTTTTTTTGAGTTGAAAAATGGATGTTTTGGTAGGGTAATTTGATTGTTTTTGGAGGGTGATGTTTTTTGAGTAAAAAAATGGGTGTTTTGGTGGGGTAATTTGAGTTGTTTTTTTAAAAAAAGTTTTATAGTTTTTGTATAAAAGTTTGCTAAAACGATTAATATTGTATAAAATGTTTGTTAAAAAAAAAAAAACCCTTCAAGACGCCCAGTATAGGGCTATACTGGGGCTATACGAAGGGTCCAAAAGACCATTAAACCCCTGAATTGCCCCCAGTATAGGCCTAATTCAGGGCTATAATGGTCTTTTGGACCCCTCGTATACGCCCAGTATAGCCCTATACTGGGCGTCTATTATTATTTTTTTGTTTTCTTTTTTAAATATTTAAAAAGAAAAAACAAAAAAAATAAAAATAGACGCCCAGTATAGGGCTATACTAGGGCTATACGAAGGGTCCAAAAGACCATTAAACCCCTGAATTGCCCCCAGTATAGGCCTAATACAGGGGTATAATGGTCTTTTGGTCCACATAGATGTAACACCCCGAAAATTTACGTCCTATAATGTGTTGACACGTGTCATAGGGTTGAACGTGTGAAAGAATGTTCTTGAAGGACTAAAGTTGACAACCAGTGAAACTGTGTAGATATAAGGGTTCAAAGTGTCAACAATGAATAAATATACTTTGCAATAACCCTACATGATGTTTATAACTTTAAACGAATAGATCATGGATCATACGAAGCGAATTGTGAAAGAAAGTGAGAGATTACAAACTACAGGGGTTAAATGTGCCAACATGTTTAAGTTATACCTCTGAGTGACCTTTTGACAAACCCGAAGCTTTGTAACGATTAATTATGCTCACAAGAATGCACCATAAAAATTTCACCAAGATTCGTTACCGTATGAGAAAGTTATGATAGAATCCGTGTGTAAGGGTTAGAAACGTCAACATTGAAATTTAGGGCTTTTCGGGTGATCACAAAGTTACCCGAGGACTTAACAAAGAGGGTATAAGCCTTAAAGCCCCACATGTCAAATATAAAGTCTCAAAATGCAAGAAAACCAAGTGAAAATGACCTTTCGGGGGACCAGGGACTAAAATTGCAATTAATGAAACTTGTTGATCAGGTCATCACCACCCTCGCGTAGCGCGAGCATGAAGGTCTTGGCAGTCGCGCTACGCGACTGCCTTGTCTGGACAGAAAACAAGCACAGGTGCCCTGCATGTCTTTTAACCGACTTAAACCCCATTTCTTGATACCTTGGGCTGCCCTAAGGTGGTTTTTAGTGTGTAGGATACTTGTGGATGATAATGCAACACTCCTAGACTTAGTTGTCGATCATCCAAGCTTGTTTGAAGTTGTTTAAATGACCCACATTATGCAACATTGTTCATTCATCATTCATTTCACCCTCTGAGCATTTCTGGATCATTCAAGCAGGCCACAAACATTCCATATCATCCATTAGACGTGTGTAAGTGCCTTTGATCCTTCTAAATTCATTTATACTTAGTTTAAAGCCTAGAAATCAAACCGTCGTAACTACGGTTTGACTTTGTGATAAATCACAATCGGTCCAGAGATTTGTCGAATCGAAAGTCATTATAAGTTGGTATTTATATGGTTATTAAACCCCTAAAAGGTCACTCACTGATTTAAATCCTAACCATGTCGTTTGTCGAGTCAAAGGTTTTCCGAAAAAGTCAACAGAAACCTTAATCGCATATTTAATGATACGGAAGGCGTGTAAACTGTTTTATCAGTCATATAACTTGAAAATAAGTATAATAACTTGTCTACACTTGTTTGATTCGACAACTTTATGTTTTGAACCGATTCGGAACCGAGAGACGCAAAAGTTTGACTTTTGCTTTGACCTCAGTTCTGACCCGGTTTAAATAGATTTAGACATGCCTTAGGGTTCCATTAGGACCTAGATACATGTGTGTATAAGCCTCTGCGTTTATACCACTCGAATCCCTAATCGTCCGATGTTTCCGTTAATCGCCTAAATATTGACCGTAATGCCCTTATGACCATGAAACGAGATTTTTGGAAATATGAAAGTGCCATAATCTTAGTTACTGATTATTATGCATGTCCCGGAAATTTCACGTTAATCGGAGGTCTAGATTAGGAGTTATGCTTAATGACGTAATTAAGAACGCTTTTATTAATTAAACGGCGTCATTAGCATAAAACCTATCTAAACCCAATTTTTGACACCAAACCTTTTACCCACTGATGTAATATAATATTTTGGGATTTTTGAAGATTTTTAATTATTTTTAAACTGATCATAAGCTTGGATTAGCGCCTTAATTCGGTTAATACCGAATATACCCTTTTCGGCCATAAAATGAGTTTTACAAATCCTTTTGACGCCAATCCAATTTCTACTGATTTTAAATATTAAATAGAGTGTTTTGAACCTGTTTAATTGATCAGGAAACTCAGAATCGTATTTTAAACCGTACGTCGCTTAAAACGGCTTTATACGCATAGTTTGGGTTTAAAACTATTTTGACATATAAGACTTATAACCAAATGTTATAACCTGTTTAAATAAGCCATTTTACTGATGTAACCAGACCCGGTTCACAGAAACCTAATTAAATCCTTTTATAATCTTTAAAATGACCAAAATACCCCTACGGGGCTTATTAAGAGATTAAACTCGTTTGGGGCGTCACGGGTGATATCCTACTGATGTCACAACTTATTTAAGGCATGTTAACTTAGGAAACCTGTTTAGGACTATTACGGATACCCGTTACGCTTCATGCGCGTTCGGTTCGGTTTATGTAACTAGTTTACATAAATTAGCCGAAACGGGTCAAACCTTATCGGTTTTATCTCAAAATCCAGAATGTGTATCATATACCCATATTAAACAAGTCTTCAAACTTGTCGGGTCTAAATCACATTCTATCCGGTCTTCGCTTAATCGTGCGTACGAACCGTATCTTTAAAACTAACCGGTCTAAGCGTAAGCTTAACTAAAGACCCGTTAGGATTCTAATAGGTTATTATAAACCTTCGTTCCAGATTAGGAGAACCAGTAAAAGATACTTGCACTCGCTGATTTTGAACTATACTTACTCAGGTAAATACTTTTAACTTATTTTCCCTATACGGGCTTGGGGTACGGTATATAAAATACCGCTTGGTCGGGGCGTTGAATCTTTGATTGAATGAATGATAATGAAAGTATTGAGACGTCGTGTTTAATATTGTTTTGTTTGCTTAAAGCCTTTGGGGGGTTAATGACCGTGTCCCGGATATCCCTGGCATCATTTTACGAAATGGCCACGACCTTAGCACTCAGGTGTAGGCGTACACCTGTCAGTGTCTCATAAATAAAGTGGTGTGTTTATTGATCTTCAACCCGGCTCGATCCGGGCTACTGAACGCATAAGGAACATGTAAATCCCTACAAGTTTATATATTTAAATAATTATCCCAAGTTATAAAATATTATTTATGCCTTGTGCCTTAAATGTATTTTCTTAAACTCTTTTCAAAATGAGTCGGTTGATTGTATTTACCAGTGTAAACTGACGTATTTTCTTAAAAAGGTTAAGTGCAGGTACTACGCGAAATAGGCTGGCTTATCTCCTAGCATCCACATTAAGTCTCGCCAGCTTGGATGTCATAAACTGTTGAACATTTGTTTTCCTTTTTATTTGATCTACCTGTGGATTTATATTCGACTATTTGTGATACTTAATATTACAATATCGTTTGGTTGAATTAAATCTATACTTTGCTTCCGCTGTGCATTTAAATATTGTGTTGTTTGACTATTATGTTGCCAACCACGTCACGATACTCCCCTACCGGGCCCACCGGTGACACGTGGAAATTCGGGGTGTGACAATAGACGCCCAGTATAGCCCTATACTGGGCGTCTTGAAGGGTTTTTTTTTGTTTTCTCTTTTTAAATATCAATAACACTAATATTAACTATAAAAAACTCATATTAATTATAATAACACTAATATTAATTATAAAAAACTCATATTAATTATAAAAAACTCATATTAATTATAATAACACTCATATTAATTATAATAACACTAATATAAATTATAAAAAACTCATATTAATTATAATAACACTAATATTAATTATAAAAAAACTCATATTAATATCAATAACACTAATATTAATTATAAAAAACTCATATTAATTATAATAACACTAATATTAATTATACGATGCCTATACGAGACTTATACTATACTATACGATACGATACAACACGATAGGCTTATACAAGACCTATACGAGACTTATACTACACTATACTATACGATACGATGCGATACAACACGATACTATAGGATACGATACCACATCCATAGGCCCATACAATGCCTATACGAGATTTATACTACACTATACGATACGATATGATATGATACGATACAATACAATACGATACTAGACTATTGGATAAGATACAACACTCGTATAGGACTATAGGTGTGGTTTAGGTCCCGTTTAGGCCTATAGGCTTATACAAGACCTATAGGGGCCATATACTAGACTTATACTATACACTATACGATACAACGCCCGTATACGTCGATAGGCCTATACAAGACCTATAAGGGACCTATACTACACTATATGATACGATAGTTTCGTATTGTATCGTATAGTATGGTATCGTATTGTATCGTATAGTGTATAGTATAAGTCTCATATAGGTCCCATATAGGTCTATACGAGAGCTATACGAGACTTATACTATACTATACGATACGATACAACACGATAGGCTTATACAAGACCTATACGAGACTTATACTACACTATACTATACTATACTATACGATACGATATGATACGATACAATACAATACGATATTAGACTATTGGATAAGATACAACACTCGTATAGGACTATAGGTGTGGTTTAGGTCCCGTTTAGGCCTATAGGCTTATACAAGACCTATATGGGACCTATACTAGACTTATACTATACACCATTTTTTTACTCAAAAAACATCACCCTCAAAAAACAATCAAATTACCCTACCAAAACATCTATTTTTCAACTAAAAAAACCAACGAGGGGTCCTAATATTAACTATTTAAAATAAAAAAACTTGTTTTTGTATAAAAGTTTGCTAAAACGATTAATATTGTATAAAATGTTTGTTAAAAAAAAAAAAAAAAAACCCCTTCAAGACGCCCAGTATAGGCCTATACGAGGCATATAAGGGGCAAAGGGTCACATATGAGGCCTATACGAAGGGTCCTATACGCCCAGTATAGGCCTATACGAGGCGTCTTGAAGGGGTCAAACCAGAAGTGACATGAGTCAGGCACTGATTTTGATGTAACCCTATACGCCTCGTATAGGCCTATACGAGGCAAAGGGTGTCTAAATAGGCAGATAAGGTGTCCAAATAGATTGACCCTTCTATATAGATGTATTCTTTCTATAAAATAACCTTTCTTAATTTTCTTTTATAAATAAATATAAATATTTTAAATTAAGTTGGTATTATTAAGTTAAATGAGTGTTCGGTAATGTATTGATACGTATTGTGACGAATCGAATTGATGCCTTCACAACAATATCGGTGTCACGTCGATTCCGACCAAACAACGGTACCGGTATTAGAACTATTGGAATCCTTACAGATATTCTTTTTTTTCTATGTTTTTAATTAATGTAAAATAACGATGTTTATATCCTTTAGTTTTATGACGTAAATTTTTCCTGAAAATGCGTCGGGTCATATATAACATGCTCTTATGCTTATTATAATGTATATTTTCTGTTGATCTATGTTTTGATGTATTATTTTTTTACGGAAACGAGTCGGGTCAAATATATAATATGCTCTTATGCTTATTATAATGTATATTTTCTGTTGAAAACTTACAAAGGAAAAAACGAACTTGTATTGAAAATAAAGAAATAAAAAATCAATTATGTTTGATCTGAAGTGATTTTGAATAGAAATTTATATTGAAACGTTGATAATTATAAGCACATCGTAACGATAAATTCGAAATTTCATAAAATATTATATTCTAAAAATTATTTGGGAAAAAAATATGTTAAAAAATAGTTATATTATTCAAAACTCATAAAACATCGGTTTGTAATTCGGAAAAAAAACTTAACTCTGTTAAGCTATTTTTAACGGCGGACTATTATCGACCAAAGTGGACCAGTTCGGATTATCATCGGCCAATAAGTAAGTTATGATTATTATCGGCAAAATTGAGTAAGTTGGGATTATTTAAATCCAATTTGCATAGTATATCTATGTCTATAACTTGTACCATGCTGTTTGATTTTTACCATTCAAACAAGTTTTGGTGTGGTTTCTTTAACATATGGATATTTGTATGTAATTAATGTGTGTAAAATAAAGAAAGTGAGATCGAGACTCGATAGTGAGAAACAGTGTCATGGCGCCAATATCTTTCTAGATCTCTACCAACCCAACAATTATTATCTGGCCATGAGCCAACCAACCATCACACCTTTTCAATTATTGGTCATTTAATTATTGTAACAACATTTTTTCAATTCCCCCTTTTGATCTTTTAAAAAATTGAAATTATGGTTGTAATCAAATTTTCATTAGAGTTAATTACTATTTTTGTCCCCGTGGCTTGTCAAAAATCATTATTTCAGTCCATTAGTTTAAAAATTACGATTTCAGTCCCTGTGGTTTGACTTTCGTAACCATTTCAATCCATTTATTTTGTAAGTACAGGGACTGAAATGGTTACGAGGTGGACTGAAATGGTCACGAAAGTGAAACCATAGGAACTGAAATCACAATTTTTAAACTAATTGACTAAAATAGTGATTTTTGACAATCCACAAGGACGAAAACAATAATTAACTCTTTTCATTATCTCTTCTAACTAATAAGTAAATAAGCAGCACTTTTCATGTGTTATAATAAAAAGAATGCTTTTACGTGTCGTTATGTAGGCATCATATAGACACAAGTGCTTTCACATTTCACATCTTCAAACCCTTGTCGTGGCCACATGTCCCTAGCCGCCCCTCCCCCTTCATAAAAACCATCGTTCCCCTTGCCCTACACCCGAGACTCCAATCAAGTACTTGAGCCCGCACCCTCATTTTTAGCAATGGATATATTTGTATCAAAAAAGAAAAGTTTAGCAAGAAACTACCCAGAGGTACACCAATGCTATATTTCACAAATTTCATTGAATTTACACTAGATGGACCATTTGTAACACCCATATACGTTTTTGACAAAAGTCGCAACGGAAGTTCATGCCATAAAATTTCTTTTTTTATAAGTACCTTGACTTACTTTAAAATTTCATTTTAACATAACTCTTTCACACAACTTTATCAATCGACTTATTTACTAAGTAAAAACATAGCTTATGTTTACTGCATTATATGCATCAACGTTCCCGTACAATTTATCTTGTGACTCGGTCTTCGATCTCAACTCCTTGATGATCCTTCATGACTCGTACTACCTGCATTCACCACAAAATTCATAACATTAGTACACATTATAACATACAAGATTCATTCTCGTTTACTTTTCATTCCGTTATTCTCTTTACATTCCAGCTTTCCATCTGTTTATACAACCCGTGGTGAGACTTCCTTATCATACCTGCGTTACACTTCATTCACAAGGCACACTATAATGATTGTCAATACTCAATTGCATTGAACACATGCATACATAATTTCACACATACTTGTATAAATAAGTCGTTCACACATAACTACTTACATACATACACACATGTCTACATACCCACATACCTACATCCTTACATACATTCATAACATTATACATACATGTATACATACACCCCTACTTGCAACATCCCTACACTCATACATGCATACCCATATACATGTCTTCACACATCCGCGTATACTTGATGACATACGTATGAAATACATACTTACCTCCACGCATACCTACGTTTCCTAAAACATATATTAAATTGGTCATACATAGCTTACAATTGTTTAAAACGTGTTTAAACAGGCTCGTGACTGAAAATAAACACCCAGCAGCAAGTTTGCCGCCATTTTGGGCCCTCGCGGGGGCGACGAAGTGCACCCAAAGCCTTCGCGGGCCGCGAGCCTTGTCGCGCTGCACGACCAACCTTACCTCCTTCCGTCGCGTGGCGCGACAGCCTCTTTTTGAAAGACAGTTCGCAGCTGGTTGCTGCATATTCCCAGCATAACAAATTTTTACGGAAACGAGCATAACTCTCTCGTTTTTTATCCGTTTTACTCGATTATTTTTCCTATGTGATCGTAATTTGATTCTCCATCACATGGAGTAAAAATCCAATATTCAGACTACCAAAATTTGGGACATTTAGGCCTTCGACTTATTACCCTTTTACTAAATTTTGACCCGTTCATACATTTATCAACATAACCTGTTTGTTTGACCTTAACTTCATATGAACTTAATAATTTCAATATCGTCTATCATAAAAGATTAAATTTCCGGATGTCTTGCATCCTCTTAACCCATTTTCGCTCAAAAGCTTGATTTGACCCGTTAAGGGTATTTAAGCATTTTAAGGTCCATGACTTACAAAAAAACATACTCCTCACTTACATACTTGTCCAAAACATTTCACCTAATCAACTAACTTATTTCTAGACAACTTTTAGGATCGTTTGCCCGATATACCCATCAAGAGCGTTTTGGTCAACTTTGTTCCGTCCTTTACAACAAGGACTTCATTGCATATTTAACCAATCTCACTACTTAACTACAACTCTAATAGCACATACCTGGCTCGGATCAAAGCTATGACCCGTTTTATTACTTCATCCGTTAAATGGCTCGTTATAGCAACGAAATTCCTTTCGCTATTCATTCTGTGAATTCATAATGCTTGACAAAACAATTCATTAGTCGATATCGCCAAATGGTGATATCTTCACTATTTGACCCGTTGAATCTAAATATCCATTTTATCCTTGTGGGATTTTAATTATCCATTATCCCATCCATGTAACCTATTCTTTTGTTAACTCGTAACCAAAATTACCATAATACCCTTTTACCCCCTTTAACCATCAAACTTAGTTTCTTGTCATAAACACGTGTTCCGACCCGTATCAAAACTTGTCGAAACTTCATATTCCATATATTAGCTTATCATATTATTAATTTATACGAGGAACATATATTCTACAAAAATGGGTGTAAGCCTTACTTACCTCGTATCCAAATACGCTTTCCATGCGTATACATTCCGTTTGACCCGCTTCTTTCCCAAGCTTCCACACCGCTTATCAAGCATCAAACTATCAAGTATTATTTTCAAGATAGTTAGCTTATTCATCATTTTTCACGACCCTTTCATCTAGCGGATCTTATATCGAAATTATCATTCGAACTTAAAACATGCTAATCCACCAAATCTTAGCCGAATTCTTTAAACATTTTCACAGATATATGATTTCAAACATCATTAACAATAACATATCATCATTTTCATCATATTATACAAAACCCACTTCATAGCCACTTTGTTAATCACTTATAAGTGATCTAATCTCAATTACCTCATAATTTCATCATACACTTGGTGTGCATACTACCTTCTAAGCATAGTGTACAACTAATTCATGCATATTCTTCTAATCTCGTTCATAATTCATCAAATCCTCCTACTAATCAACATGTATCATTCACACATAAGCATTCAAACATATTAGCATCACATTTCTTTCAATTCTGTCACGGCCCATGACCCGGTTTGACCCGTTTCAAGAGCCGCGGGACAGAAATACTGCGGTATTTAATTAATTGAGTTTGACAGCGGAAGTTTCCATCAGGATCTTTTAAAATGTAAATATTTCCCGATTATTTTATTTCACAACTCGGGATAAAACCCAGTAATTTACAATCATTTGATTTCACAAAGAAATCTTTTATTTTACAAAACATGTTTCTTTATTTTATACTGAGCCACTTTCTTGAGCTTTTAGTGCTATATGGCACTTTTCCTGATTCATAATAGGTCACCTGAAACATGTTTGAAAAAGGTTTTGTCAGCGGGAAATACTGAGTGAATCATTCTATTTTGCATAATGATGCATAATTATAAATTACAGCATAAGAGCGATTACAATGGCTTCTATCTTATTTTTATCTGGCATTCTGTCACAATGGTGACAAGTCACAATGGTGACGATGGTCATACCACTATTTAGATCAATGAACCTAAATAGTGATGATTATCTCTGTAGGTCAATGAACCTAACAGTGATTATCCCGAGTAGGTCAATGAACCTAACTGGGAGACAATTAGTAATGTGCACAATACCCCACTAACCAGTAATTCAAGATATCCACGACTTAGTCCCTGTAATTATAATCTTGAAAATAATTTGGAGTATTGTAAAATATTTGATAGAAAGATAATGACTCACAAACTGTGAGAAAAGGGAGAATGACTCACAAACTGTGAGAAAAGGAGAATGACTCACAAACTGTGAGAAAAGGAGAATGACTCACAAACTGTGAGAAAAGGAGAATGACTCACATTGCAGATTTATACGGGCAGAGCCTAGCCTACTGATTAGCCTTTTATCCTAAATTCAAATAATAGGCACACAATTCGGGGTTAGTAATCAATACAGCCTTTACGATAACTCACGAGATCAACCATCACAATGAACGACAAAGTGTAATACCTCATCCATCGATTTAACGATGATCTGTCAAATTAATGACAAACGACAAAGTATAATACTTTATCCATCGAATTAACGATGATCCGTCAAATTAATGACGAACGATAAAGTATAACCCTAATGTGGGCGGCACTTAAACATTCATTGGATATATTGATCGATCGGACAATGAATCGTAGCAGCGATTGAGCTAATACCCTGATTGCGGCGTCGATTAGTGATCCGTGTGTGTTAATTGTGGTAAACAGAGCATAACTTCGTGTAGGATTGGAATTTTTTCGTCGTTCCAGCGTTCAAATTCAAGTCCCAACCTCCTCTATTTATACTGAAAATTTTACCCCGTCGCGTAGCGCGACTGCCTACCCCTTAGTCGTCGCGCTACGCGACTGCCAACCTATTTTTCATAGGGTAGCCACGTGTAGGAGTAGGCTTGCTGAGTTGACGGATTTCTTAAATTCGATTTCTACAGGTAGTTATGTGGATAATCATAACTAGGTTTTATCCCCCCCCTGAGTTTTAGGGGCCAAAATCCTGATTCTGAAAATTCTGAAAATTTTAGGGTTTGTTCAGAATCACTTGGGTGTCTCAATTAGGGTTTCCTATTGGTCAAATTAATTTAATAATTATGAATTTTGATGAGAGTCATTACATTCTCCCCACCTTAAGAAAAATCTCGTCCTCGAGATTTACTGGAATAATTGAGGATACTTTCGCTTCCAATTTCCAGTTTCCAAGTGTATTAAGGTCCTATCTTTGAATCCCACTTTACTTGAACTAACACTTATTGGTTTACCTTTATATCTTGCAAAGGTACTACCAGTGATTCATTTGATGAATATTTCTTGAGATTGGATACATGAAATACATCATGTACTCCAACCAACTTTCTTGGTAGTTTGTAAATGATAAGCAACTAGTCCTATATGTTGGATTACTGAAAATGGTCCTACGTACCTTGGACTTAACTTTCCTTTCTTACTCCTTTCCAAGGAGATACTTTCAATTATATTTTGTCTCCAACTCGAACTCCAACGGCTTTTATCTATTATCTGCATAATCCTTATGACTATCTCTTGCCGTTTTCAGCTTTTCCTTTGTGATACTAAATATCACAGTCGTAGTCACTTAGGATTTTCATCCATCTCCTTTGCCTCATGTTTAATTCTTTCTGCCCAAATATATACCTTAAATTCTTAAAATCCATATAGATAGTACCCTTACTTCCATACAGATAATGTCTCCAAATCTTAAGGCAAAAATTATGGTTCCTAATTCTAACTCATGAGTGGTATAGTTCCTTCGTTCTTTTTCAATTACCTTGATGCATATGCAATTACCTTTTTGCATTGCACTAACACATATCCAAATCCTAGCTTTGAAACTTTACCATATATTTTAAAATCTTCTGTTCCTTATGGTAAGGTTAGGATTGTAGTATTGGTTAACTTCTGTTTCAAGATACTTAAAGGTTTCTTCTTGTTTAGGTCCGTAATCAAACTTAACTGTTTTACAGGTTAACTTAGTTAATGGTACAGCTATCTTGGAAAAATCCTTAATAAACTGTCTATAATACTAAACCTACAAAATTCCTAATTTCCATTGCTGATTGCAGAATCTTCCATTTGGTAATTACTGCTATCTTAGCAAGATCTAAGTGAATACCTTCATGATTCACCATATAACCTAAAATTGCACTTCTAGTAGCCAAAATTCATTCTTCGAAAATTTGGCGTAAAGCTTTTCTTTTCTTAACAAAGTTAAGAGTGTATGCAATTGCTGACAATATTCTTCCTGATTTTTTAAATAAATAAGTATATCGTCTATGAAGACAATTACAAATTTATCCAAATATAGTGTACAGATCCTATTTATCATGTCCATGAATGCTGCAGGTGCATTCTTTAATTCGAAGGGCAGGACTGTAAACTAGTAATGGCCATTCCTAGTTCTGAAAACAGTCTTAGGTACATCTTCCTCTGATACTTTTAATTGATAATATCCGGAACATAAGTTGATCTTAGAAAACTATCTATCTTCCTGGAATTGATCGAATAGATCATTAATGCTAAGTAATGAGTATTGATTCTTAATTATAACCTTATTCAATTTCCTCTAATCAATACACATTCTTATCGAACCATACTTTTTCTTAACAACCAATATTGTGCTAACCGATAAGGTTCCTTGGCTTATCGGTAAAATTCCTGAAATTTAGATGAATCTTAAATTCTATCTTTATATCTGGTGGTAATCCAGGTAAATCTTCTGGAAATATATCTGGTTATTCTGAAACTACAGAAATTTCCTTAAATTCTGTATCTTTAGTATTAATGATTACTAAAATCATATATACTATTCCTTGCTTTCGTTCATAATTAGCAATTTCCATTACTGATATGAACTTCATAGGCTTACATGGTTTATCTCCTGTAATCATAATTACTTCTCCGATGGTTGATTGATTTTCTAAGAAATTCTGATCACAGATAATAATCACAACATCAAATTCAACTAATTTCATAGATAATAAGATTGCAGAAAACCTATAACTTATTTCTATGTTCTGCATAACCTTATTAATTTTAACTAATTCCACATCTGCCGTTTCTATGTAGAACTTATCTAATGCTGGTTAACGGTAAGTTAAGAGTTTGGCAGAGTAAAGTATTTATAAAACTTTGGTTTGTACCAGAGTCAAATAATACTGTTGTGTAAACGTTGTAAGCTTAAGAACATACCGGCTATCACATCTGGAATCATCTCGGCTTCATGAGTAGTCAGCTGAAAAGCTCTCGCATTCCTTTTTGTTCCTTCTGCTGGTTTGGCTTGATTGTTAAATGGTTTATTCAGTTTTGGACAATCTGGCCTAAGATGTCCAGTTTCTCTACAGTTGTAGCAAACTGAAAATTTCTTCCTCCTACAGTCTTCTTCTTGATGCCCTGGAATTTTGCAAAAATTGCAATATCCTTTGCATCTTCCAAAATGCTTCTTTTTGCAAAAATTGCAAAATGGACTAGTAGAAGATTGCCCATTCCATCCTTTCTTGAAATTGTTATGGTTACCCGAACTGAATTCTTGGGTAATCTTTTGGGCTACTTCATTCCTTCTATTTTCTTCTCTTGTCCGTACTAGCTCGTCAGTCATAGTATTGGCTAATTCTACTGCATCATCAATTGTGCGAGGTTTTGCAGCTTTGACAATATTACGGATCTCGGAAATCAATCCCCAAATATAACGAGAAATAAGTACCGGTTCTGGCGAAGCCAGGGTTGGTACCACTCGAGCATATTCGAAGAATGTCGTAGTATACCCTCGACAATCTACATCCACCATCCGGTGGGTTAGAAACTTATTTGCCATTTGATCTTTTTCATATTCGGGACAGAATTTTCTTTCTACAAGACTTTTAAATTCTTCCCAGTTCATAGCATACGCCATCCTTCTTCCTTTTGCTTGTAACATCGTATTCCACCATTCTAGCGCCACTTCTTTGAAAAGATTTGATGCATACATGACCTGATCATCCTGAGCACATTTACTTATGGCAATTACTGCCTCGGTTTTCTCTAACCAACGCAGTGTCGCAGTCGCTCCTTCATTGCCTGCAAACTCAGTGGGTTTACAAGCAAGAAATTCTTTGTAAGTGCAACCAGGTGTTGCAACTTTCCTTTTCTTAGGGAGCGGAGCTTGCCGTGGTTCATTATCATGATTAACATGATTACCGCCTCCATTTACGCTATTACTGAAATTATCTTCAGAAATGCGTTTACTAGGAACAACTTGTTGCGGTTCGATTGGATTTTTAACAGCAGCAATGATTGCTGGAATAGCATTGGCTATCCCTTGAGCAACTAACTCTGGAATAGCGTTGGCTATCCCTTGAGCAACGATATTTTCTATATCTTGCCTAGTCACATATTGATCCCCCTGTTGTTGCTCAGATTGATTAATCTCATTAACTGGTTCATTATTAGCGTTTTCCATCTGATATCTACTTTATAGATACATAATTAGTATAAAGGAAATAATCCAATGTCATAATTTAATTGCACATAATCAAATAAACGAATATACAAACAAAAGTTGTAACTTTCTAAAATTTCCTTATATCTTGTTTCTATATACACCCGTTTTATTATTTATTTTACGCAAACTGATTTTACTATTACACAATCATAGTTTCATAATCCCCTATCTTTTGTCAGGTGATGTTCTAGTAACGGCGTTCCTTCTCATCGTATTTCCAGGAGATCTGTCCCAAAATTTCTTGGATTCTATTTCCAGCATCCATTTTGTCAAAATGATGAAGTTCAGTCCTATTCTCGTTACTTATTGGTAAAGGTTCTGGATTGTATTTAGGAAAAAGCCTATAGGGATGGTTTTGTAACAGTATTTCATTATCCACCCATTCGTCTATATTCCAGTGATTAGAAGAGTTTGGAATAGATGGTTCTAAGTTCATAAAATTATTTTCATTAACAGGCTCAATAGTATCATCGGTTGCCATTATAAAATCTAGCTCTTCCTGAGATGGTAATCCCTTCATTTGCCTAGAACTTTCCCCAATTTCCATTTTCTTAGGCTTAGGTTTTTCAAGAGGTAAAGTATTGAATTCTATAGGTCCTTCTATATCTGGTATATATCTATTGAAATCTCTGGAAACTTCTATTCTTACTGGATAGAGATTTAAATTCTGAAGGGCTTCCGACAGATCACTCATGCTGTTTTAGCAACATACACAATTACTAAGTCATAACAAAATTTTATAGAACAACTTGTTAAATAGTATTTCATACTACCAAAACAACTAAAAATTAAAACATACTAGGTTTTATTTGTAATTTATTTATAAATTTTCTTGACTGTAGATAATAAAAATACTAAACTTTAAATCAGAATATTTAAAGATTTATATTTACTATTACAGTAGTTAATATATAAAAATCTATATACTAAATAAATATAATGACTTAATTTATATATTAACTAGTCATTATCATGATGGATATTGGTTAATACTGCCTTGTTTAAGCATAGGTGATCAGTCCATGCCTAATTAAGGCTAGGCTATCCAATATCTGCCTTTGATAATAACCCTAGTATTTAAAAAAAAATAATCTTAATACTACTACTATCAATATATTATTATTAATAATAAAATTATTAATAATAAATAACTAAACAATAATTTTAAATAAGAGTATACCTCAAACATAAAAATATAATTTCTTTACCACAATATAGTAATACTATATTTATAAATTAGGTAATTCCATATATAATCAAGTAAATTTATATATAATGTTTTTCGATGACTGATGATAGAGCAATAATATTACAATATTGTTAACATATAAAAATCTGCCCATACTATTCAAAATTAGTCAGATAATAAACATATAATCACAAAATAGCAATTAATAAAAATTATTAAGTATTTTCTAAATACTTAATTGGCTTAAATCAGTGGCTCGATAAGTGGCTCTGATACCACCTTTTTCTGTCACGGCCCATGACCCGGTTTGACCCGTTTCAAGAGCCGCGGGACAGAAATACTGCGGTATTTAATTAATTGAGTTTGACAGCGGAAGTTTCCATCAGGATCTTTTAAAATGTAAATATTTCCCGATTATTTTATTTCACAACTCGGGATAAAACCCAGTAATTTACAATCATTTGATTTCACAAAGAAATCTTTTATTTTACAAAACATGTTTCTTTATTTTATACTGAGCCACTTTCTTGAGCTTTTAGTGCTATATGGCACTTTTCCTGATTCATAATAGGTCACCTGAAACATGTTTGAAAAAGGTTTTGTCAGCGGGAAATACTGAGTGAATCATTCTATTTTGCATAATGATGCATAATTATAAATTACAGCATAAGAGCGATTACAATGGCTTCTATCTTATTTTTATCTGGCATTCTGTCACAATGGTGACAAGTCACAATGGTGACGATGGTCATACCACTATTTAGATCAATGAACCTAAATAGTGATGATTATCTCTGTAGGTCAATGAACCTAACAGTGATTATCCCGAGTAGGTCAATGAACCTAACTGGGAGACAATTAGTAATGTGCACAATACCCCACTAACCAGTAATTCAAGATATCCACGACTTAGTCCCTGTAATTATAATCTTGAAAATAATTTGGAGTATTGTAAAATATTTGATAGAAAGATAATGACTCACAAACTGTGAGAAAAGGGAGAATGACTCACAAACTGTGAGAAAAGGAGAATGACTCACAAACTGTGAGAAAAGGAGAATGACTCACAAACTGTGAGAAAAGGAGAATGACTCACAAACTGTGAGAAAAGGAGAATGACTCACATTGCAGATTTATACGGGCATAGCCTAGCCTACTGATTAGCCTTTTATCCTAAATTCAAATAATAGGCACACAATTCGGGGTTAGTAATCAATACAGCCTTTACGATAACTCACGAGATCAACCATCACAATGAACGACAAAGTGCAATACCTCATCCATCGAATTAACGATGATCCGTCAAATTAATGACAAACGATAAAGTATAACCCTAATGTGGGCGGCACTTAAACATTCATTGGATATATTGATCGATCGGACAATGAATCGTAGCAGCGATTGAGCTAATACCCTGATTGCGGCGTCAATTAGGGTTTCCTATTGGTCAAATTAATTTAATAATTATGACTTTTGATGAGAGTCGTTACAAATTCCCCTAACAAGAATACATCATACATATCAAAATACATCTATATTAAACAAGAACTGGACATGGGTGATCATTCAAGTCATCATCCTTACCATAACAAATGGGTTTCACCCCAAAACATCGAATTCACCCGAATCATGCATAACCCATGTTCTATATGATGATCCTAACACATACTCATACTCAGTTTCATACAATTTCGTGAATCACAACCTAACCCACTTCGTACAAGATCACCAATCTAGGTGTTAAAACATACCTTAAGATCCCCTTGTGAAGGTGATCATTAATCCATGCTCGGTTGTGAATTTAAGCTTCATTTAGCCTTTCAATTTGGTGATTTTCCATGATTAGGGTTTTAGCTCCCATGGAGCTCTGCTCGTTCTAGAACACACGAAAATGTGCGTGTTTGTGTGTGTAGTTTTTATTTTTCATATATTAATTCAAGTTTCATCTTATTCCACTTTAGTCCCCCGTGTTTGCCACTAAAACATAATTGGCACAACTTTCATCTCTTAATAGTTTTTACCACACACTTAACTAGGTTAAATAGCCTAGTTATTTATTTCATGATATATCATATAAGAACATTTTACGAATTTAAACATTCAGGTTTTGGGGTGTTACAAGTCTACCCCCCTTAAACGAGGTTTCGTCCCCGAAACCTTTCTCATTTCTATTTAACACTAATTATCTTTCCTTCCCACCCATCAACAAGACTACTAGCCCATCTAATACAACCTTCTATCTTCAAGAATCTGTATCAGAGTTCTCATTAGTGTCACCTTCACTAAGAGCGCTAGTTTCTAACGCAATTCATAGCTAGTGGCTCATTCATCATTCTAATACTCGTATATCATGTGCAATGTATCTTTTTGTTTTACATTGAAACAATTCCAACATCCCACTAATAACATTCCTTCCTGTTATTTTCACCTACCATACGATCTTATTTCGTAATATATACATACACATATATGTTTAACTTTGTCTGGTACATCATAATAATAGGTAACTATCCATTCCCGATTCATTAATTATTCATATAATTGACTTCTTCCTAATAAGTCCATACTTTTCATACCATACTTTCACCTAACATTCTAATTTCATTGACCCGTTTATAACAGACCTAATACCTCCATCTCATCTCTTAAAATTACATTCTATGCATATATCATATAACATTTAATTCTTGTTTTGTTATCACAACAAAACTACTATTTCATAGTCACATATACGTGCTTAACTCCAAAGTTAACATTATTCTACGTTTCCTATAGTTATTTGTACTATACATACTCTTACGTTACGTTCAACTCACCGCATTCATTCTACATTAATATTCCTCTCATTTCATGCATTACTTAATTTGCATAAGCAAGCATGTCATGCAAGTTCATTAGAAGATAGTTTAACCAATACCCGAAATTTTCACTCAAAACTTTTAAGATTTAGTTCTTAATGACATAGTTTTCTTCTTACGTCAACTGTTAAAAGTCAAACATTCCATACCATACCATACCTATTCCATCATTCATCTCGTAGGTCGTTTTCAATTTACTAATTCATATCTATCCGACATGAGTTAAAACATTTTACTTACCTCGATTTCATTTCATACTTCAGCGATCCGTAAACCAGATCGATCCGCTCCTTCACTAGTACTAACCGTACCAGGCCAGCTTTCATTCATCCTTGTAATGGGCTTCCACTCGTGCATATTCTTTCACCAATTCGATTGGTTTCATCACATTCAGAATTCTACCATTGTCATCTACAAAATCGGCGGTTAGCACCTTTCATTCAAACATTCATTATACTAGGTGATTACCACTTATAATCCTTTTACATCTTCCTACATGTATGCTATATGTAACAACCCGCACTTTCGTGCGTTGTTACTACTCGACATACTCATTACGCCTAGCACCAGAGATTCGGATCATAATGTGACTATATCGCATACCTCGCTACTCGAAGGATAATCGCATATTTTTTAAATACAATATCGCTATACTATACCACACCACAAACACTAACACTCACGAAGACATTGAGTGAGGACCTATTCTACCCTCCTCGGTAACCGTGATGTGTCGAAACGCAGACAATTAACGCTAACGAAGACTCTCGGGTGAGTGCTATAGCTTCAGTCGTCGTGACGATGATGACAATACGAGTGAGTGGTACCCCGTCAGTCTTTGTGGCATAAAACACAATAACATTCACGATGACATCGAGAAAGGACCTATACTACCCTCCTTGATGGCCGTGAAGCGTCCCTAATAATCGCACACTCGAAACGAAAACCGAATGTTATATCGAAACTTTGGAATATGGATACGTATATACGACCTTTTTGTGATTAGTTATAATAAATACATACCTATCTATACAAAACAGAGTAACAAAATCATCGCAACGCGCAACGCACAAGATCCAAATGCTGAGACACAACCTGCAAGACATGTCCAACCGATCGGACAAGACATGTCCAACCGATCGGACAAGACATGTCCAACCGATCGGACAGATATGCCAACCGATCGGACAGACATGTCAGCCGATCGGACAGGCATGCCAACCGATCGGACAGACATGTCAGCCGATCGGACAGGCATGTCAACCGATCGAACGGGCCATCCGATCCAATACACTTTTCACCTCTTTCCCCCTCATTTGTCTATAAATACCCCTCAGTCACATCAAGAACACTTGATGTGACTGCTCTCGTGCGACCAGACGTTCCAACCCACTTTTCTCTCGATTTCTCGCGATTCTGGTAAGTTTATAACCCAAATCTTGTACTTCTATGACCTATATTCAATTATACACCTTTCTACCTTTTAAATCTTCACTTTTAACCGCGAAATCTCTGGATTTTGGGCATTCTAGGGTGATGTCACCATGAAGTTCTTATGAACTTCAAGGGTGATGTCATCCCATGCAAGAACAACTCAGACCTGAGTGATTTCCATACGTTTTTACATAAATCAAGTCTAAATCTATGTTTTCTAATCAAGAAGTTGTGTGATTTCTAAGGATTTGAGGTGTCTTGAAGATGATGTCATCCTAAGTTCTCATGAACTTCAAAGTGTGACCTCATTGTTACCATAAACAGCTCGGATCTAAGTAATTTCACCTGTTTTATATTAAATCTCACCAAAATCTAAGTTACCTAGCCAAAGTGTGTGTGATTTCGGGTTAAACTTGAGAAAAGCCATCAAGAACGGCCAGATCTGATTGAACGAGGTGGTTCCCGGCCGTTAGAACGGGTCGGACTTGATGGAATTTCAGTTGTTTAGCATGAAGGAACACCGGCTCGAGCAAAACCATCGAAAAATCTTTAAATCTTTGTCGAAAACAGCTGGACAGGCCAGCCGATCGACCAGCCCAGTCAATCGGACAGGCTAGTCGATCGGACAGCCCAGTCGATCGGACAGGCTAACCGATCGGACAGCCCAGTCGATCGGACATGCTAACCGATCAGACAGCCCAGTCGATCGGACAGGCTAACCGATCAGCCAGCCCAGTCGATCGGACAGGCTAGTCGATCGGACAGCCCATCCGATCGGGCCAGCCCTCAATCTAATTTTCATTCGCTTTCGCTTTCGCGTATTCCGTTATTCTTTAACGCGCCACCAAACACTCAGGTGATCAGTCTATAACCAGGGTATTCTCGGACATAATCCCGTAAATCCAAACCAATACGCACTGTGAGTATACTTGAACCCCTTTTAATCGCATTTTGGGTGTAACATACGTTTCTAACAAATCGAACTTGTCAAACGAATTATTCAATCAATCGAATTATCACTTTGCGAATAACTGTTATGCATAGATATACGTGATGCTAGTTGCATATGTGCTAGGGCTTATACTTGCGACGTCCCACCACGACTAGTATAGTACTATTGCGCCCGACGGGGTCTAGTTTGCCATCCCATATTCGAGCATCGAGGACTTAGTTGGTAGTATCAGCTTTGTGAGTATATATATGTCGTGTGTTACGTTTATGCATGTGGAAATTCGCTGCACTTTTTATCTATTACGCTATACATATCAAACCTGTATACTCGCCAATACTTTTGTATGGACAAATATTTTAACGTATGTTGCAGGTTAGATCGCAGACTATTTCAAATCAAGCTAGGAAGTCTAGAAACACAACTAAAATCTAGGTTGTCGGATTTGCATTGTTCGAGAGGACAAGAAATCTGTGATAACTTATGTGATTGTATTATTTGTTAGTATGGGATAACGAATGTATTAAATATTATCGCCATATAGTTGTTATGGATTCTCTTGAGCAATCTGATTCGCCTAGTGCCGCGCCCCGATGATTCCGCCATCGGTTGGGATGTGACACTATAACACACCCCACATTTCATCCCTTACATGCAATTCTTTTATTCTGGTTACTTATTTCGTCAACCTTTGCAGTTTGACTTTTCAAGGTCAAACTGACATTTCTTATTTATCGTAGATGTATTGAAGTACACGTTCTTACTTCTTTCCATTCATGCTTACTTGCCAAGACATTCGTTACATCATTTCAGTATTCTTGCCAAAATTTACCCTTCTCAATCATACTTAAATTATTGTCCGGGTCGTAGCCCGTCATTCATTCCGACTCCTAAGAGCCGATTATTAACACATCTAACACATAACATGTTCAAAACTTCTTTCTTTCGTCAAAATTTAGGTTTGTGTGCCAAACATTATGCTCACCTATAAGTATAAAACTTAACAAATCAAAACATTAAAAACATCGGGTTTAAATGGCGGTTACCACTTGACCCGCATGACTCATTCGTCTCTTAAACCATTCTTGGATACAAACATATTTGTATATATATATATATATATATTTATTCACACGTATATATATAAGTTTAAGACATAACTTGGATAATATTTGCTTTTTAAAGAATATTTACTTGCTTAATCTGTAATTACTTACACATTCGAATCTTTTCATTCTAATCATTCATTATGTTTCGAACCCGTCTGTAGCAACCCTCAATAAAACCGACACGCTCGATTATTTTCCGACACCCTAATATATTTTAAAATATCCCAATATGTCCCAAAATACACCCCATACGCGAAAACGGGCCTTAAATACATTAAATAGTATTAAAAATAATTAAAAATTGAAATTTTAAGTTGAGGCCGGCCGCGTAAGCACCACCCCAACCTTCACGCGGGCCATGTGAACTTAAAAGGTGGCGCAGCCCGGTGCAGCCACGTGACCCAACACACGGCAAGCCTACTCGATGACCCAGCCCAGCTACGCATTGACCTGGGGTCAACGCGGGCCGCGTAGGCCCTGCCCTTGTGTTACACGGGCCGCGAGAGAACCAGACTCAACAACTGTAAATAGAATGCATCAGATCTTCAGTCTGTTCGTCCCATTTTCTTTTCTCAATCTCAATTTCTGAATAGTAGGCTTTATAAACGGGTATTATACCCCCCTAAATAGCGAAGTTCTGCTCCGTTGTAAGTATTATAACCCCTGGATACGTATTAGATACGCTGCCCGATTGATCTAGGGTTCCGTAACGGCTGTCGTGGTTCTGCCCGACATAGTCGTTGGAATGCCGTCTCGGGAAGGGTATTACTAATGTTAAAATGGGTTATTATACTAACGATTGTGCATTTGTGTAAATTTTTGATTATCACCAGGAAACCCTTACGGAAAATCTAAGACAGCAATGTTAGTTGATCCGCTTTTTGTTAACTGTTTTTACAAAACCTCATTTAATTAATTATATATTAAACAGTGATTGAGTATTTGTAAGAATACAATTATCATGAGTATGTTGGGGTTTTGTATACAAAATTTGTTACCACCTGGTCAAGGAGTAACATTTCCACAAGTCGGGTTCGACAGTACCATGGATGTTAATTGTGATGTCTTGGAAACAAATATAATTGCGGGATCGCCCTCAATACTGTACAATGGGATTTTATTTAAACTTGATTAAACTGGGATTCACTAACCAGTATTTCCCACTGACAAATGTTTTAAAACGCGTTTCAGGTAACAAACTGTGAAAGCCAAATAGAAGCCAGCTGGATAGCACTGAAGGCTTGGAAAAGTGGCAATAAAGTTACCTAAAATAAAATAGACGTTTTTACTAAATAAAATAGGATTTATTCCTATAAAAACGTGTGTACTATGAACTTGGGTTTTAACCCATTTGTTTAATGTTATGAAAATGTGGTATTTTACTCTGATCCAATATTTCCTAACTACGGTCCTGAAGAAAATTTCCGCTGCCAAATTAGACAATACACGATACCACCAAAGCTGGCTCGCGGCCGCCCGTTCTCGGGAATCAGGGATCGGGGGTTGCGACAGAAGGTGGTATCAGAGCTAAGCCACTGATTCAGCCACAGAGGTGTTCTGCTGACATCAAAATGTAAAGTGTTAGGAAATAAATTACGGAAATACGTGCATAACTGTATTTATTATTATGTGTTATTTGACTATCTGTTAGTTTACAGTATGAGCGACCAAGGACCATCTGACGCGTATCGTCAATTGTCTGGTTCGCCTAAAAGCGAAGTCACCTCCTCTTCTCAGCCTGCCCTCTCAGGGTACTCTGCTGATACGGAAGAAGGAATCTTTGTATTTAAGGCTCAGTCAGAAGAGCCATTTCCTCAGAAAAATAGGGGATGGTTCAGTAGAGGGGCACACGAGCGTAGGAAGCGTATAAAAAAGTTACAAGATCAGAGGGTACTAGCCGCAACCAAGAGAGAGACAGATGCCTATGCCCAGGATATGATAAATAGGGGTATAGCCAACATCCACATCCTAGCAACCACTGCAGCTGACCCTAATCCGGAGCAAATAATAGCACCCCAACCACAACAGCCAATCCCTGACCAACCCATGGAGATTGAAAACCCTGAAAACCAAGTAGAGATGCATGACTTCAATCCAGAAGAAATACCTAGGGTACCAGCACCGAACCCCCTAGACCCAAATTACGATCCCTGGTGGGATGAAGTTAGGGACTATGTGCAACGCTACCCGATACATGAAGATACACCCATGCAGAACATAGGAGCCTATCCAGGTATGGACCCTTTAGATCCCTATTACCACGATGAATATATTAGGGAGATCTTAGAAGATCCTTACCGATTTCAGGCACCTACACCCCCATACCAGGAACCCGCACCCCAGATTCCGAACCCAATCCAAGTACCTGCACCCCCAATGAGTGCAGAAAACGTACAAGAACTTAGGACTTTTGGTGAGGAAATTTTAGAGAGCAGTGAGAGAATGAGACAGGTGGGAGAGCGACTCGTCTGGAAGTACGACGAGCGCAATATGGATTTTTGGATGAATCCATATCCGTGAATGTGAGAATGGAGACGGTAATAGTAATAATAATAATAAAATAATAAAATATGTGTGTACGGATGCCTACTATTATTTATTTCAGTTGGTATTGTAATTTTATCTCAGTACCGGTGTGTAATAGATATATAGTAGATGAATAGAGTAAAGTCGCAATGATCGACGCTTTTGGCGAAAATGCGTGAGATGTGATTGACTATATTAGCTATTATTTTGTGATATTAATACGGGGTAAATGTTTAAAATTCAGATGGCCGATGAAGGAAATCAAGGAAATCTGAATAACGATAACCAGAGTAACATTAACGTGGTTAATGAGAATCTGAGCATCAATAACAATGGAAACCAAATGGATAATAGTGCCGTTCAACATATAGTGGCACAAGGAATCATAGATGCAATGCCATTTATTATTCAAACGATTCAAGAAGCGAATAATAAAAGTAAGCATAGCAGTAAGCGACCAATCGAACCAGAACACAGCGTGAACACTGGACCCGTACTTCAAGTGCCCATTCCCAAAAGAAGAAGAACCGTGTCTTACGGTTGTTCTTACAAGGAATTCTGGTCCTGCAAACCAATAGAATTCTCGGGCAATGAAGGACCCATTGCAGTTCTACGCTGGATAGAGAAGACTGAGGCTGTTTTAAAATAAGCAAATGTGCTGAAGAAGACAAAATAATGTTTGCTTCTAATCTGTTTAAGAACTCAGCCTTAGAATGGTGGAACACTATCCTCCAGTCAAGAGGAAGTGATAGGGTATACAACATGGAATGGGAAGAATTTAAAAATACGGTAGAAAGAAATTCTGCCCTCCCAATGAAAAGGAACAGATAGCTAATAAGTTCCTAAACTTAAGAATGACCGGAGTAGATAGTAAGGGTTATACTACCATATTCTTTGAATATGCTAGACTAGTACCAACCCTTGCATCACCTGAACCAATATTAATCTCCCGTTACATCTGGGGATTAATTGGGGAGATTAGACATGTAGTCAAGGCAGCTAGACCTCAAACTATAGAAGAAGCTGTAGAACTAGCCAATACCTTGACAAATGAATTAATCCGTACTAGGGAAGAAGAACAGAGGAGAAACCTAACCCAAAGGCTTACTCAAGAATTCCGTTCTGGGAATTACAATCGTAGGAATATGGGTTCTACCTCTGCACCATTCTGCAAGGTCTGCAAGAAAAAGCATTCGGGAAAATGCTCCACTCTTTGCAATTTCTGCAAGATGCCAGGACACGAGGAAGAAGATTGCAGGAGAAAATCCAGTAATGGACTGTGCTTCAACTGTGGAGAGAAAGGTCATATCAGGACCAACTGCCCAAAATTGGCTCCGGCTGCAAACAACAAGAACACTAAAAATGCTAGAGCATTTGTTCTGACTGCAGATGAAACCAAGATGATTCCAGACGTGATAGCTGGTACGTTTTTAGTTAATGATGTTTTTGCTAAAGTATTATTTGACTCTGGTGCAAACCAAAGTTTTATTAATACTTCATTTTGCAAACTTCTAAACTAGTCATTAACTAAACTACCACAAGAATGTCTCGTAGAGACAGCTAATGGAGAAACTGTAAGGATTTCTGAAATCTTGCAGGAAGCAAGAATATAAATTTTAAATCAAAAGTTTATGGCAAACCTTTATCCTATGAATCTGACAGGATTTGATGTTGTATTAGGAATGGATTGGTTAATAGCCAATAAAGCCAGTATTTTATGTGATCAAAAGTCAATCCAAGTAAATTCACCAAAAGGTGAAAAGATCACAATTAAAGGAGATAAACCATTTAGATCCACAAAATTCATCTCGGTGATGAAAACTGCAAGTTATATAAGAAAAGGTTCTACAGTGTATTTGATTTCCATAATCACTAACACTAAAGGAAAAGAACTAAAAGACATTCCAGTAGTGTCTCAATTTTCAGATGTATTTCCAGAAGAATTACCAGGACTACCGCCAGATAGAGAAGTTGAATTCAGAATTCACCTGCTACCAGGAACAGCACAATTGCCAAGGCACCTTACCGTTTGGCACCAGCCAAAATGCAGGAATTGAAGAAATAATTAGATGAATTGCTGGAAAAAGGATTCATACAGCCAAGTTCATCACCATGGGGAGCACCGATTTTATTCGTTAAAAAGAAGGACGGATCAATGCGTATGTGCATTGATTACCATGAATTGAACAAAGTTACGATTAAGAATCGGTACCCATTACCGAGAATCGATGATCTGTTCGATCAACTGCAAGGAGCTCGATTTTTCTCTAAAATCGATTTAAGGTCAGGATATCATCAATTAAAGGTATAGGAAGAGGACATTCCTAAGACCGCATTCAGAACAAGGTATGACCATTATGAATTTACTGTCATGCCATTTGGTTTAACCAATGCCCCAGCCGCATTTATGGACATGATGAACCGAATATGTAAGCCATATTTGGATAAATTCATAAATGTCTTTATAGATGATATTCTCATTTATTCTAAAAGTAAAGAGGAACATGCAAAGCATTTGCATACACTTTTGAGTCTATTAAGAAAGGAAAAGCTTTATGCTAAGTTTTCGAAGTGCGAGTTTTGGCTAGAACATGTACAATTTCTTGGACACTTAGTGAACCATGAAGGAATTCATGTGGATCCAACAAAGATCGAGGCGATTACCAAATGGAAAACCCCTGAGTCACCAACCGAGGTTAAAAGTTTCTTAGGATTGGCCGGATATTATAGGAGAGTTATTCAAGATTTCTCCAGAATAGCCATTCCTTTAACTAAGTTAACCTGTAAATCCATTAAGTTTGAATGGGGACCAAAACAAGAAGAAGCATTTAGAATTCTTAAGCATAAATTAACCCATACACCCATATTAGCGTTACTAGAAGGAACTGAAGACTTTGTAGTCTATTGTGACGCTTCTAAATTAGGTTATGGATGTGTATTGATGCAACGCCAAAAGGTTATAGCTTATGCATCTAGGCAACTTAAGAATCATGAAGAAAATTATTCAACCCATGACTTGGAATTAGGAGCTATAATTTTTGCCCTTAAGATTTGGAGACATTACCTTTATGGTAGTAAATTTACCATATTTACAGATCATAAGAGTTTAAGGTATGTCTTCGGGCAAAAGGAGTTAAATATGAGACAAAGACGCTGGATGGAGCTGCTTAGTGATTATGATTGTAATATCCAGTATCATGAAGGGAAGGCAAATGTAGTGGCAGATGCTTTAAGTCGAAAGTATCATGAAAAGCCAAAAAGGGTACGTTCTCTTAAATTAAATCTAAAAGTGGATTTAAATGATCAAATCAGAAAAGCACAAGAATCAGTAATCAAGGATGATACTGAAAAATTAAAAGGTATGATTAAGGAATTAGAACCAGGAACATATGGAATTTGGAGATTCCATGAAAAGAGAATGTGGATACCTAAATTAGGAAACCTACGTCATCATATATTAGAAGAAGCCCATAAGTCTAAATATACGATGCATCCAGGAAGTGATAAAATGTATCAGGATTTAAGAAAGAATTTCTGGTGGATAGGAATGAAAAAGGACATAACAGCTTATGTTTCTAAATGTTTAACTTGTTCACAAGTTAAAGCTGAACACCAGAAACCCTCAGGCCTATTGCAACAGTTAGAAATGCCAGTGTGGAAATGGGAATTAATAACAATGGATTTTGTTACTAAATTACCCAAAACAAAGAAAGGAAATGATACAATCTGGGTGATTGTAGATAGGCTAACCAAGTCAGCTCATTTCCTACCAATGAAGGAAACTTTCAGTATGGAACAACTAGCTAAATTATATGTAAATGAAATTGTTTCATTACATGGAATTCCTTTATCAATCGTTTCTGATAGGGATAGCCGATTTACCTCTCATTTTTGGTCAAGTTTCAAAAAAGCCATGGGAACCAAGTTAAATCTAAGCACAGCTTATCATCCTCAAACGGATGGACAAAGCGAAAGAACAATTCAGACAATAGAGGATATGCTTAGAGCTTGTGTAATTGATTTCGGAGGTAATTGGGACGATCACTTACCTTTAATAGAATTTTCTTATAATAATAGTTATCACACAAGTATAAATGCTGCACCATTCGAAGCACTTTATGGACGAAAGTGCTGAACCCCAGTCTGTTGGGCAGAAATTGGGGAAAAACAACCATCTGGACCTGAGATAGTGCAAGAAACCACCGACAAGATTATTCAAGTCAAGGAACGACTGAAAGCAGCACGTGATCGACAAAAAAGTTATATTGATAACCGACGCAAACCGTTGGAATTTCAAGTAGGAGATAAAGTATTATTAAAAGTCTCTCCTTGGAAAGGAGTGGTAAGATTCATCAAAAGAGGAAAGCTAAGTCCCAGGTATATTGGACCTTTTGTGATTATTAGAAGAATAGGACCTGTAGCCTATCAGCTACAACTGCCAGAGGAAATGGCAGGAATACATGATGGGTTTCATGTATCTAATCTCAAGAAATGCTTAGCTGATGAATCGCTAATGATACCTCTTAAAGATATAGAGGTAAATGAACAACTCAAGTTTGTAGAAAGGCCCCTACAGATTGAAGACGGGAAAGTCAAGAATCTCAAGCACAAGAGATTAGTTCTGGTCAAAGTGAAGTAGGACTCCAAAAGAGGACCTGAGTACACATGGGAGCTTGAATCTGAAATGCAAAGGAAATATCCACACCTGTTCCAGTAGATCTCGAGGACGAGCTCTAAAACAAGGTGGGGAGGATGTAGCAACCCTCAATAAAACCGACACCCTCGATTATGTGTCGACACCCTAATATATTTTAAAATATCCCAATATGTCCCAAAATACACCCCATACGCGACAACGGGCCTTAAATACATTAAATAGTATTAAAAATAATTAAAAATTGAAATTTTAAGTTGAGGCCGGCCGCGTAAGCACCACCCCAACCTTCACGCGGGCTGCGTGAACTTAAAAGGTGGCGTAGCCCGGTGCGGCCATGTGGCCCAACACACGGCAAGCCTACTCGATGACCCAGCCCAGCTACGCATTGACATGGGGTCAACGCGGGCCGCGTAGTCCCTGCCCTTGTGTTACGCGGGCCGCGAGAGAACCAGACTCAGCAACTATATATAGAATGCATCGGATCTTCAGTCTGTTCATCCCATTTTCTTTTCTCAATCTCAATTTCTGAATAGTAGGCTTTATACACGGGTATTATACCCCCTAAATAGCGAAGTTCTGCTCCGTTGTAAGTATTATAACCCCTGGATACGTATTAGATACGCTGCCGATTGATCTAGGGTTCCGTAACGGCCGTCGTGGTTCTGCCCGACGTAATCGTTGGAATGCCGTCTCGGGGAGGGTATTACTAATGTTAAAATGGGTTATTATACTAACGCGTGTGCATTTGTGTAAATTTTAGATTATCACCAGGAAACCCTTACGGAAAATCTAAGACAACTATGTGAGTTGATCCGCTTTTTGTTAACTGTTTTTACAAAACCTCATTTAATTAATTATATATTAAACAGTGATTGAGTATTTGTAAGAATACAATTATCATGAGTATGTTGGGGTTTTGTATACAAAATTTGTTACCACCTGGTCAAGGAGAAACATTTCCACAAGTCGGGTTCGACAGTACCATGGATGTTAATTGTGATGTCTTGGAAACAAATATAATTGCGGGATCGCCCTCAATACTGTACAATGGGATTTTATTTAAAGTTGATTAAACTGGGATTCACTCACCAGTATTTCCCACTGACAAATGTTTTTAAAACGCGTTTCAGGTAACAAACTGTGAAAGCCAAATAGAAGCCAGCCGGACAGCACTGAAGACTTGGAAAAGTGGCAATAAAGTTACCTAAAATAAAATAGATGTTTTTACTAAATAAAATAGGATTTATTCCTATAAAAACGTGTGTACTATGAACTTGGGTTTTAACCCATTTGTTTAATGTTATGAAAATGTGGTATTTTACTCTGATCCAATATTTCCTAACTACGGTCCTGAAGAAATTTTCCGCTGCCAAATTAGACAATACACGATACCACCAAAGCTGGCTCGCGACCGCCCGTTCCCGGGAATCAGGGATCGGGGGTTGCGACACCGTCGCACGGTTTCTAACATATCATTCATACTTTCATTCCTTCTTTGTTTCGAATCCGTCTCGCGGATTCTAACATATCATTCATACTTTCATTCCTTTCATGTTTCGAATCCGTCTCGCAGATTCTAACATATCATTCATACTTTCATTTATGAAAGTCTTAGATTTCTCTTCACCCTCACGTCCACCTATTACCTAATTCTAACGGACATACCTATAACAATTTTCACGGTCTCACGAATGTCATACGCTTCTTGTGTACTGGCCAGGTACACAATCCACATACCTGTTTCGTGTCTTCGTGTAATCGCCACCTTATGTCTGAAGAATTAAGTTTCGGCACGTGTAACATTTTCAAAACTTCATTACCATTCCATTATTATATTTCATTTAAAATTTTCTTTCACTCACTAGATTGTACCATTACATGCGCCCACATGTTAAATTTACGTACCTGGGGTCAATTTGTCTTATTACATGCCTTGATGCCAGTCCTAGACTGCATTCACGGATCATCCTTTCCCAGCAATCATGCTTACCTTTCACATAACATACTGTTAGGTTTATTCAAATACATACCTAAACACATACTTACCTTTACTTCCACCCTTAGATCTTGACCGAGTCTCGGATTGTACGGGTTCCTTGTCACAAGAGCACACATGTTTGAGTTCAAGTATTTATCTCCTCATACTTGATTTCCCTCAAACCATGGCTCTGATACCAACTTGTAACACCCATATACGTTTTTGACAAAAGTCGCAACGGAAGTTCATGCCATAAAATTTCTTTCTTTATAAGTACCTTGACTTATTTTAAAATTTCATTTTAACATAACTCTTTCACACAACTTTATCAATCGACTTATTTACTAAGTAAAAACAAAGCTTATGTTTACTGCATTATATGCATCAACGTTCCCGTACAATTTATCTTGTGACTCGGTCTTCGATCTCAACTCCTTGATGATCCTTCGTGACTCGTACTACCTGCACTCACCACAAAATTCATAACATTAGTACACATTATAACATACAAGATTCATTCTCGTTTACTTTTTATTCCGTTATTCTCTTTACATTCCAGATTTCCATCTGTTTATACAACCCGTGGTGAGACTTCCTTATCATACCTGCGTTACACTTCATTCACAAGGCACACTATAATTATTGTCAATACTCAATTGCATTGAACACATGCATACATAATTTCACACATACTTGTATAAATAAGCATTCGTTCACACATAACTACTTACATACATACACACATGTCTACATACCCACATACCTACATCCTTACATACATTCATAACATTATACAAACATGTATACATACACCCCTACTTGCAACATCCCTACACTCATACATGCCTACCCATATACATATCTTCATACATCCGCGTATACTTGATTACATACGTATGAACATACATACTTACCTCCACGCATACCTACGTTTCCTAAAACATAAATTAAATTGGTCATACATAGCTTACAATTGTTTAAAACATGTTTAAAAAGGCTCGTGACTGAAAATAAACACCCAGCAGCAAGTTTGCTGCCATTTTGGGCCCTCGCGGGCGCGACGAAGTGCACCCAAAGCCTTCGCGGGCCGCGAGCCTTGTCGCGCTGCGCGACCAACCTTACCTCCTTCCGTCGCGTGGCGCGACGGCCTCTTTTTGAAAGACAGTTCGCAACTATTTGCTGCATATTCCCAGCATAACAAATTTTTACGGAAACGAGCATAACTCTCTCGTTTTTTATCCGTTTTACTCGATTCTTTTTTCCTATGTGATCGTAATTTGATTCTCCATCACATGGAGTAAAAATCCAATATTCAGACTACCAAAATTTGGGACTTTTAGGCCTTCGACTTATTACCCTTTTACTAAATTTTGACCCGTTCATACATTTATCAACATAACCTGTTTGTTTGACCTTAACTTCATATGAACTTAATAATTTCAATATCGTCTATCATAAAAGATTAAATTTCCGGATGTCTTGCATCCTCTTAACCCTTTTTCGCTCAAAAGCTTGATTTGACCCGTTAAGGGTATTTACGCGTTTTAAGGTCTATGACTTACAAAAAAACATACTCCTCACTTACATACTTGTCCAAAACATTTCACCTAATCAACTAACTTATTTCTAGACAACTTTTAGGATCGTTTGCCCGATATACCCATCAAGGGCGTTTTGGTCAACTTTGTTCCGTCCTTTACAACAAGGACTTCATTGCATATTTAACCAATCTCACTACTTAACTACAACTCTAATAGCACATACCTGGCTGAGATCAAAGCTATGACCCGTTTTAATAATTCATCCGTTAAATGGCTCGTTATAGCAACGAAATTCCTTTCGCTATTCATTCTGTGAATTCATAATGCTTGACAAAACAATTCATTAGTCGATATCGCCAAATGGTGATATCTTCACCATTTGACCCGTTGAATCTAAATATCCATTTTATCCTTGCGGGATTTTAATTATCCATTATCCCATCCATGTAACTTATTCTTTCGTTAACTCGTAACCAAAATTACCATAATACCCTTTTACCCCTTTTTAACCATCAAACTTAGTTTCTTGTCATAAACACGTGTTCCGACCCGTATCAAAACTTTTCGGAACTTCATATTCCATATATTAGCTTATCATATTATTATTTTATACGAGGAATAGATATTCTACAAAAAGGGGTGTAAGCCTTACTTACCTCGTATACAAATATGCTTCCCATGCGTATACATTCCGTTTGACCCGCTTCTTTCCCAAGCTTCCACACCGCTTATCAATCACCAAACTATCAAGTATTATTTTCAAGATAGTTAGCTTATTCATCATTTTTCACGACCCTTTCATCTCGCGGATCTTATATCGAAATTATCATTCGAACTTAAAACATGCTAATCCACCAAATATTAGCCGAATTCTTTAAACATTTTCACACATATATGATTTCAAACATCATTAACAATAACATATTATCATTTTCATCATATTATACAAAAGCCACTTCATAACCACTTTGTTAATCACTTATAAGTGATCTAATCTCAATTACCTCATAATTTCATCATACACTTGGTGTGCATACTACCTTCTAAGCATAGTGTACAACTAATTCATGCATATTCTTCTAATCTCATTCATAATTCATCAAATCCTCCTACTAATCAACATGTATCATTCACACATAAGCATTCAAACATATTAGCATCACATTTCTTTCAATTCCCCTAACAAGAATGCATCATACATATCAAAATACATCTATATTAAACAAGAATTGGACATGGGTGATCATTCAAGTCATCATCCTTACCATAACAAATGGGTGTCACCCCAAAACATCAAAATCACCCGAATCATGCATAACCCATGTTCTATATGATGATCCTAACACATACTCATACTCAGTTTCATACAATTTCGCGAATCACAACCTAACCCACTTCGTACAAGATCACCAATCTAGGTTTTAAAACATACCTTAAGATCCCCTTGTGATGGTGATCATTAATCCATGCTCGGTTGTGAATTTTAGCTTCATTTTGCCTTTCAATTTGGTGATTTTCCATGATTAGGGTTTTGGCTCCCATGGAGCTCTGCTCGTTCTAGAACACACGAAAATGTGTGTGTTTGTGTGTGTAGTTTTTATTTTTCATATATTAATTCAACTTTCATCTTATTCCACTTTAGTCCCCCGTGTTTGCCACTAAAACATAATTGGCACAACTTTCATATTTTAATAGTTTTTACCACACACTTAACTAGGTTAAATAGCCTAGTTATTTATTTCATGATATATCATATAAGAACAATTTACGAATTTAAACATTCGGGTTTTGGGGTGTTACACCATTCAAACCATTTTACCCTTGCCATATTAAATCCACAGGAAAGCCATGACTTTTATGTCCTCCATGATCCTTTCTAAGTACAATACCTTGTTTTTTAAGAGTTTGTCATTTCTCGATCTCCATATACGTACCATATTGTTGTTGAAAAAGATCGTATCAATCGCCCTTCTATGGGACTCGATCCTTAGGACCTCGTAGTGAAGAACGAGCCTGGAAAATCAATCCATCATCTCCAACAAATTATGCGATTTTACCACATTTCCTGGCAACCAGGTTCTTGGATTAGGATCTTGACAAGTCTCATAAAATACGGGAATCTTGTCAGTTGATCCGTACGATAAACATAATAGATTAATAATTATTCTATCAAAAACAAGATGTTAGACGTTTTGTTAAATGGTGGTATACGACTTGGTCGTATGATGTGAAAATCTCATCATCTAACTCTTTAATTAACCGTAATACAAACATATAACACTAATTTCTCATATGGCCATATGTTTCATTTCATTATTCAATTTCCAATACTTTTCTCCCAAAACCATATGCTGATTTATAATTGATAAAAACAAATTAAACAAGATTTGTATATTTAGCTATTAAAAACCTGTGGTATTGGTTTTAGATGATCAATAAACATATACACAAGATTTCTAGAAGGGGCACTTAAATGGGTAACATAGAATATTAGAATATGTAACCACTTTTTACCAAACTTCGGTGGTGAGGTATGAAGGGACATGATTAACCACTTCTTACCAAGATGAGTAAACTATTGAAATAACAATAAAAAAGGATGTAATAATAAAAATAGAAACAATTGTTTGAGTGTAGGGCCGGTTAAGAGTTTGATATAAAAGAAAGGCAGTTGAAACCCCTAGCCCTAAATGAAGACACTGCCCCCTTCATTACTTTAAAGTTGAAAGGAGTAGCTATTCAAGATTCACCAACTTCTGTTTATAGTTTGTTTAATGGTGTTAGGTACTCACACATTCGAACCTTCCATAGGTAAACATACATACATATATACACATATGTTAACAAGTTTAATAAGATGTTTAAATGTATGTATGCAGAATGATAAGATAGTTATTTCATGTATATTTAACAAAACTTTAACGTTGTCTGTCAGTCAGTATTGATAAGTACCAAACACGTTTCGACTTTGAGGTTAGTACCATGAAAATATAAACTTAATTAATTAGGTTTCAAGAAAAAAAAATAGATCTCCTTGCTCCGTTGGAAAAATAAAATGAAACAAAATACAAATATAGGTTTCAAATATATATAAATTTACAAATAGGAGAGGAGTTATTTAAATTGATGAATAAATGTTTTTACACCAAATTTACATAAGCATTTGATATACATTAAATATAATCTTAGATTGCGATGTACATAATATTTTATTGGTTTGCCCAACTACAACCAACATCACATGCATATAACTAGTGGGGTTATGCCTAATGCTATTACATTAATATTTCATCTTCAATTATATATTACATTTGTGGGAATCTAAACATAAAAGTATATGAATTTGACAATCAAAATCAACTTTCAAATATATTACATTTGTGGGAATCTAAACATAAAAGTATATAAATTTGACAATCTAAATAAACTTTCAAAAAATAAAGTAAATACATTAAAAAAAGTTTAAATACGTTTAATTATAAGCTTATGTATTAACATTGAACAACATTTTCAACCCTTCCAAATTATTTAACATTTATCTGTCATATTTTATAAATTTTAGCTAAAATTACACAAATCAATATAAAAGAAGCTTCAAAACTCTGAAAAAAAAAATCAAACGTCCGTTAATTTTTCTTTTTGTCTTTTTAATAGATTGATATTTATTAAAATGTTTAAATTAGTCGAATCATGTAAACTAAAGTCACCAGTTCTACCAGTTTGAGTTTTATACAGTTAGCATGTGAAAGATTGATGGTGTAGAGCGAAGAACTACTTGGCCATTTCAATTGGTAGTTTTTCCATTTTACAAGTTTACAATTATGTATATCAATTAGGGTGAAGGGGGCACCCCCCTAATGAGGTGAGGGGGAACTTTTTTTAACCCAATCATACGTTGCCATGTCATTTCCCCTCTATAACTTGCCTCGTGTCCAAAAACGTACGGGGTGCACCCCTATTAGGGGAATTGTTTTTTTATTAAAAAAAAAAAAAGAAAAGGAAAAATTTTCATTGGTTGTTACAAGCTATGGGCCCCACCATCAACTATCTCCTTCTTCGGTGAACAAGCCCCGCCCAAACCCACCGATTTGGGTCCCCGCACCGATGACGGCGGTGTTCCCGATCGGTGGATGTGGTCACCGTTTTGGTCCCCGCGTTACGCCCCGGACACCCTTATACTTGTAAGTCAAAAACAATATTATTATTATTATTATTTTATAATTATAAATTTTAATACAATCGAATATATCAAAACAGATCAGAGCAAATCGTCAACCGCTCGGTCCCACTACCCCACTCGGCCTGGAGCCCTGGAGGGTTGTTTGGCATCAACAAACTGTAGTTAATAGTTTCACCCAAAATTTAATTTGTTTCTAGACTAGATACATATACACAACAAAGTGCTATAAAACTTGATATAAACTCTCTAATCAAGGTATCATAGTGATATAATTTTTTTGATGTACTCTTTTCACTTCACTATTTGACACAAGTAAACTTTCACTTCACTATTTAACATAAAAGAAATTTTAATTTATTAGATATTCAAAAAAAAAATAAAAAATCATATGGAGATCTATAAATAAACATCGTTTTGAGCATGGTTTCTAAGTTATTTTTGTATCCACTTATTTGTCATTGTATAGCTAGTTAATTATTTATTAAATAATTAAGTAATAAATTAAATGTTGTATTTAGTTTTAGTAAAAAAGTTAACTAAGAAAATCTTAATATGCAAGGTCAGATTAACTAATTAACAACACTTGATGTAAAATCATAAATAGTCATTTTGCACTAAACTTACATAAATTTAAAGAATTTCATGTTATGCCAACCAAACATTAAATTTCAAGAAAATTAATTCCAATTTCATTTTAATTCCAAAGAATTTTGCCAACCAAACGGCCATGAAGGGTTGATAAGTTCATGAGTTTCATATTATCTAAGCGTGTTATAAGGCTAATCAAGTTGTAATTTTTAACGAGTCAGGTCGGTTCAGCTTATTATCTTTTCGATTTTTTAATCCCAATCTATATGACAATTTAAGCTACCAACCCATTTTTTTACAACCTAACCCTATCACTTTTATATCATTTTTATATCAAGTCATACAATATCATAAATTTTAACATGTAAACTTTTATACGTTAACCTTTAGCCATACCTCTTCAATATCTATTATATAGTAGTATTTTTTTCCTGCAAGTTTAGTTACCTACTTACCTAAACTATAATTAAATCTTATCTTATTACTTTGTATAATAATAATACTATTTAAATTGCGTCCCTAATATTTTAAAGTTAAAATTAAAATTTAAATGGACTTTTAAGCATACAAAACCCATGCGTGATGGTAATGGCAACAAGAAGGGTGTGAAGTATGCGGCAGAAAAACGTCAATATCCCATGAGCCATAACCTACCTGCTCCTCCTGGTAGTTGGCTGGCGCTGCTGCCAACGTCAGATCACGTGCTAGGTTGCGGCGGCGGGTCCCACCATGCGGGCCACTCTTGTATAAGGATAATCACGAAAATCGAACCTTATCATAACAGAAGCTTCACATGACACCAGCCTACCTTTATTTTTTTAATCATTTTCAGTTTCGCTTAACAACTTATTATAATAATAGAATAACAATAAGCCCAAGATACTTCGACATAAAAAGCCCAGAATGCATAGAGCTTGAGAAAGCCCAGGAGTACCCATCCAACCTTTTCCTCTCAAGTAGGGATGTGACTGACTCACTTGTACTGGTATCGTACCGAACCGATACCGTATTGTATAGTACGGATATTGATGTTTTGCTAAAATCAAAAGCAAATAACCGTATCGTATATGTTCAATCGGTAACGTTATGGTATAAGATTGTTAAAACTCCCGAATTGATACCGTACCACATGGCACCGATATCGAAATTGAGTTAAATTCATAACCGGATATCGTATCATATATGTTTAGTTTGTACCATATCGAAATTGAGCTAAAGTTATAAACCGAATATTGTATCATATATGTTTTGTTTGTACTATATGATACAGTACCGGTATGATATCAGCAGGGTACTGGTTTTAAGTTAAAAATTCTCATACCTGCTCTCAAGAATTCAATTGTTTCGAGATTATCGTAAAAGGCTTGTCAATAAAAGTATTATTGTTATATAGTGTTGGATCAAATACAAAAAAAAAATTGAATGTGCGAATGATACGGATAACTAGATTAATTATACTAACAATAGGGTGATTATTGTTACATTACTGGTTTATAGTGTAATACTAATTACTCCAGTTTATTTTGTTGTAGTGTCAAAATTATTAAAGTACAACAAGATGAACTATCGTTAACATTATTAAACTCCTTAAAAACCAATGCATCTTTAGCGTAATAATAATTACTCTAGTTCGTGGTGCAAATAACTGAAGCAATTCAAATTGCTTAAAAACACTAAAGAATATTATCAAACGATTGGAACCGAAAGGTTTTTATTATCAAGCTTAAAGCTTACAAGTTGATCAAATTATCAAAAGCCTAACTAAACAATAAACAATATCAAACCTAATACTTATACTAGGAATGAAGATATAAACTAGGAAAGTAGATAATATTCGAAATTACATAAAAGATATAAAAAAAGGTGACAGTAGCTTCCACATTGTCTCCATCAATTGGTAAAAAAATTGAACAGTAATATCTTCTCACAAACAAAAGTGGTTAATTAATATTAGGAAATATTTTATTATTATCATTATTTTTGAAAATATTCTGTGTTTTAGTAATAAGCTTTTAAAATACGGTATTTTATAAAATTCCAATTATGTTATTGTAGTGTAATTATTTTTATCTACGTTCAAATATAAATTTTACTCCAAACAGATTTATTGCAGTAACGTATAAGTAATTAAAACACAAGCATACATGTCATCAAGCTACATCATTATATAATTTTTTTCTTTTTAGAATTACGTGTATACCCTTTTCTTTATTAGAGACCCAATTTGAATGCAGGCCAACTATAAACATGAAGCCCATATGGGTAATTAAATTGATGGCCCATTCCATGCTTTCTTCTTAGTGGTGCACAAAAAACCCGAACCCGGATCCGAAAAAAACCCGGAACCGGGTATTATAAAAACCGGGTTTTCTATACCCGAACCCGACCCTACCCATTGGGTAGGGACCAGATATTCATATTTGAACTAAAACCCGAACCCGGAACCGGGTTTTTTTATACCTGGTTTATACCCGAAACCCGGTTTTTATAAATACCCGGAACCGGGTTTTATAAATACCCGGAACTGGGTTTTTTTATACCCGTTATATAGCTATGTTTTTTTTATCTTTGTTATTTTATCTATGTTTTCAAGCATTAAGACTTCTAGTTCTTATCATTTAACAAAATTATGTATGCACTTTGATGTAATCTTGTTTAATTATTAGGTTTCTAATGATATTTGAAGTATTTGGTCATTATTCCCCTCTATTTGTTGGAAAGATCGATTGGTGTTTGTCTAATAAAAAAAAATGAAAAATTGATGGAACTTGGTTAAAACATAACATAGCAAATAAAATATATTGTTGTTTATGTAATCCAAAAGAATTCAAATCAGGACTATTCCTTCGATCTAGCACTATCGAATTTAAATTTAGAAATGTGATTAAAATTTCAATAGGCACGATCCACTAAAACATATAAAGAAGCATTAATACCCGGTCGGGTTTTTTTAATACCCGGTGCGGGTTTTTTCCCAACCCGATGCATACCCAAACCCTACCCGATTAATACCCGAACCCGGAAATAGGGTATTATAATACCCGGGTTTTATAAAACCCGACCCGAACCCGGGTATATAGGGTATACATTTTTGGTAGAAAACCCGGACCCGGACCCGACCCGGTTTTAAAAAAAACCCGATTTTGTAAAACCCGATCCTACCCGAACCCGGTTCCATACCCGGAACCGGTTTTTAAAAAAACCCGATTTGTGCACCACTATTTCTTCTTCCTGCACGTTAGAAGACAATTCAATTAACCACATCATAATCACTATTAATTGTAATCAGTTCAATTAAATGTTTTTTCTATCGTTTGCTCGTAACTATCAAAAGAACAAAACAATTTCTTTTAATCATTAATTGCCAAAAAATATTTTCCAAATTCATTTTATTGTTTATTTGTTAATAAATTCTTTCACTACAATTAATAAGTATATGTTTAAACACACTAAACCAATTTTAAGCTAATAATTTCTTCAAACCAAAAAATTATAAAAACCAGTTAAACACAACAATATCATTCCACACGAAAAATGGCAATTACAAAGCAATGGCAGGTAGTCGGGCAACAAGTTGCGCCGCCACCCCTTTTTGAATAGAAAAACCAATTCTACTAAATATAAAGTTTGAAACCTTTAGCGACAAAGAATTACTATTAACGACTTTTTGAACCCGATTCAAAAGTCGCACAGCGTCAGGAGCGAGACCACCAAAGGTATCAAACGCAAACGGGACAAACACATGTTGATTGTCCAGGCAGGCTTTCTCATGTTTTGCCACTTTGCTCGCCTCTGCCTTGAGCACCGCTTGCCCTACGACAAAGCCCTTGTTATTGAGCCCGACAAGGGGGGAGACTCCAGTTAGATCTACACAAGCGTGTTTCCCCCCTTCCCATCCAAACACAAGGATATCCGCCGGGCGTAAAGTGGACCTCCCCTCTAAGGGGTCAGTCAGGAAATTTACTAGAGCCTCCTTTTTGGCAAAGATCCCGACCCGCTTAAGAACATCACATAAGACATCTCTCACCCAATCATGCCGATATTTAAACCCTGGTAGCTCTTTACAGTGGATCGCGTGCTCGCCGAAAGAATTCAAACACGCTTTGCGGCATACCGGACATGGCTCGTCAACTGGGAACAAAGGAATCATCAGTCGGTATCTAAGGATAGCACGGTATTCCACAGCCGACATGTGTTGGCCCAAGCCTTCAATAGGTGCGACAGACAAAAAATCCTGAGCATGTGGGGCACGTAGACATTCAAACACAGCTCTTTGCCGAGGGGATAAAACAAACTTCTCTTCAAACCTCTTGACAATTTCGCCATATAAGGCATTCGTCAGAATTTTCTGGGATTTAGGAGGGGCGTTGTCTTTAATGTAGAAACCGCCAATATCAAGGTCGGGAAGAGAACTATGCAAAAGGTCCAACGCACTCCTGTAATCGGAGTCTAAAACATCCCCACCACATTCTCGGAGTATGTGGTCTTGTAAACCCCAAGATTGGGCCCTTGAAGCCACGAAAGCATATGAAGAGGCATCCTTGGCCGTACAAATCCCTAAGCCTCCGAACCGGGTCGGAAGAGAAGCTAACCTCCACCGGAGATCTCCAAAATAGGCACCCCCACAAACAACAATATCCTCTAATGCTCCCCGGAGGCCTTCATAAAAAACAGAGACAGCTCGCCCGACCAAAGAAGGTTGACACGTTTGAAGACCAAACAGTAATTTAGCAACACCCATACAAGAACGAAGCAAGAGGAGCTCGCTCTGAGGGTCCCGTAGGCGTTTAAGGCACCTCATCAGCTCGACTGCACAGTTCGTTTTTTTAAGAGCCATACTACTAATAAACTCTGCATCACGACTAACGGCACCCCCAGGAGTTTCACACCCAGCACCGGCCTCCCAATCCCTCGAGGGAATAAGCCCTCCTGAACCTTTACACCATTGCAGGTTGGCCAGAAAATTTCAATTTTTTTTATATTAAGTTGAAGCCCTAAGAAAGGACCCTCAGCTCTGATGATATCTAAAGCATTAGCCACTTGGGTGGCATCTCCAATAAGCGTTCCGTCATCTAGGTACCAGGCGTGAAATAGAAGTTTGCAGCGATCCCTTATTCGGTGAACAAGGGGGTGTAGAACAAGGGCAAAAAGGAGGGGCCCCAAGGGGTCCCCCTGCTGAACGCCAGTAGTAGACCAAATAAACTCATCCCCCATATATAATCTAGCTAGTTGACCATATAAAAAATCGACCCACGTAGAAATAGGACACCTTTTCCTTACCTCGTACAGTAGGGCTGTCCTATCAACCAAATTAAAAGCGTTCGAAAAATCAACAGTAAGCATAGCAAGAGACCCATCTTGGTGGTACTCATTAAGGAACCTGTTCGCACTATGAAGAACGGCCTCTGCCCCACACGGAATGCTTACCCCAAACTGGAAATCTCCAAGGTATTTGGCCATCTCCTCCCTAACACCTTTCATGGCCACCTTGGAGATCACCCCCCTTCAAATCGACCCAACAGCGATAGGCCTAATCCCATTATCCGGTTTGAGAAGAGGTGTAAGAGGAGCAGAAGCAACAAACTCCGCCAGACTCCTCAGGCACCCCCCCCCCCAAGCACAAATTAACCATAGCTGAAGTAGCCCTAAGCAGGCTATCAGTAATCACAGGCCCCTCCCCACAAAAAGCATCTAAAAGATGTTGTGCCCTTAAGCTGTCTCTCCCGCACGACGTACCTTTGGGGAAAGATTTAATACAACCGAGCACACAATCGGGCTCCACCACAAGAGGAGACTCAGAAGGCAAGGAGGCAGGCATGGAATGAGGGGGCATACATGGGTGCTTAGCCACTAAAGCCTCCAGAGTATTCTTATTGAGAGGGGCGACCCCCGAGGAGCATAAAACCTTAACCGCTGCAGTGAAATAACCATCAGCAACCTTATGTAAACATTGTTTCACATTGGTCCCCCCACACTCATTATCAATCTCAGTGCCCTTTTTGATTCCATCCGTAACCCCCCTCGCGGGTTAATCAAACAACGACTGGACAAGAGTGGCAAAACCATCACGATCACCCCACTGAGCCAAAGACCATTGGATGCAAAGGCATTGGCCCGTCTTCCTATTCCCCGACCTCTTGTCCTGACGACCAGCAGGCTTGAACACCCGCAAGGTACAACGTGGTAATATCAAAAGTCGAACCCATGCCTCAACAGAATCAGGCATAGCAACCACCTTGTCCAAAGCTGCAGTTAAGACTTGGGCAAAAGCCATACGACAACTAAGGGGGATACTCTTAACAGTCTTGATGGGGAGAGAGAAAACACGGTCAAGCAAAGCAATATCTACACCCAACTCTTCCGACGAGGTATCAACGTTTTCAACACCGGGTCTAGTGATGCCAACAATAAAACCCTGTTCATCTCTCTCACCTGGCACAAACCGAATAACCTTATCCTCATGGTGGCACGCCCGACTGAAAGCATGAGGGCACATACTCTCACCACATAACCATTGTCCGGACACCCTCAAAGCTTCACAAACAGAGGTAAAAAGATTAAGATCGTCAGCAATTGCACATCTTAAAGAATCTTTCCTCTCGTCTAAGCCCAAATGGTGACTCTTGATATGTGCCATTAACCTTGGGAATCCCTTAGCCCCCACCAAGCCATCGGGGCAACAATGAAACCATCGGAAAGGACAAGGCCAGAAACCCCTACCATTAGAACCAACCATAACAAAACTAAGTAAGCGGAGTCGACACTTAGATAATGTCGCGTACGCCACCACCAATAAAGAAAACCCAACCCAATAGGAAACGCAACTGATGGGTCAAAAGGTAATTGATCCGCTACGCTAAAAACCCCAAAAAAATCACCTAGGCATTTCGTCGAACACCTTGCGTGCGAAGAAGAAAAACATAAAACTACAATTACCAGTAGCAGTGGAGATCAATTAATATGTATGGTGGTAAGTGGTGACCCACCTGAGGCATGGTGTAGATGAGAATGAGATTATTGAAACGTTTCTAGAATGTGGAGAAGAATAAGGAGATCTAGAAACCGAAACAGCTGATGATAATAATAATAGTATTAATAATGATACTGATGTTGAGAAAAAGGAGAATAATAGTGATTATAGAGATGAAAACAGGTCAGTAGTGGAGGAGACTGAGAGTGTGATTATGTGAATCAAATGAGCACATAAACCCTAGGAACAGAAATCAATATGTCGTTCATTACCTTGTTCTGTGATGAAATGATAAGCGTGTAGAGATTAGATTAGATTAAACTCACTCTTCCTTGTCACTGCAACTAGAGGAAGCATCATCCGTTTCTGGTGAAGGAACATACTTTATACCAACATCAGTGCATTTATAAGAAAACTTGTATTCATTAACATTTACCAAATATGCACTGATCACTTGCGATGGACCACCTTTTGTTGGTTGAACCATGTTGGGTTGAGTTTCTAGCATGGCGGTTTGTGAACCTCGGGTGTTTAGTTGGTATTCATAATAAAAGTTCTACGCTACGGCATGTGGTGACTCAAAAATTTGATCCACGGCCGGCCGATAACAACCGGCGAAGAGATAGTTGTTGGGTTGAGAGTTTGTTGTGTTGGGGATATTTCGTGCATTGGGAGTATTCGGTATGCTTCGATTGGGATTCTTCAGGTTTTGTCCCAGGGAAACATGATTTTATAAAAGTGTTCGGAGTTTTATAAAATGTAGAGGAAAGAAGGTTGAAAGCGGGTGTTTGGTATACAAAATGTGAATGAGATAGAGATATATATGTAATTTTGAATTGAAAAATAAATAATTTATTATTATTATTATTATTATTGTTATTATTTATTATACTTTTGAACGGTTATTGGTCTAATTTCCGTTGACATGGGGCCCAACACCTTCAATATCTCCATGGCGTTTCACCCCTCATGCCTAGGGCTGCAAACAAACCAAACGTTCGGTGAACAGTCTGTGAATCATTCGGCGGGAAGTTCGTTCGTGTATTAAACAAACGAACACGAACACGAAATTTCGTTCGTTTAGTTAAATGAACAAACATGAACAGAGGTCGCGTTCGTTCGTTTATGTACGTGAACGTTCGGTAACGTGTTCGTTTGTGTTCAATAGTTCATTAGTGTTTTTAGTCTTTATATTTATTTAAATACTTCAAAATTCCGACAAATTAGATATCTAATAAGTGTCAGTTTATTATATATTCTGTTCATTAACGATTGTTTTTGTTCGCTTGTTTTAATTTGTGTTCATGAACATTAGTTTATGCTCATTTGTGTTTGTCAACGTTCGTTTTTGTTCATTGCCTAAAATTAACAAATAAACACAAACGAACACGAACAATTTCATTTCCTTAACAAACGAACACGAACATAAAATCTCGTTCGATAAGTGTTCGTGAACGGTTCGCGAACACATATATTTTTTAACAAACGAACACGAACAAGGTCTTGTTCGTGTTCGTTCGGTTGGTTTGCAGCCCTACTCATGCCAACTCCCACCCTGCCCTGTCCATCGGTGTTCCGGGTCCGATCATGCCGAGCCCCTTACCACATGATAGGGGAGTCACTCGGTAGAGGACAACCTTATAGAAGATGCATTTTGACAAAGTTAATATTCTATAAATAAAATTTGTTTTTTAAAAACGAATGCTTAACTCTCATTAATTTAATCTAGAACACAGAATATTATAGAGGTAAATCCTAATCTTAAAACTATTTAGCAAAATCAATTTATTTTTCATATTATTAGTCCAATTTTTTCAGACTAAAACTACTTAGATTTTGTTAGCGTTTCCATTAATTATTTTTTTCATGACAATGTTTTATATTTTGATATATATTTGGTGAGTTAACACTCCACAACGCGCATATCTGGTTTAAAGTTTTTTTTTGTTAGGTTCGACAGTTCTGCCGCAACGCGCGAGCCTCAAAAACTCGTAAGAATTATGTGTATATGTAGGTCCGGCTAGGGGAGGATCTAGTCGCCTAATCCTTGTATACAAACTAACTCGGTTGTGCGGAATCCAACCGAGATAGCAAACCGAGATTGAACACAACAATGATAGTATGGACACAAGATTCAACGATTAACACCTATGTATTAATACTTGAAAATCAGTTACAACACAAGGTTTACAAATGTATTCTGTAAACTCTCTCAAACTCTCTCGTGTGTGTTCTGTGTTCTACTGAATTATATCTGAATATATATAGTCACAGACACGACGAAACTGAACAGGTCTCGACCAAACAGTTGTTGTCGACGAAACAAAATAAAATGTCTTCAAAGTCGACGAAACAGGTTTGTTTCGTCGACTGTTTCGTCGACTTCATACATGTTTCAATAATGGGTTTCGCCGTTTGTAGTCTGGCCCAAGTTGCCCAAGTTTAGTTACGGCCCAAGTGAGATTCTTATTGGCCCAAGATGTTGATTGGTCCAAAGCCATGATTCTCATGCACGTTGATATTTGCAGTTTCTTTAGAAACTTGCATTTAGACAAGGGTCATGACATCATCATGACATCACTATGATGATGTCATGGTGATGTTAGTCTTGCGGCGCTCCGTGCATTGCGTGTCGAACTCTGGGGGGCACGACGGAGGAATGTCGTGACGTCGGGCTTGAGCCGAACCTAACCGGGTCGAACCGAACCGGGTCGAACCGAACCGAGTCGAACCGAACCGAGTCGCGTCCACTTTAGTGTACCAACAAACTCCCCCTTGGACGCTACTCGTGAGGTTCATCTTCCATGTCTTCTAAGTCGGAGGATCTTCAAAGTCTTCACGTCTTGTAAGCAGAAAGTGTATCAACAAACTTCCCTTTTGATGAAGGAAGTGTGTTAACAAACTCCCCCTTGACATAAGCTCTCCCTTGAGTTATGCTCGTGAAACTTTTTCATATTCAATGCTTGAGATCCTTGTGGTGTTGATGAAGGTCATCGGCAACTCGATCATCTTTATCATTTGAGCGCCTTCACATCGTGTCTTCATTCCGAAGCTTGTCATCGAACACGTTCTCTTCGCCTTAAGCATCTGCACATGCAAGAAATCTAAACGCGTAATGAGAACAACTGCTTGGAATATAGTTAACATAAACAAACGACACATGTGACCATGTTTTCAACTACCGTCCGACAGTTTGTTTGAAAAGTTAACAGATTTTTCAATTTTGATTATTAACTTTCAAAACTTGCAAACTCTGACCGTTTATGAAGATTCAGTCGTTTTGGTTTTCAATCAGATTTCAGGTAACGAAGCCTTGAGTTCCAACATCGGTTAATCAAAACTAAAGCAGAAATAAAATCTTTTTGACTTTTATAAAGTTTAAATTAAAACACACCTAAAATATTTTTGGTATATTGAATATTTCAAACTTAAAGACTGAAAGCAGTAAATAAATATATACAGAGTTGCAGAAACTAAGAAAAGTAAATATATACAAACATTCTTTTTGCGAGTTTCGAGGGTAAGAGAATCATATCAGTGTACGGTCATGCCAAAACGCTCTTGTTGTTCATTTTGTTAACAATTAGATAAACATCCTATAACGATTATCGGTATTGTTGTCCACTTAAGCTCAACTTATCAGATGTAATCATGGCAAGGGGATACATTAAGGTATGATTTATACTTACCGACCGGTGTTCATCCACATCACGACACATTCCCGTATCAAGGTATGCACGAGGGTTCATCTTACCGGTGAGTATACCGATTATCATCTGTTTGACCGTATATGATGTGAGAAAACTCACTTATTTTGATTGAAAACAAGCCCTATGTGATAGAATCACTTATTGATGAGGAACTTGATTTTCAGATGCATGAGGGCACAAGAGCAAGTCCGTGAACAGGTCAGTACTTTCGTACAGCAAAGAGACGAACTTGACTCCTGGATAAATGTGATATATTCACTTGTTTTGTGGACATGCGATTGTTGATCACTTATTGAGGTCGTATGCAGTATGTACACGTATGTATGATATCATGGAAGATCTAGACTTCGTCTCCGTTTGTTTCGATAAAAGAAACAACCATGATACCCAGATGATAAACAGCATAAAGACCACATATCTCAGAACCTCGGCAATCTCTCAAACGAAATTTCGGTACTAAGACCATATGCCAATGAGTGGTTCCCACCTGGTCTTCAGTTGATTTAAGTTTATATCACCCTGCACACTTTAAGATGATTGTGAGCCTACCGATACATCTTATATAGAGCTGCTTAACATTTTTCATTTTGCATTTCAGTTTAAAGAGGTTTGGACAGACCACTGATGTACTATCATTTTCTCTTTTGCTCGCCAGGAAACTCATTTTTGTTTTTCTATTGTTTTTGGTTTTTGAAATTTTTCGATGTTTTTGAATTTTCAAATTTGGAATTACTCCCCCTAAAATCAACAAACTTACAATAATTTAAAAACATAAAGATATTTACAAAAACGATTTTCCGATGCGGATTACTTTTGCTTGACCTTAATGCCGTTTACCAATAATAAAAAGTCAAATCTTAATTTATCAAATGCTTTGGTAAAAAGGTCGGCACGTTGGTCATCGGTGTGGACCTTAACAACGTTGACGAGTTTGATATTGAAACAATCACGTGTGAGTTGATATTCGAGATCAACGTGTCTGGTCAAAGAGTGCTGTACGAGATGATAATAATTCATAAAGCAGCTTAAATATCGACAAGTATAGGAGAGATTAGAAATTCAAAACCGTATCCTGCAACTGCTTCTTGCATTGCAAGGAATCCGAATGCTCTCCCAAAGTCGATTTTGTAGCTACTGAGAAATCTCTTCACAGCAACAAGATCATAGACCTCTGGGTCCGGCTGGTCTTCCACATTGTACCAGCGAAGGTCTTTATCTTTCTCTTTGAGAAGTAGTGTGCGGTTGTTCAATCCACGCCAAGGCATTCGCACACCCGGTTGGTTTGTTCAACAAACACATTTTCTTCAAACATACCGTAGAGAAAAGTATCCTACACGTTCATCTTGTGGACTTTGAACTTCTTGTGGAAGAAAAATCCATGAATCTTCAAAAAGCTTCAGACGTGCTGCAGGCGCATACTTTTCATTGGAATCTTTCATGTTGACCCGATCAAAAACCATAACAACCAAATTTTGGCATATATTTCATCTTGTCGAATTTTTCAACTTCATTCCTTTTTCCTTCATCAGACATTTTTGTCTTCTTTTCTCCTCTCTCCATCAAAGGCAACAACATTCTCCTAGATGTAACAATATTTTGGAGCCTTTTGTCGCCGATCTTGTGCATGGAGGCTCCACTATCAACAATCCTAAGACTATCAATAGTTCCTCCTGGAACATCCTACACACTCATTCAGAGATTAGTTGGAGAGGGGGACCCAAGCCATTGTGGTCTTGGGTCTTCCATTTTCATCGACAACAATTACTTCCACTTTTTGATGGTTAGGAAATTGTGATGGTCCCCCTGAATTTGTGGTCATTTTAGGTTTCCATGTCTGTTGAGTTTTACCAGTTTGATTGTTTGAAAATTTAACTTCGTGATTGTTTAAAGTTTTTGAAAACTTTGAACTTTCTGGTTTAACTGGAACAGATTGTTTTTGAACCACTTCAGTTTTAAGTGCTTTCTCAATTACCTTGACCTGTTGGCGTTTCTGTTTCTTTTCCCTTTCTCTTACAAGGCGGGGATCTTGTTTTGAAGAAACAGACCGCTTTTGGTAATTTCGTTCACGGGGATCATCAACTTTGGCTTTTAACTTATGAAGATACGGACAATTTCTAATTATGTGTCCAATTTCACCACATTCAAAACATGATCTTCGTTCAACAAACCTCGAAGTCTCATGTGATCGTCTTGCCGATGATGAACTTTGTGATCCCGAGGTACTAGGTTTTGAACTATTTGGATCATTTCTTTTCAACACTTTTGCTTGTTTAACAAAATCCAAGTTAGATTTGTTCTCAAAAGTTTCAATTTTGTCCGTTCCCTTTGATTTCACAAAGTCCACCTTCTTGTTCTTCTTTTGGATCTGTTTCTTCTGACCCTGAGTCGGTGATTTACTTTTTGGTTTGGTGCGATTTTGCTGCTTTTTCATTGTTGGTAATTTCTGATTCCCATATTGTTTTCGAACTTCGACCTTTGGGATAGGAGGGCACTGTGTTACCACAACGTGTGATCCTGTCTTTCCCAAAAGCTTACTTGTTGAATTTTCAAAAACTTTACTGATTAAAGATTGATTTACATTTTTAATCGAAAAATCTTTGTCAGAATAAATTTTATCATCACCAACAAGAGTGTACAGCAAATCCACACTCTCAGACTCTTTTGCAGACGAGGACTCGATTGAAACAGTCTTAGTGGGCTTTGCGGGAGGATCACATAGAATATGATTATCAAGAGGTATGTCCTCTTCTTCGATCACCGCATCAGACTTTGCTGAATCAGTATCATCAGATTCATCATCAGAAGAATCAGCATCCTCAATCACAACTGGAGGATCCTGATTTGGTTCAGCAGAAGACACACATGTATCTGCTGACACATCCGATTCTGATGATACTTCCTTCTTGTATCCGAGTCCTGTTGCAAATTCCTCAACGTCTAGAGGAACAGATGGTTCAAAGAAAGTTCTGTCTTCCTCGTCAGGCATTGCATCATAATTGTGTCTCACAGGTGGTGGACATTTCTTGTAACCTATGCATGTGACATCCCGTTTTTCTTTTTGAACGTCAATGATGTGATCCAACACATAGCTAGAGCTCAAATAACTGTCTAGCTTAAGTTGGATCGCCTCACTTTCAGTTTTAACACAAGCCATCTCTTTTTGCATTATCTCAAGGCGAGTTATATACAAATTAATATCAGTTTGTTTTCTGGAAACCATTTTTGTTAACTCGGTTTTATCTTTCTTTAATTTTTCAATTACCGACTTAAATTCCTTTTCATGGTTTTCATAAAACATGTTGGCTTTAGTGCACTTTGAAAGATCCACAGTCAACTTCTGGTTGTGGATGAATGTCACATCATATTTCTCTTGCAAAGCTTCGTGTTTGCTTTGCAATTCACACCACTTGGCATTCAATGAAACATGTTTGTCTTGCAAGTCAAACAAACTAGCTTGTAAAGCATCATGTTTACCTTGCAACTCAGACATGTTTGCTTCTAAATCAGCACATTTAACACTCAAATTATCACAATTATCACAAATAATAGCAGTGGGTTCATCGACACATACCTGACTTGATGAACTGTCGACATTAGCCATAAAGGCTGAATGGAGAGAAGAAGAAGAATAAGCAGCTTGATCCACCAATATAGATCTTCTATGATTTTCTGCTGCAGCTTCTCCCAATAGCCCATCAACATCTGCATCAACTGACACACTTGACGTGTCATCCAAATGATCATCGCCTGAAGTTGAGGATTCTTCATCTGAGCTTCTACTGTAACCAGAACTGTCTTCATCTTCAGAAGATTCACCACCATTGGCGGAAGATTCTCCACCACTGGCGTGATTTAGATCCTTGACAACCTCAGCAAAACAAGCGGTTACAGTAGATGGCCGATAGACTTGCTGTTGTGGAGCTGGTTGTAGAGGATTTCCATACAAGTCTGTTGTTGGAGCTGGCTTTACTGGAACTTGTATCTGATTGCCATATAAATCTGTGCTTGTGACAAACGCCGTTTTTGGTTCACTTTGAAGTTGGTTAGTAACCGATGCCCACATTTCTGCCGTAATTTTCGGTGCGGAGGATTTGGACGAAGGCCAAATTTCCGTATTAGATGCGGGTGTGGGAGATTCGGCCCATGATGGCGACAAACGCGTGTTTCTATACTTTCCCTCATCCGGAGACGGAGTACCCCACCAACTTGGATTCATTGTTGATATATATGAATGAAAGCCTGAGAAACACACTTGAAACAAACAGTTAAACTACAAATGCAAACCTTCTGTTAAAAATTCACAAGTATTTCGACGAAACACGATCCACGAAATGGGTTTGGACAAAAAGAATCGACGAAATAGATTTTGTAAACTTGTTTGACGAAACAAATTTTTATTTTTATTAGTGACGAAACGGGCCCAAGTTTAATATCGACGAAACTGAATTGTCCTTTTGGGCTTCTTGGGCTTTTTGATCGAAACAGAAGCCCAACGTGACTAGGCGGCCCAAAGCAGTTTGACGAAACAGAAAAGAAACTTTGGGCTTACAGGTCGACGAAACAAGGTTCAAAGCCCAATAGATGTTTCGTCGACTATGTTTGACGAAATGAGATTTTATGTTTCGTCGTTTGCTTTTTTTTTTTTTGGCGAATCAGACTTGTTTCGTTGAAGATTTGTTACGTCGAAAAGGTGTCAGGGGTTGGTAAACCTTTTCAAACTTTTATCCTTATCCTGACACACACAGACACTACTTTCGGCTAAGACATGCTTGTTTCACCAAACAAGTATGGTTTGCAATATTATAATCCTTTTACTCTTTCCAACACACAAACACTTTTCACAAACAATTTTCAAAGATCTAAAAGTGAAGATTTTGAAGAACACTTTGAATATGGCAAGAACACAATGAATTTTCCGGTGAATCTTAATTTTCCAAACACAAGTTTTGCTTAAAACTTCACTAAAAACCCACTTTTAACATGTGAAAATGATAAACAACAAGGTTTTTATAAGAACTTCCAGCAAAACAACAAGATATTTGAAGATTTGACCAGATTTTTCAAGAAAAATAAAAACTTCAAACACCCGGAAAACACCCGAAAACACTCGGTTTTAACAAGGAGAAGAGCCAAGGCTCTGATACCACTTGTAGGTCCGGCTAGGGGAGGATCTAGTCGCCTAATCCTTGTATACAAACTAACCCGGTTGTGCGGAATCCAACCGAGATAGCAAACCGAGATTGAACACAACAATGATAGTATGGACATAAGATTCAACGATTAACACCTATGTATTAATACTTGAAAATCAGTTACAGCACAAGGTTTACTAATGTATTCTGTAAACTCTCTCAAACTCTCTCGTGTGTGTTCTGTGTTCTACTGAATTATATCTGAATATATATAGTCACAGACACGACGAAACTGAACAGGTCTCGACGAAACAGTTGTTGTCGACGAAACAAAATAAAATGTCTTCAAAGTCGACGAAACAGGTTTGTTTCGTCGACACCATACATGTTTCAATAATGGGTTTCGCCGTTTGTAGTCTGGCCCAAGTTGCCCAAGTTTAGTTACGGCCCAAGTGAGATTCTTATTGGCCCAAGATGTTGATTGGTCCAAAGCCATGATTCTCATGCACGTTGATATTTGCAGTTTCTTTAGAAACTTGCATTTAGACAAGGGTCATGACATCATCATGACATCACTATGATGATGTCATGGTGATGTTAGTCTTGCGGCGCTCCGTGCTTTACGTGTCGAACTCTGGGGGGCACGACGGAGGAATGTCGTGACGTCGGGCTTGAGCCGAACCTAACCGAGTCGCGTCCACTTTAGTGTACCAACAGTATATGTTCATTCCTATGTAAATACATGATTTGTTAACTAGGGGATGGTTCAAAACGCAATGTTATAAAAAGAGGAAGTCGTAGGAAGTGTATTAAATAGATTCCGATTGAATTCATTCAAGTGACATTGGAACCGTCTTGTCGAACTCTACGATATGAGATTTTAGGTTTTCGCTTTTGGATTTTTAGCTTGTAGATTTTAGAATTTTTGTTTAGATCGTTGTTTTTTTATTTGTTATTGTGTCTTTTTTTATTTGCATTATTGTGTTTTTTACGACTCATTTGTTTATTTTCCTTGTCTTGTGTTATATTTTTCAACATTGTGTTATATTTTTCAACATTGTGTTATATTTTGCGATCCATTGTGTATTTGTACCTTCCTAGATTTGGGTGGATTTGTAGGATAAGTTTACCGTTGTTAACTAATGTGTGAAACTGCCTCTATTCGTAAAGTACAAGTATATATTGCATACCTCAGAGCTCATCACTATAGATAACTAGACAAAAGATCAAATACAAACACCCTTATCATACAAAACGCACGAATAGGGTGAAAAGGTAAAAAAATCACGGTGACATTTTCGTAATTATTTACTCGTAGGGTAATTATCAAAATTACCCTACAAATGATCTTGTAGGGTAATTTTGTAAAACGTTCTTGTAGGGTAATTTTGATCTTATAGGGTAATTTTGTAAAATGTTTTTGTAGGGTAATTTTGATCTTGTAAAATAATTTTGTACAGTATCATAATTACTCTACAAATGATCTTGTATGGTAATTTTGATTTTGTAAGATAATTTTGATCTTGTGGGATAATTTTGTAGAGTATCATAATTACTCTACAAGTGTATCAGAATTACTCTGCAAGTTTTAAAATTACCATACAAGAAAATTTTACATAATTACCCTACAAGATCATTTGTAGAGTAATTTTAATAATTACCCTACGAGCAAATAATTACGAAAATGCAACCGTGTTTTTTTTCTTTTTCATGCCTTTCGTACGATAAGGTTGTTTGTACGTGAACTTAACTCTAGATAACTATTTAAGGAATACGATGTAGTTATGCGCATATTATTATAATACGAATCTTCTTTTATCAATCTAAAAAAATTGACTACAGGATAAAGATTTTGAAAAAAAAACCTAATTCATCAAAACCGAAACAGTAAACATTAAACGAGCTCGTTTAGTTCTAGTTTTCTAAAATCGTAGTTAACAATTTGAACTAAATATATCTTGTTAAAACCAGCTTAACTCTACCATCCATCAACACTTGGTGATAATTATCTAGGAATAGTTGGTGGGTTTTGTGATACACGAGTAGGGCGCATTTTAGCACAAAAATCTAGAGTTGATATTGACTGGAGTGTGTGGCTAGTCACCACTCACCAAAGCACTTGGAGAAGACTCGGCTAATCAGCCAATGGTTGGTGTTTTCTTTTATACATGATCGAGTTGACCTCCACTTCACACTGATGGTTGCTTTGTTAAAATTTACCACAATACCCTTTTATATATTAATAATGGAATGCAAGTTAATTTTTGGGTAGGATCTTGTTGCCACATGCTTTACCATTTGACATTGTTGGTTCAATAAGGATAAATACCGTACTATTGATGAAAATGGCCTAGCTTTGGGAAGTGCCGATTAAGCTCACGAATGCGAATTAAGTAGGAGGCCGATTAGAGAACATCCTAGTTCGGATGGCATGCTATCTCTATAAGTGAAATTAGTTTTATGCTAGTTTTAAGCACCAAATAACGATGGAGCAATTCAAGGTGGATGTGAATGCGTATGCAATCAATTAAATTTTTCTATCTTTAAAACTTGTTCATGTTATATGGAATTGTTTGTTTTGCTATTGCTGTTTTAAGACAGTTATTTATTTATATTATTGCTATTCAAAAAAAATTTATTTATATTATTGTTAAAAAGAGTGTTGCTAAAAAAGATGAAGTTTTCACAAGGAATAAGTTCTAAGAATGTAAATTAATAATAGGAATGTGATCAAATACAAACACTTATGTTTGTAAGAACCGTAAGAACCAACACATAATTGACAAGTGTCCCCTAATAAAAAATTAGTTTAGGGGTAATTTAGACCTTTACACCATATTTATTTATAACTAATTAAAAATAATTATTAAAACATTCCTAAATCCATGCAAGTTTAATTCAAATCAAAGTTTGAATTTTTTAACATATCCATGATCTAGTAACTCTCCATGATCGAACCAACCTGTAGGAATCACCACAAAAAATATAATCAGCAGAACACTATATAATTAGCATAACATCCTTAATCGTTCTCCATTATCAGCACATCGTCGTCCATTATCAACATAAACAACATTAGCACAACATCCTCAATCGTTCTCCATTATCAGTACATCAGATGTGCTGATTATATCTACTTTGGGTGTTTGTTTGTATTATATTGTAATTAACACATAATCAGCACAATTATAAAACAACTTTTGGTAACTTTTTTAAAAGTTACTTTAAAAAATAAAAAAAAAATGTATAGCAATATGGTACTCATATTAAAGATAAAAAAAATACTTGATTTTATGGTATATTTTTTTTAAAAATTAATGAAGTATATAAAAGTTATTTTAGTTTAAAAAATCTTGATGGAATTTGTATTTAAATGAAAATGGTCAAATGACTAGCAATTTTACAAAATTACCCCTAATTTGTTAGTACTAATTTTTAATTATAAGGGTTTTACTTATAATCAACCCCAACCTTTGATTTAAACTATCAATGGTTCAGATATGTTCTTACGGTTCTTACAGTTAGCACTGTTTGTACGGGATCCCAAAGTAAGACGCGAAATTCTTCATAGGACATGAACAAGTGTAGGGTTTATTCGTCACCTTGAATCCTTTGTTCGCCATTTGATGCTTACGACTTGCAAAATTACCAATTCCACTTGGAGAATGAAAGATCACAAATTTGATCTCTAATTGAGAAATTTGAAGTTATTGTGCGTGACTTCTACGTAACATATGCTTTTCTATTATAATGACATCTCACAAGACGTTTCACATTCTCGCATGACATTTAGGTTGTTAGTGTGCAAGCTTACCATGGTTTAGCATAGTGGCAGACCTGGCCTAAAAATTCAGTGGTTTCCTATTTTTTTTTTGGATAAGGGGTATCCTTTGTGTAAAACCGGGAAAACAAATATAAATGTTACACTACGTAGACAGAGTTGAGAGGTATTTTTACACTACGGAGACGGAGTTTAGGGGTAGCCAATGCTACCTCTGCTTGTACACTAGCTCCGCCCCTGGTTTAGCAACATGTCCCATCGAGTTGGTTCTCGACCTTAAATTAACTACATTCTCAAAGAAGGTGAGATTCTCAGTGACTGACGCTAGTTGATTAGTTATATGGTCGGAATCCCGTCGGCTGACACTAGTTGATGGGTACTTTGTTAATAATCAAAAGATTTTGGTTAAATATTAAATAACGATGTACAACATGATATTTTAGTGATTTTATAATAGAATGAGCTTACAAAGATTAGTTCTTGTTCCTTGGATCGAATAAAACGAACTAATTAGGCCAGATAAACGATAGATAAAGATAACAAACTCAATAATAAACCTTACTAAGTAAACACGTAAATTAGGAAAAATGAAAGAAAACAGTTTACAAGCCTCAATGGATCACGCATAAGGGTAGGTTAGGAAAGTAAACTTTCAACATCCTAGTGAGAATTGTGCATGGGAAGGGTTCTTATTTCTCCTCATAAAGTGTTCCGACTCCTTGTTACTCAATAACTTCGCTCCAACTATTTTGAAATATACCCTTCGATATGTTTACACTAACAAACGACCAAAAAACTTGGGCTGGAATCTTATAGAAAATCCAAATCTCAAAAGATGTCGACTGATTACCTATGCCCAATGGATTGTCCTTTGGTCAGAAACGATGAAATTCAGACTTTCCCACACCAAATGTTCACGGACAATCTGTCGTTAACTGTTGGTTTGACCTCACGCAAGGGTTCTGTTGATAATCTGCCCATAATTATCAGAGGATTACCGACATTCTTGTGTAATTTATCTATTTAAATTTCTTTTTAGTGTTATAGGGAGTTCCGTTAATAATTGTCTATTAGTGATACTCTTTTGTTTGACAAAGTGGAATTTAACTTGATATTCATTAGTAACATTTCCACTGCTAATGAGTGTCATGTGTTAACACTACATCATCCTTCAAAATTGGTTTTAATCAAGATAACATTACTTATCAGAGTAGGGATCCTGCGGAAAGTGTGTTTTTCCTAGAAAGTCTAGGAAGCGATCTGGGCCATCCAATGGGTGTGTTTAATGGTTGAGATGAAGTCAATGGCAATCTTGTAATTTTTTAGTTTATTTATTTCATTGTTTTAAAAGACTAGGGGTAGATATGTCATTTAGCTTGTTTTAAATATGGAAATAATTGTCATTCCATAACCACCCCACGTTTCTTGCGATTTTTTTTCTCTCTCTCACCCTTTCTCTCTCTCTCTCTCTCTCTTCCTTCTATCCTTCATGAAGAAACACATCAAGAAAACACATCGTATTAATCTGCTTGCTGTTAAAACACAGCGTCAAGAAATCCTCCAGCATTACCAGCATGCATGGTAAAACACAGCGTATGAACCTGCTTGCTGTTAAAACACAACTGTATAATCTGAATGCTAAAACACAACTGTATGAATCTGCTTGCTGTTAAAACACAACTGTATGAATCTGAATGCTAAAACACAGCTGTATGAATCTGCTTGCTGTTAAAACACAACTGTATGAATCTGCTTGCTGTTAAAACACAACTGTATGAATCTGCTTGCTGTTAACACATAACTGTATGAATCTGAATGCTAAAACATAATTGTATGAATCTGAATGCTAAAACACAACTGTATGAATCTGCTTGCTGTTAAAACACAACTGTATGAATATGAATGCTAAAACACAACTGTATGAATCTGCTTGTTGTTAAAACACAACTGTATGAATCTGAATAATAAAACACAGCATCAAGAAATCCTCCAGCATTACCAACAAAAATGCTAAAACACAACTGTATGAATCTGCTTGCTGTTAAAACACAACACCTAGAACAAGCTGATGGTTTTGCAGATAAATGTTAATAATCAACACACAAGACTAGAATAGTAAAGAAAAAAATAATTGTAATTACCATCTCCATAATCAACAAGTGTGTTTGAAGCCATGATTTTTAACTCTGAAAAAATTATTGAATACGAATGATGCTGTTGAAGAAAAAAAGGATCGAAATAATTCTGTATAGATACGTGTTTCGTGATATTTGGAAGAGATTTGGATCCAAAAACAACCATAATTCCGAAAATCATGGGACATAATCGGTTACATAATAGATCATGCAATATTCCAAAAATAAAATTAAAATGTGAAATTACATGTTTGCCCTTCTAGTTAAAAACCATCAATGACACATGTCCAATTATTATTGCTTCCTAGACTTTCTAGAAAAAATAGACTTTCTACACAACTCCTACTCTTGTTTATCAATACCTTAATGTTCACCCTTACTTCAAATATAATTTTTTGTTGAGTTAGGTTCTTTCTTGACCTAACTATAAAGAGACGGATTTCAAATATGGAAAGATACAAAATAGAACTTCTAAAGCAAAAGATAATAGAAATGACTAGTCTTAGAATATAGTTGAACCAAAACACCTATTTTTCTTTCGAGTGATCGTGTGATAACTTTTTGTTCTCATTCATTCAAGATATTATATGAGTGAACCTATTACGGAATCTAATTAGTTAAAATGAAAGTAAAAATTTGACCAATATTTTCGGTTGATGCTAAAGCTTCCCATAAAATCAGCCTTTAATTGAAATATTTCTTTAATTTATAATTTGTAATGATAATGGTATTTTTGAATTAAACCTTACTAAAAACATCTTTTTAATTAATTTTTTATATTAGATTTACAATAATAATGACATTTTCTAATTGCGTTACCAAAAAAATTACCCTTATTTCAAATATAGGGTTAGGATATAATAGGAAGTTTATTTGGGTAGGAAACCTAGGAAGTAATCTTGACCATCTATTTGTTTAATCAAGGGCTAAGATTAAATGAATGAAATTGAAGGAGAAAAGGGAGGCGCGTGAGTTTGTCTAAGGGCATTCTAGTCAATCCAAGACAATAGTTTCTCTCTCCTCCAATTCCCCCCAATTTTTTAAATGTTAATAACTCTTTCATACGACATTATTTTTTTATAAAAATTGCACAAAAAAACGAGCGTTTTTTTATCTTTAAAACGAGTATACTATTGCTATATTTTTGAATTTTTTTTTCGAAAACCCAGTTGCGTAAAACGCAATGGAAAAAAACCCAGTTGCGTAAACGCAATGGAAAAAAAAAACCTAAAAAATGACATTTTTCTAAAACGCAATGCACAAAAAACACAAAGAAATGTCTTATTTGTAAAACGCAATTGCCAGAAAACACAAAGAAATGTCTTATTTCTAAAACACAATAGCCAAAAACACAAAAGAAAGTGTACTTTCTAAAACGCAATGGACTGAAAACACATAAAAATGTGTTTTACCTAAAACGCAATACACAAAAAACACAAAGAAATGTCTTATTATAAAACGCAATAGCCAGAAAACACTTAAAAATGTCAATGCACAAAAAACACAAAGAAATGTCTTATTCGTAAAACGCAATGGCCAGAAAACACTTAAAATGCATGTTTTCTAAAAGGCAATGGACTGAAAACACATAAAAATGTGTTTTACCTAAAACGCAATGCACAAAAAACACAAAGAAATGTCTTATTATAAAACGCAATAGCCAGAAAACACCTAAAAATGTCTCATTTCTAAAACGCAATGGCCTAAAAAAACAAAAGAAAATGTTCTCTCTAAAACGCAATGGACTGAAAACACCTAAAAATGTGTTTTACCTAAAACGCAATGACTAAAAACACATCAAAAATGTGTTTTTCTAAAACTCAATGGCCAGAAAACATATAAAAATGTCTTAATTCTAAAACGCAATAACCTAAAAACACCAAAGAAAGTGTTCTCTCTAAAACGCATTGAAACATGACAATAGTTTTGTCTGTGAATTGTCTGAACCAGGAAGTAGGAGATCAAAAACTGTCAACGAATGCAGTTTTCTAGAGCCAATTTACAGAAAATTAAATTTTCTGATGCATTTTTATTAAAGCAGTTTAATCTGAACCAGGAAGTAGGAGATCAAAAACTGTCAAGACATGACTTTCTTATATAAAGATCATCTACACATAATTTTTTACACACAGTCATCTCATAAATCTTTCTTCCTTTCGGTTACGGTGTTTTGAATTACTATCTTCCTTCGACTCCCATCCGCAAGCTGTTTATCTTTATTTTAAACATCAATTGAAATTCTCTTGAATCATTACTTTTATAGTCAAACTAGGTTATAACCCGGAAAATTTCCGGGTAGGAAAATTTAATTTACAAAAAATAAAAGTATAAAAATAACACTTTTAACCTCTAAAGTATCATCTTTCTCTTTTCTCCACCATAAATTTTTAATTCGATTTCTTAAACTTTTTCTTGTTGTAAAGAGCCATAAAAACATACAAAAGCAAGAATGTAAAGTTCGCATCTATATTTAGAGCATTTACATTGGAGCATCTATAGTATATTATATAGAGAAAATAATAGAGGAAACAACAAAAATACCATCACATTGGAATCTCTATAATTGAAAAAAATTAAAGAAAATAAAGTACACCTCTATATTTATATGGTCACATTCAACCCTCTATATTGTTATTGTAAGTATTACCCTCTATAATCATGAAGCTTAGGTCGTTGTGAACGTAGATAATAGAAGTAAAAAAAGAGACTCGATTAACATTAACAATTCGGATAAAAACAAATCCGATATCATACTGCACCTATCTAAAACATAGGTGGGTTTAACTAAAACCATTAAATATATCCAAGGAAACATTTCTTATTGTTTGATCATAGAACAAAAAGAAGAAATATCAAGTAAAAATCATTTTTGGCGGTTTGAAATCATAAATAGAGCGCTAAACGAACATCCTTTAATTTACCAATCAACGCCTGTTAATATGATTTGATATGATGGTAGACATGTATATATGATAGTATATGCACGTATACCAGTTGGAAGTAAACATTCAAAATCAGTTTTTTTTTAAATAAACTTGGAAGTAAACATTCAAAATCAGTTTTTTTAAATAAACTGGTGTCAAAGCACCAAAGATGATAAGATTGACAACATCGAGAAACCGCTATACATGATAACGATTAAGAACACATACCACAAATCACATGGCGATGAATAACGGTATTCAAACATAGTTACCGCAACTAACCGGCCAAAACTACCAATTGCATAGTATCTAAAGAGTATCGTCAAGAAAGAATACCGAGAACCATCGATTGCCACCATGTCCGCATATATCAAAATTTTATCTTAACAAAGTCCTTGCCTTTTCACAGAGTATGCTTTAGCATGTAACCTATGTATTACAAAAGAAAGCATTAGTCTATAAATAAAAAAATACAAAACAAATTACATATTACATAAACTAATGACAAAGTAAAATAAAAAATATAATACGCATACATTAAAATAATCATAAATCTTTAGATATTCCCTTGTAAAACCAATTGATGTATTACATATGACATGTGACGAACAAAATGGAACCTTAATTTTAAGTTGTTAAAAAATGCAATGACCAATGAGTAATGACCCATTTGACCAGTTTTTTAATTACTTCATTTTATCGATATTACTAATTTGGCCAGTTACCTATAAACATGCCCCATGTTTACCATTGTTGAGTAAACGGGTTGAACAACTCTGTTTATGTCAGAAGTTGGAACAACTTTTGGAATTCCCATTTTGTAGCACTTGCCAGGATTCCAACCTCACAATTTCAAACACAAAAAAAAAAAAAAAAAAGATACATACAATCCTTCCGATTATTATTTTTCTTTAAATGATTGCACAACCATGGAATCTATCTAATTGTAATAGAAAAAAGGTTTATCATTGTTTATAACCTGAACAACAGCCGATATGTTCCTTCACAACCAAATTTAGTTGTCTGCAACTTGTTGTAGCACACACTTACTTCAACACGTAAGTGGAAATCATTTCTTCACTAAGAACCAGGTTTTTGATTTTCAGTGACCTAAACATATATAAGGGGTATTTATGTCATATCCAAAATGGTTATTATAAATTGTATAAACAACTTAACACGATAACTATAGTATTAACAAAGCAACTTACAGTCCCATCACCATTCTGGAACGATAACCCTCGCCATAAGATCCTAAAAGAAAGAGAATATTAAAAGACTGTTATGTAGAATAAACAAATAAATGTATATAAAGAATATTAACATAAACGCCACCAGTACCATTACCACAATACATCCACCATCTACTAATCTCAATCTCCAACCGTTACAAACCTAAAAAAAGAAGATAACTAAAATTCATTAGAAACTCCCACACAAATTGCCCTAATCAACGGCATGTAAACAATTTTTTATCGATTTACTTAAATATAAACAATGAACCTGATCTTACCGTTAAGACAACAATGGCTTCGTTTCCAATAGAGAGGGGAGATTTAGATCGAGATACACGGATCTGAGATAGACAATAATCAACAAAAACAGTTAACCGAATCACTAAAATCTTCAACTTCATTACAATTAAAAAAAAACTAACATAATCAAGAATCAGATTAAAGTTGGTTGAAGGAATCATACCTGTGATTGAAAGGAATCATACCTATAATCACAATCGGTTATCAAAAAGTGAAATCAATATAGATACAACCCCTATTAACTAAACAGATTTGGGTACCTGATTATTGAACCATTTGATGAGAATATGATTGATCCAGAAGAGCGAGATGAAGGAGGCTAGGGTTTAGAAAGAAGCGTCCTTTGATTTGGGTCAGAATAGCCGTGTTGAATGAAACGAATGAAGGATTCACGATGCTTAGATGGAATTCATTAGGAAAGACATGTGAAGAGATGATCATTGGAATGGAGATGGAGGCTCTCTAGGGTTTTGGAAAAGAAACGCACGCACAAATTAATTCGGGTCATAACAATAGGAAACGGATCCCGCCTCAACCCGTATACAAAAATCTTTCACCCGACTTTTTGGAGCCAAAACCAATTTGTAGAATGCATAAAGTTATGCCACATCATTTTTCAAGCCCCCATATCATGACACATCAGCCCTTATTTATCATGTTTATATATATATATAGATAAGAATCAAGTTGCTTTTATATTTTTGTAACCTTCATTATTAAAAAGTTCTCATCTTTTACAAATATATGTGATACTGTGTGTGCTAAATTGATGCTATTGAATGATTGTTATTTTAACTTTAATCATGAAAGACATATGTAATTAATTAGAGATAAAATCTCACGATGTTTGTTAGTTTATTTTTTTGGTGAATCTATTCCCAGTGAATGCATGTGTCAGTGTGTCAACTTTTACGATGATATTATTCTACTCATTGTATATCTACATTGGCATAATTTTTGTATTATTGAAATTTTCATTACTTCATTTGCTAACGATGTAAAAAAATTAAGTTTCCTAATGAAATGATGACTGCTATGAGAGAAGTTAAGCACTTTAGAAGCGAGTTAGGTATTAATTACTTTGAGCAAGAGATTGAAAGCTTTTGGAATGATTACCGATACATCTACTTATCTTATTGTGTAAGTTGGGTACTCATTTTTAAACCCGTACAATAGCGGCACTATAAGCTAATTTGAAATATCTAAAAACAACGTTTCATTTCCAAATATTATTATAAAATTTATAACTATGGACTATTGATTTTAACCTAACTAGAACCGTACCACGGTACTTTCAGTACCGGTACTTTCGGTACCGGTACCGGTTTGGTACCGAACGGGTACCATGATCATCCCTAGATAACAAACTTAAAGAGCATATTAGTTAGGTTATATTATTCCTTAATGAAAATTGAAACGAATTAGTTTCTACGCTTTTATAATGAAAATTGAAACGAATTATTTTCTACGCATTTATACTGTTTTTTTCCCTTTTTTTGGTTCGTTAACTCGGCAGAGACCAAAGTATTTAACACATAGACCAAAAAGTTAAGCTGAGCTTTTTTTATTTATTAATTTTTTTATCCGACAGCATCGACAAAACACAAACAATATAGATCTTGTTGAACCTCTTTTGTCCTAAGCCCCACACCCAAATCCATCTAATGAGTTCAAGATGCACAAATAAATGACCTGACCATTTGAAATTTTCTCATTAGAAAGTCGAGCAAACTAGGGATGAGCAAAATGGACCCGGTACCGGTACTGAATTTACCGAACCGGGTACCTTTTCGGTACCGACTTTTGACATTTTCGGTACCGGTTCGGTAACGGTATTTACCGGTTTTTACCCTCAAATACCGGTACCAAACCGTACTAGGTATATTCGTTACCGGTACCCACTTTTGAGGATTTTCGGTACCGGTACTTTCGGTTCCGGTACCGGTTCGGTACCGAGCTCATCCCTAGAGCAAACAACCAAGTTACAAATATAATATAACCACGCATTGACATACAATCGACAAATTTTTGAAAGAAACCGATTAAAGAGTTCGTTTAAGTACGCGTGTTGCGACGCGCTAAACCAAACTGTAGATTGCAATTTTCATGAGGTTTTTAAATAGAATTCAAAGTTTAAAACTACCTTAATATTATGACGACACCAATCAAAGTGTTTGTTGAAGTATGTGTGTGGTCTTGTAAGGCTCTTATCTTCAATATTCAACACAAATCCTGAATCCATCAGTCCATGAAAGTTAAAACCCAACTACGTACTAAAACATGTAAAAATGATAACAAATTTAACAAAATTAGAATCATGATTTTTGCATAAAGCAGATTTCAATATTTAAAAGCATAAAGAGCCACAAAGCATCTGAAAGTGGATCTTGTAATTAGTAATAACCACATAACTTTATTAGGTCAAAACTATTTTTGTGAAAGTTTGAATCTACTTTTCTGTAGCTATGAATGTGGAATAGATATGCAGGTAATAACCCTAAATGACATAGCTTCGAAATATACAGAATAAAACGATTGTGAGGAAGACATATACCTGATCTTCAAATCTTGAAAACAGAATTCGAAGCACCAAAAGAAGTGAAAGGGGGGGGGGGGGGGGCACCTGAGGTTAACACGTGTCGGCAATGGAGAACCTCATAAAAAACTGGAGGAAAAAATATAAACAAAACGGGGATCGAACTTGGACATTAATATTCGCGTAGGAAACGACGAACCAGTATGCCAAAAGACCGTATATGAAGAAACAGTTAGGAAACCCTTTTTATAACAAAGCCAGAAGAGAGATAGGCAAAAAAAATTAACCAAACCGGCCAGGGCTGGTTACTGTTCAAATGCTAAAAAAATTAATATAAGGATAATGATTTTTTAACAGGACATCATTAAAATAAAATAAAAGAGCAAAAAGTAAATATTTTAACTCAGATGTTCTTGAGATTTTTTTTAAAAGAGTAATTCACACACATAACTTTTATTTGTAAATTTACACATGTATTTCTTATGGGTCTATAATTCTTAACTACTAGAGGTACACATTTTTTTACAAACTTTGATACTGCCAAGCTAAACGTCCTTTGGTAGGTGTTCTTTAAGTAATTAACCTAATATTTTGAAGATTAAATCATGAACTTGTCAAATTCCCATTAGGACTTTTGATATGTGCAGGTAACAAATTTTGATTTTGACCAACTAATCTAGGTCGTAATAATTTATAATGAAGAGCCACATTGGGTATTCTATTAAAGATATTTTATCATTTTTATTTCGCGTTTAAGCTACAAGATTTGCTATGATTTTATTTAATACATCCAATTTGCTACAAATTTTGCTACGGATTTTATTTAACTTTTTATTAGTTAATTTTAAAATATTTATTTTTGCTACCAATTTTGCTACATTATTTTTCATATTTATTCATCACTTTTGTTACGGATGTTGCTACAAGTTTTTCTAAGTTTGGTTTTAGATATTATTTTTATAAATTTTGCTACGAATTTTGTTAGGCATTTTATTTAATTATTTTTTTAAATTCTTATAGTCTCAACTTTGCTACAGATTTTGCTACGGATTTTATTTAACCTTTTTTAGTTAATTTCTAAGTATTTATTTTCTTGGTTTGGCTATGTTCTTTTGTTTTATGTTTATTTCTTCATATTTCTTTTGTAGTGTCCCGACCACCCGTGTTGTAGGACATTGACTTTGATGGTTTGGTTTGATCTACCGGAGTAGTCCGGGTTGTTTAAGTGGGGACCACATACACACATACTTTTTTTAGTGTAAAAGTGGGGTGTGATGCGGAGGTTTAGAATGATTTAGTTTTGGAGGAAAAAGTGGGCTTGGAATGGTTGAGGTCTGGAAAGATGTGGCGGGTTTAGATTTTGGACTTTGATCAGCGTTGTGAATACTCTTAGCAAGTATATCAATAGGGTTTCAGCTGAGGGGTTTTTGACCTAGTAGTATCATGGTGTGTAAAACGATGTACACTAAGACTAGGATTTGAGTCTCAAAATGGATAGTGGGTATATTAGGATTAGATTGCTGTTAAAAAAGATCCTTCATAATGAGTACATTGATTGCTAAGATGACGATATATGAGAATTAGATTTTTATAAATTCACTTGAAAGATCAAATGGGAACACTAGTTGCGCAAAGGATACTCAAATATAGTTTGTCCGATTTCATTTAGCTATTTAATTTGTTATGGGAAAATTCCGTACTTGATAGTTGGCATAACTTAGTGGATAGTACATGGTTATGATTAATGATGTTGGATGAATTAGCATTCACTAGTAGTTGTATGACAATGACTTTATTCTTAAGAGGATATCATCTTGTTATAGAAAGTGCATGCATAGGTAATGCGGATTCATGGCTATAGTTAATCCTTATATTGTGTGATTTTGTAGGTGAAATAACAAATAACTTTGATTTTGCTTTCTAAATTATATAGTCTTGTATTTACAAATATGATAATTCCATAGTGGACTTGTGTAACTCACATAGCTTTCTATGTGTTATCAAGGTGGTTGTTGGATCATGAGAGGAAGGATATTAAAAATCTAGTATAAAAGATGTTTTCATTGCAAATTAGATTAAGACTTAAAAAAAAAAAATAATTAATCTGCTTGGCTCCTGTCACTATTTGTACCCCATTTAATATCTATCACTTTTTCTGCTATAAAACTCACCACGATTTCAATTCATTTTTATCAATACATCCATCTCTTTCTCCCCCATCAAATATAAACATATTAAAACATTCAAAATGTTGCCAAGAAGTAGAACCATGCCATCAAGAATCCGTCATGGAGTTGTAAGTTCAATTTATTTTACACACAAATATACTATTTTATCCACTATTTACCGTTTATTTACCTTGGTAGGTTGAAGAAAGAAGAGATATTATGCACTATTCACAAGTTGAACCTCAAGCTAATGCTGATAACCCAACGCAAGCCATCAACATCGAGGCCAACTACTCAAAGAGCTTCGATGATGATGGTCGCTTAAAGCGTACTGGTAATTAATCTTGTATATTATTTCACAACTGAGCAGTTCTTCTCATGTTCAATCATTTTTCTAGGACTTATTATGATCTTTTATGAACTTTAAGGTACATTTTGGACCGCATCATCACATATAATTACTGCGGTGATCGGGTCGGGAGTCCTGTCATTGGCATGGGCTGTTGGGCAGCTCGGCTGGGTAGCTGGACCGACTATTATGATTCTATTTGCTTTGGTCATTCTCTACACTTCTAATTTGCTATCGGAATGTTATAGGTCCGGTGACCCTGTCACTGGGCCTAGAAGCTATACTTACATGGAAGCTGTCAAGGCTCATCTAGGTACGTACAACCCATTATAACATTACGTCTCTCACTCACTTAGTGGCGGAACTAGAACTTTTAGTCGGGAGTTATCATAAGGGACTCATTGCTACTGATTACAACTAGGGGTACAACTTATGTTTTCATTTGTAAAAATAGATTTTGTATATAATGAAATATCTAATATAGATTCCGGTGACTGGTGGTCAGCAGACCCTCTTGACCCCCTTTGGTTCCGCCCTGCTCTCACTTGAATTCGTAAAAAAATAAGAATAAAAATACTAAACTGGTCTGCATGTTGTTGTCTTTCTTGTTTTCTCTTTTTAGGGGGGAATAAGGTGAAAATATGTGGCATGATACAATACATCAACTTATTTGGAGTAGCAATTGGCTACACAATTGCAGCCTCAGTTAGCATGATGTAAGCCATTATTTACTTATCTTTATGACCTACATTATGCTTTTAAAAAGTATTGATAATGTAAGAAACCTAACTTGACATGACTGCAGATTGAATCATTGAATATTGTTGGTATGATATAACCATCATTGTTACTATTTTCAGGGCGATAAAAAGATCAAATTGCTTTCACAAAAGCCATGGGAAGGACCCATGCCACATGTCAAGTAATGGGTACATGATAACATTTGGGATCATAGAGATTCTTTTTTCCCAGATCCCGGATTTCGACCAAGTGTGGTGGCTCTCCATCGTTGCGGCTATCATGTCATTCACATATTCGTTTATTGGCCTTGCCCTTGGGATCGCAGAAACTGCAGGTGTGTAGATAAATAACATACTACAAAAACAGGCAAATGCTATAGATTTTTGCTAAAAAAAGTATTTGCTATATGGATATTTGACAACAACAAATCTAAAATATATGTATTTTAAGTAGTTCTATAAATATAGAACCAAAGGTACAAATATTTGTGTATATTAATCATGGTATCTGCCTTTATCAACTATGCATATAAAACTTTACTTTAACGTGGAACATAAACCTTGGAGCCAGACAACTTTCATTATTGAAATAATAATAGAAACTTTTTTTGTGACTTATCCTGTCCCCTCCAATACACACATGCATGCCATGTAAATAGTCTTTTTATGTAGATAAGTTAGGTTAAAACCATGATATTTTTCAGGATCAATGATTGATGTCCAAAAACAAATGCAAATAAATGCACAAATGTTAAGTAATCTAAAATCGAATTAAGGGAGAAAACAAGACTTATAATTAGTTGGACAGAAAACAAGAACAAAAATAGATAAAATTAAGGGAGAATCACCAAAATGGTCGTTTTGACCTATAAAAAGTTTGACAAAATATCATTGACTTACTTTTTACAAAAATATCATTTAAAATTTTATGTTTTTAGTTAAGAAATTGTTTCGGCCAAAAGCTTCCATATGGAACACCGTTCTATGCAGGCCCAACATTTTTTGAGTTGGTGCAACAGATTAAATATTTCCATCTCGCACTTGAGGATGGACTCGTTGCGCCAAGATTAAAAACTGTGGTGTTAAGGGACACTTATCAGAGACAGAGACACTGTTTAATTGACATATTTTTTGTGTCAAATCTATTTGATCAAACTTAATAGTCAAAATTGTCATATTCGTACTTTTCCCTAAAATAAATGTACCATGATTCTTTAGTCGTATAAATATGCGTATTCTACTGTTTTAAATTGCTATATACGTAAAAAGACATGTAATGCTTCAAAATAGTCCCATAATATCTGCAATATAAATTTTATACAAATTTTGTAGAAAATAAGGTTATCAAAGGGAGCTTGACCGGGATAAGCATAGGAACTATAACCCATGCCGGTACCGTTACTCCCACCCAAAAGTTATGGAGGAGCTTCCAAGCATTAGGAGCAATTGCTTTTGCATATTCCTATTCCATCATACTTATTGAAATTCAGGTACAAATGATTTTATAACATAGGAATTTGATATATCCCCCTCTAAACTTATAACTTTATTAAGCATGATTTGAGAAAATATGTAACTTTGCTAGTTTAGATGTGGATACATGAAACTGCCCCTTTATTTAACAGTTTTTTATATTTTTTAGGATACGCTAAAAGCGCCTCCGGCAGAGTATAAGACGATGAAAAAAGCGACTTACTTGAGCATTTTCGTCACAACAACTTTCTATCTGCTTTGTGGGTGTATGGGTTATGCTGCGTTTGGAGATGAGGCCCCAGGGAATCTACTTACCGGGTTTGGGTTTTATGACCCGTATTGGCTACTTGATATAGCCAATATCGCGATTGTTGTGCATCTTGTTGGCGCTTATCAGGTACAAAATACTTATAATTTTATATCCCATCAGTTGTCGTTTATGTTTCAAGTCATTGTTGTCTCTTTTAACAATGTACATATCTAAAGTAGTATTTTTGTGTTTTTACAAAACTTATTGTTTTCTCAACTACTACCATAGAGTATTTGTGAAACAAAAAAAAACGGGTTGCAAAATTTAGCCACTGATTTGCGAATGAAATTACTATGGTCTTTAGGTCGAAAAACAGTGATCAAAGTTGTTACAGTTCCGTTTTAGTTGTAAAATGGTCATATTTAAATTTGAATGTATTTGTAAAAAGAAAAAAATTGGGAAAATTTTCAAAAAGTGCCATTTTTTTAATGTATAACCTGTATACTAATAATTTGCAACCAAAAACCGTCGCAAAAAAGAATGGTCACAAAACTGGGCAGCCGTATTGGTCGCTGAAAGCGGTCGCAAGCCGTGACATTTTTTTTGAAAGGTTTTCAACCGCCATTTTTTGTTCAAAATAAACAGAACATGTATAAATATGCTTTTATCAATTACTGACTCATGAACCATTTAGGTGTATTGTCAACCACTATTTGCATTCATAGAAAAATGGAGTGCACAAAGATGGTCCAAGAGTGATTTCGTGACAACCGAATATGACCTTCCAATACCCTTTTACGGCATCTACCAACTTAACTTCTTTCGCGTCATGTGGAGGACTATTTTCGTGATCGTTACGACAGTACTAGCCATGCTCTTGCCTTTCTTCAACGACGTTGTCGGGTTGCTAGGCGCCTTAGGGTTCTGGCCCCTGACTGTTTACTTCCCTATTGAAATGTATATGTCTCAAAAGAAGATCAAAAGATGGGGAAGCCAATGGATCGGGTTTCAGATACTCAGTTTCGGGTGCCTCTTGGTTTCCGTAGCAGCAGCGGTTGGGTCGGTTGCTGGTGTTGTTCTTGATCTAAAAACTTACAAGCCATTCAAAACCAGTTATTAAGTGTCATCTTTGTTTTATCATGTTTAAGCATATATGTACACTTATGATCAAACTTCTCAAATAAGTATGTATTTTATTAGATTGGGTCATGTTATAAAAGTATATATAGATTAAATGTTCAACTTTTTGAGTTTAGGGTGGGGCTAACATATTTAGTGACAATAGATTCAACATCTTGACCAATAACAACAGTATATGGTGGGGATGATGTCAGAAACCACCTGACCCATTGCCCGTATGATTACACATGTAAATGGAAGGTTGTAGTCTGAAAAAAATAAGTGACAATATCAACATAATGATTTGTAAGACACAAGTGATATAGAAAATGGTACTATAAGGCCACCCGGGGCGCCCCGTGGTGGCAAATCCTTCATGCGTTGAAGGTAGTGAAACACCGCCGCCACTTTCCTTTATAACGCGTGGATGGGTTAAAGCGTTACCATGGTCATGTGTGAAGATGTTTGTGGTGCTGCACATGTTCGGTTGTTTTTCAATGGTAGATGTTTGTGTGGTGAGTGATGGACATTTCCACTAAAATCCATCACTAGTGATGGAATAAAGTTCGATGACGTGGCGGAACTTGATTGGATGTTGTGAGTGATGGAACTGCATCACTAGTGGAGCGCCCCTATCCCCTAAATAATTTGGATGGAAACAAAAGAGTACATTTGGTTGGATGGTAGATTATATTGCTCTTTTATCAAACGACATGCAGTCTAGCACTATTAAGGTTTAAAGGTGTCTCTTTCTATGTGGTTAGGGTTCAAGTCAAACAAAGATGTAGATTAAGGGGTAGGATTATAAAACGTGTGGATTGGTGGGTCAAAATAAATCATGTTGCTTGCTTCTCTCAAATCCCCACACTCCTCTTTCTCTATGGACGTAACGGGCACACCTAACACTGATTAGGTCAAGCGACCCACACAATTTCTTATATGTTATCTAAAGTACTGATAATCTTATACCAAATATCGATTGATAGACATACGAAGACAAAAAGATCAGCCACTATGAAAAAAAATTATGGGTCCTCCTCTACGCTTCTCGTATAGAGACGTGAGGTACAAATTGTTATGCTAGCACCTATTAGTGTTAAGTTACTAGCCAATCATTAGTTGCGTGTGTATAAAAAATACTTCTTTCCCAAGACCACCCGTAGTGGTTAGTTGATTGGGAGTGAAGTGGCTTAGATCACGACATAACGCCGCAACACTGCCCCCGAGGCATTTTTGTAAAAAAAAAAATGCGATCGGCATTTCCTCAAACACGCCCGGACGAAATTGAATTGGCTAATCAAAAGAATTCGAATGTTGTGCAACGGTCCCCTTTCAACAGTTATTTAATTTTTTTTTCCAATATCTATATATATACATATACTCACAACTCTCCTAAAAACAAACACAATACCACAGACCACACCAACTTCACAAAAATGGATTCCCTCACATCTTCCTCATCCGTTGCAAATTATTATTACAAAGAGTTTTTAGCCGATGACGGTGACACGACCGACGAGGTGGTCAAGCAAGAGGCGGTTACGAGTGCATATCAGCTCGCGGCGAGGTATATGAAACATATTCGTTGGCCTCCAAGCCTGATTTTGCAAAGAGAATATACGAAACGAGACCAAATTGCAGAGAACGCTGGTTTGAGGAAAGATTACTTTGACGAAGCGACGACATACGTAAACCCAAACATTTTTAGGCATTGTTTCCGGATGAGTAAACGTTTATTTCTATGCATTAGCAGACATTTGGAATACAAGTTTGATTACTTTAAGAAAAAACCGGATGCGAAAGGGACGCTTGGATTTACCGCTACTCAAAGGTGTACTTCAGCTACGCGTGCTTGCCTACGGAAACATGACCGGCATCAATGATGAGTATTTAAATATGGCTGAGAAAACAACACGGGACACCTTGGAGTATTTTTGTTATAGTGTACTACATTTTTTAAAAAATTATATTTTACGTTTCATTTATTCATAATATTTTTTAGTTAGTTTAATACGTATATATATAAAATATATTTCTTTGAGTAAACTGCCATTTTGGTCCCTAAGGTTTGTCCAGTTTTGCCACTTTAGTCCAAGTCTCAAACCTTTTGCATCTGGGTGGATCCCTGTGGTTTCAGTTTTATTGCCATTTTGGTCCAAAAGTGAAATTAGGTCATATTTGTGTTATAAAATCCTACTATTTTATCCTTTTCATCAGGGGCAAAACGGTCAATTTACTACAAAATGGCAGTTTACTCTTATTTTATTAATATATACATACACACATTCATTCACTCTCTCTCACACACTATCTCTCTCTCAGTACTCTTCCACCACCATCACCATCAGTCTACCACCATTAAAACCAACCTGCAACCAACAACTGTCGCCCCTTCTTCAAACCGCCGCCGCCTGCAACCGCCACCTGTCACCTTCCTTCATTCTCCCATAACCACAAAAATTCTCAAAACCTAGAGAGAGAAACACCTCAAAACCCCCAATCTAGAGAGAGAAACCTCTAAAAAATGTCAAAATCCACCGATCTACTCCTAATCTTCGCCACAATCCTCCTCTACACTATCACACTTTCATTCCCCGTCGCCGACGCTTCCGCCGTCAACAACCACCGCATCAGCTGGATTCCGGCCACCGTCACACAATCTTTCTCTCTCTAGATGTATAGGTATAGTGTGTGTATGTATCTTCGATGAGAAGAGAAGTATGTGGTGTTGCCGGAGAACCTCGCCGGAGAAGACGAGAGTGAGAGGGATGAGGGAGGAGGGTGGTCGTGGTGTGGTGGATCTCTGCTAATTTAAGAGGGTTTGGGTCTGCTAATTTAAGAGAGAGAAGAGAGAGACAGAGGGGTCTTTAAATAAAATAAAAAATAAAAAATGACCAATTTACCCCTAAAGATAAGGACAAAAAACAAGGATTTAATTTGAGGAATATGAGCTGAATTCACTTTTGGACCAAAATGGCACAAAACTGAAACCACATGGACCAAAATAAAAGTTTTGGACTAAAGTGGCAAAACCGCCCAAACCTTAGGGACCAAAATTGCAGTTTACTCTATTTCTTTTTATAGTGGAATAATAAACTTGTACGGGGCGTGTCCACCCATATTCTCTTTCTTCATTAATTGCAATTTGTCTGCATTAGTTGACCACGCCCCCGTGTCCGCTGGGCACGACGCCGTGTGCAGAAGCGTTTCTGTACTATCAAGATTTTCCTATATTCTGCGAATCTTAGTGTTGACCACGGCCCCGTGTCCACTGGCCACGCCCCCGTGTTGGAAAATAGAAGCTTCTGCAGCTTTGTCTTTTCTGCAGACACTTGGGTACGCCCCCGTGTTCATTGAGCACGGGGTGTGTTCAGCCTTCTGATGTCTTGTTTTTGCTTGGGAAGATGCTGTCGAGGGGTCGGGCATACCACATTTATTCCTTTTCTTGTATTATTGTTAGATTTAACTGTATTTTTGTTTCTTTTGTTCATTTAAGCTCATTTAACCCTGAAAATACAAAAGGAAGACAAAAGCACACTTTTTCCAACATTAGTACTAAAAAAGGGTTAGTTTTATGCCTCATTTGATGTAATTTATATGTTGCATTTTACACACATCAAATACCCCCACACTTGAATCTTTGCTTGTCCTCAAGCAAAACTCTTTATTTTGTGGCTTACACACCCAAATGGAATGGGTAGAAGAGAAGGTTTTGGGCTTGTCATAGAGTGTCGGGATTCCAAGATTCTTTATTAGGTTTTATTTTTACTTTATTCACAATCCTATTCGTTATGATTTATTTAAAACATTACATAAGATAAATTATTTATTCGGGCATAACATGCCTCTTTAAAATTCCATTTATATACAAGTTCACATACCTCACGGGGGATCACTCAACACTCGGCCGAAGATGTATTTTTGTGAAACACTCGAGAGCGGCATGGAACTTACTTCTACCATATGCTTGCCAGTCAATCAATCCTCCTCCTTTTTAACTATAAACCTTTGTAAATATCAAGAGGACTTTGGGGAAGTGTTAGGCTTGGGTTAAAGGTAGGTGGTTGAGTTAGTGGTTAGTAGAAAAAGGTGAAAGGCGTAAAAAGCGTCGGTTTTAGTAAACATTTTGTTTTTGTGACTTTTTATTTTAATAAAGCATTATTCAAACAAGCCTTCTTTTGATGAGCTTTGTTTGTTTATTGCTAACTTCATTTTTCTTTTTCTTCTAAAATAAATAAATAAATATATATATATATATATATAGGGAGAGGATCATGAGAAAACTAGATATAAATGAGAAAACCAAAAAACTAACCAAAAAAGCACTAAAAAGGAGGGGGGGGGGGGGGGGACTTTTAATGAAGGATGGGTAAATTTGGAAAAAAAATATATATAACTTTTCAAACATTTCCCATTTCTCCATACGTTATCATTTTAAAACAAAAATGGCACCATAAGATCACAAATTTTTGTATCTTTCATTCAAGTATATTCGAGCATATTTTTATGACATAAAAAAAGATTTATGGTGTCGTCTTGTTTTCAATACTATTATTATAGTAGTGCACATGTGCAATATAACATGTACTACAATTGCATTACATGCTTAAAATTAGCTTTTTGAGTCTAGTTTAGCTTTTAGGGTTAGTTTTTTTGGAGGTTTAGGATTAGGATTAGGTTTTTGGGTGTGGGGGGGGGGGGTTTAGGTTTTTTTCGGGTTTATATTTAGGGTTTAGTTTTAGGTTTTCGGGAGGGTGGGGGGGGGGGAGTTAGGCTTTTGGGGGGAGGGTGAATTTAGGTTTTTTGGGGGGTGGGGGGTTTAGGTTTTTGGGGGGTGTCGGTGGGGGGTGGGTTAAGTGGTTTAAGCTTTATGTATTAGTGCACATGTGCAGTACAACCAATTTTTTTTTTTTTTTTTTGAAAATGTTTTTCTATACATAAAAAGTAGCGATTTTTATAAAAAAAAAAAATTGGTATGTTTTTAGGTTTTTTTAGGCTTTTTTGGTTAGTTTTTTGGTTTTCTCATGATCCATCCCCTATATATATATATATATATATATATATATAGGGGACCGCTAGAATGAGAACCACCTCGAGTTATGAGAACCGCGAGAACCACACCGTACGGGGCGAGGTGGACCAATTTTTTTTTTCAAAAACGTAGATGCATGTATTATAAACACATTCGTAAAAAAATAATTTAAAAAAAATGCCGTGTGTGTAGTTTTTTACACCACAAGTTTGTGGTGTAAAAAACTACACACACGGCATTTTTTTAATTTTTTTTTACGAATGTGTTTATAATACATGCATCTACGTTTTTGAAAAAAAATTTGGTCCACCTCGCCCCGGATCAAGTAGTTCTCGCGGTTCTCATAACTCGAGGTGGTTCTCATTCTAGCGGTCCCCTATATATATTTAGGAAAGTCACAAGAAAACCGAGCTTTGTTACTAAAATAAAGGGTTTAAAATGAAAAATGGTTTTGGTGGGTAAAAGGGTGTTTGTTTTGGGTTTAGAAATGAAAAGGTTTAGGCTCAAAGGGGTTAACTAGGGAGATTTTAGGTAGGTGGTAAAAAAAAGAAAAAATAATGGTGTTGAAATAAAAATGTTAGTCCTAATACCTCCATCATTTACTTACTTGGGTTTAAGTTGGTAAGGACAGGGAATGTATCGTCGTGGCATGTTCTAGAGTCGTAAGAAACCAAGCGGCTATTCACACAAGAAACGAAAAAAGAGCATTTAGTTTAAAGATGTGGATTTGTATGCTCAATAAAGGCTCAAAACTCACTTTTGTGGGAATGGGTTTTTATGTGATCAAGTATATATAATCAAATTTTAACTAGATTTGTCATACCGTTTCATAATTTTCTTATGTTTGTTCTTTTTATCACGACGCTATCGGTTGTAAATTTGTAAAAGTATAACCTTTTTAGAACTTGTTTTTTTTAACGGCAAACTTGGATAACTGACGGACCACTGGAATATCATCGTGCCACCAGCAGAACCACCCGGTCATATCCATCTCCACTACGCAATAATGCCTATACATCAATTCAGGAGGAAACCCAATAAATCTGGAAAAACCCCCTTTGTGAGAATCGAACCCATGACCTAATGGTCATAAGTCTTATCCACCCCCAAGATACCACTAGGCTATACCTTGACAAGTATAAAAAAAGAAAAAAATTTGAAAAAAATTTGGGGTGTTTAGCGGTTCCAATAGAGTTTTGTGTAAGGCTTGTAATTAGGACTTGCAAAATTCAAGGTTTTAGCATCCCCCCACACTTAAATTACACATTGTCCTCAATGTGCCCCAAAAATAAGTTTTCAGGTTGATTGAATGTGTAAAAGGTGTGTTAAAAACAAAATTTTATGTTACTGGGCATCTAGACACGGGCCTGTGGTGTCCGGGCACGGCCCCGTGTTCAGATTGCCAGTAACAGAAATTATCAGAAAGTAACAGAAGCCTGGACACGAGGGCGTGTTCAGCGAACACGCCCCATGTCCAGTTACCTGAACTGGGCGATTTCCTGCAGACTGTTCAGCACGGGGCCGTGTTGGCGGGACACGGCCCGTGCCGATCTTGCTGTAACGAAGAAAAATTGTCGGGAGGCTCTGTTTTTTGTGCATGGGGTGCTGGTTCAAGTTTCCCTTAGTATCCTTCACGATCCCGAGTGTGTTTTACCCATTACATCATCATCCAAACACCAATTTAATTAAAACCATCATTCCATTAAGATAGAGAGAGTTACATAAAGCTCCTAATAAACTAAAATTATAAGTAAACAGGTCAGAAAACACAAGAAGTCCAAACCCGAAAAGAAGTTCTAGCCTGTGGTTTATTCTAATAGCAAAATTTTGAAAAGATAAATTTTTCGGTTGGATGCGGCTTGAAGAACTTCCTTCTCCGGTTATGGGTCCCTCACACGTCGGCGAGCCATTCTTCTATCTCCCTAGGGAGAAGAAAGGCGGGCTCATTGGCATCATTTTGTGGGGGTGTAACTTCCACTGGGACTTCTTGCAAGTTGTCGAGAGGAGGTTCCGCGGGGATGTCATCCTATCCGGTGGGATTATTGACTCCAAGTGCTAGGTTCCAATCCTCTTGGGGGAGAATTGGTTCCATGGGAGGTGTCACAAGAATGTTCAACCTCTGGTGCAAGAGGTTGATTTCTTGAAAACTGTTTTCCAACCCCGCCGTAAGATAATTTATACGGTCTATCAGGACCTCCTCCACTGATGTCATCTCATCTAGAGCTTCACGTAACGCCATAACATAGCGTACGAGAGTTGCTTCGATTGAAGATCTGCGTTCTCTTCGACTGTTTCGGGAATGTGCTGATGAAGTTCCACAGTTTTGGCTTGACATTCTACGAAAATAAACCGAAAAGAGTTCATTTTAATGAAACAGTACCTCGGACACGGCCCTGTGCTCAATGAGCACGGCCCCGTGTTCACCTTTCTGCAGATTTTTGGAACAAGGAATCTTGGAGTTTTAAATTATTTTTCTGACTCTTGAGGTATTTTTAAGCATAAATAACTTAAAACAATGTTGTAAAACTTATTTTTAACAAGATTCCTAGAATAAAAATCTTAATAAGGCTTGGAACCATGGAGATTTCAAGCTTTAATGGAGGTGTTTTGAGGTAAAAATGAAGAAGAAGGCAAAAGACAAAAGTGGAAAAGACAAGGTGGTTGTTGGGAACCTTCTTTAGAATATACCTAGGAGGGTATGTGTGAAGATCCAGCAAATCTCTGTCTTTTGGAGTGGTCCAAATGTGCAGGATTCTTGGCTGCATTTATAGAAAATGACAGCAAGCTGTACACGGGCCCGTGTTGGCTGGACACGGCCCCGTGTGCAGGCAAGATCCTGACACATTTTGTCCATATTCTTACAAAAAATCAGAAGGGAATCTTTTGGTGGACACGGGGGCGTGCTGACCTGGACACGACCCCGTGCCTAGAGGTTGTTTATGAAGTTTCGTCTATTTCTAAGGAATTTATCCGGATTGGGTGGTTCCTTACTGGACGGAACAACACCGAAGTGCCTGAGATACCTTAATTTCTCTAGATTTAGACGAGAACGCAAGAGGTTGTCGGTAAGTGTGATTCCTATTCTAAATGTAGGTGGACAAGTCCAACCCTTTCCCGGGCTCTCGTTAAAGAAGGTGTATGCCGAATCGCTCAGGTCTATGTATGCATCGAAAGAAGTCGATGGGGAGTCCTTCACGGCACAATCGACACAGGGACGACTATCGCTCAAGTCTTCACGAGATTTAGAAGTGGTATCGGGAACAACGAAGTTGTTTTTATTCGAATGCTATCCCAATAATTCTTCTTGGGTATTGTCTTGAGATGAATTAATGAAATCCAATTCAAGTTCTTTTACCCAATTAAGAATTAGATCTTCCATTTGAAATAATTCGTCAAGAAGCATTTCTCCTAGAAGGGTCGATTGAGAGCATTCGAGGGAGAGATAAGGATTATTTTTACTTTCGCCCCTCTTAAGGCTACAGGAAAACAATGGGTCTATATAGTGGGGCTTGTAATTTAAAAAAATAACATTCTAAATCTTTATGATTGCTACCACATGTTTGACACCACGTACCATAAGATGGCCGATAGTAAAAAAAATCAGTATCACTCATGGTTGTGTCAGAAATTACCAACCGTCGGGATCTTACGGTTCTGTTTTCAGTAACTGATACTAGGGCACGGGGCGTGTTGATTGGGCACGGCCCCGTGTTCAGCTACTGTCTGACTTAAAACAGGATTGCCAGTACCAAAGATTGGGCACGGGGCGTGTTCAGCAGGCATGGCCCGTGCTGAGTTCTACAGAAGCTGAAAATTTAATAAAAATCCTAAAAAAATAGAAAAATAAGAAAAAAACGATTAGGCAGTTGATTCCTAACTTTCTTAAAATCCTTGTGTCCCTGGAAACGGCGCCAAAAACTTGATGCGTGTCGAGTGTGATATATATTTAAGTATATTTTAAGCCCTTTTTAACACTTTAGTCAAGTTTTAAATTTATAAAACACGATATTTACTAACACTAAACACACATATGGGCAAGTGCACCCATCGTGAGCGTAGTATAGTGTTGGTAAGATACCGAGGTCGTCCAAGGACACAAGAGCATTTAGTACCGGTTTATCCTCAACGTCTAATCAAATAAAAAATTTAGAAAAAGGTTTTTAAATAAGAAAATAAAACTAACTAAAAATGCTGAAAATAAAAATAAAAATAAAAACTGATAGACAAGATGAATCACTTGGATCCGACTCTCCTTTAGTGTAACCTTTGATTATTTCCGCACTTTTGCACTTTTTAAGAGATTATATTAGTTATAGTAATAGACCCCTCTTTTGAAGGCGATGTTACCCTCAACCCAGTAGTTTGAGTCAGCAAGGATACAATCCTAAAGGGTTGGATTATTGAAAGATAATTAATTAAGTTATTAATGAATATTGTGGTAGGCCCCTCTTTTGAAGGTGACGTTACCCTCGGCTAAGTAGTTTGAGTCAGCAGGGATACAATCCTAAGTAGCCGGGTTAAAGTTTTAATAGTAGTTTACATATGAGGGGATCAAGGAGTTCGGACCCCCGCCTTCTAATACCAGTGGGTATTGAAGGAGGTCCTACTAAACTTGACCCAGGTCCTTGCAGGATCTATACACTGAACAAGGCAAGACGCTTACCAAACCATTCCCTTAACCCCCGTCCAGGTAGCCAACATATCTCCATATAGACCGTGGAGATATGAATGGTGAAAATCTTTTATTTTATATAGACAGTAAAATAATGCCAAGACACCACGGACAAATGATAAGGAAGATTCACCTTCAACATAAGAAACTAGTTATTAAAGTCATTAATACGTAACCAAATAAAAAAGTGCGAAAAGATTAAAAATAAAAGTATTACACTAAATGCTTGTCTTCACCAAGTGATGTAAGAGACTTAGGCAAACATGGCCTTTGATTGTCAAGAACTCTTACGATCAATCTTGGATCCCGAGACTACTCACACACTCTATGATGTATGATGGATGATGGTGGTGGATATGGGTTGTGATGGTGGTGGTGGGTGGGTGAAGTGTGAGAGAGGTGGTTTGCCAAGGGATGATTTGCAAGTGAGCCAAGCACCCCTATTTATAGCCTGCACAGAAGCCCGGACACGGCCCCGTGTCCACCCATCTTCTCTTTCTTCATTAATTGCAGTTTCTCTGCATTAGTTAACCACGCCCCCGTGTCCGCTGGGCACGACTCCGTGTGCAGAAGCGTATCTGTACTATCAAGATTTTCCTATATTATGAGAATCTTAGCGTTGACCACGGCCCCGTGTCCACTGGCCACGCCCCCATGTTGGGAAATAGAAGCTTCTACAGCTTTGTCTTTTCTGCAGACACTTGGGCACGCCCCCGTATTCATTGAGCACGAGGCGTGTTCAGCCTTCTGATGTCTTATTTTTACTTGGGAAGATGCTGCTGAGGGGTCGGGCATGCCACGTTTATTCCTTTTCTTGTATTATTGTTAGATTTGACTGTATTTTTGCTTCTTTTGTTCATTTAAGCTCATTTAACCCTAATATTACAAAAGGAAGACAAAAGCACACTTTTTCCAACATTAGTACTAAAAAAGGGTTAGTTTTATGCCTCATTTGATGTAATTTATATGTTGCATTTTAAACACATCAGTACACGTATGTATAATATCATGGAAGATCTAGACTTCGTCTTGTTATATTTCGGTAAAAGAAACAACCATGATACCCAGATGATAAACAGCATAAAGACCACATATCTCAGAACCTCGCCAATCTATTAAACGAAATTTCGGTACCAAGACCATATGCCAATGAGTGGTTCTCACACAGTCTTCAGTCGATTTAGGTTTATATCACCCTGCACACTTTAAAATGATTGTGAGCCTACCGATACATCTTATATAGTGCTGCTTATAGTTTTTCATTTTAGGTTTAAAGAGGTTTCAACAGACCACTGATGTACTATCATTTTCTCTTTTTCTCGCAAGGAAACTCATTTTTGTTTTTCTATTGTTTTTGTGTTTTTGAAAGTTTTCGATGTTTTTGAATTTTTCAAATTTGGATTTACTCCCCCTAAAATGTAAAAACTATGATAAATTAAAAACACAAAGATATTTATAAAAATGATTTTCCGATGTTGGTTTTACTCTGGCTTGACCTTAATGCCGTTTACCATTAATAAAAAGTCAAATCGTGATTTGTCAAAAGCTTTGGTAAAAAGGTCGGCATGTTGGTCATCGGTGTGGACCTTAACAACATCGATAAGTCTTTTATCAAAACAATCACGTATGAAGTGATATTTGATCTTGATGTGTTTGGTCTTTGAATGCTGCACAGGATTTCTAGTGATCTGTAAGGCAGCAAAATTATCAACGAAAATAGGAGTAGATAGGATTTCAAAACCGTAGTCGCACATTTGTTGTTGAATCCACAGGACTTGGGAGCAACAACTTGAGGCAACAATGTATTCAGCTTCACAGGTTGATGTAGCGACACAAGTCTGCTTCTTGCACTGCCATGTGACTAGGCGATTTCCCAAAAACTGACATCCAGCCGTTGTGGATTTGCCGTCGATTTTGCATCCGCCGAAATCAGAATCATTGAAAGCGATCAAGTCAAAGCTATCATCCCTAGGGTACCATAGACCGGTGTCCGGGCATCCCTTCAAATAGCGAAAAATCCTTTTCACAGCTGCAAGATGTGAGGCCTTCGGGTTGACTTGTTATCAGGCAATGTAACACCTCGGAAATTCACGTCCTATAATGTGTTGACACGTGTCATATGTTTAAAACGTGTGAAAGAATATTATAGAAGGACTAAAGTTGACAAACATGGAAAGTATGTGAAAATACGTATTCTAAGTGTCAACTGTGAATAAATATAATGTACATTAACCCTACATGATGCTCATACCTTCGAACGAATAAATCATGGATCATACGAAGCTAAAAGTGAGAGATTTCAAACTACAGGGACTAAATGTGTCAACATGTTTAATTTATACCTCTGAGTGACCTTTTGACAAACCCGAAGCTTTGCAACTGTTCAATATGCTCACTAGAATGCACGATATAAATTTCATAAAGTTTCGTAATCGTATGAGAAAGTTATGATCAAATTCGTGTGCGAGGGGTTAAAGCGTAAACATTGAAAGTTAAGACTTTTCGGGTTAACCGGAAGTGTCCAGGGACTTGGCAAAGTAGGTATAAGTCCTAAAGCCCTTGTGGGTAAATAATAAGGGGTCAAATTGCAAGTAATTAGCTCAATTGACCTTTCGGAAGGGCCAAGAGGTGTGATGCAACAACTCAAAAACGTTTTGTCTGATCAGAAGGGCCATGCGGGCCGCGTAAGGTCCATCAACACCCTTACGCGGGCCGCATCAAGACATCAGATGCAGAAAAACCGACTGCAGCCTGTTTTGCGCGATTTTGACCGATCTCACTGGTATTTCTCACTATTGGGCGACCCCTAAAATGTTCCTAGACCCCAGGGACATTTGTGGGACAATTGTGGTCACTTGTAGCCTTAGTTGTCAACATTTTATGGTGATTACAACTAGTATATAAGGCCTTCAAGTTTACAAATATTCTTGCACTCACTTCTGATCATCTCTGGAACTCCAAAGCTGATTCCAAGACTTCCTAATCAACCATTAGACCCTTGTAAGTCTGCTAATCCTTTCTTAATTGAGTTTTAGCTTAGTTTTAGCTTAAAAGTCAAACCGTCGTAATTAACGGTTGACTTTAAGATTAATCACTAATGGTCCAGTGATTAGTCGAATCAAAAGTACCTTTAAGTAGGTAATTATGTGGGTAATAAAACCTTAAAAGGGTTCCCCCTGATTACCACTCTAACCAGGTCAAAAGTCGGGTCAAACTAGTTTATAAAAAGTCAACAGGATACTTAAAATGCCATTTATGCATAATTAACATTATAGATCATATACAACCTGTTGGATCATTGTTATAACATGGTAAAAAGTGTAAGAACATGTCTAAACATGTTCAACCCGACAATTTCCTGTTTAGACCCGGTTCGGAACCGAAAGTCACATAGTTTGACTTTCACTTTGACTTTCAGTTCTGACCCGTTTAGGCATGTTTTAGAAATGCCTTAGAGCTTTATTTGGACCAGGTTACATGCTAGTATAACCCTCTGTGATTATACACTATGGTTCATTAGTTAACCGAATATTACGCATGATTCCGTTAATTGCTCATATGTTGACCATTATGCCCTTATTACCTTAAAACGTGATTTTTGGAAATGTAAAAGAGTAGAAACTTTAATTATTGATATATAAACTTGTATGCAAAGTTTGACATCAGTTTGAGGTGTAGATTAAGAGTTATGCTCGTTAGCGTAAAATTAAGGCTTTATGTTAATTAAACGGCGCATTTAGCGTATGGCCTACCTAAACATACTTTTTGATATCAAATCTTTTACCCACTGATGTAATATATTATTTTGGGATTTGTAAAGATTTTTAATTAATTTTAGGCTGAGCATAACTCATAGTCGTAGGCTAAATCCGGTACTTGTCGGTTTTGCCCTTACGGGCCATAAAATGAGTTTTACATATCTAAACGACTCCAAACCTTTTGCTACTGATCACATATGATAAATAAATTATTTTAAGCCTTCTGGAAATATTAAAATATCAGATTTAAGTATCAAACCCGGAAATGGCCTTTAATCGCCTTTTTAAGAGTTTTTAACGCATATTATGTACTAGAAGTATTTTAAACATACGAGGATTGATACCTACTGATATTTGAGGAAAATTATAATATTTTAACAGTAAGCAAAGGTTGTTAAACTCAGTCTTCAGTTTTGAGCTTTTCGGCTTATGTGAAATTACCAAAATACCCCTACGGGGCATAGTTTGGTTATAATTGATAAATTTCACATATGTACTTTATCTTACTGTTATAACTCATTAATTTGAGTATGTTTACTGATTACATCAGACCTGTAACTCAGTTAAACACCTAAACCCTTTTACAACCTTTAAAATGACCAAACTACCCCTACGGGGCCTAGTTTGTGTTTAAACACGTTTCGGGCATAATGAAAGACATCTTCCTGATGTCACAATATATTTGAGGCATAATTAACTTAGGAAACCTGTATATAGCTCTCATGAATACCCGTCAGGCTTATTACGCGTACGGTTCGGTTTATGTAACAAGTTTACATAAATTAGCCGAAACGGGTCAAACCTTAACGGTTTTATCTCAAAATCCAGAATGAATAATAAACCCATATTAAACAAGTCTTCAAACCTGTCGGGTCTAAATCACATTCTATCCGGTCTTCGCTTAATCGTGCGTACGAACCGTATCTTTGAAACTAGCCGGTCTAAGCTTAAGCTTAATTAAAGACCCGTTAGGATTCTAATAGGTTATTATAAAACCTTCGTTCCAGATTAGGAGGACCAGTAAAAGCTACATGCATTTTGCTTATTGTGATTTATACATTGCTCAGGTAAATACTTTTAACTTATTTTCCCTATACGAGCTTGGGTTACGGTATATAGCATACCGCTTGATCGGGCATCAAATTCTCCACCGTTGAATGGGTAATTGAATAAATTTGATCGGCTCGTTTAAACAGTCTTGTTACTTAAAGCCTTTGGGGGGTTAATGACCATGTCCCGGATATCCATGGCATCATTCGAAGTAATGGCCACGACTTAAGCGCGGGGTGTAGGCGTACACCCGTCAGCGCACAAAAGTATATTGTGGTGTGTCTATTGATCTTTAACCCGGACAAGATCCGGGCTACTGAACGCACAAGGAACATGTAATTCGTTCACAAGATTATATATTTAAATAATTCTCCCAAGTATAAAAAGGTTAATCTTGCCTCTGTGCATTTTAATCAAAGTATAAAAGATATTTTGTGCCACGTGCATCCAAATCAATTTTCCTAAACCATTTTCAAAATGAGTCAGTTAATTGTATTTACCAGTGTAAACTGACGTATTTTCCAAAAAGGCTAAATGCAGGTACTATGCGAAATTGGCTGGACATTTCTCCTTAGCATCAATAGAAGTCTCGCAAGCTTAAGATGCCTAAAAGTCTGCTGAACTATTGTTTCCATTTTATTTACGATCCGTCTGTGGATAATCAATCGACAGTTGTGATACTTGATATTACAATATTATATTCGGTTGTATTATATCTTTTAAATTGCTTCCGCTGTGCATTTATATATTGTGTTGTTTGACTATTATGTTGCCAACCACGTCACGATACTCCCCACCGGGCCCACCGGTGACACGTGGAAATCGGGGTGTGACAGGTTGGTATCAGAGCCAACATTGAGTGAATTAAACACTAGCTTTTTGGTGTTTAATCTCAATGACACAGTAGCACATTCCTTGACCTTCTGAGTCTAGACTTAACTTAGGAATATTCTCAATCCTAACCTGGAAAATTTTGCTTCCAAATTTTTATATATACGTCGCCAAGCGAAGAAGCTGTAATAAAAAAAAAAAAATTCTCCACATCTGGAGCCTTGAAATGCTGAGCTTCGTACCGCGGCTAGAATGAAACGAGCATCCAAGGAGAGGACACTCAGAAAGAAAATAAAGAAGAAACTCCTCTTGCTGAAGATCATTTCCTTAATAAGTCCTTATAAGGACACAATTATCTTTCAGTCCCTACGAGGACAACATTATTCCTTTCAAGTCCCGCTTAGGGCAACTTTATACTTTTATTTTTATATAGTGGAATGATTAAGTTTAAAACTTTCATTCTAAACAAGAATACTAAATAAATGGAAAATAACATTTCCTTTGTAAGATCTACCATTATAATAAAATGGCAAAATCTAAAAAGAACAAGACCTAGCTTCGGGTCATATTAAGACCGGCCAAGATGGCAGTTCCTCAATTTAGATTCAGATCCTTATTAACATTTCAATTTAGAAATTGTTCTGCGATAAATATTAAAAGAATCTTAAGAGTGAAACCTAGCCTGAGTGTCATTATAAAGACCTGGCTAAGATGGTAAGACCTGTTTAAAAGATTCGTATCCCAGTTAACATCTAAAAACATGTTAACACTCCCGACAGATGTGTTTCGTTGGAAATCACACACGTTATTAAGGATTCTTCAAAAGATTCCCAACCCAGTTTAATGATCTCTGAATCCTGGGTTTACATCATCAATTAAGATGATCATATTTTAACCATACGTGGTAATATAGTGCCTACGGGCCTTGCTCATTTCCACATGAGCCAAAATACAGTGGTAGCTATGACTCCCTGTCAGAAAAAGGTAGTGAACTAGGTTCAAACCTCAAATGCTTTGATTCTCTGAAATCATAGCATATAATTTATGTATGTCCTTGTGACTAAGCCTGCTGTGCTAAATTAATTTAAAGGCCTTGATTCTCTGAAATCATGGCTTATGATTTAAAATTGTCCTTGTGACTAAGCCTGTTGTGCTAATATATTTAAGGGCCTTGATTCTCTGAAATCATGGCTTACGGTTTAAAAATTGTCCTTGTGACTAGTCCTTTTGTGCTATTAAATAAAACTGTTATTGTTGCTTTGATTCTCTGAAATCATAAGCTTATAATTTATAAATGTCCATGTGACCAGGCCATTGGGTGCCACAAATAAAACTGTTAATGTTTTATAATTAGGATAAATTATAATAGAAATCCTAAATAAATATGATTAATAAATTAACCAAATATGGTCTCTCCTTACCATGGTTAATGAATTTCCCTAAGGGGTAATTCCGTAATAAACATCCCTTAGAAGGGAAGTGCCTACGAGCTATAGTTGATGTCCTCTGAGACTAAAGACAGTGGTGGCCTATAGCTCCCTGTCAGGAAAAGGTAATGAACTTTGATTCAAACCTTAATGCCGCGATTCTTTGAAATCATGGCTTATAAATTAAACTTGTCTACGCGACTAGGCCATTTGTGCTATTATTAACTTATGAATTAGGATTTATGATAAAAATCCTGAATAAAAAATAAATATCCTTCCTTCCCTGTCAGTATGCATTTTAAAAAGAATCTTAAAGGTGAAACCTAGCCTACGCGGCCAAGATGGTGAAACCTACTCAAGGGATTCAGATCCTTGTTAACACCTAAGAACGTGTTAGCACTCTTGACAAATGTGATTCGAGAAAATCACAACAGTCATCCTTATATTGGATTCTTCCAATTCCCTTATCTAGCCTAGTGATTTAGAAATCATGGCTTATATCATCCTATAAAATGATCATATTATAAACATCCGTTAGTGATGAAGTGCCTACGGGCTAAACTTGTTGTCCGATAAGACAACGACAGTGATGGTCTTTGACCTCCTGTCTAAAATATTGGACTATGTCCAAACATAATAGTCTATATGATCAATGCGATCATGACTAATATCATCTAATACGATGATAATATTATTTAACATCCTTTAGTGATGTTTTGCCTACGGGCTATAATATATTGTCCATGTGTGACAAAAACATTGTGATCTTTACAATTCCCTGTCCAAGGTAGTGAGCTATGCTCAAGCCTAATAGTCTATATGATTAATGCCATCATGACAAAAAAAAAATCATCAATACGATGATTAAAAATTTTAACATCCTTAATGATGTTTTGTGACAACTCGAGTTTCCGACTTTCACTTTCGTATTTATTGCACGTTGACTTTGACTGTTTGGTTGTTTGACTTGTTTGACTTGTAACTGTACATGTACGTGTTATAATGAAACGTATTGTATTGTATTGTGATTGTTGCATGTACGGGATTGATATTATGACATGAGACTTGTTATATTAGAAAAACATAAACCGTATAACACATGAGAGGACCCGACGAAACAGACTGTTTCGCCATATACATCTCGACGAAACAGAAGTTTGTTTCGCCAAGCCCAAATACGCCGAAGCCCACTAAGGGCCCAGTTCATTTACGTGTTATAATTTTACGCAAACGGTTACATTCGGGAAACAACTGACCAAATCAAAACCCTAAAGCTCCTCTCCTCTGTGAACGGCGATCTTAATCTGTTCTTCGTGGTTAGTGTTTAACTCTTTGCATGTTTTTGTTTGTGATGCATGTATTATATATTGAATTCATGATATCATGCAAATCTGGATGTCGATCTAAGGTTATGGCGGTTTGGATAATTGGAAATTGTGTAAACTTGTTGTTGCTTGACTGTTTAGATCCATACATCGAACACATCTTGTTTGCTATCTAGATCACATGTGTATAGGGTGCATTCTAGATATAATGATTGTGAACATTAATTCTCCTCTGAAAGTTGCACATGATCTTAGCCTAACATTAGTCAAACTCATCATAAATCTAAGTGGTCCAATAACATCTTGGGGTGGGTTGTAGTTGTCGGCCATGGTATTAATGTTGCAGGTGATTTTCCGTGATTATGTGAGTTGGTGTTGACCTAGGATTGAGAATTTATATTATTAAAAGATTGATGATGGATCACGGATCTGCTGTTGTTGAATGAATACCATATGATTTCTGTATGATGATGATTGTATGACCTTCGTATGATGTTGACGGCTGCTAGCAATGATTAGGGTTTCTGGGTAACTGATAGAACGACGTAACAGACTTGTTGACGAAACGTAATACACGACGAAACAAATACGTTTCGTCGAAACCAAACTGGACGAAACGAACACGACGAAACTGATGTGTTTCGTCGAGGGTTTCATGACGAAACAAGGGTGTTTCGTCAAAGGGGAAATCAGCACCGTAACTTGCTATAATTCTGTTAAAGTTAATTGAGTTAGTTAACTGCCGTTAAATGTTAAGCATGACTGGTATGATTTTGAATACGTGCTATGTGCTTATACGTGAACTTCGTGAATACAAACTGATTTGGTATACGTGCGTACTTTAGGACGTGATTGATTAACTGTGAGCATACTTAGCATACCGAGCAAACCAAGGTGAGTTCACACTCTTACCAAGGCATGGGATTCCCAGGGCTGGGAATGGGTTTGGAATAATGGGATTGAATAATTGCTTGAACTTTTATCATTACTAGACTACCTACCATCGTCCGCGGATGTGCAGGACACATACGTAAAACCTACGTATACTAGTAATTACCACTGTCCTCTGGTGACGAAGGACACTTACGTAAAACCTACGTAAACGCATACACACTACTGTCTTCGGGTGATGAAAGACACTTACGTAAAACCTACGTAAACCTCGCGTACCACTGTCCTCGGGTTGAGAAGGGCACTTACGTAAAGCCTACGTAAACCACATACGCAGTCCTGTTCTCGGGTTGGGAAGAACACTTATGGTATAACCTGTCTAGTAAATGCAAACATGGGAAGCCCCCACTAATAGTACATATAACATGGGAAGCCCCCACCTAAGGAATATACAAACGGTTTGGTTAATAACGCATTGCTATGCAACGAACTTACCTTCTGTGAACTCGCTCAACTAGTTGTTGACTCTCTGTTACATGCCTTGCAGGACCTTAGGTACATATGGAGCTTGCACGGGAGGCATGGTCGTTGTGGATACGGATCATGGTTGCTTTGATTAAACATTTGACATTTCATACTTTATTTGAGTTGGGCTTTTACTCATATGCTTCCGCTAAACATTGATATTGCACTTATGTGTTGAATACTCTTCATATTGGTTTGGTTGAATTACAAACACTTTTATTTACGTTGTTCAATATGCTTGGTGGCTTGATCCTGGTCAGTCACGCCTCCAAGCGGTGGTACTCCGCGTGTGGATTTTGGGGGTGTGACATGTTTTGCCTAAGGGCTATATTATATTATCCAATTGTAATCTTTTATGATTCTTTGCCCAAGGGGGTGAGCTATACTCAAATCCCATAGTCTATACTATCATTGCGATCCTGACTAGTATCATCAGTATGATGATCATAATATTAACATCCCTCGTGATGAAATGCCTACAGGCTATACTTTATTCTAGTGTCGGTAAGACAAAGATAGTAGTGATCTTTATGATCCCCTGTTCAAAACGGTGTGATTATACCCAAACCTAATAGTCAATATGATTGATGTGATCATGACTAATATCATTAGATACGATGGATATATATAAACATCCATTAGTGATATTGATTGGCTTACTTTTCTGCCAAATGAATCGTCTTTCAAGACGATGACAGTTGTAGTCTATGACTCCCTGTCCAAAGGTGAAGAACCAAGTTCAAGCCTTAAGACTCCTGATCTAATAAGATGGCAGCCTATGAATTGATGTCCTTGTGACAAATCCACAAGTTATATTTCCAGTCACCCATAACAAGCCTCCGTGCTATAATTCGTCGTTCGTGACAAGTTAACATACTAAATGTTAACATCGCTGGTGACAGGCCTTAGTGCCATGTCCTATAACGTCCTAGAGACGAGGCCATTTGTGCCGCATCTAAATGTCTTTGCGACAAGGCCTTCGTGCCGTATAATCATTTATGTCCTTCATGACTGGGCTTTATGCCATATCTTTCTACGTCCATCGAGACAGGCTTCTATGCCATATGTGTATATATATAATAAAAGTCTTGTAAGGCAAGCCTTTGAGCTATTTATAATCATCCGTGTGACAAAGACAGTTGTGACATTATGGTCCCCTGTCAAGCAGGTATTGGACTCGCTCCAAACCTTAAATGCCATTGATAGTCCTTTGTGACCTAAGCTAAATGTAATAGATATACATTCAAATAGCATTCATTAAGAATGTTCAGAACAGAATAGCCCATACGGTTTATTAATGCCATGGCTAATCTAAGTCAGGTCACCAGAATGATGACTAATAATTGTTAAACCTTGGTGATTGGTACCAAGTTTCGAGTATGGAAAACTCGGATGAGGTAGACGACAGTCGCAATACTATTAATGCGACAAAAGTTAATAAAACTACAAACGTAAACCTCAATATTAATGGAGTTAATCTCCAGGCTATGGTTGACGCACCAGTTGGAAGGACCATAGAAAGTTCATGAAACAATCCAAAGAGCCGAATGCTCCTCGCTCTGAATTTCATTCAAAACCATGTTCAATTTCTCATGAGAAGAGTTTTGTTCACACTTCGTATATAAAGGATGAACCAAAGGAGGAAGATAACTCTCAGAAATCTAAGAAAGAGAGCAAGTACAGGCTAATAAAAAGCAACGAAAGTTCAGTAAGAGCCTGTATGTAAGAATTGCTATAAAAGACACTAGGGACAGTGTCGATTATAGCAAAGACCAAAGCAGTGTGGCATCTGCTAAGGAAACTGGTCATCATTCCCATGAATGTAGGGACATAAAGAATGCAGTCTATTACGGCTGTGGTGAGCAAGGCCGCATCAGAACTAGATGCCATAAAGCTGCCAAAGAAGGTACAACTAAGCCTGGAAAGGCTAAAGGAAGAAATGCCTGAACTCACCTGATGAATGCCAAGAGGCAGTTCACGATGTCATCAAATACATTCCTTATCATTTACCAATGATAATATCTGCTAAGTGTCCTGTTTTTAATACAGGCAATAATAAATCTTCATAAACCATAAGCTTAGCAAACTTTTATATTATTCACAAGGTATAACTTACCAAGGAAACCGTAGTAACCGATTCTTCTAGTATCGACAAGAAATCCTTCCGGAAAATCTAAGAGTACTCTTTCTTCGCATAGAGTACGACAACATATGTTATTTTAATTATTTTCTCATTGTTTTTCTATCGCCTGCGAATGCCAAACTATGTTTGATAAAAGTGCCATATGAGGATTGGCGTATCCTAGTGTGTCCCATAGATTACTTCCATGCCTGATCAGTATGGAGGTTTAATACATGGAACCCCTAAGATATCCCAATGATCATATTGTACTAAAGTCGACAAGTAGTATTCAAAGAAGATATCCAGAATGGAATTGTCCAAGTAAATGTTCCCGATTAAGGAATTCGTGGACTTATAACATAAATGTGTCACTTATTTGACACGAGCAATGATGGATGAACTGGAGCCTGAGATATGGAAAAATCTCTGTAGCCTCCTTGCATCTTGATTATCTTCTCATAAGTTTCCCTGCTTACCTCCTGGAAGGCAGGTAGAATTAAGATTAGCATCCCGCTGTGGGCTGGAGTATTGTGAAAACTCCATATTGATTATGGAAAAATTGAAACCTTGATTAAGTAGGCTTTAAGACATAGGCTCATATAGCCTGACTCAATATTCTGAGGGTTTTATGTTATTAAATAAGAAAGACGGTTCATATTGCTTATGTATTAATTGCCGCAACCCTAATTAGGCAACGATTAAGAAATTGCCATCAGCTACCCAGGATCTAAGGGCAAACTATAGGTGGATAGGCTTGAAGAAGCCTGCGGCCACCTATGTAGCTAAATGCTTGACATGTGCGCAAGTCAAAGCCGAGCATCAAAAGCCGTCAGGTTTGCTACAACAGCCTGAACTTCCTACGTGGAAGTGGGAAATGGTAACCATGGATTTTATCACCAAGTTACCTAAGACAAGGAAAGGAAATAATACAATATGGGTTATAGTTGACAGACTAACTAAGTCAGCACATTTCCTACCCATCAAGGAGACTTATAGCTCCGATATGTTAGCCCAGTTATACGTTGATAAGATTTTAGCTTTACATGGCATACCTGTGTCTATTATCTCTGACAGAGATACTAGATACACGTCGCATTCTTGGAAAAGTTTCCAACAATCTTTGGGCACACGTTTGAATTTTAGTACGGCTTACCATCCGCAGACGGACGGCCAGAGTGAGCGTACTATTCAAACGTTGGAAGACATGCTACGTGCATGTGTGATCGATTTGGGTGGTAGTTGGGATAAGAACCTACCGTTAATCGAATTCTCCTACAACAATAGCTACCATACCAGCATAAAGGCTGCGCCTTTTGAGGCATTATACGGTAGAAAGTGTAGAACGCCTGTTTGTTGGACGGAAGTTTGAGATGTCCAATTGTCAGGACTAGAGATAGTCTTTGAAACGACGGACAAGATTGTCCAGATTCGTGACCGTCTCAAGGCTGCCCGAGATAGGCCGAAGAGTTACGCAGATCCAAAGCATAAAGCTTTTCACTTCGAAGTAGGTGATAAAGTGTTGCTCAAAGTATCACCCTGGAAAGGAGTGATGCGATTTGGTAAGAAAGGCAAGCTAAGCCCGAGATACATAGGACCTTTCGAGGTTATCGAACGTGTCGGGTCAGTTGCCTATAAGTTAAACTTACCGGAAGAGCTCAGTGGAATTCACAATGTGTTCCACATCTGCAATCTGAAGAAGTGTTTCGCTGACGAATCACTGGTTATACCACATATAGATGTGCATATAGATGAGAGCTTGAAGTTCGTGGAAAAACCTTTGTCGATTGAAGATCGACAGGTAAAGAAGCTTCGAAGGAAGCATGTACCTATTGTAAAGGTCAAATGGGATGCCCGTAGAGGTCCCGAATACACGTGGGAAGTCGAATCCACGATGAAAGAAAAGTACCCTTACTTATTTCAGTAAATCTCGGGTCGAGATTTATTTTAAGGGGGTGAGGATGTAACACCTCGGAAATTCACGTCCTATAATGTGTTGACACGTGTCATATGTTTAAAACGTGTGAAAGAATATTATAGAAGGACTAAAGTTGACAAACATGGAAAGTATGTGAAAATACATATTCTAAGTGTCAACTGTGAATAAATATAATGTACATTAACCCTACATGATGCTCATACCTTTGAACGAATAAATCATGGATCATACGAAGCTAAAAGTGAGAGATTTCAAACTACAGGGACTAAATGTGTCAACATGTTTAATTTATACCTCTGAGTGACCTTTTGACAAACCCGAATCTTTGCAACTATTCAATATGCTCACTAGAATGCACGATATAAATTTCATAAAGTTTCGTAATCGTATGAGAAAGGTATGATCAAATTCGTGTGCGAGGGGTTAAAGCGTAAACATTGAAAGTTAAGACTTTTCGGGTTAACCGGAAGTGTCCAGGGACTTGGCAAAGTAGGTATAAGTCCTAAAGCCCTTGTGGGTAAATAATAAGGGGTCAAATTGCAAGTAATTAGCTCAATTGACCTTTCGGAAGGGCCAAGAGGTGTGATGCAACAACTCAAAAACGTTTTGTCTGATCAGAAGGGCCATGCGGGCCGCGTAAGGTCCATCAACACCCTTACGCGGGCCGCATCAAGACATCAGATGCAGAAAAACCGACTGCAGCCTGTTTTGCGCGATATTGACCGATCTCACTGGTATTTCTCACTATTGGGCGACCCCTAAAATGTTCCTAGACCCCAAGGACACTTGTGGGACAATTGTGGTCACTTGTAGCCTTAGTTATCAACATTTTATGGTGATTACAACTAGTATATAAGGCCTTCAAGTTTACAAATATTCTTGCACTCACTTCTGATCATCTCTGGAACTCCAAAGCTGATTCCAAGACTTCCTAATCAACCATTAGACCCTTGTAAGTCTGCTAATCCTTTCTTAATTGAGTTTTAGCTTAGTTTTAGCTTAAAAGTCAAACCGTCGTAATTAACGGTTGACTTTAAGATTAATCACTAATGGTCCAGTGATTAGTCGAATCAAAAGTACCTTTAAGTAGGTAATTATGTGGGTAATAAAACCTTAAAAGGGTTCCCCCTGATTACCACTCTAACCAGGTCAAAAGTCGGGTCAAACTAGTTTATAAAAAGTCAACAGGATACTTAAAATGCCATTTATGCATAATTAACATTATAGATCATATACAACCTGTTGGATCATTGTTATAACATGGTAAAAAGTGTAAGAACATGTCTAAACATGTTCAACCCGACAATTTCCTGTTTAGACCCGGTTCGGAACCGAAAGTCACATAGTTTGACTTTCACTTTGACTTTCAGTTCTGACCCATTTAGGCATGTTTTAGAAATGCCTTAGAGCTTTATTTGGACCAGGTTACATGCTAGTATAACCCTCTGTGATTATACACTATGGTTCATTAGTTAACCGAATATTACGCATGATTCCGTTAATTGCTCATATGTTGACCATTATGCCCTTATTACCTTAAAACGTGATTTTTGGAAATGTAAAAGAGTAGAAACTTTAATTATTGATATATAAACTTGTATGCAAAGTTTGACATCAGTTTGAGGTGTAGATTAAGAGTTATGCTCGTTAGCGTAAAATTAAGGCTTTATGTTAATTAAACGGCGCATTTAGCGTATGGCCTACCTAAACATACTTTTTGATATCAAATCTTTTACCCACTGATGTAATATATTATTTTGGGATTTGTAAAGATTTTTAATTAATTTTAGGCTGAGCATAACTCATAGTCGTAGGCTAAATCCGGTACTTGTCGGTTTTGCCCTTACGGGCCATAAAATGAGTTTTACATATCTAAACGACTACAAACCTTTTGCTACTGATCACATATGATAAATAAATTATTTTAAGCCTTCTGGAAATATAAAAATATCAGATTTAAGTATCAAACCCGGAAATGGCCTTTAATCGCCTTTTTAAGCGTTTTTAACGCATATTATGTACTAGAAGTATTTTAAACATACGAGGATTGATACCTACTGATATTTGAGGCAAATTATAATATTTTAATAGTAAGCAAAGGTTGTTAAACTCAGACTTCAGTTTTGAGCTTTTCGGCTTATGTGAAATTACCAAAATACCCCTACGGGGCATAGTTTGGTTATAATTGATAAATTTCACATATGTACTTTATCCTACTGTTATAACTCATTAATTTGAGTATGTTTACTGATTACATCAGACCTGTAACTCAGTTAAACACCTAAACCCTTTTACAACCTTTAAAATGACCAAACTATCCCTACGGGGCCTAGTTTGTGTTTAAACACGTTTCGGGCATAATGAAAGACATCTTACTGATGTCACAACATATTTGAGGCATAATTAACTTAGGAAACCTGTATATAGCTCTCATGAATACCCGTCACGCTTATTACGCGTACGGTTAGGTTTATGTAACAAGTTTACATAAGTTAGCCGAAACGGGTCAAACCTTAACGGTTTTATCTCAAAATCCAGAATGTGAATAATAAACCCATATTAAACAAGTCTTCAAACTTGTCGGGTCTAAATCACATTCTATCCGGTCTTCGCTTAATCGTGCGTACGAACCGTATCTTTGAAACTAGCCGGTCTAAGCTTAAGCTTAATTAAAGACCCGTTAGGATTCTAATAGGTTATTATAAAACCTTCGTTCCAGATTAGGAGGACCAGTAAAAGCTACGTGCATTTTGCTTATTGTGATTTATACATTGCTCAGGTAAATACTTTTAACTTATTTTCCCTATACGGGCTTGGGTTACGGTATATAGCATACCGCTTGATCGGGCATCAAATTCTCCACCGTTGAATGGGTAATTGAATAAATTTGATCGGCTCATTTAAACAGTCTTGTTACTTAAAGCCTTTGGGGGGTTAATGACCATGTCCCGGATATCCATGGCATCATTCGAAGTAATGGCCACGACTTAAGCGCGGGGTGTAGGCGTACACCCGTCAGCGCACAAAAGTATATTGTGGTGTGTCTATTGATCTTTAACCCGGACAAGATCCGGGCTACTGAACGCACAAGGAACATGTAATTCGTTCACAAGATTATATATTTAAATAATTCTCCCAAGTATAAAAAGGTTAATCTTGCCTCTGTGCATTTTAATCAAAGTATAAAAGATATTTTGTGCCACGTGCATCCAAATCAATTTTCCTAAACCATTTTCAAAACGAGTCAGTTAATTGTATTTACCAGTGTAAACTGACGTATTTTCCAAAAAGGCTAAATGCAGGTACTATACGAAATTGGCTGGACATTTCTCCTTAGCATCAATAGAAGTCTCGCAAGCTTAAGATGCCTAAAAGTCTGTTGAACTATTGTTTCCATTTTATTTACGATCCGTCTGTGGATAATCAATCGACAGTTGTGATACTTGATATTACAATATTATATTCAGTTGTATTATATCTTTTAAATTGCTTCCGCTGTGCATTTATATATTGTGTTGTTTGACTATTATGTTGCCAACTACGTCACGATACTCCCCACCGGGCCCACCGGTGACACGTGGAAATCGGGGTGTGACAGGCAAGCAGGCATGTAGGATACATTATATCTGGTCTTGATGCTGTGAGGTACATAAGAGATCCGATCATTGCGCGGTAAAATGAAGAGCTAACAACGTCACCCTTCAAGTCCGGATTAATTCCGTGATTTTGCTGAAGTGGGGTACCAATGGGCGATGTGTCGGACATCTGAAATCAGTTCAAGATGTCACTAACATACTTAGTCTGATGGATGAATATCCCAGACTTCGTTTGTTGCACTTGTAGGCCCAAAAAGAATGTCATTTCCCCCATGGCGCTCATTTCGAATTTCTCCTGCATAACACGCTCAAAATTCCTACACAAAACATCGTTAGTAGAACCAAATATAATATCATCTACGTATACCTGTATTAATAGAAGATCTCCATCCTGTCCTTTGATGAAAAGAGTGCAATCAATAAGACCTCGTCGAAATCCATTCTCCAGCAGATAATTAGATAAGGTTGCGTACCAAGCTCTAGGTGCTTGATGTAATCCGTAGACAGCTTTGTTGAGCAACCAAACCCGATCAGGGTGAATAGGAACTTCAAAACCTGGAGGCTGTTCGACGTACACCTCTTCTTCAACCACACCATGTAAGAATGCACTTTTCACTTTCATCTGGTAAACCTTGAATCCCTTGAAGGAAGCATAGGCTCGAAAATCCGAATAGCTTCAAGATGTGCAACCGGTGCATAAACTTCATTGTAGTCGATCCCTTCAATCTGACGAAATCCTTGAATAACTAATCTCGCCTTGTTTCGAACGACAATTCCACGGTCATCCTTCTTGCATTTGAAAACCCAATGGGTGCCAATCTTCTTGTAGTCATCAGGTTTATCAACGAGTTTCTAGACACCTAGCTTTTGGAATTGCTACAGTTCTTCCTGCATAGCTTCCACACAAGAATGATCTTTCAAAGCTTCTTTCCAAGATTTTGGTTCTTCTTGAGATACATAACACGCGAAGGACCAATCATTCTGCAAACCCGATTCTCTAATTGCTGCATACATGCCCGCATTGTTGTTGTTCCGCAACTGGTTTCTTGTTTGAACGCCACTGTGTACATTACCAATGATGTTTTGTTGAGGATGGGTATTATGAATTCTTGTTTCTGGATTACCTGGAACTTGAATATTTGTACCCAGATTGTTGAAATTAAGATCAACAAATAAGTCAATACCCTGAACTGGCGAAGAGGATGATGTAGTAGCTTCAGTTGTTTTAGGGGCGTCCACTGGAGGTGTAGCCTCTAAAGTACCATGAACAGCTTCTTGGTCTGCATCGAGAAATTCATCATCCTCTAAAGATTCGTTCAGTTCAGTAGCATCATGAAAATCCTCATTGTCGAGAGCATTATTGTTCACAGAAGATGGTTCTTGATTGTTGACAATAATTGGACGAACCAACGGTGAATCTGTTGCGTTGTCACTCTCGAAAAACATTTGTGCCACAGCATCTACTGCAACTTCTTCAATATTGATCGAATTGAAAAATTCATCGTACTCAAACATCCAAGGCTGACCAGGACATTTGACTGGCAGTGTGTGCCTTTGTACTCTGACTTCAGACCATTCCTCGACCCTTTTTGTCTCTAGATTCCAGACTCTTAAATTTGGGGTGGCATACCCAAGAAAGTATCCTTCAATTGCTTTTGCCCCAAACTTTCTATTCGGATCGATCATTGTGCAATGAGCTCCAAACGGTTCAAGATATGTAAATCTGGTTTCCGTTTGTGAATAAGCTCAAAGTAGGTCTTGTTGTGTCTTTTTACTGTAAGGACTCGGTTCATTGTGTAACAGGCAGATGCCACAGCTTCACTCCAGAATGGAATGGGTAATTGTGACTCTACCAACATCGTCCTAGCGGTTTCGATCAATGTGCGGTTCTTACGCTCAGCGACGCCATTCTGTTGAGGAGTGTAACTTGCACTGAATTCTTGAAGAATACCTTTGGATGTACAAAACTCTGCCATTGCATGATTTTTAAATTCAGTTCCATTGTCGCTGTGTATCCGTCTAACTTTCAAAGTACAGAAATTCTCAATTGTTGTGATCAAGTTTTTGATAATTTGGAAAGTATCACTCTTGTGTGCCATAAACGCCACCCAAGAAAATCTTGAATAATCATCAGTCACCACGAGGCAGTACTGATCATTTCTGATGCTTTTATGCTTGACAGGACCGAACAAATCCATGTGCAAACGTTCAAGCGGAACTGCCATGGTGTTAATCTTCTTTGTAGGGTGCGACTTCTTTCTTTGCTTCCCTTTCTGGCATGAAACACAGACGTCTTGAAGATGGAAATTTATAAGAGGAACACTAGTCACTAATTCATTTGACACTAAATGATTCATTTTTCTTAAATGAATGTGTCCCATTCGTCTGTGCCAAGAGATTGAATCCTTTTATGTGGCTTTGGAAACGAAACAAGTTGCTTCTGCAGATGTTGTAATTGCTTGGCTCATGTCAAGGACATACAAATCATTAATCTTTGGAGCAGATAAGAGAATCCAGTATTTTGGAATTTTGAAACCAGGTTTCAGCACATAACATCCATTAGCATCAAAGTGTACTGAAAACTGCTTATCATAGATTTGTGAAACACTGAGAAGATTGTGATCAAGTTGTTGCACAAAGTTGATCTTATCAAATCTTACAACCCTGTTGGATACCATTCCTTCACCAGTAATATATCCGCCTTTATCTCCAGCAAAAGCAATATAACCTCCTCTAATAGATTTAACGTCATAGAGAAGCTTCATGTCGCTTGTCATGTGCCTGGATGCCTCACTATCAACAATCCAAAGACTACTGATAGTTCCTCCTGGAACACCCTGCACATGAACTCACATGATTAGTTGGAGATGGGGACCCGAGCATTTGTGGTCTTGGGTCTTCCATTTTCATCGACAAATGTTATTTCAACTTCTCGATGGTTAGGAAATTGTGATGCTCCCCCTGAATTATTAACCGTTTTTGGTTTCCAAGTCTGTTGCGTTTTACCAGTTTGAATTTTCGAAATCTTAACTTCGTGATTATTATAAGTTTTAGAAATTTCTGCTTTAACTGAAACAGGTTGTTTGTGAACCACGTCAGTTTTAACTGCTTCTCAATTACCTTGACTTGTTGGTGTTTCTGCTTCTTTTCCCTTTCTTTTACAAGGTAATTTAGTTCACGGGGATCATCAACTTTGGCTTTTAGTTTATGAAGATATGGACAATTTCGAATAATATGTCCAACTTTATCACACTTGAAACATGATCTTCGTTCTACAAACCCCGAAGTATCATGTTGATGTCTTGGTGATGAACTTTGTGATTGCGAGGTACTTGGTCCTGAATTGTTTTGTCCATTTCTTTTCAAAATTTTAACTTGATTAACATGATCTAAGTTGGATTTATTTGCAAATGTTTCAAGTTTATCTGTTCCCTTCGACTTCATAAGTTCACCTTTTTGTTCTTCCTCTGGTTTTGTTCCTTTCGACCTTGAGTTGTGGATTTTTCTTTAGGTTTAGTGTGATTTTGCTGAATTTTCTTTGTTGGTAATTTCTGATTGCCATATTGTTTTCGAATTTCAGCCTTTGGAATCGGAGGACATTGTGTTACCACAATTCTTGAACCCGACTTTCCCAAAAACCTACTTCTTGAATCTTCAAAAACTTTACTGAGTAAAGATTGATTTACATTTTTAATCGGAAAATCTTTGTCAGAATAGATTTTATCATCACCAACAAGAGTGTACAGCAAATTCACACTCTCAGACTCTTGCGAGGAAGTGGACTCGACCAGAACAGTCTTAGCAGGTTTTGCGGGAGGATCACATAAAATATGATTCTCGAGAGGTATGTCCTCTTCTTTGATTACCGCATCAGACTGTGTTGAGTCAGTATCATCGAATTCATCATCTGAAGAATCAGCATCCTCAACAATGAGTGGAGGATCCTGATTTTGTTCAGCAGTTGATACATCTGTATCTGCTGACACATCCGAATATGATGATACTTCCGTTTTGTATCCAAGTCCGGTTGAAAAGTCCTCAATATCTAAAGGAACAGATTGCTCAAAATAAGTTCTATTCTGCTCATCAGGCATTGCATCATAATTGTGTCTAACAAGTGGTGGACATTTCTTATATCCAATGCACGTGACATCCTTTTTCTCATTCTGTATGTCAATGATGTGATCCAGCACATACCTAGAGTTTGAATAACTATCTAACTTAAGCTGGATCACCTCACTTTCACACTTAACACATGCTAACTCTTTCTGCATGTCCTCAAGAGGATTGATATAACAGTTTATGTCAGTTTGTTTTCTTGAAACCATTTTTGTTAGCTCGGTTTTATCTTCTCTTAAATTGTCAATCACCGTTTTAAACCTCTTTTTCATGGTTTTCATAAAACATGTTGGCCTCTTTGCATTTCGAAAGATCCATTATCAACTTTTGATTGTGGATATATGTCTCGTCATACTTGCTTTGCAAATCATCATATTTGCTTTGCAAGTCCGACAATTTATCAACTAAACAAACACATTTATCACATTTATCAGAAGTTGGATCATCGACACATACCTGGTTTGATGAACCGCCCGCATTAGCCATAAAGGCTGAATGATTAGAAGAAGAAGAATAAGCAGCTTCATTCACCAAGATTGATCTTTATGATTCCCTGCTTCAGCTTCTCCCAACAATTCATCAACATCTGCATCGACTGTCATGCTTGACGTTTCAACCAAAAGATCATCACCTGAAGTTGAGGATTCTTCATCTGAGCTTCTACTATAACCAGAATTGTCTTCATCTTCAGATGATTCTCCACCACTGGCGTGCTTCAGATCCTTGACAAGCTCAGCAAAACAAGCTCTTCCATCCTGATCACCACTTCCCAATTGAATCGACCGGTCACATCCTTCATCAACTTGTACCACAAGAGTCTGGTTGTTGTTTGATGCTCCTGCTTGACAAGGATTGTTCACAGGCATCAACGTACACTCTTTATTCCTATTTTGATTCTGATTCTGCTGGTTGGCTTGATTCCTGAACGGATTTTGGTTCCCTTGCTGAGCTGGCTTTGTACATTCTCTCTTGAAGTGACCTCTTTTACCACAATTAAAGCACTTGACCGATTGCTTATCGAACCCATACTTGGTGTCTTTCTTGCTTTCCAAGCTGGTTCTACCAGTCCTTTCCATGAAGTCTTTAGCTCGCTTAACCGCACTAGCAAAAGCCCATTTGATGTCCATCATATCCATTTCCTCTTTATCAATCTGCTGATAATCTTCCTGCGTCAGATTGATGTTCCCAATCTGCCCTGCTACCAACCCACAGTATGCACTCACCAAAGTGTTCAGCAGCTCCATATGTTCTTTAGCTACTTCAACACTTACTTTCGAGAAATTTGAAGTGTCGAACCGAACTGTATTTGGATTAGATGACTGACCAGCAGATGAAGTGCTTCCATAACAAGCTTGTTGTGGAACTGGTAGTGGATTTCTGTACATATCTCTTGCTCCGGTATATTTATAGCTTTGCTTTGAGACTTCTGGTTGTGGATTTCAATACATGTCAATTGTTGAGACAAAAGCCGTTTGTAGCGGAGCATGTGTAGCAGGTCTTGCAACAGTGCTAGAACCTCCACGGTTACCATAATACATATCAGGATTTTGTTGCACTGGAATCCGTTTTGCCTTCCTGATTTCTTCTTGATCTTTGTTCTCCAGAAGCTGAATGAAATCATTGATGTTGGTCGTAGCCAAGGTGCCGTTATACTTTAGAATTTCCAAGAAACCATTCCACTGAGCTGGCAATGAGTCGGCAAACTTGATGACAACCTCTTCTGTTGCTACTACCCCATAATTATTCAATTCAGTCAACAAGTGATAAAATCGACTTGTCAAATCTCCCAAAGATTCTCTTTCCATACATGTGAAGCCATCAAACTCTTTCTTGAGTAGATCATGTCGCAATTTGCATGACGCTTCATTTCCTTGACCTCTCGTCTTTAATGCATCCCATAACCGCTTTGTCGTCTTGAAGTTGACAAACTGATGATATATATCCTTGCTCAACACTTGGGTTAGAATAGAAAATGCTTTCTTTTCCAAATCATATTTCTTCTTCTCGTCTGCCGTAAGATCTGCAAATGTCGTGGCATTTGAAGCGGCAACATCAAGTGCTTGATCGAAGTCTGTAGTAAAACATAACCACAATTCCGTGTTTTGCCCAAGAATATACGTATGGAATCTGTCTTTCCATCCAGGATATTCATTCATGTGCATTAGCTTCGGTGGACGATTATTGCTTCCGGTTTCACTTTCGCTTAAAAGTATACTTTGAATACTTTGATTTTGATTTGAAATGAACGCCCATTGACTTTTCGAAATAAGACTCGATTGTGATGGAATAGACGAAGATGATGGTGCGGGAGATTCGGCCCATGATGGCGATAAACCCTTGCTCGAATACTTGCTCTCCGTATTAGATGGAATACCCCACCAATCTGAACTCATTTTGGAGTGAGAACAAACAACTTAACACCAAACGGTGAACTACTGCAAAAAACAAAAGTCTAAGTGTTTTGTGACGCCCAATTAAGAGACAAGGCCCAAATGTACTCCACGAAAAAATAAGATAGATGAATAACTAGTCTTTCGTAGGAAATGACCATTCACTGTGTCGTTGAATACTATATTGGTCCAACAAATTGTTTATATTGGGCCAACAGTCACGAAGACTATACTATGTCCAATGAGACACAACGTTCGTGGACGAAGACTCAATGGTGACAAGGCCCAATGTTCACTGAGATATAAATTTAAAAATGGCCCAATACATACAAAGGTTTTCGTGAAGCCCAAAGTCAGTCTACAAAGCCCAATACATGCAAAGGTTTTCGTGAAGCCCAAAGTCAGTCTATGAAGAGTTGGATTCTTCGTCCACTAGTGAGCCCACGAAGAGTTGTTTATGTAAGAAGCCCAATGGTTCACAAAACAACAAAAAAAGAGTAAAGTTCACGAACACTGAACAATGGATTGGGATTTGAAATTTGTGATAAAACAAATATTTTACTCAAATCTTATCTTTGCCCAGAGAGTTGGTAAACCATCAAACTACCATACCATACTTTTGACAAACTTTTCAAAAGGCCATGCTTTTGTTTACCAACCTTTCTCAACCCAAACTAATATTTTAACAAAAAAAGAAAACAAGCAGACAACTTTGAAACCCAGAAAATATGATGACCACTGATGAACTCTATGAGTTTTCCGATCAAACGTTCGCCGGAATAATTTCCGAGCTCAAATTTTGCATGAAACTTCACTAAAAACCACATCTTAACATGTATACATGAGGTTTAACATGGTTTTTATAAGAACTAACTGCAAAATAACATGATTTTCACAGAATAAAGCCAAAAAACTTTCAAGATACAACCTTTGAAAACTCAACAGTTTTTCGACAAACCCGAGAGTGCGGAATCCAAACGGGTAAGTTAAACCAAGTTACAACACGAAAACAACAAACACAGATTCAACGTTTAAATATAAACTGTATTAGCACCCGAAAGTTTGTTTACAACGATTACAAAGGATAATACTCTAACAATCTCATTGGTTCTCTCATGACTGTGTCTATAGTGTCTTTCAGTGTCTCAGCTTCTATTGTTCAGCAACCTGCTATATATATAGCCGAAGGTAAACAACACATCCACGAACATTCAACAGGTCGACGAAGAATCAAGTCTTTGTCACATTGATTCTTCGCCGCATGAGAATTTGGACGAACATCAAGTCTCCGACGAACATTAGCATACCAGCGAACCTTCAAACATTTGACGAACCTTTAGACTTCGTGAGGTGTAGACTTCGTCGCAATAGAGTCTTCGTCACATGTGGAGGGTTCGTCCATAGGAGAGTTCGTCACACATAGACTTCGTACAATTGATGGACTGTTTCTTCTTGAAATGTCAGGCCCAAACCACAAGATGTATTGGCCCAATATGTATTAGATCACGTATGCATATTCAATCCTTTCAATAGTTGCATGCATTTGGTCATTTGGTCAAACTACATGACATCATCATGGTGATGTCACGGTGATGACAGATTGCGGCTCTTCGTGCTTCGCATGTCGAACTCTGGGGCGCACAACGGAGGAATGTCGCGACGATGGCATTGAGCCGAACCGAACCGAGCCGCATCCACAAATTGCATCAACAACGTGCATGGTACATTCACAACTCGCTCATAATTCTTTTCTTTCTCTCGCTCTCTCGTTCTGTCATTTTAATGTCAGAACTCTTGAAACCCCGAAACTCTGCTCCGATATCAGGGTAATAACTCTAATCACTGACAAGTACTATATCCGATCGATTAAAACCAATCTAATGGATGTTTAAGTGCTGCCGGTACCCGGCTATACTTTGTCATTCGTGTTGGGTTTGATCTCGTGATTATCGTTAAAGTTGAATTGAGTTAATACATTAATACGAGTTCCATTGTATCTAGAAATTAGAACTCATAACCAGGGGGCTGCTAAACTAGAATACTTAGCGATTAAGTAAACTTAGTGGCTGAGAAAACTTAATGGTTAAGTAAACATAGTGATTAAGTAAACTTAATGGTTATGTAAACTTAGAAGTTAAGAAAACTTAGCAGTTAAGAAAACTTAATGGTGAAGAAAGCTTAATAGCTAAGAAAACTTAATAGCTAAGGAAAATTAACAGGAAAAGAAACTTAGCAGTTAAGCAAGCTAAGTAAGTTAATTAATTAGCTAATTATGTTAATTAATTAATCAGCTAAGTAAATTACTTAATTAAAAAGTTAAGGAAAATTAATCAGTTAAACAGCTATGTGAGATAATCCGTTAAAAAGCCAAGTAAACTTGACAACTAAAACAATTAAGTTATCTTAATAGATAAGTTAACTTAATAGGTAAGTAAACTTAATCAGTAAGAAAACTTCCTAGCTAAGAAAGGAATCTGCCTTACCTATAAATAGGAGCCTAAGACTTCATTCTTCCTTGCTCATTTCTTCTCTTCTTCTCTCTATACGTTGGTGTTCAAACCAATAATTACCAATAAGATATTCTGTTAGATCGATCCGGGAACCAACTAACGAATACTAAAGTGCTGTCTGAATAAGACTATACTTTGTTGACTTACGTTATGGTTCCGATCTCGTGACCATCGTTAGGTTTGATTTGGTTTTACACTAATACGTATTCTACTCTGTTAAACTAAATGTTTAACTATCAGAAAACTCCGATCCATAAACTTACTATCAAACAAGATGTTTAATCATCAGAAGATTCAGAACTACAAAAGTAGATGCTTAGTTATCAGAAGACTTAGAACCAGGAGACTTGTTAAATCATGACTATATGCTAATAAGGTGAGTCATTCTTCTTTTATCAAATTGCTTTCAAAATCCTACTTGTTTTCAAAGTTATAATCACAGTGATTAAGTCTTTGTAATCTACAATTACTGCCGGTATATGGGGTTTTGTATACAATACTTGATAAGCTTCATCATTGGACAACGGGTTAGCCAATGTGTGATATGACCATAGTCACAGATCCGGTCGAGTGACAAATACCGATTTGGGGTAATTGGTTGATATAAACATTGTAATCGCTCTTGATACTGTAAATTATAACAAATGTGTTTCTGTAAAACTGAATGAACTCACCAGTATTTCCTGCTGACCAAATGTTTTTAAAACGTGTTTCAGGTTATTACAGTAGATTGGAATAAGAGTTGTGATACGAAACCAAAAGGCTTAAAAAAGTGGCTCATTTTATAAATTAAACTAAATTAAGAAATGTTGTTTTATATAATCGGGTTTACCCCATATTAAAGCTACCTTTGTAAAACATGGGTTATTCCCATCTGTTTAATAAATAAAAATCCGGTGTTTTCTAAACTCTGGTATTTTCCTAACTCACGGTCCTGATGAAATTTCTTGCTGCAATATTTCCAAAATAACCACCGGTACCACTTGACTGCTCACGGGTCCCGCCCAGGGTGTGGTGGTGGTGGTGGTGGTGGGGGGGGGGTCGTGACATCAAACACGCGTTTTCACATGGTGTACACATCACATTATTCACATAACGTTTAGACTAATTCGTTTGAAATTTGCAATGTACCCGCGCCGTAAGGCACACGGATCTGATTACTTGTATAATACATTATGGGGGTATATCATTCACATTCACATGTCAACCTTATGTCCTTAGGTTTGTGGGTGTGGTTTAAAGCCCATAGGGGCTTTATTATGCCAAGTTAGCGCCACCTATGCGCCACCTCATATGCGGAGGGGCTTTAAAGCCCATTCTTTTAGCATCTTTGCAATGGTTTAAATCCTTCATCATCATTACATAATTATTTGTTTTTATTTAAATTTAAACATTATTTAATTTTGATATATTAATTTAAATCTAAATTACATGAATCAAATATAAAACCCATAATTTAAATAAAAAGTACAACTTCACTTAAAAAATACAAACCTAAAAATGCTTAAAAGGTTAAACTAGAAACAAAATCTTCATTCGTCATCTCCTCCTTGTTGACGATAAAACCAAAGGTTCTCGGTCAGATCAGCTCGAAAGTTAAGGCGTGTGTCCCTGTCACGTATCCTCGCTTAGATAACTTCCTTCTGAGCGTAGGTGAGTAGTGTTTTGCGACTAACAATTTCACTAGAAATTATTAAAAAAAAGAGACAGCTCATACGAAACAGACACCTAAATTGTGGATTGTTGTACAACGGATCTTCATAAAAATAATCGTGCACCTAGTCGATCTTGTTCAAGAGGCGCTTGTCTGGTATGCGTTGTAGACCGGCTTCTTCTCGCAAACACTGAATCGCCTCTTGCGTCGTTGCGATAAGCATATGGTCTATCATTTCGTCAGATGAAGAGCTGGATGAATCGGATGAAGAGTGAGATGACATTTTTGTTATAAAAATGATTAGAGAGAATTTGTGTGTTTTAGTGAGTTAGTATGTGATTGGTGTGTGTAAAATATATGTATATATATTATATTTTATTTTATTTTTATAAAAATGATTACAGATTTCAGGTTACCGAATATTATTGTTATCCTTTTGAATTTCTGAATAAAAGTTTGGTATATTTCATGAATTATATAAAAAAATGGTAGCTCTGACTGACTGAATCACGTATGATATTAAAATTAGGGCTCTTACATGGTTTATGCTTATTTTTACTTGATTATTAGAACTAATTTGGAGTTTAGGGAACCTAAATTTTATGCACATAATAAAAGGGGAACCCATAAAATTTCACTAATTGATTTGAAAGCCTGTAGATTTGCTAATTGAATTGAAGTTCAAATCAAGCCTTCGGTTTAAACTTGGATTTAGTTAGAACAACATGCATTTGAACAAGAAGATGATGGAATGGGAACATTTTCATTGTGAGCGATTATCTTTGAAATTATTCATAAATGGGTCAATTTGTCTCAGCAAGGAGTGTCAGTGTACGTGAAAGTCTGAAGCTTCTCTGGTTGTTGCTGACCCAAACAATGCCAGGTTCATTTGTTTGTTTACTGCAACTCTCTGCTCCATATTAATATGTTTATTAATACTCTTGAATCTTATTCTTGTTTTGTTTAGTGTTCCAAGCATATTATATGTTAACTGTTATGTGTTTATAATGTCATTTGTGAACATATAATGTGTTTATAACATGACACTTACTATAGTGTCATTAGTTATGTAAGTGTAAATGTGTAAGCATGTAATTTGGCATTGTTTATTAAAGAACACTTACTGTTTAGGTTACATTTTGGTAATGATAATTTTTCATTTTGTCATTTCATATGTACAAAACACTTGTGCTTCATATCTTTTGGTTTTTAAATTGTGTTTATTTATATAGGCTGGATTTGTTGGTTTTGTACTATGTGTGGAATGCCGAATGCCAAGATACATATGTTAGTGACCAATTTGCATCAAATATGTTTACAACCAGTTTGAGACCATTTTGAGACTCACCTTGTTTGTGACTTGCTTTTATGACCCGTCCAAATTCTCTGGCCCGACCCATTCCCCCTCCCCCCCCCCCAATTGAAGCTTTCTGGATTCGTTACTGCATTTGAAAGCAAAGAGTGTTGAAGGTGCTTATTTTTATTTGCTTTGTTACATTACCATCTGAAAAATGTCTTTTGGCTATCAATATCTATATTGTGTTTAGTATTTCATAGTTTATGTAATTTATTGATGTTGAACTGCACCTTGGGACCCTTTGACTTTTGTATGTTGATTATATCTATAAACATGGGTTAAAAAACATAGAACCCTAATCATGTTTATTCAATCATAATCTAAATATAGATACCAAGATAGAGATACTTACTTGTAGGGATGATTATCTTTGAGATTAAAGATGAAGCCATGATTCCCGTTATGGTACCTTGTGTTGATGGATCACACTAGAGAATTTTTTTTTGTATTGTAATGGTGTTCTACAAGAGTTTTTTTATCACCACTTATCATCAATATATAATGGATCAATGAATAATGGTCATGAATAGTGATCCGTTATAAAAACTCTATGTATTCTCTATTAATTGTACCTAAAGGGAAATCATAATTGCCCCTTGAACTAATCGATATTTACAATTACTACCATCAAGTAATTGTCGGGGACTAGTTATGTCATATTAGTAATGTTACCAAATGATCCGTAAGGCCACATCAAAGGGTTATTTCTAACATTCTCCCACTTGGCTGAGTGATCATTTGTGATAAGTATATGTAAGTTTGGCCAAGTTAAAACATTAATCAATGTTTCAAATTGAAATTGCAACAGAAAAATACAGTCATTGAGTTACTGTCAACTCAAGACCCCCATTAATCATGTTACAACCCCAAATCAAAACATACGTAAATTTAAGACCAAAATGACTATGGTAAGCCCTTTGAAATTAATTTGTATAATTCTTTTCTATACGTCATCAAGTGCACATACGTATTTATAGAAAAACAAATTGTGTAATTGAGGAAAAAATAATAACAAATCATTCATATGTAAGATATGCTATTATGTAAGGCCTTTAGTAGAAACCGTCTTTATTATGAGCTCTTAAAAAGACTTTGGGTGTAGACCTTAGTTATCGGATCTGCAAGCATATCATGAATGTAAATGTATTAGATACAAGTATTTAGGTTTCTCTTCTTGTTCATAAATGAACAATAATTTTGTAACAAAGTTTAATACAACACCTCTCGAACTGTTACTGTTCGAGGAAATAAGGTAGCTGACTTTTCACAGTAAGTCTTCAATATAGTATTTATATGGAGTTAATAAGTTTATGAGTCCACTGATAAAATTTCAACAACATTTAGGGACAATTGCGTTGTTAATTAACAACATATTATGTCAATATCACTTATGTTGTTTTATCAGTTTCTTATGACTCCTCCATGAGACAATTATATCTGCTGACGTAAGGATATACCCCGAAATTGACATTCAAGGGAAAAGTAATTAACCTGTTTGAGTTCTCACTTCGTCTTACAGTCTTTCTCGTTTCTAAAAGATATCGTAAGATGCTTCACAATAATCTAGAGTGATCTAATGTTCATCAATGTGAGCAATATCTAAACGAGTATAGACTTGGACCTTCGTAAGGCTTCTAATTAATGAAGCATAAGGAAGTAATCTCATTTATCATTTTATCATCTAAAGGAGAGCAATATTATTTGTTACACATGTAAGAACCCACTTTAGAGTAAAGCTTATGGAACAAAACTAATGTCCCATTCGTTCTATCTCAGTATATATTTTGATATCTCCCACGTAAGTGGTATCTTCGAGATTCATTTTTATCAAAATATGTGTGAGAAATTATTTGACTTATGTAACATATGCTTATCAAAAGAGTGCCATCTATATAAGGGCAAGTTTAAATTAGTTGCTCCCACTTATCTTGAGGTAGGTACATAAATACACTTAACTCTTGATGAAAAGAATTGCATTAATACTTCATCATATTTTGATGCTTGCTTCAACTTATACATGGAAGTTATTGACATACAAAGTAAGTGTTCTTGACCCTCAGTATAGAACTTTCAGGTTGTTTTATGAACATGTAAGTCTTTTAAGGAAAGTTGTTTTAATGTTCATATAATGTAGCTCTAAATGATTATAAGCCACTAGAACGACAATGATCTTCAAAGAAACATTTTGTAAGAAAGGTAAGATGATTCTTTGATAAATAATTCTCTTCTGAGCATAACCATTAACAATCAATCTTGCTTTTAGTGTCTTAACGTTTGCACTCAGATTTTGTTTAGTGATGAACACCCTTAGGTAATTCAACCAAATCCCAAACGTTATTCTAACAAATAAAATCAAATTTACTAATAACAATTCTTATTCCATTTAGAAAATTGATTGACGCTAATGGCTTAACTAGATGAGGTAGGACCAGTAAACTTTCCAATATCCATTTCAACTTCAGTCAATGAGGATACATAATCATCAAAGTTAGTTGGCTTTTAAACCTAGATGGCCTCCTTAGTTGATTATTAGGTTTATTAAGAGTTTCAGTTTTATGGATTAACTTTTGCCTAAGTTGCTATCACTTTCATAATTCTAAGTGTGTAAGAGTTGGTGCAGTATGGTGTGCAAGAGGTGTAATTGGAGTAAAATTTAATAGGTCTCTTCCCCCCGCCTCTTGCACTTCTGGCAAGTCCTGATAAGAACTTTTACTGCTCCCACTGACTTAGAAATCTTTAACAATTTAGCATGCTTATGGTCAACATTAGAAGACCAATAAATTCTAATAGAGATACAAATTAATGAAGTTACTACTTGTAGTTTCTCTGTTTGAGGATTACAATTATGGCAAGAAATATGAGTGTGCCCACATCTAGGAAACAATGAAACTTTTATTAAAGTAACACTATATTCTTAAAGAGAAAAGTTGTGAAGGAGCAGTGTCTTGTACAAGAGGTACAAATTGATGTAACAACAAGTTTTCACTCCCCTACCTCTTGCAACCCTCGCAAGTTAAGATAAAGACACTTAATGCTCCCACTAACATTTTAGATCTCTAGGAATGCTACAAGATAAGTTTCAGTGATGTACGTGTTGCGGGAACCTTTCATATATGTTAGACTTGATTTCCTTAATGTCCAGATGTTATAAATATTTGAGGGACATATTTAGAAGAAATCATAGTATATATGAATTAATTTCTTTAATACATTTATTTATATAAGACAAATTAAATACAAGTAAATATTATGATAAATGAATTATGTCTGAATATTCCATTTTGAGATAAGTTCAAATGAAATATAACTTCTGATTGAACTTGACTTATTCTCTTAGCCATTTAATTATTAAGGCTTATAACACATGCTCATGAGTCACTAAGAATGAGATTTGATAATATTTCATCCTTCATTAACCTAGCCATGATTTCTCATGAAATTTGGTTTCAATGGATGGAATTTGTAAGTCTCATTTTTCTTTTGTTAAATTTTCATTTCATGATAACAAAAGGTTGTGAAAAAGTGTATCATCATCTAGTTCTATCTTATAAGGTTTCTATCTAGATTGAGATGACTAATAATATGAGAGTTTAAGGTAAGAGTGACTTTGTTTTAACCATGCAAACCTCACAACTGTCATAATGCAGCTTTTATATTGATACTAAATTCTGAATAATCTACAGAATATATAAGGTATCATAAAGCTCAATTATAAAACTGTTTATTATGGTTCTTATAGTCTTAACATAAAATTTTGCCACTAACTCTCATATTAATTATTTGTTGATTTCTGGTAAGGAAACACAAAGAACTAGAGTCAACCGGTCATGTGTTGGTTATTACCATTAGCAGACTTAAATATCATAAATATCTTACTACTTATCTTAGCCAGTTGTTCCATTGAATTATGGATAGTCTCGATTCTCATGCCTATTTTAATGGCATAAACCTGCAGTGAGACTTTCCTTTGAAGAAACTTATAGCTAGAAGTAGTACTTGTACACTATCTCTTAATCTTAAATGTATCCTCCTTTTAGGTTTAGTGGCGGTGAGATGAACAACATCTAGTTTTCCAGTTTCATGCATTCTTTTTCCTGTACATATGCTGCTAATCAACACACTCATTTTCCTTTGGTACTCTTGAGTGTTATAGTTGATTCTTAAGGAAACTTATGGTATTAGTGGAAAAGTTATATGTAATGCACCGGAAAAGTGTACTGATTTCCATGTGTAAACCTTTAAATTATGGGTCATGGTATTGTACATCATGATGTATTCACATATGCCACTAACTTTATAGTAAGAATCTAGAGTAATGCATGCGTCTTAGGAGTTATTTGATTCTTCCAAAGAAAACAAATTAGTCTTAGGAAATTTAGAATCTAGAATAGCTCACATGACAACAATAATTAAGTGAGTTCTTGATTATCATAAGAGATATAATGTTTGACCTATCCCACTAGTCATGCTCTAATTTTATTCTGTAATACTTTTATCAGAAAAGAGCAGTAGGATTGTCATATCTTAAGAGATAATCAACAATCCAGTAAGTGCAAATTTTGTAGAAACTCTTTAGTAAGCAAAACATTTTAGGTTTTGAAATTAGAGTGGATGAAATAGATGAGATACAAACTTAAGAAGAAGCTTAGAGTGATTTACATTATGGGGTAATCAAGTAAGGCAGAAATTATTGAAGATATAGTCTACTATAACACCAAAATAACAGACTAACTTAAGGTTCTACCTGAATTTTGGCTTCGCTTTGGCTTTGACCAAAATTCAGAAACATTATGAACATACATAAATAACAGATTGTCTTGATGTTCTACATAAATTTGGCTTCGCTTTGGCTTTGACCAAAATTTATGCATTATGAACATACATAACAGACTGACTTATTGTTCTACATGAACTTTGGCTTCGCTTTGGCTTTGACCAAAATTCATGTATTATGAACATACGTAAATAAAAACCAACTTAATTTTCTGCCTGAACTTTGGCTTCGCTTTGGCTTTGACCAAATTTCAGTCATAATGAACGATATAAATATTCGACCGTCTTTAGTGTTCTACATGAACTCTGGCTTCGCTTTGGCTTTGACCAAAATTCATATATTATGAACACACATAAATATAGATTGTCTCAATGTTCTACATGAACTTTGGCTTCGCTTTGGCTTTGACCAAAATTCATGTATCATGATGAACATACATAAATAATAAGGTAAAACACATAAATATAACATAACACCTTTGGGCCAGAAATGAAATATTTATGTCATTATGCTAATAATTTATTATGTGTATGTTCAAACAATTAGTTGTTGGGTTCATTATCCAACAATACACATAATAACATAAAATGACATAAATTAAAGTTGTGTCATTCGCAAGTTATAGTCATACGAAACCAAATAAATAAGGCTTTCAAAAGGTGAAGTAAGGCATGTGAAAGGTATACATTTCGTATAAACGTTATGCGAAAATTTATGCAGAAATAATCTATACAAAATATCACATATGAAAGCTTAACATATAATTCATGACCATTAATAAGACTGAACATCAACATAAATATTTATCTCTAATATAAAAACGTGATGATAAATTATTAGTCCCTAATAATAATTAAGTGGATTTATGGAAGGTCTAAATCCATATATAATGACAGTGTTATGGAAATCAAAATTATGCATAAAAATTGATTTTCTTACATCCTGGTGAATGACCAATTTTCTACATTCACTAGAAGTTTAGCAAATTTTGGGAATCTAAATTATAATCCAAATAAAAGTATAATTTATTAAAATCTAAATACATAAAATGAAGTTCTAAAAAATGGATTGCAACACGTAATAACAAAATTGGATTCCATATCCATACAAATTCCATTATGAGATGAAAAATGAGAAATATGAGAAAGTGTGTTCTATTTCATTTATCAATCATACACATATATATATATATATATATATATATATATATATATATATATATATATATATATATATATATATACAATGATGTAGTCAAATGTAACTGAAACATTAGTTAGTCAAATGTAACTGAAACTTATGTAGTCAAATGTAACTGAAACCATGATAACTTAGGATGAGAATTAGGAGGGAATATATCTGTATTTATAACACTCCCCCTCAGATATATTATTATTATTTATTATACACAGTTAATAATATACTTCAGGATGATATTAAATAGATACTTCAAGACCTATATAATAAACTGATATTACTGGATCAGTTGTACTGCCTCATTAAAAACCTTACTAAGAAAACCCATTGGGACAAAACTTAGTTAAGGGAAAAAGAGTACAGTGTGTATAATTCTCCCCCCGAATTCAACAAACATCTTCCAATCTACAGAGACCGATCTTGTGTGATAGTTGCTCGAAACTGTTTCTTGGTAAAGATTTTGTGAATAGGTCAGCTAAATTTTCACTTGACTTGATTTGGCAAACATCAATTTTCCCTTCTTTCTGCAAGTCATATGTTGAGAAGAATTTTGGTGAAATGTGCTTTGTTCGATCACCCTTGATGTAACCTTCTTTGATCTGAGCTATGCAAGCAACATTGTCTTCATAAATAATCGTTGGCTCCTTCTTGATCTGTTCTAATCCACATACTTCTTGTATGTGAGTAATCATTGATCTCAACCACACGCATTCTCGACCAGCTTCATATAGTGCAATTAGTTCAGCATGATTTGATGACGTTGCTGTAAGTGTTTGCTTAGTTGACTTCCAAGAAATTGCTGTGCCACCATATGTGAATACATAACCTGTTTGAGATTTTGCTTTATGTGGATCTGATAGATATCCAGCATCAGCATACCCAACAAGCTGGGACTTTTGACCTTTCTGGTAGAAAAGACCTAAGTCTTGTGTCCCGCAAATATATCGGAATATGTGTTTTATTCCATTCCAGTGTCTACGTGTTGGGTTTGAACTATATCTTGCTAGTACATGTACCGAGAATGCAATATCAGGTCTCGTGTTATTTGCAAGATACATAAGAGCACCGATCGCACTTAAGTATGGTACTTCTGGACCAAGTACTTCTTCGCCTTCTTCTTGAGGGCGGTAAGGATCCTTTTGAGGATCTAGTGGTTGGAAAACCATGGGTACGCTAAACGGATGAGCTTTGTCCATATTAAAACGTACTAACATCTTCTGGATGTAGTTTGACTGATGGACGAATGTACCGTTTCGTAAATGCTCAAACTGTAGGCCGAGACATAATTTTGTTGTGCCAAGGTCTTTCATCTCAAATTCTCTCTTTAATATATTAGCAGTTTTTTCTATCTCTTCAGGAGCTCCAATGATGTTTATATCATCAACGTAGACTGCTACAATAGTGAATTTTGAGAGTGATCTTTTTATAAAAACACATGGACTAATTACATCAGACTTGTATCCTTCTTTTTCAAGATATTCACTGAGCCGATTGTACCACATGCGGCCAGATTGTTTAAGACCATATAAAGATCTTTTTAACTTTATAGCACACATGTCTCGAGGTATTGATTTTAATGCTTCAGGCATTTTTAACCCTTTAGGTATTTTCATGTAGATGTCATTTTCAAGTGTCCCGTACAAGTATGCAGTGACGACATCCATAAGTCTCATTTGAAGTCCTTCTGAGATTGCAAGGCCAATTAGAAATCTAAGGGTTATCGCATCCACTACAGGGGAATACGTTTCCTCGTAATCAACTCCTAGGATTTGGGAAAACCCTTGTGCTACAAGACGTGCCTTGTATCGTACAATCTCATTCTTTTCATTTCTTTTTATAGCAAACACCCATTTATAACCTACTGGTTTGACGTCTATGGGTGTTCGGACTACAGGTCCGAAAACATTTCGCTTTTCAAGCGAATCTAACTCAGCCTTTACGGCCTCTTGCCATTTTGGCCAATCAATTCTGTGCATGCACTCTTCTAGAGTTTTAGGTATGTAATCATTTTCATTGATTACATCTGTTGCTATAGCATATGTAAATATATCATTAACACGTGTTTCATTTCGGTTCCATATTGTACTATTTTGTACATAATTGATAGAGATCTCGTTTTCGTTTGGTACCAGTGCGTCTTCTGGATTTTCATTTTCCTCTGGAATTATATTTGTCTCTTCTGGGACATTTACCTCTTCTAGGGTTTCATTTACTAAATTTTCACCAACTGATTTATTCTGCTCTTTTCGCTTACGTGGGTTCTTATCTTTGGAACCTATTGGTCTCCCATGTTTTCTTTGTATGGTAATCGCTTCTGGGATTGCTTCAATTCGAGCAGGTGCATTTGATGTTGGTATATGTGACTTTGTCACCCTATTTGTGTCAGTGAATGAATCTGGTAATTTATTTGCGATTCTTTGCAAATGTATAATCTTTTGGACTTCAGATTCACATTGACCACTTCGGGGGTCGAGATTCGATAATAATAATGCATTCCATGTTAACTCTTGTGTTACCAGTCTTTCTTTAGTCCTATCTCCCCCTAAGACTGGGAATACTGTCTCATTGAACTGACAGTCAGCAAAGCGTGCTGTAAACATGTCACCCGTTAATGGTTCTAAATATTTAATAATAGAAGGGGAATTAAAACCAATGTAAATGCCCAGTCTTCTCTGTGGTCCCATTATGGTACGTTGTGGTGGCGATATCGGTACATATACCGCACAACCAAATATTTTGAGGTGGGACAGATTTGGTTCTCTTCCGGAGACCAGTTGTAATGGGGAATATTCATGATCGACAGTTGGTCTTAATCGGATTAGTGCAGCAGCGTGTAAAATAGCATGTCCCCATGCAGAAGATGGCAATTTGCATCTTATCAGGAGAGTTCTAGCAATTATTTGTAATCGTTTAATTAATGATTCAGCTAAACCATTTTGTGTATGAACATGAGCTACTGGATGTTCAACCTTTATCCCAATCGACATACAATAATCGTTAAAAGCTTGGGATGTGAATTCTCCTGCATTATCCACTGGTATGGTTTTAATTGGATTTTCAGGGAAATGAGCTCTTAACTGTATGATTTGCGCTAATACTCGGGCAAACGCTACATTTCGGGTAGCTAAAAGACTCACGTGTGACCATCGCGATGAGGCATCAATTAAGACTAAGAAATAGTGAAATGGACCACAAGGAGGATGTATAGGCCCACAGATGTCCCCTTGGATTCTTTCCAAAAATGAGGGGTTTTCTTGTGTCAATTTGGTTGGTGAGGGCCGAGTAATGAGTTTGCCTAGAGAGCATGCCGCACATAATAAATCTTTTGATTGTAATACTTTTAAATTTTTAAGAGGGTGCCCATTTGCGTTCTTAATTATTCGCCTCATCATTATGTTACCTGGGTGACCTAGTCGGTCATGCCATATTGTGAATGTGTCTTTATCTAGTAACATATGGTTACTCACCACCATGTATGCTTCAATAGGAGTAATATTTGTACAATATAATCCAGAGGATAAAGCTTTTAGCTTTTCTACAATGGTATCTTTGCCATTTTCATTTGAAGTAATTTGTAAGTATTCAATATTATTTTCGGATGTTGTTTTGAGGTGGTAACCATTTTGTCGAATACTTTTAAAACTAAGTAAATTTCGTCTTGATTTACTAGAGTATAATGCATCATTTATAATTAGTTTAGTACCCGATGGTAATATGATGCTTGCTCTTCCAGAGCCTTCTATAAGATCACACACACCGGAATAGTACCCACAAGTGTCTCAGCAGGAGACAATTCAGAGAAAAATTTCTTATGTTTGAGAATAGTGTTGGTGGTACCACTATCTACGAGACATTCATCACCAATGATAGCTTTATTGGAGCTTGTAAACATATTTCCTCTGATTAATAATAAAATAAATTAATATAACGAACTACTTGCTTGAGTATGATAAATAAAAAAAATAACATCACAAAGATTTTAAATGAAACCATAATAATAGTTCAAACATAAAATACCATTAGAGTTTAAACAAGATCCAAACAAAGAAAAAAAACCATAGTCTTAAAAAAAACATCACATAAAGTTCAATTATAGGATGTCACTAATTTTCAATGAAGTCAGATGCGTCTAGATGAGTGTCTGATAGTGGTGTAGGAGATGACAGATTAGGTGCATTCTCAATTAGATTTGTCTCAACATTTTTTCCTGTTTCTTTCATCATCTGTTGATACGCTTCAACGAGATGTTTAGGGGTACGACATGTGCGGGACCAATGATTTGACATTCCACATTTATAACATATATTGTTTTGGCTCCCGCCAGTTCTCCCTCTAGGAGGTCGTCCCGTGTTTTGTCGGCTCGATTCGCCACCACTTGATTTAGAATTTTGAGATTCTCGTCGCCATGTATTGCTCCGTCCACGACCACGACCACGACTGCGACCTCTCCCACGTCCGCTTTGATAATTTTCCGCATTGACTTCTGGCAATGGGCTTGCACCGACGGGTCGCGCTCGATGATTTTGTAGTAGGAGCTTGTTGTTTTGCTCCGCGACCAACAAACATGATATTAATTCAGGATATTTTGTAAATTTACGTTCCCTGTACTGCTGCGACAGGAGCATGTTTGATGCATGGAATGTTGAGAAAGTTTTCTCAAGCATGTCTTCGTCGGTTATTTTTTCACCACATAATTTAAGCTCAGAGGTGATGCGGAAAAGGGCAGAGTTGTACTCGCTAACACTTTTATAATCTTGTAGCCTCAAATGAAGCCATTCATAGCGAGCTTTAGGGAGCAAGACCAGCTTCTGGTGGTCAAATCTTTCTTTGATATTTTTCCACAACTCGAGAGGGTCCTCAACAGTAAGATACTCCCTCTTCAACTCTTCGTGGAGATGGTGACGGGGGAATATCATGGCCTTAGCCTTATCTTGAGCGGATGTTTGATTCTCATCATCGATTGTCGCCCCTAGATTATTTGCTGTCAGATGAATTTTCGCATCAAGGGTCCATGGGAGGTAGTTATTTCCCGAGATGTCAAGTGCGACGAATTCGAGTTTTGATAAGTTCGACATTGTATCTACAAATGAAATTTACATGTGAAATTTTTTATTTATTTATGAGAAATAAACATAAATAATAGAAAGAAAAGAAAATAGCAAGTGTCAATTTGTTTATGTGGTTAAAAAAACATATCTAAATAAGTATAAGATACTGAATAGAAAAAAAAACTAAATTTTTACGATTTAATAAATTTATATAATCTGCATTCATAGTATAACTTAAAGTAATTTAAGTTTTAGAATACGAAAGTTTTAAACATAGGTTCTAAAATATATATATATATATAGGTAACTTTTGGAATGAGTGTAAATCATGAGAAAAATAAAACAAAAAGCCTAATATTAAATATAATAGTAACAATTTAATATATGCACATAGTACTATATTGTTTCCACGTGTAACCATATGTAACAATTTTCAAATCTATGTCAGAAAGAGACATGTAAAGATGCATTTAAAAAAAAAAAACATAAATATACTCATCGATTAGGAAGGATCCAGAAGGAGATGTTGTGTCCGTTGGATCTAATGAGCTAATATGGGCCATTGATATGGAACAAGAAAAGAAATATATATATACTATTGATCCAGAAAAAAAAAATAGATTATAGCTTTAAGGAAAAAAATAAAGATATACACATCCAGTTCCTCTTATTTAATCACGATCTCCAGAATCTGCGCTACCATAGTTGCACCTGTTATTTCCAATTTGAATGGGTGTTGACTGTAACTATCACGGAAAACTCGCCGTTGGAGGTGGTGTGGCTAGAATAGACGGTGGTGGTCGACAGCGGTGATTGTCACGAGAGGGATCACCGGAATCATGCCAGAAGAAAACGGGATATCGAAAACAAAGATCAAGAAGTGGGGTACAAAGACACCAGGCGTTTGGAACAAATATTGCTTGACATTCAACTAACGACAATGGAGAGAGTCAAAAAAAAAATTTGTCGGTGACACATGAAATTAGGGTTCCACCGCAACAGCCGCAACAAAACGGGCGTTCACATCTAAAAAGGTAATATATGGTGGCAGTAACCACCGGGCATATTCTTGTAGCCTAGTTAAAAACCTTATTTTTCTTGTAACCTATTTTTCTTTGCTGGTTAAAAAAAATTGATATAAAATCTTGATATACAGATCTAAAAGCGTATTACTTTGTTATGAAACTCCATATATAAAACCTTATTATATGTTTTTGTTGATGTTCGGGGCATACATCTATAGAAAAGAAAACAGAATGGGTAACAATATGAACAGGGTGTTTATGTATAATTTAGTATAAACAAATCATATATATCTTTTAACTAGTTTCCTTGGTAAACATTTTGTTTTGTTATAATTTTCGAAAACACACTTATTTGTGCTCTGTACTAAAACAAGTATGCTATCTATGCACATGTTACATGTCTATCTAATAAAAACAAGTATATCATCCAAATAAAATACAGGAGATTTAAGGCTGTTACATACCTGAATGGATGAATCTGAAATTAGAAAAAAAACTGAAGGTATGTTGGAAATAGTGGCGTCAAGGACAGCAACCAGCCAAACACCAAACTTGAGAATGAGGGATCTTCAACAATCAAAGAATTATAGAGCAGTCGTGCTGATAACGTGAGATGAAAAATGAGAAATATGAGAAAGTGTGTTCTATTTTATTTATCAATCATACATATATATATACAATGATGTAGTCAAATGTAACTGAAACATTAGTTAGTCAAATGTAACTGAAACTTATGTAGTCAAATGTAACTGAAACCATGATAACTTAGGATGAGAATTAGGAGGGAATATATCTGTATTTATAACACATTAATCATTTTGAAGCATCAATTTTAAGAATTGTAAAAGTCAGGCATTAATTTCAATGGCACTAAAATATTCATAGTCCATTAAGTTCTTATCCACCGAATTAACAAATATCAAAACTAATTTTTTTTTTTGTGATTTCAACATATAATTTGGTTCAAAACTAAAATACAAATCTTCAAAAATCAACAGGAACTCGACCGTGTTTTTGTAAGTTTCATCAATTATTTAAAATCCAACTTCTAGAAACCTCAAATCAAGTTTGATAATTAGATTGATATAATCAACACTGCTCTGATACCACATGTTGATTATATCTATAAACATGGGTTAAAAAACATAGAACCCTAATCATGTTTATTCAGTCATAATCTAAATATAGATACCAATATAGAGATACTTACTTGTAGGGATGATTATCTTTGAGAATAAAGATGAAGCCATGATTCCCATTATGGTACCTTGTGTTGATGGATCACACTAGAGTTTTTTTTTTTTTTTTTTTGTATTGTAATGGTGTTCTACAAGAGTTTTTTTATCACCACTTATCATCAATATATAATGGATCAATGAATAATGGTCGTGAATAGTGACCATTATAAAAACTCTATGTATTCTCTATTAACGGTACCTAAAGGGAAATCATAATTGCCCCTTGAACTAATCAATATTTACAATTACTACCATCAAGTAATTGTCGGGGACTAGTTATATCATATTGGTAATGTTACCAAATGATCCGTAAGGCCACATCAAAGGGTTATTTCTAACATACTCCCACCTGTCCTAAAGTTTTAAAATATTGGGATAAAGTTTTGCTTGATAATTACCTTGTTTGACCGTCAAAAGTCAATGTGCAACAGTTCCATGTCTTTATACTTTTCTACAGATTCCAACCTTGATGCAAGAGTATACTGAAAGACAGTTCACACATGATCAAATACAAGTAAGTAGTAACAAACATAAAGATATTCTGGTAAAATCTTGCTTTTATCTTGATGCTAAAGTTTTAAGTTAATACTCGAATATAATCGTTTTGATTTTTCTTGGCTTTGCAGTTTTATATTCTGGTAAAATCATGCAATATTCTAGTGTACCAGGGTACAGTATGTCAAGAAATATTGTATAAAATTAGTATCCACCGTTAATTTCTATTCATGGATACTAATTCTTTTTGCAAAATTTTTAAAAATTTTATATCTCATTATCTTATAAAGGGCATGTCTTTTTATCTATTTGAGTATCAGCACTTTTACCATCTTACCACAAAATGTTACAAAACATGTTTTAGATGTTCAATCAACGTAGGTGATGTCAAACTGTAAACCATTTAGACATTTATAAACCACAAAAACGTTACAAAACATTACTAATATTCTGGGCAAAACAATATATCCAGTGCAATAGAGACATTTATATACATTTAGACATTTATATTACTTATAAAACAAGAAAGTACCTTATAAAACTGTAGGTTCATGATTTCGGACCGAAACCGTGATTAGTGAGTGATTATGTTCAAGATGGGAGAGATTAGAGACAAACAAACAACTTCTTTGTATTAATCCGAACAATACCAAAAAAGTTTACATCTGGGGAGAGACCAAGTGGTGATCTCTCCTCCAAAACACTAAAACTCTCTGTGAACTCTCTCAATAAGCTCACTCTCTCTCACTCTTTGCAAATGAACAAGGGGTTGGTATTTATAGCCACACCCACTTGTCTAGCAAACACACACGGTCAAACACATAACCCTCTCGTTTAACCACTTCAAACGAGCGGGTCAATACACATTCGTTTGACCGTTTCACTAACTATTACATTATCAGCATAAAATAATTAATAACTAATCTATTCGAACAGCATCGGACACACAAACTGCACCAACAAATTCCCCCTTGTCCGTTGCTGTCGAATGCTAAAAATGCAACTGGAATCGATCTTTAGTCAAGTATTTGTTGATGTTATCTTCTCTATGTTAACAAATTCCCCCTTGACCAATGATCCAGGTAAGTAGTATCTTCACTTGAATCTTCATAGCAAAACCAAACCCTTGAAGCTTCTTGTATAGTATTTCCCCCTCAAAGTACGCGTATCCGGTTAGGTGTTGTGCAATCTCCTCGCAAGGCTGAATTGACCGATCTTCCGCTGATCTTCCAATACTCCAACCGACATTTGATAAGGGTTCCATTCTTAAAAAAACTGCATCAAGTCTTGATATTGTCATAAGAATTCCATTTCATTCAAGCATACTACATTGGTAGAGTTTTCTGGTGAACTGTCTTCTGTAAACCATCTTTGTGGAATTGACTAATTAATGCACTTTGATCTTCAGCATCAACACTCAGGAAGTCAACTAGACCGAGTATATCACTTGCAAGCTCAACCAGCATGCTTAGTTGAACTACATCCAGATCTCATTGTCTCGCCTTTGTGAAGTTGACCAAGTAATGTACTACGGATCTTCAGCATCAGTACTCAGGATGTCAGCTTGACCAAGTACATCGTTTGCGAACTCAACAAATTGAATTACACCCAGATCCCTGTAAAATCTCATAAAGATTCCCCAGGTCTTCAGCGAACAACGCTTTGAACCTACTGTAGACTTTAGATACCTGTATGTTTCTGTGCAAAACCCTTCACGATGGCTGGAGAATTAATTAAAATCCTCAAATATGTGTCTGTGCAAAACATTCCACTCAGAACCTTTGGTATCACCAGAAAAACACAAACTCCACCACCTGTGATTGCGTTTAGAAATTTATCAAAGAAATTCCAAACATATGAAATTTTTTATCCCCCCATTTCTTTGGTAAAATCTCTAAACCTTAACAAATTCCCTCTTCTGAGCGGAACTGTCGTCAACTTCACTGAACAAATTCTCTCCACTGAGCAGAATGTGTTAAACATTCTCGGTTTTTCTAAAAATCGTGAAAGAAACTTTCTTCTTTGCATATTCTAGTTGATAATGAAAGTCTCCTAGCCCCGTAGGATCCGACTTGTATCCCCCCAAAGTTCTGCTAACACCTAATCCGAAAGCTTCCATCATAGGCATAACTCTTCGACTTTGTGAACTCGTTAGGACCGGTCTTGGTTCTCTAGGTTCCTCCAATCGTTACCAAATGCAAGAATATGACAATAAACAAAATTCTTTCGATCATTTACGCACACCGATAACAAAACAAATTTTCACGTGCGGAAGAAAAATATACCGTTTTTGGCCAATAATAGTCACGTCACCAATTTTGACATTTGCATCGGTAACCGTGACTACCCCACATTTAACAAAAAAATCATTTGTTTTCATCATCCTAAACTGATCTGGCACGCCCCCAAACTCGTACCCAATACTTAAAATTCTTGGCCCACTAAAATACTTTTAACACCAATCATACCCAATACTACGAAGATTGGTCCACATCTAACTGATATGAAAAGTAGAGCTCAACTTTAATAATCAAAAGAACTTGTATATGTATTCTCGAACCCACATGATTTACTCTGACACAGTTTGAAAAATACCGAACCAAATAAAACCAATTTGTTGTTTCACAAAAACACTTGACTGAATTGAAAAGGTTTTATCTTATATTGGGCCGCACAAATTTTCTTTAAATGCTAGACACTTAATGGACCTTAACTTTCTCGAGCTGTGTATTCCTTTTAAGTCCAGATGACTTTGTTTGTAGATTAGACCAACCAAAGATTGGACAGCCACACCCACCTTTTTTTTAATTAGACCAAAAACGCTAGACCAAATTGTTACTGGGCCTTTATCACTGACCACCACTTATAGAAAATCCGATTGGACCAATCCTTTGTCCAATAATCTTCGAATGCACGTGGGCCGCCAACTAATCTTTTCACATGCAAATGATGTTTGAATATAATTGCATGTTCTCGATCCAAGCAAAAAATTATCGTTTCACATGAAAAGATTTGAATTTAATTGAACACATTGTTATTGGACCGAAAGATAATATGGATCTGTTTAATAATGGTCACTAACAATTAATTGTTCATGAACAATTGACAAGCCCGCGAACCTAGGAGACTTCGTCGGCAAGGAGACTTCGTCGGCAAGGAGACTTCGTCAACATCAAGACTTCGTCGGTAAGAGATTCGTGGCCAGGAGATGGACGAACAGTGAATACTTAGTGACTAGTCTTAGTCACACGAGGTTTGGACGAACACCTTTAGAGTTCGTTGGAGAGCATGTACTTCGTCCACAGCAGGTCTTCGTCGCCTAGGGTCTTTGTCACAAAGGAATCTTCGTGAAACATCATTTACTTCGAACCTTAAGTCTTCGTTGGCATGGAGTGTTCGTTGACATGAAGGCTTCGTGGTGTAACAATCCTCAATAAACCGACACCCTCATAATATTTCCGACACCCTAGTATACTTTAAAATGTCCCAATATGTCTTTAAATACACCCCGTATGTGAAAACCGAGCCCGAAATGCAGTATAGCATTTAAAAATAAAATAAAAATCTGATTTTTAAGCTGAGGCGGGCCGCGTAGACCCACCCCAACCTGTTACGCGGGCGGTATAGAGGTTTAAACCTAATTTCGGTGAACTTTAAGTTAAGGCGGGCCGCGTAAGCTCACCTTAACACTTACGCGAGCCGCGTGAGATCAAGAACGTAGAGACACCTTAGGCCGACACGTGTCGACATCGTGGCGGACCTACATGATGAGCCGAACAAGCTAGTCCGTTGACTAGCTTTGACGCGGGCCGCGTAGCCCTAAGGCTACTCTTACGCGGGCCGTGTGAGAGTCAAGATCAGCAACTATATAAAGGAGCCATCGGGTTCAACCAAAAATCGTTCAAAATTCAATTCTCAATCTCAAATTCTGAATATAGGCTTTATAAAGCTGGTATTATACCCCCTAATTAGCGAGGTTCTGCTCCGTTGTAAGTATTATAACCCAAGTTTCGTAATAGATACGCTGCCCGATTGATTTAGGGTTCCGTAACAACTGTCGTGGTTCTGCCCGACGTAGTTGTTGAAATGCCGTCTCGGGGAGGGTATCATTAATATTTTCAAAGGGTTATGATACTAACCTATGTACATTTGTGCAAATTATAGATTAATCCCAGGAAACCCTTACGCGAAGTCTAAGATAGCAATGTGAGTTTATCCTCTTTTTGTTAACCTTTTTGTAATATTTTACAAAACCTTAAATGTTTTACAATGTGATTAAGCGGTGATTGAGTCTTTGTAGTTCTTCAATTACTGCCGGTATGTTGGGGTTTTGTATACAAAATTTACTACACTGTGAGTAGTAAGTGGGGACGACAGTACGTTACCATGGACAACGAGTTAGCCAATGTGTAATATGACCCACCAGTCAGGATTGACAGTACTGAATGAGTAATTGTGTAGAAATAAACAATGTGATCGCTCTCAATACTGTTTTAATTGATAAAATGTTTCTTAATTAAACTGGGATCACTCACCAGTATTTCCCACTGACAAATGTTTTTAAAACACGTTTCAGGTAACACAATGTGACAGCCAATTAGTAAAAAGCCAGCTGGAGAGCACTGAAGGCTTGGGAAAAATGTAGCTATAAAAGTTACCTAAAATACGATGTTTTAAATTCAATAAAATAGGGTTTATCCCTATAAATGTATTGTAATAAGAAACTTGGGTTTAACCCATGTGATTATTAATATCAAATATGGTGGTTTTACTCTGATAAACATTTCCTAACAACGGTCCTGATGTAATTTCCGCTGCCAAATTAACCGACTGATACCACCGAAACTCTGAGTCCGCGTCCGCCCGTTCCCGGGACAGATAAGGGATCGGGGGTTGCGACAGAAGGTGGTATCAGAGCCTAGCCACTGGTCTAAGCCAAAGAAGTGTTCTGCTGATACTTAAAATCTAAATTTTGTGTTAGAAAATAATTTATGTGATTATGTGTTTTGTGTTATTTGACTATTTGTTAGTTTACAGTATGAGTGATCAAGGACCCTCAGACATGTGTCGTCAGTTGTCTGATTCACCTAGGAGTGAAGGTACCTCTTCACAGCCTGCCCTTTCTGGGTATTCTGCTGATCATGAAGAAGGGATGTTTGCCTTTAAAGCTTAGTCAGAAGAGCCATTCCCTCATAAGAAAAGAGGATGGTTCAGTAAGGAAGTCTTTGCACGTAGGAAAAGAATGTGAAAGTTGCAACAGCAAAGAGTTCTAGCAGCTGCTAAGTGAAAGACAGATGCCCATACACATGATATGCTTAATAGAAGCCTAGCCAATTTTCATATCCTAGCTACAACTGCTGCTGACCCAAGTCTGGAACAACTAGTAGCCCCACAACCACCAATCCCAGACCAACCCATGGAGATAGAAAACCCTGAAAACCAAGTGGAGATGTATGACTTCAACCCAGAGGAAATCCCTAGGGTACAAGCACCAAACCCCTAGACCCAAATTACGACCCCTGGTGGGACGATAATAGGGACTTTGTGCAACGTAACCCGATACATGAAGACACACCCATACAGAACATAGGAGCCTATCCAGGTATGGACCCTTTAGATCCCTATTACCATGATGACTACATTAGGGAGATCTTAGAAGATCCTTACCGATTTCAGGCACTTTCAACCCCATATCAGGAACCCGCACCCAGATTCCGAACCTAGTCCTAGAACCTGCACCCCCAATGAGTGCAGAAAACGTCCAAGAACTTAGGACATTTGGTGAGGAAATTCTAGAAAGTAGTGAGAGAATGCGACAGGTGGGAGCGCGACTCGTATGGAAATACGATGAGTGCAATATGGATTTTTGGATAAATCCATATCCGTGATGTGATAGAGGAGATAGTAATAATAATATAAAATAATAAAATAAAAATAAAATAAAATGTGTACGGATGCCTATTACTATTAGTGTGATTCCATTTCTGTTGGTATTGTAATTTTTATTTCAGTACTAGTGTGTAATAGATGCATAATAGTATATGGAAATAGAGTAAAAGTCGCAATGATCGACGTTTTTGACTAGATTGCGTATCATGTGATTAACTATATTAAATATTATCTTGTGATATCAATATGGGGTAAATGTTTAAAATTCAGATGGCCGATGAAGGAAATCAAGGAAATCTGAATAATGATAACCAGAGTAACATTAACGTGGTTAATGAGAATCCGAGTATCAACAACAATGGAAACCAAATGGATAATAGTGTCGTTCAACATATAGTGGCACAAGGAATCATAGATGCCGTGCCATTTATTATTCAAACGATTCAAGAAGGGAATAATAAAAGTAAGCATAGCAGTAAGCGACCAATCGAACCCGAAAACAGCGTGAACAATGGACCTATACTTCAATTGCCCATTCCCAAAAGAAGAAGAACCGTGTCTTATGGTTGTTCTTATAAAGAATTCTGGTCTTGTAAACCAATGGAATTCTCGGGCAACGAAGGGGCCATTGCAACCTTACGCTGGATAGAGAAAACTGAGGCAGTCTTAAGGATAAGCAAGTGTGCTGAAGAAGATAAGATATTGTTTGCTTCTAATCTGTTTAAGAATTCAGCACTAGAATGGTGGAACACTATCCTCCAATCAAGAGGAAGTGATAGAACATACAATATGGAATGGAAAGAATTTAAGGACAAGGTAGAAAGGAAATTATGTCCACCCAATGAAAAGGAACAAATAGCAAACAAATTCCTAAACCTTAGGATGACTGGTGTGGATAGTAAGGGATACACTAAAATATTCTTCGAATATGCTAGAATAGTGCCAACCCTTGCTTCACCAGAACCAGTGTTAATCTCCCGTTATATCTGGGGATTAATTGGAGAGATAAGACACGTAGTCAAAGCAGCTAGACCTCAAACTATAGAAGAAGTTGGAGAACTGGCAAATACCTTGATAGATGAATTAGTCTGTACCCGAGAAGAGGATCAAAGGAGAAACCTAACCCAGAAGCTCACACAAGAATTTCGTTCTGGAAATTTTAATCGTGGGAAAAATATAGGTTTTACCTCTACACCTTACTGTAAGAATTGCAAAAGAAAGCATTCAGGAAGATGCTTCATATACTGTAACTTTTGCAAAATATCGGGACACAAGGAAGAAGACTGCAGGAAGAAAGCTAACAACAGGATATGTGACAACTGCGGGGAACAAGGTCATATCAAGCCTAATTGCCCGAAATTAGCTCCAGCTACAAACAACAAGAATACAAAAAATGCTAGAGCATTCGTTCTAACTGCAGATGAAGCCAAAATGATTCCAGATGTCATAGCTGGTACGTTTTTAGTTAATGATGTCTTTGCTAAAGTATTATTTGACTCTGGTGCAAACCAAAGTTTTATTAATACATCATTTTGCAAATTTCTAAATCAGTCATTAACTAAACTACCACAAGAATGCTTAGTAGAGACAGCTAATGGAGAAACTGTTAGAATTTCTGAAATCTTGCAGGGAGCAAGCATAGAAATTTTAAATCAGAAATTTATTGCAAATCTTTATCCCATGAATCTGGCAGGATTCGATGTTGTTTTAGGAATGGATTGGTTAATAGCCAATAAAGCCAGTATTTTATGTGATCAAAAGTTAATTCAAGTAAATTCACCAAAAGGTAAAATGATCACAATTAAAGGAAATAAATTATCTAGATCCACAAAATTCATCTCTGTGATGAAAACTGCAAGTTATATAAGAAAAGGTTCTATAGTGTATTTGATTTCCATAATCACTAACACTAAAGGAAAGGATTTAAAAGATATTCCAGTAGTATCTCAGTTTTCAGATGTATTTCCAGAATAATTGCCAGGGCAACCTCCAGATAGAGAAGTTGAATTCAGAATCCATTTAATACCATGAACAGCACCGATTGCCAAAGTACCTTACCGTTTGGCACCCACAGAAATGCAAGAATTAAAGAAACAATTAGATGAATTTTTGGAGAAAGGATTCATACAGCCAAGTTCATCGCCATGGGGAGCGCCGATACTGTTTGTTAAAAAGAAAGACGGATCAATGCGTATGTGCATTGACTACCGTGAATTAAACAAGGTCACAATTAAGAATCGGTACCCATTACCAAGAATCGATGATCTGTTCGATCAACTGCAAGGAGCTCGATTTTTTTCTAAAATCGATTTATGGTCAGGATATCATCAATTAAAGATACAGGAAGAGGACATTCCTAAAACCGCATTCAGAACAAGGTATGGCCATTATGAATTTACTGTCATGTCATTTGGTTTAACCAATGCCCAAGCTGCATTTATGGACATGATGAACCGAATATGTAAGCCATATTTGGCTAAATTCATAATTGTCTTCATAGATGATATTCTCATTTATTCTAAAAATAAAGAAGATCATGCAAAGCATTTGCACGCACTTTTAAGTTTATTAAGAAAGGAAAAGCTTTACGCTAAATTTTACAAGTGCGAATTTTGGTTAGAACAGGTACAGTTTCTTGGACACCTAGTCAATCATGAAGGAATTCATGTAGATCCAACAAAAATCGAGGCGATTACTAAATGGAAAACCCCTGAGTCACCAACCGAGGTTAGAAGTTTCTTAGGATTGGCCGGTTATTATAGAATATTTATTCAAGATTTTTCTAGAATAGCCATTCCTTTAACTAAGCTAACTTGTAAATCTGTTAAGTTTGAATGGGGATTAAAACAAGAAGAAGCCTTTAGAATCCTTAAGCATAAATTAACCCATACACCCATACTAGCGTTACCAGAAGGAGCTGAAGACTTTGTAGTCTATTGTGACGCTTCCAATTTAGGTTATGGATGTGTATTAATGCAACCTCAAAAGGTTATAGCTTACGCATCTAGACAACTTAAGAATCATGAAGAGAATTATTCAACCCATGATCTAGAATTAGGAGCTATAATTTTTGCTCTAAAGATATGGAGACATTACCTTTATGGTAGTAAATTTACCATATTCACTGATCATAAGAGTTTAAGGTATGTTTTCAAGCAAAAAGAATTGAATATGAGACAAAGACGCTGGATGGAGATGCTTAGTGACTATGATTGTGATATCCAGTATCATGAAGGAAAAGCAAATGTAGTGGCAGATGCTTTAAGTCGAAAGTATCATGAAAAGCCAAAAAGGGTACGTTCTCGTAAATTAAATCTGCAAGTAGATTTAAATGATCAGATAAGAGAAGCACAAGAACCAGTAATCAAGGATGATACTGAAAAATTAAAAGGTATGCTAAAAGAATTAGAACAAGGAACAGATGGAATTTGGAGATTCCATAAAAAGAGAATGTGGATACCTAAATTAGGAAACTTACGTCACCGTATTAGAAGAAGCCCATAAGTCTAAATATACGATGCATCCATGAAATGATAAGATGTATCAAGATTTAAGAAAGAATTTCTGGTGGATAGGAATGAAAAAGAACATTGCAGCCTATGTTTCTAAATGTTTAACCTGTTCACAAGTCAAAGCTGAACACCAGAAACCCTCAGGTCTATTACAACAATTAGAAATGCCAGTGTGGAAATGGGAATTGATAACAATGGATTTTGTTACCAAATTACCCAAAACAAAGAAAGGCAATGATACAATCTGGGTAATTGTAGATAGGCTAACCAAGTCAGCTCATTTTCTACCAATGAAGGAAACTTTCAGTATGGAACAACTAGCTAAATTATATGTAAATGAAATTGTTTCTTTACATGCAATTCCTTTATCAATTGTTTCTGATAGGGATAGCCGATTTACCTCTCATTTTTGGTCAAGTTTCATAAAGGCCATGGGAACCAAGTTAAAACTAAGCACAGCTTATCATCCTCAAACGGACGGACAAAGTGAAAGGACAATTTAGACAATGGAGGACATGCTTAGAGCTTGTGTAATTGATTTCGGAGGTAACTGGGACGATCACTTACCTTTAATAGAATTTTCATATAATAATAGTTATCACACAAGTATCAATGCTGCACCATTCGAAGCACTTTATGGACGAAAGTGCTGAGTCCCAGTCTGTTGGGTAGAAATTGGGGAAAAGCAACTATCTGGACCTGAGATAGTGCAAGAAACAACCGACAAGATTATTCAAGTCAAAGAACGACTGAAAGCAGCACGTGATCGACAGAAGAGTTATGCTGATAACCGACGCAAACCCTTGGAATTTCAAGAAGGAGATAAAGTATTATTAAAAGTCTCTCCTTGCAAAGGAATAGTAAGATTCATCAAAAGGGGAAAGCTAAGTCCCAGGTATGTTGGACCTTTTGAGATTGTTAGAAGAATAGGACCTGTAGCCTATCAGCTACAACTGCCAGAGCAAATGGCAGGAATACATGATGTATTTCATGTATCTAATCTCAAAAAGTGTTTAGCTGATGAATCACTAATAGTACCTCTTAAGGATATAGAGTTAAATGAACAACTTAAGTTTGTAGAAAGGCCTCTACAAATTGAAGACAGGAAAGTCAAGAATCTCAAGCACAAGAGACTAATTCTGGTTAAAGTGAAGTGGGACTCCAAAAGAGGACCTGAGTACACATGGGAGCTTGAATCTGAAATGCAAAGGAAATATCCGCACTTATTCCAGTAGATCTCGAGGACGAGCTCTAAAACAAGGTGGGGAGGATGTAACAATCCTCAATAAACCGACACCCTCATAATATTTTCGACACCCTAGTATACTTTAAAATGTCCCAATATGTTTTTAAATACACCCCGTATGTGAAAACCGAGCCCGAAATGCAGTATAGCATTTAAAAATAAAATAAAAATCTGATTTTTAAGCTGAGGCGGGCCGCGTAGACCCACCCCAACCTATTACGTGGGCGGTATAGAGGTTTAAACCTAATTTCGGTGAACTTTAAGTTAAGACGGGCCGCGTAAGCTCACCTTAACACTTACGCGGGCCGCGTGAGATCAAGAACGTAGAGACACCTTAGGCCGACACGTGTCGACATCGTGGCGGACCTACATGATGATCCGGACAAGCTAGTCCGTTGACTAGCTTTGACGCGGGCCGCGTAGCCCTAAGGCAACTCTTACGCGGGCCGCGTGAGAGTCAAGATCAGCAACTATATAAAGGAGCCATCGGGTTCAACCAGAAATCGTTCAAAATTCAATTCTCAATCTCAAATTCTGAATATAGGCTTTATAAAGCTGGTATTATACCCCCAAATTAGCGAGGTTCTGCTCCGTTGTAAGTATTATAACCCAAGTTTCGTAATAGATACGCTGCCCGATTGATTTAGGGTTCCGTAACAACTGTCGTGGTTCTGCCCGACGTAGTTGTTGGAATGCCGTCTCGGGGTGGGTATCATTTATATTTTCAAAGGGTTATGATACTAACCTATGTACATTTGTGTAAATTATAGATTAATCCCAGGAAACCCTTACGCGAAGTCTAAGATAGCAATGTGAGTTTATCCTCTTTTTGTTAACCTTTTTGTAATATTTTACAAAACCTTAAATGTTTTACAATGTGATTAAGCGGTGATTGAGTCTTTGTAGTTCTTCAATTACTGCCGGTATGTTGGGGTTTTGTATACAAAATTTACTACACTGTGAGTAGTAAGTCGGGACGACAGTACGTTACCATTGGACAACGAGTTAGCCAATGTGTAATATGACCCACCAGTCAGGATTGACAGTACTGAATGAGTAATTGTGTAGAAATAAACAATGTGATCGCTCTCAATACTGTTTTAATTGATAAAATGTTTCTTGATTAAACTGGGATTCACTCACCAGTATTTCCCACTGACAAATGTTTTTAAAACACGTTTCAGGTAACACAATGTGACAGCCAATTAGTAAAAAGCCAGCTGGAGAGCACTGAAGGCTTGGGAAAAATGTGGCTATAAAAGTTACCTAAAAGTCGATGTTTTAAATTCAATAAAATAGGGTTTATCCCTATAAATGTATTGTAATAAGAAACTTGGGTTTTACCCATATGATTATTAATATCAAATATGGTGGTTTTACTCTGATAAATATTTCCTAACTACGGTCTTGATATAATTTCTGCTGCCAAATTAACCGATTGATACCACCGAAACTCTGAGTTCACGTCCGCCCGTTCCCGGGACAGATAAGGGATCGGGGGTTGTGACAGAAGGTGGTATCAGAGCCTAGCCACTGGTCTAAGCCAAAGAAGTGTTCTGCTAATACTTAAAATCTAAATTTTGTGTTAGGAAATAATTTATGTGATTATGTGTTTTGTGTTATTTGACTATTTGTTAGTTTACAGTATGAGTGATCAAGGACCCTCAGACATGTGTCGTCAGTTGTCTGATTCACCTAGGAGTGACGGTACCTCTTCACAGCCTGCCCTTTCTGGGTATTCTGCTGATCAGGAAGAAGGCATGTTTGTCTTTAAAGCTCAGTCAGAAGAGCCATCCCCTCATAAGAAAAGAGGATGGTTCAGTAAGGAAGCCTTTGCACGTAGGAAAAGAATGCGAAAGTTGCAACAGCAAAGAGTTCTAGCAGCTGCTAAGCGAAAGACAGATGCCCATACACAGGATATGCTTAATAGAAGCCTAGCCAATTTTCATATCCTAGCTACAACTGCTGCTGACCCAAGTCTGGAACAACTAGTAGCCCTACAACCACCAATCCCAGACCAACCCATGGAGATAGAAAACCCTGAAAACCAAGTGGAGATGCATGACTTCAACCCAGAGGAAATCCCTAGGGTACAAGCATCAAACCCCCTAGACCCAAATTACGACCCCTGGTGGGACGATAATAGGGACTTTGTGCAACGTTACCCGATATATGAAGACACGCCCATACAAAACATATGAGCCTATCCAGGTATGGACCCTTTAGATCCCTATTACCATGATGACTACATTAGGGAGATCCTAGAAGATCCTTACCGATTTCAGGCACTTTCACCCCCCATATCAGGAACCCGCACCCCAGATTCTGAACCCAGTCCTAGAACCTGCACCCCCAATGAGTGCGGAAAACGTCCAAGAACTTAGGACATTTGGTGAGGAAATTCATTTGACCGTTTCACTAACTATTATATTGTCAGCATAAAATAATTAATAACTAATCTATTCAAACAGCATCGGACACACAAACTGCACCAACAAAAACCTTGCAGATAAAACATATGATTCATCATCAAGAATTCATACCCCTGCAGAAAATTGATGAAAAGAAAATATTTATTTAATTTGTTCTGAAGTTGCTGAAAATTGAAAATTGAAATTTTGTGCAATTGAGAAGAAAATATGTATTACTTTAAGCTCAATGTAGACAAGTGTTTACTTTATTACCAACAACAAATTATCATAGAAGTTTTCATCTTTAATTAATGGCATCCTCATCATCTTCATCATCCTCATCCTCATCATCATCCTCATCCTCATCCTCATCCTCATCCTCATCCTCATCATCTTCCTCTTCATCATCCTCATCCTCATCATCCAAGTGCCGACGTTGCTGAAAATTGAAATTTTAGGCATTCCAGGAGAGAAAAATCAATATTATCCAAAAACAAAAGATATGATAAAAGTTGATTATCTTTTCATGTTATTAATGAGCCTTTTCAAGAATTAGTAAAGAAATGAATAACAGTACCTCCTCTTGTTTTGTCTTTAAAAGGGAGTTGATATCTGTCTTTACATAACAAAACCTAAAACCACCTGTATCTATTGCTTTGAGCTCAGGGGTAGACACGTGTCCCTTGGTGAAAATCGTAATTGCTCGGCATTTTTCTATTTGTAAAGTTTCCAACTTTGGCAATGAGAAAGCCTTCTTCCCTAAGCAAAATCCCTCGAGACTCTGAAGACGATGTAGTTTCAAGGAGTTTAAACGAGGTAAGATAATCTCATTCACTTTGGCATCACATTCTTCTTCTTCTTCCTTCACAATTACCTCCATCTTGTGGCACCAGCTTATACTTAGTTCTTGGAGTTGCACTAGACTACCAACCATGGAACATGTAAAAACATGTTCCAGTTTATGGCAACGAGTAATAGAGAGAGTTGTTAGGTTTGGAAATTCCATTACCATCCACTGATTGCTCTTCCATAGATACTTGAGATATCCTACGCGGTCTAACTTCACTTGTGTTAGGTTTGGAATTTCGACAACAGTTTGTGATGCTTTGAAACCACTACTTTTTGTCCCTTCCGATGCTACTACTTCAAATACCTCCTTTACCTCATAACATCTGTCTATAGTAATCTGTTGAAGCTTTACCAGTTGTGGCAGCGCATGAGATGGAATAATAGTCCTTCCATCATCTCTCTTTATATTAATTTCTATCAAATTATGAAAAGAGCAAGGCAACCCTTTTGAAATAGTAGGATTTGAAGAAGTTGGGAATGTTGTCTGCAAAAAGAAAAAAAAAAAGAAAACGAAAAACAAGGCGCTTGTTAGAGGTTACATCCTTACAAAAATGAGCCTGAAGCATAAGAAAATGATTGTTTCAACAAGTTTATTACACTGCATTCACGACAACCTAAGCTTTAGTAGATGATGCATAGTATAGTAAAAGAAAGTGTACCTGACCGATAGTTTCAAGAAAGTTAAGGCCACATTCAGGACCATATTTGCCAAACCTTGTGCTTATGTACTTGAGCTTTGGAGTTGTTGACTGACCAGATGTAAATATCATCAATTGAGGGCAATCATCGATCAATACATGATCCAATGAGGGCCATCGGAAGTCGTTCATCCCCAAAAAGAAACCCTTGAGCTTTGGTAGATCCTCAAGTTCAAGTATCTCTAGACGAGGAAACACCACACGTTTTGATGACGTTTCCTTTTCTTCTTTTACAATCACTTGCATTGCCTTGCATCGAGTTACATTTAGCTCTTTGAGTTGCTTGAGGCTTTCAAGGGTGGAGAATGTGAATATATATGATAGAAGGTCACATTCTATGATATGCACAGTTTTTAAGGTGGAGAGTTGAGGGAGACCTAAGATAGTAACGTTTTCTAGTGGTGGACCACCAACAACACGTGCACCTCCTTCATCAACATCATTACTACTAGATTCACTTTCAAATACCTCCATCATCCTTTCGCATCTCGAAATTTTCAACTTTTGAAGCTTTTTCATTTGTCCGACTGCATACCATGGAACTAGACTTGACAATGCATCACACATGGATATAGATATCTTTGTGGGGTATTGGCACAATGACCAACAAGCACCGATTACTTGACCACTCTGTAATAATTAAAATTTTGATTTTTATCAACGTAAGGAGTAAACTTATTCATCTAAATTTGATGATTTATAAGTTTCGTTAAACCAAAGCATTAAGGTTATATGGCAATGTTAAATAATCCTAATTAATACCGTACCTGGAACTCATCATGAATCATATTGAAGGAAAGTTTATCACTCCCGCACGTCATACCACCATCATCAACACTCTTTAGACATGGGAGTTGTTCAAGCTTCAGAGTGTCCAAATGAGGAAAGAATGTGGTGTCTTGATAAGAAGATGCAGATGTAGTGTTTTCATCATCTCTTCTCGAAATAACTTCTTCCATACCATCACAACCACTTATATAAACACTCTTTAAGTTGGATAAATATTTCGCCATAAGAGGAGACAACAAGTACTTTATATTGTGACAAGAATCCAAGTAAATGTGTGTGAGGTTTTGGAATGGAAATTGCAAAGGGGGATGATGACGAATTAAGAATTTATTCCAATTGCACTTCCACACATGACTCATCTCTTTCAACCCCCATAGGTTTAGAGTTTGAAGGTGGGGGAGTAGTAGTGGCGGTTGAATTGTTGCTAATTGTCTACTACTTGGACTATCCATATCAAACACCACCTCCTCCACTCTTTCATCCATGAATAATTGAAGACTTTGAAGGTGAGGACAGGTGTGGAGAAGATAAGATGGGTATGTGACATCTGGAATGTTTGACATGACATTAATCTGCATGTAACATTAAATGTAATTAACACTTTAATGTCTTCATTTAACACTTTAAGTATAATATAAAGTCAAAAAACAAAATAAATCACACAAGATAATTTACCAAGAATCATGAAAACATTAATAAATCACACAAGATAATTTAAGTTACGTGAAATAACTTGAAACATAATTTCAATTACTGATTGTGATTTGGTACTGGTAAAGAAAGTAGAAAGGGAAACAAATAGAATATACCATTCCAGTGGCGTAAGAAGTAAGTGAGCTGAGATCAAAATTGGTTGTGACAGGTGTGAATATACTTTCAAACCTCTTGCATCTGTATATATAAATGGTTTGTACAGCTTGAAAGCCATTGATGAGGATATTAGAGTTATTTACACCTCTCATCCTCCACAACTCTTTTAGATTGTCTGACTCACGAACTTCAATGCTTCTTAATCTGCTAATGTATCCCTCCATTTCACTAACATTTTCAAAGTCAATGTTGAATATTACTTCAATGGAACCACACCTTCCAACTTCAAACTTTTCTAAATTATTCAGCGTTGGCAGTGGGTTGTTTGAAAAAATATTGATAAGGCTACCACATCTGAATACTTTGAGCAGTCTTAACCCGGAAACGTTATTTTTCTCGTCAGTTGAAATCTCACACGGCCATATCTGCTTCAAGTTCTCCATATTATCTATACATAGTTTCTCCAACTTTGGTATCACAACCTACACAATAATTAAGCCTTGTAAGATTTCTAAACTGCATATGGCCATTATAATTTATTTTTAGCTTTAGATATAAAGGTCAGAATAATGTATGTACCTTTTTGTTCAATAAGGATTGTATCGCACATGGATTACCGTTGTCAGGATAAATGCTTGTGAAGCTGGGAAGGAACCAAAGATCCAACTCTACCAGTTCTGGTAACTCAATCACAGTTCCACACAAGCTTACCATGCTAGGTAGATCATATAGACGCAAATAATTCAACTTTGGGAATCTAATCACCCCAACTGTATAATCCTCATCAGCAAGTGTTCTCAAAACAGGGCATTTGGAGATTACGAGGCGCTCCAGTTTCTTCAAACCACTTGCCATGGCAACTGTGAAGAGGTATGTCAACTCTTTACAATCAGAAACATGAAGGAACCTTAAATTGGAAAATGAGTGATGCATCGACACATTTTCAAGATGATTCATATCATTCACTTGTAAATGAAGCTCCTCTGTTTTCTCAAATAGATCACTGATTTTGTATTCTAGCAGCTCATTGCACTCACCAACTAATTTAATCGTATTTCTGAATGAATATATCTCATTGTCCTTCAGTTTATCCAATTGACAACCAATAGATATTCTGAACCTTTCAAGATTTTCAAAAGACAAGTTTTTCGGTTGGGTATCACTCTTAAAGAACTCCAACTCTAATGCAAATAGCTTCCGTGAAAGTATCTCCAATTCGTCACAGTTGGCATATGTGAACCTAATAGGACTATCCTCATACGATCTCATATAAAGTTCTTCAAGGCTGCCCAAGTTTTGAAAGACACCATCGTCGATATGTAGGTCAACACATCCAGTCAAATCTAGTAACTTCAGTTTTTTCAACATTCCTATCTTCCATGGCAACCTTCTTATTCCACAATCAACAAGGCTCAATGCTTCCAAGTTGCTAAGACTTCCAAGGAAAGATATATCTTCAATCAACGAGCATGAATGAAGGCATAGTGTTCGAAGTTTGGTGGAGTGTTCGAACACCACCGGAAGCAATGGAATACCTATATTCTCATAAGAGGCAACCTCAAGTTTTTCTGAATTTTCATAAATATCTTGAGGAAACTTGAGGAGGTCATTCCCATCCATTACAATCAAGAGTGAGAGATTTGGGTAATTAAAGTCAACAGGAAATTTAGAAATACCTGTGCACTTTAATAAAATTCTTTCATAAGACTCTTTTGCATCGTTGTTTATAAGCTGATGTCCAGACATATTATCATGGTAGACTATTGAAGCTTGTTTAACTTTAGAGAAATTACTTAAAGCAAAAACACGCACAAGATCATGCATCTTTACACATCCCATGCGGTCACTTTCTGTCAACAAGTTTGCCCGTATGAGGTTGTTAACACAAATGATTGTTCGTCTTCTTGCTTCTCTTAAAGTATGCACTTTACTGAACAGCTTCAAACCCCATCCGTACCTCATCAAGTCCTCAATAGGAATATCAAAGTCATCCGGGAATAAGCCACTTAGGAGGAAAATTGATTTATCATCATCCTTTTGAAGATTGTTGTAGCTCATTTCAATAACTTTATGCACAATGTCATTAAGGTCTTGAAGGTCATCATGTTGTAAATTGGAAAGTGTTTCTTGCCATGCCTCCTTTATGTTACCAATAAGACTTTTGGCAATGGTTTTTAAGGCAATGGGCAAACCCCCACATTTATTCACAATATCTTCTCCTATCCTATGGAGCTCAGGTTCATCACCATCTATAATAGATGGTCCCACAATTCCAAAAAATAAAGTTTTTGCTTCTGCTTCATCTAAGACACGTATTTTAAAAACCGAGTCAGTTTTAACACCCATCCGAGCGCAAACATTTTCAAATCGTGATGTGAACAACAACTTAAACCCATTTGGCAATGGACTTAGTCCAACATCTTTAAGATCGACCTCGCTCCAAATATCGTCCATTATTACCAAAGTTTTCTTTCCTTGTTTTGACATCTCTTCAAATATTTTTTGAAGACGATCAGCCCTTGCATCTCTAGTATCTTCTTTTAAATCCTCAGAATCAATGTACTTTGCAATAGCTCGTTGAAGAGCAATTACGTCGGTGTTTTCCCCAAGAACCACCTTCACAACCCTATGAAAAGAATTTGAAGCTTCCACTTCCTTCTTTAGATGTTCCATCATTGTGGTCTTGCCGACACCACCCATCCCACAAAGAGCAATCATCTTTTGGGACTCGTCATTTGATCGAAGGGATTTCAAAGCGGCCTTGTATATCAAATCTCTTGACTTGAAGTTGTGTTGGGTACCATCAGCGGTAGAGGTGGACGGTTCTGTAGAAGTAGATACAACCACAGCAAGAGGTATTTGTACCTTAGTAAACACGATCTCAGATTTCTGTGTTTCAAGAGCTTGTATCCCCTCAACAATATTATAAGATTGTTTGCCTGCTTTGTATCTTTTTGCAATGTTGAAGCATCCGATTCCGCTAGTTGGAATACTTTGCGCCTTTTCGTTCATCTCTTTCACTTTTTCCAACCATGGCAACACATGGTGAGATACCTCATGATTTCTTGTAACTTCTTCATCCCAAGTATGTCGAATATCTTGTTCTGTGAGATTCAATTGTTCCATTTTCTCCTTCATATCTCTAACATATCTTGCGGAGGATACCAGAAAACCCAAATGCTTCTTAACAGGGACCATCAATGATTCAACAACAGGAGTAATAATTGAACTTACAATAGCATCCATTTTTTCAACTGCAGTTTAATACAAGCAATTAATAAAAAGTGCATGAGGAACCGTAATTACCAAAGCAGTGCTTTTATGACGGCAAATTTCTTTTTAATTCCATAGCAGTTAGGCCAGGCGGGGTCGATCGTTAAACTTTCGTGATAAAGCTCCATAACGCGTGGAACTTTCAAAATGCCCACCGCCACCATAAACGAAAACGCGTTATAGCATAACGAAATCTGATTTCGTTATTTTTTTTTACGGCCGTGATGGTTTTTTGTGAGGGTAATGGTTGGTTGGGGGGAAATTGTTGGGTGTGGGGGTGAGTGATGACCATTGCCACCAAAAAAGGTTGTGAGTGATGGAAAAATGGTTGATGACATAGCGGAACTTGATTGGTGCTTGTGAGTGATAGAATACTATCACTAGTGACCACCCCCACCCCCTTAGTGATATATTTTTAAATTTACAAAACTATTCTTTTTAATTCCATAGGAGTTAGGGGAGGGGGGTGGTCACTAGTGACCATTTTTCCATCACTCACAATATCCAATCATGTTCCGCCATGTCAGCAACCATTTTTCTATCACTCACAACCTTTTTTAGGCGGGGTGGTCATCACTCACCACCACACCCAACAATTTTCCCCCAACCAACAATTACACTCACAAAAAACAACCATCACGCGTTGAAAATATCACGAAATCGGATTACGTTATACTATAACCAGGGGCGGACCCATGTATAGCGGAACGGGGTCCCCGGACCCCAATCTTTTTTTAAAAACTAGTAGAAGCGGTATATAAAATTTGCTATGGACCCCATAAAATTATTAAGTTGGACCCCATAACAATGAAAGTGAGCCTGGTGTAGTGGTAAAACCCCTTGTTTACACACAAAAGATCCTAGGTTCGATACATGTTTGCTCCATTTTTTTGTGTTTTTTTTTTTAAACCTGAAAAATTTGAACACCGGAAAAATTGGACCCCATTGTTCCAAAATCCTGGGTCCGCCACTGACTATAACGCGTTGAACTTTTGTTGTCGGGGTGGGATTTTATGAAGTTCCACGCGTTATATATATATCCCTATCACTCGTTATATATCACCCGCCCCGCCTCCCCTTAGTTTCTGTAATTAAATCTAAGCACGTGAATGACGATGAGAGTGTTTGAACATGATATGAAATGGGGGTTTCGGTTTGGGGGATATGCGATGGAATTGTGGTGGTGAAAAATATCAAAAATGACAAGTCCTGCGATGGTAGAAGGTGGTGGAGATTATACGCTAAAAAGTCGGTCAAATTTTAAATTAGGAATAAATTGTTAATGCTATTTAAAAAAGATAATGTGACTTCGACTTTCGACTTTATGATGTAGCAATATATTTTTTTTAAACATATATATACAAAAGATCAAATACAAAGTATCTTATCGTACAAAACGTATGAATAGAGCGGAAAAGTAAAAAAAACGCGGTGTCATTTTCGTAATTATTTTACTTGTAGGGTAATTATCAGAATTACTCTACAAATGATCCTGTAAGTTAATTTTATAAAATGATTTTGTAAGTTAATTTTGATGTTGTAGGGTAATTTTATAAATTGTAGTAGCTAATATTAGAGAATAATTTTGTAGTTAATTTATTTTATTTATTTCCTTTTCTCCTCCTTAATTCATGGAGTAAATATTGTAACTATATCGATATATATAGAACCTCAATCCTCATCTATGAGGTGATGACTAGGTGAGATTGATTCTTTCTTCACTCTACGTGGTATCAGCCAGTACTAAGGTAGTGTTTGCTACCGTTGACCACCACCACCCACCGTCATCGTCGCCGCCACCCGCCACCCGCCACCACTGACCATCACCACCCGACCACTACCGCCACCCTCCGCCGACCACCACCACCATCCTCCGCGGCCACCACCCGCTACAATCGACCACCACCACCCACCGTCGTCACCACCACCATCGACCACCGTCGCCGCCACCTGCCACCGCAGACCACCTCCAACCCCGACCATCGACGCCACGGCCATCACTAACAACCGTCACCCACCGACCACCGCCACCCACCACCGCTACCCACTGACCACCGCCACCCATCGCTGCCACCGCCACTAGCCGCCACCGATCACCACCATCACCCATGGCCGATTTAATTTATTCCTCTTTTCTTACCTATCAAACAACATAATCCTGGATGGTAACCAAACAGGACTATGGAATGTAGGGGTGTGCATGGGTCGGTTTTGATCAAAGTAATGTAGGGGTGTGCATGGGTCGGTTTTGATCAAAAACCATAACCGTAACCGCAATGTCAGTTATTGGATAACCATAACCATAACCGATCGGTTATGGTGGTTATGGTTATTTGGTTTTGATGGTTATAGCGGGTCGGTTATGGGTGGTTAACCGTGTATTTAGGTGAAAATAGCTTAATTTTTTTAAATGGAATAAATTGTTATTGCATATTTGTATATATTAGTATATTACATAGTATTTAAAAAATACATATAATGTATAATATTAATACCAATTATTATCGAATATTCAAATAAAGTGATATGATGCATTCCATAAAGTCAAATAAACATTCAACCAAAACCACAAAATGATATGAAAAACCCATAAGTACTAAAAATCTTCAGTAAAAAACATCAAATAATAAAAGTCCTAAATCCTACAAAGATTTATTACATGTCGGTTCAGTTCGGTTATGGTGGGTATGGAAAAAATGATAACCATAACTGACCCGCTACTTTCGGTTTTCAAAAAAACCATTAACCGACCCACCGGTTTTTTATTTGGTTCGGTTTTGTCGGTTAATTCAGTTATGGTTTGGTTAATTCGGTTTTTTGCACACCCCTAATGGAATGTAATGATTCATTTCATTTAATTGTCTATTCCATTACCTCGTCCATTCCATCCCCATATCTATTTCATTACGCCATATGAAACAGACCCGGGCTCTTCTCTACCTACCCTAAAAATTGCCGCCTCCTCCCTTTATCGATTTTGTTTTTCTTTTTGCAATTCTTATGGCTTCTTCGTCTACATCAGATTCATTCTTCAACATCAACACCATTCTTCATCTTATGACTTTAAAACTTACCTCCTCTAATTATTTGGTTTCGAGCCCATCTTCACCCTTCAAAAGTTATTCGACCACCTTGATGGCACTTCATCTACGCCGCAGGAAACCATAACAGCCGAAAGCAAAGTCTCACACAATTCAGAATATATCACCTGGCGCGAAACTGATCAGAAAGTCGTCATTCTCCTTCAAGCTTCTCTATCTGAAGAAGCGGCGGCTGAGGTTTTAGGGCTCAAGAGTGCATATAGCAATGCTTCTGTTGAACGCATTCATTCTTTGCGTGATTCTCTCCGTAACATCACGAAAGGTAACTCTTCTGTCACTGAATTTTATCATCGCTTTAAGGACATATGTGACCAGTTAGCTGCCATTGGTCAACTTGTTGCGAACTTCGACAAACAACATTGGTTCTTGTGTGGTTTAGGACCATCTTATGAGAACTTTTCTACAGCCATAAGAACTACCAACCCTGCGCCCTTATTTTCAGACCTTGTTGCTAAAGCTGAAGGACATGAGCAATTTCTACAAACCCTACATGGGTCACAAACTCCCTCAGCCACCTTCAATGCCCATCAGACCCGTCCTCCCATGGTAGGGGCCGCTCATCGAGATGTTCTAGCTCTCAAGGATCTTATAATAATAGGGGACGTGGTCAAGGACGACGCAGAACCCCTCATTGTCAACTTTGTAGGACAAATGGTCACTATGTTTCCTCTTGCCCGAATCTACATATTTATGCGTCTCAGACGACGCCTACCGATGAGTCTCTCGCAAAGGCATTTCATGCTCAACGCCATGTCAATTCCAATGAACCTGATTGGACTTTTGACACTGGCCGCAACAGATTATATGGTTCCTAATTGTGATTCTATAAAGCACGTGAAGCCCTATCAAGGTAACAATCGTGTAATATTTTGCAATGGTAAAAAGCTCCCTATTTCGCATGTGGGTTCGTCGACTTTATCTAAAAACATCCCATTACATAATGTCCTTGTTATTCACTAGAAAATTGTTGTCAGTGAGCAAGTTAACAACGGATCACCCTATTAATGTCCTATTTTCTCAACCTTTTTTCATGTTCAGGATCAATAACAAAAAAGGTGCTAGCTTAAGGGATTTGTGTGGACGGGCTTTATGTACTCAAGGATGAACCCTGCACCTTGATTGCTACTAGAGTTTCTAATCGGGCTTCTTTTGAACTTTGGAATGTCCGTTTGGGGCAGATCTCTTTTGATGTTATTTCAACTTTGAATAAGTTTGCTGTTTTGTCTGCTACTTCTTTATTGCCCAAACCAAACACTAGTTCCACTTCTTGAAATCTTGCTAAAGGACAACATTTATCTTTTAATCTCAATTTTAAACGTTCATCTCGTCCCTTGGATTTAGTGCATTGTGATTTGTGGGGACCATCTCCTATATGTTCCAAAGATGGTTATCGTTATTATGTTGTGTTTATTGATGATTATTCTAGGTTCAAGTGGTTTTATCCTTTAAAAACCAAAACATGTCTTTATTCGATACTACCTGTTTTCCTCAAACTTGCTCAAACACAATGTTCGAGGAAAGTCAAAGTGTTTTAAAGTGATGGTGGTACCGAGTTAGTGAACTACCTGGTTACAAGACTTTTCGAAGAGAATGGAACTTTCCATCACCTCCCATGTCCGTACATGCCTGAACAAAATGGGCGAGTTGAAAGGAAGCATCGACATATTGTGGAAACTGGTTTGGCTATGTTGTTTTATGGCCATGTTCCTGCTTCTTTTTGGGTGGATGATTTTACATCGGCTACATTTATTATAAATCGGTTGCCAACTCCCTTATTGAAGCAGAAATCACCTTTTCAACTTATGTTTAATCAACATCCACAATATGGAAATTTTCTAACTTATGGATACCAAGTTTTTCCTTACTTGTGTGATTATTCCAAGCATAAACTGGAACCACAAAGCATCCCATGTGTCTTTATTGGTTATAGTTCACAACATAAAGGCTACAATTGTCTCGATCCATCTACATGGTGCGTCTTTATAACCAGGCATGGTCGTTTTAATGAGTCGGTATTCCCATTTTGTGGTTCACTAGGCGCTACCGATTGGTCCTCTTTGGAGCTGGCTACTTATGTTGAGGAATTTCATGATCCACCAACAACATTGCACCCTAATGTTAAAAAATTTTCTATCCCTATCACCATAAACCAACCTCCTTGTTCACTTTGTACCACACAACTCCACATTCACACTCCACGGCCCATCCCCTACAACCAAACCCTTCGCCCGCCTCACTCTCATGTCCAGGGCCTATACCAGCCCAACCCAATCCCATCCCTAATCCCTTAACATTCACACCAGCTCAAAATGTTCCAACCTCAGCCTAACCCGACGCATATGCACCCGCATCAACCTCAGCCCAAGAACCTACGGCCCCAGCCCAACTCCTCACTTCAGCCCATTCCACCTCATCCCAACCTGCTCACACTATTCCTTTAACAACCTCTACTACATCCACTCATCCTATGCAAGAACTTGAGGCTCTTGCTAAAAATAAAACATGGATTTTGGTTCAATGACCTCTATGCACTAATGTTATTGGATCTAAATAGATTTATCGTATCAAATCCGACTCGGATGGCACAATTGAACTCTATAAGGCTCGACTAGTAGCGCAAGGTTTTACACAAATACCGGGTCTTGATTTTTCTCACACCTTCAGTCCATTTGTTAAGGCTTCCATAGTACGGATTGTTTTATCTCTTGTAATTTTGCACAACTGGAAGTTGCATCAATTAGATGTCAAAAATGCCGTCTTCATGGAACAATCACCAGGGTTCACTAATCCTCAATTTCCCAACCATGTCTATAAATTATCCAAAGCTTTGTATGGCTTGAAACAGGCTCCTCGCGCTTGGTTTCATTGGTTGAGCACCTATATCATCTCATATGGGTTCACATGCAGTTGTGCCGATACATCCTTATTTGTTTTAAAGAAGGATTCATGTCTTATGTACTTGATGGTGTATGTCGATGATCTCATTCTCATTAGTAATGATGAGTCTGCTATTTCCTCTTTCATCACATGGCTTAATCAAGAATTTGCAATAAAGGATCTTGGGGACTTGAGTTATTTTTTTGGGTCTTGAAATGGCTTACACTGATACCGGTCTGTTTTTAACTCAGTCCAAGTATGCTAAAGACGTTCTTTTGTGTGTTGAGCTGTATGACTCTAAACCGATGAGTACTCCTCTAGCTCCCCATGAGTCTTTCACGACTAATGGGCCGTCTTTCTCGGATCCTACGTTATATCGGTCCTTAGTTGGCGCTCTCCAGTATCTGACAATTACAAGACCGGATCACTCCTTTGTTGTTAATCAAGTCTCATAATTTCTTCATGCTCCAACTCTTGATCATTTTCAATCCCTCAAGTGAATTCTTAGATATGTCAAAGGCACTCTTTCATTTGGTCTCACTTTTAGCTGGTCTCGTAAATCATCTATTATTGGGTACTCTGATGCAGACTGGGCTCACTGTTTGGTGACAAGACAGTCCACATATGGCTACTCGGTATTTTTAGGTGGAAATCTAGTGTCTTGGAGTGCTAAGAAGCAGCCCATTGTTTCCTGATCCAGCTGTGAATCTGAGTATCATGACATGGCTAGCACCGCTGCTGAAATTGTGTGGATCACACACTTGTTACGCGAATTGCATGCCTTACCGCCAGATTGAGCGACTCTACTTTGTAACAACAAAAGTGCTTTGTTCATGACTTAGAATCTTGTTGCCCATAAGCGTGCCAAACATATTGACTTGGACTATCATTGTAACACCCCAAGATTCTTATATTTGAGTATGTGCTAAAATAAATATAAAATCATAACTTTTAGTTTGTTAGAATGGTAACTAGGAGCATGAACCTAGTTAGAATACAAGTAAATACTTTAACTTAAGAATAGAATTTGCCATTTAAAATAATACACCAAACATGAGGGGCAAAATTGGGATAAAAGGAAAGATGAAATAATAAAACAAAAATTAAAGCCAAAACACACACACACACACACTTCAACCCAAAATTTAGTAAATTGGAAAGGAGAATAACGCTAAATCTTGTGCATAAACACAAATACATGATCATCTAAGCATGCTTAACAAGTGGTAAGTTGCAATTTTTGATTTGGTTGATTTTGATATGATGCATATGTATGAAATTGGCAAATTTCTGAAGTATGTTAGTGACATAGTGTTAATTGCTGAAGAATACATTATTAGAATCAATTGTGAATCCTAATTTGAATGAAACTGATATGTTTGTATGTTTTGATAGGAAGCCTTCATAAATCATGAAGTGGGTTTTCTGGTAATTGATCATAAGATAGAAGATTTTAGTTAGAACTATGATGTAAACTTGTCAACTAGAAGGTAGGATGAATGTTTGTGTAAATGTTTATTCGTACCGATGATTTGAGTAATTGGTAATTTATGCATGTATTGGAAAAAAATGTTGGTGTGTAAGAACAATTTCTAAACAACAATGATTATCGCACACCAAGTGCTCGATGAAATGCATTAGATGATAATTGTCTGAATAAGTGACAGCTATTAGTAAAATTCATGTTTAGAATGTGAGTATGCGTTGTATGTGGTGAAACGGATTCATGAGAACTAAAAGAAAATGAATGTGTTAAATGTAAGGAAGAAGGTTCTATTAGCACCATATCTTATTTAGATACTTTGTATTTTTGTAATAGATAACCATTGTAAATTAGGAATCTTTATTTTTTCCTAATTAGGTGCTAAGTTAGGTTTATGTTTCTTCCCTATATAAAGGGCCCTCATGTATTATTTCTGATCATCAATAATAGAAGACCATAAACACTTTTATGGTATCAGAGCCTCGGTTCTGAAACCCTAAATTTTTTTTCCGCCGACAGCCACATCAGAGCCTCGGTTCTGAACTTTTCCAGCCGTCAACCTCAGCCACATCAGAGCCTCGGTTCTGAACTTTTCCAGCCGTCAACCACATTCGGTCTCTTCCCCTGTCGCTATGCCTAAATCCGATACCCCTGAATCCTCTGATTCATCACCGAAGCAAACCCCACTCCATCCAGCCTATTCTATCACGAATATACAAACCAAAATTCGTACTTTTGATGGAGTAAAGGTTACTTATTCCTCATGGATCAAGTTATTCAAACTGCACGTTGTTGCATACAAGGTATCGAACCACATTGATGGAACTAAAGCCCCGGCGACAACTGATCCCACCTTCGACGCATGGAAAGAACTCGGCGCATTGGTGCTCCAATGGATATATAGCACCGTCTCCGACGACTTGCTAGTTCGGGTTCTCGAATCCGACTCCACTGCTCGGGACGCATGGGTTAAGCTGGAAAATATCTTCCTAAGCAACAAGAAAGCATGGGCCGCCGCTTTAGAAACCAATTTTGTCAACTTGACTCTTGCCGTGTGTTCTTCCATCGATGATTATTGTCAAAAATTGAAGGAGTTGGCTAACCAGCTTGAAGATGTTGATCAGCCAATCACTGAGTCTCGACTCGTCCTTCAATTAGTTCGCGGCCTGCCTCAAGAATTCGACACCACAGCCTCGCTTATCAACTCTAATAATGCCGATTAGGACCTCACAAGATCTATGCTCGCTGATGAAGTCATCCGCATCGAAGGTCGTCAGAACTCCGCATCCTCTGTCATGGTTGCTGCAGCCTCTTCTAATCAGGTTTCTCACCCAATTTATGGCCCGAATTCCCAGCCACAGCCTACTTATAATACGTCATCTCCTACCAATAACCGAGGACGAGGGCGCGGCCGTAACCAATGGAACCGAAACGATCGAGGTGCCGAGGCCGTGGATCTGGTCGCAGTAAAAAATCTCCAGCATGGACCAATCAGCCGCCTACTTATCCCACCTGGGCTTGGTGGAATGTTCCTCCTTGCCCCTACCCAACGCAACCAGCCTGGTATCCCAATCAGCCCACTTCTGGACCATCCGCACCGCCTCCTTCAGGCCCAAATCAGCCCACAACGGGCCCACCAGCCCCTCAGATCTTTTTTGCGCCTACGGGCCCAAACCCTACGACCCACTTCGGAAACCAGGCCCCTTCTAAAGGCTTCGATGAATTAAACCCGGCTGATCATCAGGCTGCCTTCTCAGCCATGCAACTCAATCAGCAACATCAGGATCCCGGGGTCATGGACACTGGCGCAGGCTCTCATGTCACCTTGAACTCAGGTATGATCTCTATTCCTAACTCGTATCCCGTAAACACTAAAATTCTTGTTGGCTATGGGCAATGCCTTCTAATACATGGGTCTGCCACTGGCTTTTACAAAATCTATAACCATACCTACATCCTACCAAATATTCTTTATAGCCCATCCGTCATTAAAACCCTGATTTTCGTTAGACGTTTCACCCATGATAATAATGTCTCTATTGAATTTGACCCTTTTGGTTTCTCTGTGAAGGATCTCAAAACTGGAAGCAGCCTTTCCCGCCACAATAGCACGGGGGACGTTTATCCAATCACACTACCACAACTTTCGCCACAAGCTTGTTTCATCACCACCACCTCTCTACCCTGGCATGATCGACTTGGGTATCCTGGCACTCAAGTTTTAGACATTCTTAGTAGTAAATTTAATTTTTTATGTAATAAAGACACGTCTTCTAGTTTTTGTAATTCATGCCTTTTATCTAATAGTAAACGTTTGCCTTTTTATACATCCAGTTCTTTCACTTTTTCACCCTTTGATATTATTCATTGTGACTTGTGAACCTCACCGGTAGTTAGCAAAATCGGGTATAAATATTACATGGTCCTCATTGATAACTTTTCACATTTTGTGTGGGTTTACCCATTAAAATATAAGTCTGAGACCTTTCCTACTTTTGTTAAGTTTCATCGTCTCATCCTTACCCAATTCAATCGCCACATCAAAACTTTCCAATGCGACTTGGGCGGTGAATTTGATAATAACATGTTTAAACAATTTGCCCAACAACATGGACTCCTGTTCAGGTTCTCTTGTCCACAGATATCTTCCCAAAACGGCCGGGCAGAACGGATGATTCGACGACTAAACAATATCATCCGTTCCCTCCTAATCCATGCCCACTTACCACCCACGTTCTGGGTTGAAACTATTCACACTGCCACTTACCTCCACAATATCCTGCCAACCAAACGACTTAATTTCTTCACCCCTACATTCACTCTTTACCTACGACACCCAACCTATGACCTTAGGGTGTTCAGTTGTGCGTGTTACCCCAATACTTCCGCCACCCAGCCACATAAATTACAACCCCGTGCCATTCGATGTATTTTCTTGGGTTACCCGCCCGATTTCCGTGGATACCGGTGTCTAGATCCTACCACGGGCAAGGTGCATATTTCCCGACATGTCACTTTTGATGAACAAACCTTCCCCTATACCATGCTCGCCCCCTCGAACATCTACTCTTTTTTAGACGACCCACAACCACTCATGTTTCAATTCGGGTCAACCCCTATGCCTAAACCTAACATTACAGCCCCATATACCTTCACTTATTATAGTCGTCCCCGGCCCAACCTGGCCCAGTCTCAACCGTTAACCCAAACCATCCCATCTCACCCCACATCTTCATAGCCTGCCCACTCCATCCCCGGCCAACCTCCACCAAATCCTAACATATCTACACCAGCCCCGACGCCTACACCTCGAACCAATACTCACCCAAAGTCTACTCGGTCCAAAACCGGGTTTATGAAACCACCCGTTTACCCGACTCTTCTGACCACCTCTATCTCCCCAATCCCCACCACTTATTCGAAAGCTTTTGCCGACCTAATTGGGTGCATGCCATGCAAACAGAATTTAATGCTTTACAGGAAAACGACACTTGGGAATTGGTTCCCCGTCCGGCTGACAGACCGGTTATTAGATGTATGTGGTTTTTTTCGCCACAAAGTTAAAGCAGATGGGTCATTGGAATGTTACAAAGCAAGACTGGTTGTTAATGGAAAATCACAGACAGTGGGGGTCGATTGTGATGATACGTTCAGCCCGGTAGTTAAACCGGCCACTATCAGAACTGTTCTTTCTCTGGCAGTCTCCCGTTCATGGCCTATTCGTCAGCTGGACGTCAAAAATTCTTTTCTTCATGGTCACTTGAACGAGACAATCTTTATGCATCAGCCTACGGGGTTCATTGATACCCGTCACCCTACTTTTGTTTGCCGGTTGAAGAAATCTTTATATGGCCTTAAACAGGCACCACGGGCATGGTACAACCGTTTTGGCTCGTATATTTTGCAGCACGGTTTTCGCAGCAGTGCTAGTGACAACTCATTATTTATTTATACCAATGGTGCCGACACTTCTTATTTGCTTTTGTACGTAGATGACATAGTTCTCACTGCGTCTAGTACTACTCTTTTAAATAATATTATTCAGGTCCTGTCATGGGAATTTACTACGTCTGATTTGGGTGCTTTGCATTATTTTGTTGGAGTCAAAGTTACATGGCACCAACATGGTTTGTTTTTATCTCAATCGCAATATGCGAAGGATATTCTGGCATAGGCATCTATGACTGCATGCAAGCCTTGTACTACACCGGTGGATTTATCCGCCAAACTTAGTGCTACAGAGGCTCCATTGCTTGATGGTCCTACTTTATATCGAAGCCTAGCAGGTGCATTACAATACCTCACGTTCACTCGTCCTGATATTTCGTATGCTGTGCAGCAAGTATGCTTATTTATGCATGAGCCTCGGGAGGCTTTCTTTGCTTTCATGAAGTGTATTTTTCGTTATCTTCAGGGAACTTTGGAGTATGGTCTTCGGATTGTTAAAAGCTTGTCGCACAAATTAATTGCCTATTCGGATGCTGATTGGGGTGGCTGCCCGGATTCTCGGCGTTCTACAAGTGGCTATTGCACTTTTTGGGTGATAATTTAATTTCTTGGTCTTCTAAAAGACAGGCGACGATTTCCCGTTCTAGTGCTGAGGCTGAATATCGCAGGGTCGCTAATGCTGTTGTCGAATCCACTTGGTTACGTAGTTTGTTGTGTGAGCTACATGTTCCCTTACAGAAAGCTACGGTTGTGTATTGTGATAATGTTTCAGCGGTCTACTTATCCGATAATCCAGTACAACACCAACGAACCAAGCATATCGAAATTGATATTCATTTTGTTCGAGAGAAGGTTCGTGTTGGTCATATACGGGTTCTTCATGTTCCTGCTGCACTTCAGTATGCTGATATCTTCACAAAAGGCCTTCCTAGGGAATTATTTCAGTCTTTTCGGTCCAGTTTAAGCGTTTGTACTTCGCCCGCTCAAACTGCGGGGGAATATTAGCACCATATCTTATTTAGATACTTTGTATTTTTGTAATAGATAACCATTGTAAATTAGGAATCTTTATCTTTTCCTAATTAGGTGCTAGGTTAGCTTTATGTTTCTTCCCTATATAAAGGGCCCTCATGTATAATTTCTGATCATCAATAATAGAAGACCAAAAACACTATTAGGTTCAAGTAATAAGAAGCCTCAAGGCTCGCAAGATCGAGGTACGCTACTTGTACAATTAAAGCTTTATTCATAGTAATGCTTATTGTTATATCTTGTGGTAATCGTAATACATGTACGAATGGTCAAGTGATTGACCCATTACAAACAGGTCAAACGAACTAGAATGCTATGTTAAAGAATGGTCAAGTGATTGACCCGTTACGAATAGGTCAAGCGAACTAGAATGCTATTTCAACGAATGGTCAAGTGATTGACCCGTTACGAACAGGTCATGTGAACTAGAATGTTAAGTTAAAGAATGGTCAAGTGATTGACCTGTTACGAATGGGTCATGCGAACTAGAATGTTAGGTTAAAGAATGGTCATGTAATTGACCCATTATGAACGGTTATGAACGGGTCAACCGAATCAATGATGATGATGACCAAGCTTGATTAAGTTCCACCCAATACTAACGGGACAAATATGTGAACGCCAAAGAAAATAAAAAGAGAAAGGAATGTAGAAGTAGTATAGTTTGTAAATGAGATATTGAATGGTTATATTGTTTGTTGGAAGTTTGAATTCCATGTTAGATGCATTGCATTAACTTAATGACAATTGTGATTGTTGGTAAATCTTTGTTTTAGTTGAGATGCCGGCTCGGAACGAACACACTACTCGACCATAAGCGCTTCCGGATTAAAATTTTCAACGGTCAAAACTTTTGTTATAAATTTTAGTTAAGTAGTTCCGTCATGTAAACATGTTAAACTCGTCCTTCGAAACTATATGTAATGTTCGACATTTTGTGGTTGTAAAAATGGTGTAAACTCGTAAATTTCGTTATGGTTTGCCAAGCTTTGCTTCTTTCTTTTGTCGAATTTAAATGGTCGACTAAATCTTAAATGGATGGGCTTAACAATCATTTCATTCGGGAACTTGTCAGCTCTGGGAAGCTTTACACAAAGTTTGTTTCAATCAATCTCCAGGTGACGGATATCTTCACAAAGAGTCCTCCACGTGTTCCTTTTGAGACTTTTCAATCGATGCTTCCGGTTGGACCGCCACCGTTTCGATTGAAGGGGTATTGGCTAATATTAGAGAATACTATAGTAGTTAATGTATTTTATTTATTTCCTTTTTTCCTTCTTAATTCATGGAGTAAATATTGTAACTATATCAGTATAAATACAACCTCAATCCTCAACTATGAAATTGACTCTTTCTTCACTCTACAAGATGTTCTTTTAGGGTAATTTTGATCTTATAGAATAATTTTGTAGAGTATCATAATTACTCTACAAATAATCTTGTAGGGTGATTTTGACTCTTCTTTCGGTCTACAAAATGATCTTTTAGGGTAATTACAACTAAGATAATTATGAAAATGCCACGCGTTTTTTTTTTTTACTTTTCTAAGCCTTTTGTACGTTTTGTACGATAAGATACTTTGTACGAGATCTTTACTCTCTCTCTCTCTCTCTCACATTTCTATATATATATATGCCGGTTATTGTACAAATTACCTTAACGTACGATGCGAACGGTATACAGTATCAACATGCGTTTTTTTAACATGCGAGTTTGGTTTTTTTTGAACAAGATGCGAAAAAAAATTTAACATGCGAATTTTTTTTAACATGCGATTTCAGGTTTTTTCCACATGCGAGATTTTCTTTCTAGGGTTATAACGTGCGAACTTGAAGTTGCGTACGCTCATATGTTAAGGTAAAATGTACAATACACTTTCACTATATATATATAGGGTCAGGATCATTTCAGAACCATAAATATTTACAGAACTCGCAGAACTCCTAATAAACAATCTTTTTATTTATATATTTTTATGTTTAGGATAATTTTATCATTTATTATGTGTATTTTTACGATTACATACATGTTAAGAGTAATTTTATCATTTTTATATGTAACTTTATAATTACACATATGTAAACTAGTTTTTTTACATATATGTAATTAGTTATGACACATATATATAATTTTGGCAATTAAACATATGTAAACTACTTTTAACATGTATGTAATTAAAGAAATACATATAATAGATGATAAAAAGATCCTAAATACAAAACTTATATATAAAATGATTGTTTATTAGGAGTTTTGAAAGTTCTGTAGTTATTTAGAGTTCTGAAATGAACTCAACCATATATATATATATATACACACATATAAATAGGGAGGGGCTCATGCGAGAACCACCTTTATTGTGAGAACTACGAGAACCAATGTGAACACAACCTAAAATAACTAAAAAAACGTAACCCCCACCCCCCCCCCCAAAAAAAAAACCCTAAACCCCCCCCCTCGAAAAAAAACCTAACCCCCCCCCCAAAGCTAAATGCTAAAAACTAAAACCCCCAAAAAAAACCTAACCCCCCCCCCCCCACCCACCAAAAAAAAACCTAAACCCCCTCCCCCACCCCCCAAAAACCTAACCCCCCCCCCCCCCCAAGCTAAAATGCTAAAAACTAAACCCCCAAAAAACCTAAAAAAATCTAAAAAAATAAAAAAAATCTAAATTTTTTTTAATATTTTTTATGCTCAAATCGCTACTTTTAGTGGCAAAAAAAAAAATTTTTAAAAATTTTTTTTTTTTAAAAAAAAAAATTAAATTTTTTTTTTGTTTCGAAAAGTAGCGATTTTTATATAAAAAATATTAAAAAAAAAAATTGTGTGATTTTTAGCTATTTTTAGGCATTTTTGGTTGTGTTTACATTGGTTCTCGCGGTTCTCGCAATAAGAGGTGGTTCTCGCATGATCTTCTCCCTATATATATATATATATATATATATATATACACATATATGTGTGTGTGTATATATATATGTATATATATGCAGGGGCGAAGCTTCTTGAGGGTGGGGGGGGGGGGTCGCCCGACCCCCGGGATTTTTCGCTCAGTAGTGTTATATATGTAGTTTTCGTATAGAAATTTTTGGATATATACGTTTTTACCCCCCGATTCTATAGAAATTTTTGGGTATATATGTTTTAGCCCCCTCCGTTTTCTCCGGCAAGCTTCGCCACTGTATATATGTATAAGGGATGGATCATAAGAAAACTAGTTTAAATGAGAAAACCAAAAAACTAACTAAAAAAGCCTAAAAAACATAACAATTTTTTTTTACATTTTTTATAAAAAAATCGCTAGTTTTTATACATGGAAAAAAATTTCAAAAAAAAAAAATAAAAATTTTTTTTTTGTTGTATTACACATGTGCACTATTACGGATATAGTGCACATGTGTAGTACACATATAATGCACGTGTACACTACAACAAAAAAAAAATTATATATAAAAAGTAGCAATTTTTTTATAAAAAATTGTAAAAAAAAAAATTCTGGTATGTTTTTTGGCTTTTTTTTTAGGTTTTTTTAGTTAGTTTTCTAGTTTTCTCATTTAGATTTAGATGTAGTTTTCTCATGATCCTCTCCTTATATGTATATATATATATATAGGGAGAAGATCATGCGAGAACCACCTCTTATTGTGAGAACCGCGAGAACCAATGTGAACACACCAAAAATGCCTAAAAATAGCTAAAAATCACACAAATTTTTTTTTTTGATTTTTTTATTATTTTTTAGGTTAAAATCGCTACTTTTCGAAGCCAAAATGGCTTCGAAAAGTAGCGATTTTAACCTAAAAAATATTAAAAAAATCAAAAAAAAAAATTTATATTTTTTTTTATTTTTTTTTATTTTTTTAGATTTTTTTTATTTTTTTAGGTTTTTTGGGGGTTTAGTTTTTAGCATTTTAGCTTGGGGGGGGTTAGGTTTTTGGGGGGTGGGGGAGGGGGGTTTAGGTTTTTTTTTTTTTTGGGGGGGGGGGGTAGGTTTTTTTTAGCTTGGGGGGGGGGGTTAGGTTTTTTGAGGGGGGGGGGGGGGTGGGGTTAGGTTTTTTTAGCTATTTTAGGTTGTGTTCACATTGGTTCTCAAGGTTCTCACAATAAGGGTGGTTCTCGCATGAGCCCCTCCCATATATATATATATATATATATATATATATATTATTTACTTATCAATCATTTTCTCAACTATTTTTCTTTATTTTTTCCATTTATTAATAACTATTTAGTATTTTATTGATCTAACTCTATGCAATACACATGTATTTAACATAATAATAAATAAAAAACAAAGTAAATGGTTATAAGTAAATAATACATCCAAAGTTCATTAATAAAAACATATCTTGACGACGGTATGTATTAACCGATTACATTATATTTTATTCAATCCGTGTAATACACGTGGTTTTAACCTAGTTATTTAAAATATATATTTCTTAAAAACCATGACTCTGCAAGTTACATATTGAAAATACTTTTTATTAAAAACAAAACAAACTTAGCTATCGAACCTATCAGTATTTGTTTTTATGGTTTCTATCCTTGTAAAATATGGTATTGATATCTTTTTGATCATATAAAGACTTTATTTTTTTATGGTCTTCGACACAAGTAAAAACATGTGTCGATATCCTATTGAACATCTCACAACTTTCTATTTTTAGTTTTTCTTTCGGTTGTTACACCGGTATTGTAACCAACTAAACCAATACCGACTGAAACTGAATTCTCATTTTATCGTTTGAGAGAATCCCACTAGTATACAATTTATATAGCATAGGTCAGAACACAGTATATGTATAATTTTGATGGTGTATGGACCAGAAGTCATTTAAAAAGCTAAAATATATAAACAAAAACCAACTAAGATGCATGTAAAGCATCAATACTAAAAGAAAATATATACTTGCTTGCTGATGTATTACTACTTTACTGATTTGTCATGAAAAGGATTCAGAACTTGCAGGAAAAGATTATGATTTGTAATGAAGAAAAGAGAAATACTATGTTAAACTTATCTATACTACTATAAAACACATTTGACAAGTGTAGTCTTGTAATTTACTTTCCATTTTAAATTTGTAAGACAAGTTTGATGTATAGAATAAAAATGTTCTATGCCATAGTTCTTATTTTGCTTACATTTCTCCTAATTAACACATTATATTTCTCCTAATTAATACATTATTTAATAAACTTCTGATAATTAATACATTATTTATGTACGTATATAATAATTTCAATCATATATGATAGTTATATTATGGTGTGTGTAGAGTGTATGTGCGTTAGGTATGTGTGTGTGAGGTGTGGGTGTATGTATGTGTGGGATGAAGGGTTTCTGGAGTTTATGGGGATCCCGACCAGTATAAATAGTGTTTTCAACTTGTCATTTTAACTTCGAAATTTTCCCAATTTAAATTATTTTATATCATTTTAATAGTTTTTTTTTTTTGAAGGGTGACTTTCTATGTACAGGACCTATTGGTCACCGGGTTCATGTCGATGACAATCCCCTTCAGCCCCGCTCTTCCGGACGCGATGTTTGATCGGGCCCCGGCCGTTGCACAAGCTGACCTTCGCCCGGAAACCATACTGCCCCCACACGAGAGACTCGCTGAGGTAACAGCTGGGTAAAACCGGGTTGCCCTCAAGACCGCACCATGCCTCGGTAGGTACGGTCCATCATTGGGACGTCCTCCCCCAGAATTGCCGCAGCCGGGTTTCGAACCTGTGACCTCCCAAAGGAAGACACAAGCCCAACCACATGAGACCAACTGGGCTGGGGAGAGGACATCATTTTAATAGTTGTAGCAGGTGCACAAATTATGGGTCAATTCTTTATTTAATTTACCTTCTTTATAAATGATTTCTTAAAAACCTACGTATTACCTAACTCTTGTAAGTTAGTGCATTTGTTGATATGGTCAATTCTTTATTTAATTTACTGTCTTTATAAATTATTTCTTAAAAACTACGTATTACCTAACTCTTGTAATTCTTTATAAATTATTTCTTAAAAGCTACGTATTACCTAACTCTTGTAAGTTATTGCATTTGTTGATATGGTCAAATTTTTATTTAAATTACTTTCTTTATAAATTATTTCTTAAAAGCTACATATTACCTAACTCTTGTAATTCTTTATAAATTATTTCTTAAAAACTACGTATTACCTAACTCTTGTAAGTTCTTGCATTTGTTGATATGGTCAATTCTTTATTTAATTTACTTTCTTTATAAATCATTTCTTAAAAACTACGTATTATCTAACTCTTGTAATTCTTTATAAATTATATCTTAAAAGCTACGTATTACCTAACTCTTGTAAGTTATTGCATTTGTTGATTTGGTCAATTCTTTATTTAATTTACTTTCTTTATAAATTATTTCATAAAAACTACGTATTACCTAACTCTTGTAAGTTATTGCATTTGTAAATATTAAAATATACACAATTTTGAGAATTAATTATTTTATTCTTATTACTCATACAAAATACTTTTTATTAAAAAGTTATTGCATTTGTTGATATTAAAATACATACAATTTTGAGAATTAATTATTTTATACTTATTACGCATACGAAATACTTTTTATTAAAAACAAAAAAAAGTATTGTTATAAAGCTAAATAAATAACTTCTAGCATATTGCAGTTAAACTAACAGCTCGTAATGATAACACCCCACAGGCCATAGTGCCACACCGTCAATCCACCAGTAGATTTTCATGGGTAAAATAACAAATTGGAAAGGCCCGGTATCACTCGGGTTGGTGGTGTCCAGTAGCAAAACAAAACATTTTAAAACACTTAAGTGTGAGATCTTCAAGTCTTACAAGATACAAGAAATTTACCGTTTAAAAAAAATATAGCACATGTTAGACAAGATGATTATATCGCTACAATACCGAAAGATATAATTAATATACACAGGCTATACCAAGATGCATGCAAATCATGAGTACATGAAGGGTCTAGAATACCTGCCGGCCTGCGTGGTATCTTGCAACTTTCTCTTCCGATCTTCTGTTTTTGGTAAAGAAAAGGAATATGAGATGTGGAGAAGAAAATGGGAACAAATGGCCAAGTTATATAAGACTATCTAATTAAAATATCATTATTGTTGTATATAATAATGTTGGTTTTCTTAAAATGTCATGCTGTCTAGGCTGTATATAATAATATTAGTTGTGGGCCTTAATACTAGTGATCACTATCTTGTAGAATAGACATGTAAACAATACATATAAACATTTTTTTTTTCGGTTTAAAACAAAATAGAAACCTTAGGGTATATCAAAAACCGAAACTTTTAAAAATCAACTCAAAACAAAACAACCACCTGTAGCAAAATCTCGCTGGATTCCGAACCTCCACAAAATTCAATTTCCATCCATATCCGTTTAACATCGAACACAGGCATAAATAAATATGATACCCCAGACTTAATACGAAGTCTTCCAACACAAATTAACATCAACTTCCTTCTGTTCCACTCGTCTGCGTTTGGATGGAATTCTTTTAACTCAGGCCACCTCCGACTTCCGATCTTCATAAGTAAGACTCTGGTAGGCATTCCGTTTGCTTTATCTCGATAAGCAAAAGCCCTAATCTAATTTGGAGTAAACATACATAATTTTGTTGAATTTTGGAGTTCATGGATTAGGGATGGTTAGTTGGGGAGATGATAACAACAGTGTATCTTTAAATAAAGAATACTGAAATCACTAGTAGCTAAGTTGGTTCCGTGTGTGCATGTTGATACACGTTAGGGGCGCGGGTTTGAAACCGGTATCCCCTTTACTTTTCGTATCTATATTTATTTTAAAGCCATTTGAATAGGTTTTGTTTATCATAAATCCAGTTAGCAACATAATGCAACTATTTTATTAAATAAAAAATAAATAGAATACTTAATTGTTTATTTTGTAAATCCTAATTTAAAGCTTGAAAAAAAAAAAAACAATAGTTAATTACATACTCAGTCCTTGTGGTTTACACAAACTAACAATCTAAAGTATTAATAGTTTAAAATCACTTTCTGTAGTACTAACTTTCCATTTTTTAACATGTGAGGGGTATTAATTACATAGTTAATTACATAGTTAGTCCTTGTGGTTTACACAAACTAATAATCTAAGGTAGTAATAGTTAACCAGGGAATTAACGTTAATATCACCACATGTTAAAAAATGGAAAGTTAGTACCCTAAGAAGTGATTTTAAACTATTAGTACCTTAGATTGTTACTTTGTGTAAACCACATGGACTAACTATGTAATTAACTCAAAGACAAATTATATTATTTAGAGTAAACTGCCATTTTGGTCCTTGAGGTTTGGTCATTTTTGTCACTTTAGTCTAAAACTCAAAACTTTGAATAGGGGTCCATGTGGTTTCAGTTTTATTGCCATTTTGGTCCAAAAGTAAAATCAGCTCAGATTTCTCAAATAAAATCCTAGTATTTTGTTCTTTTCCTCAGTGGCAAAATAGTCATTATAAGTTTTATTATAACAATTTTAATTAAAATAATAAAATTTAATATTGTGCTTTGACCTTATAAAACAGTTCCTTCAAACATCATCTTCTCCAAACTCACCCTCTACCCCATTTCTTCTTCATCTCTCATCAAACCACCAGCACCACCGTCGCATCTGCCTAGATTTCGGCGCCTCATAATCATCATCCATGACCCCCCACCCTTCAACATCTTATCCACCCAATTCACAAAACCCTTCAATCTCCCCCAAAACCCCGAAATCATGAACCTTTTCACCCAACAATGGAACAACGGAGGGCACTTTCCTCCCAAACAGACCAGCTCTCCCTCTACAACTAACCAAACCCACAACAAAAACATGGGTTCAATCCCACAACTCTCCCGCCACAACCACCATCACCACATTCTTTCGACATTGACCCACTGTTGCAACACCTCATCCATCTCTCATCTCTGCCGCCTTCCGCCACCACCCACAAGCAGAAGCCTATCCAATCTGTGAAAACAAGCAATACCCATATGCTAAATACAAGTAATTTGTCAAGAGAATATGGATTCAAGAATACCCATTTCAAGAAAAGTTGTACAAGTTCAGTTCTTACTCTTGAAGATCCAAAGTCTTTGGATGTTGATGATGTTGAAAAGTCTCTTGCTTTTCTTTCAAAAGAGGGTAAGTTTGTGTTTGGATTGTATTTTGGAATAGTCTTAATCTGGTTTGAATGTGTTTTTGTATTCTGCTAAGTTTAAGTTGGTTGAGGTTGATTTAGTTAGTGTTATTAAGGGTTTGGATCTTTTAGGCAATTGGGAAAAAGCTCTTTGTTTGTTTGAATGGATGGTTGAGTGTTCAAAGAGTGGTCAAAGTTTGAATCTTGATAATCAAGTTGTTGAATTGATGGTGAAGATATTGGGTAGGGAGCCACAACATAGAACGATTTCGAACGTGTTTGATAAGTTTGATGTCTTTGATGTTGTGGATTGTTTGCTTGATGTTCGGGCTCTCACTACGATACTCCATTCGCATTCGTGTAGCCGGAAGTACCATAAGCGCGATTCATATGTTTAAGCGGATGAAGGAACATGGACTTTCGCTGGAATAGTGAGATTACGGTTAAAGCACAATATTTAATTTTATTATTTTAATCAATAATTGTTATAATAAAAATTATAATGACCATTTTGCCCATAAGGAAAAGGACAAATTACCAGGATTTTATTTGAGAAATCTGAGCTGATTTTACTTTTCGACTAAAATGGTAATAAAACTGAAACCACAGGGACCCAGATTCAAAAGGTTTGAGTTTTGGACTAAAGTGATAAAAGTGAGCAAACCTCGGGGACTAAAATGGCAGGTTACTCTATTATTTATAAACTTAACAGTTAAAAAAAGTAAACCTTTAAATGTTTTATTCTTCCTTTCAAATAAATAGAATAGAAACAGAAAACACTAATTTAACTACATAAAAGTTATTTTTATAAAATTCTACTTATATTTTTATAAATCTACATTTATTCTATAAAAGTTATTTTTTGTTATTGAAACAATAAAAGAAGAAAAAAAAATGAAGTTAGAAACTTTAGTGTATTATCATTATAATAACTAGTATTATAACCCCGCGCGTTGTGGCGAGAAACTTAGGTGCTGTTTGTTTTTTCTGTGGGAAAAGGTCTGCAGTCTGCGGACCACATTTGCAGGCATCTACAGGAGAAGAGGTGGACCAAATGTCTGCAGTCTGCAAGGAAAAGAGGGTTTGTTTTTTTTTTATTTTATAAAAACATCTTCTTTTCTCAGACACACACAAACACACTTTCACACACACCTCCCTCGATCTCTCTCCTCTCTGCCTTCATCACCACCACCAAGCACCACCGTCACCACCGTCACCACAAACCTCCCCCGTCGCAACCACCCACCCCCGTCACACTCTCCTCCCTCGATCTCTCTCTCTCTGCCTTCATCACCACTGTCACCACCGTCACCACCGATCTCCGATGATGAAGATGATGGCCTCCTGCTGCTCCCTCTCTCTAGTCTCTACGGTATCTCTCTCTCATCGATTTGGGGGTTTGTTCGATTTAGGGTTTCGGTTCAAGCACCACCACAGATCTCCGATCTGGTAGCACCATCGATTTGGGGGTTTGTTCGATTTAGGGTTTTGGTTCGATTTGGGGTTTTTGTTTCCCATCGATGATGATGATGATGATGATGATAACAGATGATAACGATGATGGTGTCGGAGCAGGGGTGTCGGGGGTGGAGGTGCTGGCGGAGCAGGGGTGTCGGAGGTGGAGGTGGCGCCAAGAAGAGGTAAACGTCTGCGAGGAGAAGACTTGGGTCCATGTCTGCTCCAAGAAGAGGTCTCGCAGACCTTTTTTAATGAAAGGTCTGCGAGAAAACAAACAAGCTGCAGACATCAAACGTCTGCGCGCGTCTGCGTCGCGCAGACATAAGTGGCCAGAAGTACTTCTGGCCAAAAAACAAACAGAACCTTAGTTTATCATCAATCATAGCTACCAAGCATGAGACTAATGTTATATGTGATAATACCAAATATAACACTATCTATTATATGTTGATCCAAAAATGTAGTTAGCCAGCCTTCTTGTTCTTCGAGAATTAGAACTTGAAAATTGATGCAAGCATTTGGTGTCCCACCCAGGGTTGCTCACCTGTGTATCCTTAATCCAAATTGTCACGAATGTGTTAAGAACACGGTGAATGACTTGAACCCATGGCCCGCCCGTGAAACATAAATGCTTTTACCACCAATGAAGTTGTGTCCCACCCAGGGTTGCTCACCTGTGTAATCTTAATCCGAAGTGGTACGAATGTGTTAAGAACACGGTGAATGACTTGAACCCATGGCCCGCCCATGAAACATGAATGTTTTTACCACCAATGAAACATGCATCAAGTGTTCAACATTTTTTTTTTTGTAAAAATACATAAAGATCGATGAAGGTTAAACATGTCTAGCCACAATTCTATATATATAAATATTATTCACTTAATCTTACCGATACGGGTAATCATCATGCTTCAAAAAAAACACATCACATGTCACAAGACAACTTCTTACTAAAAAAGCACAGTCGCGAAGGGTACAGGTGATTTCAATGATGATCTACACTGTAAAAAAAAGCATTAATGGTTGTACATATTAAGAATGCATGAGCATAAATATGTATGAAATTCTTATTTTGGAAAACAATGTTGTAAGACTTATTATCTAGGAAGCATAAACCAGTTTTTATGAAAAGCTAACAGTTAGAAGTCAGAAAGTACTCAATCTGTAGAACCCATTTTTCGTATGTTCTGAGTTACGAGTAAAACGGATCAACAAAAGCTGACATATGAAGTTTACTTAACGCTGCATGATCATTTGACCGGAGAGTCGTTGGATGTGGTGCTAGCATGCAAACAGGGATGATAACTTGTTCTAAGTGTATAATCTTACATAAAAACTATGCAATATAGGGTCAAAAGAGTCATTTTATAGAGAATCTATTAAATCCATCTTTGTCAATTTAAACTAACCAACGCCAAATTGCCTTTTTTCTGGTTTTGACATTAGACACCATTTTTACAAAAAAATTACTATTTCAATTCCTTGATCACCTTTCATAATCTACACACATTCTATTAACTACTTTTAACTCATTTCCATTAGTTTATATGCATTGAAAGTTCTCTTTTTAAAATCACCAGTCCAGTCAAGCCTACGTATTTTATCAAAAATAAAAGAATTCAGTTCTTGATTTAACTATAATTAATAATTATCTATGTTATATACGAAGTATATGAACCAACAAACACTCATCAAACACTCTAGTTCAAGAATCCGTTCTAATTGAGTTTGATGAGTTCCAATAGCTTCTGAACAGTTTAGATGACAAACTTAAACCATTATACATCATAAAAATATAAATAAATCTTACAATTCGATATTTCGTACAACCGTACATTCACCTGATTCTTTGTTTCTTTATGATTTCCAATAGTTCTTTGGCTCCTATGATTTCATAATCATCTAAATTTCCCATAAGATGTTCAGGATGCTATATAGAATAAAAGAATTGCAAGTTAACGACCCGTTCAATCGAATTCAGACAGTCACTCATTACACAAATAAGCTTATGTATATGGCCAAGGCCAGATCATGTATTTATATTATAAGTATAAAACCAATTGATCAATATTGTATGTTATATATTCATATGCTATAAGAAGAAAATTGGGAATGAAAATTGTACCTCAATGTCGATATATCATTATGAGAAAAGTCCAAGCTAGGTGAGCGACATCAAAAGTGTATCTTCTACAATTTTTATGTTCCTTGTACTGAAAGTCATATAATTATAAATTAATAACATGAAAAAGTTTAGATATATGATATATAAACGACATGAAGTTGGATAACATTATAACTATTCACCTTTTCCATGATGTAGCCAATGTCAAATAACCAACGACTAAACCAAAATCCGTAAGTGAGAGTATGTGGATCATTCTCCAAATCAACATACTAATGATGATACCCATGGATAGTCACCCAATATATTGGATCCCTAAAAAAATCAGAGTCTTTTGTTAGTATTACAAGCCAATTATGTACAATAATGTATATCCAAAAGGAGTGACCAGAAAGAATTAACCATTCGCAAACCAAATTAAAAGGGTTAGATCAGACCTGGATAGCTTGAACTCCCAATTAAGCACATGTGTATTCAAGCCATTTAGGTAGCTTAAGACTATGGTGCGCTAGAAGCATGTGGTAACACATGGTTATACCCAATATCCCAGTTAAAAGGTATAGCATAAATGCTATCAAAAAAGCATCCCAATCTAATTTGATAACAAAATATTGAGTTCAAGCATGATGGATTACATGTGTACAAGTTTGCATTAAAATTACTTCTATAACATAGTACTCTTCCAATTCAGTTTAGAAACACAGATTCAATAGCTTAAATAAACTATACACCCCAAATCATATCAAAACTAGGGCAGCCCCTAAAACTCAATATCACATATACATACTCACAAATACAATTACACCCATCTTCAATCAACAATCATAATCAAACAAAAACACATAAATAATCATACCAGTTAACTAAATCAAAAGCAACTCCTCTAATCATACCATAGATCAATGTACGCACAAAGCTGAAGCTGACTCAACTGAGATAGAAAAATGTGTCTACCGTGGCACACAGCAGCCGGATCTCCGATTCCGACCCACCGCTTTCGCAAAACCCCTGTGTTTAAAATCCGGAGTATAGGACGATGTTCACCGACGTAGGCGCAGGAGCACCGTGCATCTTCATCTCTCTATTTCTTTAGTTGTGAAACAAACCTGAGCAGCAATGGTTCACCTGATTCAGATTCAAACACCAGCAAACACATATCAAAATATATCTTTAAGCCTAAATTAAGTGATGAGGTGAATAAAATTAGCGTTACCTGTGGTGTCTCTAGAAAAGAACGCAGTCAGTTGAAGAAGGCAGGAAACCCTAATTGTGAACCCTAACACAGCCATCGGTGTTTCATGAGCAAACAAACATCGCCGCAGACCACCTGATCGACCAAACCCAGCGAAGGTGGGTATTTGACCACAACAAATACATCAAATCAAAGACGCAATCGATCGTTTTAGAGAGAGAAACATGATGATCTTCAAACAAAGACCGGTCATCTTCAACCGGGAGAAAATCAGAAGAGAAAATCAGAAAAAAGAAGGTGCCGTGGGTTTTTAATGGGTGTTTCTTTATGCGTGGCTGCTGTGGCATAACATTAACAGAGATCGGACATATGTTTTAAAAACATGCGGCCCAATGGAAATGGGCCAGACAGATGTCTGCCACTATTCATTTCCAAAACTTTATTAATAGATATTAATATTAATAATAGATATTAATATTAATAACCTTTACAACAATCATATAGTAAAACATAAACGAACATGGTCTAAAAATTTTATATTATACATTAACAAGTTATTATAATGTATCATAAATTATTAATGCTCAAATTTATATTCATAATAAATAATAAAATATATTATGTGTGATCAATATGATTTAAATTGAAATCTTACGGACAAAAAATGGACATTAGAAAAAAAATATATCAATATCAAATGGACTAGAAAAAAAAAATATCAATATCAACTAATTACTTTACTTGGGTGGGGTTCCGCTACAAAGTCCATTTTTCCTACAAAGTGTACAAAGTCTTAAAACACCACAATTTTAGCCATAAAACACACTCAAAACCCACAAATAACATAGTGAAGATCACTAAAACACAATACGCAAACCCTAACATTCCTTAAAAACTTCAAACACACCATCGTACAACTATGAATATAAAACACAATATGATAATTAAATTAAAACACACTAATGTTAGCCATTCGATAATCAAAGCCTTATCATTCAAAAGACAACACAAAACCCACAAATATGGTGTTTTAGTAATCTCCACTATGTTATTTGTGGGTTTTGAGTGTGTTTTAAGGTTGACATTATGGTGTTTTATGACTTTGTACACTTTGTAGAAAAAATGGACTTTGTAGCCAACTCCCACCCTTACTTTATATATCTTATAAAACACATGGTAGATGGTTCCGGTCATGTCATTTTCACATAAGTCTCAACCTTAAAAATTTTAAAATTTTTACTTAATAACTTCACAGCTTAAATTCTATAACATTTCAATTCTTTTGTTTAAATTAGTTTTACGACTTTACATGACAACGTGTGAGACATTATATGTATGCCTAACCACGTTAATGTCACCAACTTAATGTGTGTAATAAAGTAAAATGTAAACCATTTCAATTCTTTTGTTTAAATAAGTCATGTCACACGCGGGTATCACACGTTAATGTTATCATCGTAACAAGTGTAACGACGTCGCAAACACGTTGTTGCCGCCGCAACGCGCGACATGAGTCAAAAATCTAGTTACTATTATAGTCAAATGAAAATGAAGTTGCTTTTATATTTTTGTAACCTTCGTTATTTAAAAGTTCTCACCTTGTAGAAATATAAGTGATGTTGTGTGTGCTAAAGTGACGCTAATGAATGATTGTTATTTTAACTTTAAGCATGGAAGACATATATAGTTAATTAGAGTTAAATATCACGATGTTCGTTTGTTTCTTTTTTTTATGAATTCTATTCCTGGTGAATGCATGTGTTACTATGTCAACCTTTACGATAATATCATTCTATTCATGCCATCTATAGACTGTTTGTTTTTTCGAAGACGTTTTATTAAAAACGTCTACGCGAGCTCTTCTTGATTCAGACTTAGCCCAGCCACTTCTAAGATCTTCTAAAGTCTGCAGAGGGTTAAGCACTACCACCCACCACCACCGTCCACCAACACTATCGTCCATCACTCACCACCGTGCATTACCACCGTCCATCACCACCACCACCCACCACCGTTCATCACCACCACCACCCACCACCATTTACTACAACCACCGTCCACCACCACCCATTGTCCACGTCCACCACCACATTTTGTTGGATGGTAGATTATATTTCTCTTTTATCAAACAACATGCAGTCTAGCAGTATCAAGGTTTATAAAAAAGGTGTTTCTCTTTATGTGGTTAGGGTTCAAGTCAAACATGTCACACCCCAAAATATCAGAGCTGGCGTGACTGGACCGGTATCTTCATTGCACAGCGGAAGCAAATAAGCTAAGACTTCTAGGAAATGAACGCTGCTAAGTGCTCGAATTCCCATGGGTTCTCCTAGTCCAACCGTTCCATAGTTTTGGAAAAAAATGTCACCTGAGAAAAAACATGCGAAAAATCAACATAAAGTTGAGCGAGTTCATAGTTTGTTTGTAAAACATTTGGAATCAATCTTTTTGAATAACCGGTTTTTAAAAGTTGTGAAGAAAATTAGTAAAATCATTTTCTCGACATCTTGTATGAAAACTATGAGTCTAGCCCACTAGGGTCTTTGTAAGCAGGACCAACCCGTCCTCTTACTTGTACATAAGTTGGAAACGTTACCCAAGTTTGTAAATCCATGTAGTATGAGTTTGCGTCGAATGAATATTAAAAACATATGAAAGTTATAGTGTTGTAAGTTGGTATATAAAGCGTCTATGAACATGTTGATCATTAATGTTTCGCGAGGACATTAATATATGCGACGACATAGGAGGTACTCAACCTGCGTAGGCAATTTAAGTGTCGAACTCTCGACAATGGACACAACAGCACTCTAGTGGTCACCCCTGGACCGTGAGTGGGGCTCGCCCGTACCCATTAGATCTAACCTTTGTTCCTTGGTCCTCAAAAGGATTAATGGCACCTCAGTTACAGCCTATGCTCACATGATCTAAGAGTTCATTCCATAACTTAATCATACCTAAGTTTGACATGTATCCCCCCCCCCCCCCCCCGAAAGTTGTAAACCGAAACATTAAAAGAAAAGGGGGACATGAACCCACTGGGTTGTCTCGTTTTGCGTACGCAGACAAACCCAGTCCCGTTATTGTAACTAGGACATTCCCGTCTCTAATCATGAAAATCATGCACGTTTCGTAAATACGCGTGTGTTTTGTAAAACCGGTATGTTTAGTCTAAATCGTTCGTAAACCATTTAAGTTCCTTGAAATCCACTCGCAAAACGGTTTAGGAGTATGAGTTTTCGTTCATTGAAAATTTGTTTATTTATGCAAAACTTGCATGTCTTTCCACCCCCGAAAACATTTGTAAAAACGTAAAACTAGAAAAAGTGGGGGTTATGAACTCACCTTGACATTCCTGTGCAAAGCTAGCTTAGTGTGATTCCGTGATGTCATTCCAAGAATGTGAACTCGCTAGCGTGCAAACTAAAGCATTCCTAATCAAGGAATAATTATAAGTTTCTAATTAAATCGACGTAGTTAAACTACGTGTCCGAGCTCTACCGAATCGTTAACTAAATGATTCTATTAAGGTGCTATCTTGATTTAGAATAACCATTCTATAGTTGACTGATCCCGTTTTTAATCGGGATAAAACTAAGTCTTGCAATTTTACTAATAAAGACACTCTTATAAACCCCCTTTTTTTTTTTTCATAACATGAGGGTTTTATTTCCAAAGTCAAAGGTAAAGTATGGTGGGAATGGGTTGTTCATTGTGGGGATCCCATTTAGGTCATAAAACCATGAAGGTGCAAATATATAATGTAAGACCATGAGTATACAAATATATTTACAGAAGTATTTTGCGAAATAAATTATTGTCGCAAACTTTTAAAAATAAGGAGGAAATATAGTACAAGCATCCGAGTTTTGTTAACTTATAGCGTCGTCAAAATAAGTATGTCTTTATATGTATTTTATAGGAAAGATTCGGATTTTTACGAAATTCGGACAGATTTTCCTCTGTTTTTGGAATAACCCGACAACTCAAGTTGTCGTCATTTGTCAAAACTCAACAATTGTCAACTAACAATATATAGGTAATTTCCGTCAAGCGCCAAATCGTAAATAATAACTAATGTATAAGCGTTATTTAATCGGGTCGAGCTCGGTCGCGTAACAATATAAGATCTATAACTATATAATTTGAGATTTCGCGTCGATTAAATTTTAGCGAATCTTCGTGCCGTTTCGTCGAACCGCGTTGACTGACTTTGACCCAGCGTTGACTGTGGTTGACCCGAGTTGACCAGTTTGACTGTTTGACCACGTTTGATTGGTTTGACCTGCTGGGTTGTGTTGAACCGGGTCGAACCATACTGAGTTGGCTCGGTTTGACCGAATCAAACCGAGTTAAACGAAACCAACTCTAGCTTTCGTTAACTGAACTTGCATCTTGACCCGAACCGAGTTGAACCGTGGTCGCCTGAATCTGACCCGGAGCCGAAACCTGAACCCGAGAACTGTATAACAACCATCACCATCACGTTACCAACACTTGCTGCCCCTAATCCTTGTATACGCGAACCCGATCCAAAAACCGAAACATTATTACTCAGGGAAAGAACGAAAAAGAATAACTAAATAAGATCTGAGAGAGCTCACCGGAATCCGCTGCCGTAAAACCCACCGCCACCGGCAACAGTCGCCGGAAAACGAGTAGCCGGCCGTGGAACCAAGCACCGCCATCAGCCATCATCATTCTCATCGTCATCGGGTCATCATCAGAACAGAAAGATAACAAATCCATGTCGATTAATGTAGGACATCCGTTTACAAAATAAATAAAATCTTATAAACAATATTATGATTGCAATACATAAATAAGAAATACATCAAACTGAAATGAATTATAATAAAAAATAAACTAAACCAAGACCTGATTACAAAGAATTAGTAACTGAGGCACGTGAAGATCACGTTTCCCTTAAAACAGATTTCGGGTCACCCAGGTGAACCCGTCTGTCTCCCAGGGTACAACAGCCGAAGCAGTTAGTACTGCCGGGGCTAGCCTAGCACCTGAAGACGTACCTGAAACGAGGACGAGGATTTCTTTCATTGACGGGAATGAATGATCGTTGGTGCTGCAACTCATGTAGCAGTAAGAGCTAGACCGTTTATCAGTGAGAGTGGTTTTCTGGTGCTGGTTCGGGTTGCAGGTTTGCAAGTTCTGGGTTCTCCTATTCTGCATGCAATCAGGTCCTTATATAGGATTTAGCAGACGCAGTAGGTGTGTGTGGACACAGCCGGGTCAACAGGCAGTGGCGGCTAGGTGTGGATAGGCTGGTCGGCAGACGGCGGCGGCTGCAGCCATGCATGCGCGTGTGGACAGGCTTGTCGACAGACGGTAAGTTCACATGTAGGCGCCGGCCAGAACCTTCAAAAATCATAAGGCGGCTCTCAAGCGGCTCGCGGCGATGCGAGTGTGCGAAGTGCAAAGTGCGCCATCAAAACGCCACATTACGCCCATCGCCCCGGTCCCGGTCCCAAGCCCGTGCCCGGGCGCGGGCGCGTTAGGGCCCTTACGGGCCCTCCGGCTTGCCACTGGGTGTGTCCCACTTGTATAGAAGATACTCTCTTCCTTACACTCCTTATTATAAACCACTCTCCTTTTCTTCATCCCACCAATGTGAGACAAAACTCAAGTTTTTCAAATAATGCTCTCTCTAAATTATTTTTATTTAATGAAAATACAAAATTTCCATTCAAATAAATTAATAAATTTCCAACAATCCCCCACATGAATGGAAACCAATCCACTTCCAGGTTTCTCGATACAACTTCGACAGTTGAGTATTGCCGGATAAGTAGGTGTTTCCTTTGAACTTTCCTTTGTGAAGTGCACTTAGTCTCCTAGAGATTAGTAGACGCGATGTCCTTGAACCAACCCCTTTTGACGTAGATGTTATTACACATCACACATTACTCTTCTTGGTCTGGCTAATCCCTCGTAGTTGTGTCCGTTATGGTCATGGAACACCATCCTGGTTCTGCGAGAGCTCTAGGAATTTTGCCCCCAATTCCATTCGAAGCGACCCCACTTCTCCCTAACATAGGTGATTTACTAATCATTAAAAGCCATATGCTTAACCTCTCGTGATATCACTGATTTCAGGTAGGAATGGACTAGGAAGTTTGTAACTCCCTTTGTATCTTGAGGTACTCCCCCACAGTGACCTCAGTTCGTACAGTTAGGTGGTCCTATTGAGCCTAGATCATGGGATCTCCAATCTTCTAGGATAGGTTTTCCGTTGTACAAACTTACTCCAAGGGCTTTAGTCCCATTCCCATTGACGACTTATGCACTACTTCTCTGCTTAAGCCTTTTGTAAGCGGATCCGCAATGTTATCCTTTGACCTCACATAGTCAATCGTGATAACTCCAGTTGAGAGTAGTTGTCGTACTGTGTTATGCCGACGTCGTATGTGCCTTGATCTGCCATTATACATTGCATTTTGAGCTCTACCAATAGCTGATTGGCAATCACAATGTATACAAATGGCAGTCACAGGCTTAGGCCATCTTGGAACATATTCCAAGAATTGACGTAACCATTCTGCCTCTTCTCCAGCTTTATCTAACGCGATAAATTCAGATTCCATAGTGGATCTAGCTATAAGAGTTTGTTTGGATGACTTCCAAGATATAGCTGCTCCTCCAAGGGTAAACACATAACCACTTGTAGATCTAGAATCTTTCATATCGGATATCCAGTTGGCATCACTGAATCCTTCCACAACAGCTGGATTTTGGCCATAGTGTAGTCTATAGCTTCTCGTGTATCTCAAATACCTTAACAATCTTGTCATACTCTTCCAGTGCTCTGAACTAGGATTACTAGTATATCTACTTAGCCTACTCACAACATATGCTAAGTCTGGCAGAGTACATGACATGAGATACATAAGACTACCAATGATCCTTGAGTATTCCAATTGAGCAACACTCTCGCCTTTATTTTTTGACAAATGTTGAGAGGTATCAATTGGTGTTTGAGCAACAATCGTGTCCTCTGGATTGAACTTCTGAAGGATCTTATCAACATAATGAGATTGACTTAACACCAAACCAGTTTGGGTTCTAATGATCTTTACTCCAAGAATCACATCAGCTAGACCCATATCTTTCATGTCAAATCTCGCTTTCAACATGTCTTTAGTAGATCTGATCATCTTATCATCACTCCCAATGATAAGCATATCATTTACATAAAGGCATAAGATCACATAACCTTTAGAAGTGTCTTTCACATACACACATTTATCGCATTCATTTATTTTGAAACCATTGTTAAGCATAACTTGGTCAAACTTTTGATGCCATTGTTTTGGAGCTTGCTTCAAGCCATACAATGACTTGACGAGTTTACACACTTTGCCTTCTTGGCCAGGAGTAGAAAAACCCTCTGGTTGCTCCATGTAAATCTCTTCCTTTAATTCTCCATTGAGAAATGCGGTTTTTAAATCCATTTGATGTATTTCCAAGTTTCTCAAAGCTGCAATTGCAAGCACCAATCTAATAGAGGTTATTCTAGTCACAGGCGAGTATGTGTCAAAATAGTCAAGACCTTCCTTTTGTCTAAACCCTTTGATCACAAGCCTTGCCTTGTACTTATCGATAGAGCCATCAGCTTTCATCTTTTTCTTAAATATCCATCGATAACCAAGTGGCTTGCACCCTGGTGGAAGATCGACTAGCTCCCAGGTATGATTCTGCAAAATAGAATCAATTTCACTCTTGATGGCTTCTTTCCATTGAGGTCCATCTGAAGAGGTGACTGCTTCTCGATAGGTTTGAGGCTCACTCTCAACCATGTATGTAAGAAAGTCAGGCCCAAAGGATTTCTCAGTCCTTTGCGTTTTACTTCTTCTTGGCTCACCTTCTTCAGCCTCTGATTGTTCTTGAGTTTCCTCTCGAACAATCCCATCAACCATTGAAGAACTTGCATGATTTGAAGAACTCGCATGAGTTTGCACTAACATTGGAAACTCTTCTTCAAAATAAGTCACATTTCCTGGCCTTGTCTCTATGATAGAGTCTTTGTGCACATCAGGATTCTTAGATTCATATACAAGAAAACGATGTGAACTACCGTTTTTGGCACACCCAATGAAAATGCAGTCAACAGTTTTGGGCCCTATTCTAAGTGCCTTAGGGGGTGTAACAATCACCTTGGCCAGGCACCCCCACACTTTCAAGTATTTATAGGATGATTTATGTCCCCACCACAACTCATGAGGTGTTATATCCTTATTCTTGAAAGGTATTTTATTCAACAAAAAATTGGCCGACAAAATGGCCTCCCCCCACATGTCCTGGCTCATCCCAGAACTTATCAACATGGCATTCATCATCTCTTTTAGTGTACGATTCTTTCGCTCTGCGATGCCATTTGATTGGGGTGTATAAGGAGGGGTACACTCGTGTATTATGCCACTTTTTGCACATACTTCCCCAAATGGTGAAACATATTCACCTCCTCTATCACTTCTCACACGTTTTATTTTCTTGTTGAGTTGATTCTCAACTTCAGCTTTATACAAGTTGAACTTGTCAATTGCTTCATCTTTACTCTGAAGTAAGTAAACATAACAATATCTTGTATTGTCATCAATAAAGGTAATAAAATATTTATTACCACCTCTAGTGGGAATTGATTTTAAATCACACACATCAGTGTGAATTAGATCAAGGGGTTCAGTTATTCTTTCAACTGATTTGAAGGATGATCTTGTTTGTTTGGCTTCAACACATGTTTTACATTTTGTTTTAGAGTCAATGGAAAAATTTGGTATGTAATCTAATTTAATTAAACAACGCATCAAATTAAAATTTACATGACCAAGGCGTCCATGCCAAACATTAGGAGACTCAACCAAGTAAGCAGAAGTAGTAGCATTTTATTCATGTTTTTCTTAACAGACATTACATTAAGTTTAAAAATGTCATTTTGGGCATAGCCCATTCCAACAAACATGCCACGCTTACTTAAAACAAACTTGTCACTTTCAAAAACCAAACGAAAGCCAAACTTGTTAAGCATCCAACCCGACACAAGACTCTTGCGTAGGTCCGGAACATAAAGCACATTCTTTAAAGTGAGCTCTTTCCCAGAAGTCCACTTTAAGATCACATCACCTTCTCCCTTGATGTCAGCTGTAGCAGCATTTCCCATGTACAGCTTCTCTTCTCCCACCACCTCTTTAAACGTATTAAAGAGGGTCTTGTCTGGGCACACATGGCGGGTTGTTGCCCCAGTATCAACCCACCATCCTTTTGGCTCATTAGCCACCAAGTTTACCTCCTCCATCATGGTAGTGAGGTCTGAAATCATGGCCACTAAAGGCATACCATCATCATTAACCATAAGAGCCGTGTCACATTTAGGCTCTTTGCATTGGTCAGCACGGTGACTAGTTTGCCCACAATTGTAACACTTTCCTTTAAAGGGTCCAACCTTTTTCTTCACACCACCTTTCTTTGGCCCAAGGTCAACACCCTTGTTTTTCCCCTTGCCATTGAACTTGTGGCCTTTGTTACCCTTGTGACCCCTTGAGGATTGACCATGTTCTACAAGGTTCGCTTTTGCAGAAGCCTCAACTTGACTTCCTTTGTGTGACAGCATGTTGTCTTCTTCAATACGAAGACAAACCACAAGGTCTTCAATGGTCATTTCCTTTCGCTTATGCTTCAGATAATTCTTGAAGTCCACCCAACTAGAAGGCAACTTTTCAACAATTGCTGCCACTTGGAATGTTTCACTTAGATTCATTCCTTCCGACAGAATGTCACTAAGAATCATCTGCAGTTCTTGAACTTGACTCATCACAGTTTTTGAATCAACCATTTTATAGTCCAAAAACCTAGCAACAACATACTTTTTAGTACCCACATCCTCAGTCTTGTATTTCCGTTCCAACGACTCCCATAATTCTTTGGAGGTTGGAACCTTGAGATACACGTTATACAAGGCATCTGACATGCCATTCAACACATAGTTGCGGCAAAGGTACTCAGAATGTTTCCATGCTTCAACTGCACTCACCGACTGAACATCACTATTCCCTTCAGCAAGAACAGGGGAACTTTCAGTCAAGAACCTCGCAAGGTTCAAGGTGGTCATATAAAACAACATCTTTTGTTGCCATCTCTTAAAGTTCACACCAACGAACTTTTCTGGTTTCTCGGCATGATTAGCCACAGCTTGGGCCGCTTGGGTACCAACTAATGGTCCCATGGTAGTGGATGTGGATCCAATAGTGGTTGATGTGGTTGACTGAACAGTAGCCATTTCTGAAACGATGATATAATCAGTTTAATGTAGAACATATTTGTTTACAAAAAACCAATGCAAATTACAAAAATTTGCCAATGCAAAAAAAAAATATATATAACTGTTTTGGTCAAAAATTACCTAAGCAATTTAGTGATCAAATTAGTCAAGTGAGGTAGTGTGCCAGAAAGTGTATTGAAAATGTGCTTATTAAGTTGTTTAGAAAATCAGTATTCAGGATACGGCTTAGGATATCGAGCTGTATCTATGATCAAACTATGAGCAAAAGTAAAGTAAATAACACGAGATGTACGAGGAAAGCCCTTGATCAATCTAGATCGCCGGCATAAAACCTCGGGAGCTGACAATCGCAGCTGCCTTGTTCTTCTATTGCTTCAAATATCAGGATACAGTGCAGGATGTGGTGCGGATCGACTATGTGTTACAATGAAATTTGAATACAAGTGTGGTGTATGCAATGAGCTAGAGAGTGAAAGTGTTCGAGAGTGTTAGTGAAAAATTATGTGCCTTAAACTGATCCGCCCCCATCTATTTATAGTAAAGATAAGGTAACAAACTATCCTAAACTTCCGGGATCCACCGAATATTCCTTAATCGAACGTTGTAGACCTGGTCCTTCGGGTTCAACGTCTTTCCTTCAACAAACACGTCCGAGTCTTGAGGAGAAGAAGTCCACTTGACCGTTAGCAAGCCTCAGCCTTTAACCTGCACGTGGTTAATTCAATAAACCTCAGGATATCACCCAAGATGTTAGCAATATCCTCTTCCAGCATCCTGGTCACAACTAAACAAATAAAGGCAGGATATTGGTCAGGATATGTATGCTTAGAAAATGAGCCATAACAATTGTCCCCAAATATATCGGTTGGTATACCAATCCAACGGATATATTTCAAAAATCTTATCCCATAACTCAAGGCATTTAAAACGAAGCGACGGTCAAGATCACATCGTAACTTCCAACGCGTTTTTCACTCAATGGAGATCCACAATGCCCCTATATCTTCTCTTTTCTTGTTTGAAAAGCAGATATCTTCAACAGAACCTTCAGGTAATTCTCCATTTCTGATTTTCTTCCTGTCAATTTACTTCACCTTACTTGCAATGGATGCCGAGACCTTCACCCAGCAGAATCTCCTTAAAAATCCCGAAAAGGAGATCTGCGCTTTTGATAACGCAGACATTGCAGCTTTAAGAGCCTCCGGCGCTTTCCCTGACAACACGGTCTTTAGACCATTCGATCGGTCAATCCGATCGGATGTTTCTTCCACCGAATGGGTTTGTTTCCCAGCATATCCTTTTTCATTAGGTCTTCGATACCCTTTTCCTGAATTCATGATGCAATTCTTTCGAATTACCGGCATTTCTTTCGCTCAAACCATGCCCATGGTTTGGAGAGTACTAATTGTACTTAACCAAATCAAAAACCTCCATTGTTCCGACCTCCGCATCGAGGATTTACCTATTGCTTATCGCCTCCGATCCCATGGCTCTAGCCGTTTCTTGCTCTTCTCTACCTCCAGCAAACCCCTGATTCTCAAAGCCACCAAAAACGAAGACGGATGGCAACGCAAATTTTTCTTTGTCAAACGAGACTCCATTGCTGAGGGTGCCAACCTTCCGGTGGAGTGGTTAACCACCGGTAGGGTCATAAATATTCTCATAGACCATTTAATTTTTATCTTTTATTAATATCCTTCTTTTCGATCTTTATGCAGTGAACTTCAAGGAAGTCGCTCCCCCTACCGCCGAGTCAGAAGAAAGAATCAATACTGTATACCGGTCACCTGCAATAGACAGGACTTTCACCACACACGTCCCGAGTTCCAGCCAATACTCATCATCCGAAATGTCTGGTAAGGATTACTTTCAAAATAATTAGTCTAGACAGTATAACAATAAAACGAAGAGTAAAACTTTTCCCTTTATGCAGCACCGGCCAAGATCCCTGAAGTCTTTGACCTTGATGAATTGGACAGTTACTCTGATCAGATCCAGGTCAAGAAAGATCCCAGCCCCAAGACCACGGCTACATCTAAACCCAGCAGCTCCAAAGCCATCATTATTCCCAAACCTTCACCGGCTACCAAGCCCCGGAGTTCAAGTTCCCGCAAAAGGAAAGAACCTGATTCCTCTGACACATTTCCTTATGAGAAGCACGGGTTCATTGAAGCTAGCGGGTTTATGACTTCTTTTCTTAACCAGGTTAGTATTCTCATATCATATCCTGCAATTTACATTATTATCAAAGATTTATCACTATTAATACCTATCGTCTTACCTTTGTAGGGTCTTGAGCGTTTGGTTAACTTATATCAAGAATCCTGCAAGCTCAACAAGACGCTTGAAACCAAGCTAAAGGAAGCTGAAATCACAATCTCCGATCAAGGCATGATCACAGCCGCCAAATCTCGTCATTATGAGCAGAAATTTAAAGCCATGACTCAAGAACACCAGGCCGCTCTCAACAAAGCTACTCTTCAAGCCCAGACCGATCTCGAAGCTGCCCATATGCAGTACGAACGGGATATGGTCAGCTACCGGGATAGCCTCAAAGGTTCCGTCGTCATTTCTCTCCTCCAAGCCAGGTTGAAGATGGCCCATGAAGCCAAAACATTAGGTTTTGAATGCCCTTCTTGGGATGTTGGTGCTTGGGAGACCAAGCTAAAGAACCTCGGAGGTACCTCTTCCAAATCAGCTGTTGAAGAATCTTCCAAAGCAACCGATGTTGAGAAGGATGCTGAGGCGGATCCCAAGGCGGATGTTGCTGAAACCACTATGGACGAAGAAGGCACTACCCCCTAGAGCTCATTTCCTTTAAATTATTCGAACAATTTTATGTTTTTATGAACAATTTTTATTTCTGTATCAAAACAATTTGATAGCCGAAGGTGGATGGGTCCTGGGTTTCAGGATGAAACCTTCGGTTATCAACCAGTGTTGATTGCTTCAAGAATAATTTCGTTTTTCCTAAGCATAATTCTTAGCCTTGCAAAAAATTTTATATTGTCATCTTATGAAAATATCCTGATCAATATGCTCAGCGATATACTGTAAAAACTTTTTATTAGATAGAACTTCCAAACATCCCTTCAACTTCGTAGAAAGTTTTTGATAAACAATCTATTTTTCCAAAACCAGTTTTCGATAATACTTAAATGATTAAAGTTCCAAACTAATACTAGTTTCAAACACTCTAATCAAATATCCTGAAAAAGACTTTGAGAATATATCAGGATACTTATCCTTTTATAAAACATAATGCTACTAAAAACTTAGACGATGTTTACAAAGGAAAGATCATACCAGAAATAGGGTATAAACCTATTACCAAACTTCAATCCCTTTGCAACTCTTCCAACGAAGGTGTCCCCTGTGCAAGGTACTTAGTGCATTAGTTCTGAGCCTCATCCTTTTAGCTTTACATCACCACCTTGGTAGGAATGTCCCCTGTGTACAATGCCTTCAAATACTTTAGAAATCTTCTGAATGTCAGTTTCCATTGTATAGGCAATTTTTTACGTCCCAAGGGCAAAACCCAAGGATGTACTAGAGATAAATCCCTTGTATCCTGGGGAAAATCCCAAATTTTCATGCGCTACAGGCGGGAGTGTATAAACTCCAAGACTTAGAAAGGTGAAAACCTTTAAACCTTAGAGAGTATGAAAATACCCTTTCGTGAGAGAGGGTGATCAATCCTCATATACCTTTAGGATTCAGGATATAGCCAATAGTAACGAAATTGTCAGCCACTTTTACATGGACTGGTCCCGCCACCTTGAACTATCCCTGAATAACTTGCGCTCCAGGCGGGGTGTTTAAACCCAATTCGGAAGAAAGGTGAATACCTTTAAACCTGTGAAGGGATCAGTATCCCTTAAACGTGAGAGAGGGGGCCAATCCTCTAGTCTTTCGAGTTATCCTGAGTACATATCCTGGAGCTATATCCTGAAACATATCCTGCAAAATAATTGTAAACTAAGGTGGGTGTTAGCTTGGCTAACACCCCTCCGATGCTTAAGTCAGTATTGGGTTACAAAGAACAAATTAAACCAAACATATTTAGAAAAGGTAGAATTCATACCATCCTTAGTTAGAAATTAAATTCTAAACTCACTTGAAATAGAGCTTAAGGTGTATAGCATTCCAAGATCTCGGTAGCATATCCCCCTCCATATTCTTGAGTCTGTATGCTCCTTTCCCTGCTTCTGATTCAACTTCGTATGGTCCTTCCCATTTTGGAGCTAACTTGCCATCGGCAGGATTAGTAGTATTCTGAAAAGCCTTTCTTAACACCCAATCTCCAACCTTAAATCTCCTGGTCCTAATATTCTTGTTATATGCCCTGGATATTCTCTGTTGATATGCTGCCATCCTTAGCCTTGCCGCATCTCTCTTCTCATCTATAGTGTCTAAATCCTGACTCAAGGCTTCAGGATTCTGCTCAGGATCACTTAGGGTAGATCTTGCAGTAGGTATTGTCATTTCCGTCGGAATCATTGCTTCTGCTCCAAATACCAAGGAAAATGGGGTTTGGCCTGTTGCATTCTTTACTGTTGTCCTATCAGCCCATAAAACAAAGGGTAATTCTTCTGCCCATCTTCCTTTTTTGGCTCCAAGCCTTCTCTTTAAGTTATTGACAATTATCTTGTTGGAGGATTCTACTTGTCCATTCGCTTGAGGATGTACTGGAGTAGATGTTACCATTTTGATTCCCCAACTCTTGCAAAAGTCAGTAGTTCTCTTACTTATAAACTGAGAACCATTGTCACAGATTATTTCGGCTGGTACTCCGAATCTGGTCAGGATATTCGTCTTTATGAAGGATACTACTTCTTGGTCTCTAACTTGAACAAACGCTTCTGCTTCAACCCACTTAGAGAAATAGTCCGTCATTGCTAGCATAAAAACTTTTCCTCCCGGGGCTTTTGGTAGCTTTCCCACTATATCCATACCCCACTTCATAAATGGCCAAGGGGAAACAATAGGATATAATGGTTCAGCAGGTTGATGCGGTATGTTACTATGTCTTTGACATGCGTCACATCTTCGAGCATATTCTGCGGCATCTTTTCTCATTGTTGGCCAATAATATCCTGTCCTTAATACTTTTGAGAATAACGACCTGCCCCCAGTATGGTTACCACAATCCCCTTCATGTATATCCTGAAGTACTTCTTTGGCTTCAGGATCCTCCAAGCACCTCAAATACGGTCCTGCAAGAGATTTCTTGTATAAAATATTATTTATAATAGTGAATCGTGATACCTTCATCCTAAATGCCTTAGGATTTTCATTTCCAGGGATGTGTCCTTCTTTGAGATATCTCATGATTGGAGCCGTCCAGGATTTAGGATCCTCTTCAGGATGTTCTGCTCCAGGATCCTGAATACCCGCTACTTCTTTATCCTGAGGATTCGTTGCAGGATATAAGACATGTAATATTGGTATTTGGGTCCCTTCAGGTATCCTGATCGATGATCCCAAATTTGCTAAGGCATCCGCTTCAGCATTATCCTCCCTTGGTACCTGTTCAAGTATAAAAACATCGAAATATCCTGCTAATTTTTTGAGAATATCGAGATATTCGATTAATTTCTCACCCTTAACTGCATAAGATCCATTAAAATGGTTAGTAATTAACAAAGAGTCAACATATACTTGCAGATTTTTGATACTCATACTCTTAGCCAATTCTAATCCTGCAATTAAAGCTTCATATTCTACCTCATTGTTAGTAGCAGGAAATTCACACCTAATAGCCTGGGGTAATATATCCCCCTGTGGCGATTTTAGTAGTATTCCTAATCCTACTCCTCTTACATTAGATGCACCATCAGTATATAATGTCCAGGATCCTGAGGATTCTCCTAACTGTTGAACTTCTAGGTCTACCTCGTCCTGAATGTCACTACTAAAATCAGCCACAAAGTCAGCTAAAGCCTGAGACTTTATGGCATTTCTAGGTTCATATACTAAATCATAGGCACTTAACTTTACTGACCACTTGGCCATCCTGCCTGACATCTCTGGTTTCCTAAGCACATTTTTGACAGGATAATTTGTTTTAACATGTATCCTATGTGTCTCGAAATAATGTCTAAGCTTTGTCGATGCCATGACTAGAGCTAATATTAATTTTTCTAAATGAGAATACCTAGTTTCAGCATCTAACAAACTTTTACTAACATAATAAACAGGATATTGCTGACCTTCATGGTCTTTTATGAGAACGGCACTTACAGCATTCCCTGATACAGCAAGGTATAGGGATAGTGGTTCACCATTTTCAGGCTTCATCAATAGAGGTGCGGTTGAGAGATATCGTTTCAAATCATGCAGGGCTGCTTCATGCTTCTCCCCCCATTCGAATCTTTTGTTCTTCTTCAGGATATTATAAAAGTCTTTGCATTTCTCTGAGGATCTCGAGATAAACCTGTTTAAAGCTGCTACTCGGCCTGTCAATCTTTGTACGTCCTTCATATTTGAGGGTGATTTTATATCCAGGATAGCTTTGATCTGCTCTGGGCTTGCTTCTATCCCCCTTTTTGTCACCATATACCCAAGAAACTTTCCTGCCCCCACTCCGAAATGGCATTTAGCAGGATTCAGCTTCATGTTGTATCGATCCAGGATATCAAATGCTCCCTTGATATCCTAGAGGTGATCCTCAGCCTTTTTAGATTTCACCACCATATCATCGATATATACCTCCATGGTGTCCCCCAGTTTGTCTTTGAACATCATGTTTACCAATCTTTGGTATGTTGCACCTGCATTTTTCAAACCAAAAGGCATAGCTGTATAACAATAAATACCTGTTGGTGTCATGAAGGAAGTATCCTCCTGGTCAGAAGGCTCCATTTGGATTTGTTGAAATCCTGAGGATGCGTCCATGAAGGTTAGCATTTCATGCCCGGCAGTGGCATCTACCATTGCATCAATGTGGGGAAGAGGAAATGGGTCTTTAGGACAGGCTTTGTTCAAGTCTGTGTAGTCTACACAAACTCTCCATTTCCTATTTTTCTTTTGTACTACAACCACGTTTGCTAGCCACCTTGGGAACTTAACCTCTCTGATCATTCTGGACTTTAATAATCTTTCAACTTCCTCCTGGATAATCGTGATCCGCTCAGGAGCAAACTTCCTTCCTTTTTGCTGAACAGGCTTGAATGATTTATCAATTCCAAGCTTGTGAGTGATGATGTCTTTGGATATGCCTGTCATATCCTCATGCTTCCATGCAAACGTTGACATCCTGCATTTCAAAAAGTTAATTAATTGTTCTTCAATATCCTGAGGGATATTGGTTCCCACGAGCACCGAAATATCGGGATTATCCTGGTCCAGGATAATTTTCCTCACATCCTGCTCCGGATCCTCCACGATATCCTGGGCCCGCGTCGTTAATTGCTATGCTGCATTAGGTTTGGTTGAGGATTTCATCGAGGATGAGTAGCATTCTTTTGCCTCCTGCTGATCACTATCAACTTTGACAACTCCCCAAGGGGTAGGTATCTTGATGCATTGGTGATATGTTGATGGCACGGCCTTCATATCGTGAATCCACGGTCTTCCCAGTATGATGTTATAGCAGGATAGAGAATCCATCACACAGAAACGTTGTAACGAGTTGACTCCTTCAACATATACTGGCAACTTTATCTCTCCCACTGTGTTTCTAGCCTCTCCACTGAACCCAACAAGCACGGTAGACTTTGAAGTGATATCCATTGGAGATACATTCATTCTCTTCAGAGTTTCTAGTTGGATTATGTTGACGGAGCTGCCATTATCAACCAGTATCCTGCGTACAAAATGGTTAGCCACATATAACGTTATTACCATAGCATCATGGTGAGGATCCTGGACAGTATCCCTGTCATCAGCATCAAAAGTGATCACTTTGTCAGTTGTGAGGGTAGTCATCCTGACAGGTTTGTCTCCCCTTTCGGCCTTAGCTTCCTTTGCATGTCTCTTTGCTGCCGAATACGAAGTCCCACAAATGTCGGATCCTCCCGAAATGAAGTTGATTATCTTGGCATCCGCGGGAAGTGATGCTGCTCGCTCAGGATCCTTCTCAGTATCCTGACCCTTATTGTTCTTTCTTCCTAAGAGATCTTTCAGATATCCCTTGCTTAGAAGATAGCTTATTTCTTTCCTTAGAGCAATGCAATCCTCAGTTACATGTCCGAAATCTTCGTGGAAAGCACACCATTTTGACTTATCTTTCCAGTCAGCCTTTTGTTGATTCTTTCGAGGCCACCTAGCCTTGTCTCCTAGACCCTGCATGGCATACATCAATTCGGGAATGTTAACAGAAAAGCAATATTCAGACAACTCAGGATACTCTTCGGGATCCTCATTTTCGACAGCATTCACTCTCTTGTTTTCATTTCTACCATATGGCTTAGGCCGATATGACTTGAATGAGGATTCTGACTTCCTGTTAGTTGACTCATAAGTGTTAGATGAGTTCATCCTTTCTTGCATCTTCCTGTCATCCTCCAGACGGATATATCTTAAAGCCCTGTTACGAGCTTCGTCGAGATTCCCGCAGGGATTCATTACAAGATCCTGATAAAACTGAGAATCCTTTTGTAATCCCATCTTGAAAGCTTGCACAGCTGTTGCAACATCAAGATGTGGGATATCCAAGGATTCTCGACTGAATTTGTTCACATAATCCCTCAAGGATTCCTGAGGCCCTTGAGTTATCCTGTAAAGATCACTGGTTAGTTTCTCAAAACTCCGACTACAAGAAAATTGACTGTTAAATAAATTAACCAAATGAGCAAACGAAGTAATTGAGTGAGGAGGAACGTTTAACAGCCATTTTAAGGCTGATCTTGTTAGAGTAGAACCAAATCCCTTGCACAAGCACGCTTCCTTGAGCCCCGGAGGGATAGGGTTAATCTCCATTCTTTCCCTATACTGAGCAATATGCTCTTCGGGATCCGTAGTCCCATCATAAAGCTTCATGTTGGGGGTTTGGAATCTCTTTGGGATCTCAGCATCACAAATAGGATATGCAAAACGAGATATCTTGTGGCTGTCCTGGGACACTTCCGGGATCGGCTGGACCACCCCAGGCACACTAGATATCATGTCCTTCAACTTCTGAAGTTCCCTAGTAAGCGCTGATGTTACACCTGTATCCTGCAAAGACCCACTATTGTTAGTAGCATGAGTATTATTATTATTTGACACGTTACCCATTGGAGGATTCTGCCCATATCCTGAAGCATATCCTGAGCTCCTCATGGTTGACATCCTGACCGAGGAGGGTATTTCAGGAGTATGATTCTGAGGAAGGCTGGGCACAATATTCCCCCTGTTATCCTCAGTATACACAGCTGAACTAAAGTTCAACGTTCTGGGATGTAATGGAGTGACATTATCCTCAGCAGATCTGCTCGAGCCAGACTTCAGGAGTTGTATTTCCCTTAAAAGCATTTGGTTTGTTTCCTGTTGCTGCCACATTTGTTCCTGCACACTTCCAAATAAAGTAAGAATTTCATCATTAGAAGCTAGAACGGGAGCAGATTCCTGAACACTGCGAGTAGGGATAATATCCTGAGGTCGTGAAGAGGCTGGCATTCTTGGAGGAGGTGGTGGAAGCACCGAACCAGTAGTAGCAGAAGTCATAGCAGACACAGTAGAGGAACTCATGTTTGATCTTGAGGCCATTATGGACAATGTGGCAAAAAGTTTTGAAAATAGAAAGCCGATTATCGATTTCACAAAAAATTTTAGTAAAGAGAACACCACTTGCCCCACGGTGGGCGCCAAATTGTTTTGGTCAAAAATTACCTAAGCAATTTAGTGATCAAATTAGTCAAGTGAGGTAGTGTGCTAGAAAGTGTATTGAAAATGTGCTTATTAAGTTGTTTAGAAAATCAGTATTCAGGATACAGCTCAGGATATCGAGCTGTATCTATGATCAAACTATGAGCAAAAGTAAAGTAAATAACACGAGATGTACGAGGAAAGCCCTTGATCAATCTAGATCACCGGCATAAAACCTCGGGAGCTGACAATCGCAGCTGCCTTGTTCTTCTATTGCTTCAAATATCAGGATACAGTGCAGGATGTGGTGCGGATCGACTATGTGTTACAATGAAATTTGAATACAAGTGTGGTGTATGCAATGAGCTAGAGAGTGAAAGTGTTCGAGAGTGTTAGTGAAAAATTATGTGCCTTAAACTGATCCGCCCCCATCTATTTATAGTAAAGATAAGGTAACAAACTATCCTAAACTTCCGGGATCCACCGAATATTCCTTAATCGAACGTTGTAGACCTGGTCCTTCGGGTTCAACGTCTTTCCTTCAACAAACACGTCCGAGTCTTGAGGAGAAGAAGTCCACTTGACCGTTAGCAAGCCTCAGCCTTTAACCTGCACGTGGTTAACTCAATAAACCTCAGGATATCACCCAAGATGTTAGCAATATCCTCTTCCAGCATCCTGGTCACAAATAAACAAATAAAGGCAGGATATTGGTCAGGATATGTATGCTTAGAAAATGAGCCATAACAATAACTGTTTATAAAACTTTTTAAAAACCAAACAGAACGGGTTTTTAAAATCTGTTTTAAGCTTGTAGGACATCCGTTTACAAAATAAATAAAATCTTATAAACAATATTATGATTGCAATACATAAATAAGAAATACATCAAACTGAAATGAAATATAATAAAAAATAAACTAAACCAAGACCTGATTACAAAGAATTAGTAACTAAGGCACGTGAAGATCACGTTTCCCTTAAAACAGATTTCGGGTCACCCAGGTGAACCCGTCTGTCTCCCAGGGTACAACAGCCGAAGCAGTTAGTACTGCCGGGACTAGCCTAGCACCTGAAGACGTACCTGAAACGAGGATGAAGATTTCTTTCAGTGACGGGAATGAATGATCGTTGGTGCTGCAACTCATGCAGCAGTAAGAGCTAGAGCGTTTATCAGTGAGAGTGGTTTTCTGGTGCTGGTTCGGGTTGCAGGTTTGCAACTTCTGGGTTCTCCTCTTCTGCATGCAATCAGGTCCTTATATAGGACTTAGCAGACGCAGTAGGTGTGTGTGGACACAGCCGGGTCAGTAGGCGGCGGTGGCTAGGTGTGGATAGGCTGGTCGGCAGACGGCGGCGGCGGCAGCCATGCATGCGCGTGTGGACAGGCTGGTCGACAGACGGTAAGTTCACATGTAGGCGCCGACTAGAACCTTCAAAACTCATAAGGCAGCTCTCAAGCGGCTCGCGGCGATGCGAGTGTGCAAAGTGCCCCATCAAAAAGCCACATTACGCCCATCGCCCCGGTCCCGGTCCCGGTCCCGAGCCCGTGCCCGGGCGCGGGCGCGTTAGGGCCCTCACGGGCCCTCCGGCTTGCCACTGGGTGTGTCCCACTTGTATAGAAGATACTCTCTTCCTTACACTCCTTATTATAAACCACTCTCCTTTTCTTCATCCCACCAATGTGGGACAAAACTCAAGTTTTTCAAATAATGCTCTCTCTAAATTATTTTTATTTAATGAAAATACAAAATTTCCATTCAATTAATTTATAAATTTCCAACAATTAACACTTGAAATCAAAAGAAATAATCTCAAAAGAATCGAGAGAGGTGAGATGGCTTTACCGGAACCTGTCGTTGTGCTGCCGCCGTTCGACTCCTCCGTCGCCGCCGATCTGCTTCGTCGGACCACCATCCGCGGTGGCCGGTCGCCGCGTTGGTCGTCGGTTCCTCCATGTGGTTTGCCTGATTGAAGACTGAGGGTTTTATTGAGAAGGGGAGTATGGGCATGTTTGGCTAAGCTTTTTGAAACAACTTATTGACTTATTGGCTTTTTTGAAAAGTCAGTATAGAGTGACTTATTGACTTATTGGTTTTTTCCCCTCACATACACCCTCATTGCCAAACATCATTTTGAAGCTTATGACTTTTCAAAAAGCCTATAAGTCAATAAGTTGTTTCAAAAAGTTTAGCCAAACATGCCCTATAAGTTGCCTTTTATGTGTTTTAGTAAATGATCAAAAGGGGTTTGGGGTTTGGGGTTTGGGGTTTGGTCGTGAGCTCAACAGAGGGGAGGAAGGAAGAGTGAATGTTATGGTTTTGTAATCTAATAATACAATATCTCTACCAACACACTCAATTTACTGCCATGCTCATAGACTTATTTTTCAACCAATCCAATCACAATGACAAGAGTGAGGTGGTGGGGTCTAGACGTATGGGAGGGATGGATGGTTTGGTAAGACTTGTTTGACTTTTATTATTTGTAAAAGTGAGCTTCTACATATTTAGGTAATTAAATTATTAGGGTGATTAGAGTTTTATTAACACACTAAACTTGTCTAATATTACTAGACAAAAATAAAAATTTCATAATAACATTTTGTTTGGCGAGAAACCTGTATAGATGTTAAAACGAAATCGAACTTACATTTACGCGATAAACTGAAAGTATACGACACTTTTCTTATCCATAATAAGTTTGATCTATTATTTTTTTTACGCCTAACGTATAATAATGCCATAAATTTTAAAGTTCTAGGCATATTGGAACCGTGTCAGCATCCTTTTTTTTATGGTGTACCGGATAATCCACCAACGCTCGTGTTTTTTTTATATACACTTTTATCGCTACACGATAAGGTGATACCAACGACAATAAATGCGAACCCATGCATTTACCTGGACCTTGCTGTCTAAATGCACGTAATTAAATAAATAAATAGTGATTAAGTCGTACGGATTAACCTGAAAATTTGCCGGTTGTTACAAAACAAAGATGTAGATTAAGGGGTAGGATTAGAGAGCATGTGGCTTGGTGGGTCAAAAATAAATCATGTTGCTCTTTTCTCTCAAATCCCTGTACTCCTCTTTCTCTATGTGTAACAACTCCCAAAACACCCTAGAAAAAAAACCTTGATCAAAACCCCAAGTGGGCGCGGATGAACCAAACCGCACAAAAATACCCTTACTAAACTCACAACTAAAAACCGAACCATTTGGGATCAAGACCCGAGCATATGCGATAAGTTCGGCACGAAAATCGAGGAAAAACACGCGATTGGACGAAAAAGGCAGCCAGGGACACCTGTCACGACGTCGCGCCACGTGTTAGACCTATGCTGGATACGTGGCAACCTAGGCCAGGCTGACCCTCCAACGCCACGTGAAAGATTCACTTTCCTCTCCCGCGACGCGCGGGAGAATCCAGCCTGGGCTATATAAAGCCAGGTCTGGGACAGTTTCAGTGCACCAGTTTCGATCAAAAATCGATACTCCTTCTCTCTCGAATTTCCATTTTGTTACCCGAAACCCCTAAAACTCTGCTCCGTGATCAACGTGCTAACCCTAATCACTGGTACAATACCCTGTCCGATCGATCTGAAACTAAATTAACGGATGTTTAACTGCTGCCTGAATAAGGCTATACTTTGTTATCTACTTTGAGGTTTTGATCTCATGATTATTGTTAAAGTTTGAACTGGGTTAATACACTAATACATGTTGCATTGTGTGTTAAATTAGGAACCCAGAACTTAGACCATAAGGCAATTACTGAAAACCCTAAATCTGCAAAGTGAGTCACTCTCTTTTATTAAATGCTTTCTAAACTCTAAATGCTTTCCAATTGTTACTTATATTACAGTTATTAAGTCTTTGTATTTTTACTGGGAAACTATTGTCAGTATGTGGGGTTTTGTATACATTACTTGTTATGCATCACTATTTGACAATGGGTTAGCCAATGAGTGATATGACCATAGCCACAGGGACTGCCACCGCGTGACAAATACTATTTAAAATAGTTTCTTTACTATTGGACAATAAGTTAGCCAATAGTAGTTTAGTAGATAAACAAATATAAAAACTCTTGCTGCTGTAATTGTAAGAATGTGTTTTTATACAAATGAATGAACTCATCAGTATTTTTTGTTGATCAATGTTTTTAAAACGTGTTTCAGGTGAATTACTGTGAGGAGAAGGACAAGTGCTATGAGACACTCAAAGCTTAAATAAGTGGCTACGTAACCTGGATAAAACGTGTTTTGTAATTAAGGGTTTATCCCTGTGAAAATCCTTTATGTAAATATGGGTTTCATCCCACAGTTTATGAAATGAAAATTTAGGTGTTTTGAAAACTCTGATATTTTTCCTGACACCCGGTCCTAATAAATTTTCCGATGCGATAATTTTAATAAATGCCGGTACCACTTGTATTTGCTCACGGCTCTTGCCCAAGGTGGGGTCGGGGGTTGTGGGAGAAGGTGGTATCAGAGCCATTGGTTTAAGCTAATTAAGTATTGTGAGAATACTTAAAATTAGTAGTCAGGAAATAAGTGAAATAACTTTTGTGATCACTGTGATACTAACCAAATATTATATATATATATATATATATATACGATTTTTGAAGTTCATTGTTTTTATTGTTTTTGGCTAACAGTATGAGCGATAGAGAATTGTCTGAAGCTTTCCAAAACATATCTTTTAACAATTCAGATATCAAGCCACTACACAAACCAGATATGAAGCAGATAAAGATGAACTAATGATATTCCAAGCTCAGCCATTAGGAAAAGCACCCTTAAAAAGAGGAGATTGGATTGAAAGGTAAAAAGGAAGAAGAAGAAACCAATAGCAACAAAAGCAAAACTAACTTGAGAGCCAGCTAGACAACAAACCGAAGGAGAAAGTTCAAACCCAGTTTCCATGCCACTATCATGGGAAGAATTAGACCAACCCCTTGCCAGTTGTGAAATATTCAGGCCAATAACCGATGAAATCAACCTTAATATGACATCCTACTCACCAATACCAATGAACCTAGAACCTATGAACCTGAACCAATCATGCCACAAAAACCATTTCCATGTCACACCCTGGCTTTGCGGAAGCGTGGTTAATTTTGGTGTGACTTCTTAATACCATAGCTTAATCATAACAAGCTATATGAATTTAAAAACCATGCAAGTCATCCATTAAGTTTTGAAAATCAAAATACAGTACCAATGTTTTTAACCAACAACCATGACCTTGTTCAACAACATTACAAACTGAAACATAACATAAACGTGGTTTAAGGACTGTGTCTTGTCCAGGAAAGAGACACATCCCCTAAACCCTGATGACTCCATGACAAGTGCAGCGGAAAACGTTCCATACCGTGCCAGATCCGTTTAATTTCCTGAAATACATGTGAGTTGAAAAATCAACAATAATGTTGAGCGAGTTCATGTGCAAGTGAGTAAGTAAAACACTTGTAAGTATAAAAGTTTCCTGGTATGTAGCAGTGTAAGAGGACTTGTGATCACCAATGGTTTGCAAGGCCATTAGCATGTTGTGAAATGCAAGTAGTAAGACACGACCTAGCCGATTTTTGCGTCGGGCACAAAGTCACTCAAGGTTCGTTCTGTTGGTCCTCATAGAGGTCCGTTCTGTTGGGCCTAGAGTTGGGCTCGCTACACCCAGATAGATCTACCGCTACTGTCCCTCGGTCCATCTGCCTACCCATTCACATGATCTAAACCTCCTTACGTTAATCATACCGTGTATAAAGTACTTGTAAACAAAGTAACATGTATTTCACCCCCGCGGTTAAGTAAACTGAAAACAGTTAGAGAAAAGGGGGACATGAACTCACAGTGAAAGCGTATCTCTACCAAGCGTCTCCAATACAGTAAGCTGTGCAACGACCTACAAGTGCTAATTCTATTAGACGGATGGCCGTGCGTTAGCTTTACAGTTTATGTTTGCTGGAAATAGTTAGACAACTATCCCGTGTTACATTTTGTATTTACTTGGTAGTTATTTTCCTTCCCAAGGATGGGGGATTTAATACATGTGCGTATAATTCCATCATTAAGTCTCACTTAATTCTTATAAATATATCCAACTCCAAAATATAGGTGTTTATCCAAAATACGTTGTTAAAGTACGCGTTCATAAATATTTCCGTAATTGTGTACGTTACGTTTTAACATACAAGTGGTAATATAATTACCGGTGTAACTTATATATTTATGGCGAAAGCGTTTGTAAAGTTTTGGAATCATTAACGCTTGTAAATATTATTTTTACTCTAAAATAATATTTATGTCTTTCACAAAATAATCATAAACAGTGTTGTGACAAATATATTTATCACGTTAATCTTTGTGAAAACCCCACCTCCGAATATTTAGTAAAATATAGTGCTGGCGAAATTTATGTTTTGAAGATATGTTCAAAGATAGTTCTAACACTTGTTGTGTAAAAAGTCTAAGTGTTAGGTTTTTAGAAAATTTCGCCAGAGTTTCCTCTGTAACTGGAGGTGGCCACGCTTTCAAGCGTATCATTTTCTTTTAACAAATCAATTCAACAACTTCTTTATTCAATCAAACAATTTCCGACACATCAAACTAGTCGACAAGTATGTAAATTTGCATAATCGCATGAACTTGCAGTTTTTCCGCATCTTTAATGTAAATCACCTTTATATATGTAGATCTTTATATAAAGTAGCTTTAATCTTGTAAAAACCTCGTGTTTAGAGAAACCCGTCTTTACAACTTCTAGTCATTTTTCCCAAAAATAGTTATTTGTCGGATCTTTTCATTTCACAAGTGTCTACACACTTGTGGTTTATAAAATCATGTTTGTTAGTGTAAGATCCCTTCTTTAAATTACATGATTTCTTAAATGTGTGGTCCTTCAAAAATACCACTTGCGGATACGTAGATCCGCTAGTTTTAAACACCATTTTACCGGTTAAATCACTTTTACACAAGCAAAATATTTTTACACAAGTTCATGTATCTTGTGTGGTAGAGTTTCGCCTTTAACCCTTGTATTTAGTCAAAAACGAGCTTATGTGAAGATACATGATTTTACAAAGTCGGGTTAAACGGAGATCCGAGCTACCACATCATAGATCGGGTCTCAATAATCACATATTTCAAGTCCTACGACTTTTACACAAGTTATATGCTATTAACCACCATTTTAAGTAGTTTTAGTAGACTTTAAAGTTTCAAAACGCATGTTTACGATATTTAACCGACGAAAGTTCTTTTAACCACTTTAGACAAGCTTAAATATGAGTTTTAAACAATATACCTCTAGCTCGGGGCTAGGGAAGAATCGTGATGAAAATCGCGTGGATAAAAGCTAACGGAAGTGGTCCTTCGCGTTCCGAGTGCACCAAGGCTCCTTATACGTGACTTGTGAAGCTTGTATATGCTTGGAATGTAGTGATCAAGGGCCGAAAATGTGATGGGTGTGGTGAGGAGTTCGGCCGAGAGTGGGAGAGAGCAAGAGAGAAGTGTGAGTTTGTTGATAAGTGAAGTGATTATGCTCATGTGATTAGTGGGTATTTATAGAGAAAATCATGTGCTATTGTCCAATGGTTATTGTGTCATGAAGATACTAGACACACAAGATTTTGACAAGATCACAAGTACAAGGGGTGCCCCCTAGGTAACCAATTCGGTTTTGGGGGGGGGGGGGTCCTTGGTCCGATTTTAAGTGGGTTAGTTAGGGTAATTAGTTAAGTTATGTAGGTTAGTTTAGTGTTAAACTCTGTTAGTTATAAATAGCGTGTTATGACGGGTGTTAGGGTAATCAGAGACCCTAACTGGCTCAGAAAAATGAAAATAGTGAAAATACTAATATTTTCATGTTCCGGGTAAAGTCCGGGTGTCCGGTTGGATAGTAATCCGTTAAAGTGTTACAAAAGCTTTAAAGTGTCGTTATTGCATTTTTAGTGACACAAATTGTTTTCCCGACACTCTAGAAAGTGTCTAGTGTTATTTTCTCATTTTCTGGCACTTTATTAGTCAGCTAGAAGCTGGTTTGTGTGTTAAAGTGCTGTGTTTGGTACTTAAAGTACGTTTTTGGCACATCCGAATCAGTGTATCTTATTCCTAGAGACGCGGTAACACAACCCTTATATCCCTACACTCACTACCAGTGTAGTCAAAATATATGAGGCTCTTAACAGGCCTTAGAGGCATTGTCTGCCTAATGCTGGTTATATCAGCATGTTCACTGTGTATCCGTTTAGTGCTACTGTGCTTTTTGTGCATCATGTTTATCACTAGGGTTCAGTATGTAAATAATGTAGTGACAGCAAATAAAGTATGATGCAAATAAGTGCATGTATCAGTATGCAGGTAGCAGTTTATCAGCTAGTTCTATCAAGCACAGTAATCAAATAGTAATTAATCATTAATTAAGTTGTACGGATACCTGGTTTAGTGCGGGTTGTCACATTCTCCCCCCGTTAAATAAATTTCGTCCCGAAATTTAAGTTCTGCTTGTAGACGCAGGGTTCTTGGGAAATAAGTGGGGGTACTTTTCTTTCATCCGGTCCTCACGCTCCCAGGTGAATTCAGGACCATGTCTGGCATTCCAACGAACCTTGACGAGCTTGACACTGCTCCGGCGGGTCTTGTTAACTTTCCAATCCGTGACCTCAACAGGTTCTTCAACGAAGTGGAGCGTGTCGTCAATATGAATCTCATCGATAGGAATGGCAACGTCAATTTGAGTTGGACTTTTCTTTAAATTGGATACATGAAATGTATCGTGAACACCATTTAGTTCAGCGGGTAGGTCCAACTTGTATGCTACCGTCCCAATTCTTTCTAGAATTCTAAAGGGACCAATGTAGCGTGGATTTAACTTTCCACGCTTTCCAAAGCGCGCCACCCCTTTCCAGGGTGATACCTTTAGCAAAACCATTTCTCCAACTTGAAAATCCACATGCTTCCGGTTTGGATCCGCGTAGGTCTTTTGTCTGTGGCGAGCGGCTTCGATGCGTTTAAGAATTTGCGCGACTTTGTCCGTCGTCTCTTGGACGATTTCGGGACCAGCAAGCTGCCTATCACCTGCGTCAGCCCAACATAGTGGTGATCGGCACTTGCGTCCGTATAGGGCCTCAAATGGCGCGACACCAATACTGGTGTGGTAGCTGTTGTTGTATGAAAATTCGACCAAAGGTAAGTGTTTATCCCAGCTACCGCCTAAATCCATAACACATGCTCTCAGCATGTCTTCCAAAGTCTGTATCGTTCGCTCGCTCTGGCCGTCAGTTTGCGGATGGAACGCTGTGCTCAGATTCAATTGTGAGCCAAAGGCTTCTTGGAAGGATTGCCATATCCTTGACACAAACCTTCCGTCTCTATCAGAGATGATCGAGAGAGGCACTCCGTGACGTGCGACGATCTCCCTCATGTAAATTTCCGCAAGTTTGCTCGTGCTATCTTTCTCTTTGATTGGCAGAAAGTGTGCGGATTTTGTTAGGCGGTCAACAATCACCCAAATCATATCATGGCCTCTTGGCGTTCTTGGCAGTTTCGTAACAAAATCCATTGAGATTTGTTCCCATTTCCACTTGGGAATCTCAGGTTGTTGCAGCAGCCCCGAGGGCTTCTGGTATTCCGCCTTGACCTTAGCGCACGTTAAACATTTGCTCACGTAAACAGCAACGTCGCCTTTCATCCTAGGCCACCAATAGTAAACTTTAAGATCCTGGTACATCTTATCCGCCCCCGGATGGATAGAGTACCATGACTTGTGCGCTTCGTCGAAAATAACTTTCCTTAAATCTCCAAACAAAGGAACCCAAATCCTTTTCTCGAAACATAATGTTCCTTCATTGTTTGGTGCCAGTAACTTCTCCATCCCACGGAGATATTCTTCCTCACGATTCCCTTCCTTAAGGGCTTCCTTTTGTGCCGCACGAATGCGTAAGGAAAGATCGGTTCGTATAATCATTTCCAAAGCTCTAACCCTTATGGGCTTGATTCTTTCTTTACGACTTAGGGCATCGGCAACTACATTCGCCTTCCCTGGGTGATACTTGATCTCGTAGTCGTAATCGTTTAGTAATTCAACCCAACGTCTTTGCCTCATATTTAGTTCTTTCTGGTTGAATATGTGCTGTAGGCTTTTGTGATCCGTGAAGATTGTGCATTTCGTACCATACAGGTAGTGTCTCCAGATCTTTAAAGCAAAAACCACTGCACCAAGTTCTAAATCGTGTGTGGTATAATTCTTTTCGTGCACTTTCAGTTGGCGTGATGCGTAAGCAATGACCTTTTGGCGTTGCATCAACACACAACCCAATCCTTGACGCGATGCGTCGCAGTATACCACAAAGTCATCAGTACCTTCTGGTAGAGCTAAGATTGGCGCGTTACAAAGCTTATCCTTCAATACCTGAAACGCTTCATCCTGTTTGATTCCCCAATCAAACGTCTTGTCCTTCTGCGTGAGGAGTGTCAATGGTTGAGCGATTTTCGAGAAATCCTCGATGAACCTTCGATAGTAGCCAGCCAAACCCAAGAATTGTCGAATCTCGGTTGGCGTTGTAGGTGCTTCCCAGTTCTTGATTGCCTCGATCTTTGTGGGATCAACATGAATTCCATCCCCATTAACCACATGTCCAAGAAATTGGACTTCACGTAGCCAAAATTCACACTTGGACAGTTTGGCATATAGTTGTTCTTTCTTTAGCAGCTCCAAAATGGTTCTAAGATGCTGCTCGTGTTCAGCCTTCGTCTTTGAGTAAATCAAAATGTCGTCGATGAATACAATCACGAACTTGTCTAAGTATGGCTTGCAAACTCTATTCATCAAGTCCATGAAGACTGCAGGTGCGTTTGTCAGACCAAACGGCATAACGAGGAACTCGTAGTGTCCATAACGAGTTCGGAAGGCTGTTTTCGGGATACTTTCCTCCTGTATCCTTAGTTGATGGTATCCAGATCGAAGATCGATCTTAGAGTAACAGCTTGAACCTTGAAGTTGGTCGAACAGATCGTCGATTCTCGGCAGGGGATACCTGTTCTTGATCGTCAGCTTGTTCAATTCTCTGTAGTCAATACACATGCGGAAACTTCCGTCCTTCTTTTTGACAAACAGGACCGGAGCTCCCCAAGGCGAGAAGCTTGGTCGGATAAAACCCTTGTCTAACAACTCTTGAAGTTGCGTTGACAATTCCTGCATCTCAGACGGAGCAAGCCTGTAAGGTGCCTTAGCTACAGGCGCGGCGCCTGGAACTAAGTCGATGTGGAACTCGACTTGTCTCTGAGGTGGCAGTCCGGGTAAGTCTTCTGGAAAGACTTCTGGATACTCCCTCACGACAGGGATGTCTTCGATTCTTGGCTCAACAGCCTTCTTATCCACAATGTGTGCCAGGAAGGCAACACATCCCTTCTGCAAACTCTTCCTTGCTTTCAAACAGCTGATAATTCTCAATGGCGTCTCACGCTTCTCTCCATGAACAACAATGGTCTCACCATCCTCGGTTGGAATACGAACAACCTTTTCGTGGCAAACTATCTCAGCTTTATTTCCCGACAACCAATCCATTCCTACTACCACGTCGAAACTTCCCAATTGGACTGGTAGTAGATCCAAAGCAAACTCACGTTCTCCTAACTCAATCACACAACCTCGGATAACTTCATTTGCTTCTACTAATTTTCCATTAGCCAATTCGATTGCGTAGGGGATATCTAACTTATTAGCGGCTAGCCCAAGTATATTCTTAAATTCTAGTGATACGAAGCTATAGTCGGCACCAGTATCAAACAGAACAGATGCATAGCGTTGATTGATAGGGAACGTACCCGTAACAACGTTGGGATCCTGGCGTGCTTCCTGTGCACCGATCTGGAACACCCTTCCTCGGGCTTGGTTCAATCCCGGGCAATCCCTTTTGAAGTGCCCAACGTCACCGCAATGAAAACATCCTAATCTTTGACCATTTCCCGCTCCATCCATAACTGGCGGGTTGTTCTGGTTAGCATTTCCGGCTTGGTTGGCATTGTTGCCTCGATTATTTCCCTGTTGGCGACCTCCAAAACCACCACGGTTGTTATTCCTGTTCTCAAATCCTCCCTGGCCGCCCCGGCCAGTACTAACCCAACAGGTGAACTTTGAGTGGCCGCGTTTCCCACATGCTTCACAAACTCTTACCCCACAATGACCGGAATGGTGGCGTTGACAGACGTTCCACTTGGGCTGTGTGCCCATGTACCCTTTTCCTTTCTTTCCTCGACCAGTCGTAACTTGAGCTGGCGTGTCCAATCCACCCTTCTTAACCGCCACACTGGCGCCCTGCTTGAAGTTCGTAAACTTTCGCTTGTTAACCCCAGATGACTCAACGTGAGTCTCAGTTTTCTCCTTTGCCTTTACATCACCAAACTTGTTTAAACGAATCCCCTCCTCGGTGAGAGCCACGCTCAAATCGATGGCTTCAGTGATAGTCGCTGGTTTGGAGGAGGTTACCATGCTTATTATTTGGGGAGCCAAACCCCAAATGAAGCGCTCAATTCGCTTGTATTCTGGCGTAACCATGTAAGGAACCACTTGAGATAGGTCATGAAACCTCTGAACGTACTCTGCTACCTTCGGACCGTCCATTTTTAGGTGCCAGAACTCAGTCTCCAATCGCTGAATTTCTGCGCGTGAACAGTACTTTCTGCGCATTAGTTCTTTCAATTCGGCCCAAGTCAGGGCGTAGGCGGCAGCTTCGCCTAACGTTTGGACTTGTAAGTTCCACCAAGATAGGGCTCCGTCTAGAAACAGCCCTGAAATGTATGTGACTTGCTGATCCTCTGCACACTTGCTCATGCGTAAGACAGAATCGGTTTTCTCAGCCCAGCGGGTAAAGGCAACTGCACGTCCTGTGCCATCGAAGTTAACTGGTTTGCAGTCTAAGAACTGCTTGTAGGTGCATCCTGCACGTATGTTAAACATGTGTTTGGCATTAGCATCACCGCTAAATCTCCAACTAGTTCATGGTAGGTTCGAATGGCGTGGTATTACCGTGAGGTGGATTGTTATTGCCTTGGTTGACACTTCCGCTTGCTCCTGGCTGAGATGCTGCGTACTGTGCTATGGCAGCGGCAATGATTTGTTGCAGTTCTGCCTCGTTAGTTGGCATGTTTGGTTCGCGTCTTGGCGGCATCTTCTAAAAGATGGTTTAAGTTGGTTAGGCCATAGTAAGGCTCCGTTGTTATAATACGTAAATCAGTTCGTAATATAGTGCACGTATATAACGGTAGTAATAGTATAATCACATAACATCTCATGTTATTAGCACATCACAAACATCAATCACACAACATCCCATGTCATAAAATACAAACAAGTAATCAAGCGAATCCAAATATGGTGAGAAGACTGCGATTGCCATATAAATGAGACCACATCGTAAGTGTATACGTACAATCATCAATCACTAGGGGCTACATAACCCCTGTCAAAAGCTACATCAGTATCAATACAACATCAAGTACATAACAAAAGTCAAGTCATAACGTAGTCTCCCCAAAAAGCTGTGCAGTCAAAAAGCAATCGCCGCCTTATCACCTCGCCTACCCAAGTGGCACCGATGAGCTCTAAGCAGATGGTGGTGGAGGAGGAAAATGGGTATAAAACAAACGGCGCAACTGTAACCAGTCTGCCTCCATCGCCTGCTGTGTGCGAATAATGGAAGCAATCTGCTGCTCCAAAGTAGTAAAACGAGCAGCATAGTCAGGGGGTAATGGTCGAAACGGCTGTAACGGAGAGGGTACCCGGCCATGGCACTTACATGGCTGCAGACGGGCTCTCTCCAACTCCTGTAGTCGCTGCTCATGCGACTCATGCTGGTGTACAAACGACATCAATACATCCTCGATGGTGTGTCCCACGTAGGACCTGTGGTATGGATCAGTGGGTGGCATAGGGGAAAATGGTGACCACAGCAGTGGCTCACGTGTGGGGTCAAAGGGTGCCACCCCAAAAGGAGCTGTAGTAGGTGGAACAAAAGGAATCTGAGGCATGAAAGGCATGGGCATCGGTACATGCCCTGATGGGTGGGCTGAAGAGCCCTCTCCAGGCCCCGCTGGAGGTATATACATAGGAATCTGAAACGAAAAGTCAGTACGTGGTGCAACAGGAATCTGTGGAGGGAATGGGGGAACATCCTCGTCTGCCGGTATCCACCCGTGCTGTGCGGACTCATCCGGTGGATCCATACGCGCCGCGAACAGTGCATGTCCGGGCTCTAGGGGAACGGGATCGAATAAGGGAGCAACAACAGGGTGAACGGGTGCCAAGTGCTCGAGAGGAGGGTCAACTGGTACAGCATCAATGGGTAAAGGAACAATGGGATCAACAGGAACATCTATGTGGTGATCATCAGCAATGGGCTCAAAAGGTACATCAGCATGCACAGGGTCATGCTCTGGTAAAGGGTCAAGGGCAGCTGCCTGCTCAGGAGCAATGGCAGGCTCCAAGTCATCAAATGCCATGTCAAAATCAAAATCGGGATCAATCGGATCAAAAGGGTCAATAGGATCTGCTGGATCCTCCATCAACTCGTCCATCGGGACAAACTCTAAATCACGGTCAGGATCAAATCCTGGTGGAAACATAGGATCTGAATCCCCCTCGTCGTCATGGTCAAAAACAAGTCCAGGTATGGAAGCAACAGAAAAAGCCTGGTCAGAATCAGACCCATGGGAGAAGTGCTGCGCACTATGAGCATGTGAGGGTACAGAAGCCACAGACTCAAAGGAGTCCGCGACTGGGGAATGTGCAGGTGACTCCGCAGCCGGAGCATCTGCGATCAGTAAGGGAGCAACAGCAGGTAGGGCCTCGCCCTGAGCATCCTCCAAAGGCTCCTCCTCAAACATATCGACGTCGTCCTCCTCGTCGTCGATGGGTAAAACAGGGTATGAAGCAAGGGGTACTGGAGCAGGGATCACAACGAGTGGTAGATCCCCGGCTGGAAGGTCAACTGGGAGCTCATCAACGCCGTCGGGTAAGGCGAATGGCTGAAAGTCATCATCATCCGTGCTGGTGAAGTCTGACGTATAAACCTCGTGCTCCGATGACTCAATGTCGTCTGAAACGATAGGCCTAGGGCCTGTGGTGCCTGAACCACCAGTGCCTGTGGAATCCATGTGTCTGTAACATATACACAAACATGTACAAATGGTCAATCATATAATCAAATTGTCACATAAGTCATCAAGCAAGCATTCAAACCAACACTTCCTAGTCCCACTAGCCAACACTCCTAGTCCCACTAGCCAACACTCCTAGTCCCACTAGCCAATACTTCTAGTCCCACTAGCCAACACCTCTAGTCCCACTAGCCAACACTCCTAGTCCCACTAGCCAATACTTCTAGTCCCACTAGCCAACACTTCTAGTCCCACTAGCCTCCTACCTCAGCCTCCCAGACTGAGCCTAGAATAACGAATAAAATGTGCTCAACATTTGTTTGTAAAAAAAAAAAGTTGTGGATCTGGACTTAAGTGGTATGCAGAAAAATGTTTTCGTGAGAGCCCTAGTGATCATAGTCTAGACTCGAGAGAGAATCCTAGTTCGCTATGATCAGAGCTCTGATACCAAGCTGTCACACCCTGGCTTTGCGGAAGCGTGGTTAATTTTGGTGTGACTTCTTAATACCATAGCTTAATCATAACAAGCTATATGAATTTAAAAACCATGCAAGTCATCCATTAAGTTTTGAAAATCAAAATACAGTACCAATGTTTTTAACCAACAACCATGACCTTGTTCAACAACATTACAAACTGAAACATAACATAAACGTGGTTTAAGGACTGTGTCTTGTCCAGGAAAGAGACACATCCCCTAAACCCTGATGACTCCATGACAAGTGCAGCGGAAAACGTTCCATACCGTGCCAGATCCGTTTAATTTCCTGAAATACATGTGAGTTGAAAAATCAACAATAATGTTGAGCGAGTTCATGTGCAAGTGAGTAAGTAAAACACTTGTAAGTATAAAAGTTTCCTGGTATGTAGCAGTGTAAGAGGACTTGTGATCACCAATGGTTTGCAAGGCCATTAGCATGTTGTGAAATGCAAGTAGTAAGACACGACCTAGCCGATTTTTGCGTCGGGCACAAAGTCACTCAAGGTTCGTTCTGTTGGTCCTCATAGAGGTCCGTTCTGTTGGGCCTAGAGTTGGGCTCGCTACACCCAGATAGATCTACCGCTACTGTCCCTCGGTCCATCTGCCTACCCATTCACATGATCTAAACCTCCTTACGTTAATCATACCGTGTATAAAGTACTTGTAAACAAAGTAACATGTATTTCACCCCCGCGGTTAAGTAAACTGAAAACAGTTAGAGAAAAGGGGGACATGAACTCACAGTGAAAGCGTATCTCTACCAAGCGTCTCCAATACAGTAAGCTGTGCAACGACCTACAAGTGCTAATTCTATTAGACGGATGGCCGTGCGTTAGCTTTACAGTTTATGTTTGCTGGAAATAGTTAGACAACTATCCCGTGTTACATTTTGTATTTACTTGGTAGTTATTTTCCTTCCCAAGGATGTGGGATTTAATACATGTGCGTATAATTCCATCATTAAGTCTCACTTAATTCTTATAAATATATCCAACTCCAAAATATAGGTGTTTATCCAAAATACGTTGTTAAAGTACGCGTTCATAAATATTTCCGTAATTGTGTACGTTACGTTTTAACATACAAGTGGTAATATAATTACCGGTGTAACTTATATATTTATGGCGAAAGCGTTTGTAAAGTTTTGGAATCATTAACGCTTGTAAATATTATTTTTACTCTAAAATAATATTTATGTCTTTCACAAAATAATCATAAACAGTGTTGTGACAAATATATTTATCACGTTAATCTTTGTGAAAACCCCACCTCCGAATATTTAGTAAAATATAGTGCTGGCGAAATTTATGTTTTGAAGATATGTTCAAAGATAGTTCTAACACTTGTTGTGTAAAAAGTCTAAGTGTTAGGTTTTTAGAAAATTTCGCCAGAGTTTCCTCTGTAACTGGAGGTGGCCACGCTTTCAAGCGTATCATTTTCTTTTAACAAATCAATTCAACAACTTCTTTATTCAATCAAACAATTTCCGACACATCAAACTAGTCGACAAGTATGTAAATTTGCATAATCGCATGAACTTGCAGTTTTTCCGCATCTTTAATGTAAATCACCTTTATATATGTAGATCTTTATATAAAGTAGCTTTAATCTTGTAAAAACCTCGTGTTTAGAGAAACCCGTCTTTACAACTTCTAGTCATTTTTCCCAAAAATAGTTATTTGTCGGATCTTTTCATTTCACAAGTGTCTACACACTTGTGGTTTATAAAATCATGTTTGTTAGTGTAAGATCCCTTCTTTAAATTACATGATTTCTTAAATGTGTGGTCCATCAAAAATACCACTTGCGGATACGTAGATCCGCTAGTTTTAAACACCATTTTACCGGTTAAATCACTTTTACACAAGCAAAATATTTTTACACAAGTTCATGTATCTTGTGTGGTAGAGTTTCGCCTTTAACCCTTGTATTTAGTCAAAAACGAGCTTATGTGAAGATACATGATTTTACAAAGTCGGGTTAAACGGAGATCCGAGCTACCACATCATAGATCGGGTCTCAATAATCACATATTTCAAGTCCTACGACTTTTACACAAGTTATATGCTATTAACCACCATTTTAAGTAGTTTTAGTAGACTTTAAAGTTTCAAAACGCATGTTTACGATATTTAACCGACGAAAGTTCTTTTAACCACTTTAGACAAGCTTAAATATGAGTTTTAAACAATATACCTCTAGCTCGGGGCTAGGGAAGAATCGTGATGAAAATCGCGTGGATAAAAGCTAACGGAAGTGGTCCTTCGCGTTCCGAGTGCACCAAGGCTCCTTATACGTGACTTGTGAAGCTTGTATATGCTTGGAATGTAGTGATCAAGGGCCGAAAATGTGATGGGTGTGGTGAGGAGTTCGGCCGAGAGTGGGAGAGAGCAAGAGAGAAGTGTGAGTTTGTTGATAAGTGAAGTGATTATGCTCATGTGATTAGTGGGTATTTATAGAGAAAATCATGTGCTATTGTCCAATGGTTATTGTGTCATGAAGATACTAGACACACAAGATTTTGACAAGATCACAAGTACAAGGGGTGCCCCCTAGGTAACCAATTCGGTTTTGGGGGGGGGGGGGGTCCTTGGTCCGATTTTAAGTGGGTTAGTTAGGGTAATTAGTTAAGTTATGTAGGTTAGTTTAGTGTTAAACTCTGTTAGTTATAAATAGCGTGTTATGACGGGTGTTAGGGTAATCAGAGACCCTAACTGGCTCAGAAAAATGAAAATAGTGAAAATACTAATATTTTCATGTTCCGGGTAAAGTCCGGGTGTCCGGTTGGATAGTAATCCGTTAAAGTGTTACAAAAGCTTTAAAGTGTCGTTATTGCATTTTTAGTGACACAAATTGTTTTCCCGACACTCTAGAAAGTGTCTAGTGTTATTTTCTCATTTTCTGGCACTTTATTAGTCAGCTAGAAGCTGGTTTGTGTGTTAAAGTGCTGTGTTTGGTACTTAAAGTACGTTTTTGGCACATCCGAATCAGTGTATCTTATTCCTAGAGACGCGGTAACACAACCCTTATATCCCTACACTCACTACCAGTGTAGTCAAAATATATGAGGCTCTTAACAGGCCTTAGAGGCATTGTCTGCCTGATGCTGGTTATATCAGCATGTTCACTGTGTATCCGTTTAGTGCTACTGTGCTTTTTGTGCATCATGTTTGTCACTAGGGTTCAGTATGTAAATAATGTAGTGACAGCAAATAAAGTATGATGCAAATAAGTGCATGTATCAGTATGCAGGTAGCAGTTTATCAGCTAGTTCTATCAAGCACAGTAATCAAATAGTAATTAATCATTAATTAAGTTGTACGGATACCTGGTTTAGTGCGGGTTGTCACATTCCAAACCCAGTTGAAGAATGGTGGACCAATGACTGGGCATTTCAAAACCTAATGAATGATCCTTTTTCGTTTTTCCAAACTACTAACCTGCACCCCAGCATATCCCCCAATGAGCCTTGAGAATGTGGCAGAACTTCGCAACTATGGAGAGGAACTGATGGACACAAGAAACCGGATCCAAACCATGGGAGAAAATCTCGTCTGGAAATACAACAAGAGAGAACACCACTTTGGAAGCAAAAACTAACCCTATACTATATATGTCTAATATATTTTCTGTGTTTTTGTGTACATGATAAGCTAAATTAAACTTTTATATATATATATGTGTGTGTGTGTGTGTGTGTGTGTGTGTGTGTATGTGGCAGTGGGCAAAATATACGAAGCATAATATAAAAAGGAGTAAAAGTTCCAATGATCGACGATTTTGACAATATGTTCTGACTAATTGTGTTCATGATATTTTGATTATTTTATTACTTATTCTGTGATATTAATATTTGAAATATGTTTGCAATTCAGATGTCGAATGAAGTTAATCAGTCTCTCCAGAACAATCATGAAAATTCTTTGGATAAAAGTGCTATAGAGAATATAGTAGCTCAGGGAATAGCTGACGTAATACCTTTAATTATCGAAGCCGTTAGAAACCCTGTGCCAATAGAAAAAGGGTTATTGGATTTTATCACGCCTAATATTGGCTATTGGCCACTGCCACCCAAACTATCACTTTGACGCCCGTCACCCCCAACTTAACACTTAGTGTGTTCTGTTAGCACGTTGTTAACTGATCACTAACTTTTGATCTTGGTACCATACATTTGGGGGTGTCATAGGGATCTTCGGAAGGTTTTAGAGATCTTAGGACACCCCAAAAGTATAGTAACAAGATCAAAAGTTAGTGATTAGTTAACGACGTGGTGACTGAACACAGTAAGTGTTAAGTTGGGGGTGACGGTAGTCAAAGTGATAGTTGAGGGTGGCAGCGGCCAATAGCCAACAGTTGGGGTGATAAAATCCAATAACCCAATAGAAAATAATAATGTTGTAAGTAGCAAACGTAAGCATAGCAACGATTTTAGCAATAATGTCAATGGAGATCATCATCATCATTATACTCAGTACATCCCACCAATAGCAAAGCTAAGGTAGGGCCTGAGGAGGGTAGATGTAGACAGTCTTACCTCTACCCCGTAGGAATAGAGAGGCTGCTTCCAGTGAAACCCCCGGTTCGATAGTAATTTTGTATCAAGCCTTGGACCTAAGAGACATAACACTCAAACAATCGGGACAGAGACTAATTGGTGCATGTACCCCCGTGTCTTTCTGTAACACCCCGAAAACGGGTTTGATAATTAAACCATGTTAATACCAAAGAGCGTGTAAAACACCGTCAGAGGAAAAGATTAACCCGTAAATTATTAGGATTTAAATAAATAAGCCTAATAATAAATAAAAGAGAGCAAACGCTTTGAGAAGACAGTTTATAAGGAGCCCGAGTTAACGGGACTTAAAATAAACCGGGTTATAACTCCCCAAACCCATTAAGTTAACTAGGCAGAATTAACCTAGCTTGTAATGTGGGATTAAGTGACAAAGAGTGGGTTATAGCTTCAAGTGATAAGAAAACCAAAAATGAGGGACTAATAATGCTAAGTAGGAAACTTGGTTTATTAAAATTAAAAATAAAGCACAACACACACTTAGTAAAAGTGTGTGTGTGTGCGTTTTGGACGACCAGGAGAGCAGGGACAAGAACTCCAATCCCTAGCTCACCCCAAATTCACCAAATTAAAGGTTAATCTAGCCCAAATCAAGTGCATGAGTACAAATTCATGATCACCTAGTCATGGGGATCATAAGGTATGTCAAATTTTGTAATTTGGTGATGTTTTGAATTTATGATGAACACTCATAATCTTCGGGAATGAATGTTGAACATATGAGTGATATTGTGTTGAATTCATGTTTAGAAACAAACCCTAGTTGAAAACTTGATGAATTAGTGTTAGAAACTAGGGATTTGATTATTACCCATATATGTGCTAAGTGGGTTTTTATGTCAATGTGATGAACACTTGAATTAGGGTGTTAAATTGATGAATATTGATGTTATGATACAAGTTCTAGATGTAGTTCATGAACACTAGACGTAGAGGTTTGAATTTTGATGTTAACCTTGGTAAAAATAACTAGCTATGAACTAGTTTATACATGTGTAAAAATTATGCCCACTAGGTGTTTGTTAAAACGCCTAAGTGAAATCGCGCTTCTACTCTGTTGTGTGTAGAACTTGATTATAATAAGTGTTCGAATGAATGCTAGTGACATAATGAAACGGGTCTCACTTATAGAGGAGAACCCTTAGTTCTAGTGAAATGAATGAATAAGATTAGTTTTGATGATCGCTTGAACTAGTTAAAGTGTTGGAAACATGATAAACTCGGTTAGAACTTTAGTTAATGTGACACCTGTGTCACTTCAACCATCAAACAAATGCCAAACCAATGAAATATTGTATTTAATACTTGGGATTTGTAAAAATATGTGTATCGTTTGCACATATCAACTCTAGTTCGATATTAAGCTTTAAATCGCTTTCTGGAAGGTTATACGCGCACTGATGCGTAAATATAACCAGTTTAATCCAACAAACACTCCGGAATAGTGAAATAGGCTTAACATACCTTAAATAACCTTTACATAACTTAGAAATAAGTTTTAAAGGCTTTGGTATGGCAAAAACAAGTTAATTCGCTTACAGGGACTAAACTTGACAAACTGCGAAAGTATGCCAATTTGAACTGTAACAGACATTCTGGAATATGACCATAAGTTAAACACACCTTAAATATCCTTTATATAGCATAGAAATAGGCTTTGAGGGGTTCGGTATGCTAAAATAAACTTTTGGGTCATTCAGGGACTAAAAGTGTCAAAAAGTGCATAAGTTTGCACTTTCGCGCATATCTTACGTTCTGAATACATCCGGACATCCAAAAATTTATGTAAGCACTAAAATATTTTATTTTAGTGTTTGGAATAAGAAAAATCCATTCGTCGCTTAATTTGGATCGTTTTTGCGTTCGTTACGACTCCCGTCGTAATTAACCGAACAACGCAACCGTACGGCCAAACGAACCGACATCTGAGATATTTTTGAGCACATTTTAAGTTCCCTATACTTTAACTTCATTTTAGAGCTTTGAAATGGGGTTAACGGGCCTTAAACGCGTCGGAAATGACCTTATAGCACAACAGGGACCAAAACTGTAAATCTGCCAAACTAGGTCCTTGCGCACCGCAACAATGAGAGTGTTACGGTGCGCAAGGGGTCTGCAGAACATCAGAAGCTTCTGTCCAGCTGTTTGCAGCAGTTGTGCACCCATAAACCCAATTCCAAGTGTTGATTCCCTATGGTGGGTGGCCATTTGACATACCACAACATTCCAACACTTGTACGGATAGGATTCGATCACGTTTTCCAAGAAGCGATCCTAACGGTGGTGCATATCCTATAAATACCTATCCATCCCCATTGCAAAAACCCACTAGAATCTAGATTTGAGAAGCTCTAAGTTGAAACCATTGTTTCATACCTGAGCTACTTGGATCGAGATTAGCATTCGGGGACCCTTCGTAAGTATTCTTTCGTTCTTTTATTGCTTTTCGAGTCTGAAAGTCAAACTTTGTTTGACTTTCTGCGTTGACCAGTTTATGGTCAATGCGAAGTTCGTTTGAACTTCGCAACGTGATTGTAATCACGATGGTTATAGTCCTTTGGGACTATGCCTACTGATTACCACGTTGTCTAGGGTCGTAGGGTAAGCGATCTAATAAATCGCTTATACCTTCGAACCTGACCCATTTGGTCGATCATTAGGATCCGACCAAAATACATTAGGTGACCATAGTATATAGGGAATAACCTTCCGAGGTTATACCCTATGGTCACATCGTTTGAGTAGTTGTATGATAGGTAATTTATATGCCTTAGGTAAATTACCATAATACCCTTTTCATGTATAATTGGTAATTAAGCATATGTAACCTAAACTTTTGTCACATAACTGATTATGTAACATGTTTAGGCATATAACACTTGTCATAGGGCTAGTTAGACGTCTCGAGTGCGCTTTTGCGCGCACGACGCGTTAAAGTAGCATAAGCTACCTTAATGGGTCGCGATGGATCGAAAGCAGCTTAGGTTAGGTTTCATTTAGTATGTAGGCTCTGTTAAACCATATGACACGAGTCTCCATACTCGTTTGGTTTACGAACCCTCATTCTATCTAAACCCTCCGACTTAGGTCCGGTTTATTAACATAGTTACCTATATTAGGTGCCGTTTGATTCCGTGATCTCTAGCATTGCTTGGTGGTTATCTTAGGACTTCTGAGCAATCTCAATGTGAGTACATAGACCCCTCTTTTACTGTTTTCAAACTGTTTTGGGGTAAAGCATGTGTACCTATCTGTTATTTTCATGTTTTCCAAAAGTATAATTGATTATACATGTTAATACTTATCTGTTGACAAACTGAATGACTATCTATGGTTTAAACACTGATTTTTCAAAGACTATAACATAAATTGTTGAATTGTACTTATTTTGTTCACCAGACCGGTTGTTAGTATGATATAGCGCTATAGGATTTGACACCCCATTCCTGTTGTCATGGAATGTCTGAAACCAATTTGTTTCTCCATCCAAATAGGGATTTCCTTTGTGGTATCCCTATAGTCTCAAAGGTGTATTTTGATGCACTAGGTCTGAATGAATTCTTAAATCACATTATTTTTGTATATTTAGTTATACTCCCAAAAGTATAGTTTGATATGCTCCCATGTGTGATATTGTACAAAACCAACATATATTTTGTTAATCATCCAAAGCATATTTTGATATGTTATTTACAAAACCAAAACATAGTTTAATATGTTATTTATCACATCCAAAGCATATTTTGATATGTTATTTACAAAACCAAAACATAGTTTAATATGTTATTTACCACATCTAAAGCATATTTTGATATGTTATTTATGAAACCAAAACATAGTTTAATATGTTACTTACAAATCCAAAGTATACTTTTAATATGCTACTATAAGGTTATTCGTTTATCCTTACATTTATTTATACATATCATTTTGGTTATACATTACATGACTTACATCTTGACATAAACATTTTGACATATTATTCAATATGTTTGGCAATTGGTTTAAACATAGACATCTTACATTGTTGGTTTGGTTTGAGTAAGTGATTTAAGTAACGAGGCGTGTGTAATATGATACAAGCATGGTGGATACGCCGCTGGTACTTCCTATATATAAGTGTTTGTATGGTATTACATATCGTAGCGTTATTTGAATCATTTCAATTTGAGACATATAACATTTTATACAAATAACATACTTTTCACAAGACATTGTTTTACAAAACAACTACTCTTATTCAAACTCATTCTACTTGGTTATTCATTTAACCATACACTATTCTTTTACTTATACGTATCATCTGATCTTATTGCTTTTCAAATGATTTACAAAACAAAGCAAACTACAAGGTTCATGACTAAACATTTTCTTAAACATAAGTCATGAATCTTATTTTCACAAAACCTATATATCTCACAGGCATTTTTATGCTGACGTACCTATTTTTACACATGTTTCAGGTACTTCTTTGCAATGATTGTTGATACATGCTACATTTAGGATGGACTCGTGCCTTAGCAACTTTAAAACTTGGAAGATCATAGTTGTACTTATTTGATTGTATTAAAACAATGAGTTCATTTATTCAATAAAACAGAATTTATTTATTCCATGGTTACGAAACAATAATTCTGTTACAACACTCCCCGACGTTTCCGCCACGTCTAGTCGCTTTGCGTGGTCGGGGTGTGACAGAAAAGTTGGTATCAGAGCCAATGGTTATAGGGAATTAGGTTATTAGTAATGCTCTGACCTAGTCTATAACCTTCTTAGGACCCTAACGCGAGTTTACTTGCGTTTAGTCATAAAACAATACCGTCACCTATCCTTAGGCGACGACCACAACAAGAACATAAATTTCAAAACCGCTTTGAAAACTAATCATCTATTCTAGGATGATTGATTACAAGGTTTTGAACCCTCTATTGTAAGATTTTGAACACTCTATTATAAGGTTTTGAACCCCTTTGAGTTTTCAAAATCTCGTCAAGGTTTTGGGTTTTAAATAATGTGAACACGTGCAAACTGGAAGGGTGAATGCCTGTATTCTGGGTTTTCTGTCTAGGCAAGCACTTCGTATATATCTCATCAGACGCGAGACCAGTTGTGCTTACCTGGGAATTCTTGGGATGAGTGTTCACTTATAGGCGAGCATGTCTTCGCGATACATTATTTTTGACCTATTTACTTTAATTAATCACCGGGGTCATTTGTTGCTTTGTAGTAACAAACAAATGATCACTATCCTTGCTTTCATCAGATTTGTTTCATCTCATTCCTTTCGTCTAATTCTCTCACTCGTTTCCTTTCATGTTTCCTCTTTTAGAATGCCTCCTCGACGCGACAATCAGATGGCGAATGCCGAACTCGCGGAAATCATCGCACAGCAAATGGCTGCTGCCTTCCCAAATCTTTATGCTCAAATGATGCAAGCCATCAACAACAACAATGCTCCATGCAATTTCAAAAATTTTAACTCGGCTAAACCGCTCAAGTTTAGTGGTTCTGAGGGAGCAACTGGGCTTCTTCAATGGTTCGAGAGCATTGAGAATACTTTCCATCACGTTCAGTGTCCTGAAAATCGCAAGGTCGAGTTTTCTTCAAGTGTGTTTCAGAAGAGGGCTCTTACGTGGTGGAACGGGGTGATGAGAGACCGTGGTGCTGAGGTTGCATTAGCACAGACTTGGGCTGAGCTTAGGGCTCTTATGATGAAGGAGTTTTGTCCTCGTCATGAGCTAAGGGCTCTAGAAAGGGAATTCGATGACCTGAAGCAAGATAGTGGAGAACATCGAGCCTATACTGACCGCTATGAGGAATTGAGCTTGTTATGCCCTACTATGGTTACGCCTCTGGATAAGGCGATTGAGAAATACATTGATGGTCTTCCTGACTTAGTTCAGGATATTGTTACTGGCAGCAACCCTACTACTGTCAGACAAGCCATTGAATTGTCTGCCACTCTGACTGAATCCCATATCAGGAAGCGCAAGCTGTTTCGGAAGGGCGACTCAAGACCATCTGACAAGACTGCTCAAGTGGAACCAAAGGAAGAACATGCTGAGGTATCCAAGAAGAAGAAGCGCAAAGCCTCTCAAAACTACGCTGTAACTGCTCAAGACAAACAGGTTGCACCAAACCAGCCAGCGCAACCTCGCAAAAGGCAAAACTATGTTGGTACCACACCTTTGTGCAACAAGTGAAACCGTCATCATCTGGAGCAAGAGCAGTGTCACAAATGTACCCACTGTGGGCGGTTGGGACATTTGATCAATGTTTGTCGTTATGCAAATCAAGCTGCTGTAAACCCTGCTGCTGTTCCAGCACGGTTCCCTCCGGGGTCATGTTATAACTGTGGTGACCTTACCCACTACAGGAACAATTGCCCAAGACTTGTTAACGCACCTCCAGCGCGAGGACGGGCATTTAACGTCAATGAGGCAAACGGGAACAATGATGCAGTAGTGAACAATTAGTGTTTTGTAATTCCTTGGTTGTTATCTTTTGACACATCAAGACAATTCGGTTGTTACATAAATAAAGATTTTTGTTTTTTTTCTGTAAAAGTTATGCGTTTATGTGAATGTTTGATGCAACCTTATGATGTCAACCCAAAGATAAACTACTCGTGTGGTTCAGTTATCTTATGATCACTTGTGATCTCCCCAAGAACCTTAAACACTCGTTTCTTTTAAGAAACAAAGCCAAACTCTTGTTGAAAATCCTTCTATCTTTATAGATGGATCCTTGAAAATGATTAAAGTGCCAAATAAAATCCATTGATTGGATTCCAGGGATGCTTTAAATATCCATGCCTAAAGATAACAAATTAAAGAATCAAGCTAACTAAAATTTGTGCTTATGTGTTTTTCTTACATGTTTTGTGGTTGTATGTGATCCATCCAAATCTTCGTAGGATCTTCCATATCTTATATGAGGGATTCATAGTAGGATATCCAAAGTTACTATCTTAAATCCTTAATGGACTTCTACGTTGTAGTCAAGTCCCTTGGGTTTTAAAGTACTATTAAAAAACTGGACCTCTTGAATGGTCTGGTTAAACAGATTGATTTTGAAAATCTGATTAAAAATATCATGTGATGATATAATTACAAAGATCCCTTAAGTGATCTATTTAAGGAGATCGTACGACGGTTTAGTTAAGAAGATCATGTGTTGATCTAGTTAAAAAGATTGTTCGTTGATCTAGTTGAAAAGATCCTTTTGTGGTCTAGTCAGGTCGCTTCATGTTTATTCAATTGATTTTTCCTCTACGCATTATGAAATGAACTGTGCGGACTGTGCAATGGATTACGTAATTATGGAGGCCTACATAATTACGGAATTCAGTGCACAGAAACCACAGGGAGCTTTGTCATGTGTTAAGACCTATAGTGACAAGAATAATGATACGGGAGAAGTCTTGTACCTTGACCAATGTCATTTATTCTCACACTCCCCAATTCTGATTTCAAGCACTCACAAGTTTCCTATGATAAGTCTTCATAAGAAACGTTCTTCTGTCCGTAGTTCAAAATTCCATGTTTTACTACCACAAGGAATTCACTTTGAGGGTTAAAAAATTCGCTAAGATTCCTAACATGGCCCAGAGTTTTACTTAAGGGTTTAATGGATCTATTAGAAGGAGAAACCGTCACAGCTGTCTTCACAAGTTTCCTCTAGAATTAAATTTCGGGACGAAATTTCCTAAAGTAGGGGAGACTGTGACACCTGTGTCACTTCAACCATCAAACAAATGCCAAACCAATGAAATATTGTATTTCATACTTGGGATTTGTAAAAATATGTGTATCGTTTGCACATATCAACTCTAGTTCGATTTTAAGCTTTAAATCGCTTTCTGGAAGGTTATACGCGCGCTGATGCGTAAATATAACCAGTTTAATCCAACAAACACTCCGGAATAGTGAAATAGGCTTAACATACCTTAAATAACCTTTACATAACTTAGAAATAAGTTTTAAAGGCTTTGGTATGGCAAAAACAAGTTAATTCGCTTACAGGGACTAAACTTGACAAACTGCGAAAGTATGCCAATTTGAACTGTAACAGACATTCTGGAATATGACCATAAGTTAAACACACCTTAAATATCCTTTATATAGCATAGAAATAGGCTTTGAGGGGTTCGGTATGCTAAAATAAACTTTTGGGTCATTCAGGGACTAAAAGTGTCAAAAAGTGCATAAGTTTGCACTTTCGCGCATATCTTACGTTCTGAATACATCCGGACATCCAAAAATTTATGTAAGCACTAAAACATTTTATTTTAGTGTTTGGCATAAGAAAAATCCATTCGTCGCTTAATTTGGATCGTTTTTGCGTTCGTTACGACTCCCGTCGTAATTAACCGAACAACGCAACCGTACGGCCAAACGAACCGACATCCGAGATATTTTTGAGCACATTTTAAGTTCCCTATACTTTAACTTCATTTTAGAGCTTTGAAATGGGGTTAACGGGCCTTAAACGCGTCGGAAATGACCTTATAGCACAACAGGGACCAAAACTATAAATCTGCCAAACTAGGTCCTTGCGCACCGCAGCAATGAGAGTGTTACGGTGCGCAAGGGGTCTGCAGAACATCAGAAGCTTCTGTCCAGCTGTTTGCAGCTGTTGTGCACCCATAAACCCAATTCCAAGTGTTGATTCCCTATGGTGGGTGGCCATTTGACATATTACAACATTCCAACACTTGTACGGATAGGATTCGATCACGTTTTCCAAGAAACGATCCTAACGGTGGTGCATATCCTATAAATACCTATCCATCCCCATTGCAAAAACCCACTAGAATCTTGATTTGAGAAGCTCTAAGTTGAAACCATTGTTTCATACTTGAGCTACTTGGATCGAGATTAGCATTCGGGGACCCTTCGTAAGTATTCTTTCGTTCTTTTATTGCTTTTCGAGTCTGAAAGTCAAACTTTGTTTGACTTTCTGCGTTGACCAGTTTATGGTCAATGCGAAGTTCGTTGGAACTTCGCAACGTGATTGTAATCACGATGGTTATAGTCCTTTGGGACTTTGCCTACTGATTACCACGTTGTCTAGGGTCGTAGGGTAAGCGATCTAATAAATCGCTTATACCTTCGAACCCGACCCATTTGGTCGATCATTAGGATCTGACCAAAATACATTAGGTGACCATAGTATATAAGGAATAACCTTCCGAGGTTATACCCTATGGTCACATCGTTTGAGTAGTTGTATGATAGGTAATTTATATGCCTTAGGTAAATTACCATAATACCCTTTTCATGTATAATTGGTAATTAAGCATATGTAACCTAAACTTTTGTCACATAACTGATTATGTAACATGTTTAGGCATATAACACTTGTCATAGGGCTAGTTAGACGTCTCGAGTGCGCTTTTGCGCGCACGACGCGTTAAAGTAGCATAAGCTACCTTAATGGGTCGCGATGGGTCGAAAGCAGCTTAGGTTAGGTTTCATTTAGTATGTAGGCTCTGTTAAACCATATGACACGAGTCTCCATACTCGTTTGGTTTACGAACCCTCATTTTATCTAAACCCTCCGACTTAGGTCCGGTTTATTAACATAGTTACCTATATTAGGTGCCGTTTGATTTCGTGATCTCTAGCATTGCTTGGTGGTTATCTTAGGACTTCTGAGCAATCTCAATGTGAGTACATAGACCCCTCTTTTACTGTTTTCAAACTGTTTTGGGGTGAAGCATGTGTACCTATCTGTTATTTTCATGTTTTCCAAAAGTATAATTGATTATACATGTTAATACTTATCTGTTGACAAACTGAATGACTATCTATGGTTTAAACACTGATTTTTCAAAGACTATAACATAAATTGTTGAATTGTACTTATTTTGTTCACCAGACCGGTTGTTAGTATGATATAGCGCTATAGGATTTGACACCCCATTCCTGTTGTCATGGAATGTCTGAAACCAATTTGTTTCTCCATCCAAATAGGGATTTCCTTTGTGGTATCCCTATAGTCTCAAAGGTGTATTTTGATGCACTAGGTCTGAATGAATTCTTAAATCACATTATTTTTGTATATTTAGTTATACTCCCAAAAGTATAGTTTGATATGCTCCCATGTGTGATATTGTACAAAACCAACATATATTTTGTTAATCATCCAAAGCATATTTTGATATGTTATTTACAAAACCAAAACATAGTTTAATATGTTATTTATCACATCCAAAGCATATTTTGATATGTTATTTACAAAACCAAAACATAGTTTAATATTTTATTTATCACATCTAAAGCATATTTTGATATGTTATTTATGAAACCAAAACATAGTTTAATATGTTACTTACAAATCCAAAGTATACTTTTAATATGCTACTATAAGGTTATTCGTTTAACCTTACATTTATTTATACATATCATTTTGGTTATACATTACATGACTTACATCTTAACATAAACATTTTGACATATTAGTCAATATGTTTGGCAATTGGTTTAAACATAGACATCTTACATTGTTGGTTTGGTTTGAGTAAGTGATTTAAGTAACGAGGCGTGTGTAATATGATACAAGCATGGTGGATACGCCGCTGGTACTTCCTGTATATAAGTGTTTGTATGGTATTACATATCGTAGCGTTATTTGAATCATTTCAATTTGAGACATATAACATTTTATACAAATAACATACTTTTCACAAGACATTGTTTTACAAAACAACTACTCTTATTCAAACTCATTCTACTTGGTTATTCATTTAACCATACACTATTCTTTTACTTATACGTATCATCTGATCTTATTGCTTTTCAAATGATTTACAAAACAAAGCAAACTACAAGGTTCATGACTAAACATTTTCTTAAACATAAGTCATGAATCTTATTTTCACAAAACCTATGTATCTCACAGGCATTTTTATGCTGACGTACCTATTTTTACACATGTTTCAGGTACTGCTTTGCAATGATTGTTGATACATGCTACATTTAGGATGGACTCGTGCCTTAGCAACTTTAAAACTTGGAAGATCATAGTTGTACTTATTTGATTGTATTAAAACAATGAGTTCATTTATTCAATAAAACAAAATTTATTTATTCCATGGTTACGAAACAATAATTCTGTTACAACACTCCCTGATGTTTCCGCCACGTCTAGTCGCTTTGCGTAGTCGGGGTGTGACAGTTAAACCGGTGGACTAAAGATAATGCCTACCGGGTAATTAAGGAATGCCTAAACTAGTTGATGAACTTGGTTGTGCATTTCATATACTAATGGGCGTTTGACTTTTAAAAGTCAAACTGACCTATAAAATGATGAATGATAATTTTTGGATATAGAATGCCTAAGGTGGAATAATCGTATTAAATTATGATTAATCTAACCACCTTGTGAATGATGATGATGGTTTGACGCTTAACAAGCTAGGTGGAAGCTTGGGGAGGAAACGGGTCAAACGAATCAAGAAGGAAAACAGAAGCGTGGTTGGATGCAAGGTAAGTAAAGCTTACACCCCTTTATATTATTTACAAAATACTTATTTGCAAGTATTTTATATGAATTCTATTAAGTGATTGGAATATGATGTTCCGGCACGATTTAATGAGAGTCGGAACAAGGGAGAATGGTAAGAAACCATGAATTATGGTAAAAGGGTAAGATGGTAAATTAGTCATGTGATGATGAACAAATAAGAAACGGTTTTTAAGTAAAACGAGTTCAAGGAGAAAACCGAGATAGGTTTAAGGGGGGGGGGGGGGTGAAATGGTAATTAAATACCATCTCATATGGATGAATGGCCATTTAGACTAAATGGGTCAAATGGTGTTGTTAACACCATTTGACAATAACATCTGATAATCGTTGGTTGAGTTTTGTGTTCACAGGAATTAATTTAAGGTTCGCTTTACTATTAACTAGTGATTAATAGTGAAAGGTATTGAAACGGGTCTATATTATGACCCGAGCCAGGTACGCATGAATAAGTTATAGTTAAAAGTGCGATTTTGGTCAAATAATTAGTGAAAGCCCTTCGTCGTAAAATGAGGGACTTAAATTGACCAAAAAGCCCTTGATGGATAAACTGGGCAAACGACCCTTATGGGTTGTTTAGAAATTTGTATTATGATTATGAAATCCTTAGACACGTATAAAAGTAACAGGCATAAACTTTCGCGGGTCAAATGTTTAAGAATGGGTCATTGCGTAAAATGACTAATCGAAGGGTAAAAATTCGGGATAAGGGATTCATTATGTTAAATCCACCATAAAAATAGTTGTGGTGGAATATAAGTGGTTATTTAAATATGGGAATGCGAAGTGCGAAAAGAGAATAGCGAGTCGATGCTTAAATGCATAAAAGATCCTCAAAACGGGTCAAAACGAATTATGTGGAAAACTTGGATATTGGCCGCGTAATTCACAAAAGTTATGAATCCAAGATAAATATTTTGTGTTAAATACATTGATGTATGATTTATGATTTACTAGAAACAAGTTCATGATTTTTAAACACAAACGGGTCAAATGCGTAGAAACTAAATGTAAAGCCGAGGGCTTAGAATCCAAAAAATTTTTAATCCGAATGTCGGATTTTAACTCCATGGGATGGAGGATCAAATTACGATCGCATAGGAAAAAGAACCACGTAAAACAGATCAATAACGAATAAGTTATGGTCGTTTCCGTAAAAACTAGTGTAGCTGGCAAAGTGCAGGTCCCAGAAACGGACTTGCTGGAAAAGGGTCTCCCTCGTGCCACGCGAGGGAGCAGGGTGGTTCTGGCACGTGGCATGACGGAGCCAGTTTCTGAAAAATTGTTTTTTTTTTTTTAATTATTTTGCCTTGCGAACTCGTTTAAACACGTTTTAAACTACGTATGACTAATTCAACATGTTTTATGAATTGTAGGTATAATTTACAATACCAAAGAACGATCAAGCTCAACGAAGAACCGAACACGATCAAGTTACGAGCTTCCGCACATTGTTAATCGTTATTTTTAAACGACGAATTTAGTCACATTATGTGGTATACTTGAAAATTGTAAAAGTTTTAATTAATCTGTATTTTCCAATGTACTTGTAATTATAATTACATGATTATATTCGTAATTTAAAACGAAATCCGCTTAAAAATAGTAAGGGTGTTACAAGTTGGTAATCAGAGCTCATGGTTAAAGAGTAAAGTGTGTTCGGTTCGAGGCTTGATCGCAAATCTAGTAAGTATATGTATATTAATAGTTTAGTATGATTAAGGTGTTGTGAACAACACATAGGGTTATCGTGTAATACATGTTACCCCAATTAAATCGATAAAGGATCGATATAGTCGACGAAATTACATGTGTTGACACGTATAATAAAAAAAAGCCTTGTATTATAATACGGGTGTTCATTAATGTCGAAATTGCTAATCTTTGTAAATGTTTTAATTGAAGGATACTCGCATCTGAAGATGGCGAGGGTGTAACAAGTGACATATATGACAGAGGAACGGTCCGAAGTATGACAAGTATAGCATGCTCACCAAGGACCAAATCGCGTAACAATCACGAATAAGAGTAATGGAAAGGAAAGCCCGTCGGGGCAAGCATTACCAGGTGCACGCTTTTAAATTTAATCGCACAAGTAGTAAAATGTAAGAAACACGTAGGGAATGACGATTGCATATATCTGATAAAACCTGAAAAACCTGAATAGGATATCTATTCAGGATGATGTTTCCAAGAGAAGTTTAATAGAAACATGCGTTATTCACGATGATGAATAACAAAGAAATAATAGGATTAGTTCATATGGACACTTGGACGGGGGGTAATTATCTGTGACATTCGCCACAAAACCAGTTAAATCCTAATTTGAATTACCCAGCTTACACGATTAACAAACTGATACTGATTATGCCTCGGTTGAATCCAAAGGCACATTATACATAGCATATGAGAAACAGGACCAAAAACAGCTACATTGGGGGCCATTGAATTCAGAGAACTGCTGTAGGTGCCGTAAGTGAACCTAGGAATACAGAAATGCTCAGACATGATCCGTAAACTATAACGTAGGATCATTGATGCTTTATTGGGTAGAAAATGCGTTAAACAAAACAGTTTCCGGTTAGCGGAACACCTTTAATTTTGACGTGCACTGTACAATCCCAACATGTGTTGTAACATTAGTTAAGCCCGAAAAAGACTAACATAACCTAAATACAAGAGGTTTTGAGTAATAACGTCCAGGTGTTCGAGCTTTTGCGTCGGTTGGGTTCGTTTTATTTTTCTACGCAGAAACGCCTATAAAAATGCCATGTTTTACGAATTTTTACCGCACCCGGGAAGCGTTTAAGACCCGATAACGAACCTATGACTAAATATCTACTTAATATTATCTAAAAACCTGGAAATTAGCATTTTGACTAGTCAAAGGAGGACAAAAAGTCTTCCTTTGTGTCCGATCGCTAACCATACAATACACCAAGCACACAAGCACCTTATTCTCCTCCTTTTTAACCATTCATTTCACCTAATTCCTATTATATTAGACCATCCCCATCTGATAGAACTGATTTTTTTGCACAATTGAGCTAAAGAGACCTTAGTTTTGTAAGTGTTCTTTCTTATTTTTTTTAAAGTTTAATTTATAAGAACTAGTTCATAAAGGATCCAACACAAGGCCAATCCCATGGCCATGATTTCAGTTTTTATACCATATTTTCATAACATAAGCTTTTACAACTGATTTGGATAAAAAAGGATGAGTTTTGGATCAAAACTAACACTTGTTCGACACTATTAATCGCTTAACGAAAAAGCATCCAAAAAGATCATCTTAAGGGCTTGATTTATGAATCCGAATACATGTTTGTGTTGTACATGTTGTGTAGGTACTATAACCAGAAAATATTTGCAAACGGATCTTGGAATCTAGGCCTAACGAGTGATACGCGGAAATGTATAAAATTTAGACGAAATTTTAATATTTATAGAAATTGTTTTGCCTACAGATTTGGACGTGGGTAATATTTGAACTTGAGATTTTAGGACATGGTTTGGGACTACATAAAAATGATCTCGGCAAAATTTGGGAATTTTTGGACAACCGAGGAATATTTGGCCAATTTATTACTTTTAAACGCAATTAAATCGAAACAAATAGTTAAATATTTCAATAAGTTCCGAATTTATGCAGAATGATCACATATACTATGGGTAAGCTTCACACAAAAATTTAGGCTCAACGGATAACCCAAGCTACAGTTTTAAAATCGCGCGTTTTACGAGGTTTTCGGTATTTTAAAACCGGGTTTAGAAAATTTCCGTGAACTGCAAATTTTTACTGGGAGTTTATATCTACATAGAGAGTGTTCAGTAAAATTTTGGAATTTTTAGAGTTTGGATGGTCAGTTCGCCAAATTAAACGGTTTATATACGATTTAAACCATATTAATTAAAATTAGTAACTAATGTTTAAAAATTATAAAAATAATTTATCTGGGAATTTTTATCAGAACTAATTGCTACAAAAAAACTTAGAATTTTATAAATTACGGGTTTATTTGTATAAAATTACGCGTTTAATTATTATTTTTAAATAATAATCGACAAAATTTAAACGCGTAACGAACCTGCCAAAGTTTTTATACCACTCCGGTGATATTTGGCAATAACTGGAAGGTCAATAATAAATCCCGACCCCTCCAGACTAAATTGGATTAGAACAGGTATATTACACGCTTATCCGGTAATTAACCGACTTTAAATACAAAAACACTTATTTAGGCGACCCAGACCCTCCAAACACCCGAACTCCCTTAATACAAAACTAATCATTTTTCCTATACTACAATATGGTATACTTTGTTTAAACATATCATTTCCCGAACACCTCGAACAAACAACTTTGTCCAGCACGGTAAACGGTGTCCGGCATCCAAACCTGATTTCAAAACGCCGACCATGTCCAACTCCATGTTCGAATTACCCTAATTTGTTCCTAGACATTTAAACCGAGGCTAACCTAGCCTACAGACATTAACCGTATGATACTGGTATTAGGTGTGGATTAGCATACTTTGATAGCTTAGTAACCGTGCAATCTGTGAGTTTCACTAACCCTCTCTTTTTAATACATGTTTTACTGTTTTCATAGAGGGTTCATTTGATTAATATACTTGTGCACATGCAAACTGTTTGATGCTATTTATCTGAGTAGACACCTAACATGCTTAAATCCCCACAAGCAATTTATACAATGCCGGTGAATACTGTGGATAGTACTATTTGGCCCGACAAGCCTAGACCGCACTGAATACAAGGCTGTATGCCAATTGCGCAAACACGCAGTCGCACATATTCATAATGAGCTATGATGTGTTAGGCATAGCCATATGGGGTACTTGGTTATTGGTTGTGGTTGATGTTGGCCACGGTGATTGGATACTGGTCTCCGCTTAACTTGTAACTCAGAGAGATTTTATCACATGTGCAACAAAACATTTTCAAATATATTTTGAAAACGAACAAACTTGTGGAACTCGCCAGCTTTATGTTGATTTTTTTTAAAATTAACTTTTTAGGTAACCAGGACACTACGTGACGACCCCCTTTGTGTTAGCTGCTTGTGAAGTTTATGTGCGATACTATGTGGATAGAGGCGTGCTACTTAGCTAAATAAAACGGTTCATGGAAACTCGCGTTGTATTTAGTTAAAATATGTAACAATAATGTGCAATAGCGACACGTAAAACAATGATGTATCATATTGTTTAATTATTGTTTAATAGAGTATCTTTATAACAATTACTCAAACCAGAAGTGTCTGTTGCATCCCTTTTTATCATTTCCGCTGCTAGTCGGGGTGTGACAGAAGATGGTATCAGAGCCATTGTTTATAGAGAACTAGGTTGTCGCTAGAAAACCTAGACTATAATCATTAGCTCAACAATTGGCCATAACAAATTAGAATTTCTTATTAGTGTGATTATTATTGGGATGATCTGGTCGAGCAAATAAATTATTACGGTCCGGAACGTAACAACTTATCTTTGTACTTGAGAGTTCCAAGAACGTCACTAAGAGAGGATTATTAGATAACGTGAATTTGCATATACATATACGTGAATCTGATTGTTTGTGTGAACGTGCATACGTGTATAAAACTATTAATTGTTTTAGTGGTTGTTAGAATTTGGCGTCATTAGTGTCCTTTCGCAGATATCATGTCTGACAGTCGTAGTAGATCTGAGGATGAGCCGATGATGGATTCGGTGAAGTAGGAAGGAGATGAGGAGGAAGGTGATCAGGTTGTCCCTAGATATTCTCTGGATTTATCCGGATATGTGTGTGGTACTCCACCTCCCCGGTACCCACCTGTTACAAGCCAGTCTAGTCATACCCATGATGTTAGTGATGGCTTAGTTTCCCATGAGGATACCAGTAGTGAGCGTACACTGAGTCAGGCACATAGGTCACCTCCACCTAGAGAACCCACTCCACCACGTAGGTATTTTCGTCAGACTGCGCGTCATAGGGTTCCTACATCTAATAGCCCTGCATTCTCACCACCCCCACGTACCTATGAGAGAGGAGAGCCATCCTACGCAGCTCGAGATATCCCTATGCCACTGAGAGCTAGAGCTCCTATGCCACCTAGGATTGGATGGTTAGGTTTCCTGTTCGATCGAGTGGTAGAGAACACCATAGCTCTGACTGATGAAATACACCGTAGGAATGAGATCTACGATTACATTATAGCTATGCAGCAGGCAGTTATATTAATGCATCAGTCTATGTCATATTTAGTTTATCGCGATGGTCGTAGAGGGGGCAGATGCAGCTTTGCATGGGTGTACTGGCGATCGTAGTGATGCTGGTGATGTGGCTGATTATGCGTACGTGAGGATAGTAGATAGTGGTAGCATATGTATATATATATCTTTTGCACCCTTTCAAGCATTAGGCTTGCATGCCTATGTCGAGATTGGGGATACTATATATATTATATTTCCTTTTCGGATCTTAGTGATCCTTGTATGTACGATGCCTTAGTGGCTAGCTTTTGTTTGCAATCCTTAGTGGATTACGGTTGTATACAGAATTTTGTCATATACAACGGCTTCTATGTATGATAGTGGTTTCTTTTATGCGTTATATATATGCGTTGTTGCTATGTTTCGGATGCACATGTTTGCTATGTTTTGGATGCACATGGTTGCTATGTTTGACATATAGGCTTGGATGCGTGCGGTTGTTATGTGTTAAACGTGTGCAAATGGGTTGATCGATACCAATTAATGTGTGTTTGTATGATTTTATAAATGGCCCCAAAATGAGCTAATGTGATGTCCGAGGCAGACATAGCCCAACTGATAGCGTAACAACTTCAGGCTACAATTCCTAGCATAATTACCCAAGTTACTAATGGGGTTAACGTGGGGTTACATAATGACCAACCAAATCCTAGTAATCCTAACCCTGGTAACCGGCCCCCACGACGTCCTTGTTCTTACAAGGAGTTTATGTCCTGCAACCCTTTAGAGTTTCACGGCACTGAAGGACCTAATGGGATAGTTAGGTGGATTGAGAAAATGGAAAAAGGTTATAAATATTAGTAACTGTCCTAACAATTGTGTTGTTAAATATGCCACCTGTACATTTCAAGACCATGCGTTGACATGGTGGAATACAGTGGTCCAGACTCGTGGCCAGGAAGCCATTAACCAAATGCAATGGGCAGAATTGAAACAGATCGTGTTGGACCAATTATGTCCTAAGAATGAAATTCGGAAATTAGAACATGAGTTTTGGAATTTACGAATGCAAGGCGCCGACCACATCGGCTACACCAATAGATATCATGATTTAGTGCGACTGTTACCCGATATGGTGAGACCGGAACATAAGCGAATTGAAAGGTATATATGAGGTTTAGCTCCGGAGGTTAGGAGTATTGTGAATTCGGTTGATCATCCCACAATGCAGAGTGTTGTGCAGAGGTCATGCACTATTACTTTTGACATGGTACGAAGAAATATACTGAAGATGCCCAATGATGAAACAAGTGGGAAGCGGAGTGCGGTTGAGTATAAGGCGAAGAATAGTCAGGGTAATAAGAGTAATAAGACCACTGCCAGAAATTATAACATGACAACAACGAAGAAGAAACCAGGAGGATACAAGGGGAATCTTCCTGAGTGCAACAAGTGTGGATTTCATCATGTAGGTAATTGTCGTATTTGTAATAAATGTGGTAAACACAGCCACTTTGCAAGGGAATGCAAAGCACCCATAGGAAACCCGCCTGGACAACCAAGAACCCGTCCACAAACACAACAACAACCCCAACCCTTATAACAACGTCCCCAACAGCAACAACAGTTAGTGCCTCTCCGAGCGTGTTACGAATGTGGTAGTACCGAACACTTGAGGAACACATGTCCCCAAGTTTACTGTGGAACAGGTGAAAGGCAGGCCCAAGGGCAACATCTAATGCGAACCAGGCTAGAGGACGTGCATTCATTATGAGAGCTGATGATGCACGACAGGACCCTAACATCGTCACAGGTATTTTCGTAGTTTCAGGATATTACGCTTCAGTATTATTTGATATCGGTGCCGATAGAAGCATTATCTCCCTTAAGTTTCAATCTCTTATTGGAATATTTCCCAATGAATTAGGATATCCTTAACCTATAGAATTGGCCGATGGCAAATTTATAGCTACTAACGAAATAATTCGAAACTGCATAATAACCTTCAACAATCATCAGTTTCCGATTGACCTTTTACTGGTAGAATTGGGAAGTTTTGATGTAGTAATAGGAATGGATTGGTTGTCAAAATTTAAGGCAGAAATCATGTGCTTAGAAAAGATCGTTAGGATTCCATTAACAAGTGGAGAAGTGTTAGTAGTTGAAGGAGAGAAACCTAGTAGAATATTATCATTAGTATCCTATACTAAGATGCAAAAGTACATTCGTAAAGGTTGTATGGCATACATGGTAAATATAGAAACCAAAGATCCTAATGAGAAGCGAATTGAAGATATACATGTAGTTTGTGAATATGCTGATGTATTCCCTGATGAATTACCCAGATTGCCATTACCTCGACAACTTGAATTCCATATTGATTTGATCCCTGGAGCAACCCCTATTGCCAGAGCACCTTATAGGTTAGCACCCTCTGAGCTACAGGAATTGTCTAGTCAATTACAGGAATTACTAGACAAAGGTTTTATACAACCTAGTTCTTCACCTTGGGAAGCCCCGGTATTGTTTGTTAAGAAAAAGGATGGAAGTTTTCGTATGTGTATAGATTACCGGGAACTAAATAAGATTACTATTAAGAATAGATACCCATTGCCTTGCATAGACGATCTCTATTTGACCAACTGTAGGGAGCAAGTTGTTTCTCCAAAACTGATCTAAGATCGGGATATCACCATGTTAAGATTAGAGAAGACGATATTCCGAAAACTGCTTTCCGAACTTGTTATGGACATTACGAGTTCTTAGTTATGCCTTTCAGGCTAACTAATGCACCTGCAGTATTTATGAACCTTATGAATTGGGTCTATAAACCAATTTTAGATAAGTTTGTGATAGTCTTCATAGATGACATTTTGATCTACTCTAAGAGCAAAGAAGAGCACGCACAACATTTGCGACTAGTTTTAGAACTACTTAGACACGAGTTGTTGTACACAAAACTTTCAAAATGTGAATTCTGGTTGAAGGAAGTCCAATTCTTTGGTCATGTAGTGAATCATCAAGGAATTCAAGTTGACCCTAGTAAGATTGAGGCTATTAAGAATTGGCAAGCACCGAGGTCGCCTATAGAAATTCGTCAATTCCTAGGCTTAGCCGGTTACTACCGACGCTTCATTGAAAATTTCTCAAGCATTGCACAGTCCCTAACCCTCCTAACTCAAAAGGATAAGAAGTTTGAGTAGGGAGAGGAACAAGAGGCATCTTTTCAGTTGTTAAAACATAAGTTATGCAATACCCCGATTCTTACCTTGCCGGAGGGAAATGAGAATTTTGTAGTTTATTGCGACGCGTCTCGTAAAGGTTTAGGATGTGTGCTGATGCAAAGGAATAAAGTGATTGCCTATGCCTCCAGACAGCTGAAAATACATGAAAAGAATCATACTACGCATGACTTAGAGCTTGGAGCCGTAATTTTTGCAATTAAGATATGGCGACACTACTTGTATGGGACTAAGTGCACTATCTACATGGACCATAAGAGTTTGCAACACATCTTTGATCAGAAAATGCTAAACATGAGGCAGAGAAGGTGGGTGGAGTTATTGAATGATTATTGATGCAGTTTGGTGTGTATATGGATTTAAGTATATTTTAAGCCCTTTTTACATGTTAGTCAAGTTTTAAATTTATAAAACACGATATTTTACTAACACCAAACACACATATGGGCAAGTGCACCCATCGTGAGCGTAGTATAGTGTTGGTAAGATACCGAGGTCATCCAAGGACACAAGAGCTTTTAATACCGGTTTATCCTCAACGTCTAATCAAATCAAAAGTTTAGAAAAATGTTTTAAACTAGAAAAATAAAAACTAACTAAAATGCTGAAAAATAAAATAAAATAAAAACAGATAGACAAGATGAATCCCTTGGATCCGACTCGTGTATAGTGTAACTTTGATTATTTCCGCACTTTTGCATTTTTTAAGAGATTATCTTAGTTATTGTAGTAGGCCCCTCTTTTGAAGGTGACGTTACCCTCAACCCAGTAGTTTGAGTCAGCAAGGATACAATCCTAAAGGGTCGGATTATTGAAAGATAATTAATTAAGTTATTAATGCATATTATGGTAGGCCCCTCTTTTGAAGGTGACGTTACCCTCGGCTATGTAGTCTGAGTCAGCAGGGATACAGTCCTAAGTAGCCGGGTTAAAGTATTAATAGTAGCTTACATATGAGGGGGTCAAAGAGTTTGGACCCCCGCCATCCAATACCGGTGGGTATTGAAGGAGGCCCTACTAAATTTGACCCAGGTCCTTGCAGGATCTATACACTGAACAAGGCAAGACTCTTACCAAACCGTTCCCTTAACCCCCGACCAGGTAGCCAACATATCTCCATATAGACCGTAGAGATATGAATGGTGAAAATCTTTTATTTTATATAGACAGTAAAATAATGCCAAGACACCACGGACAAACGATAAAGAAGAATCACCTTCAACATAAGAAACTAGTTATTAAAGTCATTAATACATAACCAAATAAAAGGTGCGAAAAGATTAAAAATAAAAAGTATTACACTAGACACTTGTCTTCACCAAGTGATGTAAGAGACTTAGGCAAACATGGCCTTTGATTGTCAAGAACTCTTACGATCAATCTTGGATCCCGAGACGACTCACACACTCTATGATGGACAATGGATGATGGTGGTGGATGATGGTGTTGTGATGGTGGTGCGTGGTGGGTGAAGTGTGAGAGAGGTGGTGTGCGAAGGGATGTTTTGCAAATGAGCCAAGCACCCCTATTTATAGCCTGAACAGCAGCTCGGGCACGGACCCGTGTCCAGTGGCACGACCCCGTGTCCATATTCCTTCTCTTTCTTCATTAATTGCAGTTTGTTTGCATTAGTTGCCACGCCCCCGTGTCCGCTGGGCACTCCCCGTGTGCAGAAGCATATCTGTACTATCAAGATTTCCCCAGATCCTGCGAATCTTAGAGTTGACCACGGCCCCGTGTCCGCTGGGCACGCCCCCGTGGTGGGTGATAGAAGCTTTTACAGCTTTGTCTTTTCTGCTGGCACTTGGGCACGCCCCCGTGTTCACTGAGCACGGGGCGTGTTCAGCCTTCTGTCTTCTTGATTTTGCTTGGGAAGATGCTGTCGGGGGGGTCGGGCATGCCACGTTTGTTCCTTTTCTTGTATTTATGTTAGATTTAGCTGCCTTTTTGCTTCTTTTGTTCATTTGAGCTCATTTAATCCTGAAAATACAAAAGGAAGACAAAAACACACTTTTTCCAACATTAGTACTAAAAAAGGGTTAGTTTTATGCCACATTTGATGTAATTTATATGTTGCATTTTGTACACATCAAATACCCCCACACTTGAATCTTTGCTTGTCCTCAAGCAAAACTCTTTATAATGTGGCTTTACACTCCCAAATGGAATGGGTAGAAGAGAAGGTTTTTGGGCTTGTCATAGAGTGTCGGGATTTCCAAGATTCTTTATTAAGTTTTATTTTTATTTATTTACAATCCTATTCGTCATGATTTATTTAAAACATTACATAAGATAAAGTACTTATTAGGGCATAACATGCCTTTTTAAAATTTTACTTATATACAAGTTCACATACCTCACGGAGATCACTCAACACTCGGCCGAAGATGTTTTTTAGTGAATCACTCGAGAGCGGCATGTAACTTACTCCTACCATAGGCTTGCCAAGCAATCAATCCTCCTCCTTTTTAACTATAAACCTTTGTAAATATCAAGAGGACTTTTGGGGTAAAGGGTTAGGCTTTGGGTTTAAGGTAGGTGGTTAGGTTAGTGGTTAGTAAAAGGGCGAAAGGCGTAAAAGAGTCGGTTTTCGTAAGACTTTTTATTTTTGAAATTTTTATTTTGTTGAAGCCATTATTCAAACAAAGTTATTTTTGATAAACTTGTTTGTTTATTTCTCTTTTGCTTCATCATCAACATTTTTTTTTTGAAAAGTCATACGACAAAACGAGCTTGTTACTAAAACAAATGGTTAAAAATAAAAAGGTTTTGGTGGGTGAAAGGGTGTTTGTTTTTGGGTTAAGAAATGAAAAGGTTTAGGCTCAAAAAGGGGTTAACTAGGGGGATTTTGGGTAGGTAGTAAAAAAAAAAGAAAAATAATGGTGTAGAAATAAAAAGGGTTAGTCCTAATGCCTCCGTCATTTACTTACTCGGGTTTAAGTTGGTAATCGTCGTGGCAAGTTCTAGAGTCGTAAGAACCAAGCGGCTATTCACACAAGAAACGAAAAATGAGCATTTAGTTTAAAGATATGTATTTGTATGCTCAATAAAGGCTCAAAACTCACTTTTTGTGGGAATGGGTTTTTATGTGATCAAGTATATATAATCAAATTTTAACTAAGCTTGTCATGCCGTTTCATAATTTTCTTATGTTGGTTCTTTATATCATGACGTTATCGGTTGTAAATTTGTAAAAATATAACCTTTTTAGAACTTGAAATTCCTAATTTAAACCTACACAAGTAAAAAAAAATGAAATTTTTTTTTGAAAAAATTTGGGGTGATTAGCGGTTCCAATAGAGTTTTGTGTAAGGCTTGTAATTAGGACTTGCAAGATTCAAGGTTTTAGCATCCCCCCCACACTTAAATTACACATTGTCCTCGATGTGTCCCAAAAATAAGTTTTTAGATTGATTGAATGTGTAAAAAGGTGTGAAAAAGCAAAAGTTCATGTTACTGGGCGTCTGGACACGACCCTGTGGTGTCCGGGCACGGCCCCGTGTTCAGATCGCCAGTAACAGAAATGAATAAAAAGAAACAGAAGCCTGGACACGGGGGCGTGTTCAGTGAGCACGCCCCGTGTCCAGTTACCTGAACTGGCCATTTTCTGCAGATTGTGCAGCACGGGGCCGTGTTAGGTGGGCACGGCCCGTGCTGAACTTGCTGTAATGAAGAAAATTTTGTCGGATGGCCCTGTTTTCGTGCATGGGGTGCTGGTTCAAGTTTCCCTTGTTATCCTTCACCATCCCGAGTGTGTTTTATCCATTTCAACATCATCCAAACACCAATTTAATTAAAACCATCATTCATTAGAACATAGAGAGAATTACATAATAATCCTAAAAGATTGAAAACAAAGCAGAAAAATAAAATTTAAGGGTCCTAAATTAGATAGGTCAAGTGATACGTAAAATCATCCTAAGGAGCTCTACTAATACAATAAGAACCAAAATTCCGGAAATAGTTTTCCGGTATCTAAAAGCTTTGTAGATCTCTGAGCCGAGAGGTGTTCCCTAGATGTTGCTAGAGCCATTCTTCTATCTCTCTCGGGAGGAAGGAGGCGGCTTCATTTTCCTCAACATCTTGTGGAGGGGTAGTGACACCAACCGGAATCCCTTGTGTTATGTCTCGAGGGGGTTCCGAATGTATGGCGTACCATTCGGCCTGAATGATGACTTCCGGTATCACATTCCATGCCCTTTGGGTCACAATCGGTACCAAAGGAGGAGAGGCGAGAATGTTCAACCTTTGGTGCAAAAGGTTGACCTCTCGAAGACATTCCTCTAGTCCCACCATTAAATGATTAATACAGTCGACTAATGCTTCTTCCACTCCCGTCATCTCATCAATGGCCTCTCTTAAGGCGTAAACGTAGTTTACAAGAGAATCTTCAACCGTTGATGACCTTCTCCCTTGTCGGTTGTTTCTGGAGTGCGATGAAGATGTTCCGCTAGTTCTGCTCGCCATTCTGAGAAAACATACCGAAAAGAGTTCAATTTTATGGAAGCAGCACGGCCCCGTGTTCAGATGTCTGCATATTTTTGGAACAAGGAATCATGGAGTTTTAAATTATTTTCGAGGTTTTTAGAGCATTTTTTAAACAGAAATAACTTAAAACATTGTTATGGAACTTATTTTTAACAAGATTCTTGAACAAAAATCTAACAAACATCATCTTAAAGCTTGAAATCATGATGATTTCAAGTTCTAATGGAGGTATTGAGTGAAAAATTGAAGAAGAAGGCAATAGACAAAAGAGGAAAGGACAAGATGGTTGTTTAGAACCTTCTTTTAGAAAATACCTAGGATGGTATATGAGAAGATTCTCCCAAATCTCTGTCCCTGGAATGGTTCAAATGTTCAGGATTCTTGACTGCATTTATAGAAAACAACAGCATGCTGCACACGGCCCCGTGTCGGCTGGACACGTATCACACCCCGATATTTCCACGTATTACCGGTGGGCCCGGTGGGGAGTATCGTGACGTAGTTGATATCATCATAGTCAAACAACACAATTTAAAATGCACAGCGGAAGCAAAAGATAGATTTATTTCAACCGAATAAAGTGTAATATCAAGTATCATAAATGGCTGAAAAAGATCCACAGGCGGATCAAAATAAAAAGGGAACTTGGTTCAACAGACTTTAAAGGCATCTAAGCTTGCGAGACTTGTATTCGATGCTAGGATAGACGAGCCTATTTCGAGTAGTACCTGCGTTTAGCCTTTTTGGGAAAATACGTCAGTTTACACTGGTAAATACAATTAACTGACTCATTTTGAAAAGGATTAGAAAATTGATTTGAATGCACAAGGCACAAAACATTTTATAACTTGGGATAATTATTTCTATATAAACTTGTAAAAGAATTACATGTTCCTTATGCGTTCAGTAGCCCGGGTTGACACCGGGTTAGAGCTTAATAGACACACCACATGATATAGTCCCGCGGCGACTTATTCTCGAAACCAGCGGTTATACCTTATTATTTATATATGCACTGTCGGGTGTACGCCTACACCCCGTGCTTAGGTCGTGGCCATTTCTTAAAATGATGCCAAGGATATCCGGGACATGGTCATTAACCCCCCAAAGGCTTTAAGCAAACAAAACAATTTAAATGGGTCATTTCAATAAATTAACCATCATACGATTAAAGATTCAATGCCCGACCAAACGGTATTTTATATACCGTACCCCAAGCCCGTATAGGGAAAATAAGTTAAAAGTATTTACCTAAGCAAGTAATAATCACAAATAGCAAGTGCACGTAGCTTTTACCGGATCTCCTAATCTGGAACGAAGGTTTTTAACAACCTATTAGATTCCTAACGGGTCTTTAATTAAGCCTACACTTAGACCGGTTAGTTTTTAAAGAAAGATACGGTTCAAAACGCACGATTAAGCGAAGACCGGAATAGAATGTGGTTTAGACCCGACAAGTTTGAAGACTTGTATAATATGGGTAAACTAAACACATTCTGGATTTTGAGACAAAAATGATAAGGTTTGACCCGTTTCGGTCAATTTATGTAAACTAGTTACATAAACCGAACCGAACGCGAAAAATGCATAACGGGTAACCGTGTGAGTCATATACATGTTTCCTAAGTTAATATCCTTCAGATATGTTGTGACATCAGTAAGATATCTTCTATTATGCCCAAAATGCTTTTAAACCCAAACTATGCCCCGTAGGGGCGTTTTGGTCATTTTAAAGGTTATAAAAGAGTTTAAATATTAATCTGAGTTACAGGTCTGATATAAGCAGTAAAAATACTTAGTTTAATAAGTTATATCAGTAGGGTATCATATATATGTGAAATTTATTAATTATTACCATACTATGCACCGTAGGGGAATTTTGGTAATTTCACATAAGTCTAAAAGGTCAAAACTGGAAATCTGAGTTTAAAACTTTTGCTTACTGTTAAGATATAAAAATTTATTGAAAATATCAGTAGGCATCAAACCTTATATGTTTAAAATAGTTTTAATACATACTATGCGTTAAAAACGCTTAAAAAGGCGATTTGGAGCCATTTCCAGGTTTTCAAAGGAAAGCTGATATTTGTATTATTCCAGAAGGCTCAAAACATTTTATTTATCATATTAGATCAGTAGCAAAAAGTTTGGTACCAAAAAGATTTGTAAAACTCATTTTATAGCCCAAAAGGGCAAAACCGACAATAACCGAATTAAGCTTAGAACTCTATGTTATGCTCAGCCTAAAAATAAATAAAAATCTTCAAAAATCCCAAAATATTATTTTATATCAGTAGGTAAAAAGTTTGGTATCAAAAATTGGGCTTAGATAGGCTATATGCTAATTACGCCATTTAATCACTAAAAAGCTTTCTAATTACGCTAATGAGCATAACTTCTTAATCTAGACCTCAAATTAATGTCAAATTTTATGTGCAAGTTTATAAATTAGCAACTAAGGTTTCTACTCTTTTTCATTTTCAAAAATCATGTTATAAGGTCATATGGGCATAATAGTCAACGTTTAAGCATTTAACGGAAACATGCATGTGAATCGGATAACTAATGAACCAAGTTGTATAATCACAGAGGGTTATACTAACATGTAACCTGGTCCAAATAAAGCTCTAAGGTATTTCTAAAACATGCTACAATGGGTCAGAAATGAAAGTCAAAGCAAAAGTCAAATTATGCGACTTTCGGTTCCGAACCGAGCCTCTACTGAAAATTGTCGGGTTGAACATGTTTAGACATGTTCCTACATTAATTACCAAGTTATATTAGTGATAAAACAGGTTGCATGGCCTCTACATTGTTAATTATGCATTTATTTGAAAATAAGCTTCATGTTGACTTTTTATGATTAGCTTTGACCTGATAATTGACCTAGTTAGAGTGGGAATCAGAGAGTACCCATTTAAGGGTTTATTACCCACATAATTACCAATTTATAGGTACTTTCAATTCGAGATTTGACTTGACAATTATTGATTAATCTCGAAGTTAAACCTTAATTACGACGGATTTGACTTTAAGCTAATTAACTAAGCTAAACTAAATTAGGAAGGGTTAAGGACACTTACAAGGGTCCTATGCACGATTAGGAAGCCTAAGGAATCTTGTTGCTGATCAGAGGAGCTACAGAAATAAACTTGTGAAGGTTTCAAGTGAATGTGCATAAGAGTTGCAACAAGTGGGTTCTTATATAGGAGTTCTTGATGCCTTTGGATCATGCCAAATAACTCTACCAATGTTTCCAGATCAAGACAAGTGCCCCCTATGCATGAAATACCATTGGGGCAGCCTCTGGTATGCGAAACAAGAGCTTTGAGTCGGTTTAACAGCCTTAACAGGCATCTGCAGGTGAAAACTGTCACTGTACTGCTCACGCGGGCCGCGTAACCCCACAGGTTACTCTTACGCGGGCCGCCTGGCCTTCCAGAACCAGCCAAACAAGTTTCACTTAATTACATTTCAGCCCCTGGTCCTTTCTAACGTGGTTTTAAGTCTTGTTCTTGCATTTTTGGCCCTCTAACCTTACTTTTAAGGGTTCCAAGGGATTATCAAACACCGTTAAGTCCTTGGTTAACTTTGTGATCACCCGTAAGGCCTTAGATTTCAACGTTGACGCTTTTAACCCCTCGTATACGAATTTTATCATAACTTTCTCATATGATAACGAAACTTTGTGAAATTTTTATTACACATTCTAGTGAGCATAATTTATCGTTACAAAGCTTCAGGTTCGCTAATAGGTCACTCAGAGGTATACTTTAAACATGTTGACACATTTAACCCCTGTAGTTTGTAATCTCTCACTTTCTTCCATAATTAGCTTCGTATGATCCATGATTTATTCGTTTAAGGGTATAAACATCGTGTAGGGTTATTTTAAAGTATATTTATTCATTGTTGATACTTTGAACCCTTATATTCACATACTTTCTCTGTTTGTCATCTTTAGTCCTTCATGCAATCTTTTACACGTTCAAAGCTCATGACACGTGTCGATACATTATTGGACAAAATTTTTAGAGGTGTTACATCCTCACCCCCTTAAAAGAAATCTCGACCTCGAGATTTACTGAAATAAATAAGGGTACTTTTCCTTCATTGTGGACTCTACCTCCCACGTGTACTCGGGACCTCTACGGGCATCCCATTTGACCTTTACAATAGGTACATGCTTTCTTCGAAGCTTCTTTACCTGTCGATCTTCAATCGGCAATGGTTTTTCCACAAATTTCAAGCTCTCATCTATGTGCACATCCGTATGTGGTATGACTAGTGATTCATCAGCTAGACATTTCTTCAAATTGCAGATGTGGAATACGTTATGAATACCACTGAGCTCTTCAGGCAAGTTCAACTTATAAGCCACTATTCCTACACATTCGATGATCTCGAATGGTCCTATGTACCTCGGGCTTAACTTACCTTTCTTTCCAAATCGCATCACTCCCTTCCAGGGTGATACTTTAAGTAAAACTTTATCACCAACCTCAAACTTTAGAGGTTTTCGCCTTTTATCAGCATAACTCTTCTGCCTATCCCTGGCAGCTTTCAGGCGGTCACGAATCTGGACAATCTTGTCCGTCGTTTCAAAGACTATGTCAGGTCCCGACAACTGAGCTTCTTCTACTTCTGCCCAACATATGGGCGTTCTGCATTTCCTACCATATAAAGCCTCAAAAGGCACAGCTTGAATGCTGGTGTGGTGGCTATTGTTATAGGAGAACTCGATCAATGGCAGGTGGTTATCCCAACTACCACCTAAATCAATCACACATGCACGAAGCATGTCTTCCAAAGTTTGGATTGTACGCTCACTCTGTCCGTCCGTCTGAGGATGGTAAGCCGTACTAAAATTTAAGCGTGTGCCCAAAGATTGTTGGAAACTTTTCCAAAAATGTGATATGTATCTAGTATTACTGTCAGAGATAATAGACACTGGTACGCCATGCAGGGATACAATCTTATCAACGTACAACTGGGATAATATGTCGGAGCTATGAGTCTCCTTGATGGGTAGGAAATGTGCCGACTTAGTCAGTCTATCTACTATCACCCAAATAGTATCATTTCCTTTCTTTGTCTTAGGCAGTTTGGTGATGAAATCCATTGTCACCATCTCCCACTTCCATGTGGGAAGTTCAGGCTGTTGTAGCAAACCTGACGGCTTCTGGTGTTCAGCTTTGACTTGTGCGCACGTCAAACATTTGGCTACATAGGTAGCTATAGACTTCTTCAAGCCTATCCACCAATAGTTTGCCTTCAGATCCTGGTACATCTCATCAGCTCCAGGATGAATGGAATATTTAGAACTGTGGGCTTCCTGGAGAATAACAATCCGTAGTCCTCCATAGACAGGAACCCATATTCGTCCATTTAACCTCAGAATTTCGTCCTTGCCATAGGATAACTGCTCTTCAGTTACTCCTAACTTCTCTTCAGGATAGTTAGCTTCCAATATAGCTTCCTTCTGCGCAGCTAACAACCTTTCATTCAAACTATTCTTTATCTCAAAGCTCTTGGCATTGATTTTTATAGGCTTCACTCTTTCCTTTGTACTTAAGGCATCGGCGACTACATTTGCCTTGCCGGGATGGTATCTTATCTCACAGTCATAATCATTCAAAGTTTCCATCCAACGTCGCTGCCTCATGTTTAAGTCCTTCTGATTAAACAAATGTTGAAGGCTCTTGTGATCAGAATAGATCACACATTAGTTCCATACAAATAATGCCTCCACAGTTTTAGTGCAAATACAACGGCACCCAACTCCAAATCATGGGTGGTGTAATTCTTCTCGTGTACCTTTAACTGACGTGAAGCATAGGCAATGACTTTGCCTTTCTGCATAAGCACACATCCCATCCCGGTGTGTGATGCATCACAATATACTACAAACTCATCGATTCCATCAGGCAATGTCAGTACTGGAGCGTTGCTCAACTTCTGCTTCAGAATATCAAAAGATTCTTGCTGCTTAGGCCCCTAATCAAACTTGCTATTCTTACGAGTGAGTAAAGTCAGGGGTGCTGCAATTCTCGAGAAGTTTTCGATAAATCGCCTGTAGTATCCCGCTAGCCCTAGAAAGCTGCGAATCTCTGTGGGCGTCTTCGGCTCTTGCCAATTCATGACAACTTCAACCTTAGCGGGATCCACTTGGATACCACACTCACTAACCACATGTCCAAGGAACTGGACTTCACGAAGCCAAAATTCACACTTCGAAAAATTGGCGTAGAGTTTCTCATGGTGTAGAAGTTTAAGAATACAGCGAAGATTTTTCTCATGGTCAGCTTGGTTCTTTGAGTAAATAAGAATGTCGTCGATGAAGACGATGACAAATTTATCCAAGTAGGGCTTGCATATGCAGTTCATGAGGTCCATGAATGCCGCTGGCGCATTGGTAAGCCCAAAGGGCATCACTAGGAACTCATAGTGACCATAACGAGTCCTAAATGCAGTCTTGTGCACATCTTCATCTCTAACCTTCAACTGGTGGTAGCCTGACCTTAAGTCAATCTTGGAGAAGTAACTTGCCCCTTGCAATTGGTCGAACAGATCGTCGATCCTGGGCAATGGATACCTATTCTTAATAGTGACCTTGTTAAGCTCGCGATAATCGATGCACAGACGCATCGATCCATCCTTCTTCTTTACAAACAGGTTGGCGCTCCCCAAGGAGATGAACTAGGACGTATAAAACCTTTGGCTAACAGATCATCTAATTGTGTTCTCAGTTCTTTCATCTCTGTTGGTGCTAACCTGTAAGGTGCCCTTGCAACAGGTGCTGCTCCTGGAATAATGTCAATTCTGAATTCTACTTGCCTATCTGGTGGCAAACCAGGTAGTTCTTCAGGGAATACTTCGGGATATTCATAAATGACGGGAATATCTTCAATCTTAGGCTTCTGCTCATCAATAGTTACCTGTGCCATATAAATGACACAACCCTTCTTCAAACACCTAGATTCCTTGAGCATAGACACTTGCTCAGGCAGTCCATACTGGGTATCTCCCTGAATGGTAAGTGACTCACCAGACGGAGTCTTGATCACCACTTGCTTCTTGTTGCAAACAATCTGGGCCTGGTTATGGGATAACCAGTCCATGCCTATCACTATATCAAAACCGGCTAACTTCAAAGGAAGTAAGGACAAAGGAAAAGAGTGGTTCTTAATGGATATGAAACATCCATCTAGCACGGTTGATGCGGTTTCTATGGTGCCATCGGCTAATTCAACCTCATATTTTATGCTTAGGGTTCTAACAGGTAGGTTTAACAACTTACAAAACTTATCATCAACAAATGACTTATCTGCTCCAGAATCAAATAGCACCCTTGCATAAACATCATTAATAAGGAAGGTACCTGTTATGACATTATCATTCTGGATCGCCTCCTGTGCGTTCATCTGGAAGACCCTATCATTGGTCTTTTTCCCATCCTCAGCCTTCTTTGCAAACTTTGGGCAGTTGGATTTGATATGCCCTTTTTCATTGCAGCTATAGCACGTCGCATCCTTGATTTTCTTACAGTCTAATATCTTGTGCTTAGAGGATTTACAAATCCCACAAGGCCATGGTTGCGATTGGGATTTTGTATCGTACCTGCACCTCCCGAAATGGTGCTTCTTACAGACTTTACACTTGGGTTTATCACCCGACTGTTGACCATCCTTTTTCGTTCCAGAACTCTTCTTGTGGTCATTGTTTCCCTTATGTCTCTTGTCTGAACGTCGTGAGTGGTCATCCTCACGCTTCCTCTTTTCGGCATCGGTGTTCCTCAGCGATCTCTGCCTGACCGCGTCCAAAGTAAGGGACAATGATATATCAGCTGCAGACCGAAAAGTAGCTGGTCTAGAGGCCTTCACACTGGCCTTGATTTTTGGGGCCAAACCCCCAATGAAACGAGCTATCATCTTGGGTTCCGGCGTCACAAGATAAGGAACCAACCTTGACATTGTATTGAAGCTGGTAAGGTAGGCTTGACAGTCCAGGTTCTTCATAACCAAAGACAAGAAATCAGATTCAATCTTTTCAACCTCATGCTGATGGCAGTAGTTCTCCTTAATCAGCGTCACAAACTGATCCCATGACAGATTATACAATGGGATTTTTCCGGTAGCTTGGATTAATGACCTCCACCAAGCTAATGCCTCGCCCTTGAATGACTGAGATACGAACTTTACCACATCCTTATCAGCGCACCCGCTGATATCAACCACGGTGTCCATTTCGTCTAACCAAGTCATGCAGTCGACAGCTCCTTTTTCCCCATTAAAGTCTCTTGGTTTGCATGAGACAAAATACTTATATGTACAGGACTTACTACGCGGTTCCTGCTTAAGCTCGATCTTCTTGGATGGGACACTTTGCTGATTTGAAGAGTGATGGTCGTCATCATCTTTCTTTGGCTTTTCTAGTTTAGAGGGTGGCTTGCTATGAGCCTCAGAGTGAGTCTTAGGCTTAGAATGGGGTACTGATTGGGTTCTGCTTCGAGTACTACTCGATTCACTATACTGCCTATCCATGGCTTTTGTAACAGCATTGTCAATTAATGCTTGGAGCTCTGCACCAATTACATTGATCCTGGTGACGTCATGATTCTCCTTCGGCCGACTGTTGATCTCTTCAGACTCGGCCATGTAGCTTGAATTGCTACATAAGATGATGACAATGATTCATTTAGAGAATTATAATAGGTTTGTCATCTTGATAATTTATTAACCACGGTAATTAAAGAACTATATTGGTTAATTTGTTAAGTATTTTCATTCAGGACTTTTAATTAATATCCTTTAGTTATAAACAAAATATAATAATGGCACAAAAGGCCAAGTCACATGGGCATTTTCACATTATAGGTCAAGGTATTGTAGGACCTAGATATTTAGGCTTGAATCAAAGTTTATTACCTTTCTTAACAGGGAGTTTATAGGCTACGACTGTCTTTTGTCTTATATGACAATAATTATGCCCCGTAGGCATTACATCACAATTGGATGTTTAAATAATAATTAAAGAATTTGGGATAATCCCATATAAGGATGACCTGTGTGATTTCACGGATCACATTGGCCAAGAATGTTAACATGTTTGCAGATGTTAACAAGGATTTGAATCTTTTAAATAGGTTATACCGTCTTGGCCATATTTTAGAATGACATGTGGCTAGGTTTTATCTTCAAGATTCTTTTTAATATTTAATGCAGAACAATCCTAAGTTGAGATTTTAATAAGGATCTGAATATAATTGGGGAACTACCATCTTGGCTCTGTCTTGAGATGACACATGGGCTAGGTCTTGTCCTTTTAGATTTTATCATTTTAATATAATGATAGATCTTGTAAAAATAATGTTATTATTTATTTTATACTTTTGTTCATGCATATAATTAAAATGAAAATTTAAATCTAACCATTCCACCACATAAATTTAAAATACGAGTCTGCCCTAAACGGGACTTCCAAATGAAATAACATGCCCACGCAGGGGCTAAACAACACAACATACTCACGCAGGGGTTAACGGAAAGACGTGCCCACGCAGGGGCTTAACAAATAAGACATACCCACGCAGGGGTTAAAACAGAAAGACAGGCCCACGCAGGGGCTCAACTGAAAATAAGGAAATACAACCAACAATTAAAGGATTCAATGGTCCTTCTTGCTCTTCCCTTTTATTAAACTCGCCAATCCCTTAAAGAATCCCCGGTTGCTTTTTCGGTCCTCACAGACTTCCCTTTCCACTTGACTTAATCTTTGGAGAATTTCTTTCTGTTCTGGTGGGGAAAACCATGGCAGCTGCGGCTGTGGCTGATATGGAGGTCGAAGAGGTGGTTGTTGGTACCCATAAGCTGGGTGTCTAACTCCCCAGGGAGTTCCGTAGGGCCCTTCTAGATGGAGAGCGTTTGTGTTTGCTGCTACCATATATGGGTCGACCTCAGCATAGTTATAGTTGGTGTGAGCCGGCTGCTCAAAGGGATTATACGCTGCTGAGCCAGCGTATGTAGGAATCGGGTTGCCAAAACCCAACGGTGGTGGCACGACCGGCGTGGAGTTTACTTCCGGGATAGGGTTTGAAGGTCCCCCCATGTGCTGGTCTTCTAGGAGTGGCGGGTAGTGGCTGCCACTCGATGGTTGAGGGGTGCTGATATGCATTCCCCCTCGCACGAACATCCGTGCGTTCGTTCTCCTTCGCCTCGGTGGCTCAGGAGGCTGCTGCTGAACTGGTGGTGGTGGTGGCGGGGTAACTGCCACAAAGCGTGAATCCCCGGAAGGATCCTGTTGCTGCTGCTGGTGAGGCGATGAGTGGTGAGAGGGTATAAAATACCATTCATACTGGTTGAACCTTGTTTGGTAGCTGTCAGGACCAGGTAGGGTGATCCATGGAAGGATAACCCAACAGAAATTTCTATGGGATGTGTGGGGGTACTGGTCGGTGGTTCGGTAGGGTCGGTGTCCTCGTCCATGTCCATCGCATGGTCGCCAGAAAAGTGATCTTCAGGTCCCAATGGGTTAACACCCACTGGTTCTTCGATGTAGTTTGCCGGGTTAAACCGGTTTCGGAAGATAAGTGACGGGTTATCGAAGGAATGACGAGAGTTGGATCTCTGGTGTAACATCCCAAAAACGGGTTTGGTAATCAAACCACGTTAATAGTAAAGACGGGTAAAATACCGTTAGTGGTAAAAAGTAACCCGATAAATATTAGGAATTTAAATAAATAAACTTAATATTAACTGGAAAGAGGATAAATACTTTGAGAAGACAAAGTTTATAAAAAGGGACCCGAGTTAACGGGACATAAAATAAACGGGTTACAACTCCCGGAACTAACTAAGTTAACTAGGAATAATCAACCTAGTTAAATATGTGCATTAAAACAAAGGAGGAAACTTGGGAAATAACCCTTATTATAAAGTTACAAACTTGAGGGGCCAAAAGAGGAAGATTTAAAACTTGATTTTTAATTTAACTAAAACACTACACACACTAGTGTGTGTGTGTGTGTGTGTGTGTGTGAAATCGATCAGAAGAGGAGCCAGGAGCTCCAACCCTAGCTCATCTCAATTTCTCCAAATTGAAGGGCAAAACTAGCTCAAATCAAATGCATGATCACGTACAAATGATCACCAAGTCAAGGGGATCGTAAGGTATGTAAAATTTTGTAATTTGGTGATGTCTTAGAATTTATGATGAACACTCATGATCAAAATTCGTGAATGAATGTTGAATGTATGAGTGATATATGTGTTGAATTCATGTTTTGAAATAAACCCTAGTTGAAAACTTGATGAATTGGTGTTAGAAACTAGGGATTTGATGATTACCCATATATGTGCTAAGTGGGTTTTGATTTAATAATGAAGATGATGATATGTTTGTGTTAGAAATCATCATAAGTGATAGTTGATGCAAGATACTTGAACAATTTCCAAGCTTGAGTGTTGATCATACATGACTTGAAAAATGGGTTTTGGATGATTTAATGAAATTGATGTTGTATTGGTGTTTATAAACACCATACTAACTTGTATGAATGAACTACTTGAACAAAATGGGGATTTGTTAAGAGTTCATACTCGATTTGAAGTGGGTCTTGACACAAGAATTAAACTCATGATTTATGATTTAGTTCAATAAGTAGTCAAAGATTCATAAGGTGTGAAAGTCATGATTTGACCCATTATGACTTAACACGCTAGGTGAATCTTGGGGAGCAAGCGGGTCAAACGAATCAAGAAGGAAAGGAAAAGCGTAGTTCGGATGCGAGGTAAGTTAAGCTTACGCCATTTTTACTTTTATTACAAAATGCTTATTTGTGAGCATGGAATACGATTTATATTAAGTAAATGAAACATGATGTTCCGGCGCGATATAATGCTAGTCGGAACAAGTGAAAATGGTAGAAACCATAAATTATGGTAGAAAGGGGTAAAAATGGTGAAATGGTAATCCGGACATGGGTTAACGAATAGATAAAGGGATTTAAAACGACACCATTTAGCATAAGTCATAATGGGTCAAATAAAACGGGAAACGACTTTCAAGTTGGATGATTTCAAAAGGAAAACCATGATAGGTTAAAGGGGTGAAATGGTAATTAGGTGCCATCTTATAATGACAATTGGTCATTTCGACTAAACGGGTCAAATGGTGTTGTCAACAATATTTGATGATTGCTTGTTGAGTTTTGTGATCACAGGAATTAACACATGGTTAGCATTGCTATTATCAAGATATTAATAGCGAAAGGTATTAAAACGGGTCAATATGTTGATCCGATCCAGGTACGTATAATTATGTTGTAGTTAAAAGTGCTATTTTGGTCGAATAATTGGTGAGAGTCCTTCATCGTAAAAGAAGGACCAAAATCGACCAAAACGCCCTTGTAGGCTAAATTGAACAAACAACCCTTAAAGGTTGTTTGGAAACGAATTTCATGATTAGATAAATACTTAGAATAAGTATAGAAGTTGAAAGATGTAATATGTTAGTCAAATGGCTCTAATTGAGTTTTGCCGTAAAATAATAATCCGAGGGGTAAAACTCGGAACATATAGATATCCACATTAAATCCAACGCACATATAGTTGTGGTGGAAGATTACTTGATAAGAAATGTAGGAATAAGATGCTAGAAATGAATGAAAGCGATTTCAAGCTTTAAAGTGCTTAAATACCCTTAACGGGTCAAAATAAGCATACGAGCGTAAACGGGTTTAAATTGTGTAATAAACCTGTAATTAGAACCTAAAATGGTAGATAACATTAATTTGAAGAAGTGTAAGTGATATAAGGATCAAACAAATACGTTTGATTAATAAAATGCATAAACGGGTTAAAATTCGGTAAAAAGGTAACGAGTCGAAGGCTTAGAAGTCTCAAAATTTATTATGTTGAATGTTGGATTTTAACTTCATATGATGGAGAATTAAATTACGGACGCGTAGGAAAAAGAATCGCGTAAAACGGAACAATAACGAAGAAGTTATGGCCGTTTCCGTGAAATTGGGTTATGCTGGGAATGTACAGCAGCTGTTAAGCAACAGTCTGTGAAAACAGGGGCTAGGCGTCACGCGACGGCCCTTGGCGTCACGCGACGCCCCCCTATTCCGAAAAAAATTTATTTTGTTGTTGTTTGACCCATGGAACTCGTTTATATCCATTCTAACATTGTCAAAACTAACAAGGGATGTGGTTTTGATCTTAGGTGATGTTAGGCATGCTCCGGATGACGATCAAGCAGCAACGAAGAACCGAACACACGAGATTAAAGCTTCCGCACGGCGTTACGTCATAACTTTTAAACGACGAACTTATTATATTATGTTGAAAACTTTTAAGTTGTAAAAGTTTTAAATTACTCGTATTTTCTAAGGATACTTAATCGTAATTACATGTTTATTTTTCGTTATTTATACGAAAAACTTTAAAATAATAACAAGGGTGTTACAAGTTGGTAATCAGAGCTCAAGGTTGTTGACAAATGTGTTCGGTTCGAGGCTTGATCGCAAATCCGGTAAGTACATGTATGTTAATAGTTTAGCATGCTAAAGTGTTGTAAACAACACATAGGGCTATCGTGTGATACACGTTACCCCAATTAAAATGATTGATATAGTTGACGAAAATACGCGCGTTGACACATATAGTAGAAAAAGCCTTGTATTATAATACGGGTGATTATTGAAGTTGATGTTACTAACTTTTGTGAATGTTTTAATTGAAGGACACTCGCGTTTGAAGACGACGAGAGTCAAACGAATTGTGGATATGATGATGGAACGGTCCGAGATATGACAAGAAGAGCATACTCATCAAGGACCTAAATCGCGTAACGATCGCAAATAAGTATTGGCAAGAAAGCCCGTTAAGGCAAGCATTACCAGGTGCACATTTTATATATAATTTCACAAATAGTAATATGCAACAAATATGTAGAAATTGAAAGTTGCATATGTAGATTAAAAACTTGGAAAAACCAGAATAGAAAATGTATTCGGGATATTGTTTCCAAAAGAAACAAATAGAGGCATTACTTACATAGGGCGTGATGTGAAAACTATAAAAAGGTCATGCGTGTCATGTGTTAATCGCTTACTCTGGCCAAGTAAGTAGTGGCATATGATACCATGAACTTCTTATAGCGGACACATTTACATCCGATGTAGTAAGGACGGGGTGAATGGGACAAATTAAAAAGTACCCAAATTAAACAAATGAACAAAATAGTTGAAAATAATGTAAACGCACAGCCGGGTGACGAAAGCGTATTACATTAGGATAATGAGCCCGATAGAAGGGACAAGGATTAATGTAAATGATGATATAAATGAATAATCAAAAGAAAATTCACGAAAATAAGTCATCTTGGACGAAAGGGCCATGGTGAACAAAACGGGCAAGTAAAACCAAAGTATAGATGACCGCCGGGTCATAAAAACAAAGGTGTTGCCCACACGAAAAAGATAATCAAGGTTGTTAACTTTAGTCGTAGTAAAGGAAGGATAATGATGATAATCGTCACTCATAATTAATGAGGCCGCCAATGGTGGTCACGTAAAGAATAAAAGACATGGTCGAATAAAAGCGACGGATTTCGCTAAGATGACCAAGTAAATCGAAGCAAAGTCTTAATGCATACTGGAAGGGGGTGTAATGATAACGATTTCGGTAAAACACCCGGTTGATGGGTAAGAAATTAAACGCATGCGTAGACTGAGAAACAGGAACACGAAATAGAAAGTCAAAAGACTCGGAATATGGGTCATGACTAAAAGATGACAAGACTTTTCGCAAACATAAATTTTGGTAATTACGTTCAACCATTTCAAAGTTGGACGGGTCAAATAAAGAATGAAGTTTGACATTCATAAGTGATGAAAATTCACCCAAAATGAGTCAATCGAGTCAATTAAGGAATAACGCTTAATATAATAGGAAAACGCAAACCGGTGAAACCGAAAAGCTAAAAACAATAAGATAGAAGGACCCGGGTAATGAGTTGTAAATGAGTATAAGTATGAACCGGGTAACGGTAAGCGTAGGACAAACCGACGTGTAAATGACGTTAGAAGTCGTAAAGTCGGAAAAGATAGTCCGAAAGTAAACAAATGAAACCTTAGACTACGGTCATGGTCAACTAAAGTTCAAAAGCAAAATTAAATGATTCCAAACATAACAAAGGATGCTTTAAAGCTATATATGTATAAATAGACAATTGAATAAAGACTAGAATAAAAGATGATCTACGGGATCATCATAACCTATGGGATATTAATTAGTGTAAAGGTCTACCAGGCCAAAATGACCCACGGGTCATGAATTGAAGCAAAGGGATCATAAGGGCCTCATCTTAAAGAGATGAAAGCTTAAGGAAATAGCCTACTAGGTTAAGTGAAGGAACCTACGGGTCAATAGTGTAAGGTGAGGGAACTTGTTACGATTCCCCGCGTAAAACGAGAACGGAAAACAATAAATTACGAGTTGTCAATTTCCTTAATATGAGTAATTGACATAGTTAAAGAGAAAAACGTTAGACTAAAATTCAGTTTTAGTAAGAAATAACATTTTTACAAATATAAATTCTGATAAGAATTTGAATAGTAAGCATGAAAGATTCAAGTTTTGACACTGATAGGCGCAAGACGATATATTCGAAAAGTGATGTTTTCGAAAATGAAAGGTTGATATAAATTAAACATGATGTGACACGATCACGGTTAGGAAATGTAATGTGAAGTAAAATCACATTATAACCAAGCGATCGGTAAAAAGTGACTGGGCTAATAAGTCTAGTTAGTGAGACCGGTTAAGGTCAGCAATTCAAATCAAGAAAATTTGGTTTGCTTGTAAGCGGTGGATTCGATATAACTGAACCAAATAAATTTGAAAACAAAAGAAATTGTTGCTAAAAGTGAAAGATTTCACTAAAGACCTTTAAACGGGTCAAAGTAACGGATTCATAAAGAATTCGATAGTATATGAAAGCGATGGATATCGCTAAGTTAACTAAACTAGTGGAAATAACGAGATTACGTTATTTCAAGTTGCACTGTGTCGTATGAGTTATGTAGACAATTAGTAACCAAAAAGATGTTACCATACTTTTCTAGTAATATTAACTATTGGATAAAAGTATAATTAATGTTTAAAGGATTTCTCGGATCGAATATATTGAGTTAAACTCACTGAATTATGTAAGAAAAGGTTTCGAGGATGAAACCTCTTTAAGGGGGGTAGACTTGTAACATCCCAAAAACAGGTTTGGTAATCAAACCATGTTAATAGTAAAGACGGGTAAAATACCGTTAGTGGTAAAAAGTAACCCGATAAATATTAGGAATTTAAATAAATAAACTTAATATTAACTGGAAAGAGGATAAATACTTTGAGAAGACAAAGTTTATAAAAAGGGACCCGAGTTAACGGGACATAAAATAAACGGGTTACAACTCCCGGAACTAACTAAGTTAACTAGGAATAATCAACCTAGTTAAATATGTGCATTAAAACAAAGGAGGAAACTTGGGAAATAACCCTTATTATAAAGTTACAAACTTGAGGGGCCAAAAGAGGAAGATTTAAAACTTGATTTTTAATTTAATTAAAACACTACACACACTAGTGTGTGTGTGTGTGTGAAATCGATCAGAAAAGGAGCCAGGAGCTCCAACCCTAGCTCATCTCAATTTCACCAAATTGAAGGGCAAAACTAGCCCAAATCAAATGCATGATCACGTATAAATGATCACCAAGTCAAGGGGATCGTAAGGTATGTAAAATTTTATAATTTGGTGATGTCTTAGAATTTATGATGAACACTCATGATCAAAATTTGTGAATGAATGTTGAATGTATGAGTGATATATGTGTTGAATTCATGTTTAGAAACAAACCCTAGTTGAAAACTTGATGAATTGGTGTTAGAAACTAGGGATTTGATGATTACCCATATATGTGCTAAGTGGGTTTTGATTTAATAAAGAAGATGATGATATGTTTGTGTTAGTAATCATCATAAGTGATAGTTGATGCAAGATACTTGAACAATTTCCAAGCTTGAGTGTTGATCATACATGACTTGAAAAATGGGTTTTGGATGATTTAATGAAATTGATGTTGTATTGGTGTTTATAAACACCATACTAACTTGTATGAATGAACTACTTGAACAAAATGGGGATTTGTTAAGAGTTCATACTCGATTTGAAGTGGGTCTTGACACAAGAATTAAACTCATGATTTATGATTTAGTTCAATAAGAAAAGTAGTCAAAGATTCATAAGGTGTGAAAGTCATGATTTAGAATGACTAATCTAACAACCTTGTGAATGATGAATGATAGTTGGCGCTTAACAAGCTAGGTGAAGCTTGGGGAGCAATCGGGTCCAACGAATCAAGAAGGAAAGGAAAAGCGTAGTTCGGATGCGAGGTAAGTTAAGCTTACGCCCTTTTTACTTTTATTACAAAATGCTTATTTGTGAGCATGGAATACGATTTATATTAAGTAAATGAAACATGATGTTCCGGTGCGATATAATACTAGTCGAAACAAGTGAAAATGGTAGAAACCATAAATTATGGTAGAAAGGGGTAAAAATGGTGAAATGGTAATCCGGACATGGGTTAACGAATAGATAAAGGGATTTAAAACGACACCATTTGGCATAAGTCATAATGGGTCAAATAAAACGGGAAACGACTTTCAAGTTGGATGATTTCAAAAAGAAAACCGGGATAGGTTAAAGGGGTGAAATGGTAATTAAGTGCCATCTTATAATGACAATTGGTCATTTCGACTAAACGGGTCAAATGGTGTTGTCAACACCATTTGTCAATAATATTTGATGATTGCTTGTTCAGTTTTGTGATCACAGGAATTAACACATGGTTAGCATTGCTATTATCTAGATATTAATAGCGAAAAGTATTAAAACGGGTCAATATGTTGATCCGAGCCAGGTACGTATAATTATGTTGTAGTTAAAAGTGCTATTTTGGTCGAATAATTGGTGAGAGTCCTTCATCGTAAAAGAAGGACCAAAATCGACCAAAACGCCCTTGTAGGCTAAATTGAACAAACAACCCTTAAAGGTTGTTTAGAAATGAATTTCATGATTAGATAAATACTTAGAATAAGTATAGAAGTTGAAAGATGTAATATGTTAGTCAAATGGCTCTAATTGAGTTTTGCCGTAAAATAATAATCCGAGGGGTAAAACTCGGAACATATAGATATTCACATTAAATCCAACGCACATATAGTTGTGGTGGAAGATTACTTGATAAGAAATGTAGGAATAAGATGCTAGAAATGAATGAAAGCGATTTCAAGCTTTAAAGTGCTTAAATAACCTTAACGGGTCAAAATAAGCATACGAGCGTAAACGGGTTTAAATTGTGTAATAAACCTGTAATTAGAACCTAAAATGGTAGATAACATTAATTTGAAGAAGTGTAAGTGATATAAGGATCAAACAAATACGTTTGATTGATAAAATGCATAAACGGGTTAAAATTCGGTAAAAAGGTAACGAGTCGAAGGCTTAGAAGTCTCAAAATTTATTATGTTGAATGTTGGATTTTAACTTCATATGATGGAGAATTAAATTACGGACGCGTAGGAAAAAGAATCGCGTAAAACGGATCAATAACGAAGAAGTTATGGCCGTTTCCGTGAAATTGGGTTATACTGGGAATGTACAGCAGCTGTTAAGCAACAGTCTGTTAAAACAGGGGCTAGGCGTCACGCGACGCCCCCTGTTCCGAAAAAAAAATATTTTGTTGTTGTTTGACCCATGGAACTCGTTTATATCCATTCTAACATTGTCAAAACTAACAAGGGATGTGGTTTTGATCTTAGGTGATGTTGGGCATGCTCCGGATGACGATCAAGCAGCAACGAAGAACCGAACACACGAGATTAAAGCTTCCGCATGGCGTTACGTCATAACTTTTAAACGACGAACTTATTATATTATGTTGAAAACTTTTAAGTTGTAAAAGTTTTAAATTACTCGTATTTTCTAAGGATACTTAATCGTAATTACATGTTTATTTTTCGTTATTTAAACGAAAAACTTTAAAATAATTACAAGGGTGTTACAAGTTGGTAATCAGAGCTCAAGGTTGTTGACAAATGTGTTTGGTTCGAGGCTTGATCGCAAATCCGGTAAGTACATGTATGTTAATAGTTTAGCATGCTAAAGTGTTGTAAACAACACATAGGGCTATCGTGTGATACACGTTACCCCAATTAAAATGATTGATATAGTTGACGAAAATACGCGCGTTGACGCGTATAGTAGAAAAAGCCTTGTATTATAATACTGGCGATTATTGAAGTTGATGTTACTAACTTTTGTGAATGTTTTAATTGAAGGACACTCGCGTTTGAAGACGACGAGAGTCAAACGAATTGTGGATATGATGATGGAACGGTACGAGATATGACAAGAAGAGCATACTCATCAAGGACCTAAATCGCATAACGATCGCAAATAAGTAATGGCAAGAAAGCCCGTTAAGGCAAGCATTACCAGGTGTACATTATAAATATAATTGCACAAATAGTAATATGCAACAAATATGTAGAAATTGAAAGTTGCATATGTAGATTAAAAACTTGGAAAAACCCGAATAGAAAATGTATTCGGGATATTGTTTCCAAAAGAAACAAATAGAGGCATTACTTACATAGGGCGTGATGTGAAAACTATAAAAAGGTCATGCGTGTCATGTGTTAATCGCTTACTCTGGCCAAGTAAGTAGTGGCATATGATACCATGAACTTCTTATAGCGGACACATTTACATCCGATGTAGTAAGGACGGGGTGAATGGGACAAATTAAAAAGTACCCAAATGACACAAATGAACAAAATAGTTGAAAATAATGTAAACGCACAGTCGGGTGACGGAAGCGTATTACATTAGGATAATGAGCCCGATAGAAGGGACAAGGATTAATGTAAATGATGATATAAATGAATGATCAAAAGAAAATTCATGAAAATAAGTCATCTTGGACGAAAGGGCCATGGTGAACAAAACAGGCAAGTAAAACCAAAGTATAGATGACCGCCGGGTCATAAAAACAAAGGTGTTGCCCACACGAAAAAGATAATCAAGGTTGTTAACTTTAGTCGTAGTAAAGAAGGATAATGATGATAATCGTCACTCATAATTAATGAGGCCGCCAATGGTGGTCACGTAAAGAATAAAAGACATGGTCGAATAAAAGCGGCGGATTTCGCTAAGATGACCAAGTAAATCGAAGCAAAGTCTTAATGCATACTGGAAGGGGGTGCAATGATAACGATTTCGGTAAAACACCCGGTTGATGGGTAAGGAATTAAACGCATGCGTAGACTGAGAAACAGGAACGCGAAATAGAAAGTCAAAAGACTCGGAATATGAGTCATGACTAAAAGATGACAAGACTTTTCGCAAACATAAATTTTGGTAATTACGTTCAACCATTTCAAAGTTGGACGGGTCAAATAAAGAATGAAGTTTGACATTCATAAGTGATGAAAATTCACCCAAAATGAGTCAATCGAGTCAATTAAGGAATAACGCTTAATATAATAGGAAAACGCAAACCGGTGAAACCGGAAAGCTAAAAACAATAAGATAGAAGGACCCGGGTAATGGGTTGTAAAGGAGTATAAGTATGAACCGGGTAACGGTAAGCGTAGGACAAACCGACGTGTAAATGACGTTAGAAGTCGTAAAGTCGAAAAAGATAGTCCGAAAGTAAACAAATGAAACCTTAGACTACGGTCAAGGTCAACTAAAGTTCAAAAGCAAAATTAAATGATTCCAAACATAACAAAGGATGCTTTAAAGCTATATATGTATAAATAGACAATTGAATAAAGACTAGAATAAAAGATGATCTACGAGATCATCGTAACCTACGGGATATTAATTAGTGTAAAGGTCTATGGGGCCAAAATGACCCACGGGTCATGAATTGAAGCAAAGGGATCATAAGGGCCTCGTCTTAAAGAGATGAAAGCTTAAGGAAATAGCCTACTAGGTTAAGTGAAGGAACCTATGGGTCAATAGTGTAAGGTGAGGGAACTTGTTACGATTCCCCGCGTAAAACGAGAACGGAAAACAATAAATTACGAGTTGTCAATTTCCTTAATATGAGTAATTGACATAGTTAAAGAGAAAAACGTTAGACTAAAATTCAGTTTTAATAAGAAATAACATTTTTACAAATATAAATTCTGATAGGAATTTGAATAGTAAGCATGAAAGATTCAAGTTTTGACACTGATAGGCGCAAGACGATATATTCGAAAAGTGATGTTTTCGAAAATGAAAGGTTGATATAAATTAAACATGATGTGACACGATCACGGTTAGGAAATGTAATGTGAAGTAAAATCACATTATAACCAAGCGAGCGGTAAAAAGTAACTGGGCTAATAAGTCTAGTTAGTGAGACCGGTTTAGGTCAGCAATTCAAATCAAGAAAATTTGGTTTGCTAGTAAGCGGTGGATTCGATATAACTGAACCGAATAAAGAAATTTGAAAACAAAAGAAATTGTTGCTAAAAGAGAAAAATTTCACTAAAGACCTTTAAACGTGTCAAAGTAACGGATTCATAAAGAATTCGATAGTATATGAAAGCGATGGATATCGCTAAGTTAACTAAACTAGTGGAAATAACGAGATTACGTTATTTCAAGTTGCACTGTGTCGAATGAGTTATGTAGCCAATTAGTAACCAAAAAGATGTTACCATACTTTTCTAGTAATATTAACTATTGGATAAAAGTATAATTAATGTTTAAAGGATTTCTCGGATCGAATATATTGAGTTAAACTCAATGAATTATGTAAGAAAATGTTTCGAGGACGAAACCTCTTTAAGGGGGGTAGACTTGTAACATCCCAAAAACGGGTTTGGTAATCAAACCACGTTAATAGTAAAGACGGGTAAAATACCGTTAGTGGTAAAAAGTAACCCGATAAATATTAGGAATTTAAATAAATAAACTTAATATTAACTGGAAAGAGGATAAATACTTTGAGAAGACAAAGTTTATAAAAAGGGACCCGAGTTAACGGGACATAAAATAAACGGGTTACAACTCCCGGAACTAACTAAGTTAACTAGGAATAATCAACCTAGTTAAATATGTGCATTAAAACAAAGGAGGAAGCTTGGGAAATAACCCTTATTATAAAGTTACAAACTTGAGGGGCCAAAAGAGGAAGATTTAAAACTTGATTTTTAATTTAATTAAAACACTACACACACTAGTGTGTGTGTGTGTGTGAAATCGATCAGAAAAGGAGCCAGGAGCTCCAACCCTAGCTCATCTCAATTTCACCAAATTGAAGGGCAAAACTAGCCCAAATCAAATGCATGATCACGTATAAATGATCACCAAGTCAAGGGGATCGTAAGGTATGTAAAATTTTATAATTTGGTGATGTCTTAGAATTTATGATGAACACTCATGATCAAAATTTGTGAATGAATGTTGAATGTATGAGTGATATATGTGTTGAATTCATGTTTAGAAACAAACCCTAGTTGAAAACTTGATGAATTGGTGTTAGAAACTAGGGATTTGATGATTACCCATATATGTGCTAAGTGGGTTTTGATTTAATAAAGAAGATGATGATATGTTTGTGTTAGTAATCATCATAAGTGATAGTTGATGCAAGATACTTGAACAATTTCCAAGCTTGAGTGTTGATCATACATGACTTGAAAAATGGGTTTTGGATGATTTAATGAAATTGATGTTGTATTGGTGTTTATAAACACCATACTAACTTGTATGAATGAACTACTTGAACAAAATGGGGATTTGTTAAGAGTTCATACTCGATTTGAAGTGGGTCTTGACACAAGAATTAAACTCATGATTTATGATTTAGTTCAATAAGAAAAGTAGTCAAAGATTCATAAGGTGTGAAAGTCATGATTTAGAATGACTAATCTAACAACCTTGTGAATGATGAATGATAGTTGGCGCTTAACAAGCTAGGTGAAGCTTGGGGAGCAAGCGGTCAAACGAATCAAGAAGGAAAGGAAAAGCGTAGTTCGGATGCGAGGTAAGTTAAGCTTACGCCCTTTTTACTTTTATTACAAAATGCTTATTTGTGAGCATGGAATACGATTTATATTAAGTAAATGAAACATGATGTTCCGGCGCGATATAATGCTAGTCGAAACAAGTGAATATGGTAGAAACCATAAATTATGGTAGAAAGGGGTAAAAATGGTGAAATGGTAATCCGGACATGGGTTAACGAATAGATAAAGGGATTTAAAACGACACCATTTGGCATAAGTCATAATGGGTCAAATAAAACGGGAAACGACTTTCAAGTTGGATGATTTCAAAAAAAAACCGGGATAGGTTAAAGGGGTGAAATGGTAATTAAGTGCCATCTTATAATGACAATTGGTCATTTCGACTAAACGGGTCAAATGGTGTTGTCAACACCATTTGTCAATAATATTTGATGATTGCTTGTTGAGTTTTGTGATCACGGGAATTAACACATGGTTAGCATTGCTATTATCTAGATATTAATAGCGAAAGGTATTAAAACGGGTCAATATGTTGATCCGAGCCAGGTACGTATAATTATGTTGTAGTTAAAAGTGCTATTTTGGTCGAATAATTGGTGAGAGTCCTTCATCGTAAAAGAAGGACCAAAATCGACCAAAACGCCCTTGTAGGCTAAATTGAACAAACAACCCTTAAAGGTTGTTTGTAAATGAATTTCATGATTAGATAAATACTTAGAATAAGTATAGAAGTTGAAAGATGTAATATGTTTGTCAAACGGCTCTAATTGAGTTTTGCCGTAAAATAATAATCCGAGGGGTAAAACTCAGAACATATAGATATCCACATTAAATCCAACGCACATATAGTTGTGGTGGAAGATTACTTGATAAGAAATGTAGGAATAAGATGCTAGAAATGAATGAAAGCGATTTCAAGCTTTAAAGTGCTTAAATACCCTTAACGGGTCAAAATAAGCATACGAGCGAAAACGGGTTTAAATTGTGTAATAAACCTGTAATTAGAACCTAAAATGGTAGATAACATTAATTTGAAGAAGTGTAAGTGATATAAGGATCAAACAAATACGTTTGATTGATAAAATGCATAAACGGGTTAAAATTCGGTAAAAAGGTAACGAGTCGAAGGGTTAGAAGTCTCAAAATTTATTATGTTGAATGTTGGATTTTAACTTCATATGATGGAGAATTAAATTAAGGACGCGTAGGAAAAAGAATCGCGTAAAACGGATCAATAACGAAGAAGTTATGGCCGTTTTCGTGAAATTGGGTTATGCTGGGAATGTACAGCAGCTGTTAAGCAACAGTCTGTGAAAACAGGGGCTAGGCGTCACGCGACGCCCCCTGTTCCGAAAAAAATTTATTTTGTTGTTGTTTGACCCATGGAACTCGTTTATATCCATTCTAACATTGTCAAAACTAACAAGGGATGTGGTTTTGATCTTAGGTGATGTTGGGCATGCTCCGGGTGATGATCAAGCAGCAACGAAGAACCGAACACATGAGATTAAAGCTTCCGCACGGTGTTACGTCATAACTTTTAAACGACGAACTTATTATATTATGTTGAAAACTTTTAAGTTGTAAAAGTTTTAAATTACTCGTATTTTCTAAGGATACTTAATCGTAATTACATGTTTATTTTTCGTTATTTATACGAAAAACTTTAAAATAATAACAAGGGTGTTACATCTGGAGAGGGATAAAAGAAGGCTGTGGGTTTTCGGGCTCATTTTCTGATTGGGGCCCAAAGGAGTGGAGATAGGAAGGTGATGAACTTAATGAGACGGACCGTCTCGCTGGCTGCAGATGCTTCCTCCAGTCTCCCTGGGGACTTGTACTCATAGTGATGGGTGGGGTTCGCCTTTGGGATGGCCCGGCCTCATGGTCGTGGCCTGCTACTGGTGCCTTTCCTTTTCCCTTAAAGAATCTTGGAGGCATGTTTAAACCTGTCAACATAAACAAAGATAACAACAAGGAAAAATATATAAAAGATAAAAATAAAACAAAATCAGGATTTGTCCTATGTTATTTGTCTAGACTCGAAAATTGAGGAAAGTGCAACTGTGTAACTGAGATTAAACACAAAAGGCTAGTGTTTAATTCACTCAGTGTTGGCTCTGATACCAACCTGTCACACCCCGATATTTCCACGTATTACCGGTGGGCCCGATGGGGAGTATCGTGACGTAGTTGATATCATCATAGTCAAACAACACAATTTAAAATGTACAGCGGAAGCAAAAGATAGATTTATTTCAACCGAATAAAGTGTAATATCAAGTATCACAAATGGCTGAAAAAGATCCACGGGCGGATCAAAATAAAAAGGGAACTTGATTCAACAGACTTTAAAGGCATCTAAGCTTGCGAGACTTGTATTCGATGCTAGGAGAGACCAGCCTATTTCGAGTAGTACCTGCACTTAGCCTTTTTGGGAAAATACGTCAGTTTGCACTGGTAAATACAATTAACTGACTCATTTTGAAAATGTTTAGAAAATTGATTTGAATGCACAAGGCACAAAACATTTTATAACTTGGGATAATTATTTATATATAAACTTGTAAAAGAATTACATGTTCCTTATGCGTTCAGTAGCCCGGGTTGACACCGGGTTAGAGCTTAATAGACACACCACATGATATAGTCCCGCGGCGACTTATTCTCAAAACCGGCGGTTATACCTTATTATTTATATATGCACTGTCGGGTGTACGCCTACACCTCGTGCTTAGGTCGTGGCCATTTCTTAAAATGATGCCAAGGATATCCGGGACATGGTCCTTAGCCCCCCAAAGGCTTTAAGCAAACAAAACAATTTAAATGGGTCATTTCAATAAATTAACCATCATACGATTAAAGATTCAATGCCCGACCAAGCGGTATTTTATATACCGTACCCCAAGCCCGTATAGGGAAAATAAGTTAAAAGTATTTACCTGAGCAAGTAATAATCACAAATAGCAAGTGCACGTAGCTTTTACCGGATCTCCTAATCTGGAACGAAGGTTTTTAACAACCTATTAGATTCCTAACGGATCTTTAATTAAGCCTATACTTAGACCGGTTAGTTTTTAAAGAAAGATACGGTTCAAAACGCACGATTAAGCTAAGAACGGAATAGAATGTGGTTTAGACCCGACAAGTTTGAAGACTTGTATAATATGGGTAAACTAAACACATTCTGGATTTTGAGACAAAAATGATAAGGTTTGACCCGTTTCGGTCAATTTATGTAAACTAGTTACATAAACCGAACCGAACGCGAAAAATGCATAACGGGTAACCGTGTAAGTCATATACATGTTTCCTACGTTAATATGCTTTAGATATGTTGTGACATCAGTAAGATATCTTCTATTATGCCCAAAATGATTTTAAACCCAAACTATGCCCCGTAGGGGCGTTTTGGTCATTTTAAAGGTTATAAAAGAGTTTAAATATTAATCTGAGTTTTAGGTCTGATATAATCAGTAAAAATACTTAGTTTAATAAGTTATATCAGTAGGGTATCATATATATGTGAAATTTATTAATTATTACCATACTATGCACCGTAGGGGCATTTTGGTAATTTCACATAAGTCTGAAAGGTCAAAACTGGAAATCTGAGTTTAAAACTTTTGCTTACTGTTAAGATATAAAAATTTATTGAAAATATCAGTAGGCATCAAACCTTATATGTTTAAAATAGTTTTAATACATACTATGCGTTAAAAACGCTTAAAAAGGCGATTTGGAGCCATTTCCGGGTTTTCAAAGGAAAGCTGATATTTGTATTATTCCAGAAGGCTCAAAACATTTTATTTATCATATTAGATCATTAGCAAAAAGTTTGGTACCAAAAAGATTTGTAAAACTCATTTTATAGCCCAAAAGGGCAAAACCGACAATAACCGAATTAAGCTTAGAACTCTATGTTATGCTCAGCCTAAAAATAAATAAAAATCTTCAAAAATCCCAAAATATTATTTTATATCAGTAGGTAAAAAGTTTGGTATCAAAAATTGGGCTTAGATAGGCTATATGCTAATTACGCCATTTAATCACTAAAAAGCTTTCTAATTACGCTAATGAGCATAACTTCTTAATCTAGACCTCAAACTGATGTCAAATTTTATGTGCAAGTTTATAAATCAGTAACTAAGGTTTCTACTCTTTTACATTTTCAAAAATCATGTTATAAGGTCATATGGGCATAATAGTCAACGTTTAAGCATTTAACGGAAACATGCATGTGAATCGGATAACTAATGAACCAGGTTGTATAATCACAGAGGGTTATACTAACATGTAACCTGGTCCAAATAAAGCTCTAAGGTATTTCTAAAACATGCTACAATGGGTCAGAAATGAAAGTCAAAGCAAAAGTCAAATTATGCGACTTTCGGTTCCGAACCGAGCCTCTACTGAAAATTGTCGGGTTGAACATGTTTAGACATGTTCCTACATTAATTACCAAGTTATATTAGTGATAAAACAGGTTGCATGGCCTCTACATTGTTAATTATGCATTTATTTGAAAATAAGCTTCATGTTGACTTTTTATGATTAGCTTTGACCCGACAATTGACCTAGTTAGAGTGGGAATCAGAGAGTACCAATTTAAGGGTTTATTACCCACATAATTACCAATTTATAGGTACTTTCAATTTGAGATTTGACTGGACAATTATTGATTAATCTCGAAGTCAAACCTTAATTACGACAGTTTGACTTTAAGCTAATTAACTAAGCTAAACTAAATTAGGAAGGGTTAAGTACACTTACAAGGGTCCTATGCACGATTCGGAAGCCTAAGGAATCTTGTCGCTGATCAGAGGAGCTCCAGAAATAAACTTGTGAAGGTTTCAAGTGAATGTGCATAAGAGTTGCAACAAGTGGGTTCTTATATAGGAGTTCTTGATGCCTTTGGATCATGCCAAATAACTCTACCAATGTTTCCAGATCAAGACAAGTGCCCCCTATGCATGAAATACCATTGGGGCAGCCTCTGGTATGCAAAACAAGAGCTTTGAGTCGGTTTAACAGCCTTAACACACATCTGCAGGTGAAAACTGTCGCTGTACTGCTCACGCAGGCCGCGTAACCCCACAGGTTACTCTTACGCGGGCCGCCTGGCCTTCCAGAACCAGCCAAACAAGTTTCACTTAATTACATTTCAGCCCCTTGTCCTTTCTAACGTGGTTTTAAGTCTTGTTCTTGCATTTTTGGCCCTCTAACCTTACTTTTAAGGGTTCCAAGGGATTATCAAACACCGTTAAGTCCTTGGTTAACTTTCTGATCACCCGTAAGGCCTTAGATTTCAACGTTGACGCTTTTAACCCCTCGTATACGAATTTTATCATAACTTTCTCATATGATAACGAAACTTTGTGAAATTTTTATTACACATTCTAGTGAGCATAATTTATCGTTACAAAGCTTCGAGTTTACTAAAAGGTCACTCAGAGGTATACTTTAAACATGTTGACACATTTAACCCCTGTAGTTTTAATCTCTCACTTTCTTCCATAATTAGCTTCGTATGATCCATGATTTATTCGTTTAAGGGTATAAACATCATGTAGGGTTATTTTAAAGTATATTTATTCATTGTTGACACTTTGAACCCTTATATTCACATACTTTCTCTGTTTGTCAACTTTAGTCCTTCATGCAATCTTTTACACGTTCAAAGCTCATGACACGTGTCGATACATTATTGGACAAAATTTTTAGAGGTGTTACAACACGGCCCCATGGGTAGGCAAGATTCTGACACATTTTGTCCGTATTCTAACACGAAATTAGACGAAAATCTTTTGGTGGACACGGGGGCGTGTTGACCTGGACACGGCCCCGTGTCTAGAGGCTGTTTATGAAGTTTCGTTTATTTCTAAGGAATTCTTCCGGATCGGGTGGTTCCTTACTGGATGGAACAACCCTAAAGTGCCTAAGATACCTTAATTGCTCTAGATTAAGACGAGAATGCAAGAGGTTGTCGGTGAGGGTGATTCCTATGCTATATGTAGGTGGACAAGTCCAACCCTTTCCCTGGCTCTCGTTAAAGAAGGTGTATGCCGAATCGCTCAGGTCTATGTATGCATCGAACGAAGTCGATGGGGAGTCCTTCACGGCACAATCGACACAGGGACCATTATCGCTCAAGTCCTCGCTAGAGTTAGAGGTAACATCGGGAACAACGAAATTGTTTTTATTTGAATGCGATCCCAACAATTCTTCTTGGTTATCGTCTTGAGATAAATTACTGAAATCTATCCTAAGTTCTTTTAACCAATTAAGAATTAGATCTTCCAATTGAAATAGTTCATCAAGAAGCATTTCTCCTAGAAGATCCGGTTGAGAGCATTCGAGGGAGAGATAGGGATTATTTTTACTTTCGCCCCTCTTAAGGCTACAGGAAAATAATGGGTCTATATAATGGGGTTTATAATTTAGAAAATAACATTCTAAATCTTTATGGGAACCACCACATATTTGACACCACGTACCATAAGAGTGCCGAAAGTAAAAAATATCAGTATCCCTCATTTTTGTGTCAGAAATTACCAACCGTCGGGATCTTACGATTCTGTTTTCAGTAACTGAACCTTGGGCACGGGGCGTGTTGAGTGGGCACGGCCCCGTGTTCAACTTACTATCTGACTTAAAACAGGATTGTCAGTTCCAATGATTGGGCACGGGGCGTGTTCAGCGGGCACGGCCCGTGCTGAGTTCTGCAGAAGCTGAAAAATTAAGAAAATCCTAAAAAAAACAGAAAAATAAGAAAAAAAGATTAGGCCGTTGATTCCTAACTTTCTTAAAATCCTTGTGTCCCCGACAATGGCGCCAAAAAACTTGATGCAGTTTGGTGTGTATATGGATTTAAGTATATTTTAAGCCATTTTTACACGTTAGTCATGTTTTAAATTTATAAAAAAGATATTTTACTAACACCAAACACACATATGGGCAAGTGCACCCATCGTGAGCGTAGTATAGTGTTGGTAAGATACCGAGGTCGTCCATGGACACAAGAGCTTTTAATACCGGTTTATCCTCAACGTCTAATCAAATCAAAAGTTTAGAAAAAGGTTTTAAACTAGAAAAATAAAAACTAACAAAAATGCTGAAAAATAAAATAAAATAAAAACAGATAGACAAGATAAATCACTTGGATCCGACTCGTGTATAGTGTAACCATTGATTATTTCTGCACTTTTACAGTTTTTAAGAGATTATCTTAGTTATTGTAGTAGGCCCCTCTTTTGAAGGTGACGTTACCCTCAACTCATTAGTTTGAGTCAGCAAGGATACAATCCTAAAGGGTCGGATTATTGAAAGATAATTAATTAAGTTATTAATGCATATTATGGTAGGCCCCTCTTTTGAAGGTGACGTTACCCTCGGCTAAGTAGTCTGAGTCAGCAGGGATACAGTCCTAATTAGCCGGGTTAAAGTATTAATAGTAGCTTACATATGAGGGGGTCAAAGAGTTTGGACCCCCGCCATCCAATACCGGTGAGTATTGAAGGAGGTCCTACTAAATTTGACCCAGGTTTGCAGGATCTATACACTGAACAAGGCAAGACTCTTACCAAACCGTTCCCTTAACCCCCGACTAGGTAGCCAACATATCTCCATATAGACCGTGGAGATATGAATGGTGAAAATCTTTTATTTTATATAGACAGTAAAATAATGCCAAGACACCACGGACAAACGATAAGGAAGAATCACTTTCAACATAAGAAACTAGTTATTAAAGTCATTAATACATAACCAAATAAAAAGTGCGAAAAGATTAAAAATAAAAAGTATTACACTAGACACTTGTCTTCACCAAGTGATGTAAGAGACTTAGGCAAACATGGCATTTGATTGTCAAGAACTCTTACGATCAATCTTGGATCCCGAGACGACTCACACACTCTATGATGGACAATGGATGATGGTGTTGTGATGGTGGTGGGTGGTGGGTGAAGTGTGAGAGAGGTGGTGTGCCAAGGGATGGTTTGCAAATGAGCCAAGCACCCCTATTTATAGCCTGAACAGCAGCTCGGGCACGGCCCCGTGTCCATTGGGCACGGCCTCGTGTCCATCTTCCTTCTCTTTCTTCATTAATTACAGTTTGTCTGCATTAGTTGACCACGCCCCCGTGTCCGCTGGGCACGCCCCGTGTGTAGAAGCATATCTGTACTATCAAGATTTCCCCAGATTCTGCGAATCTTAGAGTTGACCACGGCCCCGTGTCCGCTGGGCACGCCCCTGTGGTGGGTGATAGAAGCTTCTACAACTTTGTCTTTTCTGCTGGCACTTGGGCATGCCCCCGTGTTCACTGAGCACGGGCCGTGTTCAGCCTTCTGTCTTCTTGATTTTGCTTGGGAAGATGATGTCGGGGGGGGGGGGGGTCGGGCATGCCATGTTTGTTCCTTTTATTGTATTTATGTTAGATTTAGCTGCCTTTTTGCTTCTTTTGTTCATTTGAGCTCATTTAATCCTGAAAATACAAAAGGAAGACAAAAACACACTTTTTCCAACATTAGTACTAAAAAAGGGTTAGTTTTATGCCACATTTGATGTAATTTATATGTTGCATTTTGTATACATCAATTATGATTGTGAAATTAAGTATCACCCAGGTAAGGCCAATGTAGTGGCCGACGCATTAAGTAGAAAGGAACGTATAAAACCGCTTCGAGTACGGGCTTTTGGAATGATTGTGCAAACGGATCTCAAGGAATAGATTTGTATGGCCCAACGTGAAGCTCTGGGTGAAGCTCAGTTGTTAAACAAGGAACTGCATTGGAACGAGAAGGACTTTGAGGTTAAGATTGACCAAGTGTGTTATTTCAAAGACCGATTATGGATCCCAAAGTGTCACAATTTAAGGGAATTGGTTATGGATGAAGCACATAAGTCTAAGTACTCAATTCATCCCGGTACTGACTAGATGTACCATGATCTAAAGGAGTTTTATTGGTGGCCTGGTATGAAGAAGGATGTGGCGATATATGTTAGTAAGTGCTTGACTTGTGCTCGAGTCAAGGCAGAATATCAAAAAAAAAAAAAAAAAAAAACATCCGGAATGTTACAACAACCTGAGATTCCCTATTGGAAGTGGGAACAAATCACCAAGTATTTTGTAACTCATTTACCAAAAACACCAAAAGGTCATGATGCTATTTGGGTAGTCGTGGATAGGCTAACCAAATCTGCGCATTTCATACCCATTCATACCAACTACAAGATGGAAAAATTGGTGGAACTTTACACAAATGAAATTCTAGCTAGACATAGAGTACCAGTTGAAATTATTTCTGACCATGATAGTCGCTTCATGGTTCAGACTTTCATAGATATGTTTAATTCAAGGAAAGTGATATGAATCTCGAATATCTTAATAAACGGAACTTTAATAACATATCTAGGTGGGGTGGATATGCTGCGGTACTTCCTATTTATAAACACCCAGCTACATTATCAAGGTACCGTTAATGAAGGCATACGAGTTTCATGAGTTTCATGTTTGGATTAGTTCTCCGATTTGTTATGCTTTGGTCGGTATTACGTCTTGACTTCGACCTTGTTTCATGCGGTAGGTTCACACTTTCTTAAACTCATTATCGCATGCTATAATATATGTTACCCACATCTCTTCCCCCACAAGAAGAAACTTAGTAATTGAATTTCGGGGACGAAATTTCTTAACTGGGGGAGAATGTGACATTCGCAACAAAACCAGTTAAATCCTAATTTGAATTACCCAGCTTACTCGATTAACAAACTGATACTGATTATGCCTCGGTTGAATCCAAAGGCACATTATACATAGCATATGAGAAACAGGACCAAAAATAGCTACATTGGGGCCATTGAATTCAGAGAACTGCCGTAGGTGCCGTAAGTGAACCTGGGAATACAGAAATGCTCAGACATGATCCGCAAACTATAACGTAGGATCATTGATGCTTTATTGGGTAGAAAATGCGTTAAACAAAACAGTTTCCGGTTAGCGGAACGACTTTAATTATGACGCACCGTACAATCCAAACATGTGTTGTAACATTAGTTAAGCCCGAAAAAGACTAACATAACCTAAATACAAGAGGTTTTGAGTAATAACGTCCAAATGTTCGAGCTTTTGCGTTGGTTGGGTTCGTTTTATTTTTCTACGCAGAAACGCCTATAAAAATGCCATGTTTTATGAATTTTTACCGCACCCGGGAAGCGTTTAAGACCCAATAACGAACCTATGACTAAATATCTACTTAATATTATCTAAAAACCTGGAAATTAGCATTTTGACTAGTCAAAGGAGGACAAAAAGTCTTCCTTTGTGTCCGATCGCTAACCATACAATACACCAAGCACACAAGCACCTTATTCTCCTCCTTTTTAACCATTCATTTCACCTAATTCCTATTATATAAGACCGTCCCCATCTGATAGAACTGAATTTTTTGCACAATTGAGCTAAAGAGACCTTAGTTTTGTAAGTGTTCTTTCTTATTTTTTTTTAAAGTTTAATTTATAAGAACTAGTTCATAAAGGATCCAAACAAGGCCAATCCCATGGCCATGATTTCAGTTTTTATACCATATTTTTATAACATAAGCTTTTACAACTGATTTGGATAAAAAAGGATGAGTTTTGGATCAAAAATAACACTTGTTCGACACTATTAATCGCTTAACGAAAAAGCATCCAAAAAGATCATCATTAGGGCTTGATTGATGAATCCGAATACATGTTTGTGTTGTACATGTTGTGTAGGTACTATAACCAGAAAATCTTTGCAAACGGATCTTGGAATCTAGGCCTAACGAGTGATACGCGGAAATGTATAAAATTTAGGCGAAATTTTAATATTTATAGAAATTGTTTTGCCTACAGATTTGGACGTGGGTACTATTTGAACTTGAGATTTTAGGACATGGTTTGGGACTACATAAAAATGATCTCGGAAAAATTTGGGAATTTTTGGACAACCGAGGAATATTTGGCGAATTTATTACGTTTAAACGCAATTAAATCGAAACAGATAGTTAAATATTTCAATAAGTTCCGAATTTTTTCAGAATGATCACATATACTATGGGTAAGCTTCACACAAAAATTTAGGCTCAACGGATAACCCGAGCTACAGTTTTAAAATCACGCGTTTTACGAGGTTTTCGGTATTTTAAAACCGGGTTTAGAAAATTTCCGTGAACTTCAAATTTTTACTGGGAGTTTATATCTATATAGAGAGTGTTCAGTAAAATTTTGGAATTTTTAGAGTTCGGATGGTCAGTTCGCCAAATTAAACGGTTTATATACGATTTAAACCATATTTATTAAAATTAGTAACTAATGTTTAAAAATTATAAATTTTTAACAGAACTAATTGCTACAAAACATTTTAGAATTTTATAAATTACGGGTTTATTTTTATAAAATTACGCGTTTAATTATTATTTTTAAATAATAATCGGCAAAATTTAAACGCGTAACGAACCCGCCAAAGTTTTTATACCACTCCGGTGATGTTTGGCAATAATCGGAAGGTCAATAATAAATCCCGACCCCTCGAGACTAAATTGGATTAGAATAGGTACATTACACGCTTATCTGATAATTAACCGACTTTAAATACGGAAACACTTATTTGTGCGACCTAGACCCTCCAAACACCCGAACTCCCTTAATACAAAACTAATCATTTTTCCTATACTACAATATGGTATACTTTGTTTAAACATATCATTTCCCGAACACCTCGAACAAACAACTTTGTCCGGCACGGTAAAAGGTGTCCGGCGTCCAAACCTGATTTCAAAACGCCGACCATGTCCCACTCCATGTTCTAATTACCCTAATTTGTTCCTAGACATTTAAACTGAGGCTAACCTAGCCTACAGACATTAACCGTATGATACTGGTATTAGGTGTGGATTAGCATACTTTGATAGCTTAGTAACCGTGCAATCTGTGAGTTTCACTAACCCTCTCTTTTTAATACATGTTTTACTGTTTTCATAGAGGGTTCATTTGATTAACATACTTGTGCACATGCAAACTGTTTGATGCTATTTATCTGAGTAGACACCTAACACGCTTAAATCCCCACAAGCAAGTTATACAATGCAGATGAATACTGTGGATAGTACTATTTGGCCCGACAAGCCTAGACCGCACTGAATACAAGGCTGTATGCCAGTTGCGCAAACACGCAGTCACACATATTCATAACGAGCTATGATGTGTTAGGCATAGCCACATGGGGTACTTGGTTATTGGTTGTGGTTGATGTTGGCCACGGTGATTGGATACTGGTCTCGGCTTAACTTGTAACTCAGAGAGATTTTATCACATGTGCAACAAAACATTTTCAGATATATTTTGAAAACGAACAAACTTGTGGAACTCGCCAGCTTTATGTTGATTTTTTTTTAAAAAAATTAACTTTTCAGGTAACCAGGACACTACGTGACGACCCCCTTTGTATTAGCTGCTTGTGAAGTTTATGTGCGATACTATGTGGGTAGAGGCATGCTACTTAGCTAAATAAAACGGTTCATGGAAACTCGTGTTGTATTTAGTTAAAATATGTAACAGTAATGCGTAATAGCGACACGTAAAACAATGATGTATCATATAGTTTAATTATTGTTTAATAGAGTATCTTTATAATAATGACTCAAACCAGAAGTGTCTGTTGCATCCCTTTTTATCGTTTCCGCTGCTAGTCGGGGTGTGACATTATCCAAGTGGAAAACTCTCAATATAATGCAATTGAGAAAAGTAACTGTAACACCCCGTGTTTCGAAAGTCAAAGTCAAAGTCAAGATTGAAGTCAAAGGAAGACAAGATTGCTAATTGCGATCTGTCACTCCTTGCTCAACTCCTGTTTTGACTTCTTTGACTTGTAGATAATCTGTTTATGTTATCGCATTAGTTGTATTATATGGAGTACTTGTTAATAATCGAGGTTTAATCGCTATTAATCGCATGTTTAATCGATTTATCGCTTATCGCTATCGCATTCACAACTCGAATTATGTGTGATGGATATTGTTTTACGTGAGTGTGCTATTTATGTGTTACCTATGCATGTTATGTTTATGTTGAGGTGTAAATTACAATCGCAAATCTATCGCATCGCAATCGAATCGAAATGCTAAACGCAAGTTAATTATCGTGATTGTATGTTAGATATGGTAGTTGGGATTAAAAGTAATTTGATGGGTAATACTATCGCATCGCTCGCTCGAATCGCATCGCAAAGCTCTACACTCGAATCGAAATGATAAAACTCATCACGCCGGACTCGTGAATCGAGTGGCCAACCGACCGAGTGGCCAACCGATCGGATTGCCATCCGATCGGGTTGCCACCCGATCGGGTTCCCACCCGATCGGACTGCCACCCGATCGACCAGCCTCCTTCCTACTTTCCTTTTTAGGAAACCCTATAAATACCCATCAAATGTCACATCACTTGATGTGACAGCTCTCACTCGACCCAGCTCGCTCCTGCCTTCATTTCTCTCGATTTCTTCCGATTCTTGTAAGTTTTCAACCTAAATCTTGTACTTTCTTGATCTACACGCACTCCTACACCTTTCTATCTTTTGAATCTTAACTTTTAACCGTGAAATCACCGGATTTGAGGTGTTTTAGGGTGATGTCATCATGGAGTTCTTATGAACTTCAATGTTTGGCTTCATTCCACCAAGAACAACTTAGATCTAAAGGATTTCCACAACATTTATCAGTGATCTCAGTTAGATCTACACGAACTCATGAGTAAAAGGATTGAGAGAAGGTTTTCCCAACTTTCTTTCAACTCTATTACACTCAATGCACTCAAACCTGATGGAATCAAAGCTTGTTCTGATCTTCTACCCATTCTTGGTGATGTATTAGTTCCATATCCGAATTCCATCCAAGAGATATTGACTTCAGGTTTGAACATGAACTACCGACTCGAACCGTGAACCGATCGGAATAGGGTGATTCCTGTTCGGTCGGGTCACTTGGGCCGAGATAGGTTTCTGTTGTTCAAGCAAGTTATCAAAATGTCTCGTTCAAACACTAGAAAACTTCAAACGAATTAAGTGACAAGACGAACGGATCATCGGGATGGATTGTCGTCCTACCGGATTGCCACCCGATCTAGTTGCACTTGGGTTCCATACTTAAGCTATTTTTCAAACTATTCAAGGGTTCTGAACGTTGAAACGGATCACCACCCGATCGGATTGCCATCCGATCGAGTGACCGTCCGATCGTGTGACGTTTGGGACTTGGATATTTAAACAATTTTCAACATGTTTAGTACGTACAGATTGCCACCCGATCGGATAGCCATCTGATCGAGTGATTGTCCTGCTGTGAACTTGTTCTCAATCTAAGAAGTCTAGCCAATCAGATTGCTGCCCGATCGAACGACCGTTCGACCGACCGACCTGAAAGGTAGAGATACTTCTCTATTTTCAAAATGCTACAATGAAAACTTCAAAAGGCAAACCATCATACACAAACACATCCTCACCAAACGAGGCGACAATCCAATCGAATGGCCATCCGATCGGTTTGCCACCCGATCAGATTACTGTCCGATCCTTGGTACACTTGCATCATTTTATGTCGTAACCCCCGATCCCTATTTTCGGGGAACGGGCGGCCGCGAGCCAATTTTGGTGGTATCTGGTATTGTCTAATTTGGCAGCGGAATTTTCATCAGGACCGTAGTTAGGAAATATTGGATCAGAGTAAAATACCACATTTTCATAATATTAAACACATGGGATAAAACCCAAGTTTGCAGTACACACATTTTCATAGGAATAAATCCTATTTTATTTAATAAAAACATCTATTTTATTTTAGGTAACTTTATTGCCACTTTTTCCAAGCCTTCAGTGCTGTCCAGCTGGCTTCTATTTGTCTTTCACAATTTGTTACCTGAAACGCGTTTAAGAACATTTTGTCAATGGGAAATACTGGTGAGTAAATCCCAGTTTAATCAAGTTTAAATAAAAACCATTGTACAGTATTGAGGGCGATCTCGCAATTATATTTGTTTCCAAGTCATATCAATTACCACCCACGGTACTATCAACCCGACTTGTGGAAAGTTACCCCTCGCAAGGCAGTAACTAATTTTGTATACAAAACCCCAACATACCGACGATAATTGTATCCTTACAAATACTCAATAACTGTTTAATATATAATTAATTGTGTGAGGTTTTGTAAAAACAGTTAACAAAAAGGAGATTACTCACATTGCTGTCTTAGATTATCCTTTAGGGTTTCCTGAGAATTATCTATAATTTACACAAATGAACATGTGTTAGTATAATAACCCATTTTAACATTAGTAATACCCTCCCCGAGACGGCATTCCAACGACTACGTCGGGCAGAACCACGACAGCCTTTACGGAACCCTAGATCAATCGGGCAGAGTATCTAATACGTATCCAGGGGTTATGACACTTACAACGGAGTAGAACTTCGTTATTTAGGGGGTATTATACCCGTGTATAATGCCTACACTTTAGTTTTGAGATTGAGAAAAGAAATCTAAACAAATTCGACTGAAGGCCACTGCATGCAATTTATAGGGCTGAAACCTGACTTCCTCGCGGCCCGCGTAAGGTATAGCCGAGAGGCTACGCGGCCCGCGTCAACGCTGGTCAACAGCGTAGCTGATCCGGGTCAGCTAGTAGGTTCAACAGGTGTTGGGCCACGTGGCTGCCAAGAGTTTCGCTAGGTTTTGCCTTGTCGCGGCCCGCGTAAGGTTGAGCCCAAGGGCTACGCGGCCCGCCTCAAGCCCAAAAATTCCATTTTTATTTAATTTTAATAATATTTAAGTTATTCAGGGCCCGTTTTCACGTATGGGGTGTATTTTAAGACATATAGGGATATTTTAAAAATATATTAGGGTGTCGAAAATAATTCGAGGGTGTCGGTTTTCTTTAGGGTTGTTATATCCTCCCCACCTTGTTTTAGAGCTCATCCTCGAGATCTACTGGAACAAGTGTGGATATTTCTTTTGCATTTCCGATTCAAGCTCCCATGTGTACTCAGGTCCTCTTTTGGAGTCCCACTTCACTTTGACCAGAACTAATCTCTTATGCTTGAGGTTCTTGACTTTCCTGTCTTCAATCTGTAGAGGCCTTTCTACAAACTTGAGTTGTTCATTTACCTCTATATCCTTAAGAGGTATTACTAGTGATTCATCGGCTAGACATTTCTTGAGATTAGATACATGAAATACATCATGTATTCCTGCCATTTCCTCTGGCAGTTGTAGCTGATAGGCTACAGGTCCTATTCTTCTAATGATCTCAAAAGGTCCAATATACCTGGGACTTAGCTTTCCTCTTTTGATGAATCTTACTACTCCTTTCCAATGAGAGACTTTTAACAATACTTTATCTCCTACTTGAAATTCCAATGGTTTGCGTCTGTTGTCAGCACAGCTCTTCTGTCGATCACGTGCTGCTTTCAGTCGTTCCTTGACTTGAATGATCTTGTCAGTTGTTTCTTGTACTATCTCAGGTCCAGATAGTTGCTTTTCCCTAATTTCTGCCCAACAGACTGGGGTTCGACACTTTCGTCCATAAAGTGCTTCGAATGGTGCAGCATTGATACTTTTGTGATAACTGTTATTATAAGAAAATTCTATTAAAGGTAACTGATCGTCCCAATTACCTCTGAAATCAATTACACAAGCTCTAAGCATGTCCTCCATTGTCTGAATTGTCCTTTCGCTTTGTCCGTCCGTTTGAGGATGATAAGCTGTGCTCAGATTTAACTTGGTTCCCATTGCTTTTTGGAAACTTGGCCAAAAATGAGAGGTAAAACGGCTATCCCTATCAGAAACAATTGATAAAGGTATTCCATGTAATGAAACGATTTCATTTACATACAATTTAGCTAATTGTTCCATACTAAAAGTTTCCTTTATCGGTAGGAAATGAGCTGACTTGGTTAGCCTATCTACAATCACCCAGATTGTATCATTACCTTTCCTTGTTTTGGGTAATTTGGTAACAAAATCCATTGTTATTAATTCCCATTTCCACACTGGCATTTCTAGCTATTGTAACAAACCTGAGGGTTTCTGGTGTTCAGCTTTAACTTGTGAACAGGTTAAACATTTAGAAACATGGGCTGCTATGTCCTTTTTCATTCCTATCCACCAAAAATTCTTTCTTAAATCCTGGTACATTTTATCACTTCCTGGATGCATTGTATATTTAGACTTATGGGCTTCTTCTAATATACGATGGCGTATGTGACAACCCGAATATTCAAGGTTAGTGTCGCTTACATTCCATATATTCCACGTGTTGTTTTACGATAAATTACGTACCTTTTTGCGGTTTACAATAGTTATGTGGTTATTTTTGCACGAACCGCTATGCACTTTTAGGTGTCGTTTATCTAGTCTTGGGAACCAACGTTAATGCATCCCAACTCGATGATCATTTGAACATTTGGGCCTTTGGACCTGCGACCATGGCCCAACTATTAGCCACATAACCGGAACCTGAATCATACTAGAGTACACGTTATTTCCTTTTGGGCTTGAGCCCACTTCCTAACAACACAAACCGCCACAAACTATAGTATTATAAGTATACGTAACAAGATAGCATATATCAAACCAAAACCCTATTTCTTCTTTGTGTGCGATCGGCAACAGAAGACCCCCCCCCTCTCGTATCCTTCTCCTCTATCTATAATTCTGCAATCGGTATGTTCTTTAAGTCATGCGATTTATATTATTGTTTGTAGTGATCATGCATGATGTACGAATAAGTGTTGCCGTGATTAGACTAGAAGCATGATCATATGAATTGTTGTAAGTTGTATTAATTCTAGGCATAATGATTGTGATCAGAGGTTGCACATGATTGTGGTCTTAGGTAGCATGTGATGTCTTTTAAAATTGAACCTGATTGGACCGATTAAAAACATTAATTGTATGTTAGATGCCTTTTTAATATGAAAACAATGAAAATTATTTTGGTTGTTATTGGACCGATGAGGAATTTATTATGATTATGGATGTGAATAAAAACTAGCATAGGTTGTATGTTAATAAATAGAGAATGATACATGATGTTTCATGATTCGGTAACAGTGGTATTAACTCAATGGATTAGCAAACTGCATGATTTGAACCTTTCCTGTATTGGGCCCCAATCCAACCGAAATTTAATGGGTATGATTGTGTCATAGTTATTAGAGATAATTATGGGATTAATTGACAGATAATAAGGTTGCATGACTGGTGATGTTGATAGAATGATGATTATGTTATATTTTTATTTGGAGTGAAACTTACGTTTTGTCACTTGACCTTTTAGAAGGGTTCAGCATACAATGAAAGTAATTCTTTTAGGCCGGTTGTGATAGTTGGGCCGCGATGCTGGATACGACGCCTGATGGGCTTCGGGTCCATATGGTGTAGCCCGATATTATGTTGTGTTATTGTTTGAGTAAACGTCTAGGTTAAACTAAACAAGTATATGGCATGAATATACAATATAGATATGCGTTGGTGTGAATATTTACTACAACTTATGTGATAGTACGAATTATATTTGAGACTACTTGTTCAATGTGCACGAAAGATTGTGATTTACGTAAACGTGAAAACTAATTGTCATTGGAACCATATTAGGGTGTGGGTGTCCAACGATAAACAAATAAACTAATCTTACCGAGCAAATCTAAGGTGAGTTCACTGCAGTTTTCAAAGCATGCGTCCCGGTGGTTTGGGACATCTGGTAAACGTTTCTAAAGGGAATACTGGGTAAACTGTTATTTGGGATGTTGGTTATTGAACACATAATCGATCATCTACCGTGTTGCCTGTAAGGCAATGGGGTAACTAGTTGATAGCGCTATTAGGTTTGACACCCTCACACCGGGCCGTAAGGACGGGCGTGATCTAGTTACCTGGACATCATTACCAATGCTTGGTTAGGGGCATTGGGGTTGGGCACACTCCCAGGTTATATTGGGCACACTCCCATGGTATATATTGGACACACTTCCAGTATATAAGACTCTCCTACGTTAATAACAATTTCAAAACGAAACGATGAGTTGACTTAACAGATATCTGGTAACTACACACATTAACAAAACCTTGAACTCACCAGCGTCGTCTGACACACTTATCTGCATGCTTGCAGGTCGTTAGGATTCGTGACGTGGACTTGCTATCTGGGAGTGCTGGAGTGGTCATTGATCGAGACTCTTGGATTAACTTATAAGTGAAACGTTGGTTTTGAACATTTACTATGAAACAATTGTTAAACGATTTATTATATGCTTCCGCTACACAACTCTTTGGGAGTAACTCTATGTTTGACATTTTCTATTGGTAATTCATAACATGTTTTATTTAAGTATTTATCATTGGTTCAATGTGATTGGTGGCTCGAACTCTGATGAGTAACACGTCTCGCGGAGTTTCCGCAGGTGGTATTTTGGGGGTGTTACAGTTGGTATCAGAGCCACTGGTTATAGCGAACTAGGTTTTAAAACGTTTTATAAAACCAGACTATAACCGAATACCTTCGAAGAATCGATCATGACACTCAGCTCCAGATCGCAAGGTTCGTCTTCTGTTTAGTTTATGCATTACTTCCTTAGTAGTCACACACTCATAACTTGCATGAAATGATACACTTGATACTATGGTGACTTGATAGTGTGACACTACTCTTCGACTTATGTGAATTGTAAACTTGTGATATCAATCGTTGTGTTGTGTGAACGGGGGAAACTTCGAGCGCAAGCTAAGAGGCACTGAGATAAGCATGCAAATTGCCTTATTATTATGGGTGCACACTTAATAATAACATGGGGTGCATGCAAGTCCCAGTGAGGCTTATCAAGTGTGAGAAGGGTTCTGCCTTATTATGTGTGAACTTGGTAGTACATAGATATCAACATGATGCTTGATTTTTATCTCGTTTCAATTTCCTGAATCGGTTCATCTCTATACATAGAATCATGAGTGGACGAGGACACGGACGTGGCAACATTAACATGACTCAGGCTGAGTTGACTGACCTAATCAACACCCGTGTGGCTGAGGCTTTAGCAGCCTATCAAGCTGGTACGGAATGTACCAAGTACTCTTTACTCTTATATCGCGTACACGTCTTTTCATTCCTGTAATGTGTTTCCTTTCATCCTTTAGGTCAGCAAGCGCATCCCCAGAACAATCAGCCCGTCTGTACGTTTAAAACGTTCATGGACTGTAAGCCACAGACCTTCACAGGGACAGAAGGGGCTGTGGGACTCTTGAGATGGTTCGAGAAAGCAGAGTCCGTGTTTGCTATATGTAACTGTCCCGCTGGGGACAGAGTGAAATATGCTGCGGGTACTTTGGCGGATGGTGCCCTAACGTGGTGGAATGCCCAAGTGCAGTTGCTGGGCATCGAGGCGGCGAATGCCACAACTTGGGATGATTTTAAAGAACTGATCAGGGAGGAGTATTGTCCTCGGGATGAGATCCAGAAGTTGGAAAACGAGTATTATGACTTGAAGATGGTAGGATCTGAAGTCGAAGCGTATGTGAAGCGATCGTATGAACTGGCCGACATGTGCCCGAATTTGTCCCGGCCTATGTCTCGGAGGATTGAGTTATTCATCAAGGGGCTGCCTCCGCGTGTGAAGAATTTGGTCACTGCAGCCCATCTCAATGATTTGACACAGATTGTCCGTTTGACCCACAAGATTGTGGATCAAGAGGTAGAGAGTAACTCGTTACCACCGCGTGTTTCAACCACTACTGCTGCTGCACCCACTGCCACTGCATCCGCTAATGATAACAAGCGGAAGTGGAACGATTACGACAAAGCATCTAGTGCGGGTCAGACTCAGAAAAGGCCAGACAACAATAGCAATCGCAGCATCAGCCAGTCGTCTTCTGTCAATCAAGGCCAGGGGGGTAGCCAAAGTCAGGGTTCGTATGTAGGGAGAAAGCCACGGTGTAACAAGTGTGGCTATCATCATTTCGGGCAGTGTGGACGGATATGTAGCAGGTGTGGTAAAGCGGGCCACGAGGCCAAAGATTGTAGGGCCCCACAGCCCAAACACCAGCAGCAACAGAACCAGCAGAACCAGAGACAGCAGGGACAACCACCCCAGTAGAATCAGGGCTTCAGAAAGGGGTGCTATCAGTGTGGGGACGAGGGCCACTTTAAGCGGGATTGCCCTCAGTTAAATCAAAACGCTAACGACAACAACCGCCCGAATAACAATAATGCTGGGAACAATAACAACAATGGCAACAATGGGGGCAACGTGGCACGTGGTCGCGGATTTACTATTGGAGCTGGTGAAGCTCGAAACGACGGCAACGTGGTTACTCGTACGTTTTCAGTAAATGGTGTTTATGCTTCTATTTTATTCGATTCAGGTGCCGACTGGAGTTATGTGTCTTTGGAATTCAGTAGACGTCTAGGATTGAGTCCTACGCCTCTTGTTGTTAAGCATATAGTAGAAATAGCGAATGGTAAAACTATCGAAGCGTCACATGTTCTCATGGGTTGCAAATTAGATCTCTTAGGTCAAGTATTTGACATTGACCTACTTCCTGTCACTCTCGGGAGCTTCGATGTAGTTGTTGGAATGGGTTGGTTATCCAAATATCAGGCGGAAATTCTCTGCAAGGAGAAAGTCGTTCGTATTCCCCTTGCTAGTGGTGAATCTCTATCGGTCCAGGGTCATCGTAGCGGTGCTTCAGTAGGTATTATCTCAGCCATGAAGGCCCTAAGTTTTCTACGAAAGGGCTATCCTTCTATTCTCGCCCTAGTTACTACTTCTCAGACTGACGAAAGGAAACTCGAAGACCTTCCTATTGTTCGAGAGTTTCCTGATGTCTTTCCTAAAGAACTCCCCGGTTTACCTCCATATCGTCAGGTGGAATTTCAGATTGATCTTCAGCCAAGAGCAGCGCCGATTGCTCGTGCTCCATATCGTCTTGCACCAGGAGAGTTGCAAGAACTGTCGAACCAACTTCAGGAGTTATTGGACCGAGGTTTCATTCGTCCTAGTTCATCTCCTTGGGGAGCCCCTGTATTATTTGTAAAGAAGAAGGACGGGTCTTTTCGTATGTGTATCGACTATCGTGAGCTCAACAAGGTGACGATCAAGAATCGTTATCCTCTGCCTCGCATCGACGACTTGTTTGACCAGCTACAGGGATCCAGTTTTTATTCCAAGATTGATTTGAGGTCGGGGTATCATCAGGTACGGGTTAGAGAGGAGGATGTGCCTCGAACAGCTTTTCGAACGCGGTATGGCCACTATGAGTTCTTGGTTATGCCATTTGGGATGACCAACGCACCAGCGGTCTTCATGGATCTCATGAACCGCGTGTGCAAACCTTACCTTGACGACTTCGTTATCGTTTTTATTGATGACATTTTGATCTACTCCAAGAACAAGGAAGACCACGAGCGCCATCTTCGTCTCATTTTGGAGCTTCTGAGGAAGGAGCAGTTGTACGCAAAGTTTTCTAAGTGTGACTTCTGGATTCGGGAAGTACACTTCCTCGGGCACATCGTTAACGAAATGGGTATTCATGTGGATCCTGCCAAGATCGATGCTATTCGAAATTGGGCGGCACCAAAGAATCCTTCGGAGGTGCGTCAATTTCTTGGTCTTGCGGGGTATTATCGTCGTTTTATTTGGGATTTTTCGAAGATTGCACAGCCTCTCACCGCCTTGACTCAAAAGAAAGTTGTTTATTCTTGGGGATCGAACCAGGAAGAAGCTTTTCAGCTCTTAAAGCAGAAGTTGTGCAGCGCACCGATTTTATCTCTACCAGAGGGTACTGAAGATTTTGTGGTTTATTGCGACGCGTCTATTCAGGGTCTCGGCTGTGTGTTGATGCAGCGAGACAAGGTGATAGCTTATGCATCTCGACAGTTGAAGGTACACGAGAAGAACTATACGACACATGACCTGGAGTTAGGAGCCGTAGTCTTCGCGTTGAAGATTTGGAGGCATTACCTTTACGGTACCAAGTGTACCATCTATACCGACCACAGGAGTCTTCAACATATTTTCGACCAGAAGGAGTTGAATATGCGGCAACGGCGTTGGGTCGAGCTTTTTAATGATTATTAGTGTGCTATCAAGTATCATCCGGGTAAAGCTAATGTTGTAGCTGATGCTCTTAGTCGCAAGGAACCGAAACAGAAGCGTGTTCGTGCCCTACAGCTTACTATTCACTCTAATTTACCTGCCCGGATTCGTTCAGCTCAGATTGAAGCGTTAAAGGAAGAAAATATCGAAGCTAAAGGATTACGAGGTCTACACAAGAAGAAGTTCGAGCAACGGTCTGACGATATCTACTACTTCATGGAACGGATATGGGTTCCTTCATTTGGTAATCTTCGAGAACTTGTGATGGACGAAGCACACAAGTCACGATATTCTATTCATCCAGGGTCTGATAAGATGTACCAGGACCTCAAGGTTTTGTATTGGTGGCCGAACATGAAAGCTATTATTGCCACCTACGTGGGTAAGTGTTTGACCTGTGCTAGGGTCAAGGCCGAGTACCAGAAGCCTTCGGGTCTACTTCAGCAGCCAGAGATACCCATGTGGAAATGGGAACAGATCGCTATGGATTTTGTTACGGGGTTACCTAGAACACAGGCTGGGAACGATACTATATGGGTGATCGTCGACCGTCTCGCAAAGTCAGCACATTTCCTAGCAATCAAGGAGACAGATAAGTATTCGCAGCTCGCAGCAGTGTACCTTAAAGAGGTGGTTTCTAGGCACGGGGTGCCGACTTCTATTATTTCTGATCGAGATCCTCGTTTTACTTCGGAGTTATGGCAGGCTATGCATAAGATGTTCGGCTCACGTCTCGATATGAGCACGGCTTATCATCCACAGACAGATGGTCAGAGTGAGCGTACTATTCTGACATTAGAGGACATGCTGCGGGCATGTGTTATTGATTTTGGGAAAGGATGGGAGAAGCACTTGCTGTTGGTAGAGTTTTCCTACAATAACAGTTACCACACCAGTATCAAAGCGGCACCATTTGAGGCACTGTACGGGAGGAAGTGCCGTTCACCTCTCTGCTGGGCTGAAGTGGGTGATAGTCAGATCACAGGTCCTGAGATGGTACTCGAAACTTCAGATGTGATTGTGAAAATCAGGGAACGTATGGCAGCTTCTCGTGACCGCCAGAAGGCCTATGCTGACGAGCGTGCCAAAGAAGTAGTGTTTGAAGTGAATGACCGCGTCATGCTGAAAGTCTCACCGTGGAAAGGGGTTGTACGCTTTGGAAAGCGTGGCAAGCTGAATCCACGTTATGTTTGGCCGTTTAAAGTTCTCGAGCGTATCGGTAAGGTGGCTTATAGGTTGGAGTTACCTACTAAGCTGGGTAATGTTCACGACGTATTTCATGTATCACAGTTAAAGAAGTGTTATGCTGACGACCCCTTAGCGGTACCTTTTCAAGAGTTAAAAATCGACGACAAGTTACAGTTTGTTGAAGAACCCATCGAGATCATGGACCGTGAGGTCAAAGTGCGTATACACAGTCGTATTCCCATTGTTAGAGTACGTTGGAATTCAAGACGTGGACCGGAGTTCACGTGGGAGCGCGAGGATCAGATGAAGCTTAAGTATCCTCACTTCTTCCCCAAAGACAAGGCCGAGTCAAGCAAAACTGGTGAATCTCAGGGCGAGATTCCTCTTCAAGTTGGGGATGATGTCACAACTGAGCAAAATCCGAAACAATCTTGAATTTATCACTTCATTCTTTCGTGCGTACTGGGTAAATTTCGGGACGAAATTTCCTTCAAGTTGGGGATGATGTGACAACCCGAATATTCAAGGTTAGTGTCGCTTACATTCCATATATTCCACGTGTTGTTTTACGATAAATTACGTACCTTTTTGCGGTTTACAATAGTTATGTGGTTATTTTTGCACGAACCGCTATGCACTTTTAGGTGTCGTTTATCTAGTCTTGGGAACCAATGTTAATGCATCCCAACTCGATGATCATTTGAACATTTGGGCCTTTGGACCTGCGACCATGGCCCAACTATTAGCCACATAACCGGAACCTGAATCATACTAGAGTACACGTTATTTCCTTTTGGGCTTGAGCCCACTTCCTAACAACACAAACCGCCCCAAACTATAGTATTATAAGTATACGTAACAAGATAGCATATATCAAATCAAAACCCTATTTCTTCTTTGTGTGCGATCGGCAACAGAAGACCCCCCCCTCTCGTATCCTTCTCCTCTATCTATAATTCTGCAATCGGTATGTTCTTTAAGTCATGCGATTTATATTATTGGTTGTATTGATCATGCATGATGTACGAATAAGTGTTGCCGTGATTAGACTAGAAGCATGATCATATGAATTGTTGTAAGTTGTATTAATTCTAGGCATAATGATTGTGATCAGAGGTTGCACATGATTGTGGTCTTAGGTAGCATGTGATGTCTTTTAAAATTGAACCTGATTGGACCGATTAAAAACATTAATTGTATGTTAGATGCCTTTTTAATATGAAAACAATGAAAATTATTTTGATTGTTATTGGACCGATGAGGAATTTATTATGATTATGGATGTAAATAAAAACTAGCATAGGTTGTATGTTAATAAATAGAGAATGATACATGATGTTTCATGATTCGGTAACAGTGGTATTAACTCAATGGATTAGCAAACTGCATGATTTGAACCTTTCCTGTATTGGGCCCCAATCCAACCGAAATTTAATGGGTATGATTGTGTCATAGTTATTAGAGATAATTATGGGATTAATTGACAGATAATAAGGTTGCATGACTGGTGATGTTGATAGAATGATGATTATGTTATATTTTTATTTGGAGTGAAACTTACGTTTTGTCACTTGACCTTTTAGAAGGGTTCAGCATACAATGAAAGTAATTCTTTTAGGCCGGTTGTGATAGTTGGGCCGCGATGCTGGATACGACGCCTGATGGGCTTCGGGTCCATATGGTGTAGCCCGATATTATGTTGTGTTATTGTTTGAGTAAACGTCTAGGTTAAACTAAACAAGTATATGGCATGAATATACAATATAGATATGCGTTGGTGTGAATATTTACTACAACTTATGTGATAGTACGAATTATATTTGAGACTACTTGTTCAATGTGCACGAAAGATTGTGATTTACGTAAACGTGAAAACTAATTGTCATTGGAACCATATTAGGGTGTGGGTGTCCAACGATAAACAAATAAACTAATCTTACCGAGCAAATCTAAGGTGAGTTCACTGCACTTTTCTAAGCATGCGTCCCGGTGGTTTGGGACATCTGGTAAACGTTTCTAAAGGGAATACTGGGTAAACTGTTATTTGGGATGTTGGTTATTGAACACATAATCGATCATCTACCGTGTTGCCTGTAAGGCAATGGGGTAACTAGTTGATAGCGCTATTAGGTTTGACACCCTCACACCGGGCCGTAAGGACGGGCGTGATCTAGTTACCTGGACATCATTACCAATGCTTGGTTAGGGGCATTGGGGTTGGGCACACTCCCAGGTTATATTGGGCACACTCCCATGGTATATATTGGACACACTTCCAGTATATAAGACTCTCCTACGTTAATAACAATTTCAAAACGAAACGATGAGTTGACTTAACAGATATCTGGTAACTACACACATTAACAAAACCTTGAACTCACCAGCGTCGTCTGACACACTTGTCTGCATGCTTGCAGGTCGTTAGGATTCGTGACGTGGACTTGCTATCTGGGAGTGCTGGAGTGGTCATTGATCGAGACTCTTGGATTAACTTATAAGTGAAACGTTGGTTTTGAACATTTACTATGAAACAATTGTTAAACGATTTATTATATGCTTCCGCTACACAACTCTTTGGGAGTAACTCTATGTTTGACATTTTCTATTGGTAATTCATAACATGTTTTATTTAAGTATTTATCATTGGTTCAATGTGATTGGTGGCTCGAACTCTGATGAGTAACACGTCTCGCGGAGTTTCCGCAGGTGGTATTTTGGGGGTGTTACAGCGTAGGTTTCCTAATTTAGGTATCCACATTCTCTTTTTATGGAATCTCCAAATTCCATCTGTTCCTTGTTCTAATTCCTTAATCATACCTTTTAGTTTTTCAGTATCATCCTTGATTACTGATTCTTGTGCTTTTCTAATTTGCTCATTTAAATCTACTTGTAGATTTAATTTAAGATAACGTACCCTTTTTGGCTTTTCATGATACTTTCGGCTCAAAGCATCAGCAACTACATTTGCTTTTCCTTCAAGATACTGGATATCACAATCATAATCACGAAGCATCTCCATCCAGCGTCTTTGTCTCATATTCAATTCTTTTTGTCCAAAAATATATTTTAAACTTTTATGATCGGTAAATATGGTAAACTTACTACCATAAAGGTAATGTCTCCAAATTTTTAAAGCAAAAATTATAGCTCCTAATTCTAAATCATGGGTTGAATAATTCTCTTCATGATTCTTAAGTTGTCTAGACGCATATGCTATAACCTTTTGGCGTTGCATTAATACACATCCATAACCTAGTTTGGAAGCGTCACAATAGACTACAAAGTCTTCAGTTCCTTTTGGTAACGCTAGTATGGGTGTATTAGTTAATCTTTGTTTAAGAATTCTAAATGCTTCTTCTTGCTTTGGTCCCCATTCAAACTTAATGGATTTACAGGTTAACTTAGTTAAATGAATGGCTATTCTAGAGAAATCTCGAATAAATCTTCTATAATAACCGGCCAATCCTAAGAAACTTCTAACCTCGGTTGGTGACTCAGGGGTTTTCCATTTAGTAATCGCCTCGATTTTTGTGGGATCCACATGAATTCCTTCATGATTGACTAAGTGTCCAAGAAGTTGTACCTGTTCTAACCAAAACTCGCACTTTGAAAATTTAGCATAAAGCTTTTCTTTTCTTAATAGACTTAAAAGGGCGTGCAAATGTTTTGCATGATCCTCTTTACTTTTAAAGTAAATTAGAATATCATCTATAAAGACAATTATGAATTTATCCAAATATGGCTTACATATTCGGTTCATCATGTCCATAAATGCGGCTGGGGCATTGGTTAAACCAAATGGCATGACAGTAAATTCATAATGACCATACCTTGTTCTGAAGGCGGTCATAGGAATATCCTCTTCCTGTACCTTTAATTGATGATATCCTGACCTTAAATCGATTTTAGAGAAAAATCAAGCTCCTTGCAGTTGATCGAACAAATCATCGATCCTTGGTAATGGGTACCGATTCTTAATCGTGACCTTGTTCAATTCACGGTAGTCAATGCACATACGCATTGATCCATCTTTCTTTTTAACGAATAAAATCGGTGCTCCCCAAGGCGATGAGCTTGGCTGTATGAATCATTTTTCCAGCAATTCGTCTAATTGTTTCTTCAGTTCCTGCATTTCGGCGGATGCCAAACGGTAAGGTGCTTTGGCAATTGGTGCTGTTTCTGGTAGTAGATGGATTTTGAATTCAACTTCTCTGTCCGGCGGTAGTCCTGGTAATTCTTCTGGAAATACATCTGAAAACTGAGACACCAGTGGAATGTCTTTTAGTTCTTTTCCTTTAGTGTTAGTGATTATAGAAATCAAATATACTATAGACCCTTTTCTTATATAGCTTGCAGTTTTCATTACCGAGATGAATTTCGTGGATCTAGATGGTTTATCTCCTTTAATTGTGATCTTTTCACCTTTTGGTGAATTTACTTGGATTGACTTTTGATCACATAAAATACTGGCTTTATTAGCTATTAACCAATCCATTCCTAAAACGACATCAAATCCTGCCAGATTCATGGGATAAAGGTTTACAATAAACTTTTGGTTTAAAAATTCTATTCTTGCTCCCTGCAAGATTTCAGAAATCCTAACCGTTTCTCCATTCGCTGTCTCGACTAAACATTCTTGTGAGAGTTTAGTTAATGGTTGATTAAGAAGTTTGCAAAATGAAGTATTAATAAAACTTTGGTTTGCGCCAGAGTCGAATAATACTTTAGCAAAAACATCCTTAACTAAAAACGTACCGGCTATGACGTCCAAAATCATTTTGGCTTCATCTGCAGCCAGAACAAATGCTCTAGCATTTTTAGTGTTCTTGTTGTTTGTAGCTGGGGCCAATTTCGGACAATTTGGCTTGATGTGACCTTTTTCCCCACAGTGGAAGCACAGTCCATTACTGGATTTTCTTCTGCAATCTTCTTCCTTGTGTCCTGGCATCTTACAGAAATTGCAGGGAGTGGAGCATTTTCCCGAATGCTTCCTCTTGCAGACTTTGCAGTATGGTGCAGAGGTAGATCCTATATTCCTACGGTTGGAATTCCCTGAACGGAATTCTTGGGTAAATCTTTGGGCTAGGTTTCTCCTCTGGTCTTTTTCTCTAGTACGAATTAACTCATCTGTCAAGGTATTTGCTAGTTCTACAGCTTCTTCTATAGTTTGAGGTCTAGCTGCCTTGACTACATGTCTAATCTCTCCAATTAATCCCCGCATGTAACGGGAGATTAATACCGGTTCAGGTGATGGAAGGGTTGGTACTATTCTAGCATATTCAAAGAATGTGGTAGTATAACCCTTACTATCTACCCCGGTCATTCTAAGGTTTAGAAACTTATTTGCTATCTGTTCCTTTTCATTGGGAGGGCAGAATTTCCTTTCTACCATATTCTTAAATTCCTCCCATTCCATGTTGTAAACCCTATCACTTCCTCTTGACTGGAGGATAGTGTTCCACCATTCTAAGGCTGAGTTCTTAAATAGATTAGAAGCAAACATTATTTTGTCTTCTTCAGCATACTTGCTTATTTTTAAGACTGCCTCAGTCTTTTCTATCCACCGTAGTGTTGCAATGGGTCCTTCATTGCCCAAGAATTCTATTGGTTTGCAGGACTAGAATTCTTTATAAGAACAACCATAAGGCATGGTTCTTCTTCTTTTAGGAATGGGCGCTTGAAGTACGGGTCCATTGTTTACACTGTGTTCTGGTTCAGTTGGTCGCTTACTGCTGTGCTTACTTTTACTATTCGCTTCTTGAACCGTTTGAATAATAAATGGCATTGCATCTATAATTCCTTGTGCCACTATGTGTTGAATGGCACTATTATCCACTTGGTTTCCATTGTTATTGTTGTTTGGATTCTCATTATCCAGATTATCGGTATTCGGGTGATTATCATTCTGGTTTTCCTTGTTCACTTCGTTGTCCATCTGGATTTTAAACATTTACCACGTATTAATAATCACAAAATAATAATTAATATAGCAAATCACATGACACGCATTTTAGTCAAAAGCGTCGATCATTGCGACTTTACTCTATTCATATAATATGCATCTATTACACACCAGTACTGAAATTAAAATTACAATACCAACTGAAATAAAATTACACTAATAATAGTAGGCATCCATACACACATATTTTATTATTATTTTATTATTTTATTATTATTACTATCGTTTCCACCATCACATTCATGGATATGGATTCATCCAGAAATCCATATTGAGCTCGTCGTACTTCCAGACGAGTCGCTCTCCCACCTGTCGCATTCTTTCACTACTCTCTAAAATTTCCTCACCAAATGTCCTAAGTTCTTGTACATTGTCTGCACTCATTGGGGGTGCAGGTTCTAGGACTGGGTTCGGAATCTGGGGTGCGGGTTCTTGATATGGGGGTGTAGGGGTCTGGTACGGGTAAGGATTTTCTAAGATCTCCCTGATGTATACGTCATTGTCGTAGTAGGGACCTAGAGGATCTAACCCTGGGTAGGCTCCTAGGTTTGGCATGGGTATCTCTTCGTGTATCGGGTAACGTTTCACATAGTCCCTATTGTCATCCCACCATGGGTTGTAATTTGGGTTTAAGGGATTTGGTGCAGGTACCCTAGGTATTTCCTCCGGATTAAAATCATGCATTTCTACTTGATTTTCGGGGTTTTCTATTTCCATTGGTTGGTCAGGAATTGGTGGTTGTGGTTGGGGTGCTATCATTTGTTCCAGGTTAGGTTCAGCTGCAGTGGTTGCTAGGATGTGGATGTTGGCTATACCCCTATTAATCATTTCCTGGGCATATGCATCGGTTTCTCTTTTAGCTGCGGCTAGTGCTCTCTGGTCTTGTAACTTTTTCATACTATTTCTACGCTCATGTGCCCCTCGACTGAACCATCCTCTCTTTTTCTGAGGGAATGGTTCCTCGGACTGAGCTTTAAATACGAATATTCCTTCTTCCGTATCAGCAGAGTACACTGGGAGGGCAGGCTGAGAAGAGGCACCTTCGCTACTAGGCGAACCAGACAATTGACGGTACGCGTCAGATGGTCCTTGGTCGCTCATACTCTAAACTAACAAATAGTCAAATAACACATAACAATAAAAAATAATTATGCACGTATTCCCGTAATTTATTTCCTAACAATTTAAATTTTTGATGTCAGCATAACACTTCTGTGGCTGAATCAGTGGCTTAGCTCTGATACCACCTTCTGTCGCAACCCCGACCCCTATTTTCCAGGATCGGGCGGCCGCGAGCCAGTTTCGGTGGTATCTGGTATTGTCTAATTTGGCAGCGGAATTTTCATCAGGACCGTAGTTAGGAAATATTGGATCAAAGTAAAATACCACATTTTCATAATATTAAACACATGGGATAAAACCCAAGTTTGCAGTACACACATTTTCATAAGAATAAATCCTATTTTATTTAATAAAAACATCTATTTTATTTTAGGTAACTTTATTGCCACTTTTCCAAGCCTTCAGTGCTGTCCAGCTGGCTTCTATTTGGCTTTCACAATTTGTTACATGAAACGCGTTTAAAAACATTTTGTCAGTGGGAAATACTTGTGAGTGAATCCCAGTTTAATCAAGTTTAAATAAAAACCATTGTACAGTATTGAGAGCGATCTCGCAATTATATTTGTTTCCAAGTCATATCAATTACCACCCATAGTACTGTCAACCCGACTTGTGGAAAGTTACTCCTTGCAAGGCAGTAACTAATTTTGTATACAAAACCCCAACATACCGACGATAATTGTATCCTTACAAATACTCAATAACTGTTTAATATATAATTAATTGTGTGAGGTTTTGTAAAAACAGTTAACAAAAAGGAGATTACTCACATTGCTGTCTTAGATTATCCTTTAGTGTTTCTTGAGAGTTATCTATAATTTAGACAAATGCACACGTGTTAGTATAATAACCCATTTTAACATTAGTAATACCCTCCTCGAGACGACATTCCAACGACTACGTCGGGCAGAACCACGACAGCCGTTACGGAACCCTAGATCAATCGGGCAGAGTATCTAATACGCCAGCTAGTAGGTTCCACAGGTGTTGGGCCACGTGGCGGCCCAGAGTTTCGCCAGGTTTTGCCTTGTCGCGGCCCACGTAAGGTTGAGCCCAAGGGCTACGCGGCCCGCCTCAAGCCCAAAAATTCCATTTTTATTTAATTTTAATAATATTTAAGGTATTCGGGGCCCGTTTTCACGTATGGGGTGTATTTTAAGACATATAGGGATATTTTAAAAATATATTAGGGTGTCGAGAATAATTCGAGGGTGTCGGTTTTCTTTAGGGTTGTTATATTTTACGCGCCGCTTATCGTTATGCTATCGTTCTAATCAGGCTAAACTCGCTCTAGCGCTCCCTTCAATCCATCATCACTGTGAGTATACTCGAACCCTTTTTGTTTTATGAAATTTTGGGTGTTACATACGTTACTTATTCCAAATCACATCGAACACACTACGCAATACTTTTAACGCTAACCGTTACTGCATGTATACATGACTCAATGAATGCTTGTTTGTTATGTTTACACATGGATTGCTGTCTACCTGCCATAGCAACGATAGTACTATAGTTTGGACTCAGCACCTGTTCACTCAGGGGTTGTTAAGGACAATTAATCACATGATTCACAGTGGTGAATTTGTATTACGAACTGCCTTGCGCAGTCAACCCGCAGTCACTGGTATTGATAGGATCATGTCGATAACTTACGTGCTTCATTTCACACGTTGTACGTGCTGGTTATGCGTAAAGAATTTCGAACTCTATATATCTATTCAACTTGTATGCTCACCTTTACACTATGTGTATTGACTTTTAATTTAACGTATGTGGCAGGTGCTTAAGATGTTAGAATGCTTGGCTTGCTGTGAAATCGAGGCTAGGAAAGAGTCTAGAAACAAAGACAGTTTATTTTATTTGAAAATCTGAGTTGTCGGAACATGTTTTATTTTTTTGAAGAATATCTCGGTCTGTAATAACTAGATTATCTTATGGGTTATGGTATGGGACATAATATTTAAACTATTTGGTAATTTAGTCGTTATGGAATTTCTTTGAACCATCTGTTTCGCTCAGTGCCGCGCCCCGATGATTTCGCCATCGGTTGGGGTGTGACAGATTGGTATCAGAGCCATAACTATAGGGAATTAGGCAAGACACAACCTAGTCCGGGTTGATGTCTTAGAACGACCTAGTCTATAGTCTAAGTACCAACAGACCAACTTGTGCATACCCTTAGGGGTCTTGTACGAGCTTACTTGCTATTTCTCGTTATTCTCGCCTGCGCTACACTATCACTACACTCTAGAACGAACGAGTGGTTAGGTCGAGATTAGGTGTGAAAACCGCAAACTCTCGACTAAATTACTTGTTCTACCCACACTTTTATCTTAAAACAAGAGAATTTGTGTTGAATCAGGAGTGAAATCCACACTTTGACGCAAATCTCCTTATCTATCTCGTGGTTTACCACACAAAACAGGACCATAGTTGCTAAGTTAGGGGTGAAACCCGAACCTTGATGAATCGTTCTGCTCTCTACTTTGGTTTTACAAATCTCTCACCAAAGTCTCGACGGACTCCAACGACTTGAAGACACGCTATAACTAGAAGGATGCGTGCCATTCACCTAGATTCGAGGCAAGAGCACAGTCCTGAAGGCCAAAGTGTGCACCTAAAGTCCTTGTGAATAGTCGAATTACTTTGGATAGTCGACGTCTATCCCAGCCACAGACAATCTATTCTCGATTTCTATGTGTTTCGATTCTGAGCCCGTAACTGCTGACTCTGATATTTGCCGATTTTATGTGGAATTTATGTGTTTTATGTGATTATATGTTTTGATTTTTGGTGATTTATTCGTTTTCGCTGTTCATTTCGATCAACGTGCACAACTCGCACAACACACTACACGATCGCTGGTAATTGTTCGCAATCGCTGCTCGATACTCGCAATCGCTATAATTAATCACTATACGCGCTGTGAAGGATAGGGAATACGTGCAACATATAGTTAGGTTTCTGTATTCTGACTGCCTCTTGTGTTTATGTGTTTCCGTGCTCTACATGCTTATATGCTTCTGTGCTTTATGTGCTTATGTGCTTTTATGCTTATGTGAATCTGAGATTACGTGTCTATGTGTATACATGTTACGTGATCGTGTTCCTAAGCTTTAGTAGTATTAAGCGTGTGAGGTGAGATTCGATTATATTGTGTTTGAGTCCCATAGCAATGTCTGTTGCAGACAATGTCGTCATCTGGATCTCGCGCTACTCAAGCTGCTCGCCGAAAGCAAGCAGACAAACGCCTCGCCTCTATGATTACTAAGCAAATGGCGAAGGTTATCCCTCAGATCGTGAGTGAACTGCACGAGAATGCGAGTAAATCTTCTGAAGAGTCATGGACCGATACTCCCAAAGCTACTTTTAGCTTTAAGCAGTTTAAAGCTTGCGGACCGAAAGAATTTACTGGCGAAGATGGTCCTACGGCCTTATTCCAATGGTTTGATTCGATCACGGTCACCCTGCGCCAGAGTGGCTGTCCTGACGAACTCCGCACTCTAAATGCTACCGGCGTCTTCCAGTCCCGCGCTTTAGACTGGTGGACGGCCGAGAGAAACAAACGCGAAAACGATGCAGCTTATGGTTTGACGTGGGATGAGTTGAAGAACGTCATGTTGGAAGAGTTCTGCCCTCCCCATGAGCGCAAAAAGTTGGAGGACGAATTATGGCACATCAAGCAGAAGGAGGGTGACAACGCTGCTTTAACCGCTCGCTTCAAGCAGCTCAGTATTATTTGTCCTGATCAAGTTAAGACCTCCGACATGGCAATCAAGAAGTATATTCGAGCTCTGCCAGATTGTGTTGCAGATTTTGTGCAAGCTTCAAAGCCAGCATCAATCGAAGAAACTTACCTGCTTGCCGCTGAAATAAACGATAAGCGAGTCAAGGCTGGTGTCTGGGACAAAACCTTAAAGAACTTGCATCAAGCTACCACCGTACCAACCGTTGAACCCGCCGCCACTCCTTAGTCTTCAAAAGCCTCTCGTCCCAAGAGGAAGAACAACAGCAACTCCAGTAACAAGAACAGTGCTGTAACCACTGCTGCCCCGCTTCAAGCTATACCAACTCAGCATCAACCACAACATCGATCAGCTGCAGCACCAGTTACCCAAGCACCACCTGCAAAGCATGCTTACATTGGTCCTCACCCCGCTTGCCTGACATGCACCTACCGTCATCCAGTGGGAATTGCCTGCATATTTTGTGTACACTGCAACATGTACGGCCACTTCACCGCCAACTGCCATACATGTCCTCGACAAGCACCAGCTCCAGCTACTGCTCACCAAGCTCTACTTCCTGCTTCTCAAGGGCAACAAGCAGCTCCTGCACCCGTGGTCAATGCTAGAGCCTGATTTGCGTGTGGTGGTCCCAACCATTTCGCAAACATGTGCCCCAATCGGGTCGTGAAGCAAGAGCAACAACAACAGCAGCCTCAACAGCAGCAGCATCCTCAGCAGCAACAAGCCGCTCGTGCTCGAACTTTCAACATTAATGTGCGCCAGGCTCAGGCTGACAACAACGTGGTCAATGGTACGTTCCTTGTGAATGGTATTTATGCTTCGTGTTTATTTGATACTGGAGCCGATAACTGCTTTGTATCGTTTGAGTTCGAAAAGCTTCTTAATCGTAAGCGCGCCCATCTCCCCTCGACGTTCGATGTTGAAGTCGCTACCGGAAGAACTGTCACCGTCAACTCTGTTCTTCGTGATTGTACTCTCGAACTCAACAATCACATCTTTCCTATCGACCTTATTCCGATGCAGCTCGGTAGTTTTGATGTCATAATAGGCATGTACTTTCTTCGTGAAAACCATGCCGAAGTTGTTTGCTTCGATAAGATGATTCGATTCTCGCTCGCTAATGGTGATCAATTGTGTGTGTATGGTGAAACTCCCTCGAAGGACCTCCAGCTTATGTCATGTATCCAAGCTAGCAAGTATCTCCGCAAGGAATACAGAGCTTTCTTGGGTAACATTGTAGTAGCGGATAAGGAAGAGAAAAGAAAGACTGAAGTGAAAGACGTCCCTGTTGTTTATGAATTCCCTAACGTTTTTCCTAAAGATCTCCCAGGTCTACCGCCAAGTCATGATATCGACTTTCGCATCGACCTCATTCCTGGAGCAAACCCTGTTGCAAGAGCTTCTTATCGACTCGTTTCGTCCGAAATGCACGAACTCTCGAGTCAGCTCCAGGAATTGCTTGACAAAGGCTTTATTCGCCCTAGCACCTCCCCTTGGGGCGCACCAGTCCTTTTCGTCAAAAAGAAGGATGGGTCGTTCCGGATGTGCATCGACTATCGAGAATTGAATAAGCTGATAATCAAGAATCGTTACCCTCTGCCTCGCATCGATGATTTGTTTTACCAGTTACAGGGTGCTACGTGTTTCTCCAAGATCGATTTACGCTCAGGCTACCACCAGCTACGCATACAAGAGGAGGATATTCCCAAAACCGCTTTTCGCACTCGATACGACCACTACGAGTTCGTTGTTATGCCTTTTGGTTTAACCAACGCACCCGCGGTTTTTACGGATCTGATGAATCGCGTGTTTAAACCTTTCCTCGACCGCTTCATCATCGTGTTCATCGATGATATCCTGATCTATTCCAAGTAAAAGGCCGAACACGTGCAACATCTACGTTTGGTTCTCGAGCTACTCTGGGGGAATCGACTCTATGCCAAGTTCTCCAAGTGTGAATTCTGGCTAGAAGAGGTTCAATTCCTCGGTCACATTGTCAATAGTCAAGGTATTCACGTCGATCCCGTGAAGATTGAAGCTGTCAAGAGTCGGGTAACACCTAAGAACCCGTCCGAAGTCATCGAAGGATTCTCTAAAATCACTGATTCATCGAAGGATTCTCTAAAATCGCCGAATCATCGAAGGATTCTCTTTTCGCGGACTGGCGGGCTATTATCACCGATTCATCGAAGGATTCTCTAAAATCGTTGTGCCGCTTACTGCCCTCATGCACAAAGACAAGCCTTTTGTTTGGGGAACTGGACAAGAGACTGCCTTTCAAACCCTCAGGTACATGCTTTGCAATGCTCCTGTTCTCACTTTACTCGACGGAAACGATGACTTCATTGTCTATTGTGATGCCTCGAACCTTGGCCTTGGTTGTGTTCTCATGCAACGAGACAAGGTTATCGCTTATGCATCTCGTTATCTCAAAATCCATGAGAAGAGCTATACAACCCACGATCTCGAGCTAGGCGCAGTTGTTTTTGCGTTAAAGATTTGGCGGCACTACCTTTATGGTACCAAGTGTACGATCTTCACCGATCATAGGAGCCTACAACATATCTTTGACCAGAAGGAGCTAAATATTTGTCAACGCCGGTGGGTAGAACTTCTCAACGATTATGACTGTGAGATTCGTTATCATCCTGGCAAAGAAAATGTCGTTGCCGACGCTCTCAGCAGACGGAGTTATTTACACAGCACCAGTAATATTCAAGCCCAATATGATCTCGAAACCCTCATCCGCGAAGCCCAACATGCCTGCTTTAATGAGCGTACCTTGAAGAAGGAAAGGATTCTCAACGATGGAGCCCAGCTAGAAAATAAGTCAAATGGGATATTCCATTATCTGGACCGAATTTGGATCTCTAAATGGACCAACTTACGACAGATTTTGATGGACGAAGCCCACAAGTCCCGATATTATATTCATGTCGGTGCCGACAAGATGTACCAGGACCTGCGCTACAAGTACTGGTGGCCGGGCATGAAGAGAGCTATCGCCCTCTATGTTTCAAAATGCCTGACTTGCTCAAAGGTCAAAGCTGAGCACCAAAGACCCTCTGGCTTACTTGTTCAACCCGAGATCCCTGTGTGGAAGTGGAGAGTATAGCTATGGACTTCATAACAAAGCTTCCGCGAATGCTCTCAGGCCACGACAACATTTGGGTTGTCGTTGACCGTTTGACCAAATCTGCTCACTTTCTGCCAATACGGGGAAACTACAAGGTAGAAAAATTAGCCTGAATCTACACCAAAGAGATCATTTGTCGACATAGGATGCCTCGCGACATCATTTCTAACCGCGATGCTCGGTTTACCTCGTGTTGTTGGGAAATATTTCAAGCTGCTCTCGGTACCGTGCCTAATCTAAGTACCGCATTCCATCCCCAAACCGACGGTCAGACTGAAAGAACGATTCATACCCTTGAAGACATTCTCCGTTCGTGTGTCATAGATTTCGGTGGTAATTGGGACGCATACTTACCTTTGGTCGAATTCTCGTACAATAACAGTTATCATTCCAGCATTCAAATGGCACCATTTGAGGCATTGTATGGGAGAATATATTGATCGCCTATTGTATGGCACGAGATCGGGCACTCGCAATTAACCGGTCCTGAGCTATTGCAAGAAACGACTGATAAAATCCTCCAGATACGAGACAATCTACTGAAAGCTCGGAGTCACCAGAAAAGTTACGCCGATAGACGACGCAAGCCCCTCGAATTTGACGTTGGCGACCATGTACTCCAAAAGGCATCACCTTGGAAGGGTGTGGTCAGATTCGGCAAGAGAGGAAAGCTCGCGCCTCGATATGTTGGACCCTTTAAGATTCTGGAAAGGATCGGAAAACTGGCTTACAGACTCGAACTAACGGAGGAACTTACCAACTTCCACCCGACTTTCCATGTTTCGAACCTCAGAAAGTGCCTGGTTGAGTATGATTTACATGTACCCCTTGAAGATCTTCAAATAAACGAAACACTACACTTCGTGGAAAAGCCTATTGAAATCATGGACCGCTAAACCAAGTAGCTCCGACGCTCGCGCATTCCCATTGTGAAGGTTCGCTGAGAAGGCAAACGAGGCGCAGAGTTCACTTGGGAACTCGAAGGCGACATGAAGGCGAAGTACCCGCAGTTGTTTGTTACGGCTTCGGCCTAATTTCGGGATGAAATTCCCTTAAGAAGGGGAGGCTGTAACACCCCGTGTTTTGAAAGTCAAAGTCAAGATTGAAGTCAAAGGAAGACAAGATTGCTAATTGCGATCTGTCACTCCTTGCTCAACTCCTGTTTTGACTTCTTTGACTTGTAGATAATCTGTTTATGTTATCGCATTAGTTGTATTATGTGGAGTACTTGTTAATAATCGATCTTTAATCGCTATTAATCGCGTGTTTAATCGATTTATCGCTTATCGCTATCGCATTCGCAACTCAAATTATGTGTGCTGGATATTGTTTTACGTGTGTGTGCTATTTATGTGTTACCTGTGCATGTTATGTTTATGTTGAGGTGTTAATCGCAATCGCAAATCTATCGCATCGCAATCAAATTGAAACGCTAAACGCAAGTTAATTATCGTGATTGTATGTTAGATATAGTAGTTGGGATTAAAAGTAATTTGATGGGTAATACTATCGCATCGCTCGCTCGAATCGCATCGCAAAGCTCTACACTCAAATCGAAATGATAAAACTCATCGCACCGGACTCGTGGATCGAGTGGCCAACCGACCGAGTGGCCAACCGATCGGATTGCCATCCGATCGGGATGCCATCCGATCGAGTTGCCACCTGATCGGACTGCCACCCGATCGACCAGCCTCCTTCCCAATTTCCTTTTTAAGAAACCCTATAAATACCCTTCAAATGTCACATCACTTGATGTGACAGCTCTCACTCGACCCAGCTCGCTCCAGCCTTCATTTCTCTCGATTTCTTCCGATTCTTGTAAGTTTTCAACATAAATCTTGTACTTTCTTGATCTACACGCACTCCTACACCTTTCTATCTTTTGAATCTTAACTTTTAACCGTGAAATCACCGGATTTGAGGTGTTTTAGGGTGATGTCATCATGGAGTTCTTATGAACTTCAATGTTTGGCTTCATTCCACCAAGAATAACTTAGATCTAAAGGATTTCCACAACATTTATTAGTGATTTCACTTAGATCTACACGAATTCATGAGTGAAAGGATTGAGAGAAGGTTTTCCCAACTTTCTTTCAACTCTTTTACACTCAATGCACTCAAACCCGATGGAATCGGAGCTCGTTCTGATCTACTACCCATTCTTGGTGATGTATTAGTTCCAGATCCGAATTCCATCCAAGAGATATTGACTTCAGCGTTGAACATGAACTACCGACTCGAACCATGAACCGGTCGGAATACGGTGATTCCTGTTCGGTCGGGTCACTTGGGCCAAGATAGGTTTCTGTTGTTCAAGTATGTTATCAAAATGTGTCGTTCAAAAACTACAAAACTTCAAATGAATCAAGTGACAAGATGAACGGATCGTCGGGAAAGATTGCCATCCGATCGGATTGCCACCCGATCTATAACAACCCTCTGGAATATTTTTCAACACCCTAATATAATTTAAAATAACCCTATATGTCCCTAAATACACCCCGTATGTGAAAACCAAGCCCAAAATACATTATGCCATTAAAAATAAATAAAAAAACAAGAAAAATGAGGTTTACGCGGGGCGCGCAAGTCACCTCTTGAGCTTACGCGGGCCGAGACAGCTCTAAGGTCAGGCAAGCCCCGGTGTTGACACGTGTCAGCAATGTGTTGAACCTAGTTCGTGACCCGGATCACCTACGCCTAGACCCCCTAGTATGCGGGCCGCGTAGGCCTTGTCCTAACCTTACGCTGGTCGCGAGAAAGTGAAAATCAGGCCCTATATATAGCAGGCATCGGATCTTCAGAAAACTCGTTCAATTTCTTTTCTCTCTCTCGAATTTCTATATAGTAGGCACTATACTCGGGTATAATATCCCCCTAATTAACGAAGTTCTGCCCCAATGTAAGTATCATAACCCCGGTTATGTATTAGATACGTTGCTCGATTGATCCAGGGTTCCGTAACGGCTGTCGAGGTTCTGCCCGACGTAGTCGTTGGAATACCGTCTCGGGGAGGGTATAACTAATGTAAATATAAAGGGTTATTATACTAACGTGTGTGCATTGTGTAAATTATAGATAATCTCCAGGAAACCTTAGAAGAAACCTAAGTCAGCAATGTGAGTAATCTCCTTTTTGTAAATTGTTTTTACAAAACCTTAACTGTTTTACAAATGCTATTAAGCAGTGATTGAGTCTTTGTAGTTCTTCAATTACTGCCGGTATGTTGGGGTTTTGTATACAAAATGTGGAACACTTTACCATTGGACAACGAGATAGCCAATGTGTAATATGACCCACCAGTCAGGATTGACAATACTGAATGAGTAATTGTGTAGAAATAAACAATGTGATTGCTCTCAATACTGTTAAAGATAAGATGTTTCTTGATTAAACTGGGATTCACTCACCAGTATTTCCCACTGACAAATGTTTTTAAAACGCGTTTCAGGTAACAAAATGTAAAAGCCAATTAGAAGAAAGCCAGCAGGAGAGCACTGACGGCTTGGAAAAAATGTGGCTATAAAAGTTACCTAAAAGACAATGTTTTAAATTCAATAAAATAGGGTTTATCCCTATAAACATGTTGTAATAAGAAACTTGGGTTTTACCCATGTGTTTACTATTATAAAATATGGTGGTTTTACTCTGATAAACATTTCCTAACTACGGTCCTGATGAAATTTCCGCTGCCAAATGAATAAATGATAAACAAAAATGATACCACCACAACTGGTCTCGCGGCCGCCCGTTCCCGGGACAGATAAGGAGCAGGGGTTGCGACAGAAGGTGGTATCAGAGCTAAGACACTGATTCAGCTACAGAAGTGTTCTGCTGACATCAATATATTATTCAAACTGTTAGGAAATTTATTATGGAAATACATGCATATCTGTATTTATTTGTTATGTGTTATTTGACTATTTGTTAGTTTTCAGTATGAGTGATCAAGGTCCCTCAGACGCGTATCGTCAGTTGTCCGAGTCACCTAGGAGTGAAGGTACCTCTTCACAGCCTTCCCTCTCCGGGTATGCCGCCGATAATGAAGAAGGGATGTTTGTCTTTAAGGCTCAGTCTGAAGAGCCATTCCCTCAGAAAAAGAAAGGATGGTTCAGTAAAGGAGCATTTGAGCATAGGAAAAGAATGCGAAAGTTGCAAAAGCAGAGAGTCCTAGCAGCAGCTAAGCGAGAGTCAGATGCCCATACACAGGATATGCTTAATAGAAGCCTAGCTAATTTCCATATCCTAGCAACAACAGCTGCCGACCCAACCCTAGAACAACTAGTAGCCCCATAACCCTTACCTTTATTCCCCACTCAGCCGATGGAGATAGAGAATAACCCTGAAAATCAAGTAGAAATGCATGATTTCAACCCTGAGGACATACCTAGGATACCAGCCCCTAATCCCTTAGACCCGGATTATGATCGATGGTTCGATGATCATAGGGATTATGTGTCGCGCTATCACCTAAACGACGAACCCATACCGAACTTAGCAGCCTATCCTGTGACAACCGGTAATTTACGGCTCTTAATTACATGATTAACAGGCGATTTACGCAACCTTAAATGGAGTTTACAGTGAAAACCAACTTAATTAGGCCTTTGGAGTGCCTAGGAACGTTTATCCGACTTTACAATACGCGTATGAAGATTCCCGTGGAATCTGCGGAACATCAAACGGCAACGAACTGAAACCGTACGAAATACTGACGACGCCGACAAATACGGATGTTACACGAATATTTTTATGCTTATGGAGTTTCGGTTGCGATATTGGGTCTCGTAGGAATTACGGGCCACTTACACGTGAGATGGGCTTGTGGGCCCTGGGCCCAAGCCCAAAACCCACAAGCCTAAACCTGCACATAATATATTAGAATCTATACAAGATTTATAAAATCCATATAAGATTTACTAAATCTCCCCAAAATCTCTACAAAATCTCTTGTAGATTTTTGTCTCACAAAGTTGGATACAAGAAATCTTTAGAGATCCACAAAAAATCTCTACAAAATATTTACCACATCTCTACAAGAGATATTGTCTCCAAAAAGAGGAACACCTAAAGTCTATAAAATCCATACCTCCCCACTCTCAAAACACAGACTTTAGTCTACCTTTCCTCCCCTCTCTCGATCTCTATATACACAAATAACACACACATAAAACAACTTACCTTCATTTCCCCTCACATCTCTTTTGTCTGTGCAATTAGATGCTCACACAAGGAAAACCCATTATCCTCTCAAAAGTTGCCTCTCATCTCTCTCGATCTATGCATTCAAACACAGAGAAATCAACTCCCAACCCACATGTTTCACCCACCCCCACAACCCTCGGTTCCCTCTTTCCAGGCGACACCCTCTCTTTTTCGATCTAGAAACAGACCACCACCACCACTACTGTTCGGTGGTGGTGCGGCGGTGACAGAACAGAAGAGGAGAGAGAGGATGGAGAGAGAGAGGGAGACGAGGCGGAAAGAGAGAGGCTGAGAATAGGGAGAGATCCGGAGAAAAAGGGGTCGCCGGAGATGGAGCATCGCCGCCGTGAGCGGCGGCGGCAGGGGAGGCGACGGTGGTAAGTTGTTTGATGAGTTTCTCCGACAGATTTTCCGATCGGGTCAGGTTTGAGGTCAGCGGGTTCGAGCTTTGGTTCAAAACATCGGGTCAACAGGTTCGGTTCGGTCAGTGGTTCAGGCCAAGCGGCTTCGGGTCAGACTCAATCTCGGTTTCGGTTGACTCGGTCAAGCCGAGTCAACTCAGTCAACGGATGGGTTCAGGTCAACACGGGTCTTGGTTCAGTTCGGGTGATTCAAGTTTCGCGGCGCGGTCGGTTCAAGTCAACTCAGCGGGCTGACTCGGTCAACTCAGCGAGTTGACTCAGTCAACTCAGCCGGTCAACATCAGTCAAAGGTTCGGGTTAGGCGAGTCAACTCGGTCAACTTGTTCAACAACACAACGCGAGATTTTGGTAAAGATTATCGGCGTGTTTAATATTTAAGTTATATTTTTAGTTATAATTCTCACGTGACAACGAGCTCGAACCAGTGTGATTATAGTTTAAATTGATATATTTGACAAAATTATATAATATTTGTTGGATTGTTGAATCTTGATAAAAATAACGACACTTTAGTTGTCGGGGCCGTCCAAAAACAGAGGAAACTCTGCCCGTTTTTTTTCTAGAAAATCCGTAATATACAACGCGTTTTATCATAAAATAAAACTTTTGGATTCAAATATTGTTTTATAAAATTTCTTACGACGACACTTTACGACTTACAAAAACGACGATGAAGCAAACTATTATACAAAATAGTTATAGTTATTATATTTAAACTCGAATCTTTTTAAAATAAATATATTCTGTATATTTATTTCAAATAACGGACAACAGGAAATCGTTTATACAATACATATAGTTATGTACTCATTTTTAAATATCAAACAACACAGATTCGCTTTTATAAAAATAAATATAGTATATATTTATTTTAAACATGCAACGACTCGATGAAATTTTTATAAATATAACTTTTATAATTATTTCAAACGCCTAAACGGCATACGATATATAATACAATTTTATTATATATTCTTTTCATAAAACATTCGTTACATACACGTACGACTTCTCAAAAACGACAAGCGAAAGTCTGCTGATATATTTATATACTTTTATATAAATATATGCTTTAATTCTCGTAAGAAACTAAGTCTTTTCAAGACTTGTAAATCCATAACGACGTTAAACGAGCTAACGAGTATAACTTTATCATTTACATCAAATTAGCAACTTAACCGTCGAATCGTTCGGTCAACGATGCGGTAGAGCTCGGTGACACGTAATTTAGTTACCGCTTTTGCTTAGAAACTTATAAGATATTCCGTGATAGGGATATTGTAGAATGCACGCTAGCGAGTCACCTCTTGGAAACGACATCGTATATAGCTAGCTTTGCACAGGAATATTTAGGTGAGTTCATAACCCCACCTTTTTACGGTTTTACATTTTTCTAAATGTTTCGGGGTGGAAAGACATGCACTTTTTGCAAAGCATACAAGAATTACATATTTCTAAACCATTTTACAAGCAAGTTTTAACTGACACAAATGGTTTACAGAAAAGTGAGTTCATGCTCCCCCTTTTCTTTTAACTGTTTTCAGTTTTATAACTTCGGGGGTGAAATACATGTTACAACGTTTACAAATACATGATACAAATACTTATACGATATGAAATGCCTATGAACTACTAGGTCATGTGAGCATAGACTTAATACTGAAATGCTAGACTGGATACTGAAATGCCATACATTCATAATTAGGGACGAAGGTTAGATCTAACGGGTACGGCCGAACCCCACTCATGGTCAAAACTAGTACCAAGTAGTGCTTCGGTGTCCCAAGGAGTCAGAACGAGTACTCCGACAAGGAATCAGAACGAGTATTCCACCAAGGAGTCAGAACGAGTACTCTGACAAGGAATCAGAACGAGTATTCCGCCCAGGGAGTCAGAACGAGTACTCCGACAAGGAATCAGAACGAGTATTCTGTGACAACCCTTACTCTCGTTGTCGAGAGAAGGGCATTTTAGTAATATGCGCATTCATTATTATTATTATTGTTCTTATTATTATTAGTAGTATTATTAAGTATTGCTAAATAATAACACACGACGAGAGAAACGAACTATTCCACTAATAACTGGAAACAAACAATGTATTCGTTCGTCCGATTTAAACGAACTGGCCTTTATAAATAAAATACGTGAACACTCAAGGGGCTAGTGCACTCGGGTCAAGCCCAATCCAACTCATCTAAACCCCTAAAACTCTACCCTTTAAATACACCCTTAACCCCCATCTCTTATCCTTAAAACCCTAAATAGAATGCAAGCAGCCGCAAACTCCCTCCCCTTATCCTTTCTAACCTCCGGTCACCGGAGACTCCCTCTGACCGGCGGCCAACTCCGGCTAAAAGCCATACCTCTCTCCTCACCATTGTTTCTCTCCCACACCCAAAACCCCGTCTCTACACCCTCACACCCGCATTCCCCCTAATCCCGTCACACCTATACACCGGATGCGGTGAGAAGAAGAGCAGGAGCAAGAAATGGTGGGTAGTGTGGTGACCTTCAGCAAGGCAGCAACACAGTAGCGGCGGCAGAGGCGGTGGTGGCGGAGCCGCCAGAGCCCCGACGTATCACGTCTGTAGAGGGGACAACAGAGACGAGAGGGTATCGGTGGTGGTTATTTTCGGGGAAGCTCGACGGCATATTCCTGTGACCTGAAGGGATTATCCGGTTACTCGGTAAGTCACGTACCTATTGACCAGTTTATACCTCACTGTGATTGTTTTAATTGTCCGTGAGTTAAAACTACAAAATAAAAAGTGTATATTGTATGTTAATAATGGTAGTGATGAATACTAATTAACTGTATAGGGTGATTGTTATAATGACCAAAATGAAATTGGTAAGTTGCTTTTGTTGACTGTTTGATTGTTTGAATGTGTATACTGGTTGAGAGCCGTAAGAATAAGTCTTGTGTTATTATGTGATTTCTTGATTTTGAATAAGATAGGAATTGAAGATGTATTTTAGGATAAGCACATGTAAGTTTGGATATGTATTTGGTGTATATATGTGTTTGTGATAGGTCTCGGCTAAACGTTTATGTGAGCTAACTGTTTTGAGTGAATTATTTGATTTAGGAAATTAAGTATGAATGATATAAATATAACCGGTTTTGATAGGATATGGATTGACAAAGACAAACAGATTTAATGAAAACTCTATGTTAAATCTCTTGTGGTTGAATGTTTAATTGTTAAACCGTTTTGAACAATTTATATACACTAAAGAAATATATGCTCTGATTGATTTTATAAACTGTTTACATAATGACGAACTATTTGAAGATGCCATGAATATTTGAATTATGCTATTTTGATCCAATTTGGTAGCATACGGTAGAATAAAACATGTTAATAAAATTTGATTGGATAGTACATGCTTATGAAATCTGATTGGGTAGTACTGATATGAAAATTCTAGAAGCATCTGCATAACTGGGAGTCGAGACCTTATGGTTGCGACTCGAGACCATTGATTGGCAACTCGAAACCAGACAACACGCTACAGTAGTCGAGACCAGCTTGGTTACGACTCGAGATCCCCTGATCTCGACTCGAGGCCTAACTCGAAACCTCAACGGTTGCGACTCAAATGTTCACAACTCGAGACCAGCTGATTTCGACTTAGAATCCAATGGTTGCGACTCGGGACCTCATGATCTCGAGTTGAGACCACCCGGTTCCGACTGAATTGGTTTTATGGGCCAGTTTGGTTCTTGGGCCGCACACAGTTAGATGTTACATTTTGGACTATGTGTTATTGTTACCATTATTGTACAATTATGCAAACTATGTGTATTATATGAAACATGAATTTATGTACTACGTGATGTGTGATAACTTGTATTGACATGCAACTTGCTGAATACGTGTAAATACGTGCATTATTTGTATATGAACCTAATGAATATTAATAACCATAATAGGGTATGGTTGACCAACGTAACACGAGTAAATTGTCTACTGAGCAAAGCAAAGGTGAGTTCACTACTTTTTACTTAAAGCATGCGTTCCCGGTGGTTGGGAAACGGAACGAAACACTTTTCCTTGTTTGGGATTGCTTGCTATCTCCTTGTGCGGGATACGGTATTTCTATCTCCTTGTGTGGGATACGGGTAACAACACTATCCCCTGTGAGGGACACAAAACTTCTTTTCTCCCCTTATGCGGAACCCTTAGTTAATTACTATTTATACTGGATGCAACAAGCAAAACTAAACGAAACTCTATCACTCAAGTCCCTACTCATTAATACCGATTAGTCCCCGGGGCCTGGCGAACGGGTTATTAGTTGATAGCGCTATTTAGGTCTCACCAGCCTCACACCGTGCCCGCGTATGGGATCGGGCGTGAACTAATAGACTCTGGCAAACCGTCAATGATGATAGAACATTGACAAACGGGGCACTCTACGGAAACGTACGGTCGCATAGTATTCGGTATTGTAAAAACAGTTTAGTAGCTTACTTATGGGGTAGCTCCCCATGGCATGTATAAATGAGTAAATTAACTGTTGAAACAAGTTTTTTTTGGAATTAAAAACTGGACAAACTCGTGAACTCGCCAACTTTGTGTTGACACCCTATTGCATGCTTTGCAGGTTGCTCAATTTTGTCAAGACGGACATTGCAATCGGATGGAGTGCGTGGTTTGTAAGTATCATGATAACAAATTTGTGGTTTTCAATTACGATGCATTTTCTTCCCCTTTCCGCTGTGGACTTAAACTTTGTTTTGAAAATTTTAAATTAGGTCACTAATTATACTAATGTTTATAACAATAACTAATCCGTTTAAAATAATTAGTGGCTAAGATCCTGGTCAGTCACACGCCTCGCGGTAATACTTCGCGTGTGGATTTTTAGGGTGTGACATATTCTGCCAAGGAGTCAGAACGAGTACTCCGACAAGGAATCAGAACGAGTATTCCGCCCAGGGAGTCAGAACGAGTACTCCGACAAGGAATCAGAACGAGTATTCCGACAAGGAGTCATAACAAGTACTCCCCACGTCCTCACATGCCTCAATGTCCTTGTACAAACATTCATTTAGTATGTTCATACACGCTTTTCATACATGTTTTCAAAGAAGTCTCTCAAAGATTTACAAGAATACATGATACATACAAAAATACATGATACATACAGAAATACTTGATTTACACGAGATACATACAGAAATACTTGATTTACACGAGATACATACAGAAATACTTGATTTATACAAGATACATACAGAAATACTTGAATTATACAAGATACATAACATGTTTTCATACAAAGTTTTTGTATAACATGACAAGAAAATGACTTTAAATTCGTTTTCTCAAGAATACTTCAGAAATCGGTTATTCAAAAAGATTTATTTCAAATCTTTTACAAACAAACTATGAACTCGCTCAACTTTATGTTGATTTTTCGCATGTTTCTTTCTCAGGTTACTTTTCAGAAACTATGGCACGGTTGGAATAGGAGAACCATGAAGAGTCGAGTACTTAGTGGCGTTTAATTTCTAGAAGACTTAGTTTATTTGCTTCCGCTGTGCAATGAAGATACCAGTCCAGTCACGCCAATGCTTTCATATTTCGGGGTGTGACAGATTGGTATCAGAGCTATAGGTTACAGCGAATAGGGTTTCTGTAGAGATACCTAGGCTCTAACCTCACTTTCCTCTGGGAACTTAGAATATTAAAACCTGAATGCATACAGAACGCATAGTACTCGAATATGGTCTCCAACCATTGCCGAAAAAAAAAAACAGTCAAGATTTTGTTTTCAAACATATTCTAAAGTTGTGTTTTACACACGGTACACAAAAAAGTCGCATACAGTACACAAAACTCTGAGAGTTTAGGAAACATGCATTTAAGACCTTCGGAAACTCATGTTGAAGTTCATTAAAGGTCATCACATAGGAACGGCGAATATTAACTCGGGCACACACCATTACCCATATTGTCTATGATATTTTGACTTCCCAAGCAGGCAGCCTACGCATAACGAAACACTAGTGCACAGGTATACGTGAAACTTAAGCTAAACATCAACGGAGGTTGAAGTACGTCACATACGACTTTCGAGGAAGCGGCAGTTGGCACGCGGTCCTGCAAACGACACGAGTCATGCTAAGGAGAAGACGTATGTCTCCGCATTCCCCCTAACTCATTAATGATGAATACGATATGTTTGACATTCCATGGTAAGGTCACCCAACAACTGGTTATCACATGAAACCCCAGGTCAAGTCCTTAAATTTCTTTATTGAAATTCCGACTTTTGCCTCTAGTGAGTAGATTTTCGCATCTCTACTCCTTTACATGGTCATTGTATCACGATCATTTCTTTCATTATAGCGAATACTCCTTGCTTCATTTCTTGAAAACTTATATGTTACGCATGCATTGTTTGTTACGCATGTGGTTTCGTTTCGAACAAAGCATTTCATTAAAGTTCAAATATTATTTCGCTAAATCTAATTATTGATTTGTGATTCGAATGACCCGCATTATTGAATTTGTTGCTCCTTTGTAATCAAGTCAACACATTTTCTTGAAATCCCTTTCTTTTCAAGTTACATACATGGTTTTCGTTGTGACCATGCCGAAAGTTTTCTTGTCGATACATGTAATTATTGTCGGCTTGCGCCGAAGTCAAATTCAATTGTTTGAACTTGTTCATTTCACATATTCAATTCAATACACCATATGATGTATTGAAGACATCATATTCTAATTCGTTTTAATAAGCGTTTCATTGTTCTGAGTCGTAGTAGATTTGTTTGGTCTACGACTCCATTAAGTCGTTTGTTGATTTCGACACCTTGTGGTGTCAGTACAAAACTTGTAGCTTGGGCTAATCATGATTGAGCGTTTTATGCAAAACATAGGTGATACTTGTTCGATCACCGCTATATTTGAATTGTTTCATTCACTACGACACCTTGTGGCGTCGGTAGAACTTGCAGCTTGAGCTGATCATGATCGAGCGTTTCATACAAACTAGTTGAGCTTGTTGAAATCTAAATTCATTTATTGGATGCAATTATTTCTAGAATTCATTTGCATCTTGTGATACGTCCTTGAATTCACATCATTCGAATAAGTCTTGATTCGATTTCATGATCGTTCACTTTGATACTATTCGTATTTACCTACACATAACGTAACTCTAAGGAGTTAACGTAGTCTAAATTTCGAGGACGAAATTTCATTAACAGGGGGAGAATGTGACAACCGGTAATTTACGGCTCTTAATTACGTGATTAACAGGCGATTTACGTGACATTAAATGGAGTTTACAGCGCAAACCAACTTAATTAGGCCTTTGGAGTGCCTAGGAACGTTTATCCTACTTTACAATACGCGTATGAAGATTCCCGTGGAATCTGCGGAACATCAAACGGCAACGAACTGAAACCGTATGAAATACTAATGATGCCGACAAATACGGATGTTACACGAATATTTTTATGCTTATGGAGTTTCGGTTGCGATATCGGGTCTCGTAGGAATTACGGGCCACTTACACGTGAGATGGGCTTGTGGGCCCTTGGCCCAAGCCCAAAACCCACAAGCCTAAACCTGCACATAATATATTAGAATCTATACAAGATTTATAAAATCCATATACAAGATTTATAAAATCCATATAAGATTTACTAAATCTCCCCAAAATCTCTACAAAATCTCTTGTAGATTTTTGTCTCACAAAGTTGGATACAAGAAATCTTTAGAGATCCACAAAAAATCTCTACAAAATATTTACCACATCTCTACAAGAGGTATTGTCTCCAAAAAGAGGAACACCTAAAGTCTATAAAATCCATACCTCCCCACTCTATAAAATACTGCCTTTCCTCCCCTCTCTCGATCTCTATATACACAAACAACACACACATAAAACAACTTACCTTCATTTCCCCTCACATCTCTTTTGTCTGTGCAATTAGATGCTCACACAAAGAAAACCCATTATCCTCTCAAAAGTTGCCTCTCATCTCTCTCGATCTATGCATTCAAACACAGAGAAATCAACTCCCAACCCACATGTTTCACCCACCCCCACATCCCTCGGTTCCCTCTTTCCAGGCGACACCCCCCCTCTTTTTCGATCCAGAAAACAGAGCACCACCACCACCACTGTTTGGTGGTGGTGCGGCGGTGACAGAACAGAAGAGGAGAGAGAGAGGATGGAGAGAGAGGGAGACGAGGCGGAGAGAGAGAGGCTGAGAACAGGGAGAGATCGGGAGAAAAAGGGGTCGCCGGAGATGGAGCAACGTCGCCGTGAGCGGCGGCGGCAGGGGAGGCGACGGTGATAAGTTGTTTGACGAGTTTCTCCGACAGATTTTCCGATCGGGTCAGGTTTGAGGTCAGCGGGTTCGAGCTTTGGTTCAAATCATCGGGTCAACAGGTTCGGTTCGGTCAGTGGTTCAGACCAAGCGGCTTCGGGTCAGACTCAATCTCGGTTTCGGTTGACTCGGTCAAGCCGAGTCAACTCAGTCAACGGATAGGTTCGGGTCAACACGGGTCTTGGTTCAGTTCAGGTGGGTCAAGTTTCGCGGCGCGGTCGGTTCAAGTCAACTCAGCTGGCTGACTCGGTCAACTCAGCGAGTTGACTCAGTCAACTCAGCCGGTCAACAGCAGTCAAAGGTTCGGGTTAGGCGAGTCAACTCGGTCAACTTGTTCAACAACACAACGCGAGATTTTGGTAAAGATTATCGACGTGTTTAATATTTAAGTTATATTTTTAGTTATAATTCTCACGTGACAACGAGCTCGAACCAGTCTGATTATAGTTTAAATTGATATATTTGACAAAATTATATAATATGTGTTGGATTGTTGAATCTTGATAAAAATAACGACACTTTAGTTGTCGGGGCCGTCCAAAAACAGAGGAAACTCTGCCCTTTTTTTTCGAGAAAATCCGTAATATACAACGCGTTTTATCATAAAATAAAACTTTTGGATTCAAATATTGTCTTAAAAAATTTCTTACGACGACACTTTACGACTTACAAAAACGACGATGAAGCAAACTATTATACAAAATAGTTATAGTTATTATATTTAAACTCGAATTTTTTTAAAATAAATATATTCTATATATTTATTTCAAATAACGGACAACACGAAATCGTTTATACAATACATATAGTTATGTATTCATTTTTAAATATCAAACAACACAGATTCGCTTTTATAAATAAATATAGTATATATTTATTTTAAACATGCAACGACTCGATGAAATTTTTATAAATATAACTTTTATAATTATTTCAAACGCCTAAATGGCATACGATAAATAATACAAGTTTATTATATATTCTTTTCATAAAATATTCGTTACATACACGTACGACTTCTCAAAAACGACAAGCGAAAGTCTGCTGATATATTTATATACTTTTATATAAATATATGCTTTAATTCTCGTAAGAAACTAAGTCTTTTCAAGACTTGTAAATCCATAACGACGTTAAACGAGCTAACGAGTATAACTTTATCATTTACATCAAATTAGCAACTTAACCGTCGAATCGTTCGGTCAACGATGTGGTAGAGCTCGGTGACACGTAATTTAGTTACCGATTTTGCTAAGAAACTTATAAGATATTCCGTGATAGGGATATTGTAGAATGCACGCTAGCGAGTCACCTCTTGGAAACGACATGTCACACCCCGACCACGTAGAACATACAAAACGTGGCAGAAATTTCGGGGAGTGTTGTAACAGAATTAATTGTTTCAAATCCATGGCAATTGAAGTTTCGTTGTATTAATCAATCATGAAAGTTTACATTGTTTTAAACAAGAAACAAAGAGTATATAACAAAAATTAACTAGATCTTGTCTCGTTTTAAGTCACTAAGGCACAGGTCCGCCTAAGTATGTCTTGATAAGTCCTCCGCATCATCTCCTGAAAACACATGTGAAAATAGGTACGTCAGCATAAAAATGCCTGTGAGATACATGGGTTTTGTGAAAACAGAATTCATGACTTATGTTTGAGAAAATGTTTAGTCATGAACCTTGTAATTTGCTTTGTCTTGTAAATCATTTGAAAAACGATAAGATCAGATGATATGTATAAATAAGAGAATAATGTATGGTTAAACGAATAACCATTGTAAAATGAGTTTGTATAAGATAAGTTGCTTGTAAAACAATGTATTGTGAAAAGTATGTTATTTGTATAAAATGTTATATGTCTCAAACTGAAATGATTCAAATAACGCTACGATATGTAATACCATACAAACACTTATATATAGGAAGTACCAGCGGCGTATCCACCATGCTTGTATCATATTACACACGACTCGTTCTTAAATCGCTTACTCAAACCAAACCATCAAGATATAATGTTTCACAATTGTAGAAATGTTTATGTATGGTCAAATACGGTTCACACGGTTCACAGATACAAACGGTTCACAGATACAAACGGTTCACAGATACAAACGGTTCACAGATACAAACGGTTCACAGATACAACGGTTCACAGATACAAACGGTTCACATAGTCAAATGATTACAACGGTTCAAAATGCAGTATAATGTGTTCACATGCTGAATGAGCATATGCAACAGAAATGCAATGTAAAACAATGTACTAAGCATGCACACAATGGACATACATAGCATAAGTGTAATGTAAAACAATGTACTAAGTATGAACTAAATGGACATACATAGCATAAAATGTAATGTAAAACGATGTACTAAGTAAGCACACAATGGGCATACATAGCATGAACACAATGAAATCATGTACTATAATGTACTAACGAACATAGTAGGTATATGATGTGAAAACATGGAAAGCATGAAAGTAACAAGTAGGCACATGTGTTCCACCCCAAAACGTTTGAAAAACAGTAAAAGAGGGGTCTATGTACTCACTTGAGAATGCTCAGTAGTCCTTGAGTGACAACCAAACAATGCTAGAGATCACGGATATCAAACGGCACCTAATATAGGTAACTATGTTAATAAACCGGACCTAAATCGGAGGATCGGATAGAATGAGGGTTCGTAAACCAAACGAGTGTGGAGACTCGTGTAATATGGTTTAACAAAGCCTACATACTAAATGAAACCTAACATAAGTGCTTACGACCCATTACGACCCGTTTAGGTAACTTATCCTACTTTAACGCGTCGTTCACGTGAAACGCGTTCGGAACGTCTAACTAGTCCTATGACAAGTGTTATATGCCTAAACATGTTACATAATCAGTTATGTGACAAAAGTTTAGGTTACATATGCTTAATTACCAATTATACATGAAAAGGGTATTCTGGTAATTTACCTAAGGCATATAAACTACCTATCATACAACTACTAAACGAAGCGACCATAAGGTATAACCTCGGAAGGTTATTCCCTACCTACTATGGTCACCTAATGTGTTTGGTCGGATCCTAATGATCGACCAAATGGGTCGGGTTCGAAGGTATAAGCGATTTATTAGATCGCTTACCCTACGACCCTAGACAACGTGGTAATCAGTAGGCATAGTCCCAAGGGACTATAACCAACGTGATTACACTCACGTTGCGAAGTTCAAACGAACTTCGCATTGACCATAAACTGGTCAACGCAGAAAGTCAAACAAAGTTTGACTTTCAGACTCGAAAAGACTCGAAAAGCAATAAAAGAACGAAGGAATACTTACGAAGGGTCCCCGAATGCTAATTTCGATCCAAGAATCTCAGGTATGAAACAATGGTTTCAACTTAGAGTTTCTCAAATCAAAATTCTAGTGAGTTTAGCAATGGATGGCATGGGGTATTTATAGTGTTCGGTTAGCCGTTAGGATCGTTTCTAGGAAACCGTGCTTTGATCTCAACCATACACCTCAAGAACATGGTATTACAAAACCATTTGAGCCCAAGGTATTGCCCCAAAACCATGTGCAAGTGAAATGGACCAGATTCAAAGTTTCTGCCATGTTTCTGCTGTCTGGGAGGCTGATGCGGCCCGCTTCAGGATCACCAGAAGTGTAGGCGGGCCGCCTGGCCCTTCTGATCAGCAGCAACTTTAAAAAGTGACAGTTTTGGTCCCTGTTGGTGTTTAAGCCCATTTCCGGCACTTCTAAGGCCCGTAAAGCCAACTTTAAGGCCCTAAAATGATGCCTAAACATTGTGGACATGAAACATGCTCAAAAATATGTCGGATGTTGGTTCGTTTGGCTGTACGATCGCGATGTTCGCTTAATTACGACGGAATGCGCATAAGCGCGAAAAACGATCCAAATGACGCGACGAATGGATTTTTCTTATGCCAAACACTAAAATAAAATATTATAGTTCTTACATAAATTTTTGGATGTCCGGATGTATTCAGAACGTAAGTTATGCGCGAAAGTACAAACTTGTGCACTTTTTGACTCTTTTAGTCCCTGAATGACCCAAAAGTTTATTTTAGCACACCGAACCCCTCAAAGCCTATTTCTAAGCTATGTGAAGGATATTCATGGTATGTTTAACTTATAGTTATGTTCTTGAATGTCTGTTACTGTTCAAATTGTCATACTTTCGCAGTTTGTCAAGTTTAGTCCCTGTAAGTTAATAAACTAGATTTTTGCCATACCAAAGCCTTCAAAACTTATTTCTAAGTTATGTAAAGGTTAATTAAGGTATGTTAAGCCTATTTCACTATTCCAGAGTGTTCGTTGCATTAAACTGGTTATATTTACGCATCAGTGCGCGTATAACCCTCCAGAAAGCGATTTAAAGCTTGAAATCGAACAAGAGTTGATATGTGTAAACGATACACATATTTTTACAAATCCCAAGTATGAAATACAATATTTCATTGGTTTGGCATTTGTTTGATGGTTGAAGTGACACAGGTGTCACAGTCACCCCTACTTTAGGAAATTTCGTCCCGAAATTTATTCGTAGGAGTCTATTTGTGACTTTGTGTCAAACAACCACCAGAGATATGTAAGGCATAATCCTGTGGTTTCCTTAACGGACATTCTTCAGAACGAAAATGAACAGACGGAGTCATTTTCCTCAATGAGTATTCTTCAGAAGCGGAAATGAAGGAATAAACAAACGGGGATTCATTTCCTCAACGGGAAATCTTCAGAAACGTAAAATGAACTTACGGAGTCATTTTCAATGGGTGCTCCATCAGAAATGGAAATGAAAGGAGAAACAAACGGGTATTCATTTCCTCAACGGACAAATCTTCAGAAACGAAAATGAACAAACGGAGTCATTTTCAACGGTTGCTTCATCAGAAATGGAAATAAAAAGGAGAAACAAACGGATATTCATTTCCTCAAAGGACAAATCTTCAGAAACGAAAACGAACAAACGGAGTCATTTTCAATGGGTGCTTCCTCAGAAACGGAAATAAAAGGAGAAACAAACGGATATTCATTTCCTCAACGGACAAATCTTCAGAATCGAAAATGAACAAACGGAGTCATTTTCAACGGTTGCTTCATCAGAAATGGAAATAAAAAGGAGAAACAAACGGATATTCATTTCCTCAACGGACAAATCTTCAGAAACGAAAACGAACAAACGGAGTCATTTTCAACGGGTGCTTCCCCAGAAATGGAAATGAATAGAGTTAACTTCTAGGCACATGACAAAGTTCGTTGTGGTATCTGTGCACTAAATTCCATAATTATGTATGCATCCATAATTATGTAATTCCTTGCACAGTCCGCACAGTTTGTCTTGTAATGTTCATAAGCACATAATCACATAGCTGTTTAACTAGGTTATTAATTTGTTATTAATTTGTTATCGATAGAGAACGGATATGGAAACCAGTCGATGGACTTCAATGTCCTCTGGGATCTATCTGAAGAGATAGGAAGATCTCCCAAAAATTCGATTTTGTTTTCAAAGAAACGTAATAGTCGAATTAAGGAACACAACAATTTTAGGTTTCACGGAAATACCCTTAGGTACCCTATTAAGGATTTATAGTGGTACTTTGGGTATTCGTCCAGTGTTGTAACTTGCGCCTTGTACTTCGTTTCCTTAGAAGAAATGGGTACTTAGGAATTTCGTGGAAAATGCAAGAGATCATAAAGTGGAAGAAAGTTTGGGGGTAGTCTGTCCTTCAAGGAATACGGTTCCTTGATTGTCGGTATTGTAAGAGATATGTTGTTTATACAGGCAACCACATAAATACATTGCAATGTATATAAAAGATTTATTTATAAACAACGATAACAACTGTTTCTTGGACCTTGACAACTAAAGAAAATAATACATAAGGATTGATTATTTCTAAACGATGTTGTCGGTCAGATGCTCATCCCTGTGCTGGATTTGCATTAGCAAGCTTTGGGCAATTTCTACGGAAATGACCCATCTCGCCACAGTTGAAGCAAGAACCTGGTAGAAAACGACCTTGAGCGGTATTGTTGCCAGCTTGGTTTGGTGCAGCTGCAGCTGGGCAGACTCTTGCTGTATGGCCTATAAGCCCACAAGTTTGGCATTTGCGGCACTTTACATTGGCATGATGATGGAGGCTACATTGGTTGCACAAGGGTGCAGTTCCATTGTATGGCTTCCTAGCAGGGGGTTGAGCTGGTTGGTTGGGGACGGCTTGATCATTGTGAGTAACCATGGCGAAGTTCTGAGTAGCCTTTCGCTTCTTTGACTTCTTAGGGGATCCAGTCTGTTCATCCATGGTCTTTGATTCCTTGATTGGGTTCGATTCCTTGACCGGTTTCTTGTCACCCTTTCGGAAAAGCTTACATTTCCTGATCTGAGATTCAGTCAAGGTTGCAGCTAGCTCAATGGTCTGCCTAACTGTAGTAGGGTTGCTACCAGTCACAATGTCTTGTATTGAGTCAGGGAGGCCATCAATGTACTTTTTGATTGCCTTATCCAACGGCGTGACCATGTTTGGGCATAACAGGCTTAACTCCTCATAACGGTCCGTGTAGGCTCGATGTTCACCGCTATCTTGCTTCAAACCATCAAACTCTCTTTCCAATGCTCGCAGTTCATGACGAGGACAAAACTCCCTCATCATAAGAGCTCTAAGTTCAGCCCATGTCTGTGCTAGAGCAACTTCTGCACCACGGTCTCTCATAACCCCGTTCCACCACGTAAGGGCCCTCTTCTGGAACACACTCGAAGCAAACTCGACCTTGCGATTGTCAGGACACTGCACGTGGTGAAAAGTATTCTCAATGCTCTCGAACCATTGAAGAAGCCCAGTCGCTCCCTCAGAACCACTAAACTTGAGTGGTTTAGCCGAGTTAAAACTCTTGAAATTGCATAGACCATTGTTGTTGTTGTTGGCTTGGTTCCATTGAGCAAAGAGGTTTGGGAATTGAGCAGCCATTTGCTGCGCAATGATTTCTGCCAGCTCGGCAGTCGCTATCTGGTTCTCGCGTCGAGGAGGCATTCTAAAAGAGGAAACATGAAAGGAAACAAGTGAGAGAATTAGACGAAAAGAATGAGATGAAACAAATCTGATGAAAGCAAGGATAGTGGTCATTTGTTTGTTACCACAAGGTAAACAAACGACACACAGTGACTAATCAAAGTAAATGGGTCAAAAATAATGTATCACGAAGACATGCTCGCCTATAAGTGAACACTCATCCCAAGAATTCCCAGGTAAGCACAACAGGTCTCGTGTCTGATGAGATGTATACGAAGTGCTTGCCTAGACAGAAGACCCAGAATACAGGCATTCACCCTTCCAGTTTGCACGTGTTCACATTATTTAAAACCCAAAACCTTGACGAGATTTTGAAAACTCAAAGGGGTTCAAAACCATATAACAGAGGGTTCAAAACCTTACAATAGAGGGTTCAAAACCTAGTAATCAATCATCCTAGAACAGATGATTAGTTTTCAAAGCGGTTTTGAAATTTATGTTCTTGTCGTGGTCGTCGCCTAAGGATAGGTGACGGTATTGTTTTATGACTAAACGCAAGTAAACTCGCGTTAGGGTCCTAAGAAGGTTATAGACTAGGTCAAAGCATTACTAATAACCTAATTCCCTATAACCATTGGCTCTGATACCATCTTTTCTGTAACACCCCAACCACGTAGAACATACAAAACGTGGCGGAAATGTCGGGGAGTGTTGTAACAGAATTAATTGTTTCAAATCCATGGCAATTGAAGTTTCGTTGTATTAATCAATCATGAAAGTTTACATTGTTTTAAACAAGAAACAAAGAGTATATAACAAAAATTAACTAGATCTTGTCTCGTTTTAAGTCACTAAGGCACAGGTCCGCCTAAGTATGTCTTGATAAGTCCTACGCATCATCTCCTGAAAACACATGTGAAAATAGGTACGTCAGCATAAAAATGCCTGTGAGATACACAGGTTTTGTGAAAACAGAATTCATGACTTATGTTTGAGAAAATGTTTAGTCATGAACCTTGTAATTTGCTTTGTCTTGTAAATCATTTGAAAAACGATAAGATCAGATGATATGTATAAATAAGAGAATAATGTATGGTTAAATGAATAACCATTGTAAAATGAGTTTGTATAAGATAAGTTGCTTGTAAAACAATGTATTGTGAAAAGTATGTTATTTGTATAAAATGTTATATGTCTCAAACTGAAATGATTCAAATAACGCTACGATATGTAATACCATACAAACACTTATATATAGGAAGTACCAGCGGCGTATCCACCATGCTTGTATCATATTACACACGACTCGTTCTTAAATCGCTTACTCAAACCAAACCATCAAGATGTAATGTTTAACAATTGTAGAAATGTTTATGTATGGTCAAATACGGTTCACACGGTTCACAGATACAAACGGTTCACAGATACAAACGGTTCACAGATACAAACGGTTCACATAGTCAAATGATTACAACGGTTCAAAATGCAGTATAATGTGTTCACATGCTGAATGAGCATATGCAACAGAAATGCAATGTAAAACAATGTACTAAGCATGCACACAATGGACATACATAGCATAAGTGTAATGTAAAACAATGTACTAAGTATGAACTAAATGGACATACATAGCATAAAATGTAATGTAAAACGATGTACTAAGTAAGCACACAATGGGCATACATAGCATGAACACAATGAAATCATGTACTATAATGTACTAACGAACATAGCAGGTATATGATGTGAAAACATGGAAAGCATGAAAGTAACAAGTAGGCACATGTGTTCCACCCCAAAACGTTTGAAAAACAGTAAAAGAGGGGTCTATGTACTCACTTGAGAATGCTCAGTAGTCCTTGAGTGACAACCAAACAATGCTAGAGATCACGGATATCAAACGGCACCTAATATAGGTAACTATGTTAATAAACCGGACCTAAATCGGAGGATCGGATAGAATGAGGGTTCGTAAACCAAACGAGTGTGGAGACTCGTGTAATATGGTTTAACAAAGCCTACATACTAAATGAAACCTAACATAAGTGCTTACGACCCATTACGACCCGTTTAGGTAGCTTATGCTACTTTAACGCGTCGTTCGCGTGAAACACGTTCGGAACGTCTAACTAGTCCTATGACAAGTGTTATATGCCTAAACATGTTACATAATCAGTTATGTGACAAAAGTTTAGGTTACATATGCTTAATTACCAATTATACATGAAAAGGGTATTCTGGTAATTTACCTAAGGCATATAAACTACCTATCATACAACTACTTAACGAAGCGACCATAAGGTATAACCTCGGAAGGTTATTCCCTACCTACTATGGTCACCTAATGTGTTTGGTCGGATCCTAATGATCGACCAAATGGGTCGGGTTCGAAGGTATAAGCGATTTATTAGATCGCTTACCCTACGACCCTAGACAACGTGGTAATCAGTAGGCATAGTCCCAAGGGACTATAACCAACGTGATTACACTCACCTTGCGAAGTTCAAACGAACTTCGCATTGACCATAAACTGGTCAATGCAGACTCGAAAAGTCTCGAAAAGCAATAAAAGAACGAAGGAATACTTACGAAGGGTCCCCGAATGCTAATTTCGATCCAAGAATCTCAGGTAAGAAACAATGGTTTCAACTTAGAGTTTCTCAAATCAAAATTCTAGTGAGTTTAGCAATGGATGGCATGGGGTATTTATAGTGTTCGGTTAGCCGTTAGGATCGTTTCTAGGAAACCGTGCTTTGATCTCAACCATACACCTCAAGAACATGGTATTACAAAACCATTTGAGCCCAAGGTATTGCCCCAAAACCATGTGCAAGTGAAATGGACCAGATTCAAAGTTTCTGCCATGTTTCTGCTGTCTGGGAGGCTGATGCGGCCCGCTTCAGGATCACCAGAAGTGTAGGCGGGCCGCCTGGCCCTTCTGATCAGCATCAACTTTAAAAAGTGACAGTTTTGGTCCCTGTTGGTGTTTAAGCCCATTTCCGGCACTTCTAAGGCCCGTAAAGCCAACTTTAAGGCCCTAAAATGATACCTAAACATTGTGGACATGAAACATGCTCAAAAATATGACGGATGTTGGTTCGTTTGGCCGTACGATCGCGATGTTCGCTTAATTACGACGGAATGTGCATAAGCGCGAAAAACGATCCAAATGACGCGACGAATGGATTTTTCTTATGCCAAACACTAAAATAAAATATTATAGTGCTTACATAAATTTTTGGATGTCCGGATGTATTCAGAACGTAAGTTATGCGCGAAAGTACAAACTTGTGCACTTTTTGACGCTTTTAGTCCCTGAATGACCCAAAAGTTTATTTTAGCACACCGAACCCCTCAAAGCCTATTTCTAAGCTATGTGAAGGATATTCATGGTATGTTTAACTTATGGTCATGTTCCGGAATGTCTGTTACAGTTTAAATTGGCATACTTTCGCAGTTTGTCAAGTTTAGTCCCTGTAAGTTAATAAACTAGATTTTTGCCATACCAAAGCCTTCAAAACTTATTTCTAAGTTATGTAAAGGTTACTTAAGGTATGTTAAGCCTATTTCACTATTCCAGAGTGTTCGTTGCATTAAACTGGTTATATTTACGCATCAGTGCGCGTATAACCCTCCAGAAAGCGATTTAAAGCTTGAAATCGAACAAGAGTTGATATGTGTAAACGATACACATATTTTTACAAATCCCAAGTATGAAATACAATATTTCATTGGTTTGGCATTTGTTTGATGGTTGAAGTGACACAGGTGTCACACGACATCGTATATAGCTAGCTTTGCACAGGAATATTCAGGTGAGTTCATAACCCCACCTTTTTACGGTTTTACATTTTTCTAAATGTTTCGGGGTGGAAAGACATGCACTTTTTGAAAAGCATACAAGAATTACATATTTCTAAACCATTTTACAAGCAAATTTTAACTGACACAAATGGTTTACAGAAAAGTGAGTTCATGCTCCCCCTTTTCTTTTAACTGTTTTTAGTTTTATAACTTCGGGGGTGAAATACATGTTACAACGTTTACAAATACATGATACGAATACTTATACGATATGAAATGCCTATGAACTACTAGGTCATGTGAGCAAAGACTTAATACTAAAATGCTAGACTGGATATTGAAATGCCATGCATTCATAATTAGGGACGAAGGTTAGATCTAACGGGTACGGCCGAACCCCACTCATGGTCAAAACTAGTACCTAGTAGTGCTTCGGTGTCCCAAGGAGTCAGAACGAGTACTCCGACAAGGAATCAAAATGAGTATTCCGCCAAGGAGTCAGAACGTGTACTCCGACAAGGAATCAGAATGAGTATTCCGCCCAGGGAGTCAGAACGAGTACCCCGACAAGAGTAAAGTCTCAATGCTCGATGCTTTTGGTTAAGATATGTGTTGTGTGGTTGTTTCCCAATTTATTAATTATTTTGTGATTTTAAAAATTGGTAAATGTTTAAAATCCAGATGGACGATGAGGTAAACCAGGAAAACCAGAATAACGATAACCAGAGTAACATTAACTTGGTTAATGAGAATCCGAACAACAACAACAATAACGGAAACCAAGTGGATAACAGTGCCATGCAGCATATAGTGGCACAAGGGATAATAGATGCAATGCCATATATTATCAAAACGGTTAGGGAAGCCGAAAATAAAAGTAAACATGATAGTAAGCGAACCTCTGAACCTGAAAACAGCATAAACAATGGACCCGTACTTCAAGTGCCCATTCCCAAAAGAAGGAGAACCGTGTCTTACGGTTGTTCTTATAAAGAATTCTGGTCTTGTAAACCAATGGAATTCTCAGGCAATGAAGGGGTCGTTGCATCTCTACGCTGGATAGAAAAGATTGAGGCAGTCTTAAGAAAAAGTAAATGTGCTGAAGAGGATAAGATAATGTTTGCTTCAAATCTATTTAAGAATTTAGCACTAGAATGGTGGAACACTATCCTCCAGTCTAGAGGAAGTGATAGAACTTACAATATGGGATGGGAAGAGTTTAAAAACATGGTAGAAAGGAAATTCTGCCCTCCTAATGAAAAAGAACAGATAGCAAACAAATTCCTAAACCTTAGGATGATTGGAGTAGATAGTAAGGGTTATACTACATTATTCTTTGAATATGCCCGAATAGTACCAACCCTTGCTTCACCTGAACCAGTTTTAATCTCCCGTTACATCTGGGGATTAATTGGGGAGATTAGACATGTAGTCAAGGCAGCTAGACCTCAAACCATAGAAGAAGCTGTAGAACTAGCCAACACCTTGACAGATGAATTAGTCCGTACACGAGAAGAGGATCAAAGGAGGAACCTAACCCAGAAGCTTACACAAGAATTCCGTTCTGGAAATTCTAACCGTGGGAGAAATGTAGGATCTACCTCTGCGCCCTACTGTAAGTATTGCAAAAGGAAGCATTCAGGAAGATGCTCCATATACTGTAACTTTTGCAAAATATCTGGACACAAGGAGGAAGACTAGAGGAAAAAGATAAGCAACAGGATATGCTACAACTGCGGAGAACAAGGTCATATTAAGCCTAACTGTCCAAAGATAGCTCCAGCCGCGAATACCAAGAATACTAAAAATGCTAGAGCATTTGTTCTAACTGCAGAAGAAGCAAAGATGATCCCGGATGTGATCACTGGTACGTTTTTAGTTAATGATGTTTTTACGAAAGTATTATTTGACTCTGGTGCAAACCAAAGTTTTATTAATACTTCATTTTGCAAACTTCTTAATCAATCATTAACTAAACTCCCACAAGAATGCCTAGTAGAGACAGCAAATGGGGAAACCATTAAGATTTCTGAAATCTTGCAGGAAGCAAGAATAGAAATTTTAAATCAGAAATTTATTGCAAATCTTTACCCCATGAATCTTGCAGGATTTGATGTTGTTTTAGGAATGGATTGGTTAATGGCCAATAAAGCCAGTATTTTATGTGATCAAAAGTCAATTCAAGTAAATTCACCAAGGGGTGAAAAGATCACAATTAAAGGAAATAAGTTCTCTAAATCCACAAAATTCATCTCTGTGATGAAAACTGCAAGTTATATAAGGAAAGGATCATTAGTGTATTTGATTTCTATAATCACTAACACTAAAGGAAAAGAATTAAAGGATATTCCCATAGTATCCCAGTTTTCAGATGTATTTCCAGAAGAGCTACCAGGGCAACCTCCAGATAGAGAAGTTGAATTCAGAATCCATTTGATACCAGGAACCGCACCAATTGCCAAAGCACCTTACCATTTGGCACCCGCAGAAATGCAGGAATTAAAGAAATAATTAGATGAATTGTTGGATAAAGGATTTATACAACCAAGCTAATCACCCTGGGGAGCACCGATTTTATTCGTTAAGAAGAAGGACGGATCAATGCGTATGTGCATTAACTACCGTTAATTGAACAAAGTCATGATTAAGAATCAGTATCCATTACCAAGGATAGATGATCTGTTTGATCAATTGCAAGGAGCATGATTTTTCTCAAAAATCAATTTAAGGTCAGGATATCATCAATTAAAGGTACAGGAAGAGGACATTCCTAAGACCGCTTTCAGAACAAGGTATGGCCATTATGAATTTACTGTCATGCCATTTGGTTTAACCAATGCCCCAGCTGCATTCATGGACATGATGATCCGAATATGTAAGCCATATTTGGATAAATTCATAATTGTCTTTATAGATGATATTCTTATTTATTCTAAAAAAAGGAAGATCATGCAGCGCATCTGCACGCACTTCTAAGTTTATTGAGAAAAGAAAAGCTCTATGCTAAGTTTTCGAAGTGTGAGTTTTGGTTAGAGCAGGTACAATTTCTTGGACATTTAGTCAATCATGAAGGAATTCATGCAGATCCCACCAAAATCGAGGCGATTACCAAATGGAAAACCCCTGAGTCACCAACTGAGGTTAGAAGTTTCTTAGGATTGGCCGGTTATTATAGAAGATTTATTCGAGATTTTTCTAGAATAGCCATTCCTTTAACTAAGTTAACTTGTAAATCCGTTAAGTTTGATTGGGGATCAAAACAAGAAGAAGCCTTTAGAATTCTTAAGCAAAGATTAACCCATGCACCCATACTAGCGTTACCAGAAGGAACCGAAGATTTTGTAATCTATTGTGATGCTTCCAAGTTAGGTTATGGATGTGTATTAATGCAACGTCAGAAGGTTATAGCTTACGCTTCTAGACAACTTAAGAATCATGAAGAGAATTATTCAACTCATGATTTAGAGTTAGGAGCTATAATTTTTGCTCTTAAAATATGGAGACATTACCTTTGTGGTAGTAAGTTTACCATATTCACTGACCATAAGAGTTTAAGGTATGTTTTTGGATAAAAGGAATTGAATATGAGACAAAGGCGCTGGATGGAAATGCTTAGTGATTATGATTGTGATATCCAGTATCATGCAGGAAAAGCAAATGTAGTAGCTGATGCTTTAAGTCGGAAGTATCATGAAAAGCCAAAAAGAGTACGTTCTCTTAAGTTAAATATGCAAATAGATTTAAATGATCAGATTAGAAAAGCACAAGAGTCAGTAATCAAGGATGATACTGAAAAATTGAAAGGAATGATTAAGGAATTAGAACAAGGAACAGATGGAATTTGGAGATTCCATAAGAAAAGAATGTGGATACCTAAATTAGGAAACCTACGTCACCGTATGTAAGAAGAACCCCATAAGTCAAAGTATACGATGCATCCAGGAAGTGATAAGATGTACCAGGATTTAAGGAAAAGTTTCTGGTGGATAGGAATGAAGAAGGATATAGCAGCTTATGTTTCTAAGTGTTTAACCTGTTCACAAGTCAAAGCTGAACATCAGAAACCATGAGGCTTATTGCAACAGTTAGAAACGCCTATTTGGAAATGGGAATTAATAACAATGGATTTTGTTACTAAATTACCCAAAACAAGAAAAGGTAATGATACAATCTGGGTGATTGTAGACAGGCTAACCAAGTCAGCTCATTTTCTACCAATGAAAGAAACTTTCAGTATGGAACAGTTAGCTAAATTATATGTAAATGAAATTGTTTCATTACATGGAATTCCTCTATCAATTGTTATTCGACAGAGATAGTCGTTTTACCTCTAATTTTTGGACAAGTTTCCAAAAAGCAATGGGAACCAAGTTGAATCTAAGCACCGCTTATCATCCATAAACAGACGGACAAAGCGAAAGGACAATTCAGACAATGGAAGATATGCTTAGAGCTTGTGTAATTGATTTCGGAGGTAATTGGGACGATCACTTACCAATGATAGAATTTTCTTATAATAACAGTTATCACACAAGTATCAATGCTGCACCATTCGAAGCACTTTACGGACGAAAGTGCCGAACGCCAGTCTGTTGAGCAGAAATTGGAGAAAAGCAACTCTCTGGACCTGAGATCGTACAAGAAACAATGGAAAAAATCCTTCAAGTCAAGGAACGAATGAAAGCAGCAAGAGATAGACAAAACAGTTATGCTGATAACAGACGAAAGTCATTGGAATTTCAAGTAGGAGATAAAGTGTTATTGAAAGTCTCTCCCTGGAAAGGAGTGGCAAGATTCATCAAAAGGGGAAAGCTAAGCCCCAGGTATGTTGGACCTTTTGAGATTATTAGAAGAATAGGACTTGTAGCTTATCAGCTATAACTGCCAGAGGAAATGGCAGGAATACATGATGTATTTCATGTATCTAATCTCAAGAAATGCTTAGCTGATGAATAACTAGTAGTGCCTCTTAAGGATATAGAGGTAAATGAACAGTTAAAATTTGTAGAAAGACCTCTACAAATTGAAGACAGGAAAGTTAAGAACCTCAAGCACAAGAGATTAGTTCTGTGGGAGCTTGAATCAGAAATATAAAGGAAATACCCACACTTGTTCCAGTAGACCTTGAGGACGAGCTCTAAAATAAGGTAGGGAGGATATAACAACCCTCCTGAATATTTTTCAACACCCTAATATAATTTAAAATAACCCTAAAACAAGAAAAATGAGGTTTACACGGGGCGCGTAAGCCACCTCTTGAGCTTACGCAGGCCGCGACAGCTCTAAGGTCAGGTAAGCCCTGGTGTTGACACGTGTCAGCAACGTGTTGAACCTAGTTTGTGACCCGGATCACCTACGCCTAGACCCCCCTAGTACGCGGGCCGCGCAGGCCTTAGCCTAACCTGACGCGGGCCGCGAGAAAGTGAAAAATAGGCCCTATATATAGCAGGCATCGGATCTTTAGAAAACTCTTTCAATTTCTTTTCTCTCTCTCGAATTACTATATAGTAGGCACTATGCTCGGGTATAATATCCCCCTAATTAACGAAGTTCTGCCCCAATGTAAGTATCATAACCCCGGTTACGTATTAGATACACTGCCCGATTGATCCAGGGTTCCATAATGGCTGTCGAGGTTCTGCCCGACGTAGTCGTTGGAATACCGTCTCGGGGAGGGTATAACTAATGTAAATATAAATGGTCATTATACTAATGTTTGTGCATTGTGTAAATTATAGGTAATCTCCAGGAAACCTTAGAAGAAACCTAAGTCAGCAATGTGAGTAATCTCCTTTTTGTAAATTGTTTTTTACAAAACCTTAACTGTTTTACAAATGCTATTAAGCAGTGATTGAGTCTTTGTAGTTCTTCAATTACTGTCGTTATGTTGGGGTTTTGTATACAAAATGTGGAACACGTTATCACTGGACAACGAGATAGCCAATGTGTAATATGACCCACCAGTCTGGATTGACAATACTGAATGAGTAATTGTGTAGAAATAAACAATGTGATTGCTCGCAATACTGTTAAAGATAAGATGTTTCTTTATTAAACAGGGATTCACTCACCAGTATTTCCCACTGACAAATGTTTTTAAAACCCGTTTCAGGTAATAAAATGTAAAAGCCAATTAGAAGAAAGCCAGTTGGAGAGCACTGACGGCTTGGAAAAAATGTGGCTATAAAAGTTACCTAAAAGACGATGTTTTAAATTCAATAAAATAGGGTTTATCCCAATAAACATGTTGTAATAAGAAACTTGGGTTTTACCCATGTGTTTACTATTATAAAATATGGTGGTTTTACTCTGATAAACAGTTCCTAACTACAGTCCTGATGAAATTTCCGCTGCCAAATGAATAAATGATAAACAAAAATGATACCACCACAACTGGTCTCGCGGCCGCCAGTTCCCGGGACAGATAGGGGGCGGGGGTTGCGACACGATCGGATTGCCACCCGATCGACCGGCCATCCGATCTGGTTGCACTTGGGTTCCATACTTAAGCTATTTTTCAAACTATTCAAGGGTTCTGAACGTTAAAATGGATTACCACCCGATCAGATTGCAATCCGAATGAATGACCATCCGATCGTGTGACGTTTGGGACTTGGATATTTAAACAAATTTCAGCATGTTCAGTACGTACGGATTGCCACCTGATCGGATAGCCATCTGATCGAGTGACTGTCCTGCTGTTAACTTGTTCTCAATCTGAGAAGTCTCGCCAATCGGATTGCTACCCGATCGAACGGCCGTTCGATCGACCGACCTGAAAGGTAGAGATACTTCTCTATTTTCAAAATGCTACAACGAAAACTTCAAAAGGCAAACCATCATACACAAACACATCCTCGCCAAACAAGGCGACAATCCAATCGAATGGCCATCCGATCGGATGACCATCCGAATGGATTGCCACCCGATCGACTGGCCATCCGATCGGATTGCCACCCGATCAGATTACCGTCTGATCCTTGGTACACTTGCATTGTTTTACGCGCCGTTTATCGTTATGCTATCGTTCTAATCAGGCTAAACTCGCTCTAGCGCTCCCTTCAATCCATCATCACTGTGAGTCTCGTACCCTTTTTGCTTTATGCACTTTTGGGTGTTACATACGTTACTTATTCTAAATCACATCGAACACACTACGCAATACTTTTAACGCTAGCCGCTACTGCATGTATACGTGACTCAATGAATGCTTGTTTGTTATGTTTACACATGGATTGCTGTCTACCTGCCTTAGCAACGATAGTACTATAGTTTGGACTCAGCACCTGTTCACTCAGGGGTTGTTAAGGACAATTAATCACATGATTCACAGTGGTGAATATGTATTACGAACTGCCTTGCGCAGTCAACCCGAAGTCACTGGTATTGATAGGATCATGTCGATAACTTACGTGCTTCATTTCACACGTTGTACGTGCTGGTTATGCGTAAACAATTTCGAACTCTATTATATCTATTCAACTTATATGCTCACCTTTACACTATGTGTATTGACTTTTACTTTAACGTATGTGGCAGGTGCTTAAGATGTTAGAATGCTTGGCTTGCTGTGAAATCGAGGCTAGGAAAGAGTCTAGAAACAAAGACAATTTATTTTATTTGAAAATCTGAGTTGTCGGAACATGTTTTATTTGTTTGAAGAATATCTCAGTCTGTAATAACTAGATTATCTTATGGGTTATGGTATGGGACATAATATTTAAACTATTTGGTAATTTAGTCATTATGGAATTTCTTTGAACAATCTGTTTTGCTCAGTGCTGCGCCCCGATGATTCCGCCATCGGTTGGGGTGTGACAGATGACTTCTGAATGTACTTACAAAGATTTTCTTGCTTGTAAGCCAACCGAATTTGCAGGTAGTGAAGGAGCCATGGCAGCTCTGCGATGGTTGGAAAAGACTGAAGTTGTTCTTAAGATCAGTAAATGTGCCGAAGAAGATAAGGTAATGTATGCTTCTAATCTCTTTAGAGAAGAGGCATTAGAATGGTGGAACACAATTCTTCGAGCAAAAGGAAGTGACATAGCCTATGCCATGAACTTGAAAGAATTTAAGGAAATGACAGAAATAAAATTATGTCCTCCTCATGAAAAGGAACAAATGGCTAATAAGTTCCTAAATCATAAAATGGCTGATGTGAATTGTCGTGAGTATACGACAAAATTCTTCGAATATGCAAGAATGGTACCAACTCTGGCTTCGCCATAATCTGTACTAATTTCTTGTTATATTTGGGATTAATTAGTGAAATCCGTGATATAGTCTAGGCAGCTAGACCTCAGACTATTAAGGAAATAGTCGAACTAGCCAATACTTTGACTGATGGATTAATCCGCACAAGAGAAGAAAACAAGAAGAAGGAATTAGCCCAGAAAATTACCCAAGAATTTCGCTCTGATAATTTCTATAAGAGGAAAGGAATTGGACAGTCATTTGCACAACCTACCTATAGAAACTGTAATAACAAGCATTCAGGAAGATGCTATTTTAGGAGAAAACCCTACTGTAATCTCTACATAACACTTGGCCATAAGGAGGAAGAATGCAAGAAAAAAAACCCAATTTATTTTAACTGCGGAGAAACAGGCCATATCCGTCCATATTGCCCAAAACTAAAAAAGGCACCCGACAACAAGGCAAAAGCAGCAGACGGAGCTAAGAAGAATGCACGAGCTTTCGTACTTACAGCGCAAGAGGCAGCGATGATTCCCAACATGATCGCTGGTACGTTTTCTGTCCATGACGTCTATGCTAAAGTATTATTTGACTCTGGTGCAAATCAGAGTTTTATAAATATTGCATTTTGTCAAGCATTTCATCTATTCAGAACCATAGTAGACTTGTTTGGTCTTCACCTTTATTGAATAATTTGTTTGGTTACCACACCTTGTCTTGGCGTTTTCACTAACTTGAAGCTTGAGCTAAACTTGTTTGCACACCTAATGTACGGATTTATTTATTTATTTATTTTTATTTTTAAAACCCACCTTGTTGGTTCATTGTCTTAAAACAATCTTAATACAATTGTGTGTTAAGATAAGGGTACACAAATTCATGTTATATTCCGGTGTACCTCTAACAGTTCTTTCATCATTGATCGAAAATTCTATGATATTCATTTGTTCTTTCATCATCAATTAAAAAATCCTATGAGATTTATTTGAAATGAATATTCAAATTTACTTCATTGAACCTTTCATCTGATTACAAACACGGTGAACTTGTTCGGTCACCGTAATTATTGAACTATTTCGATCATTACTACACCTTGGGGCGTCGGTATAAATTTGTAGCTTGGGCTAATCATAATCATACGGATCATGCAAAACTACGTATGCCTTTCGTTTGACTCATCATTGAAAGTAGTCTTAATGCAACTATGTATTAAGACAATGATACACTAAATTCTGTTGTATTTTAGTGTATCCTCGCCATTCAATAATGTCAACATACTGATGTTTCCTCATGTTATGGTTCGATAGTTGACAAATCAATCTCGTGCTCCTATTTCATTTGAGTTTGTTGATTCTAAGTCTCCCTAAATTGATAACCAAAGTAAGCTTTCCTTTGACAGTGAATGTGAATTCTATTGTTTCTAAAAGTCATTCGCAAATTGTAAACCTTCAATTTGGACATCTATTGGTCATAATCCCTCTTTTGGTTTGACCCATGTAAACTTAGTCAGCTTGGTGATTATATTATTACACCAAGTTCGTTTGACACCGATATTGGGAACTAATTCAGTTGAACCATTGGGTTCTATTTATTGTAAAACTCGTATTCACAAAATTTGAACATCTCTTGATCCAATTACAGTGTCATTTACCTTAATACTATTCGTATTGACAAACGCGTGACATAACTCTAAGATGGCATCATTGTCTAAACTTCGAGAATGAAATTTCTTTAACAGGGGGAGGATGTAACAACTCCCAAAATACCCTAGAAAAAAAACCCTAATCAAAACCCCAAGTGTGCGTGATGAAACTTGAAAACTTGGCCGTTAATGAACCAAACCACACAAAAATACCCTTACTAAACTCAAAATTAAAAACTGAACCATTTGGGATCAAGACCCGAGCATACGCGATAAGTATCGGCACAAAAATCGAGAAAAAAACGCGACAAAAAAGGCGGCCAGGGACACGTGTCACGACATCGCGCCAGGGTTCAAACCTATGCTGGACACGTGGCAACCTAGGCCAGGCTGACCTTCCAGGCGCCACACGAGAGATTCCCTTTCTCCTCCCGTGACGCGTGGGAGAATCCAGCCTGGGCTATATAAAGCCAGGTCTGGGACAGTTTCAGTGCACCAGTTTCGATCATAAATCGATACTCTTTCTCACTCGAATTTCCGTTCTATTACCTGAAACCTCTAAACCCCTAAAACTCTGCTCCGTAATCAACGTGCTAACCCTAATCACTAGTACGATACCTTGTCCGATCGATAAACCAAATTAATGGATGTTTTAGTGCTGCCTGAATAAAGCTATACTTTGTCATCTACGTTGAGGTTTTGAACTCGTGATTATCGTTAAAGTTTGAATTGGGTTAATAGACTAATACGTGTTGCATTGTGTGTTTAATTAGGAACCCAGAACTTAGGCCATAAGGCAATTACTGAAAACCGTAAATCTGTAAAGTGAGTCATTCTCTTTTATCAAATACTTTCTAAACTCTAAATGCTTTCCCATTGTTACTTATATTACAGTGATTAAGTCTTTGTATTCTTACTCGGAAACTACTGTCAGTATGTGGGGTTTTGTATACATTACTTGTTATGCATCACTATTGAACAATGGGTTAGCCAATGAATGATATGACCACAGTCACAGGAACTACCACCGAGTGAAAAATACTTTTTAAAATAGTTTCTTTACTATTAGACAATGAGTTAGCCAATAGTAGTTTGGTAGATAAACAACTGTAAAAACTCTTAATGTTGTAATTATAAGAATGTGTTTTTATACAAATGAGTGAACTCACCAGTATTTTTCGCTGATCAAATGTTTTTAAACGCGTTCAGGTGAATTACTGTGAAGAGAAGGAAAAGTGCTATGAGACACTCAAAGCTTAAACAAGTGGCTACGTACCCTGAGCAAAACTTGTTTTGTAATTAAGGGTTTATCCCTGTGAAAATCATTTATGTAAATATGTGTTTCATCCCACAGTTTATGAAATGAAAATTTAGGTGTTTTGAAAACTCTGATATTTTTCCTGACACCCGATCCTAATAAATTTTCCGTTGCGATAATTTTAATAAACACTGGTACCACTTGTATTTGCTCACGGCTCCCGCACAAGGTGGGGTCGAGGGTTGTGACACTATGGACGTAATGTGCTCGCCTTACATGGAGGTCAAGCGACCCACACAACTTCTTATATGTTATCTAAAGTACTGATAATCTAATACCAAATATCGATTGATAGAAATATGAAGACAAAAAATATCGGCCACTGTGAAAAAAAAATTATGGGTCCACCCCTACGCTTCTCGTATAGAGACGTGAGGTACAAATTGTTATGATAGCACCTATTAGTGTTAAGTTACTAGCCAATCATTAGTTGCTTGTGTATGAACAATACTTCTTTCCTAAGACCACCCGTATTGGTTAGTTGATTGGGCATGAAGTGGCTTAGATCACGCCTCAACACGCCGCAACGCCACCCCCGGGGCATTTTGGTCAAAAAAATGCGATCAGCGTTTCTGCAAAAAGTGCCCGGATGAAATTGAATTGGCCCATCAAAAGAATTCGAATGTTGTGCAACGGTCCCCCTTCAATGGTTTTTTTAAAATATAAATAAATACAATATCTATATACATACACTCATACTCACAACTCTCCTACAAACAAACACAACACCACACCAACTTCACAAAAATGGATTCCCCCACATCTTCCTCATCCGTCGAGTAAGAGGCGGTTACGAGTGCGTGTTAGCTCGCAGCGAGGTTTATGAAACATATTCTTCGGCCTCCACACCCGATTTTGCAAAGATAATATACGAAACGAGACCAAATTGCAGCAAACGCTTGTTTGAGGAAAGATTACTTTGACGAAGTGTCGATATTCAAAGCCAAATATTTTTAGGCGTTTTTTACGGATGAGTAAACGTTTATTTCTACGCATTAGCGGAGATTTGGAAAACAAGTTTGATTACTTTAAGCAAAAATTGGATGCGAAAGAGACGCTTGGATTTACCGTTATTCAAAAGTGTACTTCAGCAATACGCGTACTTGCCTACGCAAACACGACCAATATCAATGATGAGTATTTAAATATGGCTGAGAAAACAACATGCGACACCGTGGAGTATTTTTGTTATGATATACTACATTTTTTTACAAATTTTATTTTACTTTTTATTTATTCATAATATTTTTTTAGTTAGTTTAATACGTCAATATATATATTTATTTATTTATAAAGGAATAATAAATTTACGAGGTGCATTCACAAGAACATGGTTTACCAGGAATGATTGGGAGTTTAGATTTTCGTCATTGGCCGTGGTATATTTGCCCAACTGCAGGGCGAGGTCAACACACACGTGGTGACCAAAAAGGACCATCGGTTATTCTTCAATGACATAAATGATTCGAACAGTCGCATGTGGTAGTAGATTTGATTTCTGGTACAGCAGCAAAGGCTTCCTGCTTGGGCTAACGGTGATTACTATTTGAGTGATGGAATATATCTCGTGAAAACGTTTAGTAACCGATCAATGAACAAAGGGCACATTTAAAGAAAGTTCAAGAGTCGGCGCGAAAGGGCATTGAGAGATGCTTTGGGGTTCTTCAACAACGTTGGCATTATTTTTGAAATTCTAGCCGTGCATGGACCAAAGAAAAAATGAAAGATGCTATGTTTGCTTGTATAATCATGCATAATATAATATTAAAAGATGAAGAAAAAGCAATATGTCAAAATTATATACCGGATGTTGATCAGCAATATCCTCAAGCAACAATGGTTGAAAGAGTGAAAAATGCAAATCAAATGTGTTCCCGACTAGCACATTGCACGTTAGCTTTGGATTTGGTCCAACGTGCATGGTCGGTTCGGTATAATCCAAACGAGGGTGAAGAAGAGGAAGATGAAGACGAAGGTGAAGATGAAGACGAAAGTGAAGATGAAGACGAGTATATGGCTAAAGCGAAGATGAAAATTAAGACGAATAGTATATTATTTGTGTGTTTTTTAATATTAATGTAAATTTTTTATTTAATGTAATATTATTTGTTGTATTTTCCTAAAAAAATAAAAAATAAATAATTGGGTAATCATTGCAAGGGACATTATGGGTATCATACCATTACACCACTTTTGAACTTCACCCCCTATAATACCCTATGCTAACTGGGATGCCACATGTCGCTTCATGCCCAAGGGAGGGGCTTGATCTTCAAGCCCCACTACACAAGGTCTAATAGGGATTATAATCTAACTAAAATTTGATGGGCAAACCCAAAACAATCGGACGTGAATGAGACGGGTATTCAAGTATGTAAGTAAATTTAAAATTTTCCCCGCGTATGGTAAGGAGGTGAATTTATCAAGCCATACCTGTATATAATTTATCGTATTTTTATTTTATTTTTTTATTGGTATTAGAATAACCTACTAATCCACTAATATTTAATTTTTATGTCTAATTTGAATGGGTGATAATGTAATATAGAAACTAAATAGCAACAAGTTTATAAATTAGTAATAAAGGTTTTCATCCTCTCACATTTTCAATAATCTCGTTTTAAGGTCAAAAGGGCATAATGGTCAACATTTAAGCAATTAACGAAAACATGCAAATGAATCGGATTAATTAGGAACCAAGTTGTATAATCTCAGAGGGTTATACTAACCTATAACCTGGTCCTAATAGAAAGGCATGTCTAAACCAAGCTAAATCGGGCCAGAACTGAAAGTCAAAGCAAAAGTCTACTTTTGCGACTTTCGGTTCCAAACTGAGCCTAAACTCAAAATTGTCGGGTTGAACATGCTTAGACATGTTCTTACATTAATTACCAAGTTATATAAGTGTTAAAACAGGTTTCATAGCTTCTACATTGCTAATTATGAATTTATTTGCAAAATAGCTTTCTGTTGACTTTTTAATATTAAGTTTAACCCGATAATTGGCCTAGTTAGAATGGAAATAAGAGGGTGCCCTTTTAAGGGTTTATTACCCACATAATTACCAACTCATAGCCATTTTCAATTCGACTAATGACTGGACCATTAGTGATTAATCACTAAGTCAAAGCTTAATTACGACGGCATTGACTTTTGGTCATTAAACTAATAAAACATGCACTAGAGAGGCTAAGATTGCTTACAAAGGACCTTAGCACGAAAATGAAGCTTAGGGAATCTTGCTTGAAGTCCAGGGAGCTCCAGAGAAGGGTTTTGAAATGATTTTAAATGAGCAATTGCACAAGATCATTCCAACAAGGTCTACACATGTTTCCTGATCATCCCAGGTGTCCCCTATGCATGTAAATCTATTGGCTCAGTCCCTGAATTCAAAAACCATGCTTCTAAGGCGGTGGAACCGGCTGAACAGGCAACTGTCCATTTTTCTGCCTAGTTACAGGTCTTACGGACCGTAAGCTAAGGGCCTTATGGTCCGTATCCGCTTTTTGATCTTTATCGCCCAGATCAGCCACCTTACGGTCCATAAGGTGGTCTCTTTGCGGTCCGTAAGACTTGGTCAGAAGCCAAAAATTTTGAGAATCTTTAACATTTGACCATGCAACCTATTATACTTCGAACCTTTGGTTATTATTAGCAGGAGGGGACCATATGTTCAGACCTGAGACATCTTGGGAGTGTGGCCATGCAATGGCATTGTCTTGTAGCCTTTTGAAAAAGCCAAAGGGTGAGAATTTGTCGTAAAAACACATAGGATCCCATATCTTGAATATTTGAATTAGTTACTATGAGATTTAATCGGATACATGTGAAGCCTTCATCAGATATTCATGAAAGTTTATATGTCACACCCTGATATTTCCACGTATTACCGGTGGACCTGGTGGGGAGTATCGTGACGTAGTTGATATCATCATAGTCAAATTATCACAGTTTAAATGCACAGCGGAAGCAAAAGATAAATATCATTACAAACCGAATGAAAGTAATATCATTTATTACAAGAAGGGTTGCAAAGGATCCACAGGCGGATCAAAGTTAACAAAAGATCAATGTTCAACAGATTTCTAAACATCTAAGCTTGCAAGACTCTTTATTGATGCTAGGAGTAGCCAGCATATTCCATTTAGTACCTGCGCTTAGCCTTTTTGGAAAATAAGCCAGTTTACACTGGTAAATACAATTAACCGACTCATTTTAAAAATGTTTATGAAAATTGATTTGAATGCACATGGCACAAAATAAACTTTTATAACTTGGGATAATTATTTATATATAAACTTGTTAAAGAATTACATGTTTATTATGCGTTTAGTGGTCCGGGTTGAAAACCGGGTTAAAGATTAATAGACACACCACATGATATAGTCCCACGACGAGTTATTCTCGAATGGTGGTTATATCTTGTTATATTCACACTGGCAGGTGTATGCCTACACCCCGTGCATTAGGTCGTGGCCATTTCAATGAATGATGCCAAGGATATCCGGGACATGGTCATTAACCCCCCAAAGGCTTAGAATAAACAAAACAGATTAAACGGGTCATCTCAATAAATTAACCTTCATACGATTAAAAATTCAATGCCCGACCAAACGGTATTTTATATAACGTACCCCAAGCCCGTATAAGGGAAAATAAGTTAAAAGTATTTACCTGAGCTAAATATAAATTCAATCCCAGCTGTATATCAAATCAGCAAGTACAGATAGCTTTTACTGGGCTCCTAATCTGGAACGAAGGTTTTAATAACCTATTAGAGTCCTAACGGGTCTTAATTAAGTTTAAACTTAGACCGGTTAGTCCTAAAGAAAGGTATACGGTTCAAAACGCATGATTAAGCGAAGACCGGAATAGAGTGTGATTTAGACCCGACAAGTTTGAAGACTTGTATAATATGGGTAATCTAAACACATTCTGGATTTTGAGATACAAATGATAAGGTTTGACCCGTTTTGGTCAATTTATGCAAACTAGTCACATGAACCGTACTGAACGCAAAAAATGCATAACGGGTAACCAAATGAGTCATGAACAGGTTTCCTAAGTTAATATGCCTTAAATATGTTGTGATATCAGTAGGATACCTTCCATTATGCCCAAAATGGATTTAAACTCAAATTATCCCCGTTGGGGTATTTTGGTCATTTTAAAGGTTATAAAAGAGTTTAAATACTAATCTGAGTTTCAGGTCTGATAAAATCAGTAAAAATATTTATTTCTAAAAGCATAACAGTAGGGTATTGAATATATGTGAAATTTATCTTTTATAACCAAACTATGCACCGTATGGGCATTTTGGTAATTTCACATAAGCTTTAAAGGTCAAATCTGGAAATCTGAGTTTAAAACTTTGGCTTACTGTTTAATTATAAAAATTTACTTAAAACATCAGTAGGTATTAAGTTTTATATGCCAAAAATAGTTTTAACCCATACTATGCGCTTAAAACGCTTAAAAGTCGGTTTTAAGCGATTTTCGGGTTTAAATAGGAAATCTTAGTTTTTGATCAGTTTATAAAGTTCAAAATATTTTATTTATCATATAAATTCAGTAGCAAAAAGTTTGGTATCAAAATATTATGTAAAAACTCATTTTATTCAAGAAAAGGGCATAACTGACAATTACCGATTTAAAGTAAGAACCCTATGTTATGCTCAGCTTAAAAATAAATAAAAATCTTAAAAAATCACAAAATATTATATTACATCAGTGGGTAAAAGGTTTGGTGTCAAAAATTGGGGTTAGATAGGCTTTATGCTAATTACGCCGTTTAATTAATAAAAAGCTTTCTAATTACGCTATTGAGCATAACTCTTAATCTAGACCTCAAACTGATGTCAAATTTTTAGGACAAGTTTATAAATCAGTAACAAAGGTTTTTGTCCTCTAACATTTTCAAAAGTCTCATTTTAAGGTCAAAAGAGCATAATGGTCAACATTTAGGCATATAACGGAAATATGCAAATGAACTAGGATTTCTAAGGAACCAAGTTGTATAACCTCAGAGGGTTATACTAACCTATAACATGGTCCTAAAGGAATCCTAAGGTATACCTAAACTAAGCTAAATCGGGTCAGAACTGAAAGTCAAAGCAAAAGTCAACTTTTGCGACTTTCGGTTGCGAACCGAGCCTAAACTCAGAATTGTCGGGTTGAACATGCTTAAACATGTTCTTATATTAATTACCAAGTTATTTAAGTGTTAAAACATGTTCCATAACTTCTGTATTATCAGTTATGAATTTATTAGTAAAAACTGACTCGTTTGACTCTTTATTAAGAAGTTTGACCCGACAATTGACCGAGTAAGTGTGGTAATTAGGAGGTGCCCTTTTGAGGGTTTAACACCTACCTAATTACGGTCACGTAGCCATGTTCGTTGCGAACAATGACTCAACCATTTAAAAGTCAAAGCGTTTATAAAAAACGCTTGACTTTTCGGCTATAAACGCTAAATAGAACAAACTAGTCACGAAAGGACACTTACAAAGGGTCCAATGGACTGAATGAAGGTTCCTAAAAGCTCAGGATCCTCCTTGAATCAGAGACAAAGCAGAATTTGGATGAATGGTGTAAAAGAACAAATGAAAACCCACCTCTATTTATAGTTTTCGGGATTGCATGAGATCGTGACAAGTGTCGGGAGGTTATAACCAGATTAAGACAGGTGTAATACCTACCATCTTATAAAACAGTTGGCAGCCTCTAGAGTCGGATATGTGAGTATGGTAGCTAGTTTTAACAAAAACCATCCGCAAAAACAAGTTTCTGCAGACCTGGGGACCTCGCGCCCCACATAGGACGAGTCTGCAGCCTACGCGGCCCGCCTAAGATCAGCAGCAACTTTCAATTATCACAGAACAGCCCCCTGCACTTGTTATTTACCATTTCTGACATATTTAAAGCCTGTTAACCTCATTTCAAGGTTCCACTATGATGCCTAAACATAAGGGACATGAAACTTGCCCAAAAATATGCCGGATGGCGGTTCGTTTGGTCGTACGGTCACGTTGTTCGGCTAATTACGACGAAACACGAACGGACGCGAAAAACGATCCAAATTACACGACGAATGGAATTTTATCATGCCGATCACTAAAATAAAATATTTTAATGATTACATAAATTTTTGGATGTCCGGATATATTCAGAATGCAAGATATGCGCGAAATTGCAAACTTGTGCACTTTTAGACACTTTTAGTCCCTGCTTAACTTAAAAGTTTATTTTTGCGCACGAAAGACCTCTAAGCCTATATCTAAGCTATACAAAGGATATGTAGGGCATGTTTAACTTATGATCATATTTCGAAAGGTTCGATGCCATACGAATAGGTATACTTTTACAGTTTGACGCAAATAGTCCTTTAATCGCACAAAGTAGAGCGAAATGTTGTTTAATGATATCCAAGTCTTCCATGGCCCATAATGGATATTCCCAAGCATGTGTTTAAATATTAATACACTCTCGTTCGCTTAAATGGTCACCGAAAGGCGTAGATTCAAAAGTTGACGCTTTAGGTCACTTTAATGCGCAAACTTGCGCATATTATCGTTTAGTAGCATCGAAGCCTTATCTAATCCATATTAGGCATTCTTGAGAGCATTATAAAACATCACGATGCTTCAGGTTCGTTAAAAGGTCATTCAGAGGTATATTTAATGTCGCAACCCCCGATCCCTGATTCCCGGGAACGGGCGGACGCGATCTCAGAGTTTCGGTGGTATCAGTTATTTAATCTTGCAGCGGAATTTACATCAGGACCATAGTTAGGAAATGTTTATCAGAGTAAAACCACCTCATTTAATATTAATAATCACATGAGTAAAACCCAAGTTTCTTATTACAATACATTTATAGGGATAAACCCTATTTTATTAAATTTTAAAACATCGTTTATTTGGTAACTTTAATTGCCTCATTTTCCCAAGCCTTCAGTGCTCTCCAGCTGGCTTTTTACTAATTGGCTGTCACATTGGGTTACCTGAAACGTGTTTTAAAAACATTTGTCAGTCGGAAAAACTGGTGAGTGAATCCCAGTTTAATCAAGTTTAAATAAAAAGTCACAGTGAACAGTATTGAGAGCGATCACATTGTTTATGTCTACACAATTACTCCATCTAGTACTGTCAATCCACTGACTTGTGGGTCATATTACACATTGGCTAACTCATTGTCCAATGGTAACGTACTGTCGTCCTCGACTTACTACTCACAGTGTAGTAAATTTTGTATACAAAACCCCAACATACCGGCAGTAATTGAAGAACTACAAAGACTCAATCACTGCTAAATTTCATAGTAAAATATTGAAGGTTTGGTAAAACATTACCAAAAAGTTATCAAAAAGAGGATAAACTCACATTGCCATCTTAGACTTCGCGTAAGGGTTTCCTGGATATAATCTATAATTTATACAAATGTACATTGGTTAGTATCATAACCCTTTGAAAATATTAATGATACCCTCCCCGAGACGGCATTCCAACAACCACGTCGGGCAGAACCACGACAGTTGTTACGGAACCCTAAATCAATCGGGTAGCGTAACTATTACGAAACGGGGATTATAATACTTACAACGGAGCAGAACCTCGCTAATTAGGGGTATAATACCTGACTATAATGCCTCTAATTCAGAAAGTGAGATTGAGAATTGAGAAATGAACGACGGAAAGTGAAACCCGATGGCCTTCTTATATAGTGCTGAAACTTGGTCTCCACGTGGCCCGCGTAAGGGAAGACATAGGGCTACGCGGCCCGCGTTGACTCCGGTCAATTGCGTAGCTTAGCTGGGTTATCAACTAGCTTGTCCGGGTGTTGGGCCACGTGGCCGCACCGGGCTGCGCCACACTTCAGGACACTCGCGGCCAACGTAAACTAATGGGGTGGTCTCACGCGGCCCGCCTGAACTTAAGAAATCAGACGAATCAGGTCTAGACCTTCATACCGCCCACGTGAAAGCTTGGGGTGGGTCTACGCGGCCCGCCTCAGCTTAATATTCATTGTTTTTAATTTATTTTAAATACTGTAACATAATTTGGGCTCGGTTTTCATATACGGGGTGTATTTCAAGACATATAAGGGTATTTTAAGATATAATAGGGTGTCAGAAATATTATGGGGGCGATGGTTTTACCGAGGGTTGTTACATTCTCCCCACCTTGTTTTAGAGCTCGTCCTCGAGATCTACTGGAATAAATATGGATATTTCTTTTGCATTTCCGATTCAAGTTCCCATGTGTACTCTGGTCCTCTTTTGGAGTCCCACTTCACTTTGACTAAAACTAGTCTCTTGTGCTTGAGATGCTTAACTTTCCTATCTTCAATTTGTAGAGGCCTTTCTACAAACTTGAGTTGTTCATTTACCTCTATATCCTTAAGAGGTACTATCAGTGATTCATCAGCTAAACACTTTTTGAGATTAGATACATGAAACACATCATGTATCCCTGCCATTTCCTCTGGCAGTTGTAGCTGATAGGCTACAGGTCCTATTCTTTTAATAATCTCAAAAGGTCCAATATACCTGGGACTTAACTTTCCTCGTTTGATGAATCTTACTACTCCCTTCCAAGGAGAGACTTTCAATAATACTTAATCTCCTACTTGAAATTCCAATGGCTTGCGTCGGTTATCAGCATAACTCTTTTGTCGATCACGTGCGGCTTTCAGTCGTTCCTTGACTTGAATAATCTTGTCAGTCGTTTCCTGCACTATCTCAGGTCCAGATAGTTGCTTTTCCCCAATTTCTGCCCAACAGACTGGGGTTCGGCACTTTCATCCATAAAGTGCTTCGAATGGTGCAGCATTGATACTTGTGTAATAACTATTATTATAAGAAAATTCTATTAAAGGTAAGTGATCGTCCCAATTACCTCCGAAATCGATTACACAAGCTCTAAGCATGTCTTCCATTGTCTGAATTGTCCTTTCACTTTGTCCGTCCGCTTGAGGATGATAAGCTGTGCTTAGTTTTAACTTGGTTCCCATTGCCTTTTGGAAACTTGACCAAAAATGAGAGGTAAAGCGACTATCCCTATCAGAAACAATTGATAAAGGAATACCATGTAAAGAAACAATTTCATTTACATACAATTTAGCTAATTGTTCCATACTGAAAGTTTCTTTCATTGGTAGGAAATGAGCTGACTTGGTTAGCCTATCTACAATCACCCAGATTGTATCATTTCCTCTCTTTGTTTTAGGTAAATTAGTAACAAAATCCATTGTTATTAATTCCCATTTCCACACCGGCATTTCTAATTGTTGTAGAAATCCTGAGGGTTTCTGATGTTCAGCTTTAACTTGTGAGCAAGTTAAACATTTAGAAATATAGGCTGCTATGTCTTTCTTCATTCCTATCCACCAGAAATTTTTCCTTAAATCCTGGTACATTTTATCACTTCCTGGATGCATCGTATACTTAGACTTATGGGCTTCTTCTAATATACGATGACGTAGGTTTCCTAATTTAGGTATCCACATTCTCTTTTCATGGAATCTCCAAATTCCATCTGTTCCTTGTTCTAATTCTTTTAGCATACCTTTTAGCTTTTCAGTATCTTCCTTGATTACTGACTCTTGTGCTTCTCTTATTTGATCATTTAAATCTACTAGCAGATTTAATTTAAGAGAATGTACCCTTTTTGGCTTTTCATAATACTTTCGGCTTAAAGCATCTGCTACTACATTTGCTTTTCCTTCATGATACTGGATATCACAATCATAATCACTAAGCAATTCCATCCAGCGTCTTTGTCTCATATTCAATTCCTTTTGCTTGAAAATATACCTTAAACTTTTATGATCAGTGAATATGGTAAACTTATTACCATAAAGGTAATGTCTCCAAATCTTAAGAGCAAAAATTATAGCTCCTAATTCTAAATCATGGGTGGAATAATTCTCTTCATGACTCTTAAGTTGTCTAGATGCGTAAGCTATAACCTTTTGTCGTTGCATCAATACACATCCATAACCTAATTTGGAAGCGTCACAATAGACTACAAAGTCTTCAGCTCCTTCTGGTAATGCTAGTATGGGTGTATGGGTTAATCTTTGCTTAAGGATTTTAAAGGCTTCTTCTTGTTTTACTCCCCATTCAAACTTAACAGATTTACAGGTTAACTTAGTTAAAGGAATGGCTATTCTAGAAAAATCTTGAATAAATCTTCTATAATAACCAGCCAATCCTAAGAAACTTCTAACCTCGGTTGGTGATTCAGGGGTTTTCCATTTGGTAATTGCCTCAATCTTTGTTGGATCTACATGAATTCCTTCATGATTGACTAGGTGTCCGAGAAATTGTACCTGTTCTAACCAAAATTCGCACTTTGAAAACTTAGCATAAAGCTTTTCCTTTCGTAGTAAACTTAAAAGTGCGTGCAAATGTCTTGCATGATCCTCTTTACTCTTAGAGTAAATTAGAATATCATCTATAAATACAATTATGAATTTATCCAAATATGGCTTACATATTCGGTTCATCATGTGACAACCCGAAATTCCAAGGTTAGTTGGTAACCTTGATTCCTCGTTAATTCTTTGTCTTTCACGTTAATTGCCATTCTTGGTCCTTTATGTTACTTGCTAGGGTAAAACTGTTGGCGACTTTGTGCTACACACACATATACTCTTATTACCTTTTGTGTTTGGTCCACACTTGTGTTGAAACCAATTCACACAAGCCGCTCAAGCCAAACCATCACTTGGGTTATTAAGCCATTCATGGATATTAGAAGCCCATTTACGTAATAGATTAGCACATGTGGGTTCGGCCCACATTATTTCGATTTATATTAAGGGGAGGGGGCGTGCATATATCTCGATCATTATCACAAGAATAAACCCTACCCCTTCCCTAAGTTCGTGCGGCAACAGTAGCAGACCCCTTTCGAGTGCATTAGTCGTCGATCAAAACTTGTGGGTTAGTACGTCTATTTGATGCTTGAGTTTATGCGATTTCATGATTAATACACATAAAATCGATATTACATGTTAGTTGTTAGTGGCTGATATTGGGTTGTGTGTAAGTATATTATATGCATGATGCTTGATATTGATGCCAATCGGTTGTGTGTGAGCATGATTGATAGACTAGGTATGATTAATAGGCTATACATGAAATTAATGTTGACCCATGTGCAACCAAACTCAAATCAGGAAGACACATAATGAAGTTGTCAGTAGGCATGTGATATGCATGAATGATGAGTATGATTATAAATAGATTTGATGATATTGGTGTATTTTTACTTGTTTAATTGTTATTCGGTTATGGAGAGCAAATCATAACTGTGAATCGATGATGTTCATGTATGACAATGATATGGTTCATAATCATGTACATTAAATCCCTAATGATATTACCCATGATTACATGATTGGTTGTTATTTATATCGCATGACTGGATTGATTTAGGATGCTTTGGTTATAATCATTATTGAGCAAAACTTTAACAGATCATGTAATTAATTTAAAGTTCTAATCAATAAGTTAAATTGTGCTGAGTTGATAATGCACATCGTTCATGACCAAATAATTTATGATTTTCGTATAACATGATAGTGGGCCTCGAGTTGTGTTGACTGAATATATGTGATGGTAATTATATGTTCATTCGTGGGCTTTACATGTTAGCGGGCCGTTATAATAGAGGACTGAGTAACTGGGCCACATAATGGAAATGGGTTATTTTATCACGGGCCGAACGGATGTAATGGGTGGATAGTAATGCGAGTGTTATTTAAGTGAACTGTTAATGGGCCGGGTGGTTTGGGAACAATGTGATGGACCGCCCTCTCTTAATATGGGCCGATGGCCAACCGGACCACATGGTTAAGTGATTAAGGAGTTAAACTGTTAAATGGATATGGAGACATGATATTGTAGTCAACACTTGTACTAGAACCGAATACCTGCTAGGAGAATTCTAGTGGGAGACTAATTATTATATTGCATGATTTCTTGATAGGACATAGCATGTTTACTTGAATGGTGAACTGAACCGTTTGTAATGTGCCATCATGATGTAATGTGAACTTGTGTGAGCATACACCTAAGACCTATTATGATATACGTGTTGATATGTGCTGTGCTTGATGGCTATGTGTTCGGATAATATGTGATTTATATGTATGTGACACTGATTGTCGGTAACCACGATAGGGTCTGGTTAATCAACGTGGACCGAGTAACATATCGTAACATACCGAGCTAATCTAAGGTGAGTTCACTACATTCGAGCATGCGTCCCAGTGGTTGGGGACAGTCAGTGGTTTGGGTAAAAACGGGTATATTGGTTAATATTCTCACCTATCATTTTTGTAAGTCCCTTATTCGGGTATTAGTTGGTAGCGCTACTTAGGTTTGGCACCCTCACACCGCTCCTGGATAGGACGGATGTGAACTAATGACCCAGTCGGGCCCAGTACTAGATAGGGGTACGTGGGATAGGGCAGTCATGTACATCAGGAGCCGTCTTGTTCGGAAATGAGATATTAACAATATTACTTGCATTGGTTATTGAATTGTTTTACATACAACTGGTAACAAACGTTTTCTAAAACTGTGAACTCGCCAGCTTTGTCTGATACACTTGTTACATGCTCGCAGGTCGTTAGCTGAGATACTTTGGGACTTGCTATCTGGAGCAGCTGGAGTGGGCATGGTCTTGCTGGACGTATTTATTTTATTGGTTTATTGATACATTACTTTGGTGTTAAAACTGGTTAACTTTGCTTCCGCTGATACTTTGGTTTTCATTCAAACTTACAGACAATGTTTCATTTACAATCAAGTACATTATCTTTTAATTGAATGCGTTTGATATAATTAGTGGCTCGTTGTTGGATCGTCGCACTCCTAATAGGGACATACCCTAGGTGGGAATTTGGGGGTGTGACAGTTTGGTATCAGAGCCACTGGTTATAGTGAACTTGGTTTTAAAAACGTGTTTATAAAACCAGACTATAACCGAACAGTTTTGACAACAGAGAATACGACCATGACACTCAGCTCCAGATCGCAAGGTTCGTCTTTCGTTTACTATTGCATAGTATATCTAGTGTTTGTTTATGAATAACATCACACGCGATTGCACGATTAACACAACAGTATGAATTCATGTATTACTTGCCTGTGTTATGTGACTGATAGGGTAGTATTTCCCTAAACATTCATGACTCACGTTCCGTGATGCTTTTTGTTTGCTACTCGAGTTGGAGGAACCATTTGACATGAGTTAAGAGGAACTGAGATGAGCATGCAAATCGCAGTATTATTGTGGGTGCACACATAATAATAATGTGGGGTGTATGTCAGTCCCAGTGACGCTTAACAAGTGAAAAAGGGGTTCCGTCCCGTTAATTGATCAATGTAAAACACAACAATCTATAGGAATCATAGTAGTGATTGTCTCCTACTCGAACGTGATCTTTTCACTCCTCTCTAAATCCTTACGAATCTCGATGCTATCGAGAATTACCCGAACGCCCCTCTGAACACCTAGCGAACCGTGTAGAATGTTAGGTGCTGGTACAAACGTCCCTGAGTTGGATGTTGCAACGTCAATGATGAACTTTTCCCACTTCTTATCGTATGGTGGAACTCAAAATTTGGCGCATTAGATCCAGAAGTGCGATCACTTCTGCAACACTCTCGCAGCAAACCGTGTAGTACTTGATCAACTTGGAAGAATGATGGACAAGAGAGTAAATGTGGTACTTTACCGACTTCAGCATTTGAACGACTCTAGTCACTGGCAACGAACATCAGCGATTTGACTCCAAATGAATCCTTAACCTTAGTCAACGACTTATGAGAGTCAACTCTCACAAATCAATCGGGACATAAACGATGACAGTCGGCCATGGTGTAGAATGTGTAACTGCCAGCACAATGAGTAGTGCCTTAGGACGTGGCATGGAATGTGAAAAGGTGGACTCTGTCAGTGAAAGGCCGCAGAACTCCGTTTCATCGGCATTAGGAGCAACAGTCACGATGATATCAAAGTACTCGCAAATCACGACTTTCGGTATGGAAATGATGGTGGCTTCAACAAGGAATGGCCGATGTTAAGGCAAGACGCCAACAACCCAGGGAACAATGACAGTTTTGGGAGTTCTAGTAACAGTAGAAACAACACTGGATATGGCACTCGTGGAAGGGCATTTAGGATGGGCGTGGGCGACGCTAGGATTATGACAACATGGTAGCCTACACATTCTTGGTAACTAATCACTTTGTCACTGTTCTGCTTAACCCTGATGCTTCTTGAAACCGAACCTGTTGTGGACTCGGCTGATGGCAAGTCAACTGAAATCTCATATGATTGTTGTGACAACCCGCACTAAACCAGGTATCCGTACAACTTAATTAATGATTAATTACTATTTGATTACTGTGCTTGATTGAACTAGCTGATAAACTGCTACCTGCATACTGATACATGCACTTATTTGCATCATACTTTATTTGCTGTCACTACATTATTTACATACTGAACCCTAGTGACAAACATGATGCACAAAAAGCACAGTAGCACTAAACGGATACACAGTGAACATGCTGATATAACCAGCATCAGGCAGACAATGCCTCTAAGGCCTGTTAAGAGCCTCATATATTTTGACTACACTGGTAGTGAGTGTAGGGATATAAGGGTTGTGTTACCGCGTCTCTAGGAATAAGATACACCGATTCGGATGTGCCAAAAACGTACTTTAAGTACCAAACACAGCACTTTAACACACAAACCAGCTTCTAGCTGACTAATAAAGTGCCAGAAAATGAGAAAATAACACTAGACACTTTCTAGAGTGTCGGGAAAACAATTTGTGTCACTAAAAATGCAATAACGACACTTTAAAGCTTTTGTAACACTTTAACGGATTACTATCCAACCGGACACCCGGACTTTACCCGGAACATGAAAATATTAGTATTTTCACTATTTTTATTTTTCTGAGCCAGTTAGGGTCTCTGATTACCCTAACACCCGTCATAACACGCTATTTATAACTAACAGAGTTTAACACTAAACTAACCTACATAACTTAACTAATTACCCTAACTAACCCACTTAAAATCGGACCAAGGACCCCCCCCCCCCCCAAAACCGAATTGGTTACCTAGGGGGCACCCCTTGTACTTGTGATCTTGTCAAAATCTTGTGTGTCTAGTATCTTCATGACACAATAACCATTGGACAATAGCACATGATTTTCTCTATAAATACCCACTAATCACATGAGCATAATCACTTCACTTATCAACAAACTCACACTTCTCTCTTGCTCTCTCCCACTCTCGGCCGAACTCCTCACCACACCCATCACATTTTCGGCTCTTGATCACTACATTCCAAGCATATACAAGCTTCACAAGTCACGTATAAGGAGCCTTGGTGCACTCGGAACGCGAAGGACCACTTCCGTTAGCTTTTATCCACGCGATTTTCATCACGATTCTTCCCTAGCCCCGAGCTAGAGGTATATTGTTTAAAACTCATATTTAAGCTTGTCTAAAGTGGTTAAAAGAACTTTCGTCGGTTAAATATCGTAAACATGCGTTTTGAAACTTTAAAGTCTACTAAAACTACTTAAAATGGTGGTTAATAGCATATAACTTGTGTAAAAGTCGTAGGACTTGAAATATGTGATTATTGAGACCCGATCTATGATGTGGTAGCTCGGATCTCCGTTTAACCCGACTTTGTAAAATCATGTATCTTCACATAAGCTCGTTTTTGACTAAATACAAGGGTTAAAGGCGAAACTCTACCACACAAGATACATGAACTTGTGTAAAAATATTTTGCTTGTGTAAAAGTGATTTAACCGGTAAAATGGTGTTTAAAACTAGCGGATCTACGTATTCGCAAGTGGTATTTTTGAAGGACCACACATTTAAGAAATCATGTAATTTAAAGAAGGGATCTTACACTAACAAACATGATTTTATAAACCACAAGTGTGTAGACACTTGTGAAATGAAAAGATCCGACAAATAACTATTTTTGGGAAAAATGACTAGAAGTTGTAAAGACGGGTTTCTCTAAACACGAGGTTTTTACAAGATTAAAGCTACTTTATATAAAGATCTACATATATAAAGGTGATTTACATTAAAGATGCGGAAAAACTGCAAGTTCATGCGATTATGCAAATTTACATACTTGTCGACTAGTTTGATGTGTCGGAAATTGTTTGATTGAATAAAGAAGTTGTTGAATTGATTTGTTAAAAGAAAATGATACGCTTGAAAGCGTGGCCACCTCCAGTTACAGAGGAAACTCTGGCGAAATTTTCTAAAAACCTAACACTTAGACTTTTTACACAACAAGTGTTAGAACTATCTTTGAACATATCTTCAAAACATAAATTTCGCCAGCACTATATTTTACTAAATATTCGGAGGTGGGGTTTTCACAAAGATTAACGTGATAAATATATTTGTCACAACACTGTTTATGATTATTTTGTGAAATACATAAATATTATTTTAGAGTGAAAATAATATTTACAAGCGTTAACGACTCCAAAATAATACAAACGCTTTCGCCATAAATATATAAGTTACACCGGTAATTATATTACCACTTGTATGTTAAAACGTAACTTACACAATTACGGAAATATTTATGAACGCGTACTTTAACAACGTATTTTGGATAAACACCTATATTTTGGAGTTGGATATATTTATAAGAATTAAGTGAGACTTAATGATGGAATTATACGCACATGTATTAAATCCCCCATCCTTGGGAAGGAAAATAACTACCAAGTAAATACAAAATGTAACACGGGATAGTTGTCTAACTATTTCCAGCAAACATAAACTGTAAAGCTAACGCACGGCCATCCGTCTAATAGAATTAGCACTTGTAGGTCGTTGCACAGCTTACTGTATTGGAGACGCTTGGTAGAGATACGCTTTCACTGTGAGTTCATGTCCCCCTTTTCTCTAACTGTTTTCAGTGTACTTAACCGCGGGGGTGAAATACATGTTACTTTGTTTACAAGTACTTTATACACGGTATGATTAACGTAAGGAGGTTTAGATCATGTGAATGGGTAGGCAGATGGACCGAGGGACAGTAGCGGTAGATCTATCTGGGTGTAGCGAGCCCAACTCTAGGCCCAACAGAACGGACCTCTATGAGGACCAACAGAACGGACCTTGAGTGACTTTGTGCCCGACGCAAAAATCGGCTAGGTCGTGTCTTACTACTTGCATTTCACAACATGCTAATGGCCTTGCAAACCATTGGTGATCACAAGTCCTCTTACACTGCTACATACCAGGAAACTTTTATACTTACAAGTGTTTTACTTACTCACTTGCACATGAACTCGCTCAACATTATTGTTGATTTTTCAACTCACATGTATTTCAGGAAATTAAACGGATCTGGCACAGTATGGAACGTTTTCCGCTGCACATTGTCATGAAGTCATCAGGGTTTAGGGGATGTGTCTCTTACCTGGACAAGACACAGTCCCTAAATCACGTTTATGTTATGTTTCAGTTTGTAATGTTGTTGAACAAGGTCATGGTTGTTGGTTAAAAACATTGGTACTGTATTTTGATTTTCAAAACTTAATGGATGACTTGCATGGTTTTTAAATTCATATAGCTTGTTATGATTAAGCTATGGTATTAAGAAGTCACACCAAAATTAACCACGCTTCCGCAAAGCCAGGGTGTGACAGCTTGGTATCAGAGCTCTGATCATAGCGAACTAGGATTCTCTCTCGAGTCTAGACTATGATCACTAGGGCTCTCACGAAAACATTTTTCTGCATACCACTTAAGTCCAGATCCACAACTTTTTTTTTTTTTTTACAAACAAATGTTGAGCACATTTTATTCGTTATTCTAGGCTCAGTCTGGGAGGCTGAGGTAGGAGGCTAGTGGGACTAGAAGTGTTGGCTAGTGGGACTAGAAGTATTGGCTAGTGGGACTAGAAGTGTTGGCTAGTGGGACTAGAAGTATTGGCTAGTGGGACTAGGAGTGTTGGCTAGTGGGACTAGAGGTGTTGGCTAGTGGGACTAGAAGTATTGGCTAGTGGGACTAGGAGTGTTGGCTAGTGGGACTAGGAGTGTTGGCTAGTGGGACTAGGAAGTGTTGGTTTGAATGCTTGCTTGATGACTTATGTGACTATTTGATTATATGATTGACCATTTGTACATGTTTGTGTATATGTTACAGACACATGGATTCCACAGGCACTGGTGGTTCAGGCACCACAGGCCCTAGGCCTATCGTTTCAGACGACATTGAGTCATCGGAGCACGAGGTTTATACGTCAGACTTCACCAGCACGGATGATGATGACTTTCAGCCATTCGCCTTACCCGACGGCGTTGATGAGCTCCCAGTTGACCTTCCAGCCGGGGATCTACCACTCGTTGTGATCCCTGCTCCAGTACCCCTTGCTTCATACCCTCTTTTACCCATCGACGACGAGGAGGACGGCGTCGATATGTTTGAGGAGGAGCCTTTGGAGGATGTTCAGGGCGAGGCCCTACCTGCTGTTGCTCCCTTACTGATCGCAGATGCTCCGGCTGCGGAGTCACCTGCACATTCCCCAGTCGCGGACTCCTTTGAGTCTGTGGCTTCTGTACCCTCACATGCTCATAGTGCGCAGCACTTCTCCCCTGGGTCTGATTCTGACCAGGCTTTTTCTGTTGCTTCCATACCCGGACTTGTTTTTGACCATGACGACGAGGGGGATTCAGATCCTATGTTTCCACCAGGATTTGATCCTGACCGTGATTTAGAGTTTGTCCCGATGGACGAGTTGATGGAGGATCCAGCAGATCCTATTGACCCTTTTGATCCGATTGATCCCGATTTTGATTTTGACATGGCATTTGATGACTTGGAGCCTGCCATTGCTCCTGAGCAGGCAGCTGCCCTTGACCCTTTACCAGAGCATGACCCTGTGCACGCTGATGTACCTTTTGAGCCCATTGCTGATGATCACCACATAGATGTTCCTGTTGATCCCATTGGTCCTTTACCCATTGTTGCTGTACCAGTTGACCCCCCTCTCGAGCACTTGGCACCCGTTCACCCTGTTGTTGCTCCCTTATTTGATCCCGTTCCCCTAGAGCCCGGACATGCACTGTTCGCGGCACGTATGGATCCACCGGATGAGTCTGCACAGCATGGCTGGATACCGGCAGACGAGGACGTACCCCCATTCCCTCCACAGATTTCTGTTGCACCACGTACTGACTTTTCGTTTCAGGTTCCTATGTATATACCTCCAGCGGGGCCTGGAGAGGGCTCTTCAGCCCACCCATCAGGGCATGTACCGATGCCCATGCCTTTCATGCCTCAGATTCCTTTTGTTCCACCTACTACAGCTCCTTTTGGGGTGGCACCCTTTGACCCCACACGTGAGCCACTGCTGTGGTCACCGTTTTCCCCCATGCCACCCACTGATCCATACCACAGGTCCTATGTGGGACATACCATTGAGGATGTCTTGATGTCATTTGTATACCAGCATGAGTCGCATGAGCAGCGACTACAGGAGTTGGAGAGAGCCCATCTGCAGCCATGTCAGTGCCATGGCCGGGTACCCTCTCCGTTACAGCCATTTCGACCATTACCCCCTGACTATGCTGCTCGTCTTACTACTTTGGAGCAGCAGATTGCTTCCATTATTCGCACACAGCAGGCGATGGAGGCAGACTGGTTACAGTTGCGCCGTTTGTTTTATACCCATTTTCCTCCTCCACCACCATCTGCTTAGAGCTCATCGGTGCCACTTGGGTAGGCGAGGTGATAAGGCGGCGATTGCTTTTTGACTGCACAGCTTTTTGGGGAGACTACGTTATGACTTGACTTTTGTTATGTACTTGATGTTGTATTGATACTGATGTAGCTTTTGACAGGGGTTATGTAGCCCCTAGTGATTGATGATTGTATGTATACACTTACGATGTGGTCTCATTTATATGGCAATCGCAGTCTTCTCACCATATTTGGATTCGCTTGATTACTTGTTTATATTTTATGGCATGGGATGTTGTGTGATTGATAATTGTGATGTGTTGATAACATGAGATGTTATGTGATTATACTATTACTACCGTTATATACGTGCACTATATTACGAACTGATTTACGTATTATAACAACGGAGCCTTACTATGGCCTAACTAACTTAAAACCATCTTTTAGAAGATGCCGCCAAGACGCGAACCAAACATGCCAACAAACGAGGCAGAACTGCAACAAATCATTGCCGCTGCCATAGCACAGTACGCAGCATCTCAGCCAGGAGCAAGCGGAAGTGTTAACCAAGGCAATAACAATCCACCTCACGGTAATACCACGCCATTCGAACCTACCATGAACTAGTTGGAGATTTAGCGGTGATGCTAATGCCAAACACATGTTTTAACATACGTGCAGGATGCACCTACAAGCAGTTCTTAGACTGCAAACCAGTTAACTTCGATGGCACAGGAGGTGCAGTTGCCTTTACCCGTTGGGCTGAGAAAACCGATTCTGTCTTACGCATGAGCAAGTGTGCAGAGGATCAGCAAGTCACATACATTTCAGGGCTGTTTCTAGACGGAGCCCTATCTTGGTGGAACTTACAAGTCCAAACGTTAGGCGAAGCTGCCGCCTACGCCCTGACTTGGGCCGAATTGAAAGAACTAATGCGCAGAAAGTACTGTTCACGCGCAGAAATTCAGCGATTGGAGACTGAGTTCTGGCACCTAAAAATGGACGGTCCGAAGGTAGCAGAGTACGTTCAGAGGTTTCATGACCTATCTCAAGTGGTTCCTTATATGGTCACGCCGGAATACAAGCGAATCGAGCGCTTCATTTGGGGTTTGGCTCCCCAAATAATAAGCATGGTAACCTCCTCCAAACCAGCGACTATCACTGAAGCCATCGATTTGAGCGTGGCTCTCACCGAGGAGGGGATTCGTTTAAACAAGTTTGGTGATGTAAAGGCAAAGGAGAAAGAGACTCATGTTGAGTCGTCAGGAAGCAACAAAAGAAAGTTTTCAAACTTCAAACAAAGTGTTAGCGGTGATGGTAAGAGAGGAGCACCAAACACGCCAGCTCCAGTTACGACTGGTCGAGGAAAGAAAGGAAAAGGGTACATGGGCACACAGCCCAAGTGCAACGTCTGTCAACGCCACCATTCCGGTCATTGTGGGGTAAGAGTTTGTGAAGCATGTGGGAAACGCGGCCACTCGAAGTTCACCTGTTGGGTTGGTACTGGCCGGGGCGGCCAGGGAGGATTTGAGAACAGGAATAACAACCGTGGTGGTTTTGGAGGTCGCCAACAGGGAAATAATCGAGGCAACAATGCCAACCAAGCCGGAAATGCTAACCAGAACAACCCGCCAGTTATGGATGGAGCGGGAAATGGTCAAAGATTAGGATGTTTTCATTGCGGTGACGTTGGGCACTTCAAAAGGGATTGCCCGGGATTGAACCAAGCCCGAGGAAGGGTGTTCCAGATCGGTGCACAGGAAGCGCGCCAGGATCCCAACGTTGTCACTGGTACGTTCCCTGTAAATCAACGCTATGCATCTGTTTTATTTGATACTGGTGCCGACTATAGCTTCGTATCATTAGAATTTAAGGATATGCTTGGGTTAGCCACAAATAAGTTAGATATTCCGTACTCGATCGAATTGGCCAATGGGAAATTAGTAGAAGCAAATGAAGTTATCCGAGGTTGTGTGATTGAGTTAGGAGAACGTGAGTTTGCTTTGGATCTACTACCAGTCCAATTGGGAAGTTTCGACGTGGTAGTAGGAATGGATTGGTTGTCGGGAAATAAAGCTGAGATAGTTTGCCACGAAAAGGTTGTTCGTATTCCAACCGAGGATGGTGAGACCATTGTTGTTCATGGAGAGAAGCGTGAGACGCCATTGAGAATTATCAGCTGTTTGAAAGCAAGGAAGAGTTTGCAGAAGGGATGTGTTGCCTTCCTGGCACACATTGTGGATAAGAAGGCTACTGAGCCAAGAATCGAAGACATCCCTGTCGTGAGGGAGTATCCAGAAGTCTTTCCAGAAGACTTACCCGGACTGCCACCTCAGAGACAAGTCGAGTTCCACATCGACTTAGTTCCAGGCGCCGCGCCTGTAGCTAAGGCACCTTACAGACTTGCTCCATCTGAGATGCAGGAACTGTCGACACAACTTCAAGAGTTGTTAGACAAGGGTTTCATTCGACCAAGCTTCTCGCCTTGGGGAGCTCCGGTCCTGTTCGTCAAAAAGAAAGACGGTAGTTTTCGGATGTGCATCGACTACAGAGAACTGAACAAGCTAACGATCAAGAATAGATATCCCCTGCCAAGAATTGATGATCTGTTCGACCAACTGCAAGGCTCAAGTTGTTACTCTAAGATCGATCTTCGATCTGGATACCACCAGTTGAGGATTCAAGAAGAAAGTATCCCGAAGACAGCTTTCAGAACTCGTTATGGACACTATGAGTTCCTCGTTATGCCGTTTGGTCTGACAAACGCACCTGCAGTCTTCATGGACTTGATGAATAGAGTTTGCAAGCCATACTTAGACAAGTTCGTGATTGTATTCATCGACGACATCTTGATTTACTCAAAGACGAAGGCTGAACACGAACAACATCTTAGAACCATTTTGGAGCTGCTAAAGAAAGAACAACTATATGCCAAACTTTCCAAGTGTGAATTTTGGTTACGTGAAGTCCAATTTCTTGGACATGTGGTTAATGGGGATGGAATTCATGTCGATCCCACAAAGATCGAGGCAATCAAGAACTGGGAAGCACCTACGACGCCAACCGAGATTCGACAATTCTTGGGTTTGGCTGGCTACTATAGAAGATTCATAGAGGACTTTTCAAAGATCGCTCAACCCCTTACCGCGCTCACGCAGAAGGACAAGACGTTTGATTGGGGAATCAAACAGGATGAAGCGTTTCAGATATTAAAGGGTAAGCTTTGTAACGCGCCAATCTTAGCTCTACCAGAAGGTACTGATGACTTTGTGGTATACTGCGACGCATCGCGTCAAGGATTGGGTTGTGTGTTGATGCAACGCCAAAAGGTCATTGCTTACGCATCACGCCAACTGAAAGTGCACGAAAAGAATTATACCACACACGATTTAGAGCTTGGTGCAGTGGTTTTTGCTTTAAAGATCTGGAGACACTACCTGTATGGTACGAAATGCACAATCTTCACGGATCACAAAAGCCTACAGCACATATTCAACCAGAAAGAACTAAATATGAGGCAAAGACGTTGGGTTGAATTACTAAACGATTACGACTGCGAGATCAAGTATCACCCAGGGAAGGCGAATGTAGTTGCCGATGCCCTAAGTCGTAAAGAAAGAATCAAGCCCATAAGGGTTAGAGCTTTGGAAATGATTATACGAACCGATCTTTCCTTGCGCATTCGTGCGGCACAAAAGGAAGCCCTTAAGGAAGGGAATCGTGAGGAAGAATATCTCCGTGGGATGGAGAAGTTACTGGCACCAAACAATGAAGGAACATTATGTTTCGAGAAAAGGATTTGGGTTCCTTTGTTTGGAGATTTAAGGAAAGTTATTTTCGACGAAGCGCACAAGTCACGGTACTCTATCCATCCGGGGGCGGATAAGATGTACCAGGATCTTAAAGATTACTATTGGTGGCCTAGGATGAAAGGCGACGTTGCTGTTTACGTGAGCAAATGTTTAACGTGCGCTAAGGTCAAGGCGGAATACCAGAAGCCCTCGGGGCTGCTGCAACAACCTGAGATTCCCAAGTGGAAATGGGAACAAATCTCAATGGATTTTGTTACGAAACTGCCAAGAACGCCAAGAGGCCATGATATGATTTGGGTGATTGTTGACCGCCTAACAAAATCCGCACACTTTCTGCCAATCAAAGAGAAAGATAGCACGAGCAAACTTGCGGAAATTTACATGAGGGAGATCGTCGCACGTCACGGAGTGCCTCTCTCGATCATCTCTGATAGAGACGGAAGGTTTGTGTCAAGGATATGGCAATCCTTCCAAGAAGCCTTTGGCTCACAATTGAATCTGAGCACAGCGTTCCATCCGCAAACTGACGGCCAGAGCGAGCGAACGATACAGACTTTGGAAGACATGCTGAGAGCATGTGTTATGGATTTAGGCGGTAGCTGGGATAAACACTTACCTTTGGTCGAATTTTCATACAACAACAGCTACCACACCAGTATTGGTGTCGCGCCATTTGAGGCCCTATACGGACGCAAGTTCCGATCACCACTATGTTGGGCTGACGCAGGTGATAGGCAGCTTGCTGGTCCCGAGATCGTCCAAGAGACGACAGACAAGATCGCGCAAATTCTTAAACGCATCGAAGCCGCTCGCCACAGACAAAAGGCCTACGCGGATCCAAACCGGAAGCATGTGGACTTCCAAGTCGGAGAAATGGTGTTGTTAAAGGTTTCACCCTGGAAAGGGGTAGCGCGCTTTGGAAAGCGTGGAAAGTTAAATCCACGCTACATTGGTCCCTTTAGAATTCTAGAAAGAATTGGGACGGTAGCATACAAGTTGGACCTACCCGCTGAACTAAATGGTGTTCACGATACATTTCATGTATCCAATTTAAAGAAAAGTCCAACTCAAATTGACGTTGCCATTCCTATCGACGAGATTCATATTGACGACACGCTCCACTTCGTTGAAGAACCTGTTGAGGTCACGGATTGGAAAGTTAACAAGACCCGCCGGAGCAGTGTCAAGCTCGTCAAGGTTCGTTGGAATGCCAGACATGGTCCTGAATTCACCTGGGAGCGTGAGGACCGGATGAAAGAAAAGTACCCCCACTTATTTCCCAAGAACCCTGCGTCTACAAACAGAACTTAAATTTCGGGACGAAATTTATTTAACGGGGGGAGAATGTGACAACCCGCACTAAACCAGGTATCCGTACAACTTAATTAATGATTAATTACTATTTGATTACTGTGCTTGATTGAACTAGCTGATAAACTGCTACCTGCATACTGATACATGCACTTATTTGCATCATACTTTATTTGCTGTCACTACATTATTTACATACTGAACCCTAGTGACAAACATGATGCACAAAAAGCACAGTAGCACTAAACGGATACACAGTGAACATGCTGATATAACCAGCATCAGGCAGACAATGCCTCTAAGGCCTGTTAAGAGCCTCATATATTTTGACTACACTGGTAGTGAGTGTAGGGATATAAGGGTTGTGTTACCGCGTCTCTAGGAATAAGATACACCGATTCGGATGTGCCAAAAACGTACTTTAAGTACCAAACACAGCACTTTAACACACAAACCAGCTTCTAGCTGACTAATAAAGTGCCAGAAAATGAGAAAATAACACTAGACACTTTCTAGAGTGTCGGGAAAACAATTTGTGTCACTAAAAATGCAATAACGACACTTTAAAGCTTTTGTAACACTTTAACGGATTACTATCCAACCGGACACCCGGACTTTACCCGGAACATGAAAATATTAGTATTTTCACTATTTTTATTTTTCTGAGCCAGTTAGGGTCTCTGATTACCCTAACACCCGTCATAACACGCTATTTATAACTAACAGAGTTTAACACTAAACTAACCTACATAACTTAACTAATTACCCTAACTAACCCACTTAAAATCGGACCAAGGACCCCCCCCCCCCCCCAAAACCGAATTGGTTACCTAGGGGGCACCCCTTGTACTTGTGATCTTGTCAAAATCTTGTGTGTCTAGTATCTTCATGACACAATAACCATTGGACAATAGCACATGATTTTCTCTATAAATACCCACTAATCACATGAGCATAATCACTTCACTTATCAACAAACTCACACTTCTCTCTTGCTCTCTCCCACTCTCGGCCGAACTCCTCACCACACCCATCACATTTTCGGCTCTTGATCACTACATTCCAAGCATATACAAGCTTCACAAGTCACGTATAAGGAGCCTTGGTGCACTCGGAACGCGAAGGACCACTTCCGTTAGCTTTTATCCACGCGATTTTCATCACGATTCTTCCCTAGCCCCGAGCTAGAGGTATATTGTTTAAAACTCATATTTAAGCTTGTCTAAAGTGGTTAAAAGAACTTTCGTCGGTTAAATATCGTAAACATGCGTTTTGAAACTTTAAAGTCTACTAAAACTACTTAAAATGGTGGTTAATAGCATATAACTTGTGTAAAAGTCGTAGGACTTGAAATATGTGATTATTGAGACCCGATCTATGATGTGGTAGCTCGGATCTCCGTTTAACCCGACTTTGTAAAATCATGTATCTTCACATAAGCTCGTTTTTGACTAAATACAAGGGTTAAAGGCGAAACTCTACCACACAAGATACATGAACTAGTGTAAAAATATTTTGCTTGTGTAAAAGTGATTTAACCGGTAAAATGGTGTTTAAAACTAGCGGATCTACGTATCCGCAAGTGGTATTTTTGAAGGACCACACATTTAAGAAATCATGTAATTTAAAGAAGGGATCTTACACTAACAAACATGATTTTATAAACCACAAGTGTGTAGACACTTGTGAAATGAAAAGATCCGACAAATAACTATTTTTGGGAAAAATGACTAGAAGTTGTAAAGACGGGTTTCTCTAAACACGAGGTTTTTACAAGATTAAAGCTACTTTATATAAAGATCTACATATATAAAGGTGATTTACATTAAAGATGCGGAAAAACTGCAAGTTCATGCGATTATGCAAATTTACATACTTGTCGACTAGTTTGATGTGTCGGAAATTGTTTGATTGAATAAAGAAGTTGTTGAATTGATTTGTTAAAAGAAAATGATACGCTTGAAAGCGTGGCCACCTCCAGTTACAGAGGAAACTCTGGCGAAATTTTCTAAAAACCTAACACTTAGACTTTTTACACAACAAGTGTTAGAACTATCTTTGAACATATCTTCAAAACATAAATTTCGCCAGCACTATATTTTACTAAATATTCGGAGGTGGGGTTTTCACAAAGATTAACGTGATAAATATATTTGTCACAACACTGTTTATGATTATTTTGTGAAATACATAAATATTATTTTAGAGTGAAAATAATATTTACAAGCGTTAACGACTCCAAAATAATACAAACGCTTTCGCCATAAATATATAAGTTACACCGGTAATTATATTACCACTTGTATGTTAAAACGTAACTTACACAATTACGGAAATATTTATGAACGCGTACTTTAACAACGTATTTTGGATAAACACCTATATTTTGGAGTTGGATATATTTATAAGAATTAAGTGAGACTTAATGATGGAATTATACGCACATGTATTAAATCCCCCATCCTTGGGAAGGAAAATAACTACCAAGTAAATACAAAATGTAACACGGGATAGTTGTCTAACTATTTCCAGCAAACATAAACTGTAAAGCTAACGCACGGCCATCCGTCTAATAGAATTAGCACTTGTAGGTCGTTGCACAGCTTACTGTATTGGAGACGCTTGGTAGAGATACGCTTTCACTGTGAGTTCATGTCCCCCTTTTCTCTAACTGTTTTCAGTTTACTTAACCGCGGGGGTGAAATACATGTTACTTTGTTTACAAGTACTTTATACACGGTATGATTAACGTAAGGAGGTTTAGATCATGTGAATGGGTAGGCAGATGGACCGAGGGACAGTAGCGGTAGATCTATCTGGGTGTAGCGAGCCCAACTCTAGGCCCAACAGAACGGACCTCTATGAGGACCAACAGAACGGACCTTGAGTGACTTTGTGCCCGACGCAAAAATCGGCTAGGTCGTGTCTTACTACTTGCATTTCACAACATGCTAATGGCCTTGCAAACCATTGGTGATCACAAGTCCTCTTACACTGCTACATACCAGGAAACTTTTATACTTACAAGTGTTTTACTTACTCACTTGCACATGAACTCGCTCAACATTATTGTTGATTTTTCAACTCACATGTATTTCAGGAAATTAAACGGATCTGGCACGGTATGGAACGTTTTCCGCTGCACATTGTCATGAAGTCATCAGGGTTTAGGGGATGTGTCTCTTACCAGGACAAGACACAGTCCCTAAATCACGTTTATGTTATGTTTCAGTTTGTAATGTTGTTGAACAAGGTCATGGTTGTTGGTTAAAAACATTGGTACTGTATTTTGATTTTCAAAACTTAATGGATGACTTGCATGGTTTTTAAATTCATATAGCTTGTTATGATTAAGCTATGGTATTAAGAAGTCACACCAAAATTAACCACGCTTCCGCAAAGCCAGGGTGTGACAATTGTTGGGATGCAAACTCAACCTTGTGGGATAGGTGTTCGACGTCGACCTTCCTTCTACTACCCTTGATAGTTTGATGTAGTAGTTGGTATGGATTGGTTATCCATACATCGCGCAGATATACCCTGTGAGAAGAAAACTTTACGTACCCCCCCTAGTGGAGAATCGTCATTGTTCCAGAATATCAGAGTTGTGTAATGGTTAGCATCGATTCTGTAATGAGAGCCCAGAAGCGTCTACGGAGGGATTACCTCGCCATTGTTAACAACGGTTACTGATGATAAGGCTAAGGAAGAGAGGATCGAGGGTCCACCAGATGTTCGTGATTACTCTCAGTGTGCTACCCGAGGAACTTTCAGGATTATTTCCACAACTGTTAGGTAGAATCTCAGTTAATCTCACGCCAGGGGCAGTTCTGACTACTCGTACTTCAAACCGTCTTGCACCGGGAGGGCGCAAGAACTGCTTAATTAATTACAGAAACTGCTGAACAAGAGTTTTGACGGACCTAGCTTTTCGCTTTGGGGAGCCCCGGTTACACCCATGAGGACAAGCCTTACCGTACGTGTACTGGTTATCAAGAATTTAACAAGGTGACAGTCGAGGTTTGTCTCGACCATGTAGTGACAACCTGTCGACTAGTTGCGGGGGACAAGCTTTCATTCGAGGATTGATTTACGAATGGACTATTATCAGATGGAAGTCCAAGGGGAGAATGTTCTTAAAGCGGCATATCAAACGCAGTATAGCCATACAACTTTATGCACCATGACCATTGAGTTAATCAACACACGAGCAACTTTATGAATCACGTGAATCGACCGTGATATTTGACGACGTTTTGAAACACTATCTGGGGAAAGGAACACCATGAAGGTGCCTGTATTTTGTCCTAGAGCTCCTAGGGGAGGAGCAACTTCACGCGAAGTCTACCTAAGTGTGACTTCAGGATTTGGGAGGTACACCTTCTTGGTCACGTAGTCAACAGAGTAGGGATACACGTAGATCTCGCAAGAGATCCATTTCATTAGATAATGATCGGCACCAAATAGTCTATCGGGGATACAGTAATTTCTTGGTTTAGCTAGATACTAACGTAGATTCATCACAGGATTTTCGAGGATTTCGCAGCTTTAACCTCTTTAGCACAGCAGGGGGCTGTGTACTCGTGGGAGACAGGCGGGAGAACGTCATTTCATCTTTCGAATCCCAACTCTACAATGCACTGAGCATCGTCTTTACCTACGGGTATGGGTGATCTAGCGGTATACCATGATGCTCCAGATCAGAGTCCCAGTTACACGCCGATGCAACACGAGAGAGTGATGACTTACGGAATGGTGTTATGAAGAGGAACTGCACGACATACAATCTGCGGTGGAAACCGTAGTCGTTGGATTTAAGTGGGAGGCATTACTTGGACGGTACCGAATGCACTACTTAGACCGATCACAAGGGCCTCCCGTGTACCCTGGTTATGAGAGAGTTAAATCAGTTAATGGTATCACTGGATGGAACTTTTGAATGATTTCGACTGTGAAACCTGAACGTGCACGAGCTTTGCAACTCACTATCGACTCTAACTTACTTGATCCGATTCGCTCTGTTCAAACTGGTAAACTCAAGGAACAGAATTTGCAAGTTAAACCCATGTGGGGCATGGAGAAGCAACCATTGACAGGTCAGACGATATTCGCTACCTCATGGAACGAAAGTGGGTCTCATTATACGGCAACTGTAGGGAAACTCATGTTGAACAAAGCAAACCGACCTCGATATTCTACTCGTCTGGGTTATGACGAGAGATATTAGGATCTATAAGTCTCGTACTGGTGATCGGGCATGAAGGCCCACATAGCAAGGTGTGTGAACGACGTTTGACTTGTGTGGAAGCCAAGGTGGAGCATCAGAAACTTTCTAGGTTATGTCAGTAACCAGAGACACCCATTGGGAGGATTAGAACAGACTGCCACATATTTTGTCACTGGTCTACCTAAAACTCAGAACGGAAACAGTATCACCTGGGTGATCGTTGATTGTCACATGCAACCAGTACACCCTATTGCAACCAAGGAAACTGACGAGTCTTCACAGCTTGTGGATATTCCTTTGAGAGAGGCGGCCTTTTTAGGCACGAGAGGTCAACTCCTGTTACCTCTGATTTTGAGCTATACCTGATTTATGACAGACGATACATAACACCATTGGCTCACGTCTAGACATGAGCATTACTTATCACCATAGGATAAATGGTCAGAGTAAACGAACCCCCCCCCCCCCCGATACTGGAAGACATGCTGCGAGCATGTGTGTGATTGACTTAGTGAAAAGTGGAAGGACACATACCTTGGCATAGTTCTACCGTAGCAGTCACCATTCTAGTATTCAGACAACTCTGTTTGAGGCATGGCATGGACAATAATGCTAAACTCCTTGCTGGACTAAGGAGGATGACAACCTAATCACAAGAGCAGGACTTGTACTCGAAGCTCTTGAGAAGATTGCTTAGATCGGAAATTGTTTGGCGGCAACGCGCGACCGTCAGGAAAGCCGATAAGTTTAGGAAACACTGGGAGTTCGCTGTAGGCGAGCGAGTCTTCCTGAAGTTTTCACCCTGGGAAGGTGTAGTACGCTTTGGAAAGCGCGACAAGCTTAACCTGCGTTACGTTGGGCCATTTAAAATCCCGGAGCGGATCAGTAAAGTGGCCTACAAGCTCGAGTTACCTGCTGAGTTAGGTAATGTTCATGATATCTTTCATGTTCCGCAATTGATGAAGTGTTTGTCTGATGAAACACTGATTGTGCCATTCCAAGAGTTGAAGATTGACGACAAGCTGCAATTTGTCGAAGAACCCGTTGAGATCATGGACCGAGAGGTCAAAGTACGTAAGCACAGTTGTATTCCAATTGTTAGAGTCCGTTGGAACTCGCGGCGAGGACCGGAGTCCACTTGGGAACGAGAAGATCAAATGAAGCTCAAGTATCCACACCTCTTTCCTAAAGACAAGCCTGAATCTAGCAAAACTGGTGAATCTCGGGACGAGATTCCTCTTCAAGGTGGGGATGATGTCACACCCGAGCAGAATCCGCAACAACCTTGATTTCTTCCCTCGTTCGTTCATGCGTGCTTGGCAAATTTCGGGACGAAATTTCTTTCAAGTTGGGGATGATGTGACAACCCGAAATTCCAAGGTTAGTTGGTAACCTTGATTCCTCGTTAATTCTTTGTCTTTCACGTTAATTGCCATTCTTGGTCCTTTATGTTACTTGCTAGGGTAAAACTGTTGGCGACTTTGTGCTACACACACATATACTCTTATTACCTTTTGTGTTTGGTCCACACTTGTGTTGAAACCAATTCACACAAGCCGCTCAAGCCAAACCATCACTTGGGTTATTAAGCCATTCATGGATATTAGAAGCCCATTTACGTAATAGATTAGCACATGTGGGTTCGGCCCACATTATTTCAATTTATATTAAGGGGAGGGGGCGTGCATATATCTCGATCATTATCACAAGAATAAACCCTACCCCTTCCCTAAGTTCTTGCGGCAACAGTAGCAGACCCCTTTCGAGTGCATTAGTCGTCGATCAAAACTTGTGGGTTAGTACGTCTATTTGATGCTTGAGTTTATGCGATTTCATGATTAATACACATAAAATCGATATTACATGTTAGTTGTTAGTGGCTGATATTGGGTTGTGTGTAAGTATATTATATGCATGATGCTTGATATTGATGCCAATCGGTTGTGTGTGAGCATGATTGATAGACTAGGTATGATTAATAGGCTATACATGAAATTAATGTTGACCCATGTGCAACCAAACTCAAATCAGGAAGACACATAATGAAGTTGTCAGTAGGCATGTGATATGCATGAATGATGAGTATGATTATAAATAGATTTGATGATATTGGTGTATTTTTACTTGTTTAATTGTTATTCGGTTATGGAGAGCAAATCATAACTGTGAATCGATGATGTTCATGTATGACAATGATATGGTTCATAATCATGTACATTAAATCCCTAATGATATTACCCATGATTACATGATTGGTTGTTATTTATATCGCATGACTGGATTGATTTAGGATGCTTTGGTTATAATCATTATTGAGCAAAACTTTAACAGATCATGTAATTAATTTAAAGTTCTAATCAATAAGTTAAATTGTGCTGAGTTGATAATGCACATCGTTCATGACCAAATAATTTATGATTTTCGTATAACATGATAGTGGGCCTCGAGTTGTGTTGACTGAATATATGTGATGGTAATTATATGTTCATTCGTGGGCTTTACATGTTAGCGGGCCGTTATAATAGAGGACTGAGTAACTGGGCCACATAATGGAAATGGGTTATTTTATCACGGGCCGAACGGATGTAATGGGTGGATAGTAATGCGAGTGTTATTTAAGTGAACTGTTAATGGGCCGGGTGGTTTGGGAACAATGTGATGGACCGCCCTCTCTTAATATGGGCCGATGGCCAACCGGACCACATGGTTAAGTGATTAAGGAGTTAAACTGTTAAATGGATATGGAGACATGATATTGTAGTCAACACTTGTACTGGAACCGAATACCTGCTAGGAGAATTCTAGTGGGAGACTAATTATTATATTGCATGATTTCTTGATAGGACATAGCATGTTTACTTGAATGGTGAACTGAACCGTTTGTAATGTGCCATCATGATGTAATGTGAACTTGTGTGAGCATACACCTAAGACCTATTATGATATACGTGTTGATATGTGTTGTGCTTGATGGCTATGTGTTTGGATAATATGTGATTTATATGTATGTGACACTGATTGTCGGTAACCACGATAGGGTCTGGTTAATCAACGTGGAACGAGTAACGTATCGTAACATACCGAGCTAATCTAAGGTGAGTTCACTACATTCGAGCATGCGTCCCAGTGGTTGGGGACAGTCAGTGGTTTGGGTAAAAACGGGTATATTGGTTAATATTCTCACCTATCATTTTTGTAAGTCCCTTATTCGGGTATTAGTTGGTAGCGCTACTTAGGTTTGGCACCCTCACACCGCTCCTGGATAGGACGGATATGAACTAATGACCCAGTCGGGCCCAGTACTAGATAGGGGTACGTGGGATAGGGCAGTCATGTACATCAGGAGCCGTCTTGTTCGGAAATGAGATATTAACAATATTACTTGCATTGGTTATTGAACTGTTTTACATACAACTGGTAACAAAAGTTTTCTAAAACTGTGAACTCGCCAGCTTTGTCTGATACACTTGTTACATGCTCGCAGGTCGTTAGCTGAGATACTTTGGGACTTGCTATCTGGAGCAGCTGGAGTGGGCATGGTCTTGCTGGACGTATTTATTTTATTGGTTTATTGATACATTACTTTGGTGTTAAAACTGGTTAACTTTGCTTCCTCTGATACTTTGGTTTTCATTCAAACTTACAGACAATGTTTCATTTACAATCAAGTACATTATCTTTTAATTGAATGCGTTTGATATAATTAGTGGCTCGTTGTTGGATCGTCGCACTCCTAATAGGGACATACCCTAGGTGGGAATTTGGGGGTGTGACACATCATGTCCATAAATGCAGGTGGGGCATTGGTTAAACCAAATGGCATGACAGTAAATTCATAATGACCATACCTTGTTCTGAAAGCGGTTTTAGGAATGTCCTCTTCCTGTACCTTTAACTGATGATATCCTAACCTTAAATCGATTTTGGAGAAAAATCGTGTTCCTTGCAGATGATCAAACAGATCATCGATTCTCGGTAATGGGTACCGATTCTTAATCGTGACTTTGTTCAGTTCACGGTAGTCAATGCACATACGCATTGATCTGTCCTTCTTTTTAACAAACAGTATCGGCGCTCCCCATGGCGACGAACTTGGCTGTATAAATCCTTTCTCTAACAATTCATCTAATTGTTTCTTCAATTCTTGCATTTTTGCAGGTGCCAAACGATAAGGTGCTTTGGCAATTGGTACTGTTCCTGGTAGCAGATGAATTCTGAATTCAACTTTTCTGTCTGGATGTAGTCCTGGTAACTCTTCTGGAAAGACATCTGAAAACTGAGACACTACTGGAATGTCTTTTAGTTCTTTTCCTTTAGTGTTAGTGATTATGGAAATCATATACACTATAGAACCTTTTCTTATATAGCTTGCAGTTTTCATCACAGAGATGAATTTTGTAGTTCTAAATGGTTTATCTCCTTTAATTGTGATCGTTTTACCTTTTGGTGATTTTACTTGAATTGACTTTTGATCACATAAAATACTGGCTTTATTGGCTATTAACCAATCCATTCCTAAAACAACATCAAATCCTGCCAGATTCATGGGATACAGGTTTGCCCTAAACATTTGGTTAAAAATTTATATTCTTGCCCCCTGCAAGATTTCAGAAATCCTAACAGTTTCTCCATTAGCGGTCTCTACTAGACATTCTTGTGGTAGTTTAGTTAATGACTGATTTAGAATTTTGCAAAACGAAGTATTGATAAAACTTTGGTTCGCACCAGAGTCAAATAATACTTTAGCAAATATATCATTAACTAAAAACGTACCAGCTATAACTTCTGGGATCATCTTGGCTTCATCTGCAATTAGAACAAATGCTCTAGCATTTTTAGTATTCTTGTTGTTTGCAGCTGGGGTTAGTTTTGGGCAGTTTGGCCTGATATGACCTTTTTCCCCGCAGTTGTAGCATAATCCATTACTGGATTTCTTCCTGCAATTTTCTTCCTTGTGCCCTGGCATCTTGCAATAATTGCAAAGAGTGGAGCATTTTCCCGAATGTTTTTCTTGCAGACTTTGCAGTATGGTGCAGAGGTAGAACCTACGTTCCTACGGTTGAAATTTCCAGAACGAAATTCTTGAGTCAACTTCTGGGTTAGGTTCCTCCTTTGATCCTCTTCTCGGGTACGGACTAACTCATCAGTCAAGGTATTGGCTAGTTCTACAGCTTCTTCTATGGTTTGAGGTCTAGCTGCCTTGACTACATGTCTAATCTCTCCAATTAATCCCCAAATATAGCGGGAGATTAACACTGGTTTTGGTGAAGCAAGAGTTGGCACTATTCTAGCATATTCGAAGAATAACTTAGTGTGCCCCTTACTATCCACACCAGTCATCCTAAGGTTTAGGAATTTGTTTGCGATCTGTTCTTTTTCATTGGGTGGGCAGAATTTCCTTTTTACCTTGTTCTTAAATTCTTCCCATTCCATATTATAGGTTATATCACTTCCTCTTGATTGAAGGATAGTATTCCACCATTGTAGTACTGCATTCTTAAACAGATTAGAAGCAAACAATATCTTATCTTCTTCAGCACACTTACTTATCCTTAAGACTGCCTCAGTCTTCTCTATCCAGCGTAGGGTTGCAATGGCCCCTTCATTGCCCGAGAATTCCATTGGTTTACAAGACCAGAATTCTTTATAAGAACAACCATGAGGCACGGTTCTTCTTCTTTTGGGAATAGGCATTTGAAGTATAGGTCCATTGTTCACGCTGTTTTCGGGTTCGATCGGTCGCTTACTGCTATGCTTACTTTTATTATTCGCTTCTTGAATAGTTTGAATAATAAATGGCATGGCATCTATAATTCCTTGTGCCACTATATGTTGAACATCACTATTATCCATTTGGTTTTCGTTGTTATGGATGCTTGGATTCTCATTAACCACGTTAATGTTACTCTGGTTATCGTTATTCAGATTTCCTTGATTTCCATCATCGGCCATCTGAATTTTAAACATTTATCCCATATTAATATCACAAGATAATAGGTAATATCGTTAATCACATGACACCCAATCTAACCAAAAACGTAGATCATTGCTACTTACTCTATTCATATACTATTATGCATCTATTACATACTAGTACTGAAATAAAAATTACAATACCAACAGAAATAGAATCACACTCATAGTAATATGCATCCGTACACACATATTATATTTTATTATTATTACTACTATCGTTTCCTCCATTCTCACATTCACGGATATGGATTTATCCAAAAATCCATATTGCGTTTATCGTATTTCCATACGAGACGCTCTCCCACCTGACGCATTTTCTCACTGCTTTCTAAAATTTCCTCCCCAAAAGTCCTAAGTTCTTGGACGTTCTCTGCACTCATTGGGGGTGCAGGTTCTAGGACTGGGTTTGGAATCTGGGGTGCGGGTTCCTGATATGGGGGTGAAAGTGCCTGAAATTGGTAAGGATCTTCTAAGATCTCCCTAATATATTCATCATGGTAATAGGGATCTAAAGGGTCCATACCTGGATAGGCTTCTATGTTCTGTATGGGTGGGTATTCCTGGATAGGGTAACGTTGCACAAAGTCCCTATTGTCGTCCCACCAGGGGTCGTAATTCGGGTCTAGGGGGTTTGGTGCAGGTATCCTAGGGATTTCTTCTGGGTTGAAGTCATGCATCTCCACTTGGTTTTCAGGGTTTTCTATCTCCATGGGTTGTTCTGGGTTTTGTGGGGCTACTAGTTGTTCCAGACTTGAGTCAGCAGCAGTTGTTGCTAGGATATGGAAATTAGCTAGGCTTCTATTAAGCATATCCTGTGTATGGGCATCTGTTTTTCGCTTAGCAGCTGCTAGAACTCTTTGCTGTTGCAATTTTCGCATTCTCTTTCTACGAGCAAAAGCTTCCTTACTAAACCATCCTCTCCTTTTGTGAGGGAATGGCTCTTCTGACTGAGCTTTAAAGGCAAACATTCCTTCTTCTTGATCAGCAGTATACCCAGAAAGGGCAGGCTGTGTGTGACAACCCTCACTAAACCAGGTATCCGTACGACTTAATTAATAATTAATTAATGCTTAATTACTGTGCTTGTTTGAAATTACTGATGAACTGCTACTTGATTTCTGATACATGCATATACCTGCATCATACTTTACTTACCGTCACTACATTATTTACATGCTGAACCTTAGTGACAAACATGATGCACAAAAAGCACAGTAGCACTATAACGGATAACCTATTGAACATGCTGATAAAGCCAGCATCAGGCAGACACTGCCTCTAAGGCCTGTATGAGCCAGAAATATTTTGCTACACTAGTGGTGAGTGTAGGGATACAAGGGTTGTAGGACTGCGTCTCTAGGAATAAGTTACAATGACTGGATGTGCCTAAAACATACTCTAAGTACAAAATTCAGCACTTTACATAATAATTCAACTTTTAGCTAACTAATAAAGTGCCAAAACATGAGAAAAATATTACTAGACACTTTCCAAAGTGTCAGAAATGAGTTATGTCACTAAAAAGGGTATTAACGACACTTTAAAGCTTTGTTAAGCACTTTAACGGATTACCATCCAACCGAACAACCGGACTTTACCCGGAACATGAAAATATTGTCATTTTCATTGTTTAACATTATTTTTCTTTTTCTGAGCCAGTTAGGGTCCCTGAATACCCTAACACCCGCTTTAAAGCACTACACACCACTAACCGGGTTAATCCCTAAACTTAACTAGATTAACCTAACTAATGTCTAACTACTAGTTGGATTTGAACTAGACCCCCCCCCCTTAACCAAACCGTCCCCATGAGGGGGACATACCTTGTCCTTGTGTGATTATTTTAATCAACCATGTTTAGTATCTAGAATACATATAAACCTTTGGTTAATACTCATGCTAATTATCTATAAGTTACCACCATAACCCAACATAACATTTCATCTCACAACTCACAACAACACTTCCTCTCTCTCCCTAGAAAGCTCACGGCCGAACACCCCCTTGAACACACCACCACCTTTCGATTTTGATCATCACTTTCCAAGCTCATACAAGTGATAAGGATCCCGCATAAGGAGTCTTAGTGCAATCGGAAGGCGAAGGACCTCGTTATCTTGCTTTTAACCACGCGTTTTTCGTCTAGATTCTTCCCTAGCCTCGAGCTAGTGGTATGTTACTTAAATCACCTACTCGAACTATTTTGAAGTGGTTAATACGATGTGTAACGGTTAAAACTCGAAATCTTACAAGATGATGCTTTAAAGTTTACTAAAAGCACTTAAAAAGATGGTTAAAAGCTTATAAGTTGTGTAAATGTTGTAGTAATCAAATTGTGTGATTATTTGGACCCGATCTATGTTGTGGTAGCTCAGATCATCATTTAACCCGGTTTAGTCATGTTCTTGGATCATGACATAAGGTTATTTTGGAAGAAACAAGGGTTAAAAGATGAAACTCTACCACACCCGAATCATGAACTTGTGTAAAAGCGTTTTAACTTGAGAACAAGTGTTTAAAACTAGTAGATCTATGTATCTACAAGCGGTATTTTCAAAGAACCAAGTAACAAAGAAATCATGTTTTCTAAAGACGGATATTACACTAACAAAAATGATTTTTAGAACACACAAGTGTGTAAACACTTGTGTAACACAAAGTTTCGACAAAATAACTATTTTTGTAAAAGTTGACAAGAAGTTGTAAAGACGGAACTTCTCTAAAAACAAGGTTTTTACGAAACCGGATTGATTTATATAAAGATCCGCTAAAAGTAATGGGATTTACTTCATAATATTAGAAAACCACAAGTTCATGTAATTTTTGCGATCTACATATATACTGACTAGTTGATGCGTTGAATATTGTTTTGATTGAATGATAAAAATGGTTGGTTTGATTTATAAAAGAAAATTATACGCTTGAAAGCGTGGCCACCTCCAGTTACAGAGGAAACTCTGGCGAAATTTTCCCAAAAACCTAACACTTAGAAATATTTTCACCATAAGTGTTAGAAATACTTTTCGACATGTTTTCAAAATATAAGTTTCGCCACGACTATATTTACAAAACATCGGAGGTGGGATTTCACAAAATAAAACGTGATACATATATATATTTAGTATATATTTTTCACAACGTCACTTGATATGTGTTTATGATTATTTTGTGAAAATACTAGTATTATTTTTAGGGTAAAAATAATACTATCGAATGTTAACGAATCCAAAATAATACGAGCGCTTTCACGATAAATATGTAGGTTACACCGGTAATTATTATTACCACTCGATCGTTTAAACGTAACTTACGCAATTTAAAGAAGTATTCATGAACGCGTATTTTTGTTAAAGTATTATTTTGGGAAAGATTTATGTATAATAGAAAATATAATATTTTTGAGAAGAATATTTATATTTGGAGCTAGAAATAAAATATGTTATAAGTGAGACTTAATAATATATTTCGAAATTATACGAACACACATGTATTCAATCCCCCATCCTTGGGAAGGAAAATGACTACCAAGTATATACAGAATATAAACACGAAATAGTTGTCTAACTATTTCCCAAAAACTTAAACCATAAAGCTAAGGCACGGCCGTCCGTCTAATAGAATTAGTACGTGTAAGTCGTCACACAGCTGCTTGATTTGGAGGCATACTTGGTAGAGACGCACCACTGTGAGTTCATGTCCCCCCTTTTCTCTTAACTGTTTTCAGTTTTCTAACTACGGGGGTGAAATACATGTTACTATGATTTACGAAAGGTTTATACTAAACATACCGGTTTTTACAAAAACAAATGCTTATTTTCGAAATGTAAATGATATTTGGCCAGGGTGACCAGGAATCTGGTCAGGGTGACCAGGGATTTATATTTTTATACATGATATGGTGTGAGTGGGTAGGCGGGAACTGGAGGCCATTAATCCTCATTGTAGGACCGAGGGACGTAAGCGGTAGATGGGATCTATCTGGGTGTAGCGAGCCCAACTCTAGGCCCAACAGAACGGACCTCAGGGAGGCCCAACAGAACGGACCTTGGAGTGACTTTGTACCCAACGCTAAATCTGCTAGGTTTGAGTCTTCCTACTTGCACTTCACACATATCAATGGCTTTGCAAACCGTTGGTGATCTCTTTTTCCTTATTTGCTACATACCAGGAATTTTCATACGAACAGACATTTTTACAAAAGGTTTTACTTACTCACTTACACATGAACTCGCTCAACATTATTGTTGATTTTTCAACTTACATGTATTTCAGGAAATTAACAGATCTGGCGCGGTATGGCACGTTTTCCCGCTGCACTAGTTACGAGGTCATCCGGGTTTAGGGAATGTGGCTCTTTCCTGGACAAGTCACAGCCCTTAAACTATGCTTATGTTATGTTGTTAAACAATGTTTATGTCGTTAGGATGTGTTTCCGTCAAGACAATGTTATTGCATTTGGTTTTTAAAACTTAATCGAATGGATGATCTTGCATGGTTTTTATTTCATATAGCTTTGTTATGGTTAAGCTATGGTATTAAGAAGTCACACCAAATTAACCACGCTTCCGCAAAGCCAGGCTGTGACGGCTTGGTATCAGAGCTCTGATCATAGCGAACTAGGATTCCTTCTCGAGTCTAGACTATGATCACTAGGGCTCTCACGAAAACATTTTTCTGCATACCACTTAAGTCCAGATCCAACACTTTTTACAAAAAAATGTTGAGCACATTTTATTCATTATTTTTAGGCTCAGTCTTGGAGGCTGAGGCTCGGTCTTAGAGACCGAGGCTCGATCTAAGAAATCGAGGTAGATGGCTAGTAAGACTAGGAAGAGTAGGCTCAGTCTTGGAGGCTGAGGCTCGGTCTTAGAGGCTGAGGCTCGATCTAAGAGGTCGAGGTAGATGATAGAGCAGTCTTAGAGACTGGGAAGAATTTGGCTAGTGGGACTAGGAATGTCAGTCTAGGAGACTGGGAGGCTAGTGGGACTAGGAGAATTATTTGATTGACTAACATGTTTATATGATTATATGATTGATTATTATATGTATATGTGTTTGTGTTACAAACGTCATGCTTTCATCATGTACTAGAAAGATGGGCACTACGAATCCCATGGCCATAGTATCAGATGACATAGTTTCATCGAAGCACGAGGTGTACATTTCCGATACTACCGGCACAGACAATGACGACTTTCAGCCCTTTTGCGCTGCCTGAAGTCATAGCAGAGCCTACTGATGGCCATCTTGTTGGGAATTTACCCCCTTGCCGCTTATCCTGTTGTTGATATGCCCCCCCCCCCCGACGTGGCCTCCGACGACGATAACGATCTACTAGAGGAGGACCCATTCGAGGGTAGGGCCCTATTGCTGCTGGCCTACTGCATGCGGACACTCCTGCAGGGGAAACTCATGCCCATTCCCCTGTCCCAGACTCATTTGAGTTTCTGACATCCGCATTTTCGCATATACAGGGAGTGCAGCACCATTCACACGACGCCGACCCTGATACGGCATCATCAGCTGCACCGGTTCCCGCACCCAGCTTTGAGTTTGATCACAGTATTGAGGGTGATCTTGTTCTTCCACCTGGTTTTGATCCAGACCATGACCTTGAGTTCATACACATAGACCAGCCCTTGGAGGATCCTGTAGCCCCTGTCGACCCTATGTTTGTGGATCCAACTGATTTTGAAATGAAGTTTGTTGATCCGGAGTCAGTCATGGCCCCTGAGCCAGGCGTTGCTCCTGACCCCGCATTGGAGCATGACCCCGTTCCTGCCGATGCACCTGCTGTTGTTCCTTGATTGATCATCTGCTTGGACGAGAGAAAATTTGGGGTAACTGTGCAAGACAATTTACTATTACGGGGGCCCACGTAATAACGACTTGTAGTGCACAGAAATCTTGGTGGACTCTGCGGGTCAAGCTAATGAGAACCAATGTAGCAGGAAATATCTAAAACACGAATGACCAAGGTGAGGCGATGTAGCCTCGAGTTCATTCTATTGCAGGCAACAAGCCAAATTGGCAAGCCTATGTGAAGGCTCAGAAATTTATTTCCCCACTCATACATTGAGTATATTTGTGTGTGAAATTGGGAGATTACATGATGGCTTAGGGTGCTATGTATCTCCTAGACAATTGAGATGATGTCTAACTCGCTTCATGCCACTTCGGCAGAAGAAAATGCCACCCAGGCGTGACACAAACACCAGTACGTTGCCAAGGATAAAAGCCGAGCTGCAAAAATGCATCTCACAGGCAATTGCATGACATGAGGCCCTCCGCTTTAAGCACAGCAATGGCACTACTGAAAATAACCCTCCAACTGACTGCACCTATAAGCAGTTCCTGAACTGCAAGCCTTTGAACTTTGACGGAACGGGAGGCGACGTTGCATTTGTTCGTTGGTCCGAAAAGACTGACCCCATTCTAAGAATGAGTAACTGTTCGCCTCAAAGAGAGGGTTACCTATATCTCGGGGTTAATTCTAGATGACACACTCTCATGGTGGAACCTCCAGGTTCAGACCCTTGGTACAGATGCTGCTTATGCACTGAGCTGGGACGAGCTCAAGGAAATGATGAAGAAGAAATACTGTTCTAAAGCTGGAATCCAGAAGCTTGAGGTGAAATTCTGGAATTTCAGGATGGACGGACCGAAGATTCCTGAATACGTCCAGCGATCTCACGACTTGTCTAGGGTCATCCCCTACTAAGTCATTGATGTTGTATGATACAGTTGTGTACTTGTAAACCTTACATTGTGGTCTCGATTTATGGCAATGCAATCGCAGTATTCTCATCACTTGTGATGATTGATCTACTGTTTATGTTCTATGACATGAGATGTTATGTGGTTGATTTATTCATAGCAGGAGATGTTATGTGATATTGTTGAATACATACGTACACTTTACTCGCTATGACCTAACCTACGTGAAACATCTTTTAGAAGATGCCACCAAGACGCAAGATGTGCATACCCACCTCGGAGGCAGAACTTCAAGAGATAATTGCCACAGCTATAGCACAGCACGAGGCCCATCGCTCCGATTGCAGCAAAGGTACCTCAGGAAATAACCCCCCCTAACGGCTGCACCTACAAGCAGTTCCTAGACCACAAACCTCGTGAGTTCGACGGCACCGGGGGTGCCTTAGCCTTCGTACGCTGGGTTGAAAAGACAGATTCTGTTTTACGATTGAGCAAATGTGACCACGAACATCAAGTCAAGTATATAACTGGACTATTGATGGATGAGGCTCTGTCATGGTGGAACCATCAAATTCGGACGATGGGCGAGACCGCTGCGCATGCTATGACGTGGGACGAACTGAAAAATCTGATGCGTGAAAGATATTGCTCGAGGGCAGAAGCCCAGAGATTGGAGACAGAACTGTGGAACTTGAAAATGAAAGGACCAAAGATAGCAGAGTATGTGCAAAGATTTAACGAATTATCACAAGTTGCCTTACTCCTGGGGACACCAGAGTTTAAGAGAATCGAACAGTTCATAAGGGGATTGGCACCTCAGATTCTAAGCCTGGTAACAACATCAAAACCCTCAACGATCACCGAGGCTATTAACATAAGCATAGCACTCACGGAAGAAGCAGTTAGACGAGGAGAATTTTCCACTGCGGATGAGAAAAAGGAGACTGCTATAAAGGCATCTGGGGATAACAAAAGGAAGCTCGCAAATTTCAAGATGGTTACTCGGGTAAGTAACAAGAAGAAGGCCAAAAAGGGAAAAGATTACAAGGGTATCCTACCTAAGTGCGACAATTGTTTACGTTATCATGTCGGGCGATGCAAATATGGAAATTGTGGTAACTGTGGCAAGGTGGGACATGTCAAGGAAACTTGTTGGCAAAATACTGAACATAGTAATGGGGTCCAAGACGGTAGTGAGAATCACGAAGGGGACAACGACAATGACAATTGTCGAGGCAGAATGAGTGATAAACAGAAGCGTGCTCGAGGATGTTTAAACTGTGGAAGCAAAAAGCATTTCAGAAGATATTGCCCGAAAAACAATCAGGCGCGAGGATGAAAGCTCCCCATCGGAGCTAGGGAGGCACGCCAGAGATCCAAGCATGGATAGCGGTACGTCCCATATTACTCAATATTATGCATCTGTATTGCCAACTACTGTTGCAAATTTTACGATTCGCAATTCTAGTGTTCAAGGACATAATTGGTTTACGTAGCGAGTGAGTAGTTATTCCAGTACCCATTAGAACTAGCTTAGGGGAAGCTAGTGGAAGCCAACGCAGTAACTGGAATCGGCACGATAGAACCCGGAGAGCGTAAGTTTACGCTAGATCTATTGCCAGTTGAGTTTGGAATCTTCAACGTGGTAATTGGATGTATTAGTTGGCAAGCGATCGAGCGGAGGTTGATATCCGAACCTCGATGTCAAATGAAGGAATGATTGTGACTCACGAAGCAAGATACGCCACCGCCGATCACAAATTACTTAGGGCTCGAAAGTTGTTGTGGGAAGGATGTGTTGTTTCCTGGCTCATATCAGGGACAAGGGAGCCGAAGAACTAAAACTTAACGATACCCCCGTGATCGGAGTATACCCTGAAGTCTTCCTCGAAGACTTGCCGGCGTAATCTCCTAGACGACAAGTCGAATTTCGGCTTCAATTTGATTCTAGGCGCCGCGCCTGTAGCTAGGTCACTTTATAGACTTGAACCACCTGAGAGGCAGGAATTGTCAACACAACTTCAAGAGTTGCTAGACAAAGGATTCATCAGACCAAGCTTCTCACCTTGGGGAGCTCCGGTCCTGTTTGTTAAGAAGAAAGACGGTAGTTTTCATATGTGCATCGACTACCGGGAGTTGAACAAGTTGACTATCAAGAATAGGTATCCCTGCCGAGGATCGATGACTTATTCGATCAACTGCAAGGTTCAAAGCTTTTACTCAAAGATCGATTTACGATCTGGATACCATCAGATAAGGATACAAGAGGAAAGTATCCCGAAGACAGCCTTCAGAACTCGTTATAGACACTACGAGTTCCTAGTTATGCCGTTTGGGTTGACAAACGCACCTGCAGTCTTTATGGACTTGATGAATAGAGTTTGCAAGCCGTACTTGGACAAGTTCGTGATTGTGTTTATCGACGATATCTTGATTTATTCAAGAACAAAGGCTGAGCATGATCAGCATCTAAGAGCTATTTTGGAGCTGCTAAAGAAAGAACAGCTGTATGCTAAATTCTCTAAGTGCGAATTTTGGCTACGTGAAGTCCAATTTCTTGGACATGTGGTAAATGGAGACGGAATCCACGTGGATCCAACCAAGATCGAAGTGATTAAGAATTGGGAAACGCCAAAGACGCCAACCGAGATTCGACAATTCTTGGGTTTGGCTGGCTACTATCGAAGGTTCATTGAAGATTTTTCAAAAATCGCTCAACCTTTGACGCTCCTCACGCAGAAAGATAAGAAGTTTGATTGGGGAATCAAACAGGAAGAAGCGTTCCAAATATTGAAGGATAAGCTCTGCAATGCGCCAATCTTAGCACTACCGGAAGGTACATATGATTTTGTGGTATACTGTGACTCCTCACGTCAAGGATTGGGTTGTGTGTTGATGCAACGCCAAAAGGCTATTGCTTACGCATCGCATCAACTGAAAGTGCACGAGAAGAACTATACCACACATGATTTGGAACTTGGCGCAGTGGCATTTGCATTAAAGATCTGGAGACACTACCTTTATGGTACAAAGTGTACAGTCTTTACAGATCACAAGAGCCTACAACACATATTCAACCAGAAGGAGCTGAATATGAGGCAGAGACGATGGGTTGAGTTGCTGAACGATTACGACTGCAAGATAAAGTATCATCCAGGGAAGGCGAATGTGGTCGCCGATGCCCTAAGTTGAAAGGAGAGAATCAAGCCCATAAGGGTTAGGGCTTTAGAAATGATTATCCGAACCGATCTTTCCTTACGCATTCGTGCCGCGCAGAAAGAAGCTCTCAAGGAAGGAAACCTTGAAGAAGAATATCTCCATGGGATGGAGAAACTACTGGTACCAAACGAGGAAGGAACGTTATGTTTTGAGAAAAGGATTTGGGTTCCTTTGTTTGGAGGTTTAAGGAAGGTTATTTTTTATGAAGCTCACAAGTCGCGGTACTCTATCCACCCTAGAGCGGATAAGATGTACCAAGATCTCATAGATTATTATTGGTGGCCTAGGATGAAAGGCGATGTTGCTGTTTATGTGAGCAAATGTCTAACGTGCGCTAAGGTTAAAGTCGAATACCAGAAACCTTCAGGACTTCTGCAACAACCTGAGATTCCCAAGTGGAAATGGGAACAAATCTCAATGGATTTTATTACAAAGTTGCCAAGAACGCTAAGAGGCCATGACACTATTTGGGTAATAGTGGACCGATTAACAAAGTCAGCACACTTCTTACCTATCAGAGAGAAGGATAATACGAGCAAATTGGCTGAAATTTACATGAGAGAGATCGTCGCACGTCATGGAGTACCTCTCTCAATCATCTCTGATAGAGACGGAAGGTTTGTGTCAAGGATATGGCAATCCTTCCAAGAAGCTTTTGGCTCACAATTGAATCTGAGCACTGCGTTTCATCCGCAAACTGACGGTCAAAGCGAGCGAACGATACAGACTTTGGAAGACATGCTGAGAGCGTGTGTTATGGATTTGGGCGGTAGCTAGGACAAGCATTTGCCTTTGGTCGAATTTTCCTACAACAACAGCTACCACACCAGTATTGGTGTCGCGCCATTTGAAGCCCTTTACGGACGCAAGTGCCGATCACCCCTATGCTGGGCTGACGCAGGTGATAGGCAGCTTGCTGGTCCCGAAATCGTCCAAGAAACGACAGACAAGATTGCGCAGATTCTTAAACGCATCGAAGCAGCTCGCCACAGACAGAAGGCCTATGCGGATCCAAACCGAAAACACGTGGAATTTCAAGTGGGAGAAATGGTTTTATTGAAAGTTTCACCCTGGAAGGGTGTGGCACGCTTCGGAAAGCGTGGGAAGTTAAATCCGCGCTACATTGGTCCTTTCAGGATTTTGGAAAGGATAGGACTAGTAGCATACAAGTTGGATTTACCTGCTGAACTGAATGGTGTTCACGATACATTTCATGTATCCAACCTGAAGAAAAGTCCAACTCAAGATGACATTGCCATTCCCATCGACGAGATTCATGTTGACGACACGCTCCATTTCGTTGAAGAACCGGTTGAGGTTACGGATTGGAAGGAAAACAAGACCCGCCGGAGCAGTGTCAAGCTCGTCAAAGTTCGTTGGAATGCCAGACATGGTCCTGATTACACCTGGGAGCGTGAGGACCGGATGAAAGAGAAATACCCCCACCTATTTTCCTAAGAACCCTGCATCTACTAGCAGAACTTAAAATTTCGGGACGAAATTTTTCTAACGGGGGGAGAATGTGACAACCCTCACTAAACCAGGTATCCGTACGACTTAATTAATAATTAATTAATGCTTAATTACTGTGCTTGTTTGAAATTACTGATGAACTGCTACTTGATTTCTGATACATGCATATACCTGCATCATACTTTAGTTACCGTCACTACATTATTTACATGTTGAACCTTAGTGACAAACATGATGCACAAAAAGCACAGTAGCACTATAACGGATAACCTATTGAACATGCTGATAAAGCCAGCATCAGGCAGACACTGCCTCTAAGGCCTGTATGAGCCAGAAATATTTTGCTACACTAGTGGTGAGTGTAGGGATACAAGGGTTGTAGAACTGCGTCTCTAGGAATAAGTTACAATGACTGGATGTGCCTAAAACGTACTCTAAGTACAAAATTCAGCACTTTACATAATAATTCAGCTTTTAGCTAACTAATAAAGTGCCAAAACATGAGAAAAATATTACTAGACACTTTCCAAAGTGTCAGAAATGAGTTATGTCACTAAAAAGGGTATTAACGACACTTTAAAGCTTTGTTAAGCACTTTAACGGATTACCATCCAACCGAACAACCGGACTTTACCCGGAACATGAAAATATTGTCATTTTCATTGTTTAACATTATTTTTCTTTTTCTGAGCCAGTTAGGGTCCCTGAATACCCTAACACCCGCTTTAAAGCACTACACACCACTAACCGGGTTAATCCCTAAACTTAACTAGATTAACCTAACTAATGTCTAACTACTAGTTGGATTTGAACTAGACCCCCCCCCCCTTAACCAAACCGTCCCCATGAGGGGGACATACCTTGTCCATGTGTGATTATTTTAATCAACCATGTTTAGTAACTAGAATACATATAAACCTTTGGTTAATACTCATGCTAATTATCTATAAGTTACCACCATAACCCAACATAACATTTCATCTCACAACTCACAACAACACTTCCTCTCTCTCCCTAGAAAGCTCACGGCCGAACACCCCCTTGAACACACCACCACCTTTCGATTTTGATCATCACTTTCCAAGCTCATACAAGTGATAAGGATCCCGCATAAGGAGTCTTGGTGCAATCGGAAGGCGAAGGACCTCGTTATCTTGCTTTTAACCACGCGTTTTTCGTCTAGATTCTTCCCTAGCCTCGAGCTAGTGGTATGTTACTTAAATCACCTACTCGAACTATTTTGAAGTGGTTAATACGATGTGTAACGGTTAAAACTCGAAATCTTACAAGATGATGCTTTAAAGTTTACTAAAATCACTTAAAAAGATGGTTAAAAGCTTATAAGTTGTGTAAATGTTGTAGTAATCAAATTGTGTGATTATTTGGACCCGATCTATGTTGTGGTAGCTCGGATCATCATTTAACCCGGTTTAGTCATGTTCTTGGATCATGACATAAGGTTATTTTGGAAGAAACAAGGGTTAAAAGATGAAACTCTACCACACCCGAATCATGAACTTGTGTAAAAGCGTTTTAACTTGTGAACAAGTGTTTAAAACTAGTAGATCTATGTATCTACAAGCGGTATTTTCAAAGAACCAAGTAACAAAGAAATCATGTTTTCTAAAGACGGATATTACACTAACAAAAATGATTTTTAGAACACACAAGTGTGTAAACACTTGTGTAACACAAAGTTTCGACAAAATAACTATTTTTGTAAAAGTTGACAAGAAGTTGTAAAGACGAAACTTCTCTAAAAACAAGGTTTTTACGAAACCGGATTGATTTATATAAAGATCCGCTAAAAGTAATGGGATTTACTTCATAATATTAGAAAACCACAAGTTCATGTAATTTTTGCGATCTACATATATACTGACTAGTTGATGCGTTGAATATTGTTTTGATTGAATGATAAAAATGGTTGGTTTGATTTATAAAAGAAAATGATACGCTTGAAAGCGTGGCCACCTCCAGTTACAGAGGAAACTCTGGCGAAATTTTCCCAAAAACCTAACACTTAGAAATATTTTCACCATAAGTGTTAGAAATACTTTTCGACATGTTTTCAAAATATAAGTTTCGCCACGACTATATTTACAAAACATCGGAGGTGGGATTTCACAAAATAAAACGTGATACATATATATATTTAGTATATATTTTTCACAACGTCACTTGATATGTGTTTATGATTATTTTGTGAAAATACTAGTATTATTTTTAGGGTAAAAATAATACTATCGAATGTTAACGAATCCAAAATAATACGAGCGCTTTCACGATAAATATGTAGGTTACACCGGTAATTATTATTACCACTCGATCGTTTAAACGTAACTTACGCAATTTAAAGAAGTATTCATGAACGCGTATTTTTGTTAAAGTATTATTTTGGGAAAGATTTATGTATAATAGAAAATATAATATTTTTGAGAAGAATATTTATATTTGGAGCTAGAAATAAAATATGTTATAAGTGAGACTTAATAATATATTTCGAAATTATACGAACACACATGTATTCAATCCCCCATCCTTGGGAAGGAAAATGACTACCAAGTATATACAGAATATAAACACGAAATAGTTGTCTAACTATTTCCCAAAAACTTAAACCATAAAGCTAAGGCACGGCCGTCCGTCTAATAGAATTAGTACGTGTAGGTCGTCACACAGCTGCTTGATTTGGAGGCATACTTGGTAGAGACGCACCACTGTGAGTTCATGTCCCCCCTTTTCTCTTAACTATTTTCAGTTTTCTAACTACGGGGGTGAAATACATGTTACTATGATTTACGAAAGGTTTATACTAAACATACCGGTTTTTACAAAAACAAATGCTTATTTTCGAAATGTAAATGATATTTGGCCAGGGTGACCAGGAATCTGGTCAGGGTGACCAGGGATTTATATTTTTATACATGATATGGTGTGAGTGGGTAGGCGGGAACTGGAGGCCATTAATCCTCATTGTAGGACCGAGGGACGTAAGCGGTAGATGGGATCTATCTGGGTGTAGCGAGCCCAACTCTAGGCCCAACAGAACGGACCTCAGGGAGGCCCAACAGAACGGACCTTGGAGTGACTTTGTACCCAACGCTAAATCTGCTAGGTTTGAGTCTTCCTACTTGCACTTCACACATATCAATGGCTTTGCAAACCGTTGGTGATCTCTTTTTCCTTATTTGCTACATACCAGGAATTTTCATACGAACAGACATTTTTACAAAAGGTTTTACTTACTCACTTACACATGAACTCGCTCAACATTATTGTTGATTTTTCAACTTACATGTATTTCAGGAAATTAACAGATCTGGCGCGGTATGGCACGTTTTCCCGCTGCACTAGTTACGAGGTCATCCGGGTTTAGGGAATGTGGCTCTTTCCTGGACAAGTCACAGCCCTTAAACTATGCTTATGTTATGTTGTTAAACAATGTTTATGTCGTTAGGATGTGTTTCCGTCAAGACAATGTTATTGCATTTGGTTTTTAAAAGTTAATCGAATGGATGATCTTGCATGGTTTTTATTTCATATAGCTTTGTTATGGTTAAGCTATGGTATTAAGAAGTCACACCAAATTAACCACGCTTCCGCAAAGCCAGGGTGTGACACTGTGAAGAAGTACCTTCACTCTTAGGTGAATCAGATAACTGACGATTCATGTCTGATGATCCTTGATCACTCATACTGTAAACTATCAAATAGTCAAATAACACATAACAAATAAATACAGTTATGCACGTATTTATGTAATTTATTTCCTAGCACAAAATTTAAGTGTCAGCAGAACACTTCTTTGGCTCAGACCAGTGGCTAGGCTCTGATACCACCTTCTGTCGCAACCCCCGATCCCTGATTCCCGGGAACGGGCGGACGCGATCTCAGAGTTTCGGTGGTATCAATTATTTAATCTTGCAACGGAATTTACATCAGGACCGTAGTTAGGAAATACTTATCAGAGTAAAACCACCTCATTTAATATTAATAATCACATGGGTAAAACCCACGTTTCTTATTACAATACATTTATAGGGATAAACCCTATTTTATTAAATTTTAAAACATCGTTTATTTGGTAACTTTTATAGCCACATTTTCCCAAGCCTTCAGTGCTCTCCAGCTGGCTTTTTACTAATTGGCTGTCACATTGGGTTACCTGAAACGTGTTTTAAAAACATTTGTCAGTCGGAAAAACTGGTGAGTGAATCCCAGTTTAATCAAGTTTAAATAAAAAGTCACAGTGAACAGTATTGAGAGCGATCACATTGTTTATGTCTACACAATTACTCCATCTAGTACTGTCAATCCACTGACTTGTGGGTCATATTACACATTGGCTAACTCATTGTCCAATGGTAACGTACTGTCATCCTCGACTTACTACTCACAGTGTAGTAAATTTTGTATACAAAACCCCAACATACCGGCAGTAATTGAAGAACTACAAAGACTCAATCACTGCTAAATTTCATAGTAAAATATTGAAGGTTTGGTAAAACATTACCAAAAAGTTATCAAAAAGAGGATAAACTCACATTGCTATCTTAGACTTCGCGTAAGGGTTTCCTGGATATAATCTATAATTTATACAAATGTACATTGGTTAGTATCATAACCCTTTGAAAATATTAATGATACCCTCCCCAAGACGGCATTCCAACAACCACGTCGGGCAGAACCACGACAGTTGTTACGGAACCCTAAATCAATCGGGCATCGTAACTATTACAAAACGGGGGTTATAATACTTACAACTGAGCAGAACCTCGCTAATTAGGGGTATAATACCTGACTATAATGCCTCTAATTCAGAAAGTGAGATTGAGAATTGAGAAATGAACGACGAAAAGTGAAACCCGATGGCCTTCTTATATAGTGCTGAAACTTGGTTTCCACGCGGCCCGCGTAAGGGAAGACATAGGGCTACGCGGCCCGCGTTGACTCCGGTCAACTGCGTAGCTTAGCTGGGTCATCAACTAGCTTGTCCGGGTGTTGGGCCACGTGGCCGCACCGGGCTGCGCCACACTTTAGGACACTCGCGGCCCGCATAAACTAATGGGGTGGTCTCACGCGGCCCGCCTGAACTTAAGAAATCAGACGAATCAGGTCTAGACCTTCATACCGCCCGCATGAAAGCTTGGGGTGGGTCTACGCGGCCCGCCTCAGCTTAATATTCATTGTTTTTAATTTATTTTAAATACTATAACATAATTTGGGATCGGTTTTCACATACGGGGTGTATTTCAAGACATATAAGGGTATTCTAAGATATAATAGGGTGTCAGAAATATTATGGGGGCGATGGTTTTACCGAGGGTTGTAACATTTAAACATATTGACACTTTCAACCCCTTAAACTTTCAAAGTTGTGCGTATTAGACGGCCAATACTTGGCATTTCTGAGAGTATAATCAAATATCATGAAACTCTCGGTTTGTTAAAAGGTCACTCAGAGGTAAGAATTAACATGTTGACGCTTTTAACCCTTCGACGCGCAAACTTTCTATCACTTATGCAAACGGCCATCCTTGATCAACAAGTGGCCCATTTGTGAATATGATTACCATGTAATGTTATTCAGAGGCTTATAATAAGCATGTTAACATTTCCAGTCCTTCTATAATCAAAGTTTTTGATCTTTCGCAAAAAAATTAGTCCCTTAATTTCAATGTTTTGACTTTATTAAGGTTTATTACACGTGTCAATACATTATTGGACGTGATTTTCCGAGGTGTTACATCCTCACCCCCTTAAAAGAAATCTCGACCTCGAGATTTGCTAAAGTAATTGAAGTACTTTCTGATGTATCATGGACTTAACCTCCATAGCATATTTGGGCCTCTAAGGGCATCTCAGTCGACCTATACGATAGTTACATACTCCTTTTCGGAGCTTCTTAACCTGTCGATCCTTAATCTATACAGGTTTCCCATCAACCCATAAATTTTCATTGGTCTGCATATCATTCTGTGATAATGCTCCTTGTCTTATCGGCGGAACATATCCTTAAATCACTAGTGTGGGATACATTGATTTCCATCAAGCTCCTCAGGTAAGTTTTAGCTTATAGGTTACCAATCTTGATATATTCGATTTCCTCGAATGATTCTATATACCAGAGCTTAACTAGCCCGTTGTATTAAATTTTCAGCACACCCTTCCAAGGTGATACTTTCGGTTGAATCTTATTCCTTAACAAGAACTTAAGAGGTTTGCGACTTTCATCAATTATTGACTTCCCGCCGATTACTGGCAGTTTCCAGGCGATCATAAGTTTATATGATCTCATCCGTCGTTTCCAAGGTAATCCTTCAGATCCGGATAATTGGATTTACCAAAATTCTGTCCATTAAACGGATTCTTGACATTCCATCTATACAAGGTCTCCAAAGGAGCAGCCTTGATACTTACATAACAACTATTAGTTATAGAAAAGCTCATTTAAGGTGAGATGATTATTCCAACCACTACTTAAACCAATCTTAAGGAATAACTAATCCTTACAGTTAGTCGGACAAGTCGACGATCCTGGGCAGCTGATGGCGATTCTTAATTGTTGCCTAAATAAGGTTGCGGTAATCAATGCATAAGCAAAATGAACCATCTTTCTTAATTAATAATACCGAAACTCTCAGAATTTGAATCAGGCTTTAAGAACCTTTATCTTAAAATTCATCTAATTAGGGTTCCGATTCTTCCAATAATGATGGTACTAATTGTCATGGAGTTTTCACAATAATACAGCCCTATGCGGGATGTAAATCTTAACTCTACTTGCCTTTAGAGGTAAACGGGGTACTTCTTTGGAGAAGATAGTCAAGACGCAAGGAGATTACAGAGATTTCCCAAATCTCAAGCCCCTGGTTCTACTATCATTGCCTGTATCAGATAAATGACACATTTTCTTTATGAGTCCACGGATTCCTTAATCAGAGACACTTACTTGGACAATCCTACATTAGATATCTTCTTTGAACACCATTAGTCGACTCTAGTACCATATGACCATTGGGATATCTTAGTGGTTCCATGCATTTAACCTCCATACTGATCAGGCATGGAAGCAATCTATGGAACACATTAAGATACACCACTCTTCATATGGCGCTTTTATCATACAGTCTGGTATTCGCAGTCGATAGAAATCAATGAGATAATAAAATAAAATAACATAGGTTGTCATACTCGATCTGGAGGAAGAGTACTTTAGATTTTTGTGAATGAAGATTATTTTATGAAAATAGAAGGAAAGGTCTCTATGATTTCTTCGGCAAGTTTTATCTTATGCTTAATATCTCAAGTTCTTATGGGATAATTCTAAAAGTTTGCTAAGCTTATGGTCTATGAAAGACTCAATAGCACCTGAATCCAAACGTAACTCTTAGCAATAAAATCACAATAAGGGATTTATCTGGTGTCATTATTGATACGAACTGCCTCTAACATTCATCAGTAGGGTTTAGCGCCCTCGTTCTTAATCCTTCTATACTTAGCTGTAAAATCTTTGACAGTTTTAGGGCAGTCTCAGCTTTGACTGGTTTATTTCTTAATCTATATAACGCGAGTAGCAGAGATAGATCCATAATGGATTTATATGAAGCATGCTTTTAAAACCCTAATGTGCCCTCTTATTACCGATGCTAAACCACCAATAATTAATGCATTAAGCTTAGATTTTTGGGTTAACCGAATAGGGCACTATCTCAGATAATAATTAAAGTTTGTAACATTCTGTCGACAGTCTAGATCCTTCATGGTAAGAGTCAGAAAATTCTTATTCCACCTTTTCCATTTCGTGTCGCAATCAATCGGTTTTTCTGATTAGTCCCTGAACTTGGACCATCCCAAATATTGTAAGAGTGTTCTTCCTGTAACTTCATTAAAGTCTTCCACCAATTAAGGGCACTGCCCTTGAATAACTGTGACACATATCACACAATGTCTTTCTCAACACAACCGCTGATGTCCATAATGGTTTTCATTTCATCCAACAATTTCATGCAATCAATGACCCCTTTTTCGCCATTGAAGTCTCTTGATTTGCAAGAGACGAAGTACTTTTAAGTATGTCCTTTAGAGGAACGGGGCTCCTTACTATATATATCATCTTATTTGGTTCATTTTTCGCATTCGAAGTGTGAACAAAGCTCTTTTTCATGATCAGAGGGAATATGATTTAGAGCTAATAGCATTCTGCTCTTTGAACCTTTTCATGAACTTTCTCATAGCCTTTCTAACAGCTGCGTCAATCATATTAACCTTGAGGTTCACATTTGTTGCATCATTAGCATTTGTCGCATCATCTGTTTCGCGACTGTTATTTGTCTCATTCAAGTTTGCCATACTTGAAGCTTGGCACTAAACGCCAAAATTAAACAATTTCTTAATTGCATTTCTATAGCGAGTCATCACCCTGACGACCAAACATACATTAACCATGGTATTATTAAACCATAAAAGCTAAATAGGGTATGAACATTCCTAATGAATGTTATTTGAATGTATATCAATTATATTCAGCCTAGGTCACAAAAGGACCATCAATGGTCTTTAGGGTTTGGACCGAGTCCATTACCCTTTTGACAGGTGATCAAAATGTCACAACTGTTTTTGTCACAAAGACGATTATGAATAGCTCAAAGGCTAGCCTTTCATGACTTTTATTATATATATATATATATACATATATGGCATAAAAGCCTGTCGTGAGGGCGTAAAAGGTATGGCATAAAGCCTAGTCATGAAGGACATAAATGATTATACGGCACGAAGGCTTCGTCGCAAAGGACATTTAGATATGGCACTAAGGCCTGTCACGGAGGACGTTTACTAACTCTGGCACAAAAGGCCTGTCACTAGGAATGTTAACGTTTAATATGTTAACTTGAATGACAATTTACAGCACACTAGCTTGTCATAGATGACTTCAAACGTAACTCATTGATTTGTCATCAAGGACATTAGTTTATAAGCCGCAATCTTATTGGATTAGGGGCTTCCAGGTTTGAACACAGTTCTTCACCTTTGGACATGGAGTCATAGACTACAACTGTATTTGTCTCTAAAGACGACTTATTTGGCACAAAGGTAAACCAATTGACATCACTAATGGATGTTCATATACTATCATTGCATTTGATGATATTAGTCATGATCACACTGATCGTATAGACTGTTAGGGTTGGGTATAACCCACTGCCTTGTACAGGGAATCATGAAGACCACCACTAACTTTGTCTTATCAACAATAGAATAAGGTATAGCCCGTAGGCATTTCATCACGAGAGATGTTAATATTATGATCATCATACTGATGATACTAGTCAGGATCGCAATGATCATATAGACTATGGGATTTGAGCATAGCTCACCCCCTTGGGCAAGGAATCACAAAAGATTACAATTGCCTTGTCTCAATTGGATAATATAATATAGCCCTTAGGCAAAACATCATTAAGGATGTTAAATTTTAATCATCATACCGATGATTTTAGTCATGATCGCATTGATCATATAGACTATTAGGCTTGAGCACAGCTCACTACCTTAAACAGGGGATCGTAAAGATCACAATGTCTTTGTCACAAACGGACAGTAGAATATGGCCCGTAGGCAAAACATCACTAATGGATGTTTATAATAGTTTCATCATATTGGATGATATAAGTCATGATTGCATTAATCATATTGACTATTTGGCTTGAGCATAGCTCACCACCTTAGACAAGGAATCATAAAGATCACAATGTCAATGTCTCAAATGGACAATATATTATAGCCCATAGGCAAAACATCACTAAAGGATATCAAATAACATGATCATTGTATTAGATGATATTAGTCATGATCGCATTGATCATATAGACTATTATGTTGGGACATAGTCCAACATTTTTAGACAGGGAGTCGTAGACCACAACTGTCGTTGTCTTTATTAGACAACATGTATAGCCCGTAGGCCACTTCACCATTAATGGATGTTTATGGTATGATCATCACATTGACGATATTTGCCATGATCTACTCTGATCATATAGGCTTTAAGGCTTTGACGTAATCCAATGCCTTGACGGCTGGTGTGGTTTCTCACGCCACACTGCCAGGAGTGTTAACATGTTCTCAGATGTTAACAAAGATTAATTATCTTAAGAGGGTTTTACCATCATAGCCATGTTCATAGACGTATAGGCTAGGTTATACCATTAAGAGGATCTTTTGAAAATTTTCGGCTGATCGATAAAGTTCGAGTAAAATTCAGAACTATAGTTGGATAAAGGACGAAATGAATACCTATATAAAATTTTCTAAGCTTCCAATAAATCATTAGGAAATTTACCATAGTGCCTCAAATAGGACTTTTAATATCATACTTGTCCATAGAGGACTAAAAAGGAAATTATAGGTCCGTATAGGGACTATAAAATATCATATGTCCGTATGGGGACTGTATTAAAACAGACTGCCCATGAAAGGACTATTTAGAAATAATATATCCCAAAGGGATTTTAATGAAATAACATGTCCATGAAAGGACTATTTTGAAGTATGATGTCCTCGAAGGGACTATTATTGAAATAAAATGTCCTCGAAAGGACTATATAGAAAGATAATGTCCTCAAAGGGATTCTTAATAGATAAACGTATATATATATATATATATATATATGAAGTTTTGTTAAAAGAGGCAAGTCTACAAGGACTATGATGAAATAATATGTCCACAAAGGACTACAATAATCAAATGCCCAAACAGGGACTTAAATGAAAAGAAGTATAATGGAAGGAGGGTCTTCTAATGTCTTCTTTCCTTTATTCTGATTGTTTCTTCATCTTTATTTGCCATACGCAGTAGCGTCTCTGAAGATTTTAGTGAATAATAATATTTCAAATCAGGATCCATTGCAGGAGTAGAATCCAAGGTTTCAATGATTAAAGGAATGACATGGATTATAGATTAGGTTTTGACTAGTATAGTCTATGTTTGAAATTCCGAAATTCGGAGGTAAGAAATAGGGTTTAATGACATCCACATGTATCATCTTCAATATGGGAGCCTCAGGGACCTTCTGGTATGAACTCCGTAGTTTGGATAAGGGTTTAAACAAGTTTGATTTTGGGAATAGGTTCACAAAGGTCCTTTCCTCCCTCTTTGTTGCACGCTTATCCTAGCCACGGTATGAGGCTTGGCATTTCTAGGCTTTGGATGTGGAGAATTTCCATCAACAGCTCCCGTGCCTGGCGACATATTTAAAATACATAAAATCGAAAGCAATATTTTACAGAATAGGGATGAGAGTATTCCTATGTTAAGTCTAGACTCAGAAGGTCTGAGGAGTGTCCTACGGTGTCATTTGAGATTATACACTAAAGGCTGGTGTTTAATTCACTCAAACGTTGGCTCTGATACCAACCTGTCACACCCCGATATTTCCACGTATTACCGGTGGGCCTGGTGGGGAATATCGTGAAGTACTTGATATCATCATAGTCAAATTATCACAGTTTAAATGCACAGCAGAAGCAAAAGATAAATATCATTACAAACCGAATGAAAGTAATATCATTTATTACAAGAACGGTTGCAAAGGATCCACAGGCGGATCAAAGTTAACAAAAGATCAATGTTCAACAGATTTCTAAGCATCTAAGCTTGCAAGACTCTTTATTGATGCTAGGAGTAGCCAGCCTATTCCGTTTAGTACCTGCACTTAGCCTTTTTGGAAAATACGTCAGTTTACACTGATAAATACAATTAACCGACTCATTTTGAAAATGTTTATGAAAATTTATTTGAATGCACATGGCACAAAATAATCTTTTATAATTTGGGATAATTATTTATATATAAACTTGTTAAAGAATTACATGTTTATTATGCGTTCAGTAGTCCGGGTTCAAAACCGGGTTAAAGATTAATAGACACACCACATGATATAGTCCCGCGACGAGTTATTCTCGAACGGTGGTTATATCTTGTTATATTCACAATGGCAGGTGTATGCCTACACCCCGTGCATTAGGTCGTGGCCATTTCAATGAATAATGCCAAGGATATCCGGGACATGGTCATTAACCCCCCAAAGGCTTAGAATAAACAAAACAGATTAAACGGGTCATCTCAATAAATTAACCTTCATACGATTAAAAATTCAATGCCCGACCAAGCGGTATTTTATATACCGTACCCCAAGCCCGTATAAGGGAAAATAAGTTAAAAGTATTTACCTGAGCTAAATATAAATTCAATCCCAGCCGTATATCAAATCAGCAAGTACAGATAGCTTTTACTGGGCTCCTAATCTGGAACAAAGGTTTTAATAACCTATTAGAGTCCTAACGGGTTTTAATTAAGTTTAAACTTAGACCGGTTAGTCCTAAAGAAAGGTATACGGTTTAAAACGCATGATTAAGCGAAGACCGGAATAGAGTGTGATTTAGACCCGACAAGTTTGAAGACTTGTATAATATGGGTAATCTAAACACATTCTAGATTTTGAGATCCAAATGATAAGGTTTGACCCGTTTTGGTCAATTTATGCAAACTAGTCACATAAACCGTACTGAACGCGAAAAATGCATAACGGGTAACCAAATGAGTCATGAACAGGTTTTCTAAGTTAATATGCCTTAAATATGTTGTGATATCAGTAGGATACCTTCCATTATGCCCAAAATGGATTTAAACTCAAATTATGCCCCGTAGGGGTATTTTGGTCATTTTAAAGGTTATAAAAGAGTTTAAATACTAATCTGAGTTTCAGGTCTGATATAATCAGTAAAAATATTTATTTCTATAAGTCATAACAGTAGGGTATTGAATATATGTGAAATTTATCTTTTATAACCAAACTATGCACCGTAGGGGCATTTTGGTAATTTCACATAAGCTTTAAAGGTCAAATCTGGAAATCTGAGTTTAAAACTTTGACTTGCTGTTTAATTATAAAAATTTACTTAAAACATCAGTAGGTATTAAGTTTTATATGCCAAAAATAGTTTTAACCCATACTATGCGCTTAAAACGCGTAAAAGTCGGTTTTAAGCGATTTTCGGGTTTAAATAGGAAATCTGAGTTTTTGATCAGTAGCAAAAAGTTTGGTATCAAAATATTATGTAAAAACTCAATTTTTTCAAGAAAAGGGCATAACCGACAATTACCGATTTAAAGGAAGAACCCTATGTTATGCTCAGCTTAAAAATAAATAAAAATCTTCAAAAATCCCAAAATATTATATTACATCAGTGGGTAAAAGGTTTGGTGTCAAAAATTGGGTTTAGATAGGCTTTATGCTAATTACACCGTTTAATTAATAAAAAGCTTTCTAATTACGCTATTGAGCATAACTCTTAATCTAGACCTCAAACTGATGTCAAATTTTTAGGACAAGTTTATAAATCAGTAACAAAGGTTTTTGTCCTCTCACATTTTCAAAAGTCTCATTTTAAGGTCAAAAGAGCATAATGGTCAACATTTAGGCATATAACGGAAATATGCAAATGAACTAGGATTTCTAAGGAACCAAGTTGTATAACCTCAGAGGGTTATACTAACCTATAACATGGTCCTAAAGGAATCCTAAGGTATACCTAAACTAAGCTAAATCGGGTCAGAACTGAAAGTCAAAGCAAAAGTCAACTTTTGCGACTTTCGGTTGCGAACCGAGCCTAAACTCAGAATTGTCAGGTTGAACATGCTTAAACATGTTCTTATATTAATTACCAAGTTATTTAAGTGTTAAAACATGTTCCATAACTTCTGTATTATCAGTTATGAATTTACTAGTAAAAACTGACTCGTTTGACTCTTTATTAAGAAGTTTGACCCGACAATTGACCGAGTAAGCGTGGTAATTAGGAGGTGCCCTTTTGAGGGTTTAACACCTACCTAATTACGGTCACGTAGCCATGTTCATTGAGAACAATGACTCAACCGTTTAAAAGTCAAAGCGTTTATCGAAAACGCTTGACTTTTCGGCTATAAACGCTAAATAGAACAAACTAGTCACGAAAGGACACTTACAACGGGTCCAATGGACTGAATGAAGGTTCCTAAAAGCTCAGGATCCTCCTTGAATCAAAGATAAAGCAGAATTTGGATGAATGGTGTGAAAGAACAAATGAAAACCCATCTCTATTTATAGTTTTCGGGATTGCACGAGATCGTGACAAGTGTCGGGAGGTTATAACCAGATTAAGACAGGTGTAATACCATCTTATAAAAAAGTTGGCAGCCCCTAGAGTCGGATATGTGAGTATGGCAGCTAGTTTTAACAAAAACCAGCAGCAAAAACAAGTTTCTGCAGACCTGGGGACCTCACGCCCCGCGTAGGACTAGTCTGCAGCCTACGCGGCCCGCCTAAGATCAGCAGCAACTTTCAATTATCACAGAACAGCCCCCTGCACTTGTTATTTACCATTCCTGACATAATTAAAGCCTGTTAACTTCATTTCAAGGCTCCACTATGATGCCTAAACATAGGGGACATGAAACATGCCCAAAAATATGCCGGATGGCGGTTCGTTTGGTCGTACGGTCACGTTGTTCGGCTAATTACGACGAAACACGAACGGACGCGAAAAACGATCCAAATTACGCGACGAATGGAATTTTATCATGCTGATCACTAAAATAAAATATTTTAATGATTACATAAATTTTTGGATGTCCGGATATATTCAGAATGCAAGATATGCGCGAAAATGCAAACTTGTGCACTTTTAGACACTTTTAGTACCTGCTTGACTTAAAAGTTTATTTTTGCGCACCAAAGACCTCTAAGCCTATATCTAAGCTATACAAAGGATATGTAGGGCATGTTTAACTTATGATCATATTCCGAAAGGTTTGATACCCTACGAATAGGTATACTTTTACAGTTTGACGCAAATAGTCCTTTAATCGCACAAAGTAGCACGAAATGTTGTTTAATGATATCCAAGCCTTCCATGGCCCATAATGGATATTCCCAAGCATGTGTTTAAATATTACTACGCTCTTGTTCTCTTAAATGGTCACCAAAAGGCGTAGATTCAAAAGTTGACGCTTTAGGTCCCTCTAATGCGCAAACTTGCGCATATTATCGTTTAGTAGCATCGAAACTTTATCTAATCCATATTAGGCATTCTTGAGAGCATTATAAAACATCACTATGCTCTGGGTTCGTTAAAAGGTCATTCAGATGTATATTTAAACATATTGACACTTTCAACCCCTTAAACTTTCAAAGTTGCGCGTAACGTCACTTAAAGGCATAAAAACCTTAGACGGCCAATACTTGGCATTTCCGAGAGTATAATCAAATATCATGAAACTCTTGGTTTGTTAAAAGGTCACTCAGAGGTAAGAATTAACATGTTGACGCTTTTAACCCTTCGACTCGCAAACTTTCGATCACTTATGCTGTCACACCCCAACCGATGGCGGAATCATCGGGGCGCGACACTAGGCGAATCAGATTGCTCGATAGAATCCATAACAACTATATTGCGATAATATTTAATACATTCTTTATCCCATACTAACAAATAATACAATCACATAAGTTATCACAGATTTCTTGCCCTCTCGAACAATACAAATCCGACAACCCAGATTTTAGTTGAGTTTCTAGACTTCCTAGCTTGATTTAATATAGCCTGCGATCTAACCTACAACATACGTTAAAATATTTGTCAATACAAAAGTATTGGCGAGTATACAGGTTTGATATGTATAGCTTAATAGATAAAAGTGTAGCGAATTTCCACATGCATAAACGTAACACACGACATATATACTCACAAAGCTGATACTACCAACTAAGTCTTCGATGATCGAATATGCGATGGCAAACTAGACCCCGTCGGGCGCAATAGTACTATACAAGTCATGGTGGGACGTCGCGAGTATAAGCCCTAGCACATATGCAACTAGCATCACGTATATCTATGCATAACAGTTATTCGCAAGTGATAATTCGATTGATTGAATAATTCGTTTGATAAGTTCGATTTGCTGGAAACGTATGTCACACCCCAAATCACGATTAAAAAGGGTTCAAGTATACTCACAGTGTGTATTTAGCGGGGACGCAACTTGATTTGGTCGGTTGCGAGTACGTCTGCGTTAATCATTGAAGAATAGAGTAAACGATGTACGGTTAAGCGAGAATAACCTTGAAAAGTCATTTATTTGGTCGGATGGTGATCATCCGTCCGGTTGACATGTTGTCCGCCCGGATGACATGTTGTCCGTCCGGATGACATGTTGTCCGTCCGGATGACATGTGATCCGTACGAATGACACGTCTGTTTCGCATTCTGAACACTGTTTTTGAGTGTTTATTGGAAGGAATAGGTGCGGAGTTACCGGGACAGTGTAATTTCGCACTAACACTTGAAATTCCATCAGTTCCGACCCGCTCTAACGGCCGGGAATCACCCCGCCCCATCAAAATTGGCCGTTCTTGACGGTTTCTCCAGTTTAGCTCGAAATCGCACAGTTCCTTGGTTGAATACATAGGTTTAGGTGAGATTCGTTACCAAAACATGTGGAAATCACTCAGATCTGAGGCGCTAATGGTGGGATGAGATCACAACTTGAAGTTCATATGAACTCTTGGTGACATCACCTTGAAACACCTCAAAATCAATAGATTTCACGGTTAAAAATTGAGTTTTAAAAGATAGAATGATGTAGAATTGAGTGTAGGTCGTAGAAGTATAAGTTTTAGGTTGAAATCTTACCGGAATCGCGAGAAATCGAGAGAAAAGGGTCCTAGAGCGTGTTTGGTCGAGTGGGAGCTGTCACATCACTGTTAGAGTGATGTGACTTGCTATTTATAGGCAACAGAGGGCTGAAGTGGATTTTTGGGTAGGATGGCCCATCTGTCCGGATGGCTATCCATCCGGATGGCCCATCCGACCGGATGGCCTTTCCGTCCGGATGGCTATCCGTCCGGATGGCCACTCCGACGCGATGGATTTCTCCGTTTTTGAGCGTTGCGATCGGCTTTGAAGTGCGTGCTTTTTATACTATTATTATATATACCTATAGATATCACTAGGGGTCGTATTTAAGTATCCTTAATCCACAGTTTTGATAATTACATCCGGTTTTTGTTTCGAGTATATGATTATTAGCGACGTTTCACGGCCATCAAGGAGGGTAGTATAGGTCCTTTCTTGATGTCATCGTGAACGTTATTGTGTTCTGTGCCACAAAGACTGACGGGGTACCATTCACTCGTATTGTCATCATCGTCACGACGACTGGAGCTATACCACTCACCCGAGAGTCCTTGTTAGCATTAGTTGTTTACGTTTCGACACATCACGGCCACCGAGGAGGGTAGAATAGGTCCTCACTCAATGTCTTCGTGAGTGTTAGTGTTTGCGATGTGGTATAGTATAGCGATATTGTATTTCGAAAATATGCGATTATCCTTCGAATAGCGATATATACGATATAGTTACATTATGATCCGAATCTCTGGTGCTAGGCGTAACGAGTATATCGAGTAGTAACAACTCACGAAAGTGCGGGTTGTTACAGTCTCCCCTACTTTAGAAAATTTCGCCCCGAAATTAATCCAATAGGTAGACTTCTGAGAGTTGATCCCACGTAAGTAGCGTTACAGCGAGTGATTTTTTGACTGCGAGTTGACAAGCGAGGGTGCTTTGAGTAAAAGAGATCGATTGCGATAGCGGGAAGGCGACGTAGAAGACAAAAATAATATCCCACAAGTTGGCATTCCACAGTACCTCGTGTTATGAAGAATTCGATGCGATTGGAATTTTAAGGAACTTGAAAGGTTTCTCATGACGTAGAATTAACTGAGTCGATCGTTAACCAACGTTACAAGAAGCGTTCGTTTTTAGATATTTAAAAGGAATTCCGGATGAAAATATTGAAAAATTTCCTTTTAACATGAGGTCAACGGAGTCGATGTTGACCAACGTTGCAAGGGAGTTAAGTTTTAAACATCTTAAGGAATTTGAAATGAAAACTGGGGTTACGAAAACTCTCCTAGGGCATGGGTTCAAGCTGAACTCGATGTCGAACCAATGTCTTAAGAAGGATTTCGTTTGGATGTTGTAAAAGCTTTAAGGAAAACTTGGACTTATGAAACTTTTCTTGGACATGGAGTTATGCTGATTCGATGTTATCTCCATGTCGTGAGAAAATTTCACTCGTCCACCGGTTTTAAATCAGAATTTTTTTTTTTTTTTATAAAAACAAGTTTTTAATAGTACAGAAAGGTAGTTGATCACCGAACCCCACTTGGCACTTTCCCATGAAAGTTTGCTAATATGTTTAAAACACTTATATATAGGAAGTACCAGCGGCGTATCCACCATGCTTTGCCCATATTACTTCTGTTTCGTGAGGCGGTGTCAGGTGTGCCGATATGACACGAATAGAACTTGCACTTACCCGGTCCAATCGATAGGAAGTCGGACCGAGTATAAGATAGAATCGAATAGGTTAAACTGGCGAGTTGAATTGTGAACGTAGCCGTAGCAGCGTGCGCGAGTAGCCTGATGACACAAAACATTTATGTGTCGTGTCTGGGTAGGCGTCGAGCGACAAGCGATAAGCGAATAGCGCGTTTTCGATTAGATTCCGTATTAAACCCACATGGCACGTTTCCACGAGAGTTTGCTAACATGGTGAAACACCACATTTAACCAGGTTAGTTTCGCCTCGTGAAGCGATGTCATGCGTACAGACTGCAGTGAATACCAAACGAGCGATAAGCGGTACGCGATACGTGAATAAGCGGTAGACTATACACGATAAGCGATAAATGATTAGGTGATTAAACGAATAATACACCACACTAGCAATGATGGCGATGATAATCGAATTACGATAGGCGGCAGTTGTTGCGTTGCAAGCGATGGAGGTATGCACGAGTTATGCGGTTCGATTTGATTGATTGCCACCACAGAGTTTACTAACATCGGACCCCGCATGGCCTTTTTCCACGAAAGCCCACTGATATGACTAAAACACCTTGCTTTAACCATATGAGCTTCATCCCGTGAAGCGAGGTCATGCGTGCTAACTATTACAGATAACGGTATAGCGATAGATTGATACACAGCAAACGATATAGATTCACATAATAAGCGATAGAGATTGCGGGATACACATGTTTGCGATTTAGTCGAGTTTTGTTTCGAATAAGCTTTACGTTACGTTGCGACGCATCACAGTTATCGAGGAGGGTAGAATAGGTCCTCACTCAACAACATCATGGGCGTTAATGTACTTGATGAGATTGATCACGACAGACTTACGACCAGTCTTGCGTCGATGCAATTGCCCTGTGGGGTAGACTCCCAGAGTCCATCGATGGGGCGGTTGCACTGCGTCTGCAGACTTTCGACAAGTCTTGCGATGATGCGGTTTAGTTGTTACGCCTTGCGATTGAGTGTAGTGTGTTGAAAATAATCACAATAGTATAATAGGTCTAATAACGTTCAACTCCACAGGCACTTTCTGCACGAAACTTCAGTAGTATGGTAAGGCACACCTTGCCTTACCCCTATTACTTAAATCTCGTGTTTCGGTGTCATACTTTGCTGAAACGCTTGTGGCACCTTAGAATTCACTACGATCTCCGTGCACTGACCCAAATAATCCCGTGTGCACCCGTGATTAATCGTTCCTTGCACGTTTATCGTACCTCGTACTAAGAGTGTAGTGAGGGTAAAACACATTATTTCGTGATATAGTATTTAGTATGTGTGTGAATCTAGTCTAAGTGCGACGATTAGAGAGCGGAAGAGAAAACGAAAACGAGAGTTAATGTTACGCATAGTGGCAACATCGAGTAATAGAGTAGGTTCAAAACTTAGAAATTAACGTCGAAAATAGTATCATTACAACTTTATCCTATGCTTGCTAGGTGTTTGATGTTGAAGACTTTTGCTGGAGCTGTTGTTGTTGTACTCAGGTTCACGGTTCGATGCGGCAGTTGCGGGTGAAATGACCGTAACGGTTGCAGTTACTACAATAGCGACAGTCAGCCCCAACTGGATGATGATAGGTGCATGAGTAACACTGGGGATGAGCTCCAGTGTAAGCTCGTTTTGGAAACACCGGAACTGTTTGAAGAGGTTTCGGTCGCAGCAGTTCGGTCGTTGATGAACTCGGGCTTGAAGTCTTTCATTTGCGGTTGGGTTTATCGGTGTCATGCGACGAGGTGTCGTTATTGGAGGATTCGTCTGAGGACTCACTAGCAGAATCCTTGACCGAGTCGTTGGAAGAACCGTCGGCAGAGTCATCAGAAGAATCGTCGGTAGATCCATCAGAGGAATCGTCAGCAGATTTGTCAGAAGACTCGTTGCTAGGATCCTCTGAAGGATTAATGTCGATCGCTTGATAAGCTTGCTTGACAGGATTCTTGGAGAAAAACCCTTCCACGAGTCGTTTGTTGTTGATTTCTACGGCTAAGCGGTAGGTTTCTTAGACGGTAGCTGGTCTTGCAGCTTCGACAAAATCACCCACACACTCAGGTAAGCCGCGAATATACTTCGAAGAATATACTTCGAAATGGCTTTCTCTGAAGTGTTGACTTGATTTGGGCAGATTATGCTAAGCTGTTTGAACCTTGCGGTGTAGCCAGCGTTATCACCTTCGACTTGCTTGATTTTCTAAAATTCGTCTTCCAATTTCTGAATCTCGTGGGGAGGACAATACTCCTTCTTCATGAGCTCTTTAAGCTCATCCCAAGAGAGAGCATAAGCTGCGGAGATCCCACATTTGTTACGTTCGGCGGTCCACCAGTCGAGTGCTCGCGATTGAAATACTCCGGTAGCGCAAGTAGTACGGAAACTATCGGGACACCCACTTTGACGAAGGGTAACTTCGATAGAGTCGAACCACTGGAGTAGTTGAGAAACACCTCCTTCACCCGTGAAGACCATCGGGTCACAGGCTCTGAAGTGTTTGTAGAGAAATGTAGATTGCGGCTCTTCTGTCTTAGCGTCTTCCGAAGTTCGAGAGTTGATAAGAGAGTGCACTCGTGCGGCAATTTGAGGAATGACTTTGACCACTTCCCTGGTCACAAGTGAAGCAATCCTCTTTTCGCCCCTTCGTTTGGCTCGTCTCTTTGCTAACATTCTTGAAGTAGAGTTGTTGGAAGGCATCTAGACAGGAAGAGACTTGGAATGAGATTCGATCATAATGATTTTTGAGTTTTGCGATGTGATTGAGCGCGTTCAAAACTTGATGCGATAGTATATTAGTATGCGAATCACATAGGAGCACATAGGAAACACGAAATTCCTAAGTTCTCACACAATGACTTGTTTGTTTATACGTATATATATATATATATATATTCATATAGATGTAATTTGTAATCATACACATACAGGTTGATTTAGAATATGCGAGGACACGTTGAGATGAGAAAAAGAGAGCGAAGGCGATAGATTATGCATTAGTTTTGTTGCGAACATTCGGGTTACGTTTTAGATTGCGATGGCTGTGCGAATTGTGCGTTTATAAAGCAGGGAGTGAAATTCGTTTAATCGAGAAACCGATAACACATAAAGCGTAATTACGTTCATTAAAGCGTAAAACCAGCGAATCGTAGGTTTAGTAAAACATTCGGAATGCCTCGGGTGTTTAGGCGTCGACTACCCAAGGTAACTCAACTATATTTAACAAGTTCGTGCACGCGCGTTGACCTAGAAGGCTTCATGCTTCCACTGGGATGCAGCTCATGGCACTTGTCTTCCTAGTCATCGCGTGGCTCGAGTTATCGTGATAGTCGAGTCCTTGGTGAAAGCTTTTGTAAACCAGTTTATAGAGAGTGGAACGGCTTATTAAGGTACGGGTTTCACCCCTGACTTAACAGTTCCATTCCTAATTGTGGTTATGCTCTTCGAATAAATTCGTGAGTTCCACTAGATTTCGAAATGGAGACTTTCGTCGAGATGTGGACGTCACTCCTAACTCGATGAAAGGTTCTCGTGCTAGAAAATGCGCTGAGTGAGCGATCTCGTCGAGAGTTCTCGGTTTTCACTCCTGGTCTCGACAGGATCACTCGGTTTCGTTATGCGAGTATTTTCGAAAACGCGTGTATTGTGTCAGCCTTAGGAAAGGCTAAGTAGTATTCCGGCCTTAGGAAAGGCTTCTTTGTGTCAAGCTGTAGTACGCGGTGTTCACACAAAGTTGCAGCTTTTAGCAATTTCGGTCGAGAGTATCAAGTAGGCCCGATACAAATCCTACTGGTTTGTACGAGTCGGCCTGTTGGTACTTAGACTATAGACTAGGTCAATTTCTAAGACATCGACCTGGACTAGGTCGAGTCTGGCCTAATTCCCTGTAGTTATGGCTCTGATACCAATCTATCACACCCCAACCGATGGCGGAATTATCGGGGCGCGGCACTAGGCGAATCAGATTGCTCAAGAGAATCCATAACAACTATATTGCGATAATATTTAATAAATTCGTTATCCCATACTAACAAATAATACAATCACATAAGTTATCACAGATATCTTGCCCTCTCGAACAATACAAATCCGACAACCTAGATTTTAGTTGAGTTTCTAGACTTCCTAGCTTGATTTGATATAGCCTGCGATCTAACCTGCAACATACGTTAAAATATTTGTTAATACAAAAGTATTGGCGAGTATACAGGTTTGATATGTATAGCTTAATAGATAAAAGTGTAGCGAATTTCCACATGCATAAACGTAACACACGACATATATACTCACAAAGCTGATACTACCAACTAAGTCCTCGATGCTCAAATATGCGATGGCAAACTAGACCCCGTCGGGCGCAATAGTACTATACTAGTCATGGTGGGATGTCGCGAGTATAAGCCCTAGCACATATGCAACTAGCATCACGTATATCTATGCATAACATTTATTCGCAAGTGATAATTCGATTGATTGAATAATTCGTTTCATAAGTTCGATTTGCTGGAAACGTATGTCACACCCCAAATCACGATTAAAAAGGGTTCAAGTATACTCACAGTGCGTATTTAGCGGGGATGCAACTTGATTGGGTCGGTTGCGAGTACGTCTACGTTAATCATTGAAGAATAGAGTAAACGATGAACGATTAAGCGAGAATAGCCTTGAAAAGTCATTTATTTGGTCGGATGGTGCTCATCTGTCCGGTTGACATGTTGTCCGTCCGGATGACATGTTGTCCGTCCGGATGACATGTTGTCCGTCCGGATGACATGTGATCCGTCCGGATGACATGTGATCCGTCCGGATGACATGTGATCCATGCGGATGACATGTGATCCATACGAATGACACGTCTGTTTCGCATTCTGAACACTGTTTTTAAGTGTTTATCGGAAGGAATACGTGCGGAGTTACCGGGACAGTGTAATTTCGCACTAACACTTGAAATTCCATCAGTTCCGACCCGCTCTAACGGCCGGGAATCACCCCGCCATATCAGAACTGGCCGTTCTTGATGGTTTCTCCTGTTTAGCTCGAAATCGCACAGTTCCTTGGTTGAATACATAGATTTAGGTGAGATTCGTTACCAAAACATGTGGAAATCACTCAGATCTGAGGCACTTATGGTGGGATGAGGTCACAACTTGAAGTTCATATGAACTCTTGGTGACATCACCTTGAAACACCTCAAAATCAATAGATTTCACGGTTAAAAATTGAGTTTTAAAAGATAGAATGATGTAGAATTGAGTGTAGGTCGTAGAAGTATAAGTTTTAGGTTGAAATCTTACCGGAATCGCGAGAAATCGAGAGAAAAGGGTCCTAGAGCGTGTTTGGTCGAGTGGGAGCGTGACTTGCTATTTATAGGCAACAGAGGGCTGAAGTGGATTTTTGGGTCGGATGGCCCATCTGTCCGGATGGCTATCCGTCCGGATGGCCCATCCGTCCGGATGGCCACTCTGACGCGATGGATTTCTCCGTTTTTGAGCGTTGCGATCGGCTTTGAAGTGCGTGCTTTTTATACTATTATTATATATACCTATAGATATCACTAGGGGTCGTATTTACGTATCCTTAATCCACAGTTTCGATAATTACAGCCGGTTTTCGTTTCGAGTATGCGATTATTAGCGACGTTTCACGGCCATCAGGGAGGGTAGTATAGGTCCTTTCTTGATGTCATCGTGAACGTTATTGTGTTCTGTGCCACAAAGACTGACGGGGTACCATTCACTCGTATTGTCATCATCGTCACGACGACTGGAGCTATAGCACTCACCCGAGAGTCCTTGTTAGCGTTAGTTGTTTACGTTTCGACACATCACGGCCACCGAGGAGGGTAGAATAGGTCCTCACTCAATGTCTTCGTGAGTGTTAGTGTTTGCGATGTGGTAGAGTATAGCGATATTGTATTTCGAAAATATGCGATTATCCTTCGAATAGCGATATATACGATATAGTTACATTATGATCCGAATCTCTGGTGCTAGGAGTAACGAGTATATCGAGTAGTAACAACTCACGAAAGTGCGGGTTGTTACATATGCAAACGGCCATCCTTGATCAACAAGTGGCCCATTTGTGAATATGATTACCATGTAATGTTATTCAGAGGCTTATAATAAGCATGTTAATATTTCCAGTCCTTCTATAATCAAAGTTTTTGATCTTTCGCAAAAAAATTAGTCCCTTAATTTCAATGTTTTGACTTTATTAAGGTTTATTACACGTGTCAATACATTATTGGACGTGATTTTACGAGGTGTTATATTATACTTATTTTACCAAGGTTCGGTAACATTAAAAAGGTCAATCAGAGGTAATAATTAACATGTTGACATTTTTAATCCTCTTAGTTACCTTTCAATCATGATCCGGACTTATAACACGTTTAAAGTCTATGACACGTGTCTTTTTATATTGGACGGGATTTTTCTAAGGTGTTACAGATATTAATGATGAGTATTTAAATATGGCTAAGAAAACAACACGCGACACCTTGGAGTATTTTTGTTCTGGTATACTACAGTTTTTTAAAAATTTCATTTTACGTTTTATTTATTCATAATATTTTTTGTTAGTTTAATATGTGTGTGTGTATATATATATATATATCTTTTTATAAAGGAATAATAAATTTACGAGGTGCATTCACAAGAACATGGTTTACCAGGAATGATTCGGAGTTTAGATTTTTGTCATTGGTCGTGGTATATTTGCCCAACCGCATGCCGAGGTCAACACACACATGGTGACCAAAAAAGGACCATCGGTTATTCTTCAATGACATAAACGTTTCGAACAGTCGTATGTGGTTGTAGATTTCATTTCTGGTACAGCAGCAAAGGCTTCCTGCTTGGGCTAACGGAAACCTACTACCCACATGGTTACTATTTGAGTGATGGAATATATCTTGTGAAGACTTTTAGCGACCGATCAATGAACAAAGAGCACATTTAAAGAAAGTTCAAGAGTCGGCGCGAAAGGCATTCAGAGATGCTTTGGGGTTCTTCAACAACATTGGCATTATTTGAGAAATTCTTGTCGTGCATGGACCAAAGAAAAAATGAAAGATGTTATGTTTGCTTGTATAATCATGCATAATATGATATTAGAAGATGAAGAAACGGCAATATGTCAAAATTATATACCGGACACTGTTCAGCGATATCCTCAAGCAACAATGGTTGAAAGAGTGAAAAATGCAAATCAAATGTGTTCCCGACTAGCACATTGCGTGTTAGCATTGGATTTGGTCCAACGTGTATGATCGGTTCGGTATAATCCAAACGAGGGTGAAGAAGGGGAAGATGAAGACGAAGGTGAAGATGAAGACGAAAGTGAAGATGAAGACGAGTATATGGCTAAAGCGAAGATGAAAATTAAGACGAATAGTATTATTTGTGTGTTTTTTAATATTAATGTAAAATTTTTATTTAATGTAATATTATTTGTTGTATTTTCCTAAAAAAATAAATAAATAATTGGGTAATCATTGCAAGGGACATTATGGGGCATCATACCACTACACCACTTTTGAACTTCACCCCCATAATACCCCATGCTAACTGGGATGCCACATGTTGCTTCATGCCCAAGGGAGGGGCTTGATCTTCAAGCCCCACTACACAAGGTCTAATTGATATTATAATCTAACTAAAATTTGATGGGCAAACCCAAACAATTGGACGAGAATGAGACGGGTATTCGAGTATGTAAGTAAATTTAAAATTTTCCCCGCGTATGGTAAGGAAGTGAATTTACCAAGCCATACCTGTATATAATTTATCATATTTTTTTTTCTTGGTATTAGAATAATCTACTAATCCCACTAATATTTATTTTTTGTGTCTAATTTGAATGGGTGATAATGTATATAAAAACTAAAATAGCAAAAAGTGTATTAGGGAGTTTAACTTTAAACAAACTAACAGATATGCCCGATACTCAATTGTTATTGAGTTGTTATTTCATTCTCTTTAATTTGAGTAGGTTGTTGTTGTAGTTTTCTTAATTTAATTTTTTTTTTAATTTTACAAGCTATAAAGTTACGTGATTGTGTAACGTTACGTAATTATGTTCAAGTATGTAATTACGTACCATATGTGCAAGCAATACCAAATGCTCAATAACCATCTATAATCACGTACCAATGTAACAAGTGTAATGTCATGTGATTATGTATCATTACGTTATTATAATTTTTTTATTGTATAATGTTTTTTTACTGGAGTTATGCTTATTACATAATTAGACATTCAATATAACGAGTTGTTTTTATGTTATTAAGTGATTAGATATGTAATATAAGTCGTTACGTGATTATAGATGCATTGTTACATTGAGCATTTGTTACTGCTCTCCACACATGGTACATGATTATTACATGGAGTATTTGTTACTAATTTTACACACATGGTACGTGATTCTAGATTTAGGTATACATTGAGTATCTGGTACGTGTTTGGATATTCATTGATCATTTGGTACGTGATTATAGATGTAGTGTTTACATTGAGAATTTATTACTGCTTGCACATATGGTACGTGATTTAGGTATTCTTTGATTATCTTCTGGTACGTAATTACGTATTGAAAAATAATCACGTAACGTGACACAATCACATAACTTTACAGCATGTAAAATATTTTTTTCTTAAATTAAGAAAACTATAGAAATAGCCAATTTAAACTAAAGAGAATGAAATGCTCGTTAATACAGTGTAATTTATTTAGAAAAATATCATCGTATAAAAAGTTATAGTCGTTTGAAAATCATGGGAAAGTAGTTTAGTTCACGCAAGAAAAGACACAATACATTTTTTTTCTATCTATGTATTCAGTTGTAAATTCCTCTTATTTACGTAATTGTCATGATGCCATTTCGAACCCGTTGATCTTGAGAAATCTAGGGTTGAGTTATATACAATTTTCTAATTTTATTTTTTGTCAAAAAATTAAGTGTAAATTATATTTTACGTCATTTAAGTTTTAGCAAAACTTCGAACGTTGTCATTTAACTAACGAAACTACAACAGCTGTCCTTTATGTTTTAATTTATTTACAGAGCATGTCTTTTATTTCAATAATCTTTCTAGGGAGAAAGAACGCCGCTTTTAAACAAATTAGAATATAAAGGACATCCGCTGTAATTTCATTAGTTAAAGAACAATCCCTGAACTTTTGCTAAAACTAAAAAACGTAAGATACAACTTACCCAAAAAAAAAAAAAAAATCTGACGGTTATAATTACACACAACTTACAGTTAATAAACATCCTTGCTTATACTTTTTACTTTTAAATATTTTGCATTGTAAAACTTTAATAATACTTACAGCGAGTGGCGGATCTACAAGAAAATTCAAACGGTATCTCAAATTTTTTTTGAACCAAGGGTATCATAATATTTGCTTAAGGGTATCCAATACATAAAGCAAGGAAGAAAAAAAAACTGTAATAATTTTGCACTTCGACAAGAAAGTTGAGTAGCCCGTACACCCCTCAACCCCTCTTAGATCTGCCCCTACTTAAAGTTTGGTATGTAAATCATGTGTAACTTGCAAACAACTCTTGCTATTTTACACTATGATTAAGGGGGTGTTTGGGATTGCTTTTTCAACCCGATTTTTTTTTTATTATTGTAATTTGAAATCGCAAAAAAAAAAAAAAAAACTATTTTGAGTGTTTGGTAAAAAATTAATAAACACTGATTTTTTACGTTTTGTAGAGATCAAAACGTGATAATCCAAAAATAGGCCACCCCTTACTGCAGGAAAACGGGATTCCATAAAAAAACTATTTTTTTACGTTTTGTAGAGATCAAAACGTTAAAATATATATATTTGCCAAATACTCAAATAGTTGATTATTTGATTATTGTGATATCAAACAACATAATCAGATCCAAACACTATCTTTCTGAAGCATGTTTTGTTACAGCTAATTATCTTATTCTGATTATTCAAAACGCATAATCTATTTTCAAAACTCAACCCCAAACACCCTCTAAATCAACTTCTCTCGAGTAGAAACGCAACTTTAATAGTGCTAACTCTGCATCACCAATTTTCCCGACAAGATAAGTTGAATTGCATCTAACAGATTAAAGTTGTATTATAGGACTGCCATGGGTGGATGAGGATAATTTATTTAGTTATAATGGATTTACTAACTAGACCAATATGACATTTACTAAAATTGTCACATCTGTCAATTTAGTGCAGAAATTCATTGCAAATATTGGATTTAAATAACCTTAATTTTACAAATTAGCCTATAGCACTTTTGACACCACTGCTCCCAGCTTTCAACTTGGTGTGGTACATATCGAAGGTTGTGAGTGCTTTCAGCCAATGATAAAAGTTAAGATTGTTTAAATGAATCTTGATATTACAAAATATTAATCACAAGTTCATTTTTTTTTTGTATCAAGACTACATAGCATGCATAGCACAAATAATTAATGGACTATTCACACGACCATTTAACACAGAAACATGTTTTATGATTTGGATTTAGAGGATTTTGACGCTTTCGACGATGCGGCTTTCACAAGAGTTGTAGGTTTGATTGCACTCTTTGGATTCAAAGCTTTTCCTATCTTGAAAACTGCCCAGGCAGTCCCTACCGCATGCCCGACTGCGCTCATCTTTTCGTGATTCAATTTTGCAGCATCTTCACCATGCCTGTCACGCAAGCAATTAGCAACTATTAAAGAAAATGGTACGGTACGGTTTTAGACAATTTAAAAACCAATCCTCAGTTGTAACCGATCAAAGAGGATAATTTAAACCCAAAAGATTAAGCGAAAATAGCAAAAAAATTATGGATTATAATTTGTTCAACAAAGCTCAACTTAAATGAGAGATTCATACTTGTGTGAAACATAGTCCGTCGTGACGGTTGAGGTTGTCGACATCACGTTTTTCCCGGCCACTTCAATTGCGTCACATACTTTGTCTGTGTACAAAAACCCAATATGAAAAATCAGAAGCAACGTAAATATATACCTTTAAAATAATTTACTGTGAATGGAGTGAGAAAAACACAACGATATCATTATATTACACGACTTTACGAGCTTAGAGCAAAAACATATATATAACACAAGAAGATAAATATTCCCAAATAAAGACAAGGAATTTTAAGGAAGGAGACATACTGAATCCATCCAAAGATGCAAGAACTATTTCACCAGGTAGAAGGTTGAAGAATTTCTTGCCGGGTTTCGAGTTGACAATAGAGCCCGTAACAACTCCAGATACCTTCACAACACCAGAAAGTACACCGGTCGCCATACCCTCTGACATCTTTGTCAATCTCTTAACCCTGAAACAAAATTCATTTGGTCATATATATCTTACATTATACCAACGTGCAGTAATATTACTTCCTGGCTTCAATTGATATATTTAAATATGGTCATTTTACAGAAATATAACATGTGGACATCAAATTTGACAAAAAGGTAATTTTTATTCGAAATAGGTGGACTTATCAAGATTCAATTATTTAGTGAAGAAAGTGAATCCCATATTTTTGTATCGTAACTTATCAATTTTGGAAATTGTCATGTATATCATAAAGAAATACATATACTAGTATACTACAAGTCTAAAACCGCACTAGAGAGCCAACCATTGGGGTTTAGTTGTCGATCGAGTAAATCTTGTACAAAATGAACATGAACGCTTCATGTTATGCGATTAAAAGAGTAACTTCAGTCTTTAGACCAATGTTTGTGACATGGCAAGCTAACTACATCATGTTTTATAATTTATAAGTAGCAACTAGCAATATCATGACAATTTATTTCATATTTGAATTGTTAAACATGAATGTATGATATTAACCAACAATAAGGATTAATTACCTCTTCATTCTCTTCAAAGCTTGAGGACTAACCTCAGCCTTGAGCCCAGGTTGACTCCTCTTCTTCATAACCTCATTCCCCCACTTCAACCTCTCCACAGTCACATCCCCACACCACATTATCCCCCTTATCAACTGTCCCGACCCCGCCGCAATCATCCGCGCAACCGTACCGCTATACTCCTCCACATTCGGCGCCAACGTCGTCCAATACCCCGCCGCAGCCGCTTTCTCCTCCACCGTACCACCACCATTCTCCACCACCACACTCTTCTCCACCTGTTTCACCGAAAACGCACTACACTCATCCAAAACCCTATCAAACTCCCCCAAAACCTCCCGCAAACCCTGCCCCGTGACTGTCAGCCCGTAATTTAACAAATTATCCGATCCGAAACCCGAGTCCGAATCCGAAGGAAGACGGAGCGTGAAAAAGTAATGTGATCCGTCTAACTTCACGGCGGCTGAGTCCTTGGTTAACGGCCATTGGATAAAGTCGTCGATTCGAGCGAGAACTGCGACGACGGCGTTACCTTGACGGAGACGGACGATTTCTAACACGCCGGAAGCGAGTTCGATGCTTTGTTGTTTGTCGATTAAGTGGATGATTGAGTTAGGGATTTTGAGTATTACTTCTTCGGATGATTGGATTGGTGTGTGTGAATGTGGATCGATGAAGAGATGTTGGTGTAGATCTGTGTAATCGAGAGAGGGGTATAGAGATGGAGCTGAAGGTGTAGGGTAAGATGAATATGATGGATTTGAGTTAGGGTTTGTTTGGATGATTTCTGGATAGAGGTTTTGATTTCTAGGAGGGTTTTGTGATTCCATTTTTTGATCTGATTGGGGTTTGGATTTGGGGGTTTTGTAAAGATTACATAACTTGGAAATGAAGGGATGGAAATCAAGTTGACGAGTAGCTAAGCTAACGAGTAGAAGAAATAATTAAGTACCAAAATGACAATGTTTTAAAAACCGGTTTTTAAATCAAACCGGATTAGGCTGAAAAATGGTTCAACCGGTTGAACCGGGTTGTACCGAGCGGTTTAACCGGGTTAACTAGTTAGCTCTATAATTTCATAAATTACAACGTCAACTCAAAAGTTAATCCAAAAATGCATAATTACATATTAAAAGATGATCCAAAAGTAAATCCATAATAAAAAATAATCCAAAAGATAATAAAAAATCATTCAATTTTCCAACAAAGCTCTTTTAAATGAAAGTATACGATATGTTTAAGCCATTTGAGTGTTGAATACATCAACTATTTTCATTTCATACAATATTAAATAAGAACTTTTAGTTACAAATAAACATAATATATAAAAATTACATTAGATAAGTAACATATATAATAAAAATAAGTAACAACCCAAACTAAAATAACCCTGGGCCGATACCGGTATTATGTTTCAAACCGGTATACCGGATTTTACCGCCGGTACAAACTTTATGCCGTTTCACTTATTTGCCGGAGTGTTTCGTACCGGATTTAAATCTGGAAACGGTAATACCGGTATAACCGGCCGGTATTTACCGGTTTTTAAAACATTGCCAAAATGTTGGTTGACCAAGAGTATTTTTAAATTTGTCATTCTCCTCCGTCTTTGGAAGTACTACTCAGCCTCGGAAGCGTTCGCCTTTCATGTTGAAGCGTCCGCCGTCACGTTGAAACGTCCGTTTTCTTTCAAGCGACACGTGTCCGATGTTGAAGCGTCCGCCTCAGTTGCTAACGCGTCCGTGAAGCTTCGGAAGCGTCGGCAAAAGACGCAGTTTTGTATCTTTGTCCAAATTTTTTTTTATAACTTATAAACATTTCTAACATGGGATCCGGTTAAAATGTATGTTAACGGAGTCAAATTTTAAACGATATAAAACATGTTAAACATGTTATTTTTTAGTCAAAAAATTTTATATTAAACATCAAAACATAACATAATAAAAAATAAAAAAAAACCAAACAACACATAATATTATATCTAAAACCATATCCTAATAGCCTCCCACTCCGAGACATGTTTGAAATCATGTCTCTCTTCATGACGGTAGTTGATAAGGGTCACCTCCTTCTGGTCGTCCTCACCAAGGTCCGGCATTTCTGTCTCCACTTTCTTGAAATATCGATCAAATCTCTCACATTCCAACCGCAGGACACGGAACCTGGAGGATAGTGCGTCAACGGTCCGGTTGTGGTCCGGACCACGTAGTTGGGCGAAATTCTGTTGAACACGGACCCAGAGCCCACCGTGTCCTCGACTTGGAGGATCGATCATGGCCTGCTCCCATGCTTCGCACAGAGCAATATCTTCAACGTCAGTCCAGCTGGAGTTGGCCATTGTCGGGTCGTTGACGGCGTCGGAGTTTATAGTGAAATGGAAATTTTGTTTGCAAATTTTTTTAAAACGGCGGGTGTTTGATAAGTGATAAGCGTCGGGTCAAGCCTCGGAAGCGTCGGCCAAGGCTTCGGAAGCGTCGGTCCTCGGAAACGTACAGAGGGACGCATTAAAAAAATTATGGTTATGATGCGTCGGTGACTGCCGCAATTTCGTAACGGAACGGACGCTTCAACATCGGACACGTGTCGCTTGAAAGAAAACAGACGTTTCAACGTGACAGACAGACGCTTCAACATGAAAGGCGGACGCTTCCGAGGCTGAGTAGTCCTTCCAAGGACGCAGGAGGGTGACAAATATGAAAACACTCTTGGTCAACCAACATTTTGGTAATTTTCCAAATAATTAAATAAAAATCTTATTTTATATTAATAAAATAATAAATCTTGAAGCCTTAGAAAAGCTTCCATCTATTTACACACTCACCAAGTATCGTATATTTCAATACCGATCAGTTTATGTAATAGGTCTATATGGGTTGTATATGTATACAAGGTAGTGGTGGAATGGTTGAGAAAATACTTGGTGTTTCTTGTGATCCAAGTTCGACTTCCATTCTTTCTATTATTTTCTGCGGCATCCATATGAAGGGCGAATACGGGTGGTGCCGATTCGTCTTGTATGAGAGGCGGGGTTTTACCGATTATTTCACTGTCGTGCCTTCGGGCGGGTGAATGTCGGGTTTCCGCGTATCTTGAAGAGCCAAGGGGCTGGCGGCGGTCGAGTAGTCGACCTTTGCCACAGTGTCCGGTGTCACGATAGTTGGCACGTCGTTCATTGTCGTTCAAGGAAAAACCTATATTCACTAATCTTAAAAGTCAGAGAAAAGTTATATTTATGGGCGTTTTCAATTTGTCTACGTTTTAACGTAACTTTTGTTCGGAGAAAAGTTAGGTCAAGTGAAATACTTTTTCGAGTTACTTTACGTTTCGACGCTGCCACAACACGCGAGGAAATTTACGAGTTAAATACAAGTTGTCATTATATTATTAATAGCAAAGTGATAATACTATTTTAAAGCTTAGACAATCAACAAAAACCTAATTAAAAATTCTGATAACCATATTTTTGTCATGACAATAGAGTCAAAGTTTAAATTAATCACATAAGCCATGTTGTATATTAAAGTTGCATTAGAGTTTCAACATATCATTTTCATGAGATTTGTTAATGTTGGATGCTTAAATTATTTATGGAATCCTTTGGAGAAAGAAAGTTGAAATTCATGAATTTGGGAGAAAAAAAGTATTTGACCAATATTTTATTTTACATTTGTCAACCACTCGGTTGATGAAAATATCTTTAGATGATTGTAGTCATAATTAATCGTTTATGTCGACGTAAGACTTTGTTGAGTCAGTCGTTCACAAACAATCTTGCAATTTGAACATGATCCGTGCTTAAGGCTTTGTTAAAATTTGTACATGATTCATGTCTAAGGCTTTGTTAAGCTTTTTTAAGTTGTGATTTCAGTTTTGGTAGAGAATTTTGCTATGGTTTAAATCCTGACATGAGGTATAATTAGTATTTATTTGTGTAATTTATGAGTAGGAGTAGAAAAAGTGTAACCTTTGCCGCAGGGGTGTAGCTTCATGGTGGCTCGGGGGTGCTCCGGCCTCACTAATTTTTCACTCGTAATGCAAATTTCACCGAAAATTCTTGATTTTTTTTTTTGTAGTGTAAAATCTTTGATTTTTAATAGGGTTGGCAAATCGTGTCTTATTGGGTTTAACACGTCTTTAATGACGCGAATAACACAAGTATTAAACACGGATATAACTCGTTTAACAACTTTATATCTCATGTCATTAACACAGTTTCTATGTTTTATGTACCAATAAGAAGAATTGATGGATCTTAGCCTCTAAATTTTATTTATTTTCAACAAGGTAAAAAATCACGTAGTGTATTTTTCAATAAATTGGTCTAGTCGTGTCTTATACAGGTGACTTATTGTCAGCTCTAATTTTTAAGAGTACGACCCCTACTGATTTGGATTTTGGGAGTCAGGCTTGCACTAATTTTTCGATCAAGCTCTGCCACTGCTTTGACGTTATTTTTTTTTAAAGCTAGTTGAGTATTAACTTAAGATAGACAATGTGGGGTTAGCTCACTTGGTAGAGTCTTCTGTCTCTTAGTGTGAGGTCTTGGATTCAAACTCAAGCAACGAGTAGATTATGATTTGTTTAATTTAGAAATTTGTAAGCGGTTGCTATTAAAAAAAAGTCTTTTTAACTTAAGATCTCATTTATTATGTCTTGATGGCTTTGGTTGTGCAATAAATTAACATTTATGAACACTCAAATTGTACGTTTGCAAGTTTGAGTTTTGTAAGCTTGCAAGTTGCATTGTCAAGAAAGATTCAAATTTAGTGTTTCTATATTTGTGAATACTGAAATGGTACACATTGCCGACCATATGAAATGGATACAATAACCAATAAATTTAAATTATAAAAAGTACAAAAATGTTACAAAAGCAAGGATTTTTCACTCGGTTCCTGTTCTAGCTTGTTTGACCGACCTATCCGGTCCATAAACATTGAATTTTCTGGCTATTTTCGAACTTTAGCTAAATCTTCAAGAGTTTCAAGTGTGGTAATCTTGCATGTTATTTGTGGTATAACTTCATTATGCTATTTTATGATGTAGGATGATTTATACTAGCTTTATATTGTCCAAACAATGTTAACTAGTTTATCTATATTATGTCTAGTTAGTGTTTGGATGCTTCATCGGGTGCTAGTTTTGTTTACGGATCATTAAAAGATAACTTATGTAACTTGTATGGTAATTGATGTTTATATATCCTTTTGGTATTTTCAACATCTTTGATGTTGTTTATGATGTTTAACATCATTTGTGGATCTTATATTTACCATACAATGCTGAATTTTGCTGTTGATTTGCTGAAAAATTGTTATTTCATGGTTCGGATCGGAAAATTTTTGTGTTTTTATATTTTTCGGGAAGTCTTAACATGTATACTTGTTTTCCCACTTGGGTTTTGGTATAACCCTGATGTTGGACCTAATTCTAAGTCCTATACTTGTCGTGTAGGTTAGTACCGAAACTGTACTGACATAACTAGTCTAACTGACCAATCTACCAATAGTCTTTGTGCATAGTTTGTATTGTTTCGCGACGTGGCGAATAAAATCATGTGATATGCAAATGAAATATGTTTCTTGAGATTGCTAGACTTATGAGACTTAAACGCGTTGTAATTAAGTCAAATGCACGAAATTGTATAATTAAATAGTTATCAAGTGTATAGAATTATCGGATAAATTTGCCGTTTGTCACAGTTATGGTTGTGAAACTTTGTATAACTGTTCAATCGGTTAAGGTTATGAAGCTTTGGTTAAACGATATAACCGAAACCAAACCGAACTTGTAATGTTAAATTTTTATAATAGATTTATGTTTTGCATAACCATATAGAGGGTTTTTTACTAAGATAAAGGTATGTTAATAACAAAATGGTCTTGATGTAGATGCCATTTATTTTAATAAAGAATTAAGGTGTTATAACCATAATTTTTTGTTTGTTTGAGAATTACCTTATTAAAAAGAACCACAAATCGGTAGCTTAACTAAAAAGTTTAGTCTTTATTATCTTATAAAAAAGGCTAAAGTTAAGTTCAAATCGTGCACAACCCTATTTATTTCAAACCTTGCTTGGTTACTTAACCAAAATTAACCAAAACCGACTACATAACTGATTAACCGTAACCGAAGTTTGGTTATGGTTACCAAAACTCCATAACCGAACTAGCGATTCTGGTTATAGTTAATGGTAAAAACCGAACCAAGCCGACCCATGCACACCCCTAATACATTTCACCTCCAACAGCCATCACTACCATCATTAGCCACCATAATCATCAGTACCCACCACCACTACCATCCTCTTCTTCACTACAATACATTTCGCCTCCAACATCCATCATTAGTAACAGCAACCATTACCCTTAGTCACCACAATCATCACCAACCACTACTATCACCACTAGCCATCATCATTAGCTACCACCATCACCACCAGCCATTACCATCAACCACCGCAATCACCTCCAGCCATCACCAACCACCACTGGTCACCACCATACCCCGTCATTACCACCATATCAACCAGACATCACCGTTTTCCCCACCACCGCCGTCAAACTAAAACCACACGAATATGAGCTCAATGCTCAATCCAATCTGAGAAAAACTCGAACCAGCCACTGGCCCACAGTGTCTTGCAAAGCTCCAATAGGTTAACTCCGGTAAATGAAGGCACCCGCGAGGAAAAGGAGGTTGCCGGAGACGATGATCAAAGGCATCGATAAGGAGGAATGGCCATATAACATTTTGAGTAGAGTGCGGTGGGCAATCTATTCAAGGCCGGCAGTGGGTTTTTTGTGTGGGTTCAATTTGCATAGAAGCGAGGGAGGGGTGGGGAAAAAGAGAGAGAGAGAAACTATTCGGAGAGAAATATCAATAACCGTCGGAAGTTGCATGTATCGCAAGAGAAGACCGACAATGTGTAACACCCCGTGTTCTCAAAAGTCAAAGTCAAAGTCAAGGTCAAAGTCAACGACCGATCGCGCGACTTGACTTGTAATCAACTTCTATTTTGTGTTTTATTTAGTTGTATTATGTGGAGTACTTATCAATAATCGCAGTAATCGACGTATGTTTATCGCTATTAATCGACTTACGACTGGGAACTATAGGAAGTAACAATGCGATAAAGTTAACTAAACGATAATCAATCTAATGCTAATCGAATCGACATCTAATCGCAATACGAATCGCAACTCGAATTATGCGTTATGGATATTGTTTTACGTGTGTGTGTGCTATTTAGGTGTTAACTGTGCATGTTTATTTATGTTTTGTGGAGATTAATCGAAACGCAATTGAAACTCTATCGATATCGCAACTCAATCGAATCGCAATCTACTCGAACACGCTAAACGCAAGTTACTTATAGTGATTGTATGTTAGATATAGTGGTTAGGATTAAAGGGTAATACTATCGCATTGCTCATTCGAACCGAATCACAACGCTCAACACGCAAAACGAAACACGAACCTGACTCGCCAAAACCCACTCGATCGAGTTACCACTCTATCGGATGGCCAGTCGACCGGGTCGCCACCCGATCGGACTGCCATCCGATCGATGGCCCACTCGACCCATCATATTTTTTGCCATTTTGGGAAACCCTATAAATACCTCACCTGTCAACCAGTGGCAGAACTAGACCTTCAACTCAGGGGTATCCCAAAATTTTTTAGGGGTGTCCTCGTACTTGTTCAGGGGTGTCCTGTGTATAAAAATCGGAAAAAAAAAGTTTTTTACACTACTGGTAAAAACTTGAGCCGTAGCCCGGGCTACGCCCGTTTACACTACAGGTCCGCCCCTGCTGTCAACATCATTTGTGTCACAACACTCATTCGATCCAGTCGCACTGTGACAACCCTCACTAAACCAGGTATCCGTACGACTTAATTAATAATTAATTACTGCTTAATTACTGTGCTTGCTTGAACTTGTGAATAAACTGCTACTTGAATACTGATACATGTACTTACTTGCATCATACTTTACTTGCTGTCACTACATTATTTACATGCTGAACCTTAGTGGCAAACATGATGCACAAAAGCACAGTAGCACTATAAACGGATAACCTATTGAACATGCTGATAAGCCAGCATCAGGCAGACACTGCCTCTAAGGCCTGTATGAGCCAGAAATATTTTACTACACTAGTGGTGAGTGTAGGAATACAAGGGTTGTAGAACTGCGTCTCTAGGAATAAGATACAATGACTGGATGTGCCTAAAACGTACTCTAAGCACAAAATTCAGCACTTTATATAACAAATCAGCATTAAGCTACCTAATAAAGTGCCAAAACATGAGAAAAATATTACTAGACACTTTCCAAAGTGTCAGAAATGAGTTGTGTCACTAAAAAGGGTAATAACGACACTTTAAAGCTTTGTTAAGCACTTTAACGGATTACTATCCAACCGAACAACCGGACTATACCCGGAACGTGAAAATATTGTTAATAACATTATCTTTCTTTTTCTGAGCCGGTTAGGGTCCCTGAATACCCTAACACCCGCAATAGAGCGCAACACACTACTAACCGGGTTAATCCCTAAACATAACTAGATTAACCTAACTAATACCCTAACTACTAGTTGGAATCGAACTAGTACCCCCCCCCCTTTGCAAACCGTCCCCAAGTAGGGGGACACCCTTGTCCTTTTGTTGATTATTATAATCTTGTGTCTAATATCTAGATGACACAAAATCCATTGGTTAATTACCTTAAACTTTGTCTATAAGTTAGATCATTAACACAACATAACATTTCCATCTCACAACTCAACACTCAAGCTCTCTCTCCCTCTCTCAAAGGCTTCGGCCGAACACCCCACCACCATCCATCATATTTTCGAGTCTTGATCATCACATCCCAAGTGCATACAAGTGATAAGGATCGCGTATAAGGAACCTTGGTGCAAACGGAAGGCGAAGGACCTCACTCTATTGCTTTTATCCTCTCATTTTGCGACTAGATTCTTCCCTAGCCTCGAGCTAGTAGTAAGTTGTTTAAATCACCTTCCCGAACTATTTTGAAGTGGTTAATATGATTTGTAACGGTTAAAAGTCGCAAACATACAAGATGAAGCATAAAAGTCTACTAAAAACACTAAAAGTGATGGTTAAAAGCTTGTTTGTTGTGTAAAACTTGTAGTAATTGATTTGTGTGACTATTTGGACCCGATCTATGTTGTGGTAGCTCGGATCGTCATTTAACCCGGGTTGGTCATGACCTTGGATCATGGCATAAGGTTGTTTTGGAAGTAACAAGGGTTAAAGGATGAAACTCTACCACACACGAATCATGAACTTGTGTAAAAGCGATTTAGCTTGTGAATTAGTGTTTAAAACTAGTAGATCTACGTATCTACAAGCGGTATTTTCAAAGAACCAAGTATCAAAGAAATCATGTTTTCTAAAGACGGATCTTACACTAACACGAATGATTTTTTTTTGGACACACAAGTGTGTAGACACTTGTGTAACACAAGGTTTTGACGAAAGAACTATTTTTGTAAATGTTGACAAGAAGTTGTGGAAATTTATTTTCTTTAAAAACGAGACTTTTACGAAACCAGATTGATTTATTCAAAAGATCCACTAAAAGTAATGGGATTTACTTCATATTTTAGATAAACCACAAGTTCATGTATTTTTGCGATTTACATCTATTTTGACTAGTTTGATGGTTTGAATAATGCTTATTGTTGATTGAGAAAACTGTTGGTTTGATTTGTAAAAGAAAATGATACGCTTAAAAGCGTGGCCACCTCCAATTACAGAGGAAACTCTGGCGAAATTCTCCAAAAACCTAACACTTAGAAATATTTTCACTATAAGTGTTAGAAATACATTTTGACTTGTTTTCAAATTATAGATTTCGCCACGACTTATTTACAAAATACCGGAGGTGGGATTTCACAAAATAAAACGTGATACATATATATATTTAGTATATATTTTTCACAACGTCACTTGATATGTGTTTATGATTATTTTGTGAAAATACTAGTATTATTTTTAGGGTAAAAATAATACTATCGAATGTTAACGAACCCAAAATAATACGAACGCCTCTACGATAAATACATAAGTTACACCGGTAATTATTATTACCACTCGATCATTAAAACGTAACTTACACATTTTGGGAAAATATGACTTAACGCGTATTTTTGTCAAGGTATTATTTTGGAAAATTATGTAATAGAAAATATAATATTTTTGAGAAGAATATTTATATTTTGGGAGTTAGAAATCAAATATATTTTAAGTGAGACTTAATAATATATCTCGAAATTATACGAGCACACATGTATTAAATCCCCCATCCTTGGGAAGGAGAATAACTACCAAGTATATGCAGAATGTAAACACGAAATAGTTGTCTAACTATTTCCCAAAAACTTAAACCATAAAGCTAAGGCACGGCCGTTCGTCTAATAGAATTAGTACGTGTAGGTCGTCACACAGCTGCTTGATCAGGAGACATACTTGGTAGAGATGCACCACTGTGAGTTCATGTCCCCCTTTTCTCTTAACTGTTTTCAGTTTTCTAAACTGCGGGGGTGAAATACATGTTACTATGATTACGAGTACTTTTTATACACGGTATGATTAGCTAAGGAACTTACAACTAGATCAAGTGAATGGATAGGCTATTATCGTAAGACCATTAATCCTTGTATAAGGACCGAGAGGCATGAGTGATAGATCTATCGGGTGTTGCGAGCCCCACACATGAGCCAGCGTATGGCTGCATGTGGTGACTATGTCGTTCCGCCGGAAGGACCGGTATGAAATACGCGTTACAGCTTTGAGTGCTTCCTAGGCCATTTCACTTATTAATGTATTAGCTACACATTAATCGATCTCTTTTTCCTTAACTGCTACATACCAGGGATTTTCATACATACAGACTTGTTTACAAAGGTTTATACATACTCACTTACACATGAACTCGCTCAACATTATTGTTGATTTTTCCAACTTACATGTATTTCAGGGAATTAAAGATCTGGCGCGGTATGTTATGTTTTCCCGCTGCATATGGGTTCCGAGGTCATCCCGGTTTAGGAAATGTGACTTTTTCCTGGACGAGTCACAAATCTTAAACTGCGTTTTATCCATGATGATGTTTATGTCTTCCGAAACAATGTTTTATGTTATGGTGTTGTAGTTCCTAAGACAATGTTATGTTACTTCGGTTTTTAAAACTTACTTTAATGGATGATCTTGCATGGTTTTTATTTCATATAGCTTGTTATGGTTAAGCTATGGTATTAAGAAGTCACACCAGAATAACCACGCTTCCGCAAAGCCAGGGTGTGACAGCTTGGTATCAGAGCTCTGATCATAGCGAACTAGGATTCCTTCTCGAGTCTAGACTATGATCACTAGGGCTCTCACAAAAACATTTTTACTGCATACCACTTAAGTCCAGATCCAAAACTTTTTACAAACAAATGTTGAGCACATTTATTTATTATTTATAGGCTCAGTCTGGGAGGCTGAGGCTCGGTCTGGGAGGCTGAGGCTCGGTCTGGAAGACCGAGGCTCGATCTAGGAGACCGAGGTAGTTGGCTAGTGGGACTAGGAAGAGCAGTCTGAGAGGCTGGGAGAATAGGCTAGTGGGACTAGGAAGAGCAGTCTGAGAGGCTGGGAGAATTTGGCTAGTGGGACTAGGAAGAGCGGTCTGAGAGGCTGGGAGGCTAGTGGGACTAGGAGAACTATTTGATTTCTTATTGGTGACTAATATGTTTATATGATTATATGATTGATTGTTATACGTATGTGTGTTTGTGTTACAAACGTCATGCCTTCATCATGTACTAGAAAGATGGACACTACGAATCCCATGGCCATAGTATCAGACGATATAGTTTCATCGGAGCACGAGGTGTACATTTCCGATACTACCGGCACAGACGATGACGACTTTCAGCCCTTTGCACTGCCTGATGTCGTAGCAGAGCCTGCTGATGGCCATCTTGTTGGGAATTTGCCACTCGCGGTGGTCCCTGCTCCTGTGCCCCTTGCCGCTTATCCCGTTGTTGATATGCCCCCCGACGTTGTCTCTGACGACGATAACGATCTATTAGAGGAGGACCCATTTTAGGGCGAGACCCTATTGTTGCTGGTGATAGCCTACCACTTGCTGACGCTCCTGCAAGAAGAGGCTCATGCCCATTCACCTGTCCCAGACCCATTTGAGTCTGTGGCATCTGCTCCATCACACGCGCAGGGAGCGCAGCACTATTCGCATGATACAGACCCTGATAGAGCATCGTCTGCTGCACCTGCCCCTGCCCCGACCCTCGCGATCGAGCATGATATTGATGATGATTCCGACCCTGTTTTTCCACCTGGTTTTGATCCAGACCATGACATTGAGTTCATACACTTAGACCAGCCCTTGGAGGATTCTGTAGTCCCTGTCGACCCTATGTTTGTTGAACCACCTGATTTTGAGATGGAGTTTGTTGATCCGGAGCCGGCTGTGGCCCCTGAGCCAGGCGTTGCTCCTGACCCCGCATTGGAGCATGACCCTGTTCATGCCAATGCACCTGCTGTTGCTCCTTGATTGATCATCTGCTTGGACGAGAGAAAATGGGGGTAACTATGCAAGACAATTTATTATTACGGGGGCCCACGTAATAACGACTTGTAGTGCACAAAAATCCTGGTGGACTCTGCGGGTCAAGCTAATGAAAACCAATGTAGCAGGAAATAACTAAAACACGAATGACCAAGGCGATGTAGCCTCGAGTTCATTTTATTACAAGCAATAAGCCAAATTGGCAAGCCTATGTGAAGGCTCAGAAATTTATTTTCCCCACTCATACCATGAGTATATTTACGTGTAAAATTGGGTGATTACATGATGGCTTATGGTGCTGTCTATCTCATAGACAATTGAAATGTTGTCTAGCCCGCTTCATACCACTTCGACAGAAGGGAATGCCACCCAGACGTGTCACAGACACCAGTACACTGCCAAGGACAGAGACCGAGCTGCAAGAACGCATCTCACAGGCAAATGCACGACATGAAGCCCTCCGCTCTAAGCACAGTGATGGCATTACTGGAAATAACCCTCCAACTGGCTGCACCTATAAGCAGTTCCTGAACTGCAAGCCTTTGAACTTTGACGGAATAGGAGGCGCCGTTTCATTTGTTCGTTGGTCCGAAAAGATTAACTCCATTCTAAGAATGAGTAACGGTTCGCCCAAACAGAGTGTTACTTATACCTCGGGGTTATTTGTAGATGACACACTCTCATGATGGAACCTTCAGGTTCAGACCCTTGGCACAGATGCTGCTTATGCACTGAGCTGGGACGAGCTCAAAGGAATGATGGAGAAGAAATACAATTCTAGGGCTGGAATCTAGAAGCTTGAGGTGGAGTTCTGGAATTGAAAATGGACGGACCAGAGATTCCTGAATACGTCCAGCAATCTCACGACTTGTCTAGGGTCGTCCCCTACTTAGTCAAACCGGAGTTCAAAAGGATTGAACGATTCATTTGGGGACTTGCACCCCAGATCAGGGACATGGTTACTACCTCGAAGCCCTCAACCATTATAGAGGCTATCGATATGGGTGATTTATTTATAACATGAGATGTTATGTGTTGATATTACATACGTACACTCTACTTACTATGACCTGACCAACGTGAACCATCTTTTAGAAGATGCCACCAAAACGCGATCCGCGCATGCCTGCCAATGAGGCAGGACTTCAACAAATCATCGCTGCCGCCATTGCACAGTACGCAGCCTCACAAGGAGGAATTAGCGGAAGTAATTCAAACAATAACGGCAACAACAATCCACCTCATGGTAATACTAAGTCATTAAGGCATACCATGATACAGTTGGATATCTCTAGCATGTTTGCCAATGAAATTTGTATATTCTAACGCGTGTGCAGGGTGCACGTACAAGCAGTTCCCAGACTGCAAGCCCGTAAACTTCGACGGCACTGTAGGTGCTGTTGCTTTTGTAAGATAGGCCGAGAAAACAGACTCTGATCTCCGAATGAGCAAGTGCGCTCCAGACCAGCAAGTTACGTACGTTTCTGGGCTATTCCTGGACGGAGCCCTGTCCTGGTGGAATTTACAAGTTCAAACTCTTAGTGAAGTCGCTGCTTACGCGTTGACCTGGGCCGAGTTAAAAGTGCTTATGCGAAAGAAGTATTGTTCTCGCGCTGAAATCCAAAGATTGGAAACTGAGTTCTGGCATTTGAAGATGGAAGGTCCGAAGATCGCGGAATATGTTCAGAGGTTTCACGACCTGTCGCATGTGGTACCCTATATGGTCACTCCAGAATTTAAGTGGATTGAACGCTTCATTTGGGGATTACCTCCTCAAATCATAAGCAGGTGACCTCCTCCAAGCCTGCAACAATTACTGAGGCAATCGATTTGAGCGTGGCTCTCACTGAGGAGGCTATCCGCCTGAACAAGTTCGATGAGATCGAGACAAAGAAGAAAGAGACTCACGTCGAGTCATCCGGAGGTAACAAACGAAAGTTCTCGAACTTCAAACAAGGCACTAGTGGTGTTGTTAAGAAAGGAGAGCCAAACGCGCCAGCTCAGGTTACAGCTGGTGGTGGAAAGAAAGGAAAAGGATATATGGGCACCCAGCCCAAGTGCAACACCTGCCAGCGTCACCATTCTGGCCGATGTAGTTTGAAGGTATGTGAAGCGTGTGGGAAACCTGGCCACTTGAAGGATTCTTGTTGGGCCACTGTTGGTCAGGGAGGCCAAGGAGGATTTGGAAACAGAAACAATAACCGGGGTGGAATTGGAAATCGCCCACAAGGAAACAATGGAGGTAATGGGAATCGAGGCAACAATGCGAATCAAGCAGGCGCTGTGAATCATAACCAAAGGAATAACCAAGCTGGAAATGGAGGTGGAAACGGGCAAAGGCCTGGATGCTTTAACTGTGGTGATATCGGGCACTTTAAGAGGAACTGCCTAGAGTTGAACCAAGCCCGTGGAAGAGTGTTCCATATCGAAGCGAGGGAAGCGCGCCAGGACCCCAATGTCGTTACTGGTACGTTCCCTATAAACCAACGCTATGCATCCGTTTTATTTGATACCGGTGCCGACTATAGCTTCGTATCGTTAGAATTTAAGAATATGCTTGGTTTAGCCGCTAGTAAGTTAGATATTCCCTACTCAATCGAATTGGCTAATGGGAAGTTAGTAGAAGCCAATGAAGTGATCAGAGGTTGTGCAATCGAGTTGGGAGAACGTGAGTTTACTTTGGATCTACTACCAGTCCAGCTGGGGAGCTTTGACGTGGTAGTAGGAATGGATTGGTTATCAAGCCACAAGGCAGAAATTGTTTGTCACGAAAAGGTCGTTCGTATCCCGACCGAAGATGGCGAAACAATTGTGGTACATGGCGAAAAGCGCGATACGCCGTTAAGAATTATCAGCTGCCTGAAAGCTCGTAAGTGTTTACAAAGGGGATGTGTTGCCTTCCTGGCACACATTGTGGATAAGAAGGCTGCTGAGCCGAGAATAGAAGACATCCCTGTCGTGAGGGAATATCCAGAAGTCTTCCCAGAGGACTTACCTGGACTGCCACCTCAGAGACAAGTAGAGTTCCGCATTGACTTAGTTCCAGGCGCCGCGCCTGTGGCTAAGGCACCTTATAGACTTGCTCCGTCTGAGATGCAGGAACTGTCGACACAACTTCAAGAGTTGTTAGACAAGGGATTTATCCGACCAAGCTTCTCGCCTTGGGGAGCTCCAGTTCTGTTTGTCAAGAAGAAGGACGGTAGTTTTCGAATGTGCATCGACTACCGGGAGCTGAACAAGCTGACGATCAAGAATAGATATCCCCTGCCAAGAATTGATGATCTGTTTGATCAACTGTAAGGTTCAAGCTTTTATTCAAAGATCGATCTTCGATCTGGATACCATCAGCTAAGGATACAAGAGGAGAGTATCCCGAAAACAGCCTTCAGAACTCATTATGGACCTTACGAGTTCCTAGTTATGCCATTTGGGTTGACAAACGCGCCTGCTGTTTTTATGGACCTAATGAACCGAGTCTGCAAGCCGTATCACGATAAGTTCGTGATTGTATTCATCGACGACATTTTGATTTTTTCAAGGACAAAGGCTGAGCACGAACAGCATCTAAGAGCTATTTTGGAGCTGCTGAAGAAAGAACAGCTGTATGCCAAATTCTCTAAGTGCGAATTTTTGCTACGTGAAGTCCAATTCCTTGGACACGTGGTGAATGGAGATGGGATCCATGTGGATCCAACCAAGATCGAAGCGATCAAGAATTGGGAAACGCCAAAGACGCCAACCGAGATTCGATAATTCTTAGGTTTGGCTGGCTACTATCGAAGGTTCATTGAGGATTTTTCGAAGATCGCTCAACCATTGACGCTCCTCACCCAGAAAGATAAGAAGTTTGATTGGGGAATCAAACAGAAAGAAGCGTTTCAGCTGTTGAAGGATAAGCTCTGCAATGCGCCAATTCTAGCACTACCGGAAGGTACTGACGATTTCGTGGTATACTGTGACGCCTCGCGTCAAGGATTGGGTTGCGTGTTGATGCAACGCCAAAAGATTATTGCTTATGCATCACGTCAATTGAAAGTGCACGAAAGGAACTATACCACACATGATTTGGAACTTGGTGCAGTGGTATTTGCATTAAAGATCTGGAGACACTACCTTTATGGTACAAAGTGTACAATTTCTACAGATCACAAGAGCCTACAACACATATTCAACCAGAAGGAGCTGAATATGAGGCAAAGACGTTGGGTTGAGTTACTGAACGATTACGACTGTGAGATAAAGTATCATCCAGGGAAGGCGAATGTGGTTGCCGACGCCCTAAGTCGAAAAGAGAGGATCAAGCCCATAAGGGTTAGGGCTTTGGAAATGATTATCCGAACCGATCTTTCCCTGCGCATTCGTGCCGCGCAGAAAGAAGCTCTCAAGGAAGGAAACCTTGAAGAAGAATATCTCCGTGGGATGGAGAAGCTACTGGTACCAAACGAGGAAGGAACGTTATGTTTTGAGAAAAGGATTTGGGTTCCTTGGTTTGGAGGTTTAAGGAAGGTTATTTTCGATGAAGCTCACAAGTCGTGGTACTCTATCCATCCTGGAGCGGATAAGATGTACCAGGATCTCAAAGATTATTATTGGTGGCCTAGGATGAAAGGCGATGTTGCTGTTTATGTGAGCAAATGTTTAACATGCGCTAAGTTAAAGCCGAATATGAGAAGCCCTCAGGACTTCTGCAACAACCCGAGATTCCCAAGTGGAAATGGGAACAAATCTCAATAGATTTTGTTACAAAGTTGCCAAGAACGCCAGGAGGCCATGACACTATTTGGGTAATAGTGGACCGATTAACGAAGTCAGCACACTTCTTACCTATCAGAGAGAAGGATAATACGAGCAAATTGGCTGAAATTTACATGAGAGAGATCGTCGCACGTCATGGAGTGCCTCTCTCAATCATTTCTGATAGAGACGGAAGGTTTGTGTCAAGGATATGGCAATCCTTCCAAGAAGCTTTTGGCTCACAATTAAATCTGAGCACTGCGTATCATCCGCAAACTGACGGTCAAAGCGAGCGAACGATTCAGACTTTGGAAGACATGCTGAGAGCGTGTGTTATGGATTTGGGCGGTAGCTGGGATAAGCATTTGCCTTTGGTCGAATTTTCATACAACAACAGCTACCACACCAGTATTGGTGCCGCGCCATTTGAATCCCTTTACGGACGCAAGTGCCGATCACCCCTATGCTGGGCTGACGCAGGTGATAGGCAGCTTGCTGGTCCCGAAATCGTCCAAGAGACGACAGACAAGATTACGCAGATTCTAAAACGCATCGAAGCAGCTCGCCACAGACAGAAAGCCTATGCGGATCCAAACCGGAAACACTTGGAATTTCAAGTGGGAGAAATGGTTTTATTGAAAGTTTCACCCTGGAAGGGTGTGGCACGCTTCGGAAAGCGTGGGAAGTTAAATCCACGCTACATTGGTCCTTTCAGAATTTTGGAAAGAATAGGACTGGTAGCATACAAGCTGGACTTACCTACTGAACTCCACTCAGTTCACGATACATTTCATGTATCCAACCTGAAGAAGAGTCCAACTCAAGATACCATTGCCATTCCCATCGACGAGATTCATGTTGACGACACGCTCCATTTCGTTGAAGAACCGGTTGAGGTTACGGATTGGAAAGTAAACAAGACCCGCCGGAGCAGTGTCAAGCTCGTCAAGGTTCGTTGGAATGCCAGACATGGTCCTGAATACACTTGGGAGCGTGAGGACCGGATGAAAGAGAAATACCCCCACTTATTTCCTAAGAACCCTGCATCTACAAGCAGAACTTAAAATTTCAGGACGAAATTTTTCTAACGGGGGGAGAATGTGACAACCCTCACTAAACCAGGTATCCGTACGACTTAATTAATAATTAATTACTGCTTAATTACTGTGCTTGCTTGAACTTGTGAATAAACTGCTACTTGAATACTGATACATGTACTTACTTGCATCATACTTTACTTGCTGTCACTACATTATTTACATGCTGAACCTTAGTGGCAAACATGATGCACAAAAGCACAGTAGCACTATAAACGGATAACCTATTGAACATGCTGATAAGCCAGCATCAGGCAGACACTGCCTCTAAGGCCTGTATGAGCCAGAAATATTTTACTACACTAGTGGTGAGTGTAGGAATACAAGGGTTGTAGAACTGCGTCTCTAGGAATAAGATACAATGACTGGATGTGCCTAAAACGTACTCTAAGCACAAAATTCAGCACTTTATATAACAAATCAGCATTAAGCTACCTAATAAAGTGCCAAAACATGAGAAAAATATTACTAGACACTTTCCAAAGTGTCAGAAATGAGTTGTGTCACTAAAAAGGGTAATAACGACACTTTAAAGCTTTGTTAAGCACTTTAACGGATTACTATCCAACCGAACAACCGGACTATACCCGGAACGTGAAAATATTGTTAATAACATTATCTTTCTTTTTCTGAGCCAGTTAGGGTCCCTGAATACCCTAACACCCGCAATAGAGCGCAACACACTACTAACCGGGTTAATCCCTAAACATAACTAGATTAACCTAACTAATACCCTAACTACTAGTTGGAATCGAACTAGTACCCCCCCCCCCTTTGCAAACCATCCCCAAGTAGGGGGACACCCTTGTCCTTTTGTTGATTATTATAATCTTGTGTCTAATATCTAGATGACACAAAATCCATTGGTTAATTACCTTAAACTTTGTCTATAAGTTAGATCATTAACACAACATAACATTTCCATCTCACAACTCAACACTCAAGCTCTCTCTCCCTCTCTCAAAGGCTTCGGCCGAACACCCCACCACCATCCATCATATTTTCGAGTCTTGATCATCACATCCCAAGTGCATACAAGTGATAAGGATCGCGTATAAGGAACCTTGGTGCAAACGGAAGGCGAAGGACCTCACTCTATTGCTTTTATCCTCTCATTTTGCGACTAGATTCTTCCCTAGCCTCGAGCTAGTAGTAAGTTGCTTAAATCACCTTCCCGAACTATTTTAAAGTGGTTAATATGATTTGTAACGGTTAAAAGTCGCAAACATACAAGATGAAGCATAAAAGTCTACTAAAAACACTAAAAGTGATGGTTAAAAGCTTGTTTGTTGTGTAAAACTTGTAGTAATTGATTTGTCTGACTATTTGGACCCGATCTATGTTGTGGTAGCTCGGATCGTCATTTAACCCGGGTTGGTCATGACCTTGGATCATGGCATAAGGTTGTTTTGGAAGTAACAAGGGTTAAAGGATGAAACTCTACCACACACGAATCATGAACTTGTGTAAAAGCGATTTAGCTTGTGAATTAGTGTTTAAAACTAGTAGATCTACGTATCTACAAGCGGTATTTTCAAAGAACCAAGTATCAAAGAAATCATGTTTTCTAAAGACGGATCTTACACTAACACGAATGATTTTTTTGGACACACAAGTGTGTAGACACTTGTGTAACACAAGGTTTTGACGAAAGAACTATTTTTGTAAATGTTGACAAGAAGTTGTGGAAATTTATTTTCTTTAAAAACGAGACTTTTACAAAACCAGATTGATTTATTCAAAAGATCCACTAAAAGTAATGGGATTTACTTCATATTTTAGATAAACCACAAGTTCATGTACTTTTGCGATTTACATCTATTTTGACTAGTTTGATGGTTTGAATAATGCTTATTGTTGATTGAGAAAACTGTTGGTTTGATTTGTAAAAGAAAATGATACGCTTAAATTCGTGGCCACCTCCAATTACAGAGGAAACTCTGGCGAAATTCTCCAAAAACCTAACACTTAGAAATATTTTCACTATAAGTGTTAGAAATACATTTTGACTTGTTTTCAAATTATAGATTTCGCCACGACTTATTTACAAAATACCGGAGGTGGGATTTCACAAAATAAAACGTGATACATATATATATTTAGTATATATTTTTCACAACGTCACTTGATATGTGTTTATGATTATTTTGTGAAAATACTAGTATTATTTTTAGGGTAAAAATAATACTATCGAATGTTAACGAACCCAAAATAATACGAACGCCTCTACGATAAATACATAAGTTACACCGGTAATTATTATTACCACTCGATCATTAAAACGTAACTTACGCATTTTGGGAAAATATGACTTAACGCGTATTTTTGTCATGGTATTATTTTGGAAAATTATGTAATAGAAAATATAATATTTTTGAGAAGAATATTTATATTTTGGGAGTTAGAAATCAAATATATTTTAAGTGAGACTTAATAATATATCTCGAAATTATACGAGCACAAATGTATTAAATCCCCCATCCTTGGGAAGGAGAATAACTACCAAGTATATGCAGAATGTAAACACGAAATAGTTGTCTAACTATTTCCCAAAAACTTAAACCATAAAGCTAAGGCACGGCCGTTCGTCTAATAGAATTAGTACATGTAGGTCGTCCCACAGCTGCTTGATCAGGAGACATACTTGGTAGAGACGCACCACTGTGAGTTCATGTCCCCCTTTTCTCTTAACTGTTTTCAGTTTTCTAAACTGCGGGGGTGAAATACATGTTACTATGATTACGAGTACTTTTTATACACGGTATGATTAGCTAAGGAACTTACAACTAGATCAAGTGAATGGATAGGCTATTATCGTAAGACCATTAATCCTTGTATAAGGACCGAGAGACATGAGTGATAGATCTATCGGGTGTTGCGAGCCCCACACATGAGCCAGCGTGTGGCTGCATGTGGTGACTATGTCGTTCCGCCGGAAGGACCGGTATGAAATACGCGTTACAGGTTTGAGTGCTTCCTAGGCCATTTCACTTATTAATGTATTAGCTACACATTAATCGATCTCTTTTTCCTTAACTGCTACATACCAGGGATTTTCATACATACAGACTTGTTTACAAAGGTTTATACATACTCACTTACACATGAACTCGCTCAACATTATTGTTGATTTTTCCAACTTACATGTATTTCAGGGAATTAAAGATCTGGCGCGGTATGTTATGTTTTCCCGCTGCATATGGGTTCCGAGGTCATCCCGGTTTAGGAAATGTGACTTTTTCCTGGACGAGTCACAAATCTTAAACTGCGTTTTATCCATGATGATGTTTATGTCTTCCGAAACAATGTTTTATGTTATGGTGTTGTAGTTCCTAAGACAATGTTATGTTACTTCGGTTTTTAAAACTTACTTTAATGGATGATCTTGCATGGTTTTTATTTCATATAGCTTGTTATGGTTAAGCTATGGTATTAAGAAGTCACACCAGAATAACCACGCTTCCGCAAAGCCAGGGTGTGACACGCACAAGCTCTCTTCTTCTCTCGATTTCTTCCAATTCTTGTAAGTTTCCTCCTAGATCTTTATACTTCTATGATCTACACTTGATTCTACACCTCTTTCACCGAATAATCTTCACTTTTAACCGCGAAATCACTAGATTTGAGGTGTTTTAGGGTGATGTCAGCATAAAGTTCATATGAACTTCAATGTTTGGCTTCATTCCACCCAGAACAACTTGAATCTGAACGATTTCCATATAATTTAACAATGTTTTCTTACAAATCTGAGCATATTCGAGATGTAAGAGGATTGAAAGATGTTTATTCTATTTCTTTCAACTCTTCTACACTTAATGCACTCAAACCGATAGAATCGGACCTTGTTCTGATCTTCTACTCATTCTTAGTGTTGTATCGGCTCAAGATCTGAGCTCTGTCAACGAGACAACTGATTTCGGGTTGAACATGAACAAACCGTCAAGGATCAGTTCGATCGGACCACGGAGACTTGGTGAAGTTCTAGTTGTTTAACCTGATGGCGTATCGTCTCGATCAAACCGTAAACGTTTGAACTTAACAAATTCCAAAACAAACAAACCAGCCACCCGAACGGACTGCCGTCCAATCGGTTTACTATCCGATCGAACAACAATCCAGTAGGATGACTAGGTTTTCCACACTTAAACAATTTTCAACAGGTTCAATGCATTAGACTGCCACCCGATCGGATTGTCATCCGGTCGAGTGACCGTCCTGCTGTGAACTTGTTTTCACTCTGAGAAGCCTCGCCAATCGGATAGCTGTCCGATCGAACGACTGTTCGATCGACCGACCTGAAGGGTAGAGATACTTCTCTATTTTCAAAATGCTACAACGAAAACTTCATAAGCCAAACCATCATACACAAACACATCCACGCCAACAAATGTCAGTCCGACCGAGTGGCTATCCGAACGGATTGCCATCCATCCGAACCACCACTCTACACTTGGCACTTTCCTTGTTTTACGCACCGCTCTTCGCTTATGCTATCATTAACTGTTCAGGCTAATCTCGCTCTAAGCACTCCCTTCAATCCATCATCGCTGTGAGTATACTCGATCCCTTTTTGCTTTATGCACTTTTGGGTGTTACATACGTTACGAATATTCAAATCACATCGAACACACTACGCAAATACTATTAAAACGCTAACCGTTACTACATGTTATACGTGACTCGATGAATGCTTATTTGTTATGTTTACACATAGATTGCTGTCTACCTGCCTTAGCAACGATAGTACTATAGTTTGGACTCAGCACCTGTTCGCATGGGTTGTTAAGGACCATTACTCGCATGTTCGCAGTGGTGAACATGTGTTGCGAATTGCCTTGGGCAATCAACCCGCAGTCATTGGTATTGATAGGATCTTTGTCGATAACTTATGGCTTCACGTTACACGTTGCACGTGCTGGTTATGCGTAAACGATTTCGAACTCTAATACACTATATCAAACTCATATGCTCACCTTTACACTATGTGTATTGACTTTTACTTTAACGTATGTTACAGGTGTATAGGATGCTTCCCGGCCTTGTTTGCTGTGTGATGAAATTGAGGCTAGGAAAGAGTGCTAGAAACAAACGAATAAATTGTAAATTGAAATCTGAGTTGTCAGATCAGTACTTGTTTGTGAGATAATTATCTGTAATAACTGTTTTATTGTGATATGTTATGGTATGGGACATGACGGTTAAATATCTGGTAATTAATAGTTGTTGTGGATACTCATGGACAATCTGTTTCGCTCAGTGCCGCGCCCCGATGATTCCGCCATCGGTTGGGGTGTGACAGATTGGTATCAGAGCCATAACTATAGGGAATTAGGCAAGACTCGACCTAGTCCGGGCCGATGTCTTAGAAACGACCTAGACTATAGTTAAGTACCAACATACCAACTTGTGCACACCCTGTAGGGGTTTTGTACAAGCTTACCTATTATTTCTCGCTATTCTCGCTTACACTACACTATCACCGCACCCTAATTTTCGAAAAACGAACAAGTGATTAGGTTGAGATTAGGTGTGAAAACCGCAAACTCTCGACTAAAACACTTATTCGACCCGCGTTTTTATCTCTAAACAGGAGAATTTGCGCCGAATCAGGAGTGAAATCCGTACTTCGACGCAAATTTCCTCCCTATTTTATCAAAACAGAAACAAAATTATTAAGTCAGGGGTGAAACCCGAATCTTGATAACTTGATCCGTGTTCTATTTTGTTTTAACAAAACTCTCACCAAAGTCTCGACGGACTCCAACGACTGAGACACGCCGTCAACTAGAAGGATGCATGCCGATTGCCCAGAATCGAGGCAAGAGCACAGTCCAGAAAGCCAAGGTGTGCACTTGCAGTCCTTATGAATAGTCGAATCACCTTGGGTAGTCAAAGTCTACCACACCCCAGACATTCAACTCGATTTTTATGTGTTCCGATTCTGGATTCGCACCCGCTGATTTGTGATTGTTTGCTTTTATTTTATGCATTTATGTGGGTCTTACTCGTTTTCGTTATTCGCTTTGATCAACACACACAACTCGCACCACGCTGACGTTATACCCTATGCTATGCTACTCACTGTGTACTCGCTAATCGTAATCGCTGTTCTCGAACGCTCACGGATTGTGAATGATAGGTTTCTGTATTCTGACTGCCTCTGATATTTCTGTACCTTACGTGCTTAAGTGCTTTTGTGCCTTATGTGTTTATGTGCGTTTATGTGGATACATGTTCCTGAGCTTTATGGTAAATCGCTAGACTACACTAGGAACAATTGAAATTGTGTTGAGTCCTATGACGATGTCTGTTGTCACACCCCAACCGATGGCGGAATCATCGGGGCGCGACAGTAGCCGAATCAGATTGCTCAAGAGAATCCATAACAACTATATTGCGATAATATTTAATACATTCGTTATCCCATACTAACAAATAATACAATCACATAAGTTATCACAGATTTCTTGTCCTCTCGAACAATACAAATCCGACAACCTAGATTTTAGTTGAGTTTCTAGACTTCCTAGCTTGATTTGATATAGTCTGCGATCTAGCCTGCAACATACGTTAAAATATTTGTCAATACAAAAGTATTGGCGAGTATACAGGTTTGATAAATAGCATAATAGAATAAAACGTGTAGCGAATTTCCACATGCATAAACGTAACACACGACATATACACTCACAAAGCTGATACTACCAACTAAGTCCTCGATGTTCGAATGTACGATGGCAAACTAGGCCCCGTCGGACGCAATAGTACTATACTAGTTGTGGTGGGACGTCGCGAGTATAAGCCCTAGCACATATGCAACTAGCATCACGTATATCTATGCATAACAGTCATTCGCAAGTGATAATTCGATTGATTGAATAATTCGTTTGATAAGTTTGATTTGTTAGAAACGTATGTTACACCCAAAATTCGATTAAAAAGGGTTCACGTATACTCACAGTGCGTATTCAGCAACTAAGTACTGCTTGATTGATTGGCTGAGAATGCGTCTGACTTAGCCTGGTCGATTTAGAGTGCGTTAAACGGTGATGACCGAATCAGGTGACTATTGGTCATTCGGTCGGATGGCAATCCGGCCGGATGGCCATTCGGTTGAAATGATAAGGTCCAGTGACTATCCGGTCGGACGGCAATCCGGCCGGATGGTCATTCGTTTGATTGGTGAGTTTATCAGTCGTATGGTGCTTATCCGTACGGACGACCTGTTGTCCGTGCGGATGACCTGTTGCTCGTGCGGATAACATGTTGTTCGTTCGGATGGCATGTTGTCCGTCCGGATGACATGTTGTCCGTCCGGATGACATGTGATCCATCCGGATGACATGTTGTCCGTCCGGATGACATGTGATCCGTACGGATTACATGTGCTCCGTCCGGATTACATATGATTCGTGCGGATAGCGCGTCTGTTTCGCGTTTTGAAGAGGGTTTAACGGAAGGAAGACGTGTAGAGTTACCGGGACAGTGTAATCTCGCACTAACACTTGAAGTTCCGTCAATTCCGACCCGCTCTAACGGCCGGGAATCACCCCGTTCCATCAGATCTGGCCGTTCGTGATGGTTCTTCATGGTTAACTCGAAATCGCACAGTTCCTTGGGTAAATACTTAGATTTAGGCGAGGTTTATTACCAAAACATGTGGAAATCACCCAGATCTGAGTCGTTTATGGTGGGATGAGGTCACAGCTTAAAGTTCATAAGAACTCTTGGTGACATCACCTTGAAACAACTCAAATCCGTAGATTTCATGGTTAGAAATTTAGTTTTGAAAGATAGAATGGTGTAGAATTGAGTGTAGATTGCAGAAGTACAAGTTTTAGATTGAAATCTTACCGGAATCGCGAAGAAATCGAGGGAAAGGGTCCTGGAGCGTGTTTGGTTGAGTGGGAGCTGTCACATCACTGTTCAAGTGATGTGACATGGTATTTATAGGCAACAGAGGAGAAGAAGGGAGTTCTGGCCCGGATTGCCCATCCGTCCGGATGGCCCATCCGTCCGGATTGCTATCCGTCCGGATTGCTATCCGTCCGGATTGCTATCCGTCCGGATGGCTATCCTGACGCGTTGGACTTCTCCGTTTTCGATCGTTTTGATAGTTTTTGAGGTACACGCTCTCTATAGTTGAGTTATATTATTATTATATAAGTATTTATATATATAACTAAGGGTCGTATTTACGTATCCATAATCCACAGCTTCGATAATTACTCCCGGTTTTCCTTTTGAGTATGCGATTATTAACGACGTCTCACGGCCATCAAGGAGGGTAGTATAGGTCCTTTCTTGATGTCATCGTGAACGTTATCGTGTGTTGCCACAATGACTGACGGGGTACCATTCACTCGTATTGTCATCATCGTCACGACGACTGGAGCTATAGCACTCACCCGAGAGTCTTTGTTAGCGTTAATTGTTTTACGTTCGACACATCACGGCCACTGAGGAGGGTAGAATAGGTCCTCACTCAATGCCTCCGTGAGTGTTAGTGTTTGTGATAATAGTGTAGTATAGTGATATTGTATTTCGAAAATATGCGATTATCCTTCGAATAGCGATATATATACGATATAGTTACATTATGATCCGAATCTCTGGTGCTAGGCGTAACGAGTATATCGAGTGGTAACAACGCACGAAAGTGCGGGTTGTTACATCTGTACAGACAATGTCGACATCTGGACCCCGTTACTCTCGACATGCTCGCCGAGAACAGAGAGAGAAACGCCTTGCGGCACTCGTTGCTGAACAGGTAGCGAACGTCGTCCCGCAGATTTTCAGCGAGATAAACGAGAATGCTAGCAAAACTTCTGAGGAGTCAAGGACTGAAACTCCTAAGGCTGCCTTTAGCTTCAAGTAGTTCAAATCTTGCGGACCGAAAGAATTTACTGGTGAAGATGGTCCTACGGCCTTATTTCAATGGTTTGATTCGATCGAGGTCACCCTGCGCCAGAGTGGCTGTCCCAATGATCTCCGCACTCTCAACGCGACTGGCATCTTCCAATCCTGAGCTTTAGATTGGTGGACCGCCGAGAGAAACAAATGCGGAAATGATGCAACTTATGGTTTGACGTGGGCTGAGTTGAAGGACGTCATGTTGGAAGAGTTCTGCCCTCCCCACGAGCGCCAAAAGTTGGAGGACGAATTCTGGCATATCAAGCAGAAGGATGGTGAAAATACTGCTTTAACTGCTCGCTTCAAGCAGCTTAGCATAATCTGTCCGGATCAAGTATGTTTAGTTCTACTGTGCTTTACGGGATTGTTTGTGATTAATATAGTGGCATTATTATCTATCATAATAGGAGTACGAGTGAAATCCAAACCGTAATCGCGCATCTGCTGTTGAATCCAGAGAACCTGAGAGCAACAGCTACCCGCAGCAATATATTCAGCTTCACACGTAGATGTAGACACACAGGATTGCTTCTTGCATTGCCAAGACACGATCCTGCCTCCCACGAACTGACAACCACCTGTTGTAGACTTTCTGTTTGATTTGCATCCTCCAAAGTCTGAATCAGTGTAAGCAGCGAACCTCAAATCACTATCAGCTGGATACCACAACCCAAGTTTAGGTTTCCCCTTCAAGTAACGAAGAATACGCTTCACTGCTTTCATGTGTGACTCTTTCGGATTCGCCTGATATCTGGCACACAAGCATACGGCAAACATGATGTCAGGTCTTGAAGCAGTCAAGTACATTAGAGAACCAATCATCGCCCTGTATTGAGTAGGATCAACATCTTCAGTGCTTTCATGATCTGGGCCAAGATTGTGATTTTCGCAAATGGGTGTGTTGAAAGTAGAGCAATCATTCATTTTGAACCGATCCAAAATGTCATACACATACTTCGTTTGATGAATAAACATCCCATCCTCCTTCTGTTCAACTTGTAATCCCAGAAAATAAGACAGCTCACCCATAGCACTCATTTCAAACTTGCTCTTCATCACCTGTTCAAACTCTTTACACATGTTCACATCAGATGACCCAAAGATGATGTCATCCACGTATACCTGTACTAGCAGAAAATCTTCCTTTTTCCTCTTTATGAACAGTGTACTGTCTATCTGACCCCTTTCAAAACCATTCTTGAGCAGATGTGTAGACAGTGTCTCGTACCACGCCCTGGGAGCTTGATGTAACCCATACAAAGCCTTATCAAGTTTGTACACTCGATCCGGATAGTCTGGATCAACGAACCCATCTGGTTGTGAGACATACACCACTTCTTGGACTTTCCCGTAAAGAAATGCACTCTTCACGTCTAGTTGATAAACTTTAAAGCCCTTGAATGAAGCGAAAGCTAGAAACAACCGAATTGCCTCCAACCTTGCCACTGGTGCAAACACCTCATTGTAATCTATCCCTTCTTGCTGATTAAAACCTTTGACAACCAACCGAGCCTTGTTGCGCGTTACAATCCCTCTTTCATCCTTCTTGCACCTAAATACCCATTTAGTGCCAATTTGTCTTTCACCTTTAGGAAGGTCCACTAACTCCCAAACCTTCAGCTTCGCAAACTGGGCCAATTCTTCTTGCATAGCTTCAACCCATGAATTGTTTTTAAGAGCCATATGAATGTTCTTCAGCTCCTCTTGGGAAATAAAGCAACTGTACAAGCATTTATTCACTATCCCAGTCTTCTCAATCGAAACAAATAACCCAGAATTTGCTGCTATGCTTCTTCTCGTCTGAACACCTACAGTAGGATCTCCCAGTATCATATCAACCGGATGATCTCTATTTGCTCGTGTAGTAGCAACCGCATCGACTTCTAGATTATCACCCAGGTTTGATCCAACCTCCCCCTGAATATTCTGATTTGCAAACGGATTAATAAACTCCTCCCCCTGAATGGGTTCAGAGTCACTATCGCTTGAATCAGGATTAGCAGCACCTTGGGAAGTTTCCGGAGCATCTGACATATCAACATTCGATCTAGGCATAAACTCACCTTCATTGTCTTCACCAATCACTGTTTGAATCAGCTGAGAATCATCTGCATCAGAAACCTCAGGAATATTAAATGATTTAAACACACTTGCATAATCATATAACATAGCAGGACCACTCGTTGATTGTTGAGGTTTGTAGGAAGTAATTTCCACATTAAAAACAACCTCAATTTTACCAGTTTTGAGATTAAAAACCCTTTTATTCGGTGTGCCAGGCATGTAACCTAGAAAGTAGCCTTCGTCAGCCACCTCACCGAATTTTTGTTTATCTTTGTTTCGCACAATGGTGCAGGGTAATCCAAATGGTTCAAAGCCTGTTAAGTTTGGTTTTTCGTTAAACATAAGTTCATGACATGTTTTGTTAAAACGTTTAATGGTTAAAACTTTGTTTAGGACGTAGCAAGCTGTATTCACAGCTTCTCCCCAGAAAAGAACTGGTAGCTTTGAATCTGAAAGCATAGTCCTAGCGGCTTCAATCAACGTCCTGTTTTTCCTCTCAGCGACTCCATTCTGTTGAGGCGTATAAGGAGCAGAATATTGATGTTCAATTCCCTTTCGAAGACAGTAGAGATCCAGAATCCGATTCTTGAACTCCGTGCCATTGTCACTCCTTATCCTCTTGATCCTTGCATCATGGACGTTTTCCAATTTTGTAAAAAGATCTATCAGCATCTCCGCTGTCTCATCTTTTGTTCCTAAAAAGAAAACCCATGAATAACATGAGTAATCATCAGTGACAACAAGACAGTAGTACTTTCCACCTATGCTCCTTACGTTCACTGGACCGAATAAATCCATGTGAAGTAATTCATAAGGGGCATTAATGGAATTTACTGTTTTAGACTTATGAGGTTTCTTGTGTTGTTTTCCCTTTTGACATGGAAGACATTTATCTTCCACTTGAAACCTCAGCAATGGAACCCCTTTCACTAGCTCGTTTTTATGATATAATTCATTTTGCGGTAGTGAATATGGGCCATGCGTCTGTGCCACAACATAGATTCAGCTTCAGATGCTTTTCACAGTAAACACGCCACCGCTGCAGTTGGATCCTTGGCACCCATGTCCATGACATAAGTATCATTTTTCCTTGGTGCACGCATAACTATCCAATCGTCCGGAATGACCAAACCCGGTTTCAACACCAATGCCTCAGATTTTGTAAAGTGGACCGAGTGACCCTTGTCGCAGACTTGTGACACACTCATCAGATTGTGTTTAAGCTGCTCAACATAGTTCACTTTGTCCAATGTGATCTTCCCATTCGTCACTTTTCCTCGTCCAGTTATCCTACCACCTTTAGCACCAGCAAAATTTACATGTCCACCATCATATTCTTCAAATTCAGAAAACAACCTCGCATCCCCCGTCATGTGCCTGGAGCAGCCACTATCAACATACCATAAGTTGATAATCCTCCTTAGCAGCTCCTGCACACACCAACCAAAAGATTAGTTAGATTGGAGGACCCAAGCCTTAATGGTCTTGGGTCGTCCAAATTCACCAACTACTTGAACATCCATCCAATATCCATCACTCCTAACTGGAGTCTTGGATCTTGGACCTGTTGATGGAAATGGGGCATGATTTCCATAAGGTCTCTGGTCCTGAGGATACCTATTTGTGTTTGGACTATGTGACCTTTGAAAATTTTGATTTTGATTCCAAGAACCTTGATTGTAATTTCTAAAGCCATTGTTATAAAAAGTTCGACCACCATTATTTTGGTATCGGTTTTGATATTGACCTTGACTTCTGAAATTGTTTGAATTTTGGTTGTTCATTCTTGGTGAACTACTTCTAGGTCTTTCATATCTGCCTGATGTAGATTCAGGCTGAAATCTTGGTTGATTTCTTTGAAAGCGAGGAACTTGAGGAGTTCCTTTTTCAGCCTTATCTACACCACCAGCAACACCCGGTTGTTGCTTTGGAGCAGATTTCTTTGGAGAATATGAGACTTTCTCCTCATTATCACCTTTCTTCTCTGGTGATTTCCCTCTTTGTTTCTCACTAACTTGTGCTTCAACCTTTTTGTTAGGACAGCAGCTAGCTACATGTCCCTTTGTGTGACATTTGAAGCACGATCTCTTTTTCGAAGACTTCTCAGCTGAAGCCTTAGAACTAGATTCTGGTTTTGATGATGATGCCTTAGAAGGATTTGGTTCAGTTTGCTTAGTTTCAAGATTTTCTATGTTCTTATTTTTTGCAAACTTTAAATTTGATTCGTTTTCAATAACAGCTGTTTCGTTTTTCATGTCACTTCCTTGAACAAAATTAACCTTTTTAACAAAAGTTGGATTTTTATTCGTAGGATTTGAGTTTTTCTTTTTCAAAACAGGTTTGCTGTTATTTTCCTTCTTAGCATCATTATCTTCAGACACATCACCTTGACTAGATGTGAAACTACTTGGTGATGTTGACAGAAAGTCTGTGAACTCACCTTCATCAGGTAAGAAAGAATAGTCATGACTAAGAGGAGGTGGGACTTCATTAAAGCCCTTGAATCCCACACTGGTCTTGTCATTACTCTTCTTTAACCCACCCATCATGTGTTTCATAACAAAAGTAGAATCCCTGAATTTACCTAATTTCTTTTCAAGTTCAACAATTTTGAGTTGTGCATCTGACAACTCTTTGCACTTTTCAGAAATCTCTTTTGTTTTCTCAGCCATCATGTCATGAGCTAAGTCTATGACTTGAAGTTTTTCGTTTAGTTTGCTGGTTAAAACTTCAATTTCAGCCTCATAGCCTTTTATCTTTTTCAAATATGATGACTCGTTTCTTTTAGCAAAGAAATTTGATTCTTTTACGTTAGATATTTCTCTCACCAGACTTTTGTTTTGAGTTGACAACCTGTCAACTTCACCCTGTAATTCACGACACTTTAAACAAACAGAAGTAGCAGAGTTACTTACTTCTCCTGTCGATTTGTCTGAGTTGGCCATAAGAGCAGCAAGTTGAGCTTCCATTCTTTTGAAAGGGAAATTTTATAGAGTTGCAATCAGACCTGCTATGTTATACGGAACCGACTGTTGGGCCATTAAGGAAGTACAAGCACGCAAGATGGAGGTGGCAGAGATGAGAATGCTTAGATGGATGTGTGGGCACACAAGGTTAGACCGGATAAGAAATGATGTTTTTAGGGAGAGGTTAGAAGTAGCTAGTATATCAGATAAGATAATGGAGGGAAGATTGAGATGGTTCGGGCATGTGAAGAGGAGGCAGACAATAGAGCCAGTTAGAGTAGTTGAAACTCTCGTGGTGGAGGGGAGGAGGAGTAGAGGCAGACCCAAAATCACTTGGGATGAGCGGATTAGGCAGGATTTACAAAAATTGCACCTCTCTGAGAACATGGTCCATGATAGGAGCTCGTGGAGACGTAGGATTAAGGTTAAAGACTCCTAGGAGAGGGTTCAATTGTGTTTTTAGGGGTAGTGTTTAGTCGTAGATATGTATTTGTATAGGCTGTTTGTGTTGTTATATTTGTCTTGTTTACCATGCACTCTTTTACCTCTCATGTTATATTGGTAGCTCCATACACACACACACACACCCCTCATGTTCTATATATATATATTTTTTTCTCTTTCTTTCCTGGGTGTTTTAGAGCCGAGGGTCTCACTGGAAGCAGCCTCTCTATCCCTAGGGATAGGGGTAAGGTGTGCCTACATCCCACCCTCCCCAGACCCTACCAATAGCTCTGCTATTTGTGGGATTTTACTGGGTATGATTGATTGATTGATTGATTGATCTTTCGCTTCGTCTTCCCTTTCATTCTCAGACTTTGGCTTTTCTTTTTCAGCATCAGTTGTCTGATCAGCCTTATCTACCTCAGCTTCACTTTTCTTCTCAACTTCAGCATTCACGTTAGCTTCAGCATCATCAACGGGTACAATCTCTGCCATGAATGCTTGAGTGACATTCTCATCATTTTCCAAATGAACACTCCAGTCGTATGAACCTTCTCGTGCAGTAGAAATCAACGCTCTTGAGTTAGAGTTGTTTGATGAATTTCTATTGTTTGAACTCTGACTTGAGGTTTCATGCTTTTGTTTCTGACATTCCCTAGCAAAATGACCATAACTTTGACAGTTAAAGCACCTGACTTTGGTCTTGTCAAACCCAACAGTTTTCCCTACAAACTTTCTTCCAGTTCTGTTCATGAACCTCTTCACCCTTCTAGTAATCATGGCCATTTGCCATTGCAAATCCATATCTTCAAGATCATCAGGGTCAATCTGATCATAATCTTCATCTAAAGAGGCAGGATCAGATATCTTCCCCTGAATGTAGTTCTCATAAGACGCAACAAATGAAGCAAGTAGAGCAAGATGTTCTTCAGCAGACTTCACACTCATTGGCATCGACTTTGCACTACTACTTGGCTTAGCAGCTGATGTTCTCTTGACACCTGTTGATCCTCCTGAAGCAGCTACAAAACACACATCACCATCCTCATTTACTGTGACCTGCTCATTATTACACGAAAGAAATGCAGTAGCAGAGTCGCTAGAAGCATCATGAGACGAAGAAGATGTAAGCCCATTGTAAATCCCTGGATCTTGAACCTGATCATATCCAGTGTCCTTTTTCTTCATGTTAAGCTCATAAGCTCTTAGCTTGCCAACTACTTCTTCCAGTTCCTTTGTTTCATAATCAGCTTCTCCCTTTATCATGAGAGTGTAAATATCCCATTTTGTAGGTAGAGCATCAAGCAGCTTGTCATTTTTCTCTATGTCAGTGTAGCAATCTATATCATAATTGTCCAATTCTGACATCAGATGGTAGTATCGAGTGATGACGTCCTCAAGTGACTCATTTTTCATGTACTTGAACACAGCAAACTGCTTCTTCAATAGATCAACTTTGTTCTTCTTTACATCAGGATTTCCCTCATATCTCTTCTCTAGTGCATCCCACATTTCCTTTGAAGTTGTGTACTTCTTAAAGGTATGTTTGATGCCATCAGGTAAAGACATTTTAATGGCAGCCAAGGCTCTCTTTTCAGCCTCATACATTTTCTTTTGTTCTGCATCCATATCAACATAAGCAGTTATACGTTGTCTTCCCTCAAACTCATGAGTTGGGTTCACATACCCATCATCTATACATATCCACATACGAGTGTCCTGGTATTCAACAAAGGATTGAAACCTATCCTTCCATGTCAAGTAGTTCTCCACCTTCATCATCTTAGGTGGTTTGTTCGTTGTGCCTACCTCATGTTCCATCCTTAAGAGTTCGTTCAATTTAGACATGTTCAACATTTTAACTTAATCAGACTGGTAATACCGTACAATTTTAGTCCGAAACCTGTTTTTACCAAGTTATACCGTTAGATTCGTCTCGAGATTACGATTCCAATGATATATAAAGTCGAAAACCGTTTTCGGGATTTTCCAGAGTCTTTTTTTTACCCTAAAAATCCAACGATTCCAACGGTGCGAACGGTTTCCTGTAACGAGTTACGGATAATTTTCTAAACACGAAACAATGAAATTTTTCTTACGCGAGCCAAGAAAAATTCCACCCTTTCCGAAATGGTCAGAAAAGTTCCGAAATGGTTAATGGTTATCCGTAATGGTCCGAAATGGTTATGTTTATCCGAAATGAACACCCTTTTGTCCGAAATGCACTACTCCAGTCCGAAATGAAGTCAAACTGGTCCGAAATCAACTCAATCTGATCCGAAATCAACTGTTTGATCCGAAATGCAAGACTGAAAATCCGAAATGCAAGTCAGAAGATCCGGAATGGTCCGAAATCACTTGTTTCTGGTCCGAAATGCAAGCCTGTGAATCCGTAATGCTTGTTTCTGGTCCAAAATGATGCTGTTTATCCGTAATGAGTGATTTCCTGTCCGAAATCAATCCGAAATGCAACAAATCTGGTCCGAAATGCTGGTATTTGATCCGAAATCAGCAGCAGAACTCCGAAACAGCCTCCAAAACGCGTCCAAAAACCCAGATTTCTGCAAAAACGATTCTGAACCAAGCCAATCGAGAGCCAAATGCTCTAATACCAATTGTAGGTCCCGTGAGCCGTGCGGATCGTAACAGAATCGTCTATCCAACCTAGAGTGCGGAATCCTCTAGATTAGATTTCACAGAAAATTGCTTTAAACCCGATCTTTATTGATTATCTTCAAACGATTACAATCAATCAAGATCCTAATTCGTCCAAGCCTTTGCCTTTCACGAATTCTCTCCAAGAGTGATTAGAAGATTGGAAGATCAACCTAAACCCTAATGCTAAGCTTTGTTTATATAGGACAAAGCTTTGCACATGGGCTAGGTCATGGGCTAGGCCCATTTCGCCAACCATCCCCCATATGTGGGTTTGGTTTGGCCCAATCACTCTTAATTAACTATTACAAAGCTAAACCCGCTAACTGTTTATCGTTTTACTAATTACAAGATATCCAAAGACCAAATCTAAGCTGTTGTCACAAATATGCACCAACATCAAGTCAAGACTCCTGAGATAACGATCAAGAAGTATATTCGAGCTCTGCCGGATTGTGTCGCATATTTGGTGCAAGCTTTCAAACCAGCAACAATCGAAGAAACTTACCTGCTTGTCGCCGAAATCAATGACAAACGGGTTAAGTCTGGCTACTGGGATAAAGCCACCAAGAATCTGCACCAAGCTACCACCGCACCAACCGCTGAGACCGCCACCACCCCCCAGTCTTCAAAGGCCTCTCGTCGCAAGAGGAAAGTCAACAACAACTCCAGCAACAAGAACTGTGCGATCACTGCTGCACCAATTCAAGTTGTACCAGCTCAACAGCAACAGCGTCAAGTAGCGGCGCCTGTGGCAAATGCACCGCTTGCTAAGCGTGCATATACTGGGCCACACCTGTGGCTAATGCACCGCTTGCTAAGCGAATCAGGAGTAGAAGCGAGGGAGGGGTGGGGAAAAAGAGAGAGAGAGAAACTATTCGGAGAGAAATATCAATAACCGTCGGAAGTTGCATGTATCGCAAGAGAAGACCGACAGTGGGTCTTTTTGTGTAGAGAGAGAGAGTGGGAGGGTGAGAGTAAGAGAGGGTTGGTTTAATGTATATAAAAATGTTTTTTCATTGATTTTACAAATTAAATTAATTTATTTTCTATTTTTAAAACTTATCTAAATGATGCACCATTTACAAGTATAACTATAACTTATTATTTTTAAATATATTCTACCTATCTTATAGTGGAAACTCGGTGCATTTCCATCAACAATTCTTAAAAATTTCATTAAAATGCACTTTTAGTCTTTTGTCGTTTTCTTTTGAAGATCACAATTTTAAACTCTATACTATTAATCCATTTTACAACCCTATAAAAACTCATTGGCATTTACAAAAACAGTTCCTCTTTTTCCATCCACCATACAACCACTTAACTTTAGAAAATTACACTTTTAACCCCTATAGTATTACTTCATTCACAACTCCCTCAACTTTTGAAAAATGCAACTTTTATCTAATCCAAACTAATCCCTACATATTTAACTAATTTTTCTTTTGCTATTTTCCTTTTTATGAAACTAATTTGTCATTGTATTTAAGAACTTTGTAAAAAATAATTTTGATCCACTCGACTCTCTAAAGTTTTGTGTTTACCCATGTCATTCCTTTACCTAAAAAAACTATTTTTATATGCGTATTTTTTATGTGTCAGTGTAAATCAAGTTGGTCTATGTTTCGACATAAACTTTTTTTTAGGCAAGTTCAAATATAATATGTCTGTCGTAAATTTATTTATGAATCGAATGAGTCAAATATAATAAGTTTTCATTCGAATTACTCTACATTCCGACCCTACTATAACGCACTATGGGTAAAATTTCAACCCATGTGAATACATCTTTTGATTACAAGTGTCAGTTTTCCCTTTATACACGTTTTATGCTTTCTTTTGTACATTTCTTATGTATGAATCGGGTCACATATAAATACTTATGATTGTATTGTATATATTCGATTCCTTTATAGTATGATCCAACCCAATGCTTTTGAGTTACACTTGGATACGTCAAAACACGCGTTTTCACATGGTGTACACATCACATTATTCACATAAGGCTTAGACTAATTCATTTGATATTTGCAATGTGCCCACGCCACAATGCACACGAATCTGATTACTGGTATAATACATTATGGGGCTATATCATTCACATGAACATGACAATCTTATGTCCTTAGGCTTGTGGGTGTGGTTTAAAGGGGCTTTATTATGCCAAGTTAGTGCCCCCAGGCACCACCTCATACGGGGGGGGGGGGGGGGGGGGGGGTTTAAAGCCCCTTCTTTTAACTTACTTGAAATTGTTTAAAGCTCCCATTATCATTACCTAATTATTTATTTTTATTTAAATTTAAACATTATTTAATTATGACATATTAATTTAAATCTAAATAACATGAATAAAATATAAAACCCGTAATTTAAATAAAAAAGTACAACGTCACTTAAGAAAATACAAACCTAAAAATGCTTAAAAGGTTAAACTAGAAACTAAATCTTCACTCGTCATCGCCTCCTTATTCACAATCAAACCATAGGTGCTCGGTCAGGTCAGCTCGAAGGTTAAGGTGTGTGTCTCTGTCACGTATCCTCGCTCGGGTAACTTCCTTCTGATCATAGGTGAGTAGTGTTTTGCCACTAGCAATTTCTCTTTGTGTGAAAAAAAGAATATTGGCCCGCAAGATCATTAGAAATTCTTAAAAAAGAGAACGACTCATACGAAACCGACGCCTAAATTGTGCATCATCGTACAACGGATGATTGAAGTTAAGTGTTTATAATAAAAACATTACATGTTTATTTGTAATTGAAGTGATCTATTTATTACCTACAAGAAACAACAAAATTCTAAATACAAATTAAATGATCTTCAAATTATTATAAAAGAAAATGTCTTAATAAAAACTTTAGAGAAACGAAAAAATAGATTATAAGGTTAGGTTTATGTAAACAATATTAATTAAAGAAGTTAACTATAATAACTTAAATGTAAACACATAACAAAGATTCTTATATTTTAAATTATACTTTATATTTTTTGAATCTTACATAATTTTGTTCCAAAAACCAAAATAACCGAAAAACCGAACCGAACCGACATAAAAACCGAAAAAACCGAAACCGAACGGTTTTAAAAAGCCAAAAACCGACATTTCGGTTTTGGTTTTGATTTTACCCAAAAACCGAACCGAACCAAACCGTGTACACCCCTAACTACCACACCCTCTGGTCTCATAATTAATTTGAGAAATTTTGAAAAATATACATTATTTTTATATGTTCTTACGATTTACTGATGATTTACAGAAATAAAAAATAATATAAAGAAAAGTGTTTAAACAATCAAACAGAAGAGACGCCGGAGTCGGCAACTGAGAATCGACCGGAGATATAAGAAAAGCTTCACACTGACTTCGCCGTCTTTATCCCTCCGTGAGTAAGTAATGGTGAGGGTTCGTTAATCATTAGATATACAACAGATTTCAGGTTCCTGAATATTATTGTTATCTTTTTGGATTTCTGAATAAAAGTTTCGTATATTTCATGAATTGTATAAAAAATGGTAGCTCTGACTGACTGAATCACGTATGATATTAAGGGCATGTTTGGCTAAGCTTTTTGAAACAACTTATTGACTTATTGGCTTTTTGAAAAGTTATAAACTCTAGATGATGTTTGGGAATGAGCTTGTATATTGTATGTGAGGGGAAAAAATACTTTTCAAAAGTCACTCCATACTAACTTTTCCAAAAAGCTAATAAGTCAATAAATTGTTTCAAAAAGCTTAGTCAAACATGCCCTAAAATTAGGGCTCTTACATGGTTTATGCTTATTTTTACTTGATTATTAGAACTAATTTGGAGTTTAGGGAACCTAAATTTTATGTACATAAAGAAAGACCAAACGAAATGGTAGCTCATACATGACACTTATCAGTTCATTTACCATTTTCTTTCCTAGATCAAACATTATCTTTGAAATTATTCATAAATGGGTCAATTTGTATCTGCAAGGAGTGTTAATGTGCGTGAAAACCTAGAAGCAGCAACACTCGGTAAGATTTCTTGATTGTCATAAATCCATCTAAATGCTTAACTTGAGGGCTTGATGTTGGTGAACCTTCATAAGTGTATCTTGTACTGCACCTTGGGACCCTTTGACTTTTTTAGTCAAACTTGTGTGCTACTGCATTTGTAATCCTCATGTTCATTGGTCATCATTATGGATATTGCAAATCTGAGGCTGATCCAGATAATCATAAGATAGATATGAATCAGTAAGTTGTTGGTCCTAAAGTTTTAAAATATTGGGATGAATTTTTGCTTGAAAATTACCTTGTTTGACCGTCAAAAGTCAAAGTGCAGCACTTCCATATCCTTATACTTTTCAACAGATTCCAACCTTGAAACAAGAGTATATTGAAAGACAGTTCACACATGATCAAGTACAAGTAGTAACAAACATAAAGATATTCTGGTAAAATCATGCTTTTATCTTGGTGCTAAAGTTTTAAGTTAATACTCGCATATAATTGCTTTGATTTTTGTTGGCGTTGTAGTTTTCTCTTTCGCATAAGTCACTTTGTTATCTAGTGTAACAGAGTCATTTATTTACTTTTAGACATTTATAATATTACTTATAAACCAAGAAATTACCTTATAAAACCTTGCAGATAAAACATATGATTTTCATGTTCTAGAATTTCCACCCCTGCAGAAAGTTAATGAAAAGAAAATGCTCATCAACTTTCACTTATTATTGAATTTAAGGTAAAATTCTTAGAAGTTTTTCTAGCTGCCTACATCAGTTTTGTTCTAAAGTTGCTGAAAATTGAAATTTTGTGCATTCGAGAAGAGAAGAATAAATATTATCCAAAAACAAAAGATATGATAAAAAGTTGATTATCTTTTCATGTAATTAAAATGAGCCTTTTCAAGAATAATCATTAAAGAAAGGAATGACAGTACCTCCTCTTGTTTGGTCTTTAAAAGGGAGTTGATATCTGTGTTTACATAACAAAACCCAAAAATTGTATCTATTACTTTGAGCTCAGGGGTAGACACGTGTCCCTTGGTGAAATCTGTAACTGCTCGGCATTCTTTTATTTGTAAAGTTTTTAACTTTGGCAATGAGAAAGCCTCCTTCCCCAAGCAAAATCCCTTGAAACTTGGAAGTTTGCCTAGTTTTAAGGACTTTAGACGTGGTAAGATAATCTCATTCACTTTGGCATCACATTTTTCTTCTTCCTTCTTCACAACTACCTCTATATTGTTGCAGTAACTTATATGTAGGTCTTGGAGTTGCACTAGGCTGTTAACCATGGAACATGTAAAAACATGTTCCAAACTTTTGCAATTGGTAATAGAGAGAGTTGTCAGGTTTGGAAATTCCAGTGCCATCCACTGATTGCTCTTCCATAGATACTTGAGATCCCCTACGTAGTCTAACTTCACTTGTGTTAGGTTTGGAATTTGGACAAGAGTTTGTGATTTATTTGTTCCTTCCAATGCTCCTACTTCAAATACCTCTTCTAGCCCATCACATCCTTCTCCTATAGTAATTTGTTGAAGCTTTTCCAGTTGTAGCAGCGCATTAGATGGTACAATAGTCCTTCCAACATTTCTCCACCACAAATTAATTTCTATCAGATTATGAAAAGAGCAAGGGACTCCTTTTGAAATAGTAGGCTCTGAAGAAGCTGGGAATGTGGTCTGCAAATAAAAGAAAGAAAACAAAAGGCGTTTGTTTGAGGTTACAAAATAAGCCTGAAACATAAGAAAATTAATGTTTCAACAAATGTATTACTATGGAAAGACAATTGTCTATGAAAGGAGAGAGTCAATGAAGACATTATAACTAATAATACATAGACATATTTAGCAGCTTGTTTCAACTCTTTTCCCTTTTCAAAAATGAAATGTTCAATTTGGATCACACTACATTCACGACAACTTAAACTTTAGTAGATGTTGCATAGTATAGTAAAAGAAAGTGTACCTGATCGATAGCTTCATGAAAGTTAAGGCCACATTCAGGACTATATTTGCCAAAACTTGTTTGTATGTACTTGAGCTTTGGAGTTGTTGACTGACCAGATGTAAACATCATCAGTCCAGGGCACTTGTTGATATTTACAATTACCAATGAGGGCCATCGGAAGTCATTCATCCCCAAGAAGAAACCCCTGAGCTTTGGTAGATCGTCAAATTCAAGTATCTCTAGACGAGGAAACACCACGCATTTTGATGACGTTTCTTTTTCTTCTTTCACAATCACTTGTATCGCCTTGCAATCTCTTACTTTTAATTCTTTGAGTTGGTTGAGGCTTTCAAGGGTGGAGAATGTGAATATATATGGAAGAAGGTCACAGCTAAAGATATGCACTTTTTTTAAGTTGGAGAGTTGAGGAAGACCTACGATAGTAACGTTTTTTAGTGGTGGACCACCAACAATACGTGCACCTCCTTGGTCAACATTATTACTACTAGATTCACTTTCAAATACCTCCATTAACCTGTTGCAATTCTCAATTTCCAGCTCTTGAAGCCTTTTCATTTGTCCGACTGCATACCATGGAATTAGACTTGACAATGCATCACAACTTTCTATGGATATCTTTGTGGGGTATTGGCACAATGACCAACAAGCACCGATTACTTGACCACTCTGCAATAATTATAATTTTGACTTTTATCAACGTAAGGAGTAAACTTATTCATCTAAATTTGATGATTTATAAGTTTGGTTAAACCAAAGCATTAAGGTTATATGGCAATGTTAAATAATCCTAACTAATACCGTACCTGGAACTCATCATGAATCATATTATTGGAGGAAAGTTTATCACTCCTACACCTCCTACCACCATCATCAACACTCTTTAGACATTGGAGATATTTAAGCTCCAGAGTGTCCAAATGAGGAAAGAATGCGGTGTCTTGATAAGAAGATGCAGATGTAGATGTTGTAATTTCATCCTCTCTTCTCGAAATAACTTCTTCCATACCATAACAACTATCTATCCAGACACTCTTTAAGTTGGATAAATATTTTGCCATAAGAGGAGACAACAAGTACTTTATTTTGGGACAATTCTTCAAGCGTATGTCTGTGAGGTTTTGGAATGGAAATTGCAAAGGTGGATGATGACGAATCAAGAATGTATTCCAATTGCACTTCCACACATGACTCATCTCATTCAAGAAGAATAGGCGTATAGTTTGAAGGTAGGGAAGTAGTAGTGGCGGTTGAATTGTTGCTAATTGTCTACCACTTTGACTATCCATATCAAACACCACCTCACCCACCCTTTCATCAATCCCTAAGTCAAGATGTTGAAGGTGAGGACAGGTGTGGAGAAGATAAGATGGGTATGTGACATCTGGAAGGTAGTCTTCCAAATCTGATATGACATTATTCTGCATGTAACATAAAATGTAATTAACACTTTAATTTCTTCATTTAACACTTTAAAAATAATATAAAGTCAAAAAACAAAAACAACGGGGAAGGCCAACCAAGAAGCATGAAAACATAAATAAATCACACAAAATAATTTAAGTTACGTGAAATAACTTGAAACATAATTTCAATTATTGATTGTGATTCAGTATTGGTAAAGAAAGTAGAAAAAGAAACAAATAGAAACTGAAAGCATTTGTGATATTTTCATGTGTGAAAATTAAGATGTGGCATTAATACTTTATTCAATCAAATTGGATGAGATGAAATACCATTTGAGCGTTGTAGGAAGTAAGCGCGCTGAGATCAAAATTGGCTGTGACAGGTGTGAATATACTTTCAAACCTCTTGCATTTAATTATGTAAATGGTTTGTACAGCTTGAAAGCCATTGATGAGGATATTAGAGTTATTTACACCTCTCATCCTCCACAACTCTTTCAAATTTTCCGAATCATGAATGATAATTCTTCTTAATCTGCTAATGTATCCCTCCATTTCACTAATATTTTCAAAGTCGATGTTGAATATTACTTCAATGGAACCACAATTTGAAACTTTAAGCTCTTCTAAATTCTTCAGCATTGGCAATGGATTGTTTGGAAAAATATTGATAAGCTTATCACACCATTCCACAATGATCATTCTCAACCCGGAAACATTATTTTTCTCGGCAGTTGAAATCTCACACGGCCATATCTGCTTCAAGTTCTCCATACCATTAATATGTAGTTTCTCCAACTTTGGTATCACAACCTACACAATAATTAAGCCTTGTAAGATTTGTAAACTGCATATGGCCATTATAATTTATTTTTAGCTTTAGATATAAAGGTCAAAATAATGTATGTACCTTTCTGTTCAATAAGGATTCTATCGCATATGGATTACCGTTGTCAGGATAAATGCTCGTGAAGTTGGGAAGAGTACGAAGTTTCAACTTTACCAATTCAGGTAACTCAATCACAGTTCCACACAAGCTTACCATGCTAGGTAGCTTATCTAAAGACAAATAATTCAACTTTGGGAATCTAATCAACCCAGTTGTACAATCCTCACCAACCAGTGTTCTCAAAACAGGGCAATCGGAGATTTTGAGCCGCTCCAGTTTCTTCAAACCACTTGCCATGGCAACTGTGAAGAGGTATTTCAACTCATTACAATCAGAAACATGAAGGAACTTTAAATTGGAAAATGAGTGATGCATCGACACATTTTCAACATGATTCATATCATTCACTTGTAAATGAAGCTCCTCTGTTTTCTCAAATAGATCACTGATTTTGCTTTCTAGCAGCTCATTGCACTCACCAACTAATTTAATCGTATTTCTGAATGAATTTATCTCATCGTCCTTCAATTCAACCAATTGACAACCCATAGATATTCTGAACCTTTCAAGATTTTCAAAAGACAAGTTTTTCGGTTGGGTATCACTCTTAAAGAACTCCAACTCTAATGCAAATAGCTTCTGTGAAAGTATCTCCAATTCGGCACAGTTGGCATCTGTGAACCTAACGGGCCTATACTCATAAGATCTCATATAAAGTTCTTTAAGGCTGCCCAAGTTTTGAAAGACACCATCGTCAATGCGTAGGTTAACACATCCAGTCAAATCTAGTAACTTCAGTTTTTTCAACATTCCTATCATCAATGGCAACCTTCTTATTCCACAATCAACAAGGCTCAATGCTTCCAAGTTGCTAAGACTTCCAAGGAAAGATATATCTTCAATCAATGAGCATGAACGAAGGCATAGTGTTCGAAGTTTGGTCGAGTATTCAAACATTACCGGAAGCAATGGAATACCCATATTCTTATAAGAGGCAACCTCAAGTTTTTCTAAATTTTCATAAATATCTTGAGGAAACTTGAGGAGGTTATTCCCATCCATTACAATCAAGAGTGAGAGATTTGGGTAATTAAAGTCTACAGGAAATCTAGAAATACCTGTGCACTTTAATAAAATTCTTTCATAAGACTCTTTTGCATCCTTGTTTATAAGCTGATGTCCAGACATATTATCATGGTAGACTATTGAAGCTTGTTTGACTTTTGAAAAATTACTTAAAGCAAAAACACGCACGAGATCATGCATCTTTACACATCCCATGCGGTCACTTTCTGTCAACAAGTTTGCTTGTTTGAGGTTGTTAACACATATGATTGTTCGTCTTCTTGCTTCTGCTAAAGTATCCACCGCAGTAAACAACTTCAATCCCCATCCATATCTCATCAAGTCCTCGATAGGAATATCGAAGTCTTCAGGAAATAAGCCACTAAGAAGAAAAATTGATTTGTCATCCTCCTTTTGAAGATTTTTGTAGCTCATTTCAAAAACTTTATGGACGATGTCATTAAGGTCTTGAAGGTCTTCATCTTGTAAATTTGAAAGTGTTTCTTGCCATGCCTCCTTTATGTTACCGATAAGACTTTTGGCAATGGTTTTTAAGGCAATGGGCAAACCCCCACATTTATTCACAATCTCTTCTCCTATCTTTTGGAGCTCAGGTTCATCACCATCTAACATAGATGGTCCCACAATTCCAAAAAATAAAGTTTTTGCTTCTGCTTCATCTATGACGCGTATTTTAAAAACGGAGTCAGTTTTAACACCCATCCGAGCGCAAACATTTTCAAATCGTGATGTGAACAACAACTTAAACCCATTTGGCAATGGACTTAGTCCAACATCTTTAAGATCGACCTCGCTCCAAATATCGTCCATTATTACCAAAGTTTTCTTTCCTTGTTTTGACATCTCTTCAAATATTTTTTGAAGACGATCCGCCCTTGCATCTCTAGTATCTTCTTTTAAATCCTCAGAATTAATGTACTTTGCAATAGCTCGTTGAAGAGCAATTACGTCGGTGTTTTCCCCAAGAACCACCTTCACAACCCTATGAAAAGAATTTGAAGCTTCCACTTCCTTCTTTAGCTGTTCCATCATTGTGGTCTTGCCGACACCACCCATCCCACATAGAGCAATCATCTTTTGGGACTCGTCATTTGATCGAAGAGATTTCAAAGCAGCCTTGTATATCAAATCTCTTGACTTGAAGTTGTGTTGAGTACCATCAGCGGTAGAGGTGGACGGTTCTGAAGAAGTAGATACAACCACAGCAAGAGGTATTTGTACCTTAGTAAACACGATATCAGATTTCCGTGTTTCAAGAGCTCGTATCCTCTCGAGAATATGATACGATTGTTTTCCTGCTTTGTATCTTTTTGCAATGCTGAAGCATCCGATTCCGCCAGATGGAATACTTTGCGCCTTTTCGTTAACCTCTTTGACTTCTTCCAACCATGGCAACACATGGTGAGATACCTCATGATTTCTTGTAACTTCTTCTTCCCAAGTATGTCGAATATCTTGTTCAGTGAGATTCAACTGATCCAATTCCTCCTCCATATCTTTAACATGCTTTGTGGAGGATACCAAGAAACCCAAATGTTCCTTAACAGGGACCATCAAAGATTGAACAACCGGTGTAACAATTGAATTTATAATACTAGCATCCATATTTGAACTGCAATTTGATACAAACAATAAAACACAATTAAGAAAGTGCAAGAACTGTAGTTACTATTGAACTGTAATGTATATTAATTCTGTGTAATTTACAAGAAGAGAATGAGCCAATATATAGTTGTACAGAGGAGATATTACAGGAGGAATTACAGCCCTAAAGGCACAATCTTTGACTATTAATTAAGGTAGGGTATTATTGTGATTGAGAGAATTATGTGCAGAATTATGTGATGTAGAATCTTGATGATTTGGTGTAGAATCAGTATCCTTGACACGCCCCCGCAAGATGGAGGCTCCATTGGAGACTCCAATCTTGGACCGAAATTTGATAAAAAGCCGTCTAGCAAGCGGTTTGGTGAGAGTATCCGCGGGTTGATCTTCGGAGTTGATATGATAGACCTTTAGTAAGCCAGCCGCTACCTTTTCCCGAACAAAATGATAATCGAGTGCCACATGCTTCATTCTTGAGTGATACACCGGATTGGCGCAAAGGTATGTGGCTCCCATGTTGTCACAGTAAAGTTTTGGTGGCGAAGCGGGTTTGATTTGAAGCTCTTGTAGAAGATTTTCTACCCATGTGACTTCGGCCGCGGCATTTGCTAAAGCTTTATATTCGGCTTCTGTGGAGGACCTCGAGACTGTTTTTTGTCTAGTTGACTTCCAAGAGACAATGTTTGACCCAAGATATATAAGATAGGCCGAGGTGGACCGTCCCCCATCATTGATGCCTCCCCAATCGGAGTCGGCAAAGGCCGTTATGGATATTGGTTGTCTTCGATTTAGAAATAAGCCATAATGGATGGTACCCTTTAAATACCGCATGACTCGCTTTAATGCTTGCATGTGTTTAGTCGTAGGTGCATGCATGTATTGAGACAACTTGTTAACCGCAAAGCAAACATCCGGTCTAGTGAATGCAAGGTATTGAAGGGAGCCAATAATTTTTCTATAAGAGGTTGGATCAATGCGAGAAGAACCATCATCCGGGTAGAGTGGTTCGGATGAGCTTAGAGGAGTGACAACATCCTTTGCACCATCCATGTGAAAGTTGGTGAGAAGGTCATTAATGTGCCTATGTTGCGAAAGAAAGATGCCATGATTGGTAGGAATTACTTCAATGCCCAAGAAGTGGTGGAGTTCGCCTAGGTCCTTGAGAGAGAACCGTTGAGATAGAAGTGTCACAAAGGTGTCGATGAAACTTGTGCAATTGCCTGTCAAAACAATGTCATCAACATATACAAGAAAATACATAATTTTTCCTTTTTGATTGTAGATAAAAAGCGAGGCATCCGAATGAGATTTTTTGAAGCCATAGTGTAAGAGGAACGTTTTAAGTTCCAAGTACCATGCCCTTGGTGCTTGTTTGAGACCATAGAGAGACTTTCGGAGCTTACACACATGGTTGGGAAACTGTTCGTTTTTATACCCCGGTGGTTGGATCATGTAAACATCTTCATGTAAAGTACCTTGTAAAAAGGCATTGTTTACATCTAGTTGTCTCAAGGGCCAATTGTGAGAGAGAGCTAAGGAGAGAACAACACGAATGGTGACCGGCTTAGTGACCGGGCTAAATGTTTCAAAGAAATCTTTCCCTGGTTGTTGGTGAAAGCCCTTGGCCACTAGACGTGCTTTATACTTATCAATGGACCCGTCTGTTTTCCTTTTAACTCGAAAAACCCATTTGCAACCAATGGGTTGGTGTGAGGAGGGCGGAACTAGTTCCCAAGTGTGGTTGTGAAGAAGAGCATTGTACTCATCATCCATTGCTTTTCTCCATAATGGATCTTTGAATGCTTGGGAAACACATGTAGGTTCGAGTGTGGAAGGGATGGGATGAATGGTGGTGTGATTAACAAAGTTGGTACCATAGTATTTGGGGTTTGGTTTACGAGTTCGAGGTGGTGGGGTTGGGTTTGATGGTGGAGATAAGTTGGCAGTGGGTGTGGAGGGAGTGGGTGTGGAGGGAGATGGTGAATTGATGTTGTGAGTAACGGATGTGGGTGAGGTGGTGTGAAGGGGATCGATGTGGAGGGAAGTGGGGTGAGGCGAAGTGGGGTTGGTCGGATGGACGACAGGTGTGGTTTGGGGCTGGTTGGTGTCGTTAGGGTGCCCAGTAGGGGCTGGTATGTGCGGTTGGTTAGGTTGAGTGAAAGTATGGTCGGGTTGAGTAGATATGTGAGCGGGAGAGGGAGGTGTTGTATGGATATTTGTGGGAGTAGTTGATATACGATAAATTATACATGTTTTTACACCCCAAAACACTTCCGTTTTAAGCGTTTTTGACCGAAATCGCAATGTTATGCACTAAAATCAGTATTTATTCAATTTCAGGTCTTAAACGGAGCATTAAATGAAAATCTGATGAAAAACGGACATTTCCGAAGCATTTCTGATCAAACGGGCCAAAACCAAGAATTGGACCGGAGATGCACGACCATGCCATCCGACCGAACGACCATGCGTTCCCGGCACAACCATCCGAACGAGCGACCTAGTCACGGCACGAACCAAATTACCGGGATCACACGTCCGTGCGACATCCGAACGATCGTGTGACACTGGTGACCGACAGTCTATCCGGAGATGCACATCCGTGCGACTAACCGTTCCAGCCCATCTCCGGAACCGAACGACCGTGCGATCCAAAGAACGCCCGTGCTACCTGTTGCCGACACTCAACTGCTCCACTAAATCGCTAGTCAACAGCAGTGTGCCGCCACGTAATCAATGACGTAATCATACTCGGCAATGCACGACCGTGCAGTACGGACGCACGACCGTGCGACATCCAAACTTCACCTATAAATAGCCCATTCGTGTTCAAGCAAGGGGGGTTTTTTCTCTGATTTCCAGGCGATTTTCCAGGTCCGAACCAGCTCTGATCAAGCCTAGTTCATGTCTCGATGTCGTTTTGAAGCTGAAATCATCCACCCCGTCAATTCAGTGCATGTTTATGGTTCGATTCCTTGTTCTTGAACATGTAGTCTAATCATTGTGCATGTTATTGGGCTGATGTATAGTTGTATGTATATAGTTATTGTGAACTTGTTTCTTGAATAATCTTTGTATTGTAATCTATTTTGTGTGAAATCCAAGTACTTGCTATGTTTGAATCTTCATGATTATATGATTGAATGTTTCATTGATGTTGTGTTCTTGTTTATCTTTGAGATTATTGGGTAATGAATATGTGATAATTTTGATGTCGACTCTTGATTATTCACTTATTTGTAAATTCTGTTTACACCATGAGACCAGACCCGGAGATTGGTATTACACAATATATGTCTTATTTATCAAGAGTGCTTTCCTACACGTAAGGATTCTTATGAATTATATGGTGTGGATTACATGTTCTTGTATGCAGTTAATGATCCTTGTTTAGTAGTTTTGGTCTGAAATTGCTAGCTTGGTAGATTTGTATTCAAGACTTGTAAATGTGAAATTATTTGTTATATGATCTACATAAATGCTTATCCTCGTGGCTGTATTGTGACCATCGGTATTGCTTTCTTTGATAAGTGAGGTTAGGAATCCAGACCCGGTAAATAACCTATCTTTAAAGATTCACATAAATCAATAGTTCGCTAATGCATGATTTTAGGTAAGTTAAGATGGGACCTTCGTCTTGCTTCTCCGAAGAATTATTATGTTAGAAAATTCCGAGAGGTGACTAGCTGTCTTGCAATTGGAAAATTGATAAAGTGCTTGTGTGACATACATGATAGATAACATGCTTAGGTTATTTGTGAAATAAGATTTGTGTTGTATTTATTTTATTTTTAGTCAACTTAGTTAAAATACCATTCAATTATTTCTTCCTCTGGTAAAATAATAACAACGATTCAGTACTTATCACATCTTTATTCTTTTTAGTTTTGTCGTGTCAACTCTTGTCTGACCCTGAACGATACCTGGATCTTACCAATACTTCACTGCATATGTGACGGGATACACTTGTCCTTTGTTGTGTGTGTTTTAATGTTAAGGTATAAACCATTTTTATAAATTTAAAACTTAAAATCGTGCGTAAAATCAATTGTATAAATAACATACGAACGCACCGCACCAGTAGTCGGCATAAAGAGAGGAGACTGTGTGGGTTGAGGAGTGAGTGTAGGGTCAGTAGATAATGGTGATGGAGGTGAGTAATCTAAAAAGTCATCAATGGGAAGTGGGAAGGTGGGATTAGCATGTGGATTGCGAGTGGGAAAAATATGGGGTACGAATTGAACATGACGTGAGTGATATAGGCGTTTGGTAGAGATGTCTAGACATTTGTAGGCTGACTTGGAAGTGGAGTAGCCAATGAAGATACATCTTGATGATTTTGGGTGTAGTTTTGAAGCTGAGTATGGTTTTAACCATGGATAGCAAAGACAACCGAATGGTTTTAATTTAGTGTAATTTGGTGGAGAATGATGCAACATTTCGTAAGGAGTTTTGTGATTGAGGATAGGTGTGGGTAGTCGATTAATTAGGTAGACCGCCGTTTGAAAGGCGTGAGACCAATAAGAGAGAGGTAGACCGGCATAATGTAATAGGGCTAGCCCGGTTTCCACTATGTGCCGATGACGTCTTTCGGCGGTACCATTTTGTTCGGGTGTGTGTGGTGGGGTTGTGAAGTGAGAGATACCCATGGATTGAAACATGGATATTAAGGCTTGGTATTCGCCGCCGTTATCCGAGAAAACGGATATGATGGGAGTTTGAAAGTAGTGTTCAACCATTTTTTTGAAACGTGGGAATAAAACGGAGACGTCCGATTTATGCCGCATTGGGTAGAGCCATACATATTTTGTATGGAAATCGACAAAGTTGATGTAATATTGATAGCCATCAATCGACTTTTGTGTTGGTCCCCAAACATCTGTATAAATAAGTTGCAAGGGTTTGGTAGTCACAACACAAATGAATTGTTACTAAAAGGAAGTTTATGACTTTTATTTAGAGAACATGACTCACAATGAAATTTAGAGTTTGACAATTTATTAAAAGGAAAACCAAGACACTTTGACATGGACTTGAAAATCTTGATGGATGGATGACCAAGGCAGTGGTGCCAATCATGAGAGGTGGAGGTGGAGACCGTGTTTATTTGTGAGAAGGATGGAGCGGGTGCATAGTACACATCATTGTCGTTCACTCCCCGAAGTAGAGGCGCCCCCGTGATTAAATCCTTCACAAAAAAACAAGAGGGAAAAAATTCGACAGAAACTTTGTTAGTTTTGCATAATTTTGCAACCGAAACTAAGTTACGTTGTAATGTAGGAACACATAAAACACGTGAAAGAGTGAGTGGACGAGAAGTGTAGGGATTTTAGAATCCCCAATGTGGGTGATTTTTAAATTCGTACCGTCACCAAGTAAGATTTCATCGGGTCCCCCATATTCCCGAGGAGTTTGGACATGAGATTGATTCAAGACAGCATGATCAGATGCACCGGTGTCAAAGATCCAAGATGGTGGAACCATGTTTGCATTTGTGGTAGTGGTATTGATTGTGGGCCCAGTGTTGGTGGTTATGTTATTGTCACGAAGAAACCGAGCAAGCTTACGACATTCTTTAGTGTCATGACCATTTAAAGAGCAAAATTGGCAATAAGAATTAGCTCGGTAGGATCGATTACCAGTATGATTGTTTTGGGATCTTGACCATTGTGAGCGAGAGTTCCTTGGACCATTACGAGACCCGTGATTGGGCCGTGAGTTCTGGCCATAGGATTCATTGGGTCGGTTAGGATTGGTAGATCCATTACGTGAGGCGTAAGTATAGTTAGCAGTGATAATTTCTGGTAAGGCTACCTCAGATTGCTTCAAGTGGGTCTCATAGTCCACCAGTTTATCATGCAATTCGGAGTAGGTAATGGCTGTATCTCGTGCTTTGATGGCAGCAACAATTGGTTTGAAGGAGTCACCGAGTTGATTGACGATGTGAATCATAAGATCCTCATCTTTGATAGGGTCTTGGGCAAGGGCCAGGTCATCCGCAATAGTCCGCATTTCGCGTAGGTAGTCAGCAATATTACGGGTTCCTCTTGGGTTGGTGGAAAGCTTTGATTTCAAAGAGATTATGCGTGAGCGGGAGACATTGGCATAGGTGGTATTGAGCCTAGTCCAAGCCTCGCGGGATGTGTCAGCAGAGGCGAGTAGAGGCTGAATTGCGTCGGTGCAGCTGCCGAGGATGGCGCTGAACAAGATCTGGTCTTGTCGGTACCAGGCGGCATAGTCGGCACTGGTGTTAGTCGGAGGAGTCGACGAGCCATCGATAAAATGCTGCAAATCAAGGCCGGTTAGGGTGGAAAGAACATGCTTTCGCCAAACAGGGAAGTTGGAGGGTGTGAGTTTGATTGTCAGATGGGTTGCAGCAGTGAGATGAACGATGGCTGGGATTGTTGCTGTTTTGTCTCCCATTTGAGGCTGTGAAGAAAAAAAGGATCGAGGTGAAAAAAAAAAAAAAATAGGTCGGTGGAGGGCTGGGATATGGGATCGGAAATTTTCCTCAGTGGAGGTATTATGCTCTTGATACCATATTGAACTGTAATGTATATTAATTCTGTGTAATTTACAAGAAGAGAATGAGCCAATATATAGTTGTACAGAGGAGATATTACAGGAGGAATTACAGCCCTAAAGGCACAATCTTTGACTATTAATTAAGGTAGGGTATTATTGTGATTGAGAGAATTATGTGCAGAATTATGTGATGTAGAATCTTGATGATTTGGTGTAGAATCAGTATCCTTGACAGTTACCAAAGCAGTTAGGCATATATGTACGCAAAGGGGAAGATAGGCCATAACAACAATGCCCAGTCGCACATTTTATATGTAATAGTAAATATTAGTTCAACCAAAGTCAAAAGTCTTTTTTTACTTTTATATCATTATCTTTCTTACGGAGTTCTGTACTGTTTATGTTATATTTATGACACTCAGTTTTATTGGTGTTTAATTATGCCAAGTTAATGTGCTAAAAATCAACTCTCTTTTAGATTAAACTAGGGTCGTAGTTACCCGTGCGTTGCGCAGGGACGCGGTTAGAATTCAGAAACGTATAGCACACCATTACAACCGATAAATAAATTTGTAAAACTAATTAAAATGATATATTAATTGGTTATGCTATTTGCGTCGTAACTCGGCTCTGAACATCAAAATAATAACAAAAGGTAAAACGATATAGTAAATGACAAAGGTAAAAATAAGGTAAACGAAAAAGAAACGATAGAAACTTGGTCGGTTTCGGCACGCTTGTTATAGCAAAAAAAAAAGTTAAAAAATATGTTCAAAAGAGTATCGGCGTGTTCCTTAAAAAATATTAAACTAGAAAAACCTTGCCACACTCGTTATAGTAAAGAAAAAGAAAAATTCAAAAATATGTCTAAAACGACATTAACGCGTTCGTTAAAAAAACTATCTAGGGGTAGAAAATTAATTTGGCTAAAGTTAAAGAAAATAAATACAATAGTCAAACTAATGGTTGTAAATGAAAAGGTTTATGCTAAATGCAGAAAAAAAATAAAAGAAAAAAAATTGATGAACTTGTAAAACATGCATTAGTACATCACTATTCATCTTCTCTTCTTTTATATCAGAGTAAATTGCCATTTTAGTTCCTGAGTTTTTGTCCAAATTGTCATTTTAGTCAAAATAGTTTTTTTTCTCCTCTGGGTCCTTGAATTTTCTATTTTCTTGTCATTTTGATCACATTGCCTAACTCAGTCTAAAAATCTGGTTATAACCTCGGGTATTTTTGGCATAACTATTGTGTAGTGATAACCAGAGGGTAGTTTATAACATAATTTATAAACCTCATAATAACTTAATACCAAAAATACCCCTGATTATAACCTGATTTTTAGACAAAGTTAGGCAATGTGATCAAAATGGCAAGGAAAAAAAAGTCAGGACAATTTGAAAAAAAAAACTCAGGGACTAAATGGCAAATTACTCTTTATATTATAAGGTAAGGTAAAAGGTAAGGTAAAAGGTAAAAGGTAAAAGGTAAGGGGTAAAGGGGTAAGGTAAGGTAATGTTTTAATTTATTTTGAACAAACCATAAAAATAATAACCAAGTAAAGGAACTGTAATTACAAAAGCAATTGGTTATCTTTATCTTAACTACTCCATTAATTAACAAAAGTATTTCCTCACAATCATAAGACTCAAAAAACTGAAAATTATTTGGAATATACACATAGAATATAAACATTAAAAAGAAAAAAAATGCTGAAAATTAATATATTAATTAATTTCCAAATAACTCTTAATCACCTTGTTATTGTCGACAATTACTAAATTAAGCAACTCTTTCAGGTGTTTAAGAACAGTTTTTGTGAGTTTCTAAAAATCACACACTTATGGTACGCCTTCATGGCTGACTTTAGTTATTTCAAAATGCACACAGACACACACTTGTATCTTACTGCTTCTTTTATTCAACATGTGGTTGAATATATTCTACTTGAAAAGAATACACAAATCCATTGTTTGGCATTACATATATAAACAAAATCCAGCATAAAAGAGAATACCTGTGAGTTTTTTTTTCTTGCTTGGCAGAGAAATTGATTGGCAGGATAAGGTTGTTTGAGGTGTGAAGAGGATAAGAGAGCTCCTCCAAGCCACACGTTATATCACAGTACTTGCAAGGGGAAGGGGTGTGATTGTAACTTTCAGTTGACCCAAAACCAAAAGTCTTTGTAAATTACACATATGGTCCCTCTGATTTAGATCAAATTCTGGTTTTGGTCCCTAAAGTTCTTTATTTTTGAATTTGGTCCACATAGTTATTATTTTCTTTCAGTTGGTATGAGAAATGGTTTCAATTTGGGTTTAGAGAGGGAGAGAGGATGGTGGTATGTGGTCCAAGAGATCAAAAGTGATGGTGGAGTGGAAAATGTGGTTGCATTAGCGGACAATGCGTTGCGGAGAAGGTGTCGGTTGTAATTCAAGAACCAAGATAAAATAATCAAACTTAATATTAGAAATAATATTTTAAATTATAAATAATAATTTAAAAATAATGTAACTTTGATTTAATGATGGAATAGTTTATGTGGATGTGCATTTTCAACACCTCAATTTTAATTACATTTTATTCATATGAGTTTCAAGGAGAGGTGTGCACAGGTTAGTTTGGGTATGTTTGCCCAAAACCTAACAATAACCAAACATTTCATTAACCTGATAATGATAACCTATCGGTTTTGGTTAATTGGTTTTGCATGTTATGTTTAGTTCGGTAATGGGTTAGTTAACCAGAACTAGTTTTTGAAATGTTTGGGCTTGACTAAAATGACCCAAAATAATATAACTGGGCCTGAAAGTTTGGGCTTGAAAGGTAAGGCAAGGCATGTCATGCCCTGCATTCTCCCATGTTTTGAGTTTGAGCATTTGCATTAGAGTAAATTGCCATTTTAGTCCCTGAGTTTTGTCCAAATTTGTCATTTTAGTCCAAATAGTTTTTTTTTGCCTCTGGGTCCCTGACTTTTCCATTTTGTTACCATTTTAATCACATACACTAACTCCATCCAAAAACTCCATCTTTAACCAGGGGTATTTTGGGGATTTTCATTCTAAATGTTTTCAATTTGCCATTTTGATACAATTCCAAAAAATCAAAAAAATTCCAAAAAATCAAAAAAATTCTAAAAAATAACAAAAATTCTAAAAAATCATAAAAATTCTAAAAAATCCAAAAAATCCGTTTCGACGCGAACCGTTTCGACCCGAACCGTTTCGAGCTGAACCGTTTCGACGCGAACCGTTTCGACCCGTACCGTTTCGAAGCCGAACCGTTTCAAGCCGTACCGTATCGAACCGAACCGTTTCGAGCCGAACCGTTTCGAACCGAACCGTTTCGAGCTGAACCGTTTCGACGCGAACCGTTTCGACCCGTACCGTTTCGACCCGAACCGTTTCGAGCTGAACCGTTTCGACGCGAACCGTTTCGAAGCCGAACCGTTTCGAGCTGAAACGGTTTGCGCCGAAACGGTTCGGTTCGATTTGCGCCGAAACGGTTCGGTTCGATACGGCACGGTTCGATACGGCACTGTTCGCGTCGAAACGGTACGGGTTCGATACGGCACGGTTCGGTTCGATACGGCACGGTTCGGTTCGAAACGGTACGGCTCGAAACGGTTCGCGTCGAAACGGTTCAGCTTCGAAACGGTACGGCTTGAAACGGTTCGGCTTCGAAACGGTTCGGCTTGAAACGGTTCGGCTTCGAAACGGTACGAGTCGAAACGTTTCGCGTCGAAACGGTTCAGCTCGAAACGGTTCGGGTCGAAACGGTACGGGTCGAAACGGTTCGAAACGGTTCGAGTCGAAACGGTTCGGTTCGATACGGTACAATTCGGTTCGAAACGGTACGGCTTGAAACGGTTCGGCTTCGAAACGGTACGAGTCGAAACGTTTCGCGTCGAAACGGTTCAGCTCGAAACGGTTCGGGTCGAAACGGTACGGGTCGAAACGGTTCAAGTCGAAACGGTTCGGTTCGATACGGTACAGTTCGGTTCGAAACGGTACGGCTTGAAACGGTTCGGCTTCGAAACGGTACGGGTCGAAACGGTTCGCGTCGAAACGGTTCAGCTCGAAACGGTACGGGTCGAAACGGTTCGCGTCGAAACGGTTCAGCTCAAAACGGTTCTGGTCGAAACGGTACGGGTCGAAACGGTTCGCGTCGAAACGGTTCAGCTCGAAACGGTACGGGTCGAAACGGTTCGCGTCGAAACGATTCAGCTCGAAACGGTTCGGGTTCGAAACGGTTCGCGCCGAAACGGATTTTTTGGATTTTTTAGGATTTTTTAGGATTTTTTAGAATTTTTATGATTTTTTAGAATTTTTATTATTTTTTAGAATTTTTTGGAATTTCTTTGATTTTTTGGAATTGGATCAAAATGGCAATTGAAAACATTTAAAATGAAAATCCCCAAAATACCCCTGGTTAATGATGGAGTTTTTGGATGGAGTTAGTGTATGTGATCAAAATGGCAACAAAAGAGAAAAGTCAGGGACCCAGAGGCAAAAAAAAACTATTTGGACTAAAATGACAAATTTGGACAAAACTCAGGGACTAAAATGGCAATTTACTCTTTGCATTAAAGTTGTTCTTAAAACCTAACTAGGGTGATTGCCCGACGCGCGTTGCGCGATTTACATTGTGGTTAGCATATATGATTATAAAGCATTAATTTTTTTCTTTTGGATTTCTTGCGTCACATGTTTGGTTTGTAGGTTTAATCTTTGTGCTCAAATCTTTATCATGCTTCATTTCTAGGTTTTGTTTTTACTATGAATGGACATTGATCCTAATAACCAATAGAAGAAATGGCAGCTTTAGTTTCAAAGCGGATTTTTTTTTCTTGTTGGAGATGCTCTATCCATAAAAAAAACTCTCAAAGATTTATAAAGTTGCTACGTTTCACAAAAGTACATACATATTGAATCTGTTTAGTACTTCAAATGGCCCATTAACTCTAAAAAGGCTTGCACAGTTTCTACTCTTCAGGTTATCCAAGATTCGTTGAAGAAGTCAAAAGCAAGAGTTGTGATCATTGCTCCTTCAAAACCATGAGTTTGAATCGAATAATTTGACCGATACTAAAGTTGTCATTTTGATCCGTAAGCAACCTACACATTTTGCAACCTCTCTTAGTGGGCCAATAAGTACCTTAATCAACAACACACAAGACACATGATAAATATTTTGAAATGAAACAAAGCACGACTGAAAAAGAGCACTGACCTTGTAATAGCACGCTATTAATTATCTTCCAGCTGTTCAGATTTCCCCACGAAGGCCAGCTGTAACAATAACCATACCCCAGCCCAACTTACTCGTGGACCCGTTTGAAAAATCTACACTCTTATGTTTACTTTGGTTCTTTGTGGTCGAAACCAGTTTTTCCTCGGGCCATGTGGCGGAAAAGCGGTCAAAAAAGTACCCATTGCTGGCGCTAGAAATGATTCCGTCAAACGGGCCGCTATTAAATTGATCTTCAGGTGTTGGTGGATGGTTCGCCGCTGACAAGTCATCAAAGTGGTCCCCACTAAGCCTGTTAGCTTCTCCGGGCCACGGGATGGCTACTGATACATCTTGACAGTGGAAGTACTCATAGGAATGAGTAACGGTTATGCTTTTGTTTCTGCTAGCCCGGGATTCACCTTCATGCTTCCAAACATACACTTGAGAATCCTCACTTGCACAAACTACGTATTTCCCGTTTGATGTCACTGAGGCTGAAATTTGCCTGTTTGTGTTGTGAAAGCCTGCAATAGAATCAACTCAGATCGAATCGGGTGGCATAGATAACTTCTGAAAATATGATTAAAAAAAAGAGTAAAATGACATTTTCGTCCCTGGGGTTTGGCCAGTTTTGCGGCTTTCGTCCGAACATTTGCTTTTTTCCGCATCTGGATGCAAAAGGTTTGAAATCCTGCCATTTTAATCTGCCGGCTCGTTAACTCCATCCGTTTTTATTCGTTAAGTCGGGGATATTTCCGTCTTATTTGTTAACTACTTAACTTAAAGGGCAATTCGGTCTTTTCCAGGGGTATTCGGTCTTTTTACATAAAGTGGAAAAGACCGAATTACCCTTTAAGTTAGCAAAAAAGACGAAAAATACCTGACTTAACGGAGAAAAATGGATGGAGTTAACAAGCCGGCGGAAGATGAAAATGAAAACATTTCAGACCTTTTGGATCTAGATGCGTAAAAACAAACCTTTGGATGAAAGTCGCAAAACTGGCCAAACCTATATGGCATTTTACTCTTTTTTATAACTAACCAATGTGTAAGAAAATGATTTGAAGAATGAAAAATATTGTAAATATTACCTTTAAACTTGTGAACTAAATCAAGGCCATCAACAACACGAACACGTGAATCTGCAGATGTAATAAGCACTTCTGATGTACCTGGAACAAACTGTAGAGGCACTATAAATTTACAGTTCAAAGTTGTCGATAATAATCGTAGCAACTTAATAAGAATGAACCGTTATGAAGACATGTAGTAATTCTCACCTGAAAACCAGTGATCTTTTTATGACGGGTTTTCTTGTTTTTGTTCTGAAGGTTGATCTCGCTTTTTTGTTGTAACTTATTTTCTGAAAAGCATTTTCAGTGAACACTTGAGCACAAACTACAAATAAAAAAAAATAATAATAATATAAGTGCGCACACAAATAGATACCATACCAGTCGTGTCATATAAATAGCAGCTCCCCTTGTATGAACCAACAAGTGCACCCTTCAATAATTTAAAAGAAAAAAAAAAACAGTTCCATCAGTAACATATCAAAGAAATTTGTGTTTTAACTCAAACGGGTCACATAAACAATTAGCTAAAAGAGAAATAGGTCAAGGTGAGTTTAAATTTGTTATTGTTCAAAGATGTAAATATTTATCGAAGTAAAAAGCCATTTTCGTCCTTGAGGTTTGGCCAGTTTTGCGACTTTCGTCCAAAGATTTGCTTTTCCGCATCTGGATTCAAAAGGTTTGAAATCTTGTCATTTTCATACGGCTCGTTAACTCAATCTATTTTTCTCTGTTAAAACCTGGGTATTTTCGTCTTTTTTGAATACTTGTACATTATGCTAAATACGTGAACATAAAGTGAAAAATACCAAATTGCCCTTTAAGTTAACAAAAAATACAAAAATACGCCTAATTTAACGGAAAAAAATGAATGATACGAGCCGGATAAAAATGACAAGATTTCAAACCTTTTGGATCCAGATGCGGAAAAACAAACCTTTGGACGAAAGTCACAAAACTGACCAAACCTCAGGGACAAAAATGACATTTTCTAATTATTGTAATAATAGTGTGTTTGTAGCCACACTTAAAGCATTAATAAAAAATTTTAAATGGACAATAATGTTTGTGGGTGAAACCAACCCAAGTCCTGTTTGGCCCATACTAAAACTGACCCATTTCGGTCTGAACCCTTTTATCCAACGGTTCCAACCCATGTGGCCCACCAATCGTATCACTTGTTGACAAACTAACTGGTGCAAGTGGGCGAGATATGGAATGTGTTTAGATATACTTGAGGTACTTTTTATTTGAAATTATATTAATTGTTGTATATCACTTGTTAACAACGGTTCCAACGGTACATGTACTCAATTTTAGACTATGGGGTGGGGCGTGGGTTGGGTACAAACGCCCAAGTCACCACCCTGGGTGGGCTTGGGTTTCGGCGTGGCCCCTTGGACGGGGGTTTCAGCCCAGGCGTTGGGGCTCGAATTAGGCATTTTTTTAAATTTTTATAACACTGGTCAACCCACGCGGGCTACCCACGCCCCGCCATACCAACCCAACACGTCACTCACCAGCGGGGGGGAGGGGGGAGTCGAAGTCCACGTGTCAACCCATGCCCCAAACCCCCACCCCACCATAGTCCACGTGTCAACCCATGCCCCAAACCCCCACCCCACCATACCCCACGGTCTTAATCCAAGTTGTTAACATCAGTGGCATACATATAGTACCTCAAAGTGGCCATTGAATAAAGTTAGAACGTTTTCTACATCATAGCACATGACCATTTTTTCCTGTAAAAAAGGTCTTACTTTTCCATTGTCTTAATGATATACAACAATTAATATAATTTCAAATAAAAAGTACCTCAAGTATATCTACACACATTCCATATCTCGCCTACTTGCAGCAGTTAGTTTGTCACCAAGTGGCCTCCGAGCTGCAACAAAGTAATGCGGTTACTACAGAAAGCGTTATAGTTTTCATAAATACAACAACAATTGGGAATTAATATATATTAATATTTTAAATAAATCATCTATAACTTTCATCACTGAAATCCATTCCAAACACGATTTAAAATAGCATCAATTCTCTTTATCATTATTACTATTATTATTTTTATACAAATACCAATAAATGGCTGTTTCATATCCTCATAGCATCTCCTTTTGTTTGACCATATATATTTTTTTATCCATGGCCACCACCATTGTCAGCTCCAAGTCCGCAAATTCGAACGTCCAATTAGGACTTCACCCATGTGAAGCTTGTCCACTGTAGACATAAACTCACCTTTGTAACATTCACATTGCTAAGGAAATCGTTCCCCTTGTCAATGGAGGATTGTTTGCCACCCTCTTCTTCGGCTAATTGTGATCATCCCTTCCTATGTTTCTAATTGAATGAACAAAAGTCATTAAAAAACCACATCCATAATGATAAAACTAAAAAACTCACTTTAAACATCACCATACATTCAAAGATTCAAAATTAATTGTATATTCAAGTAGTTCAGGTTCGCGATATACCTCACTCGTGTTAATTTTATCAGACCCACATCCATAATGCTAAAACTGAAAAAATAAGACACTTTAAACATAACTATATAATCAAACATTCAAAATTAATTGTATATATAAGTAGTTCGTGTTCGTGATATACCTTACACGTATTAATTGTATCGGACTCGATCCATTGACCATTTGCAATTTGGATTGCTGACCCAATCATCATCCAAGCCCACATCTATTTCCATAATCCTTGTTTCTCAATCATCTTCAACACAAACCTATGTTCAAAACCAAATATCAAAACATAGAAGAGGCCACTGGAACTTCCATCATTTAACGGGTTCTGACCTGAGTTTCTGTGTTGACCAAGTCAAGTCAGTTGAGACCTATTCTTGACGCCCATCACCCATTACTGAAAACGACCTCAACAACTTCAAATCTTCACCAAGCCAAATCACCATGCTTTACCTCAGACCTGTGAACACTACATAAGGTAACTATTTAAGCGAACATGTGTTCACAATAGAGACTTTCTAAGGTAACAGGTATGAACAACCCATATTTCAACAATCAACTCATAAAAGCATTTTATCAAACACCTCATGTGCGCAATTCTAAGCTTGCAGATGTTCACAATGGAGGCTCAGGCAACCATCATAGCCTCTAAAGCTCAGCTGAGCATGACAGCCTCAAACTCGAATGAGGGTTAAAACGAACAACCCAGACCCTCTTATTTAATGTTCCCAAACATTGTTCTCAAAATAGAGACGAAAACCAAAGAAAATGTCATAAGCTTTCATCGATAAGAACTCATAGGCCGTTCTCACATCCTCAAATGTGAAAACAAAATCAAAGAGTGACCGAGATAAAATCAGTTGAACAAACATCACCATTGGTGACTGTTATATCTACTCAGGGGTTTCATCATGTTAGAAGGAAACGTTGGTGGTTCGCGTGGCCTGAAGTTGGTGGTTACCGGTGGATCTGCTTAAGAGTTTCATAAATTAGGAAGGATGAAAAAGCACATGGCTTGACATCTAGGTGAATTCAAATTTGTTTGCATAGTTAATTAGTTAGCTTAAATCAATAAGAACCAGTATTCAAATAGCTTGAAATGATAGTCAAACTAACTCAGGATAAGATTTTACCAAACACATGTTAAAACATCATCATAGAAACAGCCACTGATAAGTTTTAGATTAACCAACTCTACACAAAAACCAACAACAAACAAAACAAAACTATAAATTAACAGATCTAGAGTAAATCTTATGCAACAGTTTAATACTATCTGATTCTAAAATAACAAATGATTCAACACCTGAAAGATAACCAGATGCAATTATAATCATAATACAAATTCAACACACACATCGTACGATCTAATCAACAATTAACCGTCGATGTCCAAAATTATCCTATTTATTATATCCAGTAACTGTTCATAGAAGACCTAAACAAATTCACCTATTTCTACCACAATCGCAAAACCTAAAAACCCTAGATCCATATAAGAATGAAGAAAAACACAAACCTTGCAAGCACGATTCTTGCGGATGGTACTATTTATTAGGGTTGTGACGTGTCCCAAGTTCACTATTCACAAGGTCTATTCACAAGGTTTGTTTTTTAATATATTGATAATGATAATGATAATGATAATGATAATGTATATTTACACGTGGGATTCATGTATATAATAAATATATTAGTATGCAATATTGATAACCTTCTGTGAATAATAAATATACTATGATATACACCGTGTTATCAAAACATGCTAATGCAAATTTGAAATCGGTTGGTTTGGTTATTGGAGTAGGCTATTATATGTTCAACAATCGGTTGATTCAGTTATTGGTTATGAGTGGGTCGGTTTTGTCGATCATGGATCGACTATCTGTTGGTTCCTCACCCCTGGTTACAAGGATTGTCCCTAGTTCCAATGCCGCAATACCTCCAACATAATCATCTCACTGGTTATATATAATATGTTCTTCAACTTCTCTCATATATCCACTACTAGAAAATACACTCCTCTTAACACGCGAACAACGACACACGCATATTTTATGACATTCAAAAGCGTATGTCAAGAAAAAAATGTCATGATTACAAAATTTAATAAACCTATGACATTCTTTTTTTGTGTGTCATGTTTTTAGCGTCATAAAAAAAACAAGAATTATCTTGACACACAAACAATGACACACGCTAATTTTATGACATTCGAAAGTGCCTGTCAAGAAAAAAAAAATATCACGGTTTAACAAAATTTAATATATTTATGAGACACTTTTTTGTGTGTCATCCTTTTAAAGTCATAAAAAAACAAGATCTATCTTGATACGCGAATAATGACTAGGGCTGTTCACGAGCCGAACCGAACCGATCAGACCTTTGCTCATGCTCGGTTCATTTACAAACCGATCCGAACCGAGTGTTTTTTCAACCGAGCAAAAGTCGAGCGAGCGCCTTTCGATCCGAGCATTTTTCGAACGAACGTCGAGCGAGTATCGAGCGTTGCAGAACAAACAAGGAAAGTGACGATGGGAGTGCTAGTTATTAGAATAAAGTGCAATTTTCGTCCCTGGTGCTTCGTCCAATAGAACACAAGTAAAAATTTAACAAATAATAAGGAATACAAAAACACTAAACTAGTTCTATCGTGATTAACTAAGCGGGAAGATAAATCCTTGACCGATTGAACATACCCTTGTTCTATCAGAATTTTGAAATTGAATGAACCGATTGAAGTAAAACCCTGGCGAGTTGGCGTCTTGGCGATTAGCGATGGAGAAATCGAATAACAATGGCCACTGGGGGGTTTTGATTAGGGTTTTGTACTTTTGAATACTTGAGTATTGATCGACGCTTCACATTTTAGTATTTGAAATTTTGACTCAATTACTCAAATGGACATTTAAGTATTGGACAATGGACTATTAGTATTGGATTTCGATTCTAATTACTTAAATGAGCTCTATTTGGATCTTGGACCAAACATTGTTGATCTTGGTCTCTAGTCATTTCATTAAAAATGATACACACAAACAAATATATATGTGTGTATATATATATATATATATATTAAAAAATAAATCGAGCCAACCGAGCCGAACCGAACTGAGCGGACCTTTGCTCATGCTCGGTTCGTTTACAAACCGAACCGATCCTAACCGAGCATATTTTCAATCGAGCTGAATCGAACGAGCAAATTCCGAGCATTTTTCGAGCGAGCATCGAACGAGCGTCGAGCGCCGAGCAATTTGAACAGCCCTAATAATGACACACGCTTATTTTATGACATTTAAATGCGTGTCAAGGAAAAATGTCATGGTTGTACAAAATTAATCTATTATTAAAAATACAACCTTGTGAATATTATTTTAGAGTTTAGGTACATTCAGACTTCCATGTGCGACCTATCCTTCTTCTCATCTTTCACGTACAAGAGAAAGAGAAACTGTAAACGTGATGGGAGAACGGTAAGAGTGAAAGAAATATCTGGAAGAGAGAGGGGGAGATATCCGGAGCCAGCAACATGGCCGTGGTGGTGGCCCTCCGTCACCGGAGTTTCACTGTGAACCTACGGTGGTGGCGGCCTATTGCGATGGCGGAATCCCACCTAGACCCCATAGAAGCTTCTGGTTCACGCGATATTGAGGGCCGCGTTGTTGACATTCAAAGAGACACAACAGGAAATTCAGAAGAATTTGTAGTCTATATAAGGAAGAGAGAAAAAGGGGGCGTAAAGAGATAGAGGGATAGGGTGCTGCGAGACGGCAACGCCCCTACGGTGAGTTCACGACCCAACGGCGGCGACGGGTGTTTTATGTGGCGTTTGATTGTTGGGTGTCGAATCCAGCAAATAAATATAATATAAACCCACTAAACACACTAAAAATAGTATAAATGGAAGTAGGGTTCGTGTCCTCAGGGATACAGATTAATTAATTGATTATGCCAAAAACGTTTTAGACATAGATACGGTTGTTTTGAAAGGGGAGTTTTTAGTTTAACTAAAATGCAAGAAAACAATTTATAATTTTTAGATTAAAAAGAAAAGCTAATGAAAGTGGTTGGAAAAATTCAGATGTTAAAAACTAATTTCAACACCAGGGCAATTTCTTGATTCGGTTCGACTTACGATCATTAAAGGTGACGGTGCAATGATCCTTTTTAAATAATAGTTTGTATCGACACTAGACGTCACGCAGTTCGGACCTCCACTCTATTTATTGTCTAACCAAACGCCGTTCGTTGATTAGAGCCAACCCGCTACTCTAAACTCACGCCGTTCGGATTTTAGCGTGCGGGTTGCGGGATAGAAGTATCAATTACAATCAAACACTCACGCCGTTCGGAGTGTCTAATTATATTGTATGATTCTATAATAATTTTGGGTTCATAGACAAACTCAAAATATTATTTGTTCCTTGTATCAAAAATTAAAACTTTATTAGGGTTCTAAAAATTGATTGAACTTTATTAGAAAAATTAATACGTTGATCAGGTTTATTAACAATCTAATATTTTCCGGATCGAATCCGTATAAAAACAAGAATCATATAAACAAACCACTAAAATAATCAGATCTAACATAACCGTTTCACATAAGTTTATGAACCAAATCAAAGAAAATAATCCCCGATGTCGAAACCGTAAAAGACTAGCCGGACATGATGGCTAGTTCAATCAATACAAAAATACTAAATAAAATACCAAAGTTGAAACTTACTACACAAAAATGTCAATTCTTTTGATTCAATAATAAAATCAAAAAGTTCCAATTGCTATTTCTTCTTGATTGCAGCCGTCCCCAAAAGAGTCCAAAGATCCCCTTTTTTTTTCCTTGACTTCGAATGCCAACCAATATCTGATGCCCCCCTTTTTTCGTTCCTTTTGTTTTTTTTTTGTTTTGGTGATGATTGGTCCAGCCCATGTGTATTCACTAGCAGCCCAAAACTCAAATCAAATATTTTTAGTTATAACCTTTCATGATTAGGAACCCAAATAAGTCAATTCAAATTGGCCCATATTATTTATTGGTTTAAACTCATCTATAGCCCATCATAACTTGTAGATGTTGTCTAGTCCCAAAAACAGTGACGAGAAGGAATTTTTCATCTCTTCATTTTCTAAACTTTCAACCAATCAACCAATCTTGTTCATTCATAATAGATCAATATCTTCAATATCCTTTCTCGAAATTTCCCCACACCTACAATAAAAACAAACAAAAGTAGACTCCATTCCCCCAAAAACAAGTGTTTCACAAAATAATGATGTATGACTATGATATAAGCATGATATGTGATGAATTTTAACATAAATGTGCTATAAAAACGTGCCTAAAAATGCAACTAACAAATCTCCCCAAGCTTAAACCTTTCCTTGTCCTCAAGGAAGTCAAGAATAAGAATAAACCGAGAAATAAACACGAAAAATAAAACACATATGCATGCTCACTATATTTTTTTTTCAACCGGTTTCTTTTATTCCGGAAAATAACTTGTAATGAGATCATATCTAACAATATCAACTCCTATTACATTCATTCGAACCCGGGAAATACTTGCACGTGTAACCGCGATTGTTGATATTTTGCGTCCCTTTAAACTCAAACCCGCTTAATCACAACCATATGTTTTCTGCTTAATAATATACAAATTTACCAACATGGTTCAATCGTTCCCACGCCCAACACCTATGGCAACATCTACCCAACCTCACGACTTTTTGAAGATATCCAAAACCACACTTGATGCGACCATGCATCCAAACCATGACACGATAGTTATTATTTTTTTCCCTTTTTCAAGGGGTCGGGACTTTTCTCCCTAATTTGCTCAAATATTTACATTTTTTTTTATTTCGATTTCGATTTTTTTTCAAATTTTTGGCAAACATTGTGCTCTTTTACCCCTTCCTTTTTCTCTTTTTTTTTAACTATAATAACCTATGAGGTCGGGACTTTTCTCCCTAATTTGCTCAAATATTTACATTTTTTTTTTATTTCGATTTCTTTTCAAATTTTTGGCAAACATTTTGCTCTTTTACCCCTTCCTTTTTCTCTTTTTTTTTTTTTAACTATAATAACCTATGAGGTCAATTTTTCACCTCTTTATTTTTTTTTTTTTTTTGAAATTACGGAGGTGTCATGATATGGGGAACATGGTGTGTGATAGAGGATATGCAACTCAACCGATTTTTGGTCGGGATCAATATTTAACCACAAGCATCAAGATGGGAAACTAAACACATTTATAATTAAGGTTATTGCATACAACATTGGCGTTCCTAAGTTAGGGCCGAGCCTATCAACATATCCCGAATTATCTATGTTTTCTTCCCCAAAGTTACCATTTCACGCATAAGCTTTGAAATGCTAGAAATCATATCATTTCTCATTTTTCACAAAATATTTTCAGCGGAACAGAAACGTGTTTTTTTTATTTTCATGCATGTATATACACCCTAAATGCAATGAACATGAAAAATGCAACTATATGCAACTATTTACAAACTAAATAATGCATGCTAAGATGAAAACATAAAAATTACCTCTAATCTCCCCAAGCTTAAGATGTAGCATCGTCCTCGAGGCTCGGAGAAATATGTGTAATGAATCTACTAAGGCGACGGAGATCCAAGTCGCTCTATGTGGTCACGGAGAGAGACGATGGTGCGGCCCATCTCGCGCTGATGAGCATACATGAGACGAAGCATCGCTCGCTGATCAGTAAGGTCACCACGAAGGTGAACCACTTCAGCCCGTAAGCTGGTGAGCTCCGTATCGACAGTGTTGAAGCGAACCATATACTCATTTTGGTCTTGAGCATCATCCCCAGTATCAGCATCCTCAGGATCGACATCTACTTCAGAATCGGTATCTTCAAAATCAAGTGTCCAATTTGTTTCTTCAACTGGGCTTTCTAAGGATAAAATGTCCTGGTTTGATTCGGTGATATAGACGGTTCTCCTCGTGCCCTTTAACCAACGAATCCCGGGGCCCCTTTCCGATAGCTCGAATAGCTTCATTTTAGCTAATTGAACCATGTCTAGGTACTGATAACCTTTTAACTCGCCCAAGTTTTGCGGAAACCGAAGATTTAAAGATTTATGGCGGCCAAAGTGGTGATCACAGACCCGCAACAGATTTTTCCTTTTGTTGCATTAGAAACTTGCAACAACTTGTGGCACAAATACTTCCCAAAATTGGGTCGTGAAGACTTCGGATGGATCATGCACCACAACAAATACAACTCCTGTAGGGTGACATTTCCAGTGTCATGACGACTGTCGATGATGTTGGATAACAGTCTGTGTGTCACTCGTAACACCGGATGAATGATGTGCGTGGCCTTTAGTTTACCGGTGTCATACTTTTCCTCTTTGGTGATAGATCTCCAAAATGCCTTAGCCTGATAGTCAACATGAGTTGGATCATTCGGCCCGAAGGTTTCCGTGGTGGGAGCATCTATCATCCGGAAAATAGTATTCGTTGAAAGGACACACGCCTTTTTAAACAAATGGAAGTGTAGTTCCTCCTCCTCGAGATAAAGAGAACTCAGAAATTCGACGGTTGTGGGTGCGTAGCCAACATCAAACCATTCCAGTAACTTTACCCAACCGATGTTTTCAAACAATGTCTTCACACCTTCTAGTACACCAAGATCTTTCATGGATTCTTCGTGTGCGAACTTGGTGTTACATAAGTCCCGCTCCTTAAGCATCGCCAGCTTCTCTTTTTCTTTAAGGGTTTGTGACTTTTCTTTCTCATTTTTACCGCTAGGAGACGAGGCGTGACTTGAAGACTTTTTGTTCGCACGCTTTGCGGGTGGTAATGGCGAAGCGGTTTCACCATGTCGTTTCTTTGTCCGCATATCAACAACCTGAAATCAAAACAATAAACCATCGATGAGATTGGGAACGGATAAGGTCATGACGATGGTTTATAATCATTGTGGATCACCAATAAAATTATATATTCGCTTTTTCTTTTGAATGACTAAAACCATTAAGCACCATGATTCAATCCACAATAGGCTTACACAGTGACGTACCTTATTTTATTTAAGATAAGAGTACATACCTTAACCGAGTCATGATATGCAAGCCATAATTCACTAAACTCGAAATATATGCCATCAATTAGAACAAAAAACAATTTATGACCACATCAGATGCTATATTAACTCGTTCCAATTAATGCAAATTGTATGTTCACTGATATTAAACCAATTACAACTCCATGATTAAATTATAATTTATTCAAGACCAATAATAACAAAAGTTATGGAATTATAATTTATTCAACTTTAATTTCAATTCCATGGAATTGTTCTGTAACAGGGGTGCCACTTAAATCGGTATCGGCGCTGAGGATGTAGGTTGGTTCGGTGCGCTAGTCGATCGTTGTCTCCGAACATCGGTAGAGAGAAAGAAAAGAAAAGACAGATACATACCTGACGGCGGCGACGGTGAACAGCGGAGAAGGCGGTTCAGGTTGGAAACGGCGACGATAGGGTTCCGGTGTGGTTTGATCGGCGACGGAGGTTGTTGACGATGTCCGGCGGTGAGTAACCGGCGACGGGCGGCGGTGTTGGAGGTGATTTGAAGGCGGAGGAGATGATGGTCGGCGAGTGGTGGTGGTCGGCGACCAGAGACGGGGTGGTGAAGAAGGGTGAGGGCGATTTTTCTTTGAGATGGGGTCTGGTAGTTTAAGGAATTTTGAGATAGAGCTATTTTGAGATGACGATGCTTTTGAGAGAGAGGGGGTGTTTGGGGTTCCTTATTTTTATGACTTATGACTTATTTTGAGTGAAAAGGACTTTTGAAAGTGTTTGGGGTTTCTTCTTACGTGAGGGCAGAAGTTCAAAAGTCAGGAATTCCTGACTTTTTTTCTCCAAAAGGACTTTTCAACTTTTGAAAATAAGGAAAGCCAAACATGCTCAAAAGAGGAGTTTTGTTTTATCTATTATTATTATTATAAGCTTATAACCACCTCAACTCCTCTATTCATAGAAGGCTCACCCGGCCTCTATGGTCTCGAACGTATCAAAAGTTGCAAGTTCTACAATACATGGCTAATGGTCCACTCAAACAAAGAAATATGTGTATATATGATGTATAAAAGTGGCTCAAAACCTCACGTATAAAGGGTATGGAATGTGATATGCATCAAAAGCTAGTTCCTTAGGCGAATTATTCCCAAATAACCACCCGTTAAATACCCTTCATGTTATTTAGTTTGAACTTGACCATGACAAAAGACCAAATGGGTTATGCCATCCCTCGTTGACTTAGCTACTTGTGCTTTTAAGATTGCTTTTGAAACAATAAACTTTTGAATTTTTTTTTGAAATTGTCCCCCATCCCCACACTTGAGGTAAACATTGTCCTCAATGTATAGTATTTAAATGAACGAGTCAAAATCTAAAACTTTTACTACTCCCCCATCCCCACACTTGAGGCAAACATTGTCCTCAATGTGTAAGAACTAGAGTTTTAAAACGCACAAGGGATGCGACACGGCTAACCCTCTCAAAGTTCACCCCGGAAAATACAAAATACGAAATACAATCCACTTATTATTACACTAACAATCAAGGTAAAATGGAAACGCATGCACCTGATTTTTGTCGCTTAATGGCCATATCTTCTTCTCTTCATAAAAATGGTTGTCTCGCGAACATTATGTACCTACAAATTCTAACCCTTGTGTAGAAGCATGCTTCTCACAACCATCAAAATTTGTTAGTTACCTAATTCTACCATTTTTATGAAAATATTACCAAGCAATGCGTTATTTTACCTTTATTTTTGTGGGAAAAAGCAAATAAAATACGAAATAAAAATAAAGCACACAAAATAAACAAAATAAACAACACAAAACATACCATACCTTCAAAAACCCTAAAAATTCGCGACCAGAAATCTTGCAACCGAGCAAGAATTGATGGAAACCGTTATGGGGGCTTTGTTTCTCTCGAAAAATTACACACTTTAGGCTCAAGAATCAACTGATTTGGTGAATATTTGAGGAAGTTATGAGAAGATGAAGGATTGGTGTTCTTGAGGTTAGTTTGTGAAGAAGATGAAGATGGAGTGAGAATAGATGTGTGTGGATCTGATAACTCAGGGTATATGCGTATGTAATATGGTTTTCGGATTCTATATGTGGCAAAAAAATTGAGTTTAGTTGAGTTAAAAAGGTGCAAAATCGAGTTTGGGTTCGAGTCTAGGCATTAACAAGCAATCAGCGTCGGATGAATATTTAAGCGCCGTCGGCGACGCCGTATGTCACCGTCGGCGACGGTCCCCAGATTTCACGAATATGGCCGACGGCCTATCTTACTGGCTACGGAGATTTTGTGGGCGACGGGCTAGTTTTAGACGGCGTCGGCGACGCAAGGGCTTACCGTCGGCGACGGCGCCCCCAAACTCAATTTTTAAATTTTTTTTTTTTTTTTTAACTCTGGAAAAAATGACAAAATTTGACGAAAAGTCGTGTTCAAATCTGTTTTTATCTTAACTTGTCATCATTCCACGTCTTTTTTTAAACATCGAAAGTTTTTTTTTTTTTTAATTTTTATTATTATTATTATTTTTTTTTTTAATTTTTATAAAATTAAATTTTAAAAAACACAAACCGTTAACGGTTCTACCACCCCCTAAAAAAAACGTGTATTGTCCTTAATGCACAAACAAATTCTAAAAACATACCTTACGTCTTCAAAATCCCGTTTATGATTTCCGAACTTCACATAATCAAATAAGGTTAGTAGGAAACGAAACGATTATATCTAAATTACTCAAACAATTAAATAAATTCTACCCAACTTTACACTAAATGTTACATGTCCTTTTTAAACCTCCCAATAGCTTGGGAGGACGAGAGGTCTCGTGAGGGTTATATAGGGAACACACCCACAACGTTCATTTATCTATAGCTCATGGTGGTCGAATGGCATGCTTGCCGCCTACAAACTCCTCAAACTCACCCACCGGTGATTCATACCATTTGTTGCCAAATGGTCCAAATTTCCTCACCTCCTCTTCCTTCTTCTTTTCTAGAGGCGACTTTTTCGCTTTCTTCTTCTTGACCGTCTTCTTCTTTGTTTCTCCAAACCTACCAACCCTAGCACATATCTTTTTGTTTGGATTCATGTCCTTCTTGGAACACATATCCTCACCGAGTGGGTTAGTAAATTTTGGAAAAACATTTAAATTTAATTCCCGGTCCCCAAACTTCATGCTTACCGTTCCCGTTGCACAATTTATTATGGCATTAGCAGTTGCCAAGAACGGTCTACCCAAAATAACTACCGGTTGGGTGTCCTCAACACACCCAACATAGTCTACTACCAAAAAGTCAACTGGGTAGTAGCAATCATCCACCTTAACAATCACATCCTCCATCATCCCCCTTGGATGCGTGGGAGTTTGATCGGCCAATACCACGGGAGTATCAAACATTTTCCATGGACCAAAATCATATTGGTCATACAAACTCCCAGGCAAAATGCTCACACAAGCTTCAAGATCGAGGAGCGCCCTCTCAATTTTTAATGTTCCAATTTGAATTGGAATAAGAGGATCTCCCGGATCTTGAGCTTTTTGGGGGAGCGCACTTGATAAAACGGCACTAACATGTGATACCAATTCAACCGTTTCGGGTAATTTATTGTGCCGTTTTTCAATGCTCAACTCTTTTAAGCATTCCACATGAGCCGGAACCTTTTTAATGTCATCGAGTAACGGTAAATTAATTTTTGCTTGTTTAAAATTTTCCCACCTCTCGTCCTTTGGTGGGCACCGTTCTTCAAATTTTGATGCATTAATCGGGTTAAGTTGATTTAAACAATTTTCACAAAAAGATTTTTTAGTTACATTTTCAATTTTACTTTGTGAAGTCGTTTCTTGTTCATTTTCAATTTCCGGCTCATCATTTATATTTTCCACTACACCATCAACGAATTGTGGTGGTGGAATGCTTCCAACGTTACACACTTCATCATTTAAAAGAATACTTACCGCGCTAACATGTGCATTCCTCACGTTGCTTGTGCTAGAACCTTGATGCTTCGGGTTCATTGTGGTGTCACTTGGAAGCTTTCCCATGCTTCCCCTCATTTGAGCCATTTCCTCCGCGAGTTGGCCTACTTGTTTTGCCAATAGCTCATGTGCCTTTTCCAGAATCTCATTCTCCTTCTTGGACTCTTGCATCATCGAAAGCATAGCATCCATCTTTGCATTCAAATCATTGCCACCTCCTTGGTTGTTTGACCCACTTCCATTACCGCCTTGGTTGTTGTAATTTCTTTGATACCCACCTTGATAATTATTATCTCTACCTTGGTATCCTTGGTTGTAAGGAGGTTGATAACCCCCTTGGTTACCACCTTGGCGATTCGGATATGATGACCCGCTTTGATTACCCGGTTGAAAATTCGGGTTCATTTGATTTGCGGCGTTCCCATATCGGAAGTTTGGATGGTTTCTCAACCCGGGGTGGTAAGTGTTCGAGTTCATGTCATTATTTTTTCTATCCCCGAACACTTGATTGACTTCCTCGGTGTACTCACTAGGTCCCGTTGGACATTGATCGGCCTTATGGACAATTTCTCCACAATCCTCACACACCACAAATTGGACCGCATTCACCTCCTTCTTTTTCATACGAGCCAATTCCCGTTCTAAGGTAGAAATCCTATCCTTAGAATCGAGATCGGGAAGCGAACGGGAAATGGGATGTTTCTTTGCTCTATCGGCCGATTCCTTCTCCTTTGACCGTTTGCTCATACGCTCAAGAAATTCCCAATCGTCATCTTCATGATTGCTTAAAAGAGTCCCGTTGCTTGTTGACTCGAGGCGATTCCATGTAGCATCATCCAACCCACGTACAAAGCATTTCACTAATTCCCATTTTTCTATTTGGTGATGTGGGCATTTCCGCATCAATTCTTTGAATCGAGTGAATGCTTCATGTAACGGTTCACTTGATAGTTGCTGAAATGACCTTATTTCATCCCGTGCATCATCGGTCTTCGACATCGAATAGTATTCATCTAGAAAGACTTGTTGCATTTCTTCCCATGTTCGGATGCTATTCGCCGGAAGTGTGAGAAACCATTGCTTTGCCTTGTCTTTCAACGAAAATTGGAACAATCGAAGTTTGACCTCCTCTAATGCAAAGTTGTGCCCCCCGATAGTATTACATATGGATGAAAATTCAGCCAAGTGTGTGTAAGGCTCATCATTAGACCTCCCATTGAAGTGGGGAAGTATATTGATGTAGTGAGGCTTGCAATCGAACATCCTTCTTTCACACACTATAGGAGAGTCATTATCGGTAACTACCGGTCGAAAACGGTCATTTACTCCCCGTGGAGGTTGTTGATGACGATGTGGACCGTTTACTTCTTGGTTGACCGGTCTTCGATTATCCCTTCTATCACCTCTTCGATCATCTCTTCGATTTCCACCTTGGTCACCCATTTGATAACCTCCCCCCACGAAACGAGGAATCCGATTAGGATTACCATTGTTATTATTGTTGTTTCGTGGTTGGCGATTATTCCCGTAACCGTCATTCATCCCCACATAATTGGCATTTGGATAGCCAAACTCCTCACCTTCAAATCCGGGATTATTGTAAATATTCCCCCGATTCACGTACCCCCAATCTTCGTTATTGTTGACCCGATCATCATAGTAGCTTCCGTCATTCGAATTTTCCGTATGAAGACTCACATGCTCCGGTGATTGATAACCGGGAACACTATGTGGTGCGTCATCGGGAATGGCGTTCCGTAAATTGTCTAAGTTGAAAAATGGGTCTTCGTGGTAAGGGTTTTGTTGTTGTTGGGGTGTTCTTTGGTTGTTGTTGGGATTTTGGGTTTGGAAAGGTGGTGTGGGTGGTCCGGTATTGTTGTTACCACCCGGTTGTTCTTGAGGCATATGTTGAATATTTGGAGTGGGATTGAAATTGCCTTGGTATTGAAATTGGTGTGGATTTTGGTTTGCCATTGACTCGGTTTCAATGGATGGTGTACGATGTGGTGTTTGAGAGGCTTGGCTAAAAGCAAGTGTTGCTTCCAACCGGCTTGCTAGATTTCTTCTTGCTACTCTTTCGATCTCTGGTTCGAAGACTAACGGTGAAGTCCTCTCGGAATTCCGCGTATGCATATACTACTTGTATCCTGCACAAGTAACACACCCGCGTAACAAGGAAAAAGAAGAAATACAAAAAGAAAATAAACAACTTCAAAAGATATTTACTAAACTCTAACAATTATCCAAACACAAAGCGCACGAACTCCCCGGCAACGGTGCCAAAATTTGATCGGAGTGTCGCGCTCCGGTCAAAGATAATATTTATATGCCCAAATTACCCTTAACAAATAGCTAGTGGTAGCAAGGGGTCGATCCACGAAGAGTATGTGGTTTGCGAATGGATTTACTAGAACTAAATTGGTTGTCACAAATTATGAAGCTTGCTATAATATTCTTGTATTTGTGTTTTTTGATAGAAAATATGAAGTAATCTAAAGGAATTGGTTTAAATGGATAATAACTACCACTTGACAATTGCAATGAAGATTGAGTACTAGACAATAATAAGAAAAGGAATCACACCCGGTTTCAGTAATTGCTAACTTATGGTTTCTACAAGTTTTAGACTTCAACTCAAATGCATACAATTAACGGATTTAGTGTACCGTGACTTAGGTGCTAATAACTATCAACGTTTCAATGAACGGACAAGAATACACTTTGTAATCAACACAAGTAAATCCTAACCAAGACAACGCATATTACACATAACCATTTCATAAAGTCATAACTTTTAACATCGCTCGACAATTTATGAATACGAAACTAATGCAAGCTATTGTCAAAGGTTTCTAAAATCATACACAAATTGTCACAAAGTGAAGCAAGAACAATTCAAAACCATAAATTAAACAACTACCTACACCGGGGTGAAACCGAGGTGATTAGCCACTCATGATTGACGGAGCTTGATCACCGGATAAATGAACTTTGACGGAAGTCATGTTGGAGCTTGGAGGATGGAGAATGATGAATACTCTTGATGCAAGATGAAAGCTTGAAGAAGATAATGGTGAAACTTACAAGTACGTGGTTGTGAGTTACCGGAGATGCCCTTTCTTCTTTGATGATGAACTCCTTTTATAGCCATGGAAGAACTTGAGCATTTACACTTAGCTTCAAAATCTTTGGGCATTTATTTCTTGATGGTAGACTTTGGTGATCTTGATGTTCATACCTCCATGTGAACTCCAATGCTAGAGGATTTTAGAGTTGCTTAATTTCTCTAATTGCTGCTCACATTTAATGTTCTTGGCCCTCATTTGACTAAAAACTCGTATTTGACCAAAAAGACCAAGTTTCAATCTTAAAAAGGCATCCAAGAAAAAGTTGTTCCGGAATGAAAATCTAGCCACCGTCGCCGACTGTGGAAGTGGCCGTCGCCTATGGTTCCCAGAAAATGACTTTTCTGTTTTCTTCATAACTTCTTCGTTATAGCTCCGTTTTGCGCACCGTTTTCGCCCACGTATTTGTAACTCAGCCCTCTATCATAATATCTCCCAATGTCTTCATGTTAACTCCATTAACATTCCCTAAAACACATCCAATCTTCGTGGTTAACCAGGTCTTTGTCATTTTTCATCCCCGGTTGATGACGTTTGATCCCGGTGTTTCGTAAAGCTTCCCGAATAGCACCTTTAACTCCGTTAGACCTACAAAACATAATCCTAATCAAAGTAGGCTATTCAATATCAAAAAGCTATGTAAAAACATCAACATAAGCACAAACGATAACCAGTTTTCGACCACGTATCAACGGCCCGACCCAACGGGACCGTAGTTTACCAGGAAAGAGTTTGAGTTTAGAAGAGAATAGCAATACCTTTTGACCCACAATAAAAGTTTTTCGTGTATTTACCTTGTCATGGAAAGCTTTTGTCTTTTCTTTATAAATGCGGGAATTCTCATAAGCCTCGTTACGGATTTCTTCCAACTCTTGAATTTGTAGCTTACGATGAACACCAGCTTCGTCAATCTTCAAGTTGAATTGCTTAATGGCCCAAAAATCCTTATGCTCTAATTCAACGGGAAGATGACAAGCTTTCCCAAATACGAGACGAAAAGGTGACATACCTATCGGTGTTTGTAGGCGGTGCGATACGCCCACAATGCATCATCCAATCGTAAACTCCAATCCTTCCGGTTTGGGTTAACTGTCTTTTCAAGGATTGACTTTATTTCCCGGTTGGAAATCTCAGCTTGTCCATTCGTTTGTGTGTGGTATGCCGTCGATACGCGATGTGCAACCCCATATTTCTTGAAAAGTGCTTCGATCGTTCTATTGCAGAAATGCGACCCTCTGTCGCTTATGAATGCCTTTGGTGTTCCAAATCTGCTAAAGATGTTAGCCTTTATAAACTCTGAAACAACTTTAGAATCATTAGTCCTTGTGGCTTTTGCCTCCACCCATTTGGAGACATAGTCCACCGCCAAGAGAATATAAACATTACCAAAAGACGATGGGAATGGGCCCATAAAATCGATGCCCCAAACATCGAAAATCTCACACACCAAGATGGGTGTGAGGGGCATCTGATCTCTAGAACTCAAATTACCGGTTTTCTGGCATCGTTCACAAGATTTGCAAAACATGTATGAATCAAGAAATATAGTTGGCCAAAAGAAACCGGATTCAAGTACCTTATGCGCTGTACGTTTAGGACCAAAGTGCCCTCCACAAGCTTGTGAGTGGCAAAAATCTAAAATAGAAGGTACCTCACTTTTATCAACGCATCTTCTGATGACTTGGTCGGCACAATATTTCCATAAGTATGGCTCGTCCCAAACATATCGTCTTGCTTCCTTCTTTATCTTGTCCTTTTGAGCACGGGAAAGTTCGAGAGGAAAAGTGTTTGTTACCAAATAATTGACGATATCCGCATACCAAGGAGTTGTTACTTCAGCAGCAAATAAATGCTCATCCGGAAATGAGTCATTCAAAGGCATTGGCTCTTCGTTGTTGATGATCCTACTCAGGTGATCTGCCACAAGATTTTGCTTTCCACTTTTGTCTCTAATCTCCAAATCGAACTCTTGGAGTAAAAGCACCCACCGAATGAGTCTCGGTTTTGCGTCCTTCTTTGTCATAAGATATCTCAAAGCTGCATGATCAGAATAAACAATTACTTTAGTACCCAATAAATATTGTCTAAATTTTTCTAAAGCAAAAACAATGGCTAAAAGCTCTTTTTCTGTTGTTGAGTAGTTGCTTTGAGCATGATCTAAGGTCTTCGAAGCATATTAGATCACATGTGGGACTCGATCCTTCCTTTGACCCAACACCGCTCCTACCGCATGATTACTTGCGTCACACATGATCTCAAATGGTAGACTCCAATCTGGTGGTTGGATTACAGGTGCGGTGACTAACAGATTCTTCAAAGTGTCAAAGGCTTGCTTGCATGCTTCGGAGAAAACAAATTCGACATCTTTTTGTAAGAGCTCGCACATTGGTCGAGTTATCTTGGAAAAGTCCTTGATAAATCTTCGGTAGAATCCTGCATGACCAAGAAAAGAACGTACCTCGCGGACGCTATTAGGATAAGGTAGAGATTTAATTATATCAATTTTTGCTTTATCTACCTCAAGCCCTTTTGAAGAGACAACATGACCTAAAATGATGCCTTGATCAACCATAAAATGACATTTTTCATAATTCAAAACAAGATTGGTTTCAATACATCTTTCTAAAATTTTAGTCAAATTTCTCAAACATTCATCAAAAGAATTTCCGTAAACCGTGAAATCATCCATAAACACTTCTATTATTTCCTCAACATAATCTGAAAAAATGCTTACCATATACCTTTGAAAGGTGGCGGGAGCATTGCAAAGTCCAAAAGGCATACGCCGGTATGCAAACGTGCCAAAAGGGCACGTAAATGTAGTTTTCTCTTGGTCTTCCGCCGCGACGGGTATTTGATGAAAACCGGAATACCCGTCCAAACAACAATAATGAGTCTTTCCCGCCAACCTTTCTAACATTTGGTCAATAAAGGGAAGCGGGAAATGGTCCTTGCGGGTCGAGGCATTAAGCTTTCTATAGTCTATGCACACTCTCCACCCGTTTTGTACACGGGTGGGGACCAACTCACCTTGTTCGTTTTCAGTCACGGTGATACCTGTTTTCTTTGGCACAACTTGTATCGGGCTTACCCATTTACTATCAGAAATTGGATAGATCATACCTGCATTCAACAACTTCAATATCTCTTTCTTCACTACCTCCATCATGGGAGGATTCAACCTTCTTTGTGCTTCCCGTGTTGGCTTGTAATCTTCCTCCATGAGGATTTTGTGCATACAAAGTGATGGGCTCAAACCTTTTATGTCGGCAATAGTCCATCCAATTGCTTCCTTGTAGCGTTTGAGTGTGTTGACCAACTCATTTTCTTGCCCGCTCGTCAACTTGTTGGATATGATTACCGGTAATGTATCCTTCTCCCCAAGATACACATATTTAAGGTGATCGGGGAGGGTCTTCAACTCTAACTCCGGTGCCTGCACAATAGATGGAAGAAGTTTTTGGTTAGTAGTTGGTAATTGTGTTTTTGGAGCTTCATACCTGGTTTTCTTTTGTGCATCCATAAACGCTACTACTTCCATCAAATCCTCCCCAAGCTTGAACTTTTCAGTAAGTTCTTTTGCTGCAGCTTCGTCAATGCTTCTATTTAACACTAACGCTAGAACATCATGGTTAGATAACTCAAAACAATCATCAGATAAGGGTTCAATAACATCTAACCAATTCAAAGATGAAACATCACTTGGGTAACGCATAGCATCATATATATTAAAATTGATAACTTCTCCGTCAAATTCCATTGATAGGGTGCCACTATAGACATCGATTTTCGTTTTTGCAGTTTTCAAAAATGGCCTCCCTAACAAAATGGAATTTGAGTGTGGAGTATCATCATCCTCCATATCCAACACATAAAAATCAGCCGGGAATACCAATTCATTCACTTGGACCAAAACATCCTCTAATACACCTTTTGGGTATACTAAGGATCGATCGGCCAATTGAATGACCACCCCGGTCCTTTTTAACGGTCCTACATTAAGTGTTTTGAAAATAGAGTTTGGTAGGACGTTAATAGAGGCTCCAAGGTCGAGCATGGCTCGTGGTATGTTAAGATTTCCCAATTTACAAGGAACCGTGAAAACACCCGGATCCTTGCACTTTTGTGGTAGTCTTTTTTGTAAAACGGCCGATATGTTTTCACCTACCTTGACAGTTTCATTACCTTTTAGCTTTTTCTTTGAGGTGCACAGTTCCTTTAAGAATTTTGCATATCGTGGAACCTGTTTAATAGCATCAAGAAGGGGAATGTTTACCTCTACCTTCCGAAAGGTCTCCATGATTTCTTGTTCCTCTCTTTGCTTTTGTGTGCTTCTTAGTCTTGAGGGGAATGGAGGAGGAGTGGTGAACTTTTCCTTGGCTTCATCTGATTTTGGAGCCTCGGGTTTCTCCGTATCTTTCTTCTCAACAACGACCTCTTCTTCCTCTTCTTGCATTGTCGGACCATCATAACTCTTCCCGCTTCTCAAGGTAACAGCACAAGCATTGTGCTTAGGATTTGCCTCGGTTTGTGGAGGCAGTTTACCTTGAGACTCTATCTTACTCACCGAGGTGGTGAGTTGAGCCATTTGTTGTTCCAAATTCTTTATGCTAGCTTTTGTCTCCTGTTGGAACGTATGCGTGCTGGTTGCCAAACTTTTCACAATATCTTCTAAAGACATTCCCGAGCTACCCGTTTGTTGTTGGGCGGGTTGCTGTTGTCGAGGCTGAAAGTTTTGCAGTTGTTGATTTCCTTGGAAGGTTGGGCGTTGTTGATATTGTTGAGGCCTTTGCTGGAAATTCATGTTGGGAGGATGTCCCCAATTCTGATTGCCTCGGGGTTGTTCATATTGTCTTGAATTTTGCCCCGGATAACCTCCAAGTGCTTGTGCTTGTTCAACATCATCTTGTAGTGTGGGACACATATCAGTGGGGTGTCCAAATTGTAGACAAATTCCACAAGCTCGGGCTTGTGGCTCAGCACTCTTGTCCTTAGTAAGTTGCATGACTGCTTTGGTTAACTCAGCTAGCTGAGTTTCAATGTGAGGAGTGCTCACTTCCTTGACTGTTCGTGGAACATCCATGTACCACTCATCATCCTGTGCTGAGTGCTTGGTGTCTTCAGCTATGGAGGTAATCAAAGCTCTAATTTGGGTAGGTGTTTTATCGAGTAGAGCTCCTCCACTAGACGCGTTTATCAAACGTCTCTCCATTGGTGCTAATCCTTCACAAAAGTATTGAAGGAGTTGGTGATCAGTTATGCCATGTTGTGGGCAACGAGCACACAACTTTTTAAACCTGTCCCAATAAGTGTGCAAGGCTTCTCTTTTTTGTTGCTTAATTCCGATGATCTCCTTGCGTAGGATCGAAGCTTTGACTTCTGGGAAGTATTTTTCAAGAAACAGCTTTGCAAGTTCATTCCAAGTAGTTACCGACCCCGGTGGTAGGTAATATAGCCATTCTTTTGCTGAGTCTTGAAGAGCAAAGGGGAATGCCCTTAGCTTGATTTGGTCTTCAGTGACGTTATGTGGCTTCATACCGGAGCACACAACATGGAACTCTTTGAGAAACTTGTGTGGGTCTTCATTCTCTAAGCCTCGGAAAAGTGGTAATAGGTGAATGAGTCCGGATTTCAGCTCAAAGTTCTCCACAGTAGGGTAGTTAATGCAAAGTGGTTGTTGTGGGACATCATGAGTTGCCCACTGTCTAAGGGTTTGTTCAGCTGCCATTGTAACTGCAGGAATTTGCGGTTTAGGTGAGTTTGGTTCTTGGTGGGTATGGGTAGGTGAGTGTGGTGGAGTGATGGGTGTTTCTTGATGGGATTGTGATTCCGTTTCGGTTTCTGATTCACTTGACAAGAGTATGTCTTGCCAAATGTTGGTGACCGGAGGTGAAGATATAGAGGATGAGGAGCTTGCTAACTTCTTTCGTTGTTTTGCTTGCCTCCTTAATCTCTTTGCTGTTTTCTCGATCTCCGGGTCAATCTCGAGTGGTGTACCTGTACGCAAAGATCTTGGCATAAAACGATTAAATTTGCCGTATCCCCGGCAACGGCGCCAATTTGTTGGGTGTCGAATCCAGCAAATAAATATAATATAAACCCACTAAACACACTAAAAATAGTATAAATGGAAGTAGGGTTCGTGTCCTCAGGGATACAGATTAATTAATTGATTATGCCAAAAACGTTTTAGACATAGATACGGTTGTTTTGAAAGGGGAGTTTTTAGTTTAACTAAAATGCAAGAAAACAATTTATAATTTTTAGATTAAAAAGAAAAGCTAATGAAAGTGGTTGGAAAAATTCAGATGTTAAAAACTAATTTCAACACCAGGGCAATTTCTTGATTCGGTTCGACTTACGATCATTAAAGGTGACGGTGCAATGATCCTTTTTAAATAATAGTTTGTATCGACACTAGACGTCACGCAGTTCGGACCTCCACTCTATTTATTGTCTAACCAAACGCCGTTCGTTGATTAGAGCCAACCCGCTACTCTAAACTCACGCCGTTCGGATTTTAGCGTGCGGGTTGCGGGATAGAAGTATCAATTACAATCAAACACTCACGCCGTTCGGAGTGTCTAATTATATTGTATGATTCTATAATAATTTTGGGTTCATAGACAAACTCAAAATATTATTTGTTCCTTGTATCAAAAATTAAAACTTTATTAGGGTTCTAAAAATTGATTGAACTTTATTAGAAAAATTAATACGTTGATCAGGTTTATTAACAATCTAATATTTTCCGGATCGAATCCGTATAAAAACAAGAATCATATAAACAAACCACTAAAATAATCAGATCTAACATAACCGTTTCACATAAGTTTATGAACCAAATCAAAGAAAATAATCCCCGATGTCGAAACCGTAAAAGACTAGCCGGACATGATGGCTAGTTCAATCAATACAAAAATACTAAATAAAATACCAAAGTTGAAACTTACTACACAAAAATGTCAATTCTTTTGATTCAATAATAAAATCAAAAAGTTCCAATTGCTATTTCTTCTTGATTGCAGCCGTCCCCAAAAGAGTCCAAAGATCCCCTTTTTTTTTTCCTTGACTTCGAATGCCAACCAATATCTGATGCCCCCCTTTTTTCGTTCCTTTTGTTTTTTTTTTTGTTTTGGTGATGATTGGTCGAGCCCATGTGTATTCACTAGCAGCCCAAAACTCAAATCAAATATTTTTGGTTATAACCTTTCATGATTAGGAACCCAAATAAGTCAATTCAAATTGGCCCATATTATTTATTGGTTTAAACTCATCTATAGCCCATCATAACTTGTAGATGTTGTCTAGTCCCAAAAACAGTGACGAGAAGGAATTTTTCATCTCTTCATTTTCTAAACTTTCAACCAATCAACCAATCTTGTTCATTCATAATAGATCAATATCTTCAATATCCTTTCTCGAAATTTCCCCACACCTACAATAAAAACAAACAAAAGTAGACTCCATTCCCCCAAAAACAAGTGTTTCACAAAATAATGATGTATGACTATGATATAAGCATGATATGTGATGAATTTTAACATAAATGTGCTATAAAAACGTGCCTAAAAATGCAACTAACATTGATCAGATGGGATGACGTCGGCCATTCGATGAAAGCCCAGGTAAGGTCGCACCTCTGATTGTCTTGTAAACAGAATGCATGGCTTGCATATTAAATGCACCAGAAATTGGGATCGAATCGTCGCGCTTTGGCCAGAGCGCGGCATTTAGGTTACGCGTGACACTTCTGCAACCTCGTACAGAATATAACCTCGTATCAATGTCACATCAACTTTTGTCTGTAAAAACCCTAAACGTCGCGCTTTGGGGGTGCGGAAATAAGGAAAGGTGTGTCACATCACCTTTTGTCTGCAAAAAGAACCCTAAACACCGCGCTTTGGCCAAAGCACGACGCTTTCAAGGTGTGGAAATAAGGACAAAGTGTCATGATCCAAAATCAATTATTCAAACAAACAAATTAATTATTGAGAGAATTAAGGGATTCAAAACAATATAAGATAAGTAGCTAAATTAAAGTGGGACAAGATACATAAAAACCATTTGAATAAAAAATTAAAAATAAAAAGTCAACAATTGTCTAGGTTGGTTTATTTAGTTCATAATTACAGGGGAGGTTAATATTTGGATGGGGTTATTGTACAAAGGGGTTTTATGTGAGAAGGATAAGAAGAGTTTTCAACCATTAGATCTAGTGTTTAATGGTTGGGATCAAAAGTGATAAAATTGTAAATAGTGTGGTATTTTTTATACTTATTTGACTAGTTTAGTGTAATAGTGTATTTTTATATGTTTTAAATAAAGAAACTGTGTGGGTGTTTGAGATTCCATATTTTCATCACTTTATTACTTACTAGGTTTTTACTCGGGATTGCTTCCCGGGCTCGGGAAAGTTATTTAGATTAATTAATTACTATTTGTTTGTAATACGACCACATTACATCAACCATCTCATTCAATTCAACAACAATGACTTCAAATCACCGGATTAGATCATGAACTCATATTAGAGGACAAACAAAACCACAACAGGACCATATGAATAATATAATTTCCACTTTTACATCAATGCACTTACATGATAGGGTGATTTGGGATTTTCAAAAAAATCTTTGTTTTTGTACCTCTTTTACAAAATAAGATGTTGACCAAATTTGAAACAGATGTTAACCAAAAGTCAATAAGATATTGACAAATAGTCAAACAGATGTTGAGCTTAAACAGATGTTTGGTTTAAGGCCAAACATCTGTTTATGGCCAAACATCTGTTTAAGGTCAAACATCTGTTTAAGTCCAAATATCTGATATAGAATAAGAACATCTGTTTAAGGCAAAACATCTGTTTAAGGTCAAACATGTGTTTAAGATCAAACAACTGTTTAAGTCGAAACATCTGATACAAAAGGCCAAACATCTGTTTAAGCCTTAACAGATGTTTAACTTGTTAACATCTGTTTAAGGCAAAACAGTTTAAGCCTTAAAAGACCAAACAGTTTTAACCCAACAGTGGTTTTAAACCACCATTTTAACCAAACAGCGGTTTCGACCACAGTTTTCTGAACAGTAGTTCCAAACATCTGTGGACATCAATCTGTTGACCAAAGTCAACAGATTTATCAACCACTGTTTTATTTTCAAACATCTGTTCCCAATAACAGAGCTTTGATCATTTAAACATACATTTGCCAATATTACAAGCTTTTACACTCTCAAACCTAAATATTTATAAAAAGTACAAGTGTTAAACAGCATACAAAGTTCATCCATCTGTTGACCCAATTCAACAGATGTATCAACCACTGTTTAATTTTGAAACACCTGTTCTCAATAACAAAGCTTTGATCATTTAAACCGACCTTTGCCAATATTACAAGAATTTACACTCTCAAACATCGATATTCATTTACTTAATTTTAATAACAAACATTATTAATAATTTTAACACAACTAATTATATAAAAGATACAATTGTCAAAACAGATAATAGCATTCAATAAAATACAGGATCCTAATTCCTAATCTATTGGTGAAACAGTAGTTTCGATAAGTAAAGCTCCTTTCGGTCCATTGTAGTTGTCAACATGTTGGAGGTATTTCAGAAGTTCGTTGGTGAGATCAACTTCAATCATATCCCCCCAGATGCTTGTTATCAACCACTTGTTGTCTTCAATTATATTAGTACTTCGGCGTGCATCTACGTAACCAACTACACGAGGATTATTGAAAACAAACATCTTCTTCCAGCCTTCTTCTTCATATCTGAGCAAATCAGCAGTTAGCTCAGCAGACTTTCCAATAACAATCAAATGCAACCTCTTTGCAATGGTCAAAAAATGCCCTTGGCAAGGATTGACTACAATACTCTCAGGAAAGTGAAGCATTCTGAAAGTCTCACTAACAACATCAAAACAAACGATGTTCCTCTCACCTAGTGGATACCAATAATTTGAAACCATAAAATATATGGTTTTATCAGCATAAACTCCTGTAGACCATGAATAACGACTTGAACTATAATTGTTTACGATACTGAAATTTATTGTTGTCCATGACTCACGACGTCGTGAGTAAACACGAGCAGCAGTTACATTACGGTAACATCTGATGTTCAGCACTTTGAGATCATTGAACTGATCAAAATAAATTCCACCGGTATCAGAGTTTCGATGATGATTATAATTAAAGTAGTCATCACACAAAACCTTATACTGCCTGATAGTTGGATTCCAAAGAATCAACTGACAGCAAATCCCTTCATTGGAAACTAACAACAACCCATTAAATGAAGATAGAATACGTAAGAAGCTAGAGTGGACATTGTTAGGAAAACTTAAGGTTTTACTACTAACAACATCCAACTTACCACCAACTACGTTGTCAATGACAATTGACGTGTCTTTAAAGGATAATAGTTTCTTTTGTACTGAATCTCCACTTCGGAGAGCATGCATCATCTGAAATGCATGACTTGACAATTCCCTATAAAAATTCTTGGAAAGACACTTGAAACGACAAATATCTTCTGCAGAAAGCCTTGTGAAAATCTCGTCAACAATCACTTGAAACCCAAATTTTTCCATCCTGCAAAGAGCCTTGTGAAAATCTCGTCAACAAAATTTTTGAAGATGATTGAGTAGATAGATGAAAATGGTAATGATCAAAACCTCTGCGAAATCTATTTTATATACCCAATGAAGAAGGCTATGACTAAATACATCGTCAGACGAAAGAATATCATGCGACACTTATTAGGCTTTTAATGCATTTACACGGGAAAAATATAAAATTAAACACGTTATTATAATTACAATTAACCTATTCATTTACCTATAAGACGCCTTTAGCATAAGACAGAAGTGATTGCTTAACGTGCATTAATTGCAAAGTATATATCCCAAGGCATTTTGAATTTGAAATTACCGGCAATTTCAAAACCACTGCTATGGTATATGTTTGCCAAAGGAAATATCTGCTAAGTTATACTTTCTTGGCTATGGGCAGTAGTTTGCTGATCTGATTTGAAAGCAATTGTCATGATGAGTTTTCTAATAGAAACAGAGTATGAGTTAAAAATTTTCTGCAAATAATAATTATTTTAACATGTTCTCAACAGATAATTCAAACACATAAGTAAACCCTTCTTGAATGTATAGCAATAAACATTTAAAATCGTATTAGTAGCAAGATAGGATTTAAATTAACATAGATTAAACAATATAAAGTTCATCAATAGGAATGTACATACCAGTTGCTGAAGAAAAAATAATAAAACCTCAGGTGATTGAAGTATAGAAGATGGAGGAAAAGAAAATTGAAACCCTAGAAAATGACTGGGGAAAAGTGATTTTTGAAAGAAGAGATGATAGATGTTTGATGTGTAATGATGATGAAGAAATACTGACGGTTGTGCTTTTAACAAAAGTAGTTTGACTTTGGTCAAACAGACTTTGGTCAAACAGCGTTTTAACATTCCTCAAACAGTGTTTTATCTATTATAATTAGCTTTTAACATAAGTAGCTTGACTTCGGTCAAACAGGGTTTTAACATTGCTCACAATGATTACAACCTAGTAAAAACTTCTTTGTAAACAACATTACTTATTTGTTGGTTTTCCAACAGCGTCGAATATTAGTATTTTAACACCTTCTCTGGTCTTGACCCTTGATAATGCAACATACAACTGACCATGAGTGAAGACAGGATCTTTCAAATAAAGACCAACCTTTGATAACGTTTGTCCTTGACACTTGTTAATTGTCATAGCAAAACAAACTGATAAAGGAAATTGTCTTTGTTGAAATTGAAAAGGTATTTTTTTGTCAAACGGGATCATATTAATCCTTAGAATAAAAACTCTCGTGCCAATGTTCCTACCAGATATAACTTGAGCTTCTATAACTCGTTTACCAAGAAAAGTAATTTGAAGCCATGAATTTAGAATTAATAACGCAAACTACAGTTAAGTCAAACAGCTGATGGAAAACTTTTAAGCACTGCTAGTGATTAAAACACTGATGGTACTTAACCAATAATAGTAAACTACAGATTTTTAACAACTGCTGCTGCAGTAAACAGTAGATACAGAAGCAGGGATTAAGGATTAAGTGTTAAGGAAGAGCAGTGGTTAACATCTGCTGATATCACCCCAAAACTTATAAAATATGTTGAAAAAAAGTAATATTTATGTTTAGAGAAAAATGCAATTTGCGTCCCTGTGATATGTGTGAAACATCAACTTGAGCCCCTAAATTCATTTTTTGGTTTTTTGAGCCCTTGATCTTATAAATTCATAACAGTTTGAGTCCCTCCCTCACACTTCTCTATGTTGACTGTTTGACAATTGTGAAATATCCTTTAATTACCCTAAAGACCGATCACACTTCTCAAAAATATCTGAAAATCTCTACTCCGAACACCAATCATCATCTTCATCTTCATTGAATCTCCTAACCAACCATTTGTTGTTATAACAATCCAAGGTAAAATCACATACCTAAAACATGATCGACACTATGGTTTACCCTCTGTTCTTGTTAGATGCTTGTGTAACCCTATGTAAGTTGATGTTTGATGATATCTCATTTTCACCACTGTATGAAAGTAACAGCTTTTGTGTGAAAATATTGTTTGATTATTGTGGGAAATATTGTTTGATTATTGTGGGTTTTTGGCTCGGGTATCAAAACAGAGGTTTGGGTTTTGGTTATTATAAAGGTTTGTTTGTGATGTTTTTGGTTTTATCTGTTTATTAATACTGGTTTTTTGGTTTTTGGCGTTAATCTAAGATTGTTTTTGTGTTATAGTTTGTTTGAAATGTTTAAAATATACAATCGATTAAAATAGGGACAGGTTTCTTAAGTATCTGCTGTTAATGTTGAAATCTGAGTTTCTTAAGTCTCTGTTGTTCATGTTGAAATTTGGGTATGGTTGTTGTTTTGATTCTCATATAAAGTTGGTTAAAGACTATATGTTTTGGGTTCATCGTATTGGTTATTTGAATGTGTTTTCTTCATTTCAGATCAACTGTGTTTTGGGTTCCTCATCTTGGGTTCATCATATATGTATACTTATATGCATTATGAAAGTACTGTATCAGCCGTCTTACTATGGATATTTTTATTGTACAGAATGGCTGCGGATGTAAAGATACGCAAAACACCAACTACGAAAACATTGGCGAGAATACTTGACAACCTCCTAGAAGTTAGTGCGATGCACATAAGGAAGTGATTGATCAGAACGATCAATTGCTAAAACATAAGCTGTTTGGTGCATATGAATGAATATAACCCCAGTGGCAGATATGAAAATACCAAGCTTGGGAATTTCAAGGAAAATCGAAGAGCTACACCAAAAAGGGGGTTATCAGCTACATTCCGAAGTGCACCATTCACTCCTTGAGTTTTCATTATAAAGAAATTTGAAAACTCGTTGTATGTTACAATCTTTTGTTTTCGAGTCTGTAAGTTCTGTCAAGTCTACCAAGTTGGATATCCTTCTATGTTTCTAGGTATGACGTTTTGTGTCCGTTATGTATGTTTAACATAATGCAAGTGTGCATTTATGTTGGCTTTAATTGTAATAATGAATTTAACATGAATTTAAAATGAATAAAGCAAAATACTGTTAAGTGAAACTACTGTTAAGCGAAACTACTGTTATGTGAAACTACTGTTAAGTGAAACAGCTGATGAAAAACTTGTAAGCACTGCTAGTGATTAAAACACTAAGGGTACTTAACAACTGATAGTGAACTACTAATGGTTAACAACTGCTGATGTAGTAGTCAGTGGATAGAGAATCGTGATTAAGGATTAAGTGATGCTACTTAACAACTGATACATGAGTTAAGGATTAAGTGATGCTACTTAACAACTGATACATGAGTTAAGAAGTTATAATTTCACTTACTATGTAAATTTCGTTGAGATGAATTAGCTGCCGTAGAAGATGAACGTGAATTCTTTGACATCTCAATATTTATTTAACAATATAGATAATAATATGCAAAGAAAGATCATAGTCATTATAATATTAGAACATAACAGTATAATAAGCAGATAAGTTTTCAGGAATTCAAAACCACACAATGAGTCCAAAACATAACCCACCAAACACCCAAAAGCAACAAAACGAAAACCATAAGTTCAACATGGCAACAGCATATGAAATCAACACGTAAATGTATCTGAAAATACTGAAAAAACTATTTTTCAATCTTTGGAATCAAAAGCGTCGAAACACCAGCATCTTCATCCTGACACAGTTCATCACTGATGCGGCGCTTTGTCGAGGAGCAACCTAATGCATCATCCACATCGAACACTTCAAGAATTTTACGTTTTGTTTCATCTGAAGAGGGATTCTTAGTGCCTACCAGTGGTTGGGATAAAGGGGTAACATTGTCACCACAGCATGACATCTCATCCTGATATAAAAAGACAATAAGTACTAACGTTTCAAAAAATTTAGTACAAATAAACAAATTCTCATATTACCTTCATAAGGTCAACAGGAGTAGACAAACTGCAGGAATCTGGAACATCCAACGATTCGGACTGCTCATGCTTTAAGTACATAATACACAATAACATAAAATACACACAATTGTATAAATCTATTTCAAAAAGATATAACTATAAAATTAAAAGATTCACATAATGAAGATTTAAACCTGGTTAAGAGTGAATTTGGCGGAAAGCGCAGCAAGGATCTCATCATCGTTAGTGGCCATTGAAATACCATAGTTTTCAACCTGATGCTCAATGTTATAGTCTTTAACACTTATGATGAAAGCATACCTCTTTCCAATCAATGTGTCAAAGATCTCAGGATATGGGTTCGGTATGTCTCCAGAATTAACAACCTATGATTTTATCAAAATTAATATAAATTACAATAAGCAGAATGATTCCATAATTGAGAACATAGAATTTTATAAAAATTAATTTTAAGTTATATTAACTACATGGCCAAACAACTGAATGCATGTATTTGTTACCTGATCTTGGATTGTAAGTAACTCTTTTGCAGATTTGTTAAGAATCTTGTAAGCTTCGAAATCAAACAGTGTCAAAGACACAGTACCGGAAGAGTCTTGCACCCTAATAGGTATCTTGAACCTATCAAAGTTAAAAACAAATGAAAACGTTAGTATTACTAATATGAACCGTTCATATTAGTATTTAGTATAAGGAAATAAAAAACTGTAATCTCAAACCGCGGAATAGAATAGATGTCGACTCCTCCACATTTATCATTTGTACAAACCAACGATTTTGCATGATCAACATCAAATGAACCATCCGCATTTTCTTTCGTTACAAATCTTTCCTCCACACCTGACTTACAGTGGTTACAACCATTGTAATACCAAAGTTTATCAGTGCATATAGCTGTGATTGTGGCAAGAATCAAAACCTTCTTTGTCTATCAATATCAAACAAAAATAATAACACTTAGAAAAGAGTATAAAAAAACTCAGCATGTAGAGTACTTATAAGAAAATACACACCGTTGATATCGTTCCAAGGAAACCAATAAGCATGAAATCAGGGTTACTAAGAAACTCATCTTCAACACTTGAGATAACATTTGAACCAACATGCTCATTTGATGAAGATGAAGTTGAAATTTTCTCTACATACCTAAACAGATTCATGCGATCAAATTAAAACGTAAAAATTAAATGTAAGTACAAAATAATAATATTCAATGTTTATATGCATATTACTAACTATACCTCTTCCTAAAAGAGGAAATCTCTTCAATGTCAGTGTCAATAAAAAGTCTGCTCAGCTCAAACCCATTTGCAACTCCACGCTTGCCTGAATTTAAAAATAAAAACAAATGTAGATCAATATAAATACTGTCAAATTTAAAATATATAAATAAATACAACGTTTAAATTACTAAAGATAAAAAAAAATTAAACTAATTAAGTTTAAATTGTACCTTTGTAAAGGTTGACCATACCAAAATGACAAAGGATAACAACATATTTCTCTCTTTTCTTATCATTCATGTAAGCAAACATGTCAATAGCAAAACCATCCCACAAAGTAACCGGACACTTTTGGCCTCTAAAAATATTAACATAAAACATAATAACATCAAGCAACCTTATAATGCTTTAAACGTCAAAATGCAACAACTTAATAAAAAGAACGCACTCAAGATCTTCAAGTCTAAGATTAAGTCTCTTGCCCTTGCTCCAATCCTTCTTTGACGTATCATCTAGATTGAAACATACATCCACATAACCAATCCAATCTATAAACAAAAATATATTGTTAAAAGAAAACAGCATTAAGAAGTGATAACAATAAAAAAAAAAACAATAAGACAAAGCAATAGATATATATCATGTAGTGATTTACATACCAATAACTGTATTTACTTCAATTTTATTTTTAACAACATCCTTGAGGTTAACGAAATTAAAACGGTATTTCGGTCCAGACCAGTCAAAGCATTTCTCAACAGAAGTATAGAAATAAAGTGATATTTTGTCATTTCTCTTGGTATACTTAGCAGAGGACTTATTAATAGTAAGAGAAGGTTTGGTGATAAGAAGACATTCATCCAACTGAAGGAAGTCTTTGAATTTTCCAAGCATTTTATGCAAACAGCTGGCTTGTATCATAGTTCCCTAAGAATATGAAACATCCGATTAAATAAAAAAGGTGTTATACTAATTTGGATATTCATATGTCCAAAAAAATGATAAGACAACTATATACGGTACCATCTCATCCATGAAGATCATATCAAGACGATATATTTCATTTTTGTTATCATTCATCATCTTCTTCGAAATGCTAACAATCTTAACTCTAATCGAATAGTTGTTTGAGAATGTATTAAGATCGTTAAGCATGGTAACCTTTGCAACCTCCATTTGAAGACTGTACATAAAAAAAAAAGAATCTTGTAAATAATAAGTATTGCTAAACGTAATATGCTAATAATACAATAAGCATGGATGTTCTTAAAAAAAATATCAAGGTTGGAATTCAAGGTTACCGATTATCCAATAAAAATTTTAACTGAATGCAGTGGCAAATGTAATTTCAAAGGTTGAGAGTGTATATCCCTATATGCTGCTTTATTAAAATAATAAAATATTAGAAATGATATGCAAAATAGAAAAAAAAAGAGAAAGAACGTCAATTTTAAATTACCATTTTGTATATTTATCATTTCAAAATTACTGACTTGATTTCAAAGCAATTGTCATAATGACTTTTCTATATTTTATTTTAAATTTAATTAAGAAATAATAACCATCAATTTGAAATGATGTGATAAATACTGTTACATCAAAGTGTATAGGAATGTTATTAGTATAAACATGAAACAACTGTTCAATTAATAGTACAGATCAAACCACTGGAGTGAGGACTGTTCCGAAACACTGTTACATAGTAAAAACAACTGTTCCGAAACACTGTTACATATAAACACTGATGCCATAAAAATGGTTACATATAAAATACTGAGGTGATGACATCTAACAACCTAACAGTCTATAAAAAATTGATGCGGAACTCCTGTAGCATATAAACACTGTTAACATAAACAAATAAACAAACGTTGATGCTGAACCACTATTGTAGTTTGACACTGTTGTTGGACGTCATAAATTTCAGATTTAATTTCAAAGGTATGCAAAGTAATTAAATATTAGAAAGGACATGCAAAGTAGAAAAAGAGAGAGAGAGAGAACCAAATTTTTAAATTACCATTTTGCAAATTTTAAATTTCAAAATTACTGACATTATCAGTAACTACTGACTTGATTTGAAAGCAAATGCCATAATGAGTTTTTTAAATTCTATTTTAACTTTAATCAAGATATAATAACCGTCAATTTGAAATTCAAAATTTGCTTAATCAAATGTCCAAAGCTCAAGAAATCAGCATTAATTACTGATTTGATTTGAAACAAATAGTCATCAAGAATTTTTTTTATTTTTTATTTTAAATTTAAATTTTATCATGAAAATAATGTTGGTGGAACTCTTGTAGGTAATTGGAATGTAAAGATTAGGTACAATGGTAAGTTGATTGTAATTCTAGTTTTCATTTCATAATTTGATTGTAATACTATACCCAAACAATCAAGATGAGGAGCTTACTATTAATCAAAGTGTATATGAATTTTATTAGTATAAAGATGAAACAACTGTTCAATTAATAGTACAGATCAAACCACTGAATTGATGTGATAAATAGAGTTACGTATAAACAACAGTCCTAAACACTGTTAAATATAAATTAAATATAAACACTGATGCCATAAAAATGGTCACATATAAAACACTGAGGTGATGACATCTAACAACCTATCAGTCTTTACAACATTGATGCGGAAAACACTGTTACATATAAACATTGCTAACATAAACAAATAAACAATAGAAAAACTAAAGTTGATGCTGAACCACTGTTGTAGTTATCCACTGTTGTTGTACGTCATAAATTTCAGATTTAATTTCAAACGTAAGTAGTGTATATTCTTATATGCTGCTTTATTAAAGTAATTAAATATTAGAAATGATATGCAAAGTAGGAAAAAAAAAAGAGAGAACGAAAATTTTAAATTACCATTTTGAATATTTTGAATTTCAAAATTACTGATATTATCAATAACTACTGACTTGATTTGAAAACAAATGTCATCATGACTTTTTTAAATTTTATTTAAACTTTAATCAATATATAATAACCGTCAATTTGAAATTCAAAATTTGCTTAATCAAATGTCCAAAGCTCAAGAAATCAGCATTAATTACTGATTTGATTTGGAACAAATAGTCATCAAGATTATTTTTTATTTTTTAATTTAACTTTAAATTTTATCATGAAAATAATTTTGGTGGAACTCTTATGTCATTGGAATGTAAAGATCAGGTAAAATGGTAATTTGATTGCAATTCTAGTTTTCATTTAATAATTTCAATCTATTACTAATTAACAACATCAATAATAAAAATGTGAGCAATTACTATTTTTTAGGGAAACCGCTGATGGTCCATATCAGTGGATGTAAAAAATGTAAAAGTGACCAGTGGCTATTTTTTCCGATCAGTGGAAACGGAGGTTGTCTCTCAGCATAAAGAAACGGAGGTTGTCTCTCAGCAGTGGATAACATTTAACAATCAGAAGTTTGAACCAAAACAGTGGTTCCAACAGACTTTAACAATCAGATGTTTGAACCAAAACAGTGGTTCCAACAGACTTTGGTATCAGATGTTTGAACCAAAACAGTGGTTCCAACAGACTTTTAAGGATTAATGAAAACTATCATTTTTTACTATTTTAAATATCTTTGACCTTAAACAAATATTTCACCTTCAATATCAGTTGTTTGGAGATAAACAGATATTTGACCTTAAACAGATGTTTGAACATAAAAACATATTTCCTGTCCAAGAAATGTTTGACGATAAATAGAGGTTTGCCCATAAACGACCTTAAACAGATGTTTGAACATAAAAACATATTTCCTGTTAAACAAATGTTTGACGATAAATAGAGGTTTGCCCATAAACATCTCTTTGTAAAAAAAAAAGACGAATTTCAAAAACATTATATCCAAATAATCATAATGAGGAACTTATTTAACATCCAAGTGTACTACATTTTTATTTAATAGTATAAAAATCAAACAACTGTTGTATTTATAATACAGATCAAACAAATAACGAGTTGTGATAAATACTGTTACATATAAACACCTCATAAGAAACACTGATAATTAAATACTAAAGTTACATAAGAACCACTGATAATTAAATACTAAATTTAAATCCGTTGTAGATGCCGAACCACTGCTGATACTAAACAGTCGTTTTCCTTTGGTTAATCAAACTCTAGGTACATAAAGTCAATCATTGTATATCTCCAACAATCGACATGAACTCCATGGAAGGACTCAATGCATTAACATCAGGATTTATAGAAAGCTGATCTCTAGTGAACAGACCAAGATGCAGTACATGAAAACACTTCTTCAGCTGGTGAAGAAGAGCCCTGTCCTCATATACTTAATCCTTAACTTTGTTTATAAAGAACTGTGGTTTAAACCAAACTTTATGCTTCTTTTAATACAAAAAAGGCAGGAAAGACCATTGCTCTAGTATATTACAACAGTAGCAGATCCTTTCTTGGACAAGTCATCATCATCTGCTGCACAAGTCAATTATAATCATCATTTACTCATAAGAAAAAATTATTTTAACTGTAAATTTAATAATCTTTCTTTGTGTTTAATTAAACTTTAAACTTCTTTGATTACAAACCTATAATAACCCGCAACATATTGTATGAATTTCAAACAAATGTGATTAGACTGAAATATAAAGCGACAATTAGAGTATATCACTTGATAATTAAAAACTCAAAATTTGGAAATCGGAGTAGCAAAAAACACATACTTTAAACGATGTTGGAACAATGATACTGGAAAGGACAGTAGAACAATCATCATCATTATCATCTGCAACAGATCATTGAAAATAATCATTTAGTAACAACTCAAATAACAAAACTTAAGTAAAAATCAAAAACAAAAACACATACCATGATTATGGAGAACCATTAGCCGGCGACACATCTCTTGATCTAACTCTCGAACGAAACCCTAACAATGGTTACATGAAAAGACACAAAACACAAAGGATTAGTATAAATAACAGGAAATCATGAAACTATTTCAACTAAAAAAAAGAAGAACAAACCTTTTGATGAAGTAATCGATGAACAAAAGATGATTTTATGGTGGCGTCTGGAAGAAGATTAAGGTTTGTGAAATTTGAATTTGAATCGCCTGAATATAGAGAGAGAAAGAACCCTAGGCGTTTGTAAAGAAAGATCAGAAGTGAGAAGAGAGGTTATATAAGGAAAAGGGGATGGCACTGTTGGGCGGGAAAAGAGAACTGAGGATGCCCTAATCAAGTGACACGTGGCCCAAATAACTTTCATTTATTATATATAATAGATTAACTTCTTGAAATTGTGAGGGAAAAGTCTTAAAGCATTCACATCCATTCCATCAAATTCTGTGTGTGGAGTTTTTATAATATAAAGAGTATAAAAAGTTATTGTGAGTGGAGGAGAGAGAAAATATTGCTGTTCATCTGTATATTTTGGGGGACACTGTTCACCCTCTATAATTTTTTTAATATATTTTGAAAGTGGTTATGAGTAGAAGAGAGAGAAAGGTAATAATAAATGTATAAAAATATTATTTAATTGAAAAGGAGAGAGAAAATATAGTGTTTTTTAGTGTAATTTAGGGTGAAAATATGATAGAATGGAAATGAATACTCATAGTGAAGCAAAGGACAATGAATCCAAACACCCTGAACATCAAACGGCTTTCCATATTCCACAATTCCTGCCCCATTCCATCCAAAATCGGAGAGATGGAACAAGATCAGAATCGAAAGTTCGGAGTGTTTAATAAACGTTATTAACATCATCTTCTTCGTCATTGTTCCCTAATTTTTGTTCGTCATTTTTAGGGAAAAGGTTCAAAGCAGCACGTTCAGGGTGTGGTAACACATTGATGGCAAGCAGAAACACTCACATTGCCTGCAAAACGAAAGGCTACGCCTCTGGCAACTAAAATTGAAGATACATATCCGAGGCCGGACATGATCCTTTGGGACGGACCGGACTAAACCTGAACGGACATTCTCAAGATGTCCGTTCCCCCGCAACTCCGAGGACGAACCTCCACTCAAGTGCGTCTGGACGAATGACGTCATCTCAGTTGACCATTATAAATACCACATCAAGTACAAAGCCAAGTACGATTCTTCTGAACCTTCGTCTTTATTTTCTCTCTCTACTTTCTCTCTCTACCAATACTTATCCTCACGCCGGAGGGTGGTCGCAGAGGGGCCCTCCCATCTCTGTGGCGAGCCTAATGGTTTTCTGTTTTGCAGGACGATTCTCCAGCTCTTGTATAAGATCCAAACCCTCGATTACAGGCTCCGGCCTAAACTCGATTCTTTGGCTCTTCAATTGGCGCCATCCGATTTCACAGCTCACAGTCCTTCACCTTGGTGAATTTCTTGAGCAACGAACTGATCTATGGCGGCCTCGGGTTCTATGAATTCGGGATCCATATCTGTTAGTACGCAAACTACAGCACCAACAAGCATTGTTTCCACAGTTTCGGCTCCTTTGAGCTCGGGACCAGGAACAACTTTGCCTTTCATATTAATTCCCACTTCACAGATGTCAGAATTCGATGCAGAATTCCTCTCCAAAAACGCAAGTCTTCTACGAAGATTAAAAGCCCAGCAGACTAGGGATGAAGAGATCCTCGGTTTACGAACCAGGCTCTTCCACGATGAAACACCAGTAAGGACTACGGGTCCTACAATTTTCACCTCTCATACTTTCTCCACCGTTGTTACTTCGGAAACTTATAGTAAATACGTACAGGGATCCTCCGGACCATCTCCAACAATGACAACACGAAATGAAACTCAAACAGAAATAGTCAATGATCCGGAGCTCACCAAACCTTATCATCCGGTTTCCATGACGGCCAAGTCCAAATTCAGTGCTCGCATCACACATGCCAAGCTCCCTCCGAAGCTCAAAATGCCAACAACGGTAAAAAAATACGACGGCACCACTGATCCGGATGATCACATGTTTGATTTCGATGGGGCCGCACGAGTTGAGCAATGGCCAATGCCCGCTTGGTGTTTTATGTTCGCGCAAACATTAACAGGGGCAGCATGAGTATGGTTCGATGCTCTAAATGAAGGTGAAATCAATGATTTCGAAGAGTATGGTTCGATGCTCTAAATGAAGGTAAAAAAATACGACGGTACCACTGATCCTTCAGAACTTCAGCCAGCAAAGGCACTACTCCAAAGAAATTACCTAAGTACACCATCCGAAGGAAAGATGGCGAATCTTTGGATAGTTTCATTGATCGGTTCAATCGAGAAAGTATGCAGATCAGTGGGGTCGTGGACCAATTAAGGATCTCCGGATTCTGTCACGGTGTCCGGAATAACCAGTTGGTCGAAAAATTACATGAAAATCTCCCGAAGACGATGGAAGTACTCATGGAGCGAGCCAGAGCTTTCGCTCGAGGAAAAAACGCATGTAATCCAGCCCCGGAGTCAGATCATAAAATGTCCTCCTGGAAGAAAAATGGTGGCTCCGTATTTGATAAAACTCCCTCCGGAAATAGAGGACGATCTCATCCTTACAGCAGAAATGATCGGCCTCAACGCGGAAGGAGTTCCGGATCTCGTTTCTATAACCTATCAGACCTCTCCAAAACTCCTAGTAAAATTCTCAGTGCCGAGGGGGCAAATTTTCCCGCCCCACCAAAGCTTCGGAATCCAGGCGACAAGAACTCCAAAAAATATTTTGATTACCATCATGCGTGAGGCCACAATACGGACGATTGTTGGCCTCTGAAACAAGAAATAGAAAAGGCAGTTCGATCTGGTAAGCTGTCGCATTTGGTAAAGGAAGTAAAGGAGGGAAAATCTTCAGGAAGTTCGGTAGAAAACCAAAATAACCAACCACCAATCTGCATGATAAGCAAAGCGAACAACCAGGGCATAAAGAGGACCAATCATCATATGGCCATTTGGATGCAACAGCCAATCGCTTTCCCCCCAATCACTCCCGGAGAAATTAGAGATGGACCGATCATAGTATCTGCCGTGATCGCAGGGCACAAGATCCGACGGATCTATGTCGATAGTGGAAGTGCCACTGAAATCATGTATCAACAGTGTTTCCAACAATTGGCCCCGCAAACCAAAGCAAAACTGATACGAGTATCTATGCCGTTGGTGAGTTTCTCCGGAGAGGTGGTCCAGCCGATTGGGCAAATGACTCTACCAACAACGTTGGGTACCGGAAGCCTGGTCAGAACCGTCAACTTGACATACCTGGTAGTGGGAGCAAGGTCCATCCACAACGTCATACTAGGAAGACCAGGGATGTGCGCTTTCAATATTATTAGCTCTACCATTCATGGGTCATTAAAGTTTCCCACCGAAGCAGGGGTAGCAACTTTACACTCCGAATCAACCATGTGCGTAGCTGAAATACGGCAAAGCGATGGTAATGTGCAACCTCCGACCCTCCTTACAGAGGAATGGGCTATTCACCCACATTTTCCAGAGCAAAAAATTGCCATTGGGGACCATCTCCCCGAACGTACCAAAAAACGGCTATGGAAACTTCTGTCCAGCTCACTTGATGTATTTTCTTGGCAAACTTCTGACATGGTCGGAGTCCCTCGGTGTTTGGCCGAGCACAAGTTGAAAGTGTCACATTCGGCAAAACCAGTCGCTCAAAGAAAAAGAAACATGGCTCCAGCTCGTCATAAAGCTATCTCCGAAGATGTACGAAAGCTGTTAAGCGCCAGAATTATTAGGGAAGTGCGGTATCAAACATGGGTTTCCAACCCGGTGATGGTAACAAAGAAAGATAAAACTTGGAGAATGTGCATTGATTTTTCTGATCTAAACAATGCATGTCCGAAGGATTGCTACCCTCTACCGGAGATCGACTTAAAAATTGATTCTTTTTCCAGCTTTCGCCTTAAATGCTTCTTGGACGCATATAAAGGTTACCACCAAATACAGATGGCTTTGGAAGATGAGGACAAGACGGCGCTCGTAACAAATGAAGGTCTCTTCTGTTATACTAAAATGAGGTTCGGGCTAAAGAACGTCGGAGCTACGTACCAGAGGTTGATGGATAAAGCATTCAAGGATCAGATCAGAAGAAACTTGGAAATTTACGTAGATGATCTGGTCATCAAGAGCGAAGCTGAAGATAACATGATTGATGATATACTCGAAACCTTCACCCGGCTTCGGAGTATCAACCTCAAGTTAAATCCTAAAAAATGTTCTTTCGGATTAGAAGAAGGAAAATTTTTGGGCGTATGGATAACTCAGTCCGGAATCCAGGCACATCCGGACAAGATTCGAGCCGTAATTTCCATGCAGCCTCCGAAAACAGTAAAAGAAATCCAATCACTGAATGGTAAGCTAGTGGCTCTTCACCGTTTTGTCTCCAAGGCAGCTGATCGGACCATTCCCTTCATGAACGTATTGAAAAAACGTACTGGAAAGGGTCAGATAGAATGGACGACGGAGGCCGATTCAGCATTTCAGGAGTTAAAAGTTTGTCTTGGGTCCTTGCCCATGTTAACTGCCCCAATTACCGGAGAAACCGTCACTGTGTATCTCTCTGCTTCCCATTTCGCCATGAGTGCGGTACTTGGGTACACCGAAATCAAGCACAAATACCGGTTTACTATGTAAGCCGAATCCTAAAAGATTATGAAACTCGGTACCCGATGATAGAGAAATTAGCACTCGCGTTGGTACATGCATCCAGACGGCTCCGAAGGTATTTTCAGGCTTTCAATATAGAAGTGCAGACTGACCTTCAAATCCAGCAAATCCTCAGAAAGCCGGAGGTTTCCGGACGCCTCACCAAAGGGGCAATCGAACTTAGCGCTTTCGACATCACATACCGAACTAGAGGTCCGGTAAAAGGTCAAGCCGTGGCAGATTTTCTCACGGAAGTACCAACCGGAGAAAGCACCAAAGAAAAGTCTAATCTCCCAAAGGTATGGAATCTGTATACAGATGGAGCCTCCAGCAAAGAGGGGTCGGGAGCTGGTTTAATCTTGATAGATCCGGAAGGAATAGAGTATACCTACGCCCTGCGTTTTGAATTTAAAACTTTAAACAATGAAGCAGAGTATGAAGCTCTTCTCGCAGGACTCCAAACTGCCGCTAAGGCTGGTGCAACTTCCGTTTTGGCCCACGTTGATTCGTTACTAGTCGCCAATCAGGTCAGCGAAGAGTATGAGGCACGAGAAGAAAATATGGTCCGGTATCTAAATCAAGTTAGCAGTTTAATCTCCACATTCGACTCTTGCAAAATAGTGCACATACCAAGAAGTAAGAACAAAAAAGCCAACGCCTTGAGTAAGCTCGCGTCCGTTGCATTCTGCCATTTGTCCAAGGAAGTGTTAGTAAAAACCTTACGGGTCCCGGCCATCCAACCGGGGGACGTAATGTCAATCTCTGTGCAAGAGAAATCATGGATGACTCCGATTTTAGACTACCTGAAAAACGGCAAGCTCCCGGAGGAAAAAGCTCAAGCCCGGAAGCTGAAGGTAAAGGCGTTACAGTATCAGGTCCACGACGGAAAACTCTATCGAAAGACCTTTTTAGGTCCGCTCCTAAAGTGCTTAAATTCGGAGGAAGCCAGCTATGTCATAAGAGAAATTCACTGGGGGATATGCGGCATCCACTCCGGACCGAGAATGGTCGTAGCCAAGGCAATGAACGCTGGATATTTCTGGTCGGGCATGCATCGGAGCGCTGTTAGCGAATTGCAAGTATGTGAAGACTGCCAGCGGCATGCTCCCATTAGTCACCGAGCAAAAAACAACCTCGTCCCTGTTACTTCGGCATGGCTGTTTCAGAAATGGGGAATTGACATCGTTGGTCCTTTCCCTGTTTCCACCGGAGGAGCGAGGTTCTTGTTGGTAGCCATCGATTACTTCACAAAATGGATCGAGGCCAAGCCTCTCCGAACAATCACCGGAGATCAAATACTGAGATTCGTTTGGGAAAATATAGTGTGCAGGTACGGAATGCCGTTCTGTATCGTCAGTGACAACGGGAAACAGTTCGCAGAAAAACCATTCAAAACCTGGTGCGAGAGAATGCACATTGAGCAAAACTTTGCTTCGGTTGCTCATCCTCAAGGTAATGGGCAAGTGGAAAGGGCAAACCGCAGTATCGTGGATGGTATAAAGAAACGTCTAGGGAAGGAAGGAGTCTCCTGGGCAGATGAACTACCGCACGTCCTATGGGCACTCAGAACGATGCCAAAAACAAGTACCAGAGAAACCCCCTTCAGTTTGGCGTACGGCACGGAGGCAGTCATTCCTGCCGAAGTTGGTATCCCTACCCCACGTATGCTCCAAAGCCAAGGCGACAATGAGCAACAACTCCGTTTGAACCTCGACTTGATCGAAGAAAGAAGAGAACTTGCGGCTATCCGAGAAGCGAAGTACAAAAAAGAATTGGAAAAGCACTATAACTCAAAAGTCAAGGAAATTCGGTTCCAAGAAGGAGAGTACGTCATGCGGAGAAATGATGCGAGCCTAGCTGAAAGAACAGGAAAGATGTCTCCAAAGTGGGAGGGGCCCTACCAGATTAAAACAGCCGGAAAGAATGGTGCATACACACTCATGAAGATGGATGGAACTCCCGTTCCTCGTACTTGGAACGGGATGCACCTAAAGCGATGTTTCCTTTGAAGAATTTTAGAACATTTCAAAATAAATTTGTAATGTGAAGGCTACGGCCCGCATCTTTCCTACTTTCCTTGTAATGCGGAGGGTGTTGCCCGCACAACTATTTTATAATTCCATGAACTGCGGATGGTCTTACCAGCAGATTATCTTAAAGTTTTTACCATGTGTTAACTAGAGAATATACTCCGGATGTATTAAATAGCATGCTTTAAATTTCTATAATTAACAAAGTTGCAACATATAAGTTATCATCGGCCGAATCAGGGATACTAACCCTAAAAAGATAAAGACGAACTGGCTCCGTTCGTATTCTCTCTTTCATCTAAAAAATTATTATCCTAAAAATAAAACAAATCAGATCCATACATTAAAAAGAACGTTCTAAGAAAATGCAAGCACAAAAAGCATGGACGCATGCACAACAAAATGACTACATCAAAACTAGCCGGACCAATATAACCGGAAATCATGAAAGCCACTTACATATTAAAGGATAATTTTCATATACACATGTACGGTAAAAACGTCATTACATCCGTTCCAAATCAAAACAAGGTGCATATCCCAAGTGGCCGGATATGTCCACCTTCCAAAAAACAGTTGAACAAACTAAAAAACTTTCCAAGGTGCATACCCCAAGAAACCGGGCATGTCCACCTCATTCTTTCGGAGATTCGCCGCCTGCAAAATAGAGAGCATCCTTGATTTTAGAAAGTGGCTCATTTACAAGCTTCAGAAGATCTTCAATCACTGGGAAAGTAAGAGAATCAAAACTAGCAACCGCTGCATTTAACTCCTCTCCGGCATTACGGTTGAGCAGCGAAACTTCAGCATAGGGAGTCTTTTTCTTCAGAGCATGGACATACCCATGTTGAAGACCAGAGTTGATACCCACGGCGCTCATCGCATTATTTACAGCAGCAACAGCCACAGTCATCTCCGGACCTTTATGTATATTCTTAGCAAGGAGCTTTGCTCCTTCCAAAAGTAGCCAAGTTTTCGTCGCTTGGAGATCCTTCACCTTCGCCCTTAAAGCGGCGTTCTCCGCCTTGACTTCCTCCTCATGCCCTTTCATATCTTCAATCTGAGCCTTCAAGTCGGCCTCCCCTGCTTTAAGTGCATCCCGCTCTGAAGAAAATGTTAGAAATAATAAAGCAAAAGGAATTAGACCAAATAAGGTACGTACCGGCCATCATATTTGCATAGGCCAGACGAGCGTTTGCGAAAGACTCCTCCATCTTTGACAGAACCACCTTGTGTTCTTCATCTTTCTTCTTCAGGGATTCAGCAAAATTTTTAAGCTCCGCCGCAATCCTATCCCGATCTTCTGCCGCGGAAGCAGCAACTGCTTTGGACGATTGATTCTGGGTCGTCAAAGATTTAACCTTCTCCTGCTGGGCCTGAAGGTCTTGGGTCAGCCGAGCAATCTTTTTCTCAGCATTCGGAGTCCTCTGAATCTTGCGTTTCAAAGAAAGGGACTCTTTCTCTAAGTTTTCTTTCACTGATTCCGCCTCAACCCACCTCCGATAAAGCTCCGTCACAAAAATATTGGACTGAGCTTGATTAGACAGAACCATGGCTCCCAGATCTTGGTTTTTCATTCTCCGGCTCTTGGCATAATCCAACGGAGTACTGATGTTGAAAAGAAGAGTTCTTGCAACAAGCTCATCCATCACCGAATCCTTATTTCGGATATCCCAATCTGGAACAAACTTCTCCTCAGCCGTTGACGGATCAATCTCCATGTCATCCGAGAATACATCTGCATATCGAAAAAAGGACATCAACTCAGGTCCGAACCAAGATGGAGGAAGAGAAGACACTTGGTCTTCCTCATCATCAATAAAACGGTCCGGACCCAAGGATGAACCCAAAGTCGTACCTGAAAAAGGCACCACCTTGGGATCACCATGAGTTTTTTCATCCCTCTTGCTCGTAGTTTCTGGGTTCTCCACCTCCATACTTTCCACTTCATTAACAGGCAGGAAGCCACCAGAAAAAGTTGGAGTTGGCGCATATCGAGCTCGTGCGGCTTCTTCCCTAAAGAATTTACCACCAGTAAGGTGCTCATCCAACTCGACCATCACATCACTACCAGAGTGGGAAGAACCTTTTTTATTCTTCTTCTACCTCGGCATAGTGAGAGGATCGGATGCACGAATTTGTAAAGGCTCGTTCTTCCTTTTGCGAACTGGACCTTTCTGATCGACGTCAGGCATGACACATTTACTTTTCAAAGAAACAGAAGGACGATATTCTAGGGCTTCATCTAAACTACGGATCTCCGGATCATCGTCCACATCATCTAAAATAGACTTCTTCCCAGCTTGAGATCCGGAAGAACCAGCCGTACCTTTTGTAGGTGTCGGAATAGAAGAAGTAGCTTCTGCAGCAGATGGTTCGGATGCATCCTGGGTAACCAAAGGACGAACCTCTTGGGCTGCCGAAGAAATCTGCTTCAAGAACGGAACTTCACCTTCAGCCTGCTCGTCGAAATCGAAATCCAAAACACTAAAGTTTGGGACCTTTAAGGCATCCCTAAGTGACATCTCGGTCCCTGCAATCCAAAAGGAAGAACATGATTAGAAAAACAATAAAATGCCGAATGGGAGGTAAAGGGCCGGAGACTTACGTTCACGCTTCTTGCGGATAACCGGCCAATCCCTATCCCCTTGGCCCCAGGAAAAACAAACCCGTCCCAACAAAAGAAAATGCTCATGAAGGGGACGGATGGGGGACTTATGCTCAATAAGGGCACGGACCAATTCCTCATTAAAAGTAAAATCACCGAAAGACATCGTCTGATCTTTAAACCTCCATGCCATCTCCGCAGGAAGACAACGGTCGTCCAACCAGAAAAAATTATCCTTCCAGTTTTTCAAACTAAACCGTTCCTCCCCGGAGGGGGATGGTACGCCCTTCCGATGAGCAAAGGTGTACCAATCCCCGGCAGTGATAAATTCATAAAAATAACGGAAGACGTTCAAATCCGGCTTTTGACCCAGGGCCCGGCAAAAAATTTCAAAATGGCTTATACGGCTAAGGCCAAATGGATTCACTTGACAAATATGAACCCGAAAAAACTGAAGTACCCTAATTAAAAACTTTGAGAAGGGGACTCGATAGTTCGCAAAGTTACAGACGCGGGTATAAAAGGGGAATTTTCCCTGTCGAAAGGGGTATATGGTTTCGTCTTTAGCAGGGAGGGTCGGACGGAGATCTAAGGGAATTCGGTACTCTCGAACAAACTTATCCAACTGTCGTTGGGTAAGAATGCTCACACTCTCCGATAGGTTTTCCTTACCCGGAGCCATAATACAGAACCAAATAGAAAGGGAACACACCTTTTTAAGAAGAAGACGAGAACAAAGAGGGTAACAAGCAAGAGAAGAAGATGAGATAAAAAGGGGTAAAAATGAAATGGTGAAAACAACTTTTATAGGAAAGTTAAGTCGGTTAGGATGGTCAAATCGAACCATCACCTCAACAGGCGTTCACGGTGCCCAATACAGGGTTTCGTAACCGTCACACATGGGTGACTGACGGTCAAATTACCTGAGTCACCCACGCCACGTAAGCACCATTCAGATCGCGCCACGTCACTCGACCAGAACCACTCTTACGACAACACGTCATTCGGGTGAAATAACTTATGCAAACATTTTGTTAAGTATATGCTCTATACGTGCCGTACCGGTGATGTTCGGTTCCGTATTTTGTCATTACGTGTCGTTTTATTTGAAGTATATGCTCTATACGTGCCGTACCGGTAATGTTCGGTTCCGTGTGGTATCGTATTCTATGATTACATGTAATTTTGTTTGGAATCCACTTGTACTCTAACGTGTCGTGTTGTATGTATATGGGGCGTACGGTATTATTACTTGACATATTTTGTCGTTACATATCATATTATAAAATAAATACAATAGTATAAGTATAATATCTTCTAATCTTCTAATTCTAATAAAGAACTCCACTAAATGTCATGTGGCAATTTCTTAAGCTATCTCAACTATAATAAATTCTAAAGAATGACGTGTGGCAATATTCTCTTACACCTTCAATAATAATAAATATATATATTAAAATAATCTTATATTGATGATTATATCACTTCAAAATTATTAATAATTAATGTTAATATTAGTTATCTACTTATCTCTACTTTAATAATAAAATAACTTTATCTAAATAAGATAGGATAACAAAAAAACTATACAATATATATTGTAAAAATATATATAAACAATATATATGTGCTTAGATGGTGAACAAATTCTATTCCAACTATTTTCATGACACTTTTCAAAATAAGAAAATATTAATTTTGAAATAAAATTCTTAAACACATTATTTAAAATGAATAATATTATATTTTCTTTAATTTTGTATGTATAATTCATATTAGGGTTATATGTATTATATCAAAATTTATGTTTATTATGTTTCATACAAGAAACAATATGAAATATAAAAAATAATTCAAAATTTATAGGTTATATGTATCAAAATTTATGCTTATTATGTTTGATACAAGAAACAATATGAAATATAAAAAATAATTCTAAACTTATAACAATTCTATTCCTCGACACAACCAACCTCAACTATAACACATTTATTTAAAAAAATATCAATCGAGTTTATATATACGAAAAGCACAATTTTTCCAAAGAACTCGATCAACTCCATCATCATCTAAAGGCCTTCATTTTCTATCATCAAACCCATGTAATACATGGGTCTATAACCTAGTACTATAATAAACTATAGGTGTAGTATAGGTCTCATATAGGCCTATATGTATAGTATAGATCTCGTATATGTGTAGTATAGAATACAGTTATAAAATTTGTATACAAAAACTATAATTAAATATATATAATTTTTTTTAAAAGTTTAGTATATAAGACAGTTATAGCATAGATAGTATTGTATAATAAACATTTACCAAACCTATAATACATGATAACTATTTAAAAAAAATTTGTTTAAAAAATAAAAGAATTCTTTTATTAAACTTTGTTAAAACTATAACTAAATGTATACAAAAATTTGTAAAAAATGAGTAGTATATAATACGGTTATAACATAGATATTATGGTATAATAATAATGTACAAAACCTATACTACACGGTAAATTTTTAAAAATGTTTTTTGTTTAAAAAATAAAAAAAATCTTTTATTAAACTTTGTTAAAACTATGATTCAATGTATACAAAAATTTGTAAAAAAAAACAATGCAATACGACCCGCATAGACCTATACGACCCGTATTGGTCCAGCCAGCCGCCAGACAATAACTGAAACATGCAGATTTGACTTTTGAACCTATACGACCTGTATAGGCCTATACAACCTGAATTGAAAAAGCAAAGTGTACGGATAGATTGGTTGGTGTGCCAATAGATTTCCCATATTTAATCAACCAATAGCCTATTGCTCTTCACGTCTTTTCTTTTTCTTTTTTTTGTCATGACCCTGCAAAAAAATTGATTGAAAAAATGTGAAATTTAGAAGGGTGAATAACATAAAAAATAAAGAAGTATATTTTTGTTTTCAATTTCATGTTATTAACTCTCTATTATATTCGGATTTAAGGTAAAATACTTGGATTAATTGTTTTCAATTTCAGGTTATCAACTTTCTTGTAATTAAGCATTTTGTTATGTAAAAACTTAAAGTTTAAGAGACTTGGCTTGTATATCTTCTTTGTCAAGATGAATCGGTATTAAACAAGAACGGAAACGAAAAACAATAAGAACTTGGCTAAGCACCCAAATTTTATTAATGTGAAGAAACTATGACAAAACTTGACTTACAGTATCTAATACCCAAAGCATGATATTTATAATCTAAACACATCTATTAGATTATAACTAAGATTGCTAATAATCTATTTATTTTTTGACATGATAATTATAACTAATAATTATCCACTCCTTAATTAGTTTCTTTGCCTTGCACGCAAAGGGACCTTTAATTCGAAATTACCAACAATCACCCCCGGAATTTCAAACTCGTATCTGACAAGTCTTCTACTCCAAGCTTTTCAGTCATCTCCTTGAACTTGATCTTCCCAAGAGCCTTCGTCAAAATATCCGCCTTATGATCCATGTCACTAACATGCCTGACTATGATATCTTCACGATCTACACATTCCCGAATATAGTGAAACCGGGATTTTATATGTTTGCTTCTTCCATGGAAAACCGGGTTCTTCACGAGAGCTATCGCCTATAAATTATCAACACGTAACACCGCCGCTTGAATTTTCTTGTCGAGTAATTCACCAATTAATTCTTTTAGCCAAACTGCCTGACACGCGGCTGCACTAGCCGCCATATACCCCGCCTCACACGATGATAAACCAACTGTACTTTGCTTTTGAGAACACCAAGTAATTGACGAAGACCCAAAATAAAACACGTGTCCCGTAGTACTTCTTTCATCATCTGGATCTCTGTTGTGACTACTGTAGTTGTAACCGACCAACATATTTTCTCCTCGAGTATAAGTAATGCCATAGCTATAAGTACCTCGTAAATAACGATGAGTTTGCTTTATGAGAGCCGCATGAGATTGCTTTGGGCTTTGCATGTACCGACTCGCTACTCTGATTGAAAACGCCAAATCAGGTTGAGTTTGTAAAAGGTACCGGAGACACCCGACAATCTTTCGATATCTCGTTGCATCAAAATCTTCTTCATCTTCAAATTTAGAAACTTTTACGTTCGGGTCCATGGGAACATTAATAGGATTGCAGTTAATCATATCGGCTTCTGTCAGTATTTTCTTTGCATACGTATTTTATTTGCATACGCCTCTTGCTTAATTTTTATCCCGTCCTTGCTCTATGACACTTCAAATCCAAGATAATAAGTAAGTTTTCCCAAATTCAACATTTCAAAGTTTTTAGCCATCCCGCGCTTAAACTCCATAATAAGTTTCAAATTTGAACCCGTCACAATTAAATCGTCCACGTGCACGCCAATTAATAACACATCCTGTCCAATGATTCTTCGGTATACGGCTTGTTCTTGCGAGCACCTGTGAAATTTCATATTTAATAAAATATTATTTAATTTTGTATTACACGCACGCGAGGCTTGCCTTAACCAGTATAACGCCTTCGACAATTTATAAACTTTATGCTCTTCACCTTCTTCAACGAACCCTTTCAGTTGAACGACATAAACTTCTTTTAATTCACCATGTAGGAAAGCGGATTTTACATCTAGATGATGTAATTTCCAAGCTTCATTCGCTGTAGAAATAAAAGTAACCGAACTATTTCAAGTTAAGCAACTGGCGCGAACACTTCATCAAAATCAACTCCGGGTTGTTGGACATACCCTTTGCCACAAGCCTCGCGTTGTGTTTATTTAGTGAGCCATCCACGTTTCGTTTAACCTTGAAAGCCCACTTCAATCCAATCGCTTTTGCACCACGCAGTAACTCGGGTAACGACCAAGTGTTATTTTTATTAATTGATTCGATTTCGACGCGCATTGCTTTCATCCACTCATGTTTATTTTTCGTGTCATTAAAATTAGCTGGTTCGTCATCCGCAGACAATAAATAATTTTCATATCAATAGTGCATGAATTTAATATATAATCATTAAAACATACCGGGGTAACCGTATTTCGGTTGGATCTACGAACAAGCGGCTCGGGAGTAACAAAATTATTTATTCCATAATTGTTATCCCATGTGCTAGTGCTACTACTATTTGCATTGTTATTATTATTGTTTAACTAGTGGAATGCATGCCCGCGTTGTGAGGCGTTAAACCGAATATTTCTCAGTTTTAATAGCACTTACGCTTATGTTTGGGTTACTTGTATATACTATTCATAATGCGATCTCAATAAAATAACATGGAGACATAGATAAAAACACTATCGTCAATGGAAAAAAAACATTTATAAACTTTAAGAACCATAGGGTAACTTTATTAAAGTCGAGGATTAGTAGCGTAAACTGAGTTAAAAAACTGGGTAAAGTTGAGTGATATTAAATAATATTTTCAACAAAAAAAAGGCAAAACTTTGCCTTTGCCAAACCTAGGTCACTTCTCTAGCTTTAACATAAATCAACCACTGCATCACACACCATTTTGATGCTAAAGGCATGTTTGGCTAAGCTTTTTGAAACAACTTATTGACTTATTGGCTTTTTGAAAAGTCATAAGCTCCAAAATGATGTTTGGCAATGAGGGTGTATGTGAGGGGAAAAAGTCAATAAGTCAATAAGTCACTCAATACTGACTTTTCCAAAAAGCCAATAAGTCAATAAGTTGTTTCAAAAAGCTTAGCCAAACATGCCCTAAGTGTTGCTTTCAACTATATATAAAAAATAATAATACACCTGGTTGGTTGCTTGCTTTTTTTTCCCAAAAAATATATTTGCCGCCCCTTTTTGACCAATAATAATGGTTTACTATTACCTGTCATATGAAATGTAAAATAAAATGGTTTACTATTACCTGCCATAATGTAGTATAAGAGATTGGGCCATGTCATGCCCAAGTGGGCTAGAAACAAACATTGCATCATGATTTGAAGTACTTATGTCTTGCAAACTTTGACCTTGAGCAACAACTTGTTCAGGCTGCTTTGGGTTTGATGAGTCCACATAATTCACAACAGATGGACTGTTAGGAGAATCAGAACTGGATTGAATTTGTGAGCTACTATATTTGGGATATACGTATCTAGCTAGCTCACTTGGTTGTTTTTAGATCTAGTAGTTTTATGTTTTTTTTTGGGTAAAGTCTAGTAGTTTTATGTTCTTATCTTCACATTCATAACAAACCAAAATCATCAACAAAGTTTATGATTTTGTGCTTTGGTGAACCATATGATGAGGTTTAATGGATGTTAATTATCCTACCTCCTTGCATGACCATTCTCATGGTACATTTTACTTTACATGTTACTATAACTTATAAATTATTCCCTAAAAAAAACTATATTTTATTTTTTCACTTTATCATGAAATTTGACGATTAGAAATATCTAATTGGTTATGTTTTATTCAACAACCAACGACTTCTTCCCTAGTATTACTTAATTTAACTACTTTCATAATCTTATTCTAATTTAATAATTTTTAGAAACAAACGAAAACATATAAAGTAACTCTAAGCTAATAATAAGAAAGGAAAACTAAAAATGGAATAAGCTTGTAAAATTGTCAGGAATAAACGAACCTGAAAAATGCATTTAAACGTCTTTCATCATTAATCAAGAATACATGACAGAAGGCAACCCATGAATCGTGAGCAGAAAATAGTCATCACATTATAAAGAGATAGCGAGCTGATATGATTCGCAAAAAGGTGCATTAGAAACATAAACAACTTAACACAGTTGGAAACCATAAGGCTTTGTCATGAACAGAAAACGGACAGGTCATGTTGGGTAAGCGAACGGGTCATACCGGGTTCAGGTCAAGACGGGTCGATGAAAAAAAGGTTCAGTTCAATACACTGTAAAAAAAGGTTATGATGAAAATAAGTTGGATAAAATGGCTAGCCCGCCTTATGAAAAAGTATTAATGGACCAAAAAACAGATCAAATCTTAGGACACATAAATATTTAGAGGTTCTCCAATAACTGAATATTTCGGTTTCGATTCAGTTTGATTGGGGGGTTAAACCAACCCGCCCAATGCACAACTAATTTCACAAACATGTTAGTTACATGTTTTCAATTGCTATCATGGTAATATCACAGAAGATATTAAAGTACCTTCTAAATCACATTTATTTTAGTCCTAATCACCCAAACCAGCTGCAGGATCGAGACATAACCCATCTGGACAAAACGTGGATCGTTGTAAATCCAATCAGCTGAAAATTCACATGGTGGGAAAAAACTTAAATGTTCTCAACATAAACTGCAATACAATGAGATAAAATTCTTCAAATACGCTTGAAATTCAGTGTTAAACAAACTTGATTCAAATAGCAAAAAACTAAACAGAGGGTTAGAAATCCGCTTGCCAATCTGATAAGAAATCAATAAACCTAACTTAGGGTTGAAAATCAACTTACGAATCTATTTCAAGGAGGCTGCGGAGCAGCCAATCGTCCAAAGCAAAACAACAGCCCACAACGTCATACAGTTGATGTGTCTATTACTCATGATAAAAGAACAATCAAAGAGACCCCCAATCTTCCATCTTCTTTGGCTTTCTTTGTTCTTGTTTATGTGCAAGACTACAATATATTGAAATGAATCTGATATGACTCAGCCTTGCTTCATAAAAAAAAAAAGTATAAGATTTCTATTAATACAATTGTTACCGATCATCAATTATTTCCTCCAATATCAATTACGTCTCCTAAGTCTCTTTCTTTTCCTCTGGTCTCTCTTATTGCTCTCTATATCGCTTATGTTCTCTCCCTTTCTTTTCTATATCAAACCAATGACACTTTGTTTCAATAGAACATATAATCAGATCATAAATTGAAAATAACATACCTGGAATCTGCAATTAAAACCGAAAAATTGATCTTGAAACAAAGACAATAACAGGTAATGAAACCATGTTAATTGACAGAGGTGTTATCTGCTGTGGCGATTTAGCATCAATTTAGGGTTCAGTCGTTGTGAATTCGGAAAGGGCGATGACCGATTTTAGGGTTTGATAGGAGGTATTTTACCTGAAGCTTTATGTTTTTCACCCAATGAAGAGGAACACTGGTTTAAGTGGATGTGATATAGGATCTGAGAGAGATGATTCAGATTGGTTCTTTCAAACAATGCACATTAGGGTTCTTGGATGTGAGAGAGGCGCGGACTACATGGAGAAGAGATTTGGTCGTAATGGATCTTGAAAACCCTGGGTTTATGTGAATGAAAGGCAAGAAGTCGAGTTATAACCTTTAGAGTTAATTACTGTTTTCGTCCCTATAGTTTGTCAAAAATCACTATTGAAGTCCATTAGTTTAAAAATTGCGATTTCAGTCCCTGTGATTTCACTTTCGTAACCATTTCAGTCCACCTTGTAACCATTTCAGTCCGTGTACTTAACAAAATAATGGATTGAAATGGTTACGAAAGTGAAACCAAAGGGACTGAAATGGTTACGAAAGTAAAACCACAGGGACTGAAATCGCAATTTTTAAACTAATTGACTGAAATAGTGATTTTTGACAAAACACAGGGACGAAAACAGTAATTAACTCTAACCTTTAAATACCTAATACACAAATGACCTGAATTTCATAAGTGTGGAGGCTAGGAATGTGCCATGTGTTAATGTGTAGGCTAAAAACTCTCATGTCCGAATTGGACCCTAGATTAAAATCATGTGGCACCCTAGTAATTGTTTTATTAGGATGAATAGATTGTTTTGGTATGTGCTAATTTTACTTTTTTAAGGTAGTGTTTGGTATGCAGGAATGAGAGACGGAATGGAATGGATCGGATCATTACAACGGAATGAAGAAAAGGGTGTTTGGTTAGTCAATGGAATGGAATCACCCATTCCATAAAGACATTTCATTTCTTCAAAATCATTTCATGCACCCCTATGTTTTTTTCATTTCATCCCCTCTTACACCATTTATTAAAAACACCACAACCCACCACCTTCGCCACAACCCACCCCCACCGACGTCATCGCCGCCGCCAACCACCATTGCCGCCAACTACCACCGCCGCCAACCACTCACCACCGCCACCCACCATCGCCACCTATAAACCACCCACAGTCACTACCACCGACCACCACCACCGATCACAGCTGATTTTATTCCTTTGTTTTTCTTGTCTGTCATACATTACATAATAATAATTCATTCCATTCACACATGATCGTCATACTCAGTATATCTCACCAATAGCAAAACTAAGATAGGGTCTGAAGAGGGTGAGATGTAGACAGTCTTACCTCTACCTCGTAGGAATAGAGAGACTTCTTTTTTAACGTTATTTTACTAAGTTCCTGAAAATAATGTTAAAAAGAGGGGGATGGTTAATCATGCATCATGTGGTGGCGTTGATAGCCGAAAGACAAGGGGTACATGCACTAATCGACGTTTGTCTCAATTGGTGAGTGTTATGTGCCTTATGTCCAAGGCTTGATGCAAAACTACTATCGAGACGGGGGTCTCATTGGAAGCAGTCTCTCTATTCCTACGGGGTAGAGATAAGACTGTCTACATCTCACCCTCCTCAGACCCTACCTTAGCTTTGCTATTGGTGGGATATACTGAGTATGATGATGATGATGATGATGATGATGATTCACACATCATAACCAAACAAGACATGAAATGGTAATGATTTATTGCATTCCCTCATCCATTCTATTACCTTGTCCATTCTATTCCCGCATCCATTCCCTTACCCCATACAAAACAAACTCTAATATATAAGAACTAAGGTAGTGTTTGGTATGCAGGAATGAGAGGCGTAATGGAATGGATCATTACAAGGGAATGAAGAAAAGGGTGTTTGGTTGGACAATGGAATGGAACCACCCATTCCATAAGTCATTCCATTCCCTCAAAATCATTCCATCCACCCTCCATGTTTTTTTTTCATTCCATCCCTTCTTACACCATTCATTAAAAACGCCACAACCCACCACCTTCGCCACCACCCACCACCACTAACCACCACCGATGTCATTGTCGCCGCCACCCGCCACCACCCACCTGCCACCGTTGCCACCCACCGCCACCACCAACCACAACTGCCGCCAACGCCACTCGCCGCCACCACCCACCACCACCGTTGACGCCACCCACCGCCACCAACCACCTGCCACCGTATTTGTTCTTACGGTTTGTAGGATAAATATGGTTTGCACCAGAACCAATCCCAATATATAGAAAAGAGTCCCACCGCCACCAACCACCTGCCACCGTATCTGTTCTTACGGTTTGTAGGATAAATATGGTTTGCACCAGAACCAATCCCAATATATAGAAAAGAGTGTTTAAACAATCAAACTGAAGAGACGCCGGAGTCGGCAAGAATCGACCGGAGATATAAGAAAAGTTTCATACTGACTTCGCCGTCTTTATCCTTCCATGAGTAAGTACTAGTGAGGGTTCGTTAACCATTATATATACATCAGATTTCAGGTTCCCGAATATTATTGTTATCTTTTTGGATTTCTGAATAAAAGTTTCGTATATTTCATGAATTGTATAAAAAATGGCAGCTCTGACTAACTGAATCACGTATGATTTTAAAACTAGGGCTCTTACGTGGTTTATGCTTATTTTTACTTGATTAGACCATGCGTAGTCGTTAGCCCAATAATGCCCCCACCCTGGGGCGTTTTCTGCCATGTGGCAGTCCAGTCAGCATGGAGGCATTATTGGGCGTTATTGCAAAAGTGCCATAGTGGGAATAACGCCCAATAACGCCCATCCAATCATTACACAATTATTTATTTGTTTAAATTTAAAACTTAAAATACTTCATTAATTTAAAAAAAAATTACACTACTAGAAATAAAAAAAACGAATAAAGAACCGGAAATAAAAAAATAAAGTTAAAAAAAAGATGATGATCTAAAGTCCTTTAAAAATAAAATAAAATCGACGTGTAGGAAAAAAAGTTAAAAAAAAAAAAAACTTACCAACATCGGGGTCCTCCGAAACATCGACGTAATTATGCTTACGACGAGGTTGGTTCGGTTCCTTCTTCTTATGCGACCTTTTGCCGCGTTTCGATGTCTCTCGCTCCGGTTCGGGTTGCGTCTCCAGCACGATATCTACATCGGGTTCGGGTTGTTGTTGTGATGGTTGCGAGCCGCCGGCTTGGCCAAAGCCGAAAGTGGGTGGCATGAAAGGAGTAGTGCCACTCAAGAAAGCCGCGTACGATAACATGTTCGGATCCATGTCTTGAAGGTTAAAGGTTTGTTGCGGTTGGGTTGTGTTCGGGTTCCCGGGTCTTGAGGGGACACCAAATGAGGGTCGGAATGGGTTCATATTTTTATAAATTGTAAAAGTAGTAGAGAGAAACTTTGATGGAGTGTGAGTTTTTGTATAAAAAAGTGGATGTAAAGTGGGGTTTTTATAGTATTAAATAGGATTTAAAAAAAAATAATAATAATTAAAGAAAGTTACCGTTGAAACGGTAAACTCGTTCCCCAATGCTTCAATTCGGCGTGTTTCAAAAAATGCCAAGCTCCTTTTTTTCGCGAATGACGCCGGAAAACGCCTAGGGGGCGGAACCGGGCCGTGTTCGGGCGTGTTGTGGCAATTTAAAAAAAAACGCCCACTACGGGCGGTCTTATTAGAAGTAATATGGAGTTTAGGGAACCTAAATTTTATGCACATAATGAAAGGGGAACCCATAAAATTTCACTAATTGATTTGAAAGCCATACGTGTTTCCGTAGAAACATCATCATTATATGTCATGACCAAACGAAATGGTATATGTTATATATGACTACACTTATCAGTTCATTTAGCATTTCCTTTCCTAGATCAAACATTATCTTTCAAATTATTCATAAATGGGTCAATTTGTATCTGCAAGGAGTGTCAATGTGCGTGAAAACCTAGAAGCAGCAACACTCGGTAAGATTTCTTGATTGTCATAAATCCATCTAAATGCTTAACTTGAAGGCTTGATGTTGGTGAACCTTCATAAGTGTATCTTGAACTGCACCTTGGGACCCTTTGACTTTTTTAGTCAAACATTTGTGCTACTGCATTTGTAATCCTCATGTTCATTGGTCATCATTATGGATATTGCATATCTGAGGCTGATCAAGATAATCATAAGATAGATATGAATCAGTAAGTTGTTGGTCCTAAAGGTTTTAAAAAAATGGGTTGAATTTTTGCTTGAAAATTACCTTGTTTGACCGTCAAAAGTCAAAGTGCAACACTTCCATATCTTTATACTTTTCAACAGATTCCAACCTTGAAACAAGAGTCCCCTTAAAATCTAGAGTATATTGAAAGACAGTTCACACATGATTAAGTACTAGTAAATAGTAACAAACATAAAGATATTCTGGTAAAATCATGTTTATCTTGATGCTAAAGTTTTAAGTTAATACTCGCATATAATTGCTTTGATTTTTGTTGGCGTTGTAGTTTTCTCTTTCGCATAAGTCACTTTGTTATCTAGTGTAACAGAGTCATTTATTTACTTTTAGACATTTATAATATTACTTATAAACCAAGAAATTACCTTATAAAACCTTGCAAATAAAACATATGATCTTCATGTTCTAGAATTCCCACCCCTGCAGAAAGTTAATGAAAAGAAAATACTCATCAACTTTCACTTATTATTGAATTTAAGGTAAAATTCTTTGAAGTTTTTCTAGCCGCCTACATCAGTTTTGTTCTGAAGTTGCTGAAAATTGAAATTTTGTGCATTCGAGAAGAGAAGAATAAATATTATCCAAAAACAAAAGAGAAGATAAAAGTTGATTATCTTTTCATGTAATTAAAATGAGCCTCTTCAAGAATCATTAAAGAAAGGAATAACAGTACCTCCTCTTGTTTGGTCTTTAAAAGGGAGTTGATATCTGTCTTTACATAACAAAATCCAAAACTTGTATCTATTACTTTGAGCTCAGGGGTAGACACGTGTCCCTTGGTGAAAACTGTAATTGCTTGGCATTTTTTTATTTGTAAAGTTTCCAACTTTGGCAATGAGAAAGCCTCCTTCCCCAAGCAAAATCCCTTGAAACTTGGAAGTTGGCCTAATTTTAAGGACTTTAGACAAGGTAACCTAATATCATTCACTTTGGGATCACATTTTTCTTCTTCCTCCTTCACAACTACCTCTATATTGTTGCAATCACTTATATGTAGGTCTTGGAGTTGCACTAGGCTGTTAACCATGGAACATGTAAAAACATGTTCCAGATTTTTACAACTGTCAATAGAGAGAGTTGTCAGGTTTGGAAATTCCAGTGCCATCCACTGATTGCTCTTCCATAGATACTTGAGATCCCCTATGTCGTCTAACTTCACTTGTGTTAGGTTTGGAATTTCGACAACAGTTTGTGATGCACCGAAATCACTACTGTTTGTCCCTTCCGATGCTACTACTTCAAATACCTCCTTTACCCCATAACATTCGTATAAATGAATCTGTTGAAGCTTTTGCAGTTGTAGGAGTGCATGAGATAGAATAATAGTCCTTCCAACATCTTTTTTATTCCATATATTAATTTCTATCAAATTATGAAAAGAGCAAGGCATCCCTTTCGAAATAGTAGGATCCGAAGAAGTTGGGAATGTCGTCTACAAAAAGAAAAAGAAAAACAAGGCGCTTGTTAGAGGTTACATCCTTACAAACATGAGCCTGGAACATAAGAAAATGATTGTTTCAACAACCTAAACTTTAGTAGATGATGCATAGTATAGTAAAAGAAAGTGTACCTGATCGATAGCTTCATGAAAGTTAAGGCCACATTCAGGACTATATTTGCCAAAACTTGTTTGTATGTACTTGAGCTTTGGAGTTGTTGACTGACCAGATGTAAACATCATCAGTTCAGGGCAATCTTTGATCAATACATTATGTAATGAGGGCCATCGGAAGTCATTCATCCCCAAGAAGAAACCCTCGAGGTTTGGTAGATATTCAAGTTCAAGTGTCTCTAGACGAGGAAACACCACATCTTTTGATGACGCTCCATTTTCTTCTTTCACAATCACTTGTATTGCCTTGCATTGAGTTACTTTTAGCTCTTTGAGTTGCTTGAGGCTTTCAAGGGTGGAGAATGTGAATATATATGGAAGAAGGTCACAGCTGTAAATATCCACTTTTTTTAAGTTGGAGAGTTGAGGGAGACCAAGGTTTTTTAGTGGTGGACCACCAACAACACGTGCACCTCCTTCATCAACATTATTACTACTAGATTCACTTTCAAATACCTCCGTCATCATTTTGCAAAATTCAATTTTCAACTCTTGAAGCCTTTTCATTTGTCCTACTGCATACCATGGAACTAGACTTGACAATGCATCACAGCAGAGTATGGACATCTTTGTGGGGTATTGGCACAATGACCAACAAGCACCGATTACCTGACCACTCTGCAATAATTATAATTTTGATTTTTATCAACATAAAGTTATATGGCAATGTTAAATAACCCTAATTAATACCGTACCTGGAACTCATCATGAATCATATTGGAGGAAAGTTTATCACTCCTACACATCCTACCACCATCATCAACACTCTTTAGACATGGGAGAAGTTCAAGCTCCAGAGTGTCCAGATGAGGAAAGAAGGTGTTGTCTTGATAAGAAGATGCAGATGTAGTGTTTTCATCATCTCTTCTCGAAATAACTTCTTCCATACCATCACAACGACGTATAAAAACACTCTTTAAGTTGGATAAATATTTTGCCATAAGCGGAGAAAACAAGTACTTTATTTTGGGACAATAATCCAAGTGTATGTCTGTGAGGTTTTGGAATGGAAATTGCAATGGTGGATGATGACGAATTAGGAATCTATTCCAATTGCATTTCCACACATGACGAATCTTCTTTAAAGAAAATAGGTTTACAGTTTGAAGGTAGGGAAGTAGTAGTGGCGGTTGAATTGTTACTAATTCTCTACTACTTGTTGGACTATCCATATCAAACAACACCTCCCCCACTCTTTCATCATTCCATAAATAAAGACTTTGAAGGTGATGACAGGTGTGCAGAAAATAAGATGTGTATATGACATCTGGTATGTAATCATCCACTTCTGACATAAAATTAATCTACATGTAACATTAAATGTAATTAACACTTTAATGTCTTCATTTAACACTTTAAATATAATATAAAGTCAAAAAACAAAATGGAAACAGTGGGGAAGGCCAACCAATAGGGGTGTAAACGAGTCGAGCCGAGCCCGAGCTCGACCAGGCTCGAGCTCGTCTCGTTAGGTTTTTATGAAGCTCGAGCTCGGCTCGGTTCGAGCCTACTTCTTTGAGCTCGAGCTCGGCTCGCGAGTAAAACCCAAAGCTCGAGCTCGGCTCGACTCGGCTCGAACTATTTTGAGAACAACCGTAAACGAGCTAAAAGCTCGGCTCGAGCTCACTTCAACATCGCTTAAATGAGCCAAAGCTCGGCTCTAGCTCGGCTCAATAGTGTTATCATCGTTATTAATATATTATTATATAAAAAAATTAAAATTTTATATGGGCTCGTTTAGGCTCGCGAGCCTAAAGAAGCTTTGTATTTCAGGCTCGAGCTCGGGCTCGATAACAAAACGAGCTCTATTTCAGGCTCGAGCTCGGGCTCGTTAAGGCTCGGCTCGTTCGAGCTTTTAACCGAGCCGATCACGAGTAGCTATCGAGCCTCTGGGCTTGTTTACACCCCTACCAACCAAGAAGCATGAAAACATTAATAAATCACACAAGATAATTTAAGTTACGTGAAATGAAATAGGAATATTGGATTTTAATAATCTCAACTATTCGACGTTGGTCGCTAACAGTACCAATTTTAAAAATAATTACTGACAGTCCTAAATTTTAACATATTGTTCTCCAATGGACCCTGACTAACAAAACTCTAACGACGTTAGTCTCTAGTCGCCGGAAAAACGTTTTTTGGCCGGAAAACTCAACATTTTCGTCCCGAACCTCTTTGTAAACTTATTATGGACCTTTGTGAACCTTTTTTCTAGTAAAAGCCCCAATTATTAAAGTCGCCGGAAAACTCATTTTTCGTCGGAAAACTTCTTTTTAGCTGGAAAACTCAACTTTTGGCCGGAAAACTCAACATTTTCGTTCCAAACCTCTTTGTAACTTTAGGACCTTTAGAAACTTTTTTCTGGACAAAAACGGTTTTCCAGCAACCGGATACTAACGACGTTAGGGTTCTGTTAGTCAGGGTCCATTGGTGGCCAATATGTCAATAGTTGAAACTGCCGGTGGTTATTTTTGAAATTGAGACTGTTGGCAGCCAATGATGAATAGTTGAGATTCTTAGGCTATGCGGTATGGGGGACGTCCCCATACCGTCGAGGTCCGGCGCCGCCATCAACACCATCCCGCCCCCCCACGTCCCCGTCCTCTCCGGCAAGCACAAGACGTTTGCGACGGACACTAAATGCCAAAAAATTGTGGGGACCGATGTATAATGTTACCGTTTAAAAAAAATCAAATTTGCAAGAAAAACCGAAAATTTTTGCAAGAAAAACCGAAATTTGAAAAACATACCTGAGTCACTTGAAATTTGCAAGAAAAACCGAAAATTTTTCGTGTATGGTGGGTCCCGAATCGAACCGAATCAGCGAGTGAAAGGTAATTCTTATTGGTGGGTTTTGTTATGTGAGGAAAACCGATCACAAAGGTGAAAAAATGGGAGGAAATGGTGGAATTTCGGCAGAGATATGGTGGTGGAGGTAGTGTTCGGCGGTGGGTTGTTGGGTGAAAGAGTTTTGGTGAGTTTGGGGAAGAAAGGTGAAAAGGATAGGGTTTAAACGATCTGAAAATATTAATGAAAACCCCATTTTTTTTTTAAGTTTATGTAATGGATTTTAATATTAATGAAAATATTTTGTTAGTTTATTTGTTAAATGTTAAAAAAAAAGTAGATTAAAAAAATAAAAAAACATAAAAGTGGTGGGGTAGGATCATCTAGGACCATCCTCTATACCCTCTAGTTTTGTGGGATGGACCATCCATGGGAGGACTATGACGTGGCGTCTACGTGGCGGATCATCCTCCCTTGGAGGACCATCACCATACCCTCTAGCCTTAAAATCCAATATTCCAATGAAATAACGTGGAACATAATTTCAATTATTAATTGTGATTCAGTATTGGTAAAGAAAGTAGGAAAAGAAACAAATAGAAACTGAAAGCATTTATGATATTTTCATGTGTGAAAATTAAGATGTGGCATTAATACTTTATTCAATCAAATTTGACAGCTGGATGACATGAAATACCTGTTGAGCGTTGTAGGAAGTAAGTGCACTGAGATCAAAATTGGCTGTGACAGGTGTGAATATACTTTCAAACCTCTTGCAATTAGTTATATCAATGCTTTGTACAGCTTGAAAGCCATTGATGAGGATATTAGAGTTATTTACACCTCTCATCCTCCACAACTCTTTAAGCTTCCTTAAATTATAAACGCTGATGCTTCTTAATCTGCTATTGTATCCCTCCATTTCACTAACATTTTCAAAGTCGATGTTGAATATTACTTCAATGGAACCACAATTTAAAACTGCAAGCTCTTCTAAATTATTCAGGGTTGGCAATGGGTTGTTTGGAAAAATATTGATAAGGCTATCACATCTGAATACTCTGAACATTCTCAACCCGGAAACATTATTTTTCTCGTCAGTTGAAATCTCACACGGCCATATCTGCTTCAAGTTCTCCATATCCTCTATATATAGTTTCTCCAACTTTGGTATCACAACCTGCACAATAATTAAGCCCTATAAGATTCGTAAACTGCATATGGCCCGTGTACTAAATTATAATTTATTTTTAGCTTTAGATATAAAGGTCAAAATAATGTATGTATGTACCTTTTTGTTCAATAAGGATTGTATCGCACATGGATTACCCTTGTCAGGATAAATGCACGTGAAGTTGGGAAGAGTAACAAGTTTCAACTCTACCATTTCTGGTAACTCAATCACAGTTTCACATAAGCTTACCATGCTTGGTAGCTTATCTAAAGACAAATAATTCAACTTTGGGAATCTAATCACCCCAACTGTACAATCCTCACCAACCAGTGTTCTCAAAACAGGGCAATTGGAGATTTCGAGCCGCTCCAGTTTCTTCAAACCACTTGCCACGGCAACTGTGAAGAGGTATGTCAACTCTTTACAATCAGAAACATGAAGGAACTTTAAATTGGAAAATGAGTGATGCATCGACACATTTTCAAGATGATTCATATCATTCACTTGTAAATGAAGCTCCTCTGTTTTCTCAAATAGATCACTGATTTTGCATTCTACCAGCTCATTGCACTCACCAACTAATTGAATCGTATTTCTGAATGAATTTCTCTCATTGTTCCACAATTCACAACCGATAGATATTCTAAACCTTTCAAGTTTTTCAAAAGACAAGTTTTTCGGTTGGGTATCACTGTTAAACAACTCCAACTCTAATGCAAATAGCCTCTGTGAAAGTATCTCCAATTCGGCACAATTGGCATCTGTGAAATCAATAGAACTACCTCTATCAGCTCTCATATAAAGTTCTTCAAGGCTGCCCAAGTTTTGAAAGACACCATCTTCGATACGTAGGTCAACACATCCAGTCAAATCTAGTGACTTCAGTTTTTTCAACATTCCTATCTTCCATGGCAACCTTCTTATTCCACAATCAACAAGGCTCAATGCTTCCAAGTTGTTAAGACTTCCAAGGAAAGATATATCTTCAATCAACGAACATGAACGAAGGCATAGTGTTCGAAGTTTGGTTGAGTGTTCAAACATTACCGGAAGCAATGGAATACCTATATTCTCATAACAGGCAACCTCAAGTTTTTCTGTTTTTTCATAAAATTGTTGCGGAAACTTGAGGAGTTTATTCCCATTTATTACAATCAAGAGTGAGAGATTTGGGTAACTAAAGCCTACAGGAAATTTAGTCATACCTATGCACTTTAATAAAATTCTATCATAAGACTCTTTTGCATCGTTGTTTATAAGCTGATGTCCAGACAGATTATCATGGTAGACTATTGAAGCTTGTTTGACTTTAGAGAAATTACTTAAAGCAAAAACACGCACTAGATCATGCATTTTTACACATCCCATTCGTTCGCTTTCTGTCAACAAGTTTGCCCGTATGAGGTTGTTAACACAAATGATTGTTCGTCTTCTTGCTTCTGCTAAAGTATGAACCTTAGTAAATAACTTCAATCCCCAGCCGTACCTCATCAAGTCCTCAATGGGAATATCAAAGTCATCCGGGAATAAGCCACTTAGGAGGAAAATTGATTTATCATCCTCATTTTGAAGATTGTTGTAGCTCATTTCAAAAACTTTATGGACGATGTGATTAAGCTCTTGAAGGTCTTCATGTTGTAAATTTGAAAGTGTTTCTTGCCATGCCTCCTTTATGTTACCAATAAGACTTTTGGCAATGGTTTTTAAGGCAATGGGCAAACCCCCACATTTATTCACAATATCTTCTCCTATCTTTTGGAGTTCATCATCATCACCATCCGAAGGAGTTGGTCGCACAATCTCAAAAAACAATGTTTTTGCCTCTGCTTCATTTAAAACACGTACTCTAAATATTGAACTAGGTCTAACACCCATTTGAGTGCAAACATGTTCAAATCGTGATGTGAACAAGAGCTTGAACCCATTTGGCAAAGGGCTCGTTAGTCCAACAACTTTGAGGTCAACCTCCTTCCAAATATCATCCATTATTACTAAAATTTTCTTTTGCCCATTTTGCGACATCCCCTCAAATTTCTTACGAAGAAGCTCAGCCCTTGCAACTATAGTTTCTTCGGTTAAATCTTCAAGAATGTATTCTGCAACAGCTTTCTGTAGAACAGAAGAGTCAGAACTTTCTCCAAGAACCACCTTTATGACCCAATCAAACATTTTTGAATCTTCCACGGTCTTCTTTAGTTGTTCCATCATTGTGGTTTTGCCGACACCGCCCATCCCACATAGAGCAATCATCTTTTGGGACTCGTCATTTGATTGTAGAGATTGCAATGCAGCATTGAATACCGAATCTCTAGACTCAAACGTGGTTGTTTGGGTACCATGAGGAACTGGTGCAGAGGTGGACGGTACCTTAGCAAGTGGTTTTCGTTCATTTGTCCAACTGATTTCAGACGCTCGTTCTTTGAGAGCTTTTATCTGTTGGACAATAATACAAGATTGTTTTCCTGCTTTGTATCTCTTTGCCACGTTGAAGCACCCAATTCCAGCTGTTGGAATACTTTCTACCTTCTCCTTCATCTTTTGAACATCTTCCAACCACGGAGACACGTGGTGAGATACCACATGATAGTTTGCATCAGCTGTCGTTTTTTTCTCTTGAATATCTTGTTCAGTGAGATTCAACTGATCCATTTCCTCCTTCATATCTTTAACATGCTTTGTGGAGGAAACTAAGAAACCCAAATGTTTCTTAACAGGGACCATCAATGATTGAACAACCGGTGTAACAATTGAATTTATAATAGCATCCATATTTTAACTGCAATTTGATACAAACAGTAAAACACAATTAATAAGAAAGTGCAGGAATTGTAATTACCAAAGCAGTTAGACATGTATTCTTTACATTTATGAAACGATTTTTTTTCACTGATTTACATATCTAGTAAAAAAAATAGATGTTTGTTGTTTAAAGTTTTGCATCACCGTCAAATTTTAATGCTAACATGACAAAATATTATCTACTAAGTCCATATTACCTTCTAATTAATGTGGATAAACTCCAGATATATGACTCTTGAGTTTGATTAGTATATAGCACACTTACAACCTATATGGATGGCTTTAATTATTTTAAAGCAAACACACTTGTTTCTTCAAACATGTTCATACAGAAGTGTTCTTAAGATTGATGCAATAATTTGAGATTGAACATTGAAATAAATAAAAAGGAGAATATTACCTGCTCTCTTCTCTTACAAACTTCTTTCTTTTGGTAAAGAAATGAAAGGATTGATAAGATTTATGAGGCCACTTGCAAAGGAGAAGATGGTTATGATCTGTAAAGACCAACTTTAAGCCAAAAGTCTTTCTGCATTATTAGTTTTTGGTACGGAGTGTGATTATTTTATTAATTAAAGAACATGATTACATGATCAGTAGTGGATGTTTAATCATCTTTTAAACTAGTATTTAACATGAATACATGATTACATGAGTAGTGGATGTTTAATCATCTTTCAAAATTCGAACTATTTAACCAGTAGCCCAATGCTTTTCGTGTCTTTTTTTTTTTCTTTAAATCTTTTGTTGTCATGACCCTCCAGAAAATTGATGGAAATAAATTGAGATTTAGAAGCGTAAATAACATAACAAATATTGAAGTATATTTTTGTTTTCAATTTCATGTTATCAACACTCTATTAAATTCGAAATTTAAGGTAAACTACTTGGATTAATTGTTTCCAATTTCAGGTTATCAACTTTCTTGTAATTAAGCATTTTGTTATGTAAAACTTAAAGTTTAAGATACTTGGCTTGTATATCTTCTTTTTCAATAGGGTAAATTACATTTTTCGTCCTTTATGTTTGTATCAGATTGCAATGGATAGCCTTTAACTTCGATAATTACAGCTACAGTCCTTTATTTAGAAAACGCATTACACTCTAGGTCCTTTAGCACAAACTAGGTTAAAATTTTCAGTTAAGTATGACATGGGCTCTGCACATAAGGGTATTTCAGTCATTTTACCTTATCCTTTTATTTAAAAGTATAGTTATAATAAAATAAAACAAAATCAAATTAAAAAAACAAAAAGTAAAAAAAAACCTATATAAAATCACAATACAGACACTCTCTCTCTCCTCTTTCCTCTCTCTCTCTCTACCTTTTCTCCCCCATTTAGACAACCAGCAGCATCCGACAACCACCTCCCTAGCTTCCAGCTACCATGAGCACCTGGTTCCTGCCGGCACCAATGTTTTGGCTATTGTGCTCTCCTGCCGGCACCAATGTTGTCTCCGGCCGGCAACTACAATCACCACTGCTACCATCACCATAAGCCATCTCAGCCGTCATCACCATAAACCATCTCCACCGTCCTCACCATAAGCCATCCGCCACCACCATCTGAACTTAATGTTTTTATGTACTGTTTTTTGAAGAAATCAAGGGGTTTGTGGTATTTTTGGGAAAGAAAATTGGGGGTTTGGGGTGTTTTTTCTCAAAGATTGGAAAATAAAAACATCTCTGAAAATTAACAAATTGTGCCTGAAGACGAAAGTTTTGCAATATTGCATAGTCCCTAAATTTTTAAACATGATTACTCAGTAGTAAAGGAGGCATGGTCAATTAATATAAACGCTTACACGGACTAAAGTAAACAAATTGTGCCTGAATAACTATACAAACAAGTTTTGCATTTCATTTTCACACACATTCACACTTTAATTTTTGTTGTGAAGTTACAACAGTAACAAAATACAATATAAATATAAATACTAGAATAAAGACATGGAGTTTTGACATGATAAACTTTTACAAGAAAAAAACATAAACTTTCTTTTTCAGTCTCAGAAAACAGATTGGGGGTTTTTTACATATCGAGACACTGGTGATTTTCGTTGGGGGTGGTGGTGGCTGTTGGAGTTGGTAGTTGTTGAAGGTAATGGTTGTGTTGGTTGTTACGGAGGTTGAGGTGGGTGGTGGTTTCCCGAGAGAGAAGAGACTTGGCACCGGCGGCACTGTGGGGTGGCGCTGCCGCCGTGCCTCCGCCACAAGGGTGGTGGTGGCTGGCCGTTTTCTAGAGAGAGACATGAGGGAGAAGAAAGTGAAAGGGAATAAGGTCTGGTCTTCTGGCTGTGAAAATGAAAAAATAAAAGATCTTTCATATATAGAAGGAAAATTACAAACATTCCCTCATGTGCATAGCACACGCAATGTTTAACTGAAAATTTTAACTAGGTTATGGCTAAAGGACGTAGGGCGTAATGTGTTTTCCAAATAAAGGACTGTCGCTGTAATTATTAAAGTTAAAGGCTATCCATTGTAATCTGATACAAACATAAAGGACGAAAAGTGTAATTTACCCTTTTCAATATGAATCGCTATCGAACAAGAACGAAAACGGAACACAATAAGAACTTGGCTAAGCACCCAAATTTTATTAACGCCAAGAAACTATCACAAAACTTGACTTACAATCTCTAATACCCAAAGCATGGTATTTATAATCTAGACACACCTATTAGGGCACTCGGTGTGGGGGACGTCCCCGCCACGTCCAAGCCCGGCGTCGTCCCAAACACCACTTCCACCGGCCCGGCGTCTTCAACATCCTCCCCAAGACTGAGGACGAGCCTGCTTCTACTAACACACACATATACATACAACACACACACACACATATATATATATACATATATATTTAGGCGCATCATCCATTTCCTTAGGTGCATCCTCTTTGCCTCATCCTCACACCCATCCTACGTGGCGGAGCATCCTTTGAGGACTACCCTCCTCTCACACCGAGTAACCTTATAGATTATAACTAAGATTGCTAATAATCTATTTATTTTTGGACATGATAATTATAACTATAATTATCCACTCCTTAATTAGTTTCCTTGCCTTGCATACAAAGGAACCTTTAATTCGAAATTATCAACAATCACCCCCGGAATTTTGAACTCCTATCTAACAAGTCTTCTCTCCAAGCTTTTCAGTCATCTCCTTGAACTTGATCTTCCCAAGAGCCTTCATCAAAATATCCGCATTTTGATCAATGCCACTAACACGCTCGACTACGATATCTTCACGATCTACACATTCCCGAATATAGTGAAACAGGGATTTTATGTGTTTGTTTCTTCCGTGGAAAACCGGGTTCTTCACGAGAGCTATCGCCGATGTATCATCAACACGTAACACCGCCGCTTGAATTTTCTAGTCGAGTAATTCACCAATTGGTGTTACGTGATAAAGCAACTGTACTTTGCTTTTGAGAATACCAAATAATTGGGGAAGACCCAAAATAAAACACGTGTCCCGTAGTACTTCTTCCATCATCCGGATCTATGTTGTGATTATTGACGCTATAACGACCAACATGTTTTCTCCTTGAGCATAAGTAATACCATAGCTAAAAGTACCTTGAAAATAATGAAGAATTTGCTTTATGAGAGCCGCATGAGATTGCTTTGGGCTTTGCATGTACCGACTGGCTACTCCGACAAAAAAGCCAAATCAGGTCAAGTCTGTAAAGGTACCGGAGACACCCGACAATCTTTGGATATCTCGTTGCATCAAAATCTTCTTCGTCTTCAAATTTAGAAACTTTTATGTTCGGGTCCATGGGAACATTAGTAGGATTGCAGTTAATCATAGCGGCTTCTGTCAGTATTTTCTTTGCATACGCCTCTTGCTTAATTTTTATCCCGTCCTTGCTCTACGACATTTCAATTCCAAAATAATAAGTAAGCTTTCCCAAATCCGACATTTCAAAGTTTTAGCCATCCCACGCTAAACTCTATAATAAGCTTCAAATTTGAACCCATCACAATTAAATCGTCCACGTACACGCCAATTAATAACACATCATGTCCAACGATTCTTCGGTATACGGCTTGTTCTTGCGAGCACCTGTGAAATTTCATATTTAATAAAATATTATTTAATTTTGTATTCCACGCACGCGGAGCTTGCCTTAACCCATATAACACCTTCGACAATTTATAAACCTTATGCTCTTCGCCTTCTTTAACGAACCCTTCCGGTTTAATGATATAAACTTCTTCTTTTAATTCGCCATGTAGGAACGCGAATTTTATATCTAGATGATGTAATTCCCAACCTTCATTCGCTGTGAGAGATAAAAGTAACCTAACTGTTTCAAGTCGAGCAACTGGCGTGAGCACTTCGTCAAAATCAACTCCGGCTTGTTGGACATAACCCTTTGCCACGAGCCTCGCCTTGTGTTTATTTAGTGAGCCATCCGCATTTTGTTTAACCTTGAAAACCCACTTCAATCCAATAGCTTTTGCACCACACGGTAACTCGGTTAACTACCAAGTAAATTAATTGTTTCACTTCTGCCCAAAGGTGAAGTGTTACACTTAATTTACACCTTTTACAAATACTTGAATAATGATGTGTCATTGTATGAATAAAACTCAACTTAGTCTATTATTTTTAGTCTTTATAATAAACAATATCGCATCTTCATTAATATCGTGATCCTTACATGAATGATTTTTCATTACATATCGTGATCACTAATTTAATTTGCTTTACTTGATTACCCCAAAATGTAAATCACTCTAAATTTCTTCTTTAAGTTCATGTCTCATCTATATCATCCACTCTAATTTTTTTTCAAAACTTAAAATATTTTGCTTCGCTAAAGAGTTTCTATAGAATTTTCTCTTATTGGATATTGATTATCTCTTAAGACATGACAATCCTGCTGTTCTTTTCTGATAAAAGTATTACAGACGAAAAACTAGAGCATGGCTAGTGGGATAAATCAAACATTATGTCTCTTATGATAATCAAGAACTCATTTAATTACTGCTATCTTATGAGCTATTCCAGATTCTAAATTTCCAAAGACTAATTTGTTTTCTTCGAAAGAATCAAAAGAACTCTTAAAACACATGCATTTACTCTAGATTCTAACTATACGGTTCAGTGACATCTGTGAATACATTGTAATGTATAGTACCATGACCCATAATTTAAGGGCTTAAACATGGGAAATAATACATTTTTCCAGTGTGTTACATACTTTTCCACCAGTACGCTAAGTTGCCTTAAGAATCAACTATAATACTCAGAAGTACCAAAGGAAAATGAGTATGTTGATCAACAACATACGTACAAGAAAAGAAACGCCTAAATTGGAAAATAAGATGTTATTCACCTCACCGCCACTAAACCTGGAAAAGAGGATACTTCTAATGTCCGGAGATAGAATACAAGCACTACTTCCGGTACTAAGTTTTCTTCAAAGGAGAGTCAAAATGCAAAATTATGCCATTAGACTAGACATACGCAATGAGATTATCCATAATTCAAAGGAACATCTAGCTAAGATAAGGAGTCATATATCAATGATGTTTAAGTCTTTTAACGGCGATATTCCAATTAACACATGAACCGTTGAAACTAGTTCTATATGTTTCATTACAAGAGAACAACAAATACTTAACATAAGAGCTAGTGGTGAATTTAATGTTATGGCCATAAGAACCATAATAATAAACTGTTTTGTGATTGGGATTCATGATACCTTACATATTCTGGAATTTACTCTGAATTTTGTATCAATACTAAAACTACATCATCATACCTTACATATTTCCCCAATTCCTAAATTTAATTACATATTTCTTCTTCCTAAAGATGCCTTATTACATATTTCCCCAATCCTTAAATTTGATTACATATTTCACCTTATTAAACCTCATATATTACATATTTATCCATTTTATAGAAATACTCTTATAGAATTACTATTTTACCCTTAATGAGTTAATTAAGTTACATATTTCCTATTCTAATAAAATCAGTTACATATTTCCCAAATTTCTTTAATTTTTGTATCAATTGCATATTTTCGAATTTATTTATTTTCTGAATCAATTACAATAACCAATTTTATTTTTTTAGTATTTTGTAATTTTGATTTTGTATTTCATTTACAAAAATCTATTAACCTATGATAATCAAAACACAGAGAACATTTCATAATTCAAAATTCTCACTAAACAGAAAAAATTGAATTACATAAGTTTGTTTGTACCTTGTAGCTGGAACATAAATAAACAATTGTTTGAGAACACATTTGGAGATGTATATTTTAGAACTAATCGAGTCGCACAGTTTGCACACATGGAAGACCCAAAATATTACAATTAATTGGAGGGTTGATCCACTGAAAGTATTATGGTTTAAGTGGAGGTACAAACACACTTTTGTTGGCTTGTGTTCGAGCTACAAAGTACAAACAATAGTAATTCTATAAGGGTAAAATTATTACAATGTAATTAGTCATTTAATAAACTTATTAAGGGTAAATAGTAATTTTATAAGAGTATTTTATAAAATGGATAAATATGTAATATATTGGGTTTCGGAAGATGAAATGCGTAATTAAATTTAAGGATTGGAGAAATATGTAATAAGGCTTCTTTAAGAAAGGGAAATATGTAATAAAATTTAGGAATTGGGGAAATATGTAATAAGTCTTCTTAGGAGGGAGAAATATGTAAAAACCTCAATTTTAAAAGTAGTCTCACACTCAAATAGGAGTCCCAAACGCGTTGAGCTTTTCAGCAGGTTCAGGTTCGGGTTCTTTTTACATCACACGTGCAAGTTTAGAGACTTGATTCTTAAGCGCTTTGCTATATCAGGAATTCTCAGAATTAACATCAGCTCAAATATTTCAACTCGGGAGTTTGAGAATTTGCAAGTTCATACGAATAGAAGCTGCGTATACTCCGCTCTCTACAGTCTCCGAGAAAAAAATACAAATGTTCAAAACCTAACGAACAAAGTCAAAAAAGACTAGTATCAAAATGTGCAACCGCCAACCGCTTATCGTACTCCATTTTTGGTTCAGAAACTTCACGCAGAACAAAACACCTATTTGATCGACAGGTTCACAACTTCGTAGTCGCTGAAAGCATATCAGAAAGAAAGCAGTTGTGATATTAATAAGTTTCAATCATACAAAAAAATCAATTAATAATTACGAAATTGTATTCAAGATAACTGAATCTACCCATGACTGTATCCCAAATCCTCCCAGGAAACCGCAAGTTAAAGAAAAGTCACTCAGGACCATAGCCGAGATTTTTTTTTTTTTTTGAACGACGAATTTCTTTTAAACCATGTTGTTTGCGGGACTTGAACCCAAGACCCCCCCCCCCCCCCCCTACCCAAACCCAGGTGTTTAAAAGCTTTGTCTTTGCCAATGAACCACCACCCCATTGGTACCTTAACCGAGTTTTGATAGAATTATACACAATCAAGAACTTGACACTTCAGAAGAACAAGAAAATATGATAAATTCATAAGAGATAACTTTTTCCTAGTTGATTTTACTCGAGTCAAAAAACTGAAAAATTATAAGCCTTTCTATTGAAAAAAAAAAGATGGTCACAGAAATCTTAAACAGATGCTTCAAACAGCTTATATGATAGAACTATTGAGCATTCTATAAGCTTGCATATGCATGCCATTAATCCATGATTAAACTCCTATTTAAAACATTCAAGAAAGAAAGAGTTCTTCCAACTTAAGTAAAATGTGACCAGAACACATAGTTGGAGACAAGGAAGAGAAACTGGCTTTAAGAAGCACTTGATAAGAGTTACAGAAAAAACGATCTTAATACAAGCTCTCATGAACTAGTTTTATTGCGTCATCATAATAAAATACTCCTTAAATCAAAGTGTACTCAAAGGCGCACAACGCGCTCACCTTGATCTGAATCAAAAAATGGCCTGGAACCAGCATAAAAAAACTTAAACTAAAACTCTAAACCAGCATAAACATGTCTAAAACTCTTAAAATGGTCTATTTATACTATGCACCTTACTTGAAAAGCCCTCGCTTTTTAAGCGCCTTGAGTACGCCTAGCGCCTTCAGCTACCTAGCCTAGAATGTCGGTGTGGGAGAGTATATTGTATGATCACCATCTAAATCCCTCATAATTCCTCAAAACAAAGTGAGACTTTGGAAGGATTCTTGATATCATATTCCTTAAACCATTGCCTTCTAACGCTGCTCTCCATTCCTCTAGCCTCGCATTTAGGGTTTGTCAAGTTTCAGCAACTAAGCACTATATCGTCCGCAAAAAGCATGCACCACGGAACTGTCTCTTGAATAGACTTGGACAACTCATCCAAGATAACCGCAAAAGGAAACGGACTCAACGCGGACCCCTGGTGGAGTCCTACTTCCACGGGGAAAGACTCTGTATCTCCTACAGGCGCATGAACCCTAGTCACAGTCCTATCATAAGTATCCCTCCTATCATACATATCCCTGATTAAGTCTATATACTTCCCAGGAACTCCCTTACCCTCCAAGCTTTCCCAAATCAGTCTACATGGCACACTGTCATAAGCCTTTTCAAGGTCAATGACAACCATATGTAGATCTCGCTTTTTCTCCATGTACTTTTCCATTAATCTTCGTAGAATATGAATCGCCTCCGTAGTTGAGCGCCCTGGCATGAAACCAAACTGGTTTACCGTAACCTGAGTTTCTCTTCTAATCCTAGTCTCAATTACCCGCTCCCATAGTTTCATAGTGTGGCTTAGTAGCTTAATCCCTCTGTAGTTCCCACAACACTGGGCATCTCCTTTATTCTTATACAAGGGCACTACATCACTACTCCTCCACTGTTCCGGGATTTTTCCCGTTTTGAAAATAAGATTAAACAAACTAGCTAGCCATCGAACTCCATCCTCTCCCAAACACTTCACAACTCTATCGGTATGTTGTCAGGACCAACTGCCTTAGCCCTTCCCATCTTCTTGAGTGTTGTCCTTACTTCTCCCATTGTAATACTCCGGCAATAGCAGTTATTTCGTTGTCGTCCTTGAGTGTTGTTGCTTTCTTTTTGGACTTCCTTCCCCCCATTGAAAAGATTACAAAAGTAGGTTTGCCATCTCAACTTAATGTCTGGTTCTTTTACTAGGACATGCCATCCTCTCCCTTTATAAATTTCATAGAACCTAGATCCTGCTTTCTCCGCTCCCTAGCTTTGGCAATCCTGAACATGGCATGTTCCCCTTCGTTCGTCTCCAGGCGGTCATACATATTCTTATAAACTGTGTTCTTTGCCTCCGCCACTGCCTTCTTCACCTCCCTTTTGGCCTTTTTGTACCTCTCCTTCAGCCTCAGTCGTTCTTCCTCGACCGTGCACCTCAAAAGATCTCTAAAACCCTGTTGTTTATCCCTTATCTTGATCTGCACATCCTCACTCCACCACCAGGTGTCTTTATGCCCGCTTGTCAATCCTGTTGTAAGCCCTAGCGTCTCCTCTGCCACCTGGGTAATGGTAGTCGCCATAGCCTCCCACAACCGGTTTGCGTCCCCACCCACCCGATCGGCTGTCATAGGGATGACCTTGTCTCTAAACATTGTAATCTTGTCTCCCTTCAGGCTTCCCCATCGTATCCTAGATCGACCCTTCCTCTCCCCCTCCGACACCTGTTTTCTCAGACCTATATCCGCTACTAGCAAATGGTGTTGAGTCACCGTTGTCTCCCCTGGTATAACCTTGCAGTCCCTCCACCATCGCCGATCTTCTCTCCTCATCAAGAGATAGTCTATTTGCGTGTTACGCCCCCCGCTACTAAAAGTGATCAAATGAGAAACTCGTTTCCTAAAAAACGAGTTTATAATACCCAGGTCATGGGCCACTGCGAACTCTAGAAGATCCCTACCAAGCTCATTCCTATCACCAAAACCAAAACCCCCGTGTACCGACTGAAAACCATCATTGTCCTCACCTATATGGCCATTAAAGTCACCACCTATAAAAATTCTCTCCTCCCTAGGTATGGCCCCTACAACATCTAAACAATCCCAAAACTCCCGTTTCTCCTGATCTCCTAATCCCCCATGAGGCGCATAAGCGCAAATGACAGCCATTATCTCCTTCACCTAGTACCAATCTCAACATCATAATCCTATCGTTGTACCTTATCACTTCCTCTACATTTTTCTGCAGTTCACTAGTCACTAGAAAACCCACTCCGTTCTTAGCGCCATCAGACCCTGAATACCACAACTTATACCCATTGCATTCTGCCCCTCTATGCCCCTTCCACCTAGTTTCTTGCAGACAAGCTATTTGAACCTTCCGCCGTTTAAGCACATCCACTAACTCTAGCAACTTACTACTAAGAGATCCTACATTCCAAGAAGCCACACGTACATTATACCCCCTTTTGTCCCCTTTATTAGCACCCCTCTTTCTTGGACACGATCTTAAGGCATAATTGTGACTCCCACCGTCTATGGTTCCTAACTAACACAATATCACAGTATACCAATATAAATATTCAGCAAGCCCCACACCCAACAATAAACAAAGTTATCCCTGCAAAACTAATAGAATATGTAGACAAATTTACACACAAGTACTCAGAACAAGAAAATCACCCAAGGTCCACGTAAGTGCACTATATCAGCAAGCAAACGAGCAAGACAAACAAGCACACATAAACTCAATATTGCTACTGTACAAAGTGGAAAGTTTACAAAAGAAAAAAAAAACCGCTGAATCTGCTACGAAATTGACAACAGTTAAATCCGACAGAAAATCAAAAAAAAAAATAGTGTAAAATCAGTACCAGATTACAAATAAGGTGATGCGTTAACTTGAATCTAAGAAAATATTCAAAACTTGTTCATCAACAACAAATTAGGGTAGAATCACCACAAAACAACAGTTCAGTATAATAACTAAGTGGCTAGAGTGCACCTGGATGTCGAGTAAGATTGGCACGGAAAAAAAAGTTGCCGGAAACTTCCCGTCACCGAGAGATCTGACACTCTGAGCAATCAAATCCTCACCCAATTTCAGCTGAAAACCTCGCCTGAACCCCAATTACGAAGAAAACTAGCCGGCAACGGGCGTTGTTTGACCGGTGTAGAAAAGAAGCCGGTGAAGAAAAGGGGCCGGCGAAGAAAAGGCCGTTGGTGGTGCCAATGAAGAAAAAGACCGTTGGCCGGTGAAGAAAGTACGGAGAAAAAATAATCACGTTCAGAAAATCCACCATAATATGCCCCAAACCCGAAAAAATAAATAAATAAATAAATTAGTCTCACACCCAAATAGCTGTCCCGAATGTGTTGAGCTTTGCCATGTTCAGGTTCTTTTAACATCGAAAGTGCAATTTTAAAGTCATGATTCTTAAGCACTTTGCTAGATCAAGAATTCTCAGAATTAACATCATGTCAAATATTTAAACTCGAGTTCAAGAATTTGCAAGTTCATACAAACAGAAGCTGCTTATACACCTACAGTTTCAAAAACCTACAAATGTTGAAAACCTTAAAAACAAGTCAAATGGCTAAAGGTTTCTAGCCAGGAAGTCCAAGTTCAACAAAGCAACCAAAAACGATAGTAATCAAAATGCGCGCAGCTGTTTGATAAATCATACTCCATTTCCGGTTAAGAAACTTCAAGCATAACAAAAACGCCTATTTGATCGAAAACTTTGTAGTCACTGAAAGCATAAAGTGAACAGCGACCAGATCAGAAAGAAAGAAGCTGTAATATCAATATTTTTAAATCACACAACGAAAATAAATCAATAGTATCATAGTAACAGAACTTTATGAACAATACCCCAATTCCAACCACGACTGTTCGCATCCCAAATGCTAAGAAGGAAGAAAAGTTACCCAGGACCTTAACCGAGTTTTATGATAAACTCCTAAGAAAAAACAACACTTTTTTCCTACCCTAATTGATTTTATTCGACTCGATCACATAATAAAAAAATCTACGTCTTTCCATAGATGTGACTCACTTTTAAAATCATACATACTTCACGTGTCACTGCAACCATCAAACAGTCAATATGTCATGTATCACTTCTCATTCACAATTCAAAATTTTGTTCAAGATCTTTTGGACTGCAATGTCTTATTCATACTATTTGCAAGCAGTTTATTAGTCAGCAATGCAAAGAATGGTTCAAAATGTGAGTAACAAACTCATCACACACCTACGCGTTCGACTCTCACCATCAATATAAAAAATGTTTCATCTCCCCGCATTTCATAGCTCACAAGTAAGCCCAGAATCCAATAACCAAACTAAACACTCATAACAAATTCCATTTCATTAACACATCAATAACCAAATAAACATAACAAACAACTAATCCAACTAAATTAAAAACAAAACCATACCAAACTCGCCAAGCCAAATCTTCAAAACTGCCTGTCCGCAGCATCACCAACAAACGGCAACTTCGGCGTCCGCCCCAGCACCGAATACCCAAACGTATAAACAAAACAAACAGCAACACCAACAAAGATCGCACTATGACTCAACATAACAATCTTCCCACCAATCCCATGGGGCCCAGGATTAAATATCCGCTGCACCAACATAGGCAAAACCAACAACACATCAAGCACAACCGCCTGCATAGCATTGAATCTCGCATACCGACTAACACTCGTATTCCTAACAACACCAATGTATAATAACAAAAACGCAAGGTAGCTAGAGTACGGAACAGACCGGTAGAACGAGAGTAATGGTAGTAACGGTTCGAGGATGAGACCTAGGGTTTTGGGGTATTGGGCGAAGAGGAAACGGCCGTATTGCAGGCCGTTGAAGAAGGGGAAAAAGTATGCGGCGGCGGAGATGAGGCGGTCGGTGACCGGAGTTGTGTTGTAGGAGGCGGAGATCGGTTTTAGGGGTCGTGATATGATGGAATTTGTACGGAGTGGTGGTGGTGAGAAGGTGGTTGGTTTGAGAGGGTGGAAGATGAGGGTTGACCGAGGGGGTTTATGTGGTGGTGGGGCTAAGGAGAGGCGGAGGAGAGGAACAGTGGACATTGTTGGTGGTGGTTTGGTGGCGGGGAGCCGGAGATATGGTGGAATGGAGTTGGGGGTTTTGGTAAAGGAAAAGATAAGGATAAATTACACTTTTCAGTCCCTTTTTGTTTGTACCTAATTGCAATGGATAGCCTTTAACTTCAATAATTACAGTCACAATCCTTTATTTGCAAAACACATTACACTATACGTCCTTTGTCCCTAACTAAATTAAAATTTTCAATTAAAGTTTTTTCACTTAAGGGCAATATGGTCAATTCATCATTTTATTTAAATGTCTAATAATTAATCATTCAATAACTAATGGACCCCACCTTTTTTTATTTAAATATAATATAATAACTTAACCCCACCCCCAGCCCCACCCCACACTGTCTTCGCCACTTTAACCCACACCCACCCTCACCACCGTTTCTATGTCACCGGCAAAGCACCATCTCCGGCGTTACACCAAGAATTTATCTAATTCTATGCTCAGTTCTGCAAAATGATTTAAAAGGACTTCATTTCTTTACTCGATGGATGAAAAGGATATTTGAAGAATTCATATCAAATTCAATTTCACAAGAAAAAAGCAACTTTTTTCATGCTTTGACTTTATGAACAACAAGTTCACAGTTCGATTTCGATTAAAGGGATATATTTAAATCAATGAATTTCACAAAGGAAAAGCAAGATTCTTCATGACTTACTAAACAACATGGTCACAGTTCACAACAGAAAGAAATTAAAAACGAATGAAATTCCTAGAATCAAATGCAATCTTTGGAATCATCTACAAAAACAAATCAAAATTGTATAACAATTGTTTTCAAACTACCAGTGAGATTGTACAAACTTATATCTTTGAAATCTGATATATGTATTAATCTGCACCATACTCACCGAACACTTTCCAAGCTCTGGCAGCCCTAACCTTTAGTCCCTAACCCCAAATCCAACAGATTTTACCAGAATTGAACATACCAGAATTAAAGATTTCAGCATATCAAATCCATTCATCTTTGCTACCACACTACAAACACCTACAATTCAACAAGCTCTGTGCGTATTTTCAAAGAAGACGAAGATGAGCACTGACGTGGGGAGGAGAACGGCGGAGTAGGTCGTCGGAGTTTGCTGAAGGAGATGATAGACGGCGGAGTAGGTCGGAGTTTGCTGAAGGAGATGATAGGGAGGGGAGGGGTTGGTACGTGGGTGCGGCGAGAACGAGGGCTATTTCACCGGAGAAGAAAGGGGGCGGTGAGGTTGGTGGTCAATTTATGTGGGAGAAGGTAACAAGTGAGCCCTAACACACACATACATAGATATATTTAATAATTATTTATTTTATTTTTTTCGTATTACTTATTAGACTTTTAAATAAAAGGATGAATTGACCGGAATACCCTTAAGTGAAAAAAACTTAACTGAAAATTTTAACATAGTTAGGGATAAAGGACGTAGAGTGTAATGTGTTTTGCAAATAAAGGATTGTAACTGTAATTATTGAAGTTAAAGGCTATCCGTTGCAATCAGGTACAAACATAAAGGACGCAAAGTGTAATTTATCCAAAAGATAAAGTGAAAAGTTGGTTATAGAAAAAGAAAAAACAAAGCAAATTACGATTTCAGTCCATGTGATTTACATCCGTTCTTACATACAAATTCGATTTGGAAAAATGGTCATTACAGTCTAGTCATTGTGGTTGTTAATTAGAATTAATAACGTCCTTTTTCCTAACCGGACATTTATAATCTTGTGAAAAGACTAAAATACCTCCAGAACTTTAATTATCATTTTGGTTCGTACATGTATAATTCATATATTTCTCTTCATATTCAAAACTCTTTCCTAAGCTAATAACTAACCACCTTTAATTAATCACCAATATGATGTTACTAATAACAACAATAATAGATTAAAATATGTAACTAGAATTGAAATGCAGTTTATAACTTGAATTGGGTTTGACTTTTTAGAGTTGGCTTGGGTTAGACTTTTACTAGTTGAACTGTGTTTGACCTTTAGAATTTGAATCAGTTTGACTTTTATATCTTAAACTGGGTTTGACCTTCACAACTTCAACTTAGTTTTACTTTCAAAACTTGATATGGCTTCGTTATCACAAGTTTGACTAGTTGATCTGGTCAAACAGTTCAACTTATGCCTACCAAAGTGTATGCTCCCTGTTCCAGTGATTGCTCAAACCTATTGAGCATAACACAGTCTATCATCCCTATTCAAGTGATTGCTACATCCTATTGTGCATAACAAAGTGTATAACAAAGGGTATCATCCTTGTTCAAGTTATAACTAAGTCCTATTGTGCAAACCAAAGTGTATCATCCATGTTCTAGTTACAACTATATCCTATTGTGCAAACCAAAGTCTATGATCCCTGATCAAACTAAAGGCTTGATTATCACATCCAAAACTAAATATGCTTGCTACCATATGTCCATTTAATCATATCTGCATAATTGTCATGTACCATCAACACTTATAACACCTACATTATAACTAAATCCTATTATGCATAATTGATAAGTACCATCAACACCTACATTATAACTGAATACTACAATAAACTAGCATCAAGGTCATACTACCAAGATTGCAAGTATCAACCAAGAACCTATTGTGCATAATTGTCATGAATCATCAACACCTACAATACCTACATTATAACTAAATCCTATTGTGCATAATTGTCATGTACCATCAACACCTACATTATAACTGAATGCTACAATAAACCATATTCTAGTTACAACTATATCCTATTGTGCAAACCAAAGTCTATGATCCCTGATCAAACTAAAGGCTTGATTATCACATCCAAAACTGAATATGCATGTTGCCATATGTCCATATACTCATATATGCATAGTTGTCAGGTACCATCAACACCTATATTATAACTAAATCATATTATGCATAATTGTCATCTACCATCAACACCTACGTTATAACTGAATACTACAATAAACCAGCATCAAAGTCATACTACCAAGATTGCAATTATCGACCAAGAACCAATAACATACCCACATCAAAGCCATTCTACCAACATGAACCAGCAATAACAGTACCTAAACTAGCATGCCTACATCACTAACAATATCAAACAAGAAGCAATAACAGTAGAAACATTCAGTTACTCGTTTAAAAACATTCAAAAGTTACATATTAAATACATGATTGCAAAATGGGTTGACCATGATCATTAAAAACTTAAACCCAAAAAACCCATTATCATAGTTAAAGTTAGTTTCTAAATATGTATCATAAATAGGAGGTTTTAATCAGCCTAAACAACACCAACACGTCATTGTCGCACAATGTTGATTATGATTCTCACATGACCTGTAACACCCCGTGTTTCGAAAGTCAAAGTCAAAGTCAAGAGTGAAGTCAAAGGAAGAAAATATTGCTAATTGCGATCTGTCTCTCCTTACTCAATTCCTGTTTTGACTTCTTTGACTGGTAATTAGTCTATTTGATGTGTTACGTTAGTTGTATTATGTGGAGTACTTATTAATAATCGAGGTTTATTCGGTATTTATCGCATATTTTATCGCTTTATCGCTATCGCAATCGCACTCGCAACTCGAATTACGCATTTTGGTTATTGTTATACGTGTGTGTGTGCCTTATGTGCTACCTGTGCATGTTTATTTATGTTGTGGTGATCAATCGAAACGCAATCGAAACTCAATCGTAATCAAATCGCAAACGCTAAACGAATGAGAAATAAGGATGCTTGTATGTTGATATAGTAGTTGGGATTAAAAGTAATTTGACTAGGAAATGCTATCGCATCACAACGCTCGTAATCGCAATCGAAACGGCAAAACTCGTCGCACCGAACGCTCGAATCGAGTGGCCAATCGACCAGGTGACCAGCCGACCGACCAGTCGCTCGATCGAGCTGCCGCTCGATCGATCAGCTGTTCAATCGGGTTGCCAATCGATCGACCAGCCCCTCTCCTCCTCTTTCCTTTTTGGGAAACCCTATAAATACCCCCTGTCACCATCATACTTTCCACTTTTGGCAACTCTCATCCGACCAGCTCATCTTCCCCACTTTTCTTCAGATTTCTCGTGATTCCAGTAAGATCTCGTCCTAAATCTTGTACTTCCTTAATCTACACGCACTCCTACACGTTTCTATATTTCAAATCTTAACTTTTAACCGTGAAATCACTAGATTTCAAGTGTTCTAGGATGATGTCATCATGGTGTTCTTGAGAACTTCATGTTTTGTCATCAATCCACAAAGAACAACTTAGATCTAAACGATTTCCGCATAAAACCAACAACACATCAAGCACAACAGCCTGCATAGCATTGAATCTCGCATACCGACTAACACTCGTATTCCTAACAACACCAATGTATAATAACAAAAACGCAAGGTAGCTAGAGTATGGAACAGACCGGTAGAATGAGAGTAATGGAAGTAACGGTTCGTGGATTAGACCGAGGGTTTTGGGGTATTGGGCGAAGAGGAAACAACCGTATTGCAGGCCGTTGAAGAAGGGGAAAAAGTATGCGGCGGCGGAGATGAGGCGGTCGGTGACCGGAGTTGTGTTGTAGGAGGCGGAGATCGGTTTTAGGGGTCGTGATATGATGGAATTTGTACGGAGTGGTGGTGGTGAGAGGTGGTTGGTTTGAGAGGGTGGAAGATGAGGGTTGACCGAGGGGGTTTATGTGGTGGTGGGGCTAAGGAGAGGCGGAGGAGAGGTACGGTGGACATTGTTGGTGGTGGTTTGGTGGCGGGGTCGGAGATATGGTGGAATGGAGTTGGGGGTTTTGGAAGAGGAAAAGATAAAGTGAAAAATTGGTTATAAAAAAAGAAAGGAAAAACAGAGCAAATTACGATTTTAGTCCATGTGGTTTACATCCGTTCTTACATACAAATTCAATTTGGAAAAATGGTCATTCCAGTCTAGTTATTGTGGTTGTTAATTAGAATTAATAATGTCCTTGTTCCAAACCGGACATTTATAATCATGTGAAAAGACTAAAATACCTCCAGAACTTTAATTATTATTTTGGTCCGTACATGTATAATTCATATATTTCTCTTCATATTCAAAACTCTTTCCTAATCTAGTAACCAACCACCTTTAATTAATCACCAATATGATGTTACTAATAACAACAATAACAGATTAAAATATGTAACTAGAATTGAAATGCAGTTTATAACTTGAATTGGGTTTAACTTTTTGGAGTTGGCTTGGGTTAGACTTTTACTAGTTGAACTATGTTTTACCTTTAGAATTTGAAATCGGTTTAACTTTTATATCTTAAACTGGGTTTGACCTTCACAACTTCAACTTAGTTTTACTTTCAAAACTTGATATGGCTTCGTTATCACAAGTTTGACTAGTTGATCTAGTCAAACAGTTCAACTTATGCCTACCAAAGTGTATGCTCCCTGTTCCAGTGATTGCTCAAACCTATTGTGCATAACACAGTCTATCATCCCTATTCAGTGATTGTTACATCCTATTGTGCATAACAAAGGGTGTCATCCTTGTTCAAGTTATAACTAAGTCCTATTGTGCAAACCAAAGTGTATCATCCATGTTCTAGTTACAACTATATCCTATTGTGCAAACCAAAGTCTATGATCCCTGATCAAACTAAAGGCTTGATTATCACATCCAAAACTGAATATGCATGTTGCCATATATCCATTTACTCATATCTGCATAGTTGTCATGTACCATCAACACCTACAACACCTACATTATAACAAACTCATATTATGCATAATTGTCATCTACCATCAACACCTAAATTATAATTAAATACTACAATAAACCAGCATCAAAGTCATACTACCAAGATTGCAAGTATCGACCAAGAACCAATAACATGCCCACATCAAAGCCATTCTATCAACATGAACCAGCAATAACAGTACCTAAACTAGCATGCCTACATCACTAACAATATCAAACAAGAAGCAATAACAGTAGAAACATTCAGTTACTCGTTTAAAAACATTCAAAAGTTACATATTAAATACATGATCGCAAAATGGGTTGACCATGATCATTAACAACTTAAACCCAAAAAACCCATTATCATAGTTAAAGTTAGTTTCTAAATATGTATCATAAATTGGTGGTTTTAATTAGCCTAAACAACACTATCACGTCAATGCCGCACAATGTTGATTCTGATTCTCACACGACCCCTGTTAACCACCACCTCAACACTAGCACTCTGATGTGTGCAAAATGCAACATATAAATTTCATCAATTGTGGCATAAAACTAACCCTTTTTTAGTACTAATGTTGGAAAAATTGTGCTTTTGTCTTCCTTTTGTATTTTCAGGATTAAATGAGCTCAAATTTACAAAAGAAGCAAAAAGACAGCAAAATCTATCATAAATACAAGAAAAGGAACAAACGTGACATGCCCAACCCCACAACAGCATCTTCCCAAGCAAAACAAGAAGACAGAAGACTGAACACGCCCCGTGCTCAGCCAGCACGGGGGCGTGCCCAAGTGTCAGCAGAAAAGACAAAGTGGTAGAAGCTTCTATTGCCCACCACGGGGTCGTGCTCAGCGGACACGGGGCCGTGGTCAACGATAAGATTCGCAAAATCCAGGCAAATCTTCATAGTACAAAGATTCTTCTGCACACGGGGTCGTGCTCAGCGGACACGGGGGCGTGGTCAACTAATAAAGACAAGCTGCATTAAATGAAGAAAGAGAGGATGTGGACACGGGACCGTGCCCACTAGACACGGGGCCGTGCCCGAGCTTCTGTTCAGCCTATAAATAGGAGTGCTTGGCTCAAGCTCAAACCATCCCTTGGCACACCACCTCTCTCACACTTCACCCACCACCCACCACCACCATAACACCATCATCCACCACCATCATCCATTGTCCATCATAGAGTGTGTGAGTCGTCTCGAGATCCAAGATTGATCGTAAGAGTTCTTGACAATCAAGGCCATGTTTGCCTAAGTCTCTTACATCACTTGGTGAAGACAAGTGTCTAGTGTAATACTTTTTATTTTTAATCTTTTCGCACTTTTTACTTGGTTTTGTATTAATGACTTTAATAACTAGTTTCTTATGTTGAAGGTGATTCTTCCTTATCGTTTTTCCGTGGTGTCTTGGCATTATTTTACTGTCTATATAAAATAAAAGATTTTCACCATTCATATCTCCACGGTCTATATGGAGGTATGTTGGCTACCTGATCGGGGGTTAAGGGAACGGTTTGGTAAGAGTCTTGCCGTTGTTCAGCGTTTAGAGATCCTGCAAGGGACCTGGGTCAAATTTAGTAGGACCTCCTTCAATACTTAACGGTATTGGATGGCGGGGGTCCAAACTCTTTGATCCCCTCATAAGTTAACTACTATTAATACTATAACCCGGCTATTTAGGACTGTATCCCTGCTGACTCAGACTACTTAGTCGAGGGTAACGTCACCTTTAAAAGAGGGGCCTACCATAATTCGCATTAATAACTTAATTAATTATCTTTCAATAATCCGACCCTTTAGGATTGTATCCTTGCTGACTCAAACTACTGGGTTGAGGGTAACGTCACCTTCAAAAGAGGGGCCTACTACAATAACTAAGATAATCTCTTAAATAAGTGCAAAAGTGCGGAAATAATCAAAGGTTACACTAAACACGAGTCGGAACCAAGTGATTCATCTTGTCTATCTGTTTTTCTTTTTATTTTTATTTTTAGCATTTTAGTTAATTTTATTTTTCTTAGTTTAAAACATTTTTCTAAACTTTTTGATTTGATTAGACGTTGAGGATAAACCGGTACTAAAAGCTCTTGTGTCCTTGGACGACCTCGGTATCTTACCAACACTATACTACGCTCACGATGGGTGTACTTGCCCATATGTGTGTTTAGTGTTAGTAAATATCGTGTTTTATAAATTTAAAACTTGGCTAAATAAAGTGTAAAAGGGCTTAAAATATACTTAAACCTACATATACACCTAACGCACATCAAGTTTTTGGCGCCGTTGCCGGGGACACAAGGATTTTAAGAAAGTTAGGAATCAACTGCCTAATAGCTTTTTCTTATTTTTCATTTTTTTAGGATTTTTCTTAATTTTTCAGCTTCTGCAGAACTCAGCACGGGCCGTGCCCGCTGAACACGCCCCGTGCCCAATCATTGGAACTGGCAATCCTGTTTTAAGTCAGACAGTAAGCTGAACACGGGGCCGTGCCCACTCAACACGCCCCCGTGCCCAAGATTCAGTTACTGAAAACAGAATCGTAAGATCCCGACGGTTGGTAATTTCTGACACAAACATGAGTGATACAGATACTTTTTACTTTCGGCACTCTTATGGTACTACGTGGTGTCAATTATGTGGTGGTAACCATAAGGAATTAGAATGTTATTTTCTAAATTATAAGCCCCACTATATAGACCCATCGTTTCCTTGTATCCTTAAGAGGGGCGAAAGTAAAAATAATCCCTATCTCTCCCTCGAATGCTCCCAACCGGATTTTCTAGGAGAAATGCTTCTCGATGAATTATTTCAATTAGAAGATCTAATTCTTAATTGGTTAAAAGAACTTAGGAAAGATTTCAATGATCTATCCCAAGACGATAACCAAGAAGAAGTGTTGGACTCGCATTCAAACAACTTCGTTGTTTCCGACAATACTTCTAACTCTAGTGAGGACTTGAGCGATAGTCGTCCCTGTGTCGATTATGCCGTGAAGGACTCCCCATCGACTTCGTTCGATGCATACATAGACCTGAGGGATTCGACATACACCTTCTTTAACGAGAGCCCGGGAAAGGGTTGGACTTGTCCACCTACATATAGCATAGGAATCACCCTCACCGACAACCTCTTGCGTTCTCGTCTTAATCTAGAACAATTAAGGTATCTTAGACACTTTGGGGTTGTTCCATCCAGTAAGGAACCACCCGATCCGGAAAAGTTCCTTGAGAATGGACGAATTCCTTAAGACAGCTTCTAGACACGGGGCCGTGTCCAGGTCAGCACGCCCCCGTGTCCACCCAAAGATTCCCTTCTGATTTTATCAGAATACGGACAAAAATGTGTCAGGATTCCCTCTACACACGGGGCCGTGTTGTCACACCCCTATTTTCCACGTGTCACCGATGGGCCCGGTGGGGAGCATCGTGACGTAGTTGATATCATCATAAGTCAAACAACACAATATATAAATGCACAGCGGAAGCAAAGTAGATTCATTTCAACTTTATTAAATTGTAATATTAAATATCACGAAATAGTTGAAACGGATCCACAGGTGGATCAAAATAAAAAGGAGATATTGTTCAACAGTTTTATTGACATCCAAGCTTGCGAGACTTATTGCGGACGCTAGAAGACAGCCAGCCTAGTACGAGTAGTACCTGCACTTAACCTGTTGGAAAATACGTCAGTTTACACTGGTAAATACAATTTAACTGACTCATTTTGAAAAGGTTTGAAAATTGATTTGAATGCACGTGGCACAAAACATTTTATAACTTGAGATAATTATGTGAATATAATCTTGTAAGTGAATTACATGTTACTTATGCGTTCAGTAGCCCGATCCGTAGACCGGGTTAAAGATTAATAGACACACCATATTATTTGGTTAGGCACTGACGGGTATACGCCTACACCCCGTGCTTAGGTCATGGCCATCTCGTAAGATGATGCCAAGGATATCCGGGACATGGTCATTAACCCCCCAAAGGCTTTAAGCAAACAAAACATTTCAAAACATAGCATCTCAATGATTTAACCTCTATTCGATTAAAGATTCAATGCCGGACCAAGCGGTATTTTATATACCGTACCCCAAGCCCGTATAAGGGAAAATAAGTTAAAAGTATTTACCTTTGTAAGTATAAATCACAATTAGCGAGTGCGGGTAGCTTTTACTGGTTCTCCTATTCTGGAACAAAGGTTTATAATAACCTATTAGATTTCTAACGTGTCACACCCCCAAAATCCACATGCGGAGTACCACCGCTTGGAGGCGTGACTGACCAGGATCCAGCCACTAATTACACCGAACTTTAGTAAATAGTGAGAATGATCACCAACCATAATAGTTAGTAATGCATCATAGTTTTAAGTTCACAAGTTTAACTTTCAATAACAGTTTAAGTAAGTCGCGGAAGCATAGGCAAAACAGTTTAAGCAAAGTTCATAGTTCAAGATTTTATTTAGAACCCAACACACGGGTTTAGACGACCACTACACTTCCCCAAGCCGCAAGCTCCTGAGTCACTGGGTACCTGCAAAGCATGCAGTAGGATATCAACAAAAATGTTGGCGAGTTCACGAGATGTCCAGTTTTAACTTTTTCGAAAATCGTAGGTTGTTTAGATAAAGCATTTACAATCACGCCATGGGGAGCTACCCCATATGAAAGCTACTAAACTGATGTTACCGAAACTGTTGACGAGAAGATTTTTGTGCCCCAGGTCAATGTCTATCGTCATTGACCAAGATGCAAGGTCTACTAGTTCATGCCCGATCTCCCCCGGTCACGGTGTGAGGTTGTCAAACCTAATAGCGCTATCAACTAATAACCCGTTCGCCCCCGGCGATTAATCGGTACTGTAAGCAGGGACTTTAAATGATAGAGATTCGTTTAGTTTTGCTAGTTGTGATTTATAAATAATATCCAAACGCATTTTCCCCCGGATATAGTAATTTAGAAGTTACCCACCTTGGGTTGCTCGATAGACAGTTTACTTGGTCAAGTATGCTGGTCACCACGTCCTAATATGGTTACCAGTATAGGAGGGTTGGGTACAGAGGAATCACGTATATTCTACACGTATCTAACACATAGCATACTTAACGCACAAGGTTATTGGGCCTGCTCTCATAATGGTACAGTCTAACAATAAAAATTAACACGTAGTCCAGTCCATCAGTAATCATACATGATCAGTCCATAAACTTTGGCCCAATAACGGAGACCAGTAGCCCACTCGAGACAAGGTGGTCTCGAGTCGAGACCGAGAGATCTCGAGTCGCAACCAAATGGTCTCGGGTTGTAGTGGAGTGGTCTCGAGTAGTGCAGGTACGAGTCGCAACCTTAGGGACCTCGAGTCCAGTCTCGAGTCGCAATCGGAAGATCTCGAGTCGAGACCTTGATGGTCTCGAGTCCCTGAAATCTGTTTTGAGTTACTTGGACATGGTCTCGAGTCGAGATCGAAGGTTTCGACTCCAACATTGTTGTTTCTAGAACGCCAGCCAAGACATGTACTAACCAATAGGATTTCATGTGCATGATTTTATGTACTATCCAATAGAATTTTACTAACATGTTTTCTTGTCTAAATCCTAATCAAAACAGATCAAACAAAGCATATTTCAAATATTCAACAATATTTAATACTCCTTCATAGTTCATCCAGTTCATCATTAAGGTCTTCATCATTTTGCAAACATGAATATTCAACAAATCCATCCTAGCATATACTCAAGTCAGTTTCTCCATCGACCCCTAAATCTAGCAAAAATCAATACAGAAGCGTGCTTGCCTAAGCTTTATCATCATCATTCATCCATTTTTCATATTATCTAACACACACCCTTAGTACATATCCAATATATATAAGAATGTACATATCAATATTCTAACCATTCTAACCATATAAGAATGTACGTATCAAACATGGACATGTGCACCACTAATCAAACAAACACCTTTATTATATTCAAACAATAGTCATAATGCATGTTATCATCAAACCAAGAGATGGGGTACTAACCGAAACTATTTGAGTGTGTGAGGCGATGAAGGGAGTCCCCAAGTGATGATCACGAGCTGATCCGAGGGTCTTGATGCTTTCGGTTGAGTCCAAGAGAGGAGGAAGGTGCTTGGTTTAGGGTTTGTCTAGTGAGAGAAAGTGGGGGAGAGAGAGAGAGAGAGAGAGAGGGAGAAGATGGAATGTTCTTAGGGATTTGAGCTAATGATGATGGTTGCCAAAATGGAGGAATGTTGGCTGATGTGGGGATTTTTATACCCGTCTCGAATGGGCGTACCCTAAGGGCTTCGGGTGGGCTCGAGGAGGGGTGCGGCCCAACGGTCCAACTGTTTACTCGAGACCGAGTGGTCTCGAGTCGGGTTCGCGGTCTCGGCCCACTACAAACATATATATATATATACACTACATATACACACTCACATAGAACAAGAAGATAACACGACTTTTAATTAATAACTTATATACACCTAATGTAATTACAAGATATTTGCTCGGGAAAACCTGGAGTGTCACATAACGGGTCTTTATTTAAGCCTAAGCTTAGACCGGTTAGTTTTTAAAGGAAGATGCGGTTCAAACGCACGATTAAGCGAAGACCGGATAGAATGTGATTTAGACCCGACAAGTTTGAAGACTTGTATAATATGGGTATACTAAACACATTCTGGATTTTGAGACAAAAATGATAATGTTTGACCCGTTTTGGTCAATTTATGCAAACTAGTTACATAAATCGAACCGAACGCGAAAAGAGCGTCACGGGTAAACATAAGAGTCATATGCAAGTTCCCTGAGTTAATATGCCTTAAATATGTTATAATATCAGTAAGATATCTTCTATTATGCCCCAAACGAATTTAAACTCAACTTATGCCTCATAAGGGCATTTTGGTCATTTAAAAGATTATAAAAGAGTTTAATTTGTAATCTGAGTTACAGGTCTGATTTATACAGTAAATACACTTAATTTCACATGTTATAACAGTAGGGTATGACCTATATGTGAAACTTATCATTTAAAACCAAACTATGCACCATAGGTGTATTTTGGTAATTTCACTTAGGCTAAAAAGGTCAAAACTGGAAACCTGGGTTTAAAAACTTTAACTTACTATTAATATAAAAAAAATATACTAAAAATATCAGTAGGTATCAACCTTATATGTTTAATATGGTTTTAGTACACACTATGCGTTAAAAACGTTTAAAAAGGCGATTTGGAGCCATTTCCGGGTTTTCAAGGGAAAGCTGATAATTTTATAATTCCAGAAGGCTCAAAATATTTTATTTATTAAATAAAATCAGTAGAAAAAGGTTTTGGGTCAAAAGGATTTGTAAAACTCATTTTATGGCTTAAAAGGGCAAAATCGTCAGAAACCGAATCAAACCTAGAGACCTATGTTATGCTCAGCCAAAAATTAAATAAAAATCTCCAAAAATCCCAAAATATTATATTACATTAGTGGGTAAAAAGTTTGATATCAAAAAGTGGGTTTAAATAGGCTATACGCTAATTACGCCGTTTATTTAACATAAAGCTTTCAATTTACGCTAATGAGCATAACTCTTAATCTAGACCTCAAACTGATGTCAAATTTTAGGTGCAAGTTTATAAATCAGTAACTAAGGTTTCTACTCTTTCACTTTTTCAGAAATCACGTTTTATAGTCAAAAGGGCATAATAGTCAACAATTAAGCGTTTAACGGAAACATGCATATGAATCGGATAACTAATGAGCCAAGTTGTGTGACCTCAGGGGGTTACACTAATATGAAACCTGGTTCAATTAAGGCTCTAAGGTATTTCTAAACAATGCTTAAACGGGTCAAAACTGAAAGTCAAAGCAGAGGTCAAACTATGTGACTTTCGGTTCCAAACCGAACCTAAACTGAAAATTGTCGAGTTGAACATGTTGGGACATGTTCTTACATTAATTACCAAGTTATATTAATGATCAAACAGGTTGCAAGTATCCTACATTGCTAATTATGCTTTAATTTGACAATAAACATTTTGTTGACTTTTTAAAGTAAGCTTTGACTCGACAATTATCATAGTTAAAGTGGGAATCTGAAAGTACCCTTTTTAGGGTTTATTACCCACATAATTACCTACTTATAGGTACTTTTAATCTGTGATTTGACTGAGCACATATTAATTAATCACGAAGTCAAACCTTAATTACGACGGTTTGACTTTTAGCTAATTAATTAAGCTAAAACGAATTTAGAAAGGTTAAGTATACTTACAAGAGTCCTAATTATGATTAGTGATCACTAGGAAGGTTGCTTGCAGACCAGAGAGCTCCAGAAAGTAAGTTGCAAATGAATGAGCAAAGTTGCTACAACTTCAAGTCCCTTATATACCAACTTTGATCTTCTAGGATGATGCCAAATTGGTCTAGAGATGTTATAAGATCATCCCAGGTGGACCTAGGATGCTAAAAACCACCTAGAGAGCCCCTGAATTTCGAATACCACCTAAAAGAGGCGGTGTAACCGTTTTAACAGGCAGCTGTCCTGCAAATCGCCCAGCTGCATGCCTTACGCACCGCAACATTCTGGATGTTGAGGTCCGTAAGCAGTCTTGCGCACCGCAGCGCTCTGGATGTTGAGGTCCGTAAGCAGTCGCCAGAGGACAAAACTTTGTTTTAATTCAGGCACCTTACGCACCTCAACGTTCTGGGTGTTGAGGTCCGTAAGCAGTTTTGTGCACCGCAACGTTTCGGATGTTGAGGTGCGCAAGCCTTCGCCAGGAAACAAAATTTTTTTTTTATTTAGGCTTTGACCATGCAACACTTACATCTCCGAATCTCATGCACTTTAATCAGAATTGGGACCATGTTTTTAGCCATTGCATGTCTAGGTATGTATTACACTCTTTGGCACTTTGTGGGAGATTTAAATTGACAGAAATACCAAGAATTTGCATAGTATCCATGTCTAGAGTTATAAAATAAATTCATTATTTTGAATGGCCAAATTTATAAACATAATTCAGATGTTGATAAAATATATCCTGGTTAGGGATTTATTAATAGGTCGCTCAGAGGTATAAATTAACATGTCGACGTTTTTAAATCCTACCGTACATCTTTATTTGGATCCGTATTCATAACACGTTTGCATAACATGACACGTGTCTTTATTTTACTGGACATGAATTTTCGAGGTGTTACATCCTCACCCCCTTAAAAGAAATCTCGACCTCGAGATTTAGTGGAACAAATGAGGGTATTTTTCCTTCATGGTAGACTCCACCTCCCAAGTATATTCGAGATCTCTGCGGGCATCCCATTTGACCTTTACAATAGGCACATGCTTCCTTCGAAGCTTCTTTACCTGTCGATCTTCAATCGACAACGGTTTTTCCACAAATTTCAAGCTCTCATCTATATGCACATCCGTGTGTGGTATGACTAGCGAGTCATCGGCTAGACATTTCTTCAGATTGCAGATGTGAAAAACGTTGTGAATACCACTGAGCTCTTCAGGCAAGTTCAACTTATAAGCAACTGACCCAACATATTCGATAACCTCGAATGGTCCTATATACCTTGGGCTTAACTTACCTTTCTTACCAAATCGCATCACCCCTTTCCAGGGTGATACCTTAAGCAAAACTTTATCACCAACCTCAAATTTTAGAGATTCACGCTTTGGATCAGCGTAGCTTTTCTACCTATCCCTGGCAGCTTTCAAGCGATCGCGAATCTGGACAATCTTGTCAGTCGTTTCAAAGACCAAATCAGGTCCTGATAATTGAACTTCTCCTACTTCCGCCCAACAAATAGGTGTTCTGCATTTTCTACCATATAATGCCTCAAAAGGCGCAGCCTTTATGCTGGTGTGATAGCTATTGTTATAGGAGAACTCGATCAATGGCAGGTGCTTATCCCAACTGCCACCTAAATCAATCACACATGCACGAAGCATGTCTTCCAATGTTTGGATGGTACGCTCACTCTGTCCGTCCGTCTGTGGATGGTAAGCCGTACTAAAATTTAAGCGCGTGCCCAAAGACTGTTGGAAACTTTTCCAAAAATGAGAAGTATATCTCGTATCTCTATCAGAGATAATTGACACTGGCACGCCATGCAGAGCTACAATTTTATCTACGTACAATTGAGCTAACATGTCAGAGCTATAAGTTTCCTTAATGGGTAGGAAATGTGCTGACTTCGTCAGTCTATCCACTATGACCCATATTGTATCATTTCCTTTCCTCATCTTTGGCAACTTGGTGATGAAATCCATTGTCACCATCTCCCACTTCCATGTGGGAAGTTCAGGCTGTTGTAGCAGACCTGACGGCTTTTGATGCTCAGCTTTAACTTGCGCACACGTCAAACATTTAGCTACATAAGCAGCTACAGACTTTTTCAAGCCTATCCACCAGTAATTTGCCTTCAGATCCTGGTACATCTTATCAGCTCCAGGATGAACGGAATATTTGGAACTGTGGGCTTCCTGGAGGATAACATCCCGAAGTCCTCCATAAACTGGAACCCATATTCGTCCATTCAATCTTAGCATTCCGTCCTTGTCATAGGATAACTGCTCCTTAGTTACTCCTAGCTTTTCTTCAGGATAGTTGGCTTCCAACACAGCTTCCTTCTGTGCAGCTAACACCCTTTCGTTCAAACTATTCCTTATTTCAATGCGCTTGGCATTGATTCTTATCGGCTTCACTCTTTCTTTTCTGCTTAAGGCATCAGCAACTACATTTGCCTTTCCTGGATGGTATCTTATCTCACAGTCATAATCATTTAAAGTTTCCATCCATCGTCTTTGTCTCATGTTCAAGTCCTTCAGATTGAACAAGTGTTGAAGGCTCTTGTGATCTGAATATATCACACACTTAGTCCCATACAAGTAGTGCCTCCAAAGTTTTAATGCAAATACAACGGCACCTAACTCCAAATCATGGGTGGTGTAATTCTTCTCGTGTACCTTTAGCTGTCGTGAAGCGTAGGCAATAACCTTGCCCTTCTGCATGAGCACACAGCCCATACCAGTGTGTGATGCATCACAATACACTACGAATTCTTCAATTCCATCCGGTAATGTTAACACTGGTGCATTGCTCAACTTTTTCTTAAGAATGTCAAAGGATTCCTGCTGCTTAGGGCCCCAATCAAACTTAACCTTCTTACGTGTCAACGAAGTTAGGGGCGCAACAATCCTTGAGAAGTTTTCGATAAATCGCCTATAGTATCCTGCTAAACCCAGAAAACTGCGAATCTCAGTAGGCGTTTTTGGCTCTTGCCAATTCATAACTGCTTCTACCTTAGCGGGATCTACTTGGATACCACCCTCACTAACCACATGCCCAAGGAATTGGACTTCTCGAAGCCAAAATTCGCACTTCGAAAATTTGGCGTAGAGTTTCTCATGATGTAGAAGTTTAAGAATACAACGAAGGTGTTTCTCGTGGTCAGCTTGGCTCTTCGAATAGATAAGGATGTCGTCAATAAAGACGATGACGAATTTGTCCAAGTAAGGCTTGCAGACGCGATTCATGAGGTCCATGAATGCGGCCGGTGCATTAGTGAGCCCAAAAGGCATCACTAGGAACTCGTAATGTCCATAACGAGTCCTAAATGCAGTCTTGTGCACATCTTCATCTTTAACCTTCAACTGATGATAGCCTGACCTCAAATCGATCTTAGAGAAGTAGCTTGCCCCTTGTAATTGATCGAACAGATCGTCGATCCTGGGCAAAGGATACCTATTCTTGATAGTGGCCTTATTAAGCTCACGGTAATCGATGCACAGACGCATCGATCCATCCTTCTTCTTAACAAACAAAATTGGCGCTCCCCAAGGAGACGAACTAGGTCTAATAAAACCTTTGGCTAGCAGATCATCTAACTGCATCCTTAACTCCTTCATTTCTGTTGGTGCCAACTTATAAGGTTCTCTAGCAACAGGTGCTGCTCCAGGAATGATGTCAATTCGGAATTCTACTTGTCTATCTGGTGGTAAACCAGGTAGTTCTTCAGGAAAAACTTCAGGATATTCCGAAATGACAGGGATGTCTTCAATCTTAGGTTTCTGCTCATCAATAGTAACCTGTGCCATATAAATTACACAACCCTTCTTCAAGCATCTAGATGCCTTGAGCATGGACACTTGCTCAGGCAATCCATGCTGGGTATCCCCCTGAATGGTAAGTGACTCACCAGACGGAGTTTTGACTACCACTTGCTTTCTGTTGCACATAATCTGGGCTTGGTTATGCGATAACCAATCCATACCTATAACTATATTAAAACCGGCTAGCTTAAAGGGAAGTAAGGATAAAGGAAAAGAGTGATTCCTAATGGATATAACACATCCATCTAACACAGTTGAGGCGGTTTCTATGGTTCCATCAGCTAATTCCACCTCATATTTCACACTTAAGGCTTTAACAGGCAATTTCAACAACTCACAAAACTTATTATCCACAAAAGACTTATCTGCTCCAGAATCAAACAATACTCTAGCATAAACATCATTTATGAGAAAAGTACCTGTGATCACGTTGTCGTCTTAAACCGCTTCCTTAGCATCCATCTTGAAGACCCTGGCATTGGTCTTTTTCCCATCCTCGGTTTTCTTGGTGATCTTTGGGCAATTGGACTTAATGTGCCCCTTTTCATTGCAACCGTAACATGTTGCATCTTTCAACTTTTTGCACTCCAGAGTCTTATGTTCTGAAGATTTGCAAATCCCACAGGGCCTCGGCTGAAGCTGGGATTTCGACTCAAGTCGGCACCTCCCAAAATGGTGCTTCTTGCAAATCTTACATTTGGGCTTATCCCCAGGATGTTGCCCATCTTTCTTAGGCCCCGACCCTTTCTTGTGGTCATTATTTCCTCGGTGCTTCTTATCCGATCTTCGTGAGGTGTCGTCCTCACGCTTCCTCTTACCTTCTTCCGAATTCCTGAGTGATCTCAACCTGACTACGTCCAAGGTAAGAGATAGAGATAGATCAGCTGCTGATCTGAAGGTAGCAGGCCTTAATGCCTTAACACTAGCTTTAATTTCTGGGGCTAAACCCCCGATGAAGCGAGCAATCCTTTTTGGTTCCGGGTTACCAAGTATGGAACCAGCCTAGATAGGGTATTGAAACTGGTGAGGTAAGCCTGACAATCTAAATTCTTCATCACCAATGATAGGAAATCTGATTCGATTCTCTCGACTTCGTGCTGTGGGCAATAATTCTCTTTAATAAGAGCAACGAACTGATCCCAAGACAAGTTGTAGAGTGGGACCTTTCCAGCAGCTTGGATGAGAGACTTCCACCATGCCAGTGCTTCTCCCTTGAACGATTGTGATACATATTTCACTACGTCCTTTTCAGCACATCCGCTGATGTCAACTACCGTGTCCATTTCATCTAACCAGGTCATACAATCTACTACCCCCTTCTCCCCAGTGAAGTCCCGGGGTTTGCAAGAAACAAAATACTTGTAGGTACATGACTTGGTATGAGGTTTAGCATCAAACTCTATCCTTTTTAAGGGAACACTGTTTTGATTTGATGAGTGTCGATCATCATCCTTCTTGGGTTCATCCTTTTTAGAAGGTGGTTTGCTATGAGCCTCAGAGTGAACCTTTGGCTTGGAATGTGGTGCGGATCGGGTCCTACTTCGGGTCCCGCTTGCTTCACTAAACTGCCTATTTATTGCTCTGGTAACAGCATTTTCTACTAATGCTTGTAGCTCCGCACCAGTTACCAATAATTTAGCATTTTCAGGGTTTTCCGCCGAATGACTGTTTATTTCTTCTGACTTGGCCATGTAGTTGTAATTGCTACATAAAGACAATAAGGGCAATGTTTATTTATAAGCCTAAACAGTACTACTGTTCTAGACGATCTATTAACCATGGTTTTAATAACCATTTTAGTTAATTTGTTAATTATTCAGAATCTTTATCATAATCCAGAATCATAAAATAATAATAACACAATAGGTCCAGTCATGTAGGCAATTTATTTCATAAGCCTAGATTTTATGGAATCGAGGCATTAAGGTTTGAATCAAAGTTCATCACCTTTTCTTGAGAGGGAGTTGTAGGCTACTACTGTCTTTTGTCTTATATGACATTAATTGTTGCCCGTAGGCATTACATCACAACTGGATGTTTAAATAATAATAAGGAATTGGAATAATTAATAAAAGGGTGACATGTGTGATTTTGCGGTTCACATTAGCCAAGAATGTTAACATGTTTGCAGATGTTAACAGAGATTTGAATCTTTTTAAAACAGGTTTTACCATATTGGCTAAATTTTATGATAACATAAAAGCTAGGTTTTACCTTTTAAGATCCTTATTATTATCAAAATGGTAAATCTATAAATTAAATGTTATTTTTCATTTATTCATATATTATATTCATGCACATAATCTAAAATGAAAAATTGAACTAACCATTCCAATAAAAAATTAAACAAGTACAAACTGCCCTAAACGGGACTTTTACACAATTAACATGCCCACGCAGGGGCCAAACAGAAAAACATGCCCACGCAGGGGCAGAACAGAAAGGAAAATATGCCCACGCAGGGGCAGAGTACAGAAATAAATGTCCTCGCAGGGACATGATTACCACACTAAAATAAACAAACAAACAAAGGATTTAGTGATCCTTCTTGCTTTTTCCTTTGATCAAATCCACCATTTTCTTGAACATCCCTCGGTTATGCCTACGTTCTTCCTGCAATTCATGCCGCACCTCTTGTCGCACTTCATTTATCCCTTGAAGGATTTCTTGAAATTGTGGCGGTGACATCACTGGCGCCTGTGTGGGTTGCTGATAATGCGTAGGTTGAGGAGGCGGTTGTTGATACCCATATGGTGGGTATCCATAGGTCGAGTGTCCCGTAGCCCAGGGACCTCCATAGGGACCTTCCGGATGGAGAGCGTTGGAGTTCGCAGCTACCCAGTAGGGATTCTCTGCAAAGTTGTAATTTGTGTGGATCGGCTGCTCGAAGGGGTTGTATGCTGCCGCACCAGTGTAAGTAGGAATTGGGTCTCCAAAACCCAGTGGTGGTGGTGGCGCGACTGGTGCAGAGTTCACCTCTGAGACGGGGTGTGAAGATTCTCCCATCTCTGGTTCTTCGTGGACTGGCGAGTATCGGCTGCCACTTGAAAGTGGAGGGGTGCTGATGCGCACTCCCCCTCGCGCGGATATTTGCACGGTCGTTCTCCTTCGCCTCGGGGGCGAGGGAGGCTGAAGCTGAGGTGGCGGTGGCGGTGGAGTGACCGCGACAAGTCAGGAATCCTCGGAAGGATTCTGCTGCTGCTGTGGCTGCAGGGGAGAGTTGTGCTGCGGTTGGTGCATGGGGGGAGCTGTGGTGACTGGGAGTAAACGCCCAATCACATAGTCTGAATCACTCTTCATAACTGTCGGGACCATTGTAAGGTGATCCCACAAAGGGTGACCCATCTGAAATTTCAATGGGGTGGTTAGGAGTTCCGGATGGTGGCATTGAAGGATCGGTGTCTTCATCTATATCCATCGCGTTGCCACCGGAAAAATGATCTTCAGGTCCAAGTGGGTTGAAACCCACTGGTGCTCCAAGGTAGTCGGCAGGGTTAAATTGGCCTTGGAAAACAGGCGACAGGTGGTCGAAAGGTGAGTTATGTCCTTGAAGAGGAATGTAGGACTGGTGGGAGTTGTGGGGCTCATTTTCGGAATGAGGCCCGAAAGAGTGTGGAATAGAAGGGGAGGTACTCAGTGAAACTGAGCGCCTAGCTGGTTCAACAAAAGTCTTCCAGAGATCTTGAGGACTTGGGTTGTGGGGATCTGAAGGTGTTCGCCGGTGCGAAGGTCCGGCTTCATGGTCATTTGGGGCGACAAGTGGCCCTTTTCCTCTGCCTCTTCCCCTCATCCTTTGCGGCATTTTGTCAACCTGTAAAAAACAAACAAGTGATACAACCAGAAATATATATATGACAAAGTTAGAAATAAAACAAATTTGGATAATTCCTAAGTTCTTTGTCTAGACTCGAGAATCGAGGAATGTGCAATTGTGTAACTGAGATTAAACACAACAGGCTAGTGTTTAATTCACTCAGAGTTGGCTCTGATACCAACCTGTCACACCCCTATTTTCCACGTGTCACCGGTGGGCCCGGTGGGGAGTATCGTGACGTAGTTGATATCATCATAAGTCAAACAACACAATATATAAATGCACCGCGGAAGCAAAGATAGATTCATTCAACTTTATTAAATTGTAATATTAAATATCACGAAATAGTTGAAACGGATCCACAGGCGGATCAAAATAAAAAGGAGATATTGTTCAACAGTTTTATTGACATCCAAGCTTGCGAGACTTATTGCGGACGCTAGAAGACAGCCAGCCTAGTACGAGTAGTACCTGCACTTAACCTTTTGGAAAATACGTCAGTTTACACTGGTAAATACAATTTAACTGACTCATTTTGAAAAGGTTTGAAAATTGATTTGAATGCACGTGGCACAAAACATTTTATAACTTGGGATAATTATGTGAATATAATCTTGTAAGTGAATTACATGTTACTTATGCGTTCAGTAGCCCGATCCGTAGACCGGGTTAAAGATTAATAGACACACCACATTATTTGGTTAGGCACTGATGGGTATACGCCTACACCCCGTGCTTAGGTCGTGGCCATCTCGTAAGATGATGCCAAGGATATCTGGGACATGGTCATTAACCCCCCAAAGGCTTTAAGCAAACAAAACATTTCAAAACGTAGCATCTCAATGATTTAACCTCTATTCGATTAAAGATTCAATGCCGGACCAAGCGGTATTTTATATACCGTACCCCAAGCCCGTATAAGTGAAAATAAGTTAAAAGTATTTACCTTTGTAAGTATAAATCACAATTAGCGAGTGCAGGTAGCTTTTACTGGTTCTCCTATTCTGGAACAAAGGTTTATAATAACCTATTAGATTTCTAACGGGTCTTTATTTAAGCCTAAGCTTAGACCGGTTAGTTTTTAAAGGAAGATGCGGTTCAAACGCACGATTAAGCGAAGACCGGATAGAATGTGATTTAGACCCGAAAAGTTTGAAGACTTGTATAATATGGGTATACTAAACACATTCTGGATTTTGAGACAAAAATGATAATGTTTGACCCGTTTTGGTCAATTTATGCAAACTAGTTACATAAACCGAACCGAACGTGAAAAGAGCGTCACGGGTAACCATAAGAGTCATATGCAAGTTCCCTGAGTTAATATGCCTTAAATATGTTATAATATCAGTAAGATATCTTCTATTATGCCCCAAACGAATTTAAACTCAACTTATGCCTCATAAGGGCATTTTGGTCATTTAAAAGATTATAAAAGAGTTTAATTTGTAATCTGAGTTACAGGTCTGATTTATACAGTAAATACACTTAATTTAACATGTTATAACAGTAGGGTATGACCTATATGTGAAACTTATCATTTAAAACCAAACTATGCACCATAGGGGTATTTTGGTAATTTCACTTAGGCTAAAAAGGTCAAAACTGGAAACCTGGGTTTAAAAACTTTAACTTACTATTAATATAAAAAAAATATACTAAAAATATCAGTAGGTATCAACCTTATATGTTTAATATGGTTTTAGTACACACTATGCGTTAAAAACGTTTAAAAAGGCGATTTTGAGCCATTTCCGGGTTTTCAAGGGAAAGCTGATAATTTTATAATTCCAGAAGGCTCAAAATATTTTATTTATTAAATAAAATCAGTAGAAAAAGGTTTGGGGTCAAAAGGATTTGTAAAACTCATTTTATGGCTTAAAAGGGCAAAATCGTCAGAAACCGAATCAAACCTAGAGACCTATGTTATGCTCAGCCAAAAATTAAATAAAAATCTCTAAAAATCCCAAAATATTATATTACATAAGTGGGTAAAAAGTTTGATATCAAAAAGTGGGTTTAAATAGGCTATACGCTAATTAGGCCGTTTATTTAACATAAAGCTTTCAATTTACGCTAATGAGCATAACTCTTAATCTAGACCTCAAACTGATGTCAAATTTTAGGTGCAAGTTTATAAATCAGTAACTAAGGTTTCTACTCTTTCACTTTTTCAGAAATCACGTTTTATAGTCAAAAGGGCATAATAGTCAACAATTAAGCGTTTAACGGAAACATGCATATGAATCGGATAACTAATGAGCCAAGTTGTGTGACCTCAGGGGGTTACACTAATATGAAACCTGGTTCAATTAAGGCTCTAAAGCATTTCTAAACAATGCTTAAACGGGTCAGAACTGAAAGTCAAAGCAGAGGTCAAACTATGTGACTTTCGGTTCCAAACCGAACCTAAACTGAAAATTGTCGAGTTGAACATGTTGGGACATGTTCTTACATTAATTACCAAGTTATATTAATGATCAAACAGGTTGCAAGTATCCTACATTGCTAATTATGCTTTAATTTGAAAATAAACATTCTGTTGACTTTTTAAAGTAAGCTTTGACTCGACAATTATCATAGTTAAAGTGGGAATCTGAAAGTACCCTTTTTAGGGTTTATTACCCACATAATTACCTACTTATAGGTACTTTTAATTCGTGATTTGACTGAGCACATATTAATTAATCACGAAGTCAAACCTTAATTACGACGGTTTGACTTTTAGCTAATTAATTAAGCTAAAACGAATTTAGAAAGGTTAAGTATACTTACAAGAGTCCTAATTATGATTAGTGATCACTGGGAAGGTTGCTTGCAGACCAGAGAGCTCCAGAAAGTAAGTTACAAATGAATGAGCAAAGTTGCTACAACTTCAAGTCCCTTATATACCAACTTTGATCTTCTAGGATGATGCCAAATTGGTCTAGAGATGTTATAAGATCATCCCAGGTGGACCTAGGATGCTAAAAACCACCTAGAGAGCCCCTGAATTTCGAATACCACCTAAAAGAGGCGGTGTAACCATTTTAACAGGCAGCTGTCCTGCAAATCGCCCAGCTGCATGCCTTACGCACCGCAACATTCTGGATGTTGAGGTCCGTAAGCAGTCTTGCGCACCGTAGCGCTCTGGATGTTGAGGTCCGTAAGCAGTCACCAGAGGACAAAACTTTGTTTTAATTCAGGCACCTTACGCACCTCAACGTTCTGGGTGTTGAGGTCCGTAAGCAGTCTTGCGCACCGCAACGTTCCGGATGTTGAGGTGCGCAAGCCTTCGCCAGGGAACAAAAAATTGTTTTTATTTAGGCTTTGACCATGCAACACTTACATCTCCGAATCTCATGCACTTTAATCAGAATGGGGACCATGTTTTCAGCCATTGCATGTCTAGGTATGTATTACACTCTTTGGCACTTTGTGGGAGATTTAAATTGACGGAAATACCAAGAATTTGCATAGTATCCATGTCTAGAGTTATAAAATAAATTCATTATTTTGAATGGCCAGATTTATAAACATAATTCAGATGTTGATAAAATATATCCTGGTTAGGGATTTATTAATAGGTCGCTCAGAGGTACAAATTAACATGTCGACGTTTTTAAATCCTACCGTACATCTTTATTTGGATCCGTATTCATAACACGTTTGCATAACATGACACGTGTCTTTATTTTACTGGACATGAATTTTCGAGGTGTTACACGTGTCCAGCCAACACGGGGCCGTGTGCAACGTACTGTCGTTTTCTATAAATGCAGCCAAGAATCCTGCACATTTGAACCATTCCAGGGACAGAGATTTGGGGAATATTCTCACATACCATCCTAGGTATTTTCTAAAAGAAGTTTCTCAATTACCTTCTTGTCCTTTCCTCTTTTATCCACTATCATCTTCTTCAATTTTTCTTTCCTTATACTTCCATTAAAGCTTGAAACTTGCATAATTTCAAGCTTTGATGAGATGTTTGTTAGATTTTTGTACTTGGAATCTTGTTCTACAACAATGTTTTAAGTTGTTTCTGTTCAAAAATGTTTCAAAAATCATGAAAACAATTTAAAACTCCAAGATTCCTCGTTCCTAAATCATGCAGATGTCTGAACACGGGGTCGTGTTCATTGAACACGGGGTCGTGTTCATTGAACACGGGGTCGTGTTCATTGAACACGGGGTCGTGTTCATTGAACACGGGGCCGTGTCCGAGGTACTGGTCCCATAGACTTGAACTCTTTTCGGTTTTTTTTCTCAGAATGGCAACCAGAACAAGCGGAAACTCTTCGTCGCATTCCAGAAACAACCGGCAGGGGAGAAGATCATCAACGGTTGAAGATTCTCTTGTAAACTATGTTTATGCCTTTAGAGAGGCCCTTGATGAAGTAACAAGTGTGGAAGAGGCATTGGTTGACCGTATTAATCATTTGACGGTGGGACTAGAAGGATGTCTTCGAGAGGTCAACCTTTTGCACCAAAGATTGAACATTCTCGCTTCTCCTCCTTTGGTACCAATCATTACCCAAAGGGCATGGAATGTGGTGTCACGACCCCCGACCCACCCTGGACGGAATCGGGAGTCGCGAACAGCCCAGTGGTACCGGTGATTAAAAAAAATATTGCAGCGGAAATTTCATCAGAACCGTGAGTTAGGAAAAATATCAAAGTTTAGAAAACACCGGATTTTATTGATTAAATAGATGGGATAAACCCAGGTTTTACAATGGTAGCTTTAATAAAGATAAATTTAATTACATAAAACAATATTTCTTAATTTGATTTAATTAATAAATAAGCCACTTCTTGATGCCTTTCAGTGCCGTATCCGTCTCTTACTCCAATCTACTGTAATTACCTGAAACGCGTTTTAAAAAGGTTTTGTCAGCGGGAAATACTGAGTGAATCATTCTATTTACATAAAATGATGCATAGTTATTAATTACAGCATAAGAGCGATTACAATGGCTTCTATCTTATTTTTATCTGGCGCTGTGTCACAATGGTGACGTGTCACAATGGTGACAATGGTCATACCACTATTAGGTCAATGAACCTCAATTGTGATGATTATCCCCAGTAGGTCAATGAACCTAACTGGGAGAAAATTAGTAATGTGCACAATACCCTACTAGCCAGTGATTCAAGATATCCACGACTTAGTCCCTGTAATTATAACTTTTGAAAATAATTTGAGGTATTGTAAAATAGTTGATAAAAAGAGAATGACTCACATTATAACATGCAGATTCATACGGCAAAGTTTAGTCTATAGATAAGTCTTGATATATTGCAGATTTATACAAGCAGAGCTTAGTCTATTGATCTAGCCTTGTAACCTAGTGCACACGAACTAGGTAGGTAACTTAATACAGCATTTACGATAACTCACGAGATTAAAACCCTCACAACGAATGACAAAGTGCAATCACTTAAACATCCATCGGATTCACAATGAATGACAAAGTATTCCCCGTGTTCGGGTGATACTCAAACATCCTGTCGGAATCACGACAAATGACAAAGGATAGTACTAAAACATCCATCGGATAGTTTCCATCGATCGGACATTTAATCGTAGCAGCGATCGAGTTAATACCCTGTATCGCAGCAGCACCCCGCTATACTAATTAGTGATTTCGTGTGTGTTTTTAGAGTATTTGGACGATATCTCTGCGTACAATTTGAATTTTATCGTCGTTCAATTGCCAGAATTCAAGTGCCAATGCCTGCTATTTATACACGATTTTTGACATGCTTACGGACCGTAAGACTCCTCCCTTACGGTCCGTAAGGGTTGCATTTTCACTATAGGGTAGCCACGTGTGGGAGTAGGCTTGCTAAGTCAAAATTTTCGTAAAATTCAATTTAGACAGCAATTTGTGAGGATAATCGTCGAGTATGGAATACCCCCCCTGAGTTTTAGGGGCCCTGATCCTGATTCTGATTATTCTGAAATTTGTAGGGTTTGTGCAGAATCACTTGGGTGTCTCAATTAGGGTTTCCTATTGGACAAATTAATTTAATAAATATGACTTTTGATGAGGGTTGTTACATTCTCCCCACCTTAATAAAAATCTCGTCCTCGAGATTTACTGGAATAAGTAGGAATACTTTTTCTTCATCTCAGATTCCAGCTCCCAAGTGTATTTGGGTTATGATATTTCTTTTAGACTTATGTCACATTTTAATTAATAAAAATAATATTAGGGTAGATGACACAGAATTTAAATATCGAATTTTGTGAACACAAGTTATACAATAGGTAGGATTCAATGGTTCAATTGAATTAGTTCAAGAAATCGATGACAATTGAATGAGATGAAATGATATAATTTCCAAAATGACTAGGTTCAAGCCAAAAGATATATGATCAATAGATTTTTAAAATGAATGTGAAGGATTTTTTTAATCAATAAAATTCTTTGTCAAAAGAAAGCTTACTCTAATTGGCAACTGAAGAAGACTTAGAATTGACAGGTTCTAAATGAAATAAATGCATGAAAAATGATTTGTCAAATATTAAATTATGATATGAGAAAATCAATGTGCTGATATGAGTAAATTGCAAAAATACACTAAAAGACAATAAAGTTAGTGTATCACTGTTTAAAATTCCAAGTTGTTTTAATTGTGAAACAATGTGATAGTACCCTATTAGTGACCATATTTTTCATACTATGTCCTAGAGATATAATAAGAACAAGTTGTTTTGGTATGACCAATTTATATTATATTTGTAAAGCAAATGTAATATATATTATTTGTATACTTATCTGAATCGTATCTTATATATCAAATATAAATACTACATATTATTTATTATGCATTTTTATTATATGTAAATGGTCACCATTTTTAGTATTTTACTATACTATGTAAATTAACTTATATTTACTATGTAATATATATTACAAAATACTGCAATGAAGTTATTACATTACAAAATATTTTTTTATTTGTTATTTTGTAAAAGAAATCACTATTATTTATAACGTTACATGAAAATTGTAAATAAAGGTGTAAAAATATTTATTGTACAAAAGTATTTGTAACATATTTTATAAATATATAACACTTAATGGATCAATTCTATATGGTTACTTATTTTCATTTTGAAATCATATAACGTTGTAAATGTATTTACAAATGTTGTAAATAAGTGAAAACGGAGACTATTCTTATATATATATATTACAATGTTCCCCTAACTCAACGTAGTTGATGACTACTATATTATTTTTATGTTGTTATTTTCTTGCCAGAGCGTTATGGTACATAGTTACCACAAAACATGTGATACACAATTATTTATATAATTTTATTCGTCCCTCAAATTCTTGTATTGTTTTATGAAAATATGTTTTCTCCTTATAGTACAAAGTAAAATATTTTTATATATAATTAAAATTTTCTAAATAAGTATGATGACTTAATTTATATATATTAACTAGTCATTATCATGGTGGATATTGGTTAGTGCTGCCTTATTTAAGCATAGGTGGTCAGTCCATGCCTAACTAAGGCTTGGCTATTCAATACCTGCCCCTGATAATAACCCTAGTATTTTAAAATAATACTAACACTATTTAATATTTTATTACTAATAATAAAATTAATATTAGTAATAAATAACTAAACATACACTTAAATGAGAGTATAATTCAAACATAATTTTTTTTTATAGATATATATAACAATATAAATTCTTCACCTCAATGGTTTAATAAGAATATAGTAATACTATTTTGTAAATTAGGTAATCACTTATGTAAGTTTTCATATATAATAAATTTTATATAATGTTTTTCGATTGAAGATTGTTAAAGCAATAATTATCATGAAAGGCTCGATTGATGTTGTAAGAATCATTAAGAGATATACTGAAATATGACAAGAATTTGTGTATCATTATCTTAGCACATGATTTGTGTTAAATAATTAAATCCGTATATGATATATATAAACGAGATTAGTGCAAGCTGTAAATTTTGTGAAAACGTCAGTACAAGGTGATCGTGATCAAAGAAATGATTCAATGAAGTCGAAGATTTAAACAAGCCTATTATGGTTCAAAACAAATGAAGTGCTTGTTGGGACTATTTTGAATATGATAGCTTCCATCCATCATATGGGATCTTGAAATGAATATGTAATGTGAGCAAGTCAAATAATTTAAACTTGATTTAGACAAAACAAGTTTTAATAAGAAAATTCGGACATGGTCACAATAGAAACTATGTATGCCAAAGAAAATTAAGTTTTTCAAGAAATTTATTGACTCGATATCAAGGAATTATTGTTTTGCAATAATGCAGTTCACAGTACAAAAAGCGGAATGATCTTTGAGTTTTGATAAAATAACAAATCGAAATGAAGCCCTCCAGTGGTCTTTATAAAACAAGTGAATCACATGTGTAATGAATAGTGCATGTGTGGATTTACCAAGAAAACAAATCAAAATTCGCTATTATGATAGAAATCCTTGGTATGATGACTATTAGAGGAAATAGAAACATGAAAGTCAATTCTTTATATGCAGAAATCAGAATTTTAATGAAAGAAATATAAGAACTTTTATCTGGAATTTCATGTGATAACCGTTGTTAAGTGAAATCACCAGGGAATGTCGAATAAAAATAAAATAGGGAATTTGCAAAGGTATGTGACTCTTTTTTTTTTGCAGTGATAATAATTATGACTCTAATTAGACTGTGCACCGATGATTGTGAAATCTTATTACAACGTACCTCAGCGATATTCATTTTGTAGGATCATGTGGCAAAGTGCTTCTTTTTGATTAATAGTTCTTCTACTGACGGAATTAACATTGGTGTCATTGTGCCCAATTTATATTTTCCAAAGGTCTTGTCTTGAAAGTTGTGTGTGATATATTTCAACTTCTGTGGACTTATAATTAAATTTTTATGTGTTTTCTTGTACATTAACTTTACATGCTTCTTACTTGCGTTAATAGTTTATGATAATGCTTTAGAAATTCTTTATATTTTTAATAGTGTCCCAATTTAAAGGGTTCTTATTGTACGAGTTACGAGGTAGATAATCAAACGAAATAATATTTGATATCGGAAAAGAGATTCCTAATAAAGAAATCTAGACACATATGCTTGTGCTTTATTTCTATTTGGCTTTTGGAATTCCTTATAGATATACATATCTATATAATCATATATTTCACATGCTGAAATAAACATACCATCTATCAGGTCAATGTATTTAACAGATATATATTTCCAAAAACCAGTTAGATATCTGGTCATAATACTATTTAGGGAAATCTTGTCACTCGTTTGACATATTATATACCCCGTCTTATCCGATTCGCGCCGGAGCGGTAACCTTAGTATATCCGGACAAACTGGAGAGTCTGCTACACCATACCCAGTCTTGTCGGAGAAAATTTTCTATTTCCCATAAATAGTATCTTTTCAGGATTTTTAAAAGTGCCTCTTTCATTAGGGCTTTTATTCAGAATTAAGGAAATTTGTATTCCCGTAACATATCTTATTCTGGACCAAATAATATCAGATAAGCAATAATTACTATTAATTCTTTGCTTATTTATCATATCTTGCAATATTCTAATTACCATTCTTATGGTATATCAAAACCCATCATACTTTATTTACACAAGTACTTAGCTTATCTCGAAGCTGATACTAAGGCATCTTTTCTTAAGTTCAAGTCTAAATGCTATCATGTGTGCTACCAGTTAATAGCAATCTCCTAACTCTTTTATATAAACTTAGGTATTATTATTACAACACCTAAAGGCTTAAAGCAGTGGCTTTGATACCACCTTCTGTCACGACCCCCGACCCACCCTGGACGGAATCGGGAGTCGCGAACAGCCCAGTGGTACCGGTGATTAAAAAAATATTGCAGCGGAAATTTCATCAGGACCGTGAGTTAGGAAAAATATCAGAGTTTAGAAAACACCGGATTTTATTGATTAAATAGATGGGATAAACCCAGGTTTTACAATGGTAGCTTTAATAAATATAAATTTAATTACATAAAACAATATTTCTTAATTTGATTTAATTAATAAATAAGCCACTTCTTGATGCCTTTCAGTGCCGTATCCATCTCTTACTCCAATCTACTGTAATTACCTGAAACGCGTTTTAAAAAGGTTTTGTCAGCGGGAAATACTGAGTGAATCATTCTATTTACATAAAATGATGCATAGTTATTAATTACAGCATAAGAGCGATTACAATGGCTTCTATCTTATTTTTATCTGGCGCTGTGTCACAATGGTGACGATGGTCATACCACTATTAGGTCAATGAACCTCAATTGTGATGATTATCCCTAGTAGGTCAATGAACCTAACTGGGAGAAAATTAGTAATGTGCACAATACCCTACTAGCCAGTGATTCAAGATATCCACAACTTAGTCCCTGTAATTATAACTTTTAAAAATAATTTGAGGTATTGTAAAATAGTTGATAAAAAGAGAATGACTCACATTATAACATGCAGATTCATACGGCAAAGTTTAGTCTATAGATAAGTCTTGATATATTGCAGATTTATACAAGCAGAGCTTAGTCTATTGATCTAGCCTTGTAACCTAGTGCACACGAACTAGGTAGGTAACTTAATACAGCATTTACGATAACTCACGAGATTAAAACCCTCACAACGAATGACAAAGTGCAATCACTTAAACATCCATCGGATTCACAATGAATGACAAAGTATTCCCCGTGTTCGGGTGATACTCAAACATCCTGTCGGAATCACGACAAATGACAAAGGATAGTACTAAAACATCCATCGGATAGTTTCCATCGATCGGACATTGAATCGTAGCAGCGATCGAGTTAATACCCTGTATCGCAGCAGCACCCCGCTATACTAATTAGTGATTTCGTGTGTGTTTTTAGAGTATTTGGACGATATCTCTGCGTACAATTTGAATTTTATCGTCATTCAATCGCCAGAATTCAAGTGCCAATGCCTGCTATTTATACACGATTTTTGACATGCTTACGGACCATAAGACTCCTCCCTTACGGTCCGTAAGGGTTGCATTTTCACTATAGGGTAGCCATGTGTGGGAGTAGGCTTGCTGAGTCAAAATTTTCGTAAAATTCAATTTAGACAGCAACTTGTGAGGATAATCGTCGAGTAGGGAATACCCCTCCTGAGTTTTAGGGGCCCTGATCCCGATTCTGATTATTCTGAAATTTGTAGGGTTTGTGCAGAATCACTTGGGTGTCTCAATTAGGGTTTCCTATTGGACAAATTAATTTAATAAATATGACTTTTGATGAGGGTTGCTACATGTGGTTCCTGAAATCATCATACCGGCCGAGTGGTACGCCATGCATCCGGAGCCCCCTCGAGACATACTACAAGGGGTTCCGATTGGTGTCACTCCCCCTCCACAAGATGTTGTGGAACATGAAGCTGCCTCCCTTCTTCCAAGGGAGATAGAAGAATGGCTCTAGCAACATCTAAGGGACACCGCTCGGCTTGGAGTTCTACAAGGCTTTTAGACCGGAAATCTATTTCCGGAATTTTGATTCTTATTGTAGAAGTAGAGCTCCTTAGGAAGATTTTACGGATCATTTGACCTATCTAGTATTAGGACTTTTAACTTTTATTTTCTGCTTTATTTTTCATTTTTAGGACTATTATGTAATTCTCTCTATGACTTAATGAATGATGATTTTCGTTAATTTGGTGTTTGGATGGTGTTGAAATGAATAAAACACACTTGAGATGGCAAAGGATACAAGGGAAGCTTGAACCAGCACCCCATACAGGAAAACAGGACCATCCGACAAAATTTCTTCATTACAGTAAGTTCGGCACGGGCCGTGTCCGCCCAACACGGCCCCGTACCGCGCAATCTGTAGAAATACCCAGTTCAGGTAACTGGACACGGGCCGTGTTCACCCAACACGCCCCCGTGTCCAGGCTTTTGTTTCTCTTAATTTATTTTTGTTACTGGCACTTGAACACGGGGCCGTGTCCGGACAACACGGGGCCGTGTTCAGCGCCCAGTAACACCAATTTTTTGTTTTTTCACACCTTTTTACACATTCAATCAACCTAAAAACTTATTTTTGGGACACATTGAGGACAATGTGTAATTTAAGTGGGGGGGGGGGGGATGCTAAAACCTTGAATCTTGCAAGTCCTAAATACAAGCCTTACACAAAACTCTATTGGAACCGCTAATCACCCCAAATTTTTTTCAAAAATTTTCATTTTTTTTACTTGTCTAGGTTTAATTCGGGAATTTCAAGTTCCAAAAAAGTTATATTTTTACAAATTTACAACCGATAGCGTCGTGATAAAAAGAACCAACATAAGAAAATTATGAAAAGGCATGGCAAACTTAGTTAAAATTTGATTATATATACTTGATCACATAAAAACCCATTCCCACAAAAGTGAGTTTTGAGCCTTTATTGAGCATACAAATACATATCATTATACTAAATGCTCATTTTTCGTTTCTTGTGTGAATAGCCGCTTGCTTCTTACGACTCTAGAACTTGCCATGACGATACATTCCCGGTCCTTATCAACTTAAACCCGAGTAAGTAAATGATGGAGGCATTAGGACTAACCCTTTTTATTTCTACACCATTATTTTTTTTTTACCACCTACCCAAAATCCCCCTAGTTAGCTCCTTTGAGCCTAAACCTTTTCATTTCTTAACCCAAACCAAACACCCTTTCACCCACCAAAACCTTTTTTTATTTTTAAACCTTTGTTTTAGTAACTAGCTCGGTTTTTCGTATGACTTTCAAAAAAAAAAAAATATGTGTTGATGTTGAAGCAGAAGAAACAAACAAACAAGTTCATCAAATATTAACTTTGTTTGAATAATAGCTTCATCAAAATAAAAGTTACAAAAATAAAGTCTTACGAAAACTGACGCTTGTTACGTTTTTCGCCCTTTTTACTAACCACTAACCACTAACCCAACCACCTACCTTTAACCCAAGCCTAACCCTTCACCCAAAAAGCCCTCTTGATATTTGCAAAGGTATATAGTTAAAAAGGAGGAGGATTGATTGCTTGGCAAGCTTATGGTAGGAGTAAGTTCCATGCCGCTCTCGAGTGATCCACTAAAATACATCTTCGGCCGAGTGTTGAGTGATCCCCGTGAGGGATGTGAACTCTTATATAAATAGAATTTTAAAGAGGCATGTTATGCCCTAATAAGTAATTTATCTTATGAAAAGTTTTAAATAAATCATGACGAATAGGATTGTAAATAAATAAAAATAAAACGTAATAAAGAATCTTGGAAATCCCGACAGTCTATGACAAGCCCGAAAACTTTCTCTTCTACCCATTCCATTTGGGAGTGTAAAGCCATATTATAAAGAGTTTTGCTTGAGGACAAGCAAAGATTCAAGTGTGGGGGTATTTGATGTGTGCAAAATGCAACATATAAATTTCATCAGTTGTGGCATAAAACTAACCCTTTTTTAGTACTAATGTTAGAAAAAGTGTGCTTTTGTCTTCCTTTTGTATTTTCAGGATTAAATGAGCTCAAATTTACAAAAGAAGCAAAAAGACAGCAAAATCTAACATAAATACAAGAAAAGGAACAAACGTGACATGCCCGACCCCACGACAACATCTTCCCAAGCAAAACAAGAAGACAGAAGACTGAACACGCCCCGTGCTCAGCCAGCACGGGGGCGTGCCCAAGTGTCAGCAGAAAAGACAAAGTGGTAGAAGCTTCTATTGCCCACCACGGGGCCGTGCTCAGCGGACACGGGGCCGTGGTCAACTATAAGATTCGCACAATCCAGGCAAATCTTCATAGTACAAAGATTCTTCTGCACACGGGGTCGTGCTCAGCGGACACAGGGGCGTGGTCAACTAATAAAGACAAGCTGCATTAAATGAAGAAAGAGAGGATGTGGACACGGGGCCGTGCCCGAGCTTCTGTTCAACCTATAAATAGGAGTGCTTGGCTCAAGCTCAAACCATCCCTTGGCACACCACCTCTCTCACACTTCACCCACCACCCACCACCACCATAACACCATCATCCATTGTCCATCATAGAGTGTGTGAGTCGTCTCGAGATCCAAGATTGATCGTAAGAGTTCTTGACAATCAAGGCCATGTTTGCCTAAGTCTCTTACATCACTTGGTGAAGACAAGTGTCTAGTGTAATACTTTTTATTTTTAATCTTTTCGCACTTTTTACTTGGTTTTGTATTAATGACTTTAATAACTAGTTTCTTATGTTGAAGGTGATTCTTCCTTATCGTTTTTCCGTGGTGTCTTGGCATTATTTTACTGTCTATATAAAATAAAAGATTTTCACCATTCATATCTCCACGGTCTATATGGAGGTATGTTGGCTACCTGGTCGGGGGTTAAGGGAACGGTTTGGTAAGAGTCTTGCCGTTGTTCAGCGTTTAGAGATCCTGCAAGGGACCTGGGTCAAATTTAGTAGGACCTCCTTCAATACTTAACGGTATTGGATAGCGGGGGTCCAAACTCTTTGATCCCCTCATAAGTTAACTACTATTAATACTATAACCCGGCTATTTAGGACTGTATCCCTGCTGACTTAGACTACTTAGTCGAGGGTAACGTCACCTTCAAAAGAGGGGCCTACCATAATTCGCATTAATAACTTAATTAATTATCTTTCAATAATCCGACCCTTTAGGATTGTATCCTTGCTGACTCAAACTACTGGGTTGAGGGTAACGTCACCTTCAAAAGAGGGGCCTACTATAATAACTAAGATAATCTCTTAAATAAGTGCAAAAGTGCGGAAATAATCAAAGGTTATACTAAACACGAGTCGGAACCAAGTGATTCATCTTGTCTATCTGTTTTTCTTTTTATTTTTATTTTCAGCATTTTAGTTAATTTTATTTTTCTTAGTTTAAAACATTTTTCTAAACTTTTTGATTTGATTAGACGTTGAGGATAAACCGGTACTAAAAGCTCTTGTGTCCTTGGACGACCTCGGTATCTTACCAACACTATACTACGCTCACGATGGGTGCACTTGCCCATATGTGTGTTTAGTGTTAGTAAATATCTTGTTTTATAAATTTAAAACTTGGCTAAATAAAGTGTAAAAGGGCTTAAAATATACTTAAACCAACATATACACCTAACGCACATCAAGTTTTTGGCGCCGTTACCGGGGACACAAGGATTTTAAGAAAGTTAGGAATCAACGACCTAATCGCTTTTTCTTATTTTTCATTTTTTTAGAATTTTTCTTAATTTTTCAGCTTCTGCAGAACTCAGCAAGGGCCGTGCCCGCTGAACACGCCCCGTGCCCAATCATTGGAACTGGCAATCCTGTTTTAAGTCAGACAGTAAGCTGAACACGGGGCCGTGCCCACTCAACACGCCCCCGTGCCCAAGATTCAGTTACTGAAAACAGAATCGTAAGATCCCGACGGTTGGTAATTTCTGACACAAACATGAGTGATACGGATACTTTTTACTTTCGGCACTCTTATGGTACTACGTGGTGTCAATTATGTGGTTGTAACCATAAGGAATTAGAATGTTATTTTCTAAATTATAAGCCCCACTATATAGACCCATCGTTTCCTTGTATCCTTAAGAGGGGCGAAAGTAAAAATAATCCCTATCTCTCCCTCGAATGCCCCCAACCGGATTTTCTAGGAGAAATGCTTCTCGATGAATTATTTCAATTAGAAGATCTAATTCTTAATTAGTTAAAAGAACTTAGGAAAGATTTCAATGATCTATCCCAAGACGATAACCAAGAAGAAGTGTTGGACTCGCATTCAAACAACTTCGTTGTTTCCGACGATACTTCTAACTCTAGTGAGGACTTGAGCGATAGTCGTCCCTGTGTCGATTGTGCCATGAAGGACTCCCCATCGACTTCGTTCGATGCATACATAGACCTGAGCGATTCGACATACACCTTCTTTAACGAGAGCCCGGGAAAGGGTTGGACTTGTCCACCTACATATAGCATAGGAATCACCCTCACCGACAACCTCTTGCGTTCTCGTCTTAATCTAGAACAATTAAGGTATCTTAGACACTTTGGGGTTGTTCCATCCAGTAAGGAACCACCCGATCCGGAAAAGTTCCTTGAGAATGGACGAATTCCTTAAGACAGCTTCTAGACACGGGGCCGTGTCCAGGTCAGCACGCCCCCGTGTCCACCCAAAGATTCCCTTCTGATTTTATCAGAATACGGACAAAAGTGTGTCAGGATTCCCTCTGCACACGGGGCCGTGTCCAGCCAACACGGGGCCGTGTGCAACGTACTGTCGTTTTCTATAAATGCAGCCAAGAATCCTGCACATTTGAACCATTCCAGGGACAGAGATTTGGGGAATATTCTCACATACCATCCTAGGTATTTTCTAAAAGAAGTTTCTCAATTACCTTCTTGTCCTTTCCTCTTTTATCCACTATCATCTTCTTCAATTTTTCTTTCCTTATACTTCCATTAAAGCTTGAAACTTGCATAATTTCAAGCTTTGATGAGATGTTTGTTAGATTTTTGTACTTGGAATCTTGTTCTACAACAATCTTTTAAGTTGTTTCTGTTCAAAAATAGTTCAAAAATCATGAAAACAATTTAAAACTCCAAGATTCCTTGTTCCTAAATCATGCAGATGTCTGAACACGGGGTCGTGTTCATTGAACACGGGGCCGTGTCTGAGGTACTGGTCCCATAGAATTGAACTCTTTTCGGTTTGTTTTCTCAGAATGGCAAGCAGAACAAGCGGAAACTCTTCGTCGCATTCCAGAAACAACCGGCAGGGGAGAAGATCATCAACGGTTGAAGATTCTCTTGTAAACTATGTGTACGCCTTAAGAGAGGCCCTTGATGAAGTAACAAGTGTGGAAGAGGCATTGGTTGACCGTATTAATCATTTGACGGTGGGACTAGAAGGATGTCTTCGAGAAGTCATCCTTTTGCACCAAAGATTGAACATTCTCACTTCTCCTCCTTTGGTACCAATCATTACCCAAAGGGCATGGAATGTGGTTCCTGAAATCATCATACCGGCCGAGTGGTACGCCATGCATCCGGAGCCCCCTCGAGACATACTACAAGGGGTTCCAATTGGTGTCACTCCCCTTCCACAAGATGTTGTGGAACATGAAGCCGCCTCCCTTCTTCCAAGGGAGATAGAAGAATGGCTCTAGCAACATCTAAGGGGCACCGCTCGGCTTGGAGTTCTACAAGGCTTTTAGACCGGAAATCTATTTCCGGAATTTTGATTCTTATTGTAGAAGTAGAGCTCCTTAGGAAGATTTTACGGATCATTTGACCTATCTAGTATTAGGACTTTTAACTTTTATTTTCTGCTTTATTTTTCATTTTTAGGACTATTATGTAATTCTCTCTATGACTTAATGAATGATGGTTTTCGTTAATTTGGTGTTTGGATGGTGTTGAAATGAATAAAACACACTTGAGATGGCAAAGGATACAAGGGAAGCTTGAACCAGCACCCCATACAGGAAAACAGGACCATCCGACAAAATTTCTTCATTACAGTAAGTTCGGCACCGGCCGTGTCCGCCCAACACGGCCCCGTGCTGCACAATCTGTAGAAATACCCAGTTCAGGTAACTGGACACGGGCCGTGTTCACCCAACACGCCCTCGTGTCCAGGCTTCTGTTTCTCTTAATTTATTTTTGTTACTGGCACTTGAACACGGGGCCGTGTCCGGTCAACACGGGGCCGTGTCCGGTCAACACGGGGCCGTGTTCAGCGCCCAGTAACACAAAATTTTTGCTTTTTTCACACCTTTTTACACATTTAATCAACCTAAAAACTTATTTTTGGGACACATTGAGGACAATGTGTAATTTAAGTGTGGGGGGGGGGGGGGGATGCTAAAACCTTGAATCTTGCAAGTCCTAAATACAAGCCTTACACAAAACTCTATTGGAACCGCTAATCACCCCAAATTTTTTTCAAAAATTTTCATTTTTTTACTTGTCTAGGTTTAATTTGGGAATTTCAAGTTCCAAAAAGGTTATATTTTTACAAATTTACAACCGATAGCGTCGTGATAAAAAGAACCAACATAAGAAAATTATGAAAAGGCATGGCAAACTTAGTTAAAATTTGATTATATATACTTGATCACATAAAAACCCATTCCCACAAAAGTGAGTTTTGAGCCTTTATTGAGCATACAAATACATATCATTATACTAAATGCTCATTTTTCGTTTCTTGTGTGAATAGCCGCTTATTAACCTACTGATAAGCTTGTTAACCTAATTTAAATAACAATGCACACGAACTAGGTTAGTAACTAATACAGCATTTACGATATCTCACGAGATTAAACCCTCACAACGAATGACAAAGCGCGATACTTAAACATCCATCGAATTCACGACGAATGACAAAGCATAACCCTAATGTGGGCAGCACTTAAGCATCCATTGGATAGTTTTAATCGATCGGACATTGAATCGTAGCAGCGATTGAGTTATTACCCTGTTATTGCGGTAGTGTTTCGTGATCGTGTGTGTTTTAGGACTGTTTCTACAATATCTCAGTGTACGTAATGAATTTCTTCGTCGAACCAACGCAGTAAATTAAGTCCCACACCCCTCTATTTATACTGGAAAACGTCCCCCTCGCGTGGCGCGAGGGCATGTCGCGTGGCGCGAGGGGACCAGTTCTAGCATAGGGTAGCCACGTCCCTAACTAGCTTAGCTGAGTTGACGGAATGATAAAATTCGCTTCGTACAGCAAACTGTGTTGATATTATCAACTAGGGTTTTAAACCCACTTGAGTTTTAGGGGCCCTAATCCTGATTCCGATTATTCTGAAAATTTTAGGGGTTATGCAGGATTACTTGGGGGTCTCAATTAGGGTTTCCTATTGGGCAAATAAAATAATAAATAGGACTTTTTGATGAGAGTTGTTACATCCTCCCCACCTTAATAAAAATCTCGTCCTCGAGATTTACTGGAATAAATGAGGATATTTTCGCTTCAATTCTGATTCCAGCTCCCAAGTGTATTCGGGTCCTCGTTTCGAATCCCACTTGACTTTGACTAGTACCAATCGCTTGTGTTTGAGAAACTTGATCTTTCGGTCTTCTATTTGAAGTGGTTTCTCTACGAATTTTAACTTTTCATTTACCTCTATATCCTGAAGAGGTACTACCAGGGATTCGTCAGATAGACATTTCTTGAGATTGGTTACATGAAATACGTCATGTACCCCGAGTAATTCTTCTGGTAATTGTAAGCGATAAGCAACTGGTCCTATACGTTGGATTACTGAAAATGGTCCTACGTATCGTGGACTTAGCTTTCCTTTCTTAGCGAACCGAACTACTCCTTTCCAAGGAGAAACTTTCAAGAGTACCTTGTCTCCAACTTGGAATTCCAGTGGCTTGCGTCGAATATCTGCATAGCTCTTTTGACGATCTCGAGCCGTCTTCAGCCTTTCCTTGATCTGAGTGATCTTGTCGGTAGTTTCTTGTACAATTTCAGGACCTGATAATTGACTTTCTCCTATTTCTGCCCAGCAAACTGGAGTTCTGCATTTTTGTCCATACAGTGCTTCGAATGGGGCAGCTTCGATGCTTTCATGATAACTATTGTTATAGGAGAATTCGATCAAAGGTAGGTGATCGTCCCAATTTCCACCAAAATCTATCACACATGCTCGGAGCATGTCTTCCAGGGTTTGTATCGTCCTTTCACTTTGCCCGTCTGTTTGAGGATGATATGCCGTACTTAGATTTAGTCGGGTTCCCATTGCCTCTTGGAAACTTGTCCAGAAATGGGAAGTGAAACGACTATCTCTATCCGATAAAATGGAGAGTGGAACTCCATGTAAGGATACTACTTCGTCTACATACAGTTTGGCTAACCTTTCCATGCTAAAGGTTTCCTTCATAGGTAGAAAATGAGCTGATTTGGTTAATCGATCCACAATCACCCAAATCGCATCATTACCTTTTCTGGTTTTGGGTAGCTTAGTAACAAAGTCCATTGTTATGAGCTCCCATTTCCATAGAGGCATTTCTAATTGTTGAAGTAGACCCGAAGGTTTCTGGTGTTCTACCTTAACTTGTGAACAAGTAAGACACTTAGAAACATATCTAACTATGTCCTTTTTCATTCCTATCCACCAGAAATTATTCCTTAAATCTTGGTACATTTTATTGTTACCAGGATGCATAGTATACCTAGATTTATGGGCTTCTTCTAAAATCTTATCTCTTAATTCTCATTGCTTAGGTACCCAAATCCTTTTCTTATGGAATCTCCAAATTCCATCATTTCCTTGCTTTAATTCTTTTATTCGTCCTTTCATTCCTTCAGCATCATCCTTGATTGTTGTTTCCTGGACGTTCTTTAGTTATTCCATTAAATCTAACTGTAGATTTAATCTAAGAGCACGGACTCGTCATTGTTTCTCATGATACTTACGACTTAAGGCATCTGCAACTACGTTTGCCTTTCCTTCATGATATTAGATATTACAGTCGTAGTCACTTAGGATTTCCATCCATCTCCTTTGCCTCATGTTTAATTCTTTTTGCCCAAATATGTACCTTAAACTTTTGTGGTCCGTATAGATAGTAAACTTACTTCCATACAGATAATGTCTCCAAATCTTAAGGGCAAAAATTATGGCTCCTAATTCTAAGTCATGAGTCGTATAGTTTTCCTCGTGCTTTTTCAATTGCCTTGATGCATACGCAATTACCTTCTTGCGTTGCATTAGCACGCATCCTAATCCTAGCTTTGAAGCATCACAGTAAACTTCAAAATCCTCTATTCCTTCTGGTAAGGCTAGAATTGGAGCGTTTGTTAACTTTTGCTTTAAAATCTTAAAAGCTTCTTCTTGCTTAGGTCCCCATTCAAACTTGACTGCTTTACAGGTTAGCTTAGTTAAGGGTACAGCTATCTTGGAAAAATCCTTAATAAAGCGCCTATAGTATCCAGCTAATCCTAAAAAACTTCTAACTTCTGTAGCTGATTGTGGAACCTTCCATTTGGTAATTGCTTCTATTTTAGCAGGATCTACGTGAATACCTTCATGATTTACCATGTGTCCTAAAAATTGCACTTCCTGTAGCCAAAATTCACACTTTGAGAATTTGGTGTAAAGCTTCTCCTTTCTTAACAAGGTTAAGAGTACATGCAGGTGCTCACAATGTTCCTCCTGACTTTTGGAATAAATAAGTATATCGTCGATAAAGACAATTACAAATTTATCCAAATACGGTTTACAGATCCGATTCATCATGTCCATGAATGCTGCAGGTGCATTCGTTAGTCCGAAGGGCATGACTGTAAACTCATAATGACCATACCTAGTTCTGAAAGCAGTTTTAGGTATGTCTTCTTCTTGTACCTTCAATTGATGGTATCCGGGGCGTAAGTCGATCTTAGAAAAATATCTAGCGCCTTGAAGTTGATCAAAGAGGTCATCGATCCTAGGTAATGGGTATCGATTCTTAATTGTAACCTTATTTAATTCCCTATAATCGATACACATTCGCATCGAACCATCCTTTTTCTTTATAAACAACACTGGCGCTCCCCATGGGGATGAACTAGGTTGTATGAATCCTTTACTTAGCAATTCATCTAGTTGTTTATTTAATTCTAACATTTCGGTGGGTGCTAACCGATAAGGTGCCTTAGCTATCGGTGTAACTACAGGAATTAGATGAATTCTAAATTCTACTTCCCTGTCGGGTGGTAATCCCGGGAGTTCTTCTAGGAATACTTCTGGGTATTTTGAAACTACAGGAATTTCCTTAAGTTCTTTACCCTTAGTGTTAATGATTACTGAAATCATATACATTATTCCTTGCTTTCGTTCATAACTAGCAACTTTCATTACTGAAATGAACTTCATGGGTTTACTTGGCTTATCTCCTGTAATCACAATTACTTCTCCGGTGGGTGCCCGAATCTCTATAGAGTTCTTATCACAAAGGATTCGAGCATGGTTGGCTACTAACCAATCCATTCCTAATACCACATCGAATTCGGCTAAATTCATAGGTAACAAGTTTGCAGAAAATTTATGGCCTGAGAGTTCTATCTTTTCTTCTCGCAAAACTTTATCTATGTTAACATAATTCCCGTCTGCTGTTTCGACTGTAAAAATCTGCCTAGGGTTTGTTAAGGGTAAATTAAGAGCTTGGCAGAATGAAGTATTGATAAAACTTTGGTTTGCACCAGAGTCAAATAATCCTCTTGCATAGACGTTGTGGACTAGGAACGTACCAGCTATCACGTCAGGAATTAGTTCAGCTTCCTGCGTAGTCAGTTGGAAAGCTCTTACGTTCTTCTTTGTAGCTCCTTCTGTAGGTTTAGCTTTGTTGTCAGCTGGTTTAACTAATTTTGGACAGTCTGGCCTGAAATGTCCAGCTTCTCCACAGTTGTAGCAAACTGTTGACTTCTTCTTCCTGCAGTCTTCCTCTTGGTGTCCTGGGATTTTGCAGAAATTGCAATACCCTTTGCATCTTCCAGAATGCTTTCTTTTGCAGGAATTGCAAAATGGAACAGTGGAAGATTGCCCAGCTCCCTTTCTCCTGAAACTACTAAAGTTACCCATACGAAATCCTTGGGTAATCTTTTGGGCTACTTCCTTTTTCCGGTTTTCTTCACTTGTGCGTACCAATTCGTCAGTTAGGGTGTTAGCTAATTCTACCGCATCGTCAATAGTGCGAGGTCTTGCAGCTTTAACGATATTACGGATTTCGCCAATCAATCCCCAAATATAGCGGGAAATAAGCACCGGTTCTGGCGAAGCCAGGGTTGGTACTACTCTCGCATACTCGAAGAATGTAGAAGTATACCCTCGACAGTATACACCAATCATCCGATGGTTCAGGAACTTATTCGCCATTTGTTCCTTTTCATATTCGGGACAGAATTTTCTTTCCATTAGCTGCTTAAATTCTTCCCAACTCATGGCATAGGCCATCTTCCTTCCTTTGGCTTGAAGTACCGTATTCCACCATTCTAACGCCCCTTCTTTAAAAAGATGCGACGTGTACATGACCTTATCTTCCTCAGCACATTTACTTATCATAAGTACTACTTCGGTTTTCTCTAACCAACGCAGTGCTGTAGTTGCCCCTTCATTGCCTGCGAACTCAGCTGGTTTACAAGCAAGAAATTCTTTGTAAGTGCAACCAGGCGTTGCAGCTTTCATTTTCTTAGGGAGTGGGGCTTGCCGAGGATCATTATCGTTGTTAGTATGATTGCCGCCACCGTTTACACTATTACTGAAGTTATCTTCTTGAGTACGTTTACTAGGAATAATTTGTTGAGGTTCAACAGGTTTCTGGGCAGCAGCAAGGATTGCTGGAACAGCATTGGCTATTCCTTGAGCAACGATATTTTCGATATCTTGCCTAGTCATAAATTGATCTTCCTGGTGTTGCTCAGATTGATTAACCTCGTTAACTGGTTTGTTATTAGCATTTTCCATCTGATAATTAATATATATAAATTATTAGCATAAAATAATTAATAGCAATATACAAATAATCACACAATTTCACAATACATATATAGTCAAAATTATCGATTTCTTGATTCCTATTTTTATATATTATAATATGCATCAGTACACACCGTTATCTTACAAAGTTTTATTTGTAGTTATTTTACAAGATTATATTTTACTACTATTATTATTATATAATCACAGTTTCATAACCCCACTATCCCTCATCAGTTGGCACTTCAGTAACGACGTTCCCTTTCGTCGTATTTCCAGGAGATCGGTTCTCCCACTTCCCTGATCCTATTCCCTGCATCCACCAGCTCCTCGCCAAAGTGGCGGAGTTCAGCTAAATTTTCATTGCTCATTGGTGGGTTTGGTATAGGTTCTGGGTCGAACTGAGGGAAAAAGGTATAAGGATTATTAAGGAGGTTTTGAAACTGCCAATCATTAGTCCACCACTCGTCCATTCCTAGAGGTTGGGTATGGATCAGAGGGTCTGAAATTGCTGGTTCCAAGTTTATTGGAAGTTGAGTTTCAGTAGGATAAGGGTAGAGGTTGGTGTTGATAGGTCTAATAATATCACAGCTTGCCAGTAGGCGATCTAATTCTTCCTGTAATGGCAACTCCTCGACTTGTTTAGAACTCTCCCCAATTTCCATTTCTACTTGCCTAGATCCTTCCCCGATCTCAATTCCTTTTCCTTTGTCTATGAGATTCTCTATTTTGGGAACCTTTCTAGTTGCTGGTATCCTCCTGCGTACACGTCTCCATCCTACAAATCTTCTCCTTTTCTTAGGCTTTGGTTTCTCCGGAGGTGGAGCACAAAATTCCATAGGTTCTTCCACATCGGCTATGTAACCAGTAAAGTCATTGGAAACTTCCACTTTTACTGGATAAAGGTTGAGATTCTGAAGGGCTTCAGATAACTCATTCATGCTGTTTAGCATATATGCAAAAAAAAAATGCACACAAAAAAAAGCTAGTTAAAAATTTATAATAAAATATTTAAGTATTATTACATACCGTGTGACTAATTTAATACAAAGGACAACTGAAAATTAAAACATACTAGGTTTTGTTGTAAATTTATTTATTTACTGGGTAAGATTTTCTTTAGAGTTTCTGGCTTGTAGATAATATGGGTGCTAATACTAGGTCAGGGTATTTAAAATCTGCCCATTTTTCGTCTAATTCATCCTCCCATGGTGGGTTACTGCCTATTTTCGGGGTTTACTGATTAATCCTCCCTTCTTTGGACTTCTTTAGTTTCTCTTGACTTTTCCTAATAATCAAACTTCCTTTATTAGGAGAAAGTGGTTTCTCATACTGTGCCTTACGGACAAATATTCCTTCCTCAGTATTTACTGAGTGTTTTGAGGATGATGATCCCTTATCTTTTGGTGCACTATCTATTTTACGATAGATGTCCGAAAGTCTTTGCTTACCCATACTGTAAACAAATATTCAAATAATAAAACACGTAATCGAAAAATAGCAATTAGTAAAATTAAGTATTTTCTAAATACTTAATTAGCTTAAATCAGTGGCTCTGATACCACCTTTTCCTGTCACGGCCCCAGCCTCGGTTTGACCCGGTCAGGAGCCGCAGGACAGGAACCCGTGGTATTTGATCGATGCGACAGCGGAAGTATTTTTAAACAGGATCTTTTAAAACATGAAATGCCCGATTATTTTATTTCATAATTCGGGATAAACCCCGTAATTTACAATAGAGGAATTTTACTAGGAAATTCCCTGATTTATTAAAACATGTTTATTCATTTTAACTGAGCCACCTCTTCAACCTTGTTAGTGCTCCGTAGCACGTTTTCCTTGATTTACAGCAGGTCGCCTGAAACATGTTTTAAAAATATTTTTGTCAGCGGGGAAATACTGGTGAATCATTCATTTTGACAAAATGACACGTAGTTATAAATTACAGCATAAGAGCGATTACAATGGCTTCTATCTTATTTTTATCTGGCGCCTTGTCACCCGTGTGACGATGATCATACCACTATTGGGTCCCACCCCAAGTAGTGACGTTTATCACGGTGAGGATTTATTAGCCTAACCCGTGAGAAATTAGTAATGTGCACAATACCCCACAAGCCAGTGATTAAGATAACCATGACTTAATCCCTGTAATTATAACATTTGAAAATGGAGGATTGTAAAATATTTGATAAAAGAGAATGACTCACATTGCAAGTTTAATTGAGCAGAGTTTAGCCTACTGATAAGCTTGTTAACCTAATTCAAATAACAATGCACACGAACTAGGTTAGTAACTAATACAGCATTTACGATAACTCACGAGATTAAACCCTCACAAAGAATGACAAAGCGCGATACTTAAACATCCATCGAATTCACGACGAATGACAAAGCATAACCCTAATGTGGGCAGCACTTAAACATCCATTGGATAGTTTTAATCGATCGGACATTGAATCGTAGCAGCGATTGAGTTATTACCCTGTTATTGCGGCAGTGTTTCGTGATCGTGTGTGTTTTAGGACTGTTTCTACAATATCTCAGTGTACGTAATGAATTTCTTCGTCGAACCAACGCAGTAAATTAAGTCCCACACCCCTCTATTTATACTAGAAAAATGTCCCCCTCGCGTGGCGCGAGGGCCTGTCGCGTGGCGCGAGGGGACCAGTTCTAGCATAGGGTAGCCACGTCCCTAACTAGCTTAGCTGAGTTGACGGAATGATAAAATTCGCTTCGTACAGCAAACTGTGTTGATATTATCAACTAGGGTTTTACCCCCCTTGAGTTTTAGGGGCCCTAATCCTGATTCCGATTATTCTGAAAATTTTAGGGGTTATGCAGGATTACTTGGGGGTCTCAATTAGGGTTCCTATTGGGCAAATAAAATAATAAATAGGACTTTTTGATGAGAGTTGTTACATAGACCCTTAAACTAACTGCAATTTCACAGATGAACAACGTCATTTAACTGTGTTTAGTGCATAGTTTGTTGTTAAGTGAAATTAAGGAAATGTTGTGCATGTTACTTGTTCAGATCGCATATTCACAACATATGCCATCATGTTGTCATTGATCGGAGTTCTTAGGGTTGATCGGAGAACTACGTTGAGAGCCGGTGGGGTTTTGGGGGTTAAAGGGAGTGGAGTGATGCTTATAAAGAAGATAGAGGATTGATATGGTTGACATTGGGGGTTAGTTTAGGTGAAATTACAAGTTTTCCCCTGTCAAACTTATCTATTTAGACGGTCAACTAACGTCCAGGTACAAGAAAGACGTTATTGATTCCAACTGGCAACCACAAGGACTCGAATGGTCGTTTTTTTTTTCAAATAGGGTCTGTATGTGCTAACGGGTGTAAGCCACAGGGACTAAAATTGTACTTTACTCAAAAAATATATCTATGCGGCGGCGGAGATGAGGCGGTCGGTGACCGGAGTTGTGTTGTAGAAGGCGGAGATCGGTTTTAGGGGTCGTGATATGATGGAATTTGTACGGAGTGGTGGTGGTGAGAAGGTGGTTAGTTTGAGAGGGTGGAAGATGAGGGTTGACCGAGGGGGTTTATGTGGTGGTGGGGCTAAGGAGAGGCGGAGAAAAGGTACGGTGGACATTGTTGGTGGTGGTTTGGTGGCGGGGAGTCAGAGATATGGTGGAATGGAGTTAGGGGCTTTGTAAAAGGAAAAGATAAAGTGAAAAATTGGTTACAGAAAAAGAAAAAACAGAGCAAATTACGATTTTAGTCCATGTGGTTTACATCCGTTCTTACATATAAATTCAATTTGGAAAAATGGTCATTCCAGTCTAGTCATTGTGGTTGTTAATTAGAATTAATAACGTCCTTTTTCCTAACCGAACATTTATAATCCTGTGAAAAGACTAGAATACCTCCAGAACTTTAATTATCATTTTGGTCCGTACATGTATAATTCATATATTTCTCTCCATATTCAAAACTCTTTCCTAATCTTGTAACTAACAACCTTTAGAAATTAATTAATCACCAATATGATGTTACTGATAACAACAAAAACAGATTAAAATATGTAACTAGAATTGAAATGCAGTTTATAACTTGAATTGGTTTGACTTTGGCTTGGGTTAGACTTTTACTAGTTGAACTATGTTTGACCTTTAGAATTTGAAATCGGTTTGACTTTTATATCTTAAATTGGGTTTGACCTTCACAACTTCAACTTAGTTTTACTTTCAAAACTTGATATGGCTTCGTTATCACAAGTTTGACTAGTTGATCTGGTCAAACAGTTCAACTTATGCCTACCAAAGTGTATGCTCCTTGTTCCAGTGATTGCTCAAACCGATTGTGCATAACACATTCTATCATCCATATTCAAGTGATTGCTACATCCTATTGTGCATAACAAAGTGTATAACAAAGGGGATCATCCTTGTTCAAGTTATAACTAAGTCCTATTGTGCAAACTAAAGTGTATCATCCATGTTCTAGTTACAACTATATCCTATTATGCAAACCAAAGTCTATAATCCCTGATCAAACTAAAGGCTTAATTATCACATCCAAAACTAAATATGCATGTTACCATATGTCCATTTACTCATATCTGCATAATTTTCATGTACCATCAACACTTACAACACCTACATTATAACTAAATCCTATTATGCATAATTGATATGTACCATCAACACCTACATTATAACTGAATACTACAATAAACCAGCATCAAGGTCATACTACCAAGATTGCAAGTATCAACCAAGAACCTATTGTGCATAATTGTCATGTATCATCAACAGCTACAATACCTACATTATAACTAAATCCTATTGTGCATAATTGTCATGTACCATCAACACCTACATTATAACTGAATGCTACAATAAACCATGTTCTAGTTACAACTATATCCTATTGTGCAAACCAAAGTCTATGATCCCTGATCAAACTAAAGGCTTGATTATCACATCCAAAACTGAATATGCATGTTGCCATATGTCCATTTACTCATATCTGCATAGTTGTCATGTACCATCAACACTTACAACACCTACATTATAACTAAATCATATTATGCATAATTGTCATTGTTTTGGTCAAAAATTACCGAAGCAATTTAGTGATCAAATTAGTTAAGTGAGGTAGTGTGCTAGAAATATGTGTGTAAAATATTTTATCCAAGTTAATTGTAAAAACAGTTTCAGGATACGGCTCAGGATATAGAGCTGTATCTATGATCAAACGATGAGCGAAAAAGTAAAGGTGGACACATTATGTACGAGGAAAGCCCTTGATCAATCTAGATCGCCGGCACAAAACCTCGGGAGCTGACAATCGCAACTGCCTTGTTCTTCTATTACTTCAAATATCAGGATACAGTGCAGGATGTGGTGCGGATCAACTAGGTGTTACAATGTAATTCGAATACAAGTGTTTGTGTATAGTGTTTGCAGTGAGCTAGAGAGCGAAAGTGTTCGAAAGTGTGTGTGAAGGTTGCGTGCCTTAATCTGATCCGCCCCCATCTATTTATAGTATAAGAAGTGTAACAAACTATCCTAATAAACCGGGATCCGGGGAATATTCTCCACTCGAACGTTGTAGACCTGGTCTTTCGGGTTCAACGTCTCTCACATAACAGATACGCCCGAGTCTTGAGGAGAAGAAGTCCATCTGACCGTTAGTAACCCACAGCCTTTAACCTGCACGTGGTTAATTCAATCAATCTCAGGATATCGCTCAAGATGTTAGCAATATCCCAGTCCAGTATCCTGGTCACAAATAAACAGTTAAAAGCAGGATATTAGTCAAGATATGTATGCTCAGAAAATGACCCATAACATTTGTCCCCAAATATATCTGTTGGTATACCAATCCAACGGATATATTTTAAAAATTCTATCTCGTAAATTAAGGCAATTAAATCGAGATGACGGTCAAGATCATATCATAACTCCCAACGCGCTTTTAACTCGATGGAGATCTACAATGCTCCTATATCTTTTCTCTTCTTGTTTGAAAAGCAGATATCTCCAACGAAGTCTCCAGGTAATTCCCTACTTCTCGTTCATCTTTTATCAATCTTTCTTTCTTTATCTGCAATGGCCGCCAGAACTCATTCCCAAACCGGTGAATCATTCGAGACCTTTATTCAGCAGAATCTTCTCAAAAATCCTGAGAAGGAAGTCTGTGCCTTTGATAACGCAGACATTGCAGCTTTGAGAGCTTCCGGTGCTTTCCCCGATAACACTGTCTTTAGACCATTCGATCGGTCAATTCGATCGGATGTTTCTTCTACTGATTGGGTTTGCTTTCCAGCATACCCTTTCTCGCTAGGTCTCCGATACCCTTTTCCCGAATTTATGATGCAATTCTTCCGGGCCACAGGTATCTCCTTTGCTCAGACCATGCCCATGGTCTGGAGGGTATTAATCATTCACAACCAAATTAAAAACCTTCACTGTCCTGACCTTTGTATCGAAGATCTGCCAATCGCTTACCGCCTTCGATCTCACGGTTCTAGCCGGTTTTTACTTTTTTCGACTTCCAACAAACCCCTTATTCTTAAAGCCACCAAAAACGAAGACGGATGGCAACGCAAGTTCTTTTTCGTCAAACGAGACTCCATTGCTGAGGGTGCTAGCCTTCCGGTGGAGTGGTTAACCACCGGTAGGGTTATGAATGTTCCCATGTACCTTTAGATTTTTATCTTTTGCTAATATCCTTCTTTTTGATTCCTTTACAGTAAATTTCAAGGAAGTAGCTCCCCCTACTGCGGAATTAGAGCAAAGAATCAAGACTGTTTACCAATTACCTGCAACAGACAGGAGTTTTACTACACACATCCCGAGTTCCAGTCAATACTCGTCATCTGAAATGTCTGGTAAGAATTATTTTTAAAATAATTAGTTAGCATAGCATAACATAATGAAGTGTAATAAAGATATAAAATTTTTCCCTTTATGCAGCACAAGCCAAGATCCCTGAAGTCTTTGACCTCGACGAGTTGGATAGTTATTCTGACCAGGTTCAGATCAAGAAGGAACCTAGTCCCAAGGCCACAGCCTCATCCAAACCCAGCAGTTCCAAAGCCATCGTCATTCCTAAACCTTCGCCGGCTACCAGGCTCCGGAGTTCGAGCTCCCGTAAAAGGAAAGAGCCTGATTCCCCCGTCATCTCTGACACATTTCCCTATGAGCATTATGGGTTCATCAAAGCAAGCGGGTTTATGACTTCCTTTCTCAACCAGGTTAGTATTTTCAAACCATATCCTGCAGCTTATACCATTTACAAGGATTTATCAAAATCAATACATGTCCTCTTATTTTTGCAGGGTCTTGAACGTCTGGTTTATCTGTATCAAGAATCCTGCGGGCTCAACAAGACGCTTGAATCCAAGTTAAAGAAAGCGGAAGTCACGATCTCTGATCAAGGCATGATTGCAGCCGCTAAATCTCGTCATAACGAGGAGAAGTTCAAGGCTATGACTCAAGAACATCAGACTGCTCTCAACAAAGCCTCTCTCCAAGCCCAAGCTAATCTTGACGCTGTCCATGCGCAACATGAACGGGATATGGTCAGCTACCGGGAAAGCCTTAAGAGTTCCGTCGTCATTTCTCTTCTCCAGGCCAGGCTGAAGATGGCCCATGAAGCCAAAATACTAGGCTTTGAATGCCCTTCTTGGGACGTCGGTGCCTGGGAAACGAAGCTAAAGAACCTCGGCGGCACTTCTACCAAACCAGCTGCCGAAGGATCTTCCAAAGCAGTTGAAAAAGCAACCGATGCCGAGAGGGATGCTGAGGTGGATCCCAAGACGGATGCTGCTGAAATCATCATGAACGAAGAAGGCGCTGCCCCCTAAAGCTTATTCTCTTTAAATTGTTTGAACAATTTTATGTCTTGTGAACAATTTTTATTTCTGCATCAAAACAATTTGATAGCCGAAGGTGGATGGGTCCTGGGTTTCAGGATGAAGCCTTCGGTTATCAATTAGTACTGCTTATTTCAAATAATTTAATCTTTCATTTTTCTTGCTATTGTTTTCTGTCTTTCTTAGTACAGATCTTAGCTTTGCAAAATTTTGTACAACTATTCTTCAAAAATATCCTGATCAATATGCTCAGCGATATATTATGAAAACTTTTATTAAATAGAACTCCTAAAAATTCAATCAACTTTATAGAAAACTTTTTTAAAAAGATATTCCACTTTCTAAAACTTGTTTTGACCATACTTGTTTGATCAAGGTCTTAATTTCAAACTAGTATCAGTTCCAAATATTTCAATCAAATATCCTGAGAAGTATTTTGAAAATACATTTTAAAAATATATCCCGAGAATTTATCCCAATCAGGATGTTTAAGCTTTTGTCAAACATAGTTTCAAAAACTCAAATAACGTTTCCAAAGGAAAGATCATACCAGGAATAGAGTATAACCCTACTCTCAAACTTCAATCCCTTTGCAACTCTTCCAATGAAGATGTCCCCTGTCTGAGACACTTAGTGTATTAGGTCCGAGCTTTATCCTTTGAGCTTTACACCATTGCCTCAGTAGGAATGTCCCCTGTGCATGAATACTTAGAAATTTTCGGGACATCAGATCCAATTGTATAAACAATTTTTTGTGTTACAGGGGTAAAACTCAAAAATGTACTGGAGATAAATCCCTCGTATCCTGGGGAAAATCCCAAATTTTCATGCGCTACAGGCGGGAGTGTATAAACTCCAAGACTTAGAAAGGTGAATACCTTTAAACCTTAGAGAGTATGAAAATACCCTTTCGTGAGAGAGGGTGATCAATCCTCATATACCTTTAGGATTCAGGATATAGCCAATAGTAACGAAATTGTCAGCCACTTTTACATGCACTGGTCCCGCCACCTTGAACTATTCCCGAATAACTTGAGCTCCAGGCGGGGTGTTTAAACTCAATTCGGAAGAAAGGTGAATACCTTTAAACCTGTGAAGGGATCAGGATCCCTTATTCGTGAGAGAGGGGGCCAATCCTCTAATCTTCCGTAGTATCCTGAGTGTGTATCCTGGTGCTATATCCCGAAGTATATTCTGCAAAACATCTTCAAACTAAGGTGGGTGTTAGCTTGGCTAACACCCCTCCGATGCCTAAGTCAGTATTGTGTTTCGATAAATCAAATCAAATACATTTAAAAGAGATAGAATTCTTACCATCCTGAGTTAGAAATTAAATTCTAAACTCACTTGAAATAAAGCTTGAGATGTATAGCATTCCAAGATCTCGGCAGCATATCCCCCTCCATATTCTTGAGCCGGTATGCTCCTTTTCCTGATTCTGACTCAACCTCGTAGGGTCCTTCCCATTTCGGAGCCAACTTTCCATCAACGGGATTAGTAGTATTCTGAAAAGCTTTTCTTAACACCCAATCTCCAACTTTGAACCTTCAAGTCCTTATATTCTTGTTGTATGCTCTGGATATCCTTTGTTGATATGCTGCCATTCTTAGCCGTGCTGCATCTCTTGTCTCATCAATAGTATCCAGCTCCCTGCATAGGACTTCAGGATTCTGCTCAGGATTGCTGAGGTTGGATCTTGCTGTGGGTATCACCATTTCTGCCGGGATCACTGCTTCTGCTCCAAATACTAAGGAAAATGGGGTTTGACCAGTTGCACTTTTTACCGTCGTTCTATCAGCCCACAAAACAAAGGGTAATTCTTCTGCCCATCTTCCTTTCTTGGCCCCTAATCTCTTCTTCAAGTTGTTGACAATTATCTTGTTTGAGGATTCAGCTTGTCCATTTGCTTGAGGATGTACCGGGGTAGATGTAATCATTTTGATTCCCCAATTCTTGCAAAAGTCAGTAGTCCTTTTACTTATAAATTGAGATCCGTTGTCACAAATTATCTCAGTTGGTACTCCAAACCTAGTCAGGATATTCCTTTTTATGAAGGATACCACTTCCTGATCTCTAACTTGAACAAATGCTTCTGCTTCAACCCACTTGGAGAAATAATCCGTTTTTGCCAACATGAAAACCTTTCCTCCTGGAGCCTTTGGAAGCTTTCCCAATATATCCATACCCCACTTCATAAATGGCCAAGGGGAAACAATAGGATACAGCGGTTCAGCAGGCTGATGTAATATGTTACTATGTCTTTGACAGGCGTCACATCTTCGAGCATATTCTGTGGCATCTCTCCTAATTGTCGGCCAATAATATCCTGTCCTTAATACTTTTGAGAATAAGGACCTTCCCCCAGTATGGTTGCGACAATCCCCTTCATGTATATCCTGAAGTACTTCTTTGGTTTCGGGATCCTCCAAGCACCTCAGATATGGTCCTGCAAGAGATCTCTTATACAAAACATTATTTATAATAGTGAATCGTGATACCTTCATTCTAAAGGCTTTAGGATTCTCATTCTTAGGGATGTGTCCTTCCTTGAGATATCTCATGATTGGAGCCGTCCAGGACTTAGGATCCTCCTCGGGATACTCCTCATCAGGATTCTGAATACTTATTACTTCCTTATCCTGAGGATTCGTCACAGGATATAGGATATGTAATATTGGTATTGGGGTCCCTTCCGGTATCCTGACCGATGATCCCAGATTTGCTAAGGCATCAGCTTCAGCATTATCCTCTCTTGGTACCTGTTCAAGTGTAAAAATATCGAAATATCCTGCTAATTTTTTGAGAATTTCGAGATACTCGATTAACTTCTCTCCTTTAACTGCATAGGTTCCATTAAAATGATTAGTGATTAAATAGGAGTCAACATATACTTGCAAATTCTTGATACTCATATTTTTAGCCAACTCTAATCCTGCAATTAAAGCCTCATATTCTGCCTCATTATTAGTAGCAGGAAATTCACACCTAATAGCCTGGGGTAATATGTCCCCCTGTGGCGATTTTAGTAGTATACCTAAACCTACACCTCTTACGTTATGTTTTGGTCAAAAATCAGATGAGGATAATGCAACCAAACTCTCTGTTACGGGGTATGATGCTTGAATTGGTAAACAACAATGAGGATCACTATGAAATGAATTGCACAAGGGATACAAAGATTTATACGAGGAAAAAGCCCTTGATCAACGAATGATCTCCGACATAAAAAACCTCGGGTGATGGAAACTACCGATCACCAACTCCAATTAAACAAGAAATATATTATAACTTCGGATGATAGCGAGCTAAGTACAAGGATCACTATAGTGTATTGTGTAGAAATGTATAAAAAATGCTAAGTGTTTTGCCGAGAGCTGGTGAGAGCGATTGTATGAGTGTGTGTAGCCAAAAAATAGCCAAGTGTTGTCTAATTAGCTCGCTACGCCTTTTAAATTTAGTAAAATATCTAAATAACTAACTATCCGCAATTCATGCCTTCTCTCCACGATCTCCATAACGTTCACCATGGTCAAGCACGTGCGGAATAAGCGTGGAATATTCTCCAGGAACGTTACCAAGACCGAGTCCAAGTGGGTATTCCTGCAAAACAATATCGAATTCAAAGCAGACAATCATTAGTATAAGGATCCTTAGGATAATCCATGATCCTGATCCTGAAGCACCTCTGAGGATCACTAACTAACACAGAAGTAAGGATCACCAAACAGGATAACAATTGAGGATCACGGGTCATAAGAAATCCTCCCCTACCACGTTAGATGCACCATCAGTATACAATGTCCAGCATTCTAAGTTTTCTCCTAGCTGCTGTACTTCTAAATCTACTTCATTTTGAATGTCACTACTGAAATCAGCCACAAAGTCAGCTAAAGCCTAAGACTTTATGGCATTTCTAGGCTCATATACTAAGTCATAAGCACTTAATTTTACTGACCACTTGGCCATCCTACCTGACATCTCTGGTTTCCTAAGCACGTTTTAACAGGATAATTGGTTTTAACATGAATCCTATGTGTCTCAAAATAATGTCTAAGTTTTGTTGATGCCATAACAAGTGCTAATATCAATTTCTCTAGATGAGAATATCTAGTTTCAGCATCTAGTAAACTTTTACTAACATAATAGACAGGATATTGCTGACCTTCATGGTCCTTTATAAGAACGGCACTTACAACATTCCCTGATACAGCGAGGTATAGGGATAGTGGTTCACCATTTTCAGGCTTCATCAATAGAGGTGCAGTTGAGAGATATCTCTTCAAATCCTGCAAGGCTGCTTCATGCTTTGTTTCCCATTCGAACTTCTTATTCTTCTTGAGGATATCATAAAATTCCTTGCATTTTTCCGAGGATCTTGAAATAAATCTGTTCAATGTGGCAACTCGCCCTGTTAGCCGTTGAACATCCTTCATATTTGAAGGTGATTTGATATCCAGGATAGCTTTAATCTGATCCGGGCTTGCCTCTATTCCTCTTTTAGTCACCATATATCCTAGAAACTTTCCTGCCCCCACTCCGAAATGGCACTTAGCAGGATTCAGCTTCATGTTATACTGATCCAGGATATCAAACGCTCCCTTAATATCCTGGAGGTGATCCTCAGCCTTTTTAGATTTCACCACCATATCATCGATGTATACCTCCATTGTGTCCCCCAGCTTATCTTTGAACATCATGTTCACCAATCTCTGGTATGTTGCACCTGCATTTTTCAAACCAAATGGCATTGCAGTATAGCAATAAATACCTGTCAGTGTCATGAAGGCAGTATCCTCCTGGTCTGAAGGCTCCATTTGAATCTGCTGAAATCCTGAGGATGCGTCCATGAATGTTAACATCTCATGCCCAGCAGTAGCATCCACCATTGCATCGATATGAGGAAGAGGGAATGGGTCTTTAGGACAGGCCTTATTCAAGTCTGTGTAATCTACACAGACTCTCCATTTCCCATTTTTCTTCTGTACTACGACCACATTTGCCAACCATCTTGGAAACTTGACTTCTCTAATCATTTTGGACTTTAACAATCTTTCAACTTCCTCTTTGATGATTATATTTCGTTCAGGAGCAAACTTCCTTCTTTTTTGCTGAACAGGCTTGAACGACCTGTCAATTCCAAGCTTGTGAGTAATAATGTCTTTGGATATACCTGTCATATCCTCATGCTTCTATGCAAATGTCGACATCCTGCGTTTCAAAAAGTTAGTTAATCGTTCTTCAATATCCTGAGGGATATTGGTCCCTACGAGCACCGAGATATCAGGATTATCCTGACCCAGGATAACTTTCTTTACATCATGTTCAGAAGCCTCCATGATATCCTGGGCCCGCATCTTTAATTGCTATGCTGGATTAGGCTTAGTTGAGGATTTCATCGAGGATGAGTAGCATTCCTTCACCTCCTGCTGATCACTATCAACCTTAACAACCCCCCAAGGGGTAGGGATCTTGATGCATTGATGATAAGTTGACGACACAGCCTTCATATCATGGATCCATGGCCTGCCCAGTATTATGTTATAGCAGGATAGGGAGTCCATCACACAGAAATGTTGTATCGAGTTGACCCCTTCAACATATACCGGTAACTTTATTTCTCCCACTGTGTTCCTAGCTTCTCCACTGAAACCAACGAGCACAGTGGACTTTGAAGTAATGTCCATCGGAGATACGTTCATCCTCTTCAATGTTTCCAGCTGAATTATATTGATAGAGATACCGTTGTCCACCAATATCCTACATACAAAATGGTTAGCAACATATAATGTTATTACGAGAGCATCATGTGAGGATCCTGGACAGTATCCCTGTCATCACTATCGAAAGTGATCACTTTATCGGTTGTAAGGGTAGTCATCCTAGCTGGTTTATCTCCCCTTTCAGTCTTAGCTTCCTTTGCATGTCTCTTGGCCGCCGAATACGAAGTCCCACAAATGTCGGATCCTTCTGAAATAAAGTTAATTATTTTAGCATCTGCTGGGGGTGATGCTGCTCGTTCAGGATCCTTCTCAGGATCCTGCGCTTTATTCTTCTTTCTTCCCAGCAAATCCTTCAGATACCCTTTGCTCAACAGGTAACTTATTTCTTTCCTTAGAGCAATGCAATCCTCGGTCACATGTCCGAAGTCTTCATGGAAAGCACACCATTTGGATTTATCCTTCCAATCAGCTTTCTGCTGATTCTTTCGAGGCCACCCTGCATAGCGTACATTAACTCAGGTATATTAACAGAAAAGCAGTACTCAGATAATTCAGGATATTCTTCAGGATCCTCGTCTTCAACAGCATTCACTTTCTTGTTATCATTTCTACCATATGGCTTGGAGCGATATGGTTTATACGAGGATTCTGATTTCCTGTTGGTTGATTCGTAGGTTGAGGTAGAATTCATCCTCTCTTGCATCTTTTTGTCATCTTCCAAGCGGATATATCTCAAAGCCCTGTTACGAGCTTCGTTGAGATTCCTGCAGGGATTCATTACAAGATCCTGATAAAACTGAGAATCCTTTTGTAACCCCATCTTAAAAGCCTGCACAGCTGTTACAACATCAAGATGTGGGATATCCAAGGATTCTCGACTGAACTTGTTCACATAATCCCTCAAGGATTCCTGAGGTCCTTTAGTTATCCTGTAAAGGTCACTGGTTAGTTTCTCAAAACTCCGACTACAAGAAAATTGACTATTAAATAAATTGTTTCTTAGCACTCCAAGACACGAGGTTCCCACCCAAATAAATTGAGTAACCGTATGTAGAACGGCGAGTTTCAATGCACCGAGCCCAGTCCGCATCTGAATAACCCACTAAATTGGTGGTAAGAGTTCTGTCAAATGTGAGACCATAAGATAATGTCCCCTTTACATATCGAAGAATCCTTTTGACAGACTGAAAGTTAGAGATTGTTGGAGACTGTAAATATTGACTAGCTTGATTGACGGCATATGAGAGATCGGGTCTTGTAATAGTGAGATACTGGAGCGCACCAACAAGAGATCGATAGAGGGTGGGGTCATGAAACGGCTTTCCTTTGGAAGTGAATGGTTCGGATGTTGACAACGGTGTTGCAACTGGATTGGCATCTAATAGTCCTGCACGAGCTAAAATATCATATGCATACTTAGCTTGAGACAAAAAGATACCTGATGTTGTGTTCGAGACCTCAAGACCCAAAAAATACCCCAAAGTGCCCAGGTCCTTTATGGCAAATTCACTATGAAGTTGTCGAATAAAATCCCGTATGACGGAGTTGTCATTTCCAGTCAGAATGATGTCGTCTACATACACAAGGAGATAGATGAGAACCTTATCTTTTTTGTAGACAAAAAGAGAAGTGTCGGCCTTGCTACAAAGAAAACCATAATTTAAGAGAAAAGTACTAAGACGTTGAAACCATGCACGCGGTGCTTGTTTTAACCCATAAAGAGCTTTACGTAGACGACATACATGAATGGGGTGGGTTTTATCAATGAAACCGGGCGGTTGTTCCATGTAAACGGTTTCGGTGAGGTTACCATTCAAGAAGGCATTTTTTACATCTAGTTGATGTAATGGCCACTGAGAAATCGTTGCAAGTGCAAGAACAACACGAACAATGGAGGCCTTAACGACCGGGCTGAATGTATGAAAATAGTCAAGTCCGGGAATTTGAGTGAACACTTGAGCCACCAAACGAGCCTTGTATCGATCGATTGAACCATCAGATTTATATTTGGTTCGAAAAATCCATTTTGAGCCAACTACGTTGGACGTTTTTGGACGAGGCACCAATTCCCAAGTATGATTATTTTTTAAAGCTATCATTTCTTCATGCATTGCTTGGAGCCATTTAGAGTGTTTTGCTGCAGATTTGTAGCCTTTGGGATCATGAGAGACCATGAGAGCATGATGCAAGCCATGCGAAAAAATTGAAAGGTGTGCAAGTTTAGGCTTGAAAATGCCATTTTTTGATCGTATGACCATCTGATGAGTAGGAAGTGGCACTTGGGTAGTGGGTGCATTGGGCTCAGGAGAGGGTTGGGTTGGTCCAGAAGGTTGAACGGGCTCGGGTTGGGCTTCCAAGGGTGTGGGGTTTTGCCGAGTGTTAGCAGGTTGGGTCGAGGAGGTTTGGGCGGCGAGGTGGGGTTATTGTTTAAAAAGTGGGCTGGTGAAATGGGTTCAGTAGGTTCAAATTGGGCCGATGAGGTGGGTTGTGATGGGTATGGTGGTAAACGACACAAGTCACAATGGCTGGGGTTATGTGTGCATTTCGGCTTGGGAACAATAGTGATTTTTGGGTTAGAATTTTCATTTGGGAGTGTGGTTACAGGTATAGAGTCATCAAAATTTGAGAAAATAAAAGTGGACTCATTGACTGGTGCTACATTTCCACTAAACGGAAACGTATCTTCATCGAATTGAGCATGACGTGTAACATATACCCGAGAAGTAGTGGGATCCATGCACCGATACCCTTTATACTTTGGACTATAGCCAATAAAAATACACGAAGTGCTTCGTGGGGCAAGTTTGTGTTTGGCATAGTCCCTTAGGTAGGGAAAAACTCGACAACCGAAAACGCGAAAATTTGTATAAGTTGGAGCTTGCCCAAAAAGAATTTCAAATGGAGACTTGTGATCAAGAAGGGGGGTGGGTAGCCGATTGATGATATACGTTGCCGATGAAAAGGCATCCACCCATAAATTTGCCGGAGCATGAGAATTAAATAACATGGCAAAGCCGGTTTCGGTTATGTGTCGATGTTTTCTTTCGGCTCGACTATTTTGTTGCGGGGTGTGAGGGCATGATAAACGATGTTGGATCCCGTATTGTTGGAATAATTGTTGCACTCGATTGTTTGTGAATTCAGTCCCACCATCACTTTGAAATACTTTGACTTTGCATGAAAGTTGATTTTGGACAAATGGTAGAAACGCTAATAAAGCATTGAAAATTTCCGACTTCGTTTTTAACGGATAGAACCATGCGAACTTTGAATGATCGTCAATAAATATCGCATAATAATAATAGCCTTCGCTAGAAAAAATAGGTGCGGGTCCCCAAAGATCACAGTGTATCAATTCTAATGCATGCAAATACCGTTTTGTATTCAAATCGAAAGGCAAACGATGTGACCTAGATAGTTGACAAGACGAACAAAGTCCGGGTTTAGGTAATAACGACGTAACAGATAAATGACCCATTTTATTTAACTTAGAAATAATATCAAAAGAGGCATGTCCGAGTCTACTATGCCACCTTTCAAATGATGCATTGAGATGGTGTGATGAAACAGAAGCTACAAAAGTTTGTTGCCGTTGTCTAAGAACATAAAGCCCGTTTTCACATGTTCCGCTTGCTAGCACCTCCTTTGTCTTTCGATCTTGAATATTAAAAAATTATTAGAAAATAATACGTCAACGGGTGAGTCATGCGTGAGCCGACTAATAGAAAGGAGATTTTTGGTAAGATGGGGAACCACAAGAACATGAGATAGTGGGAGCTTGTTGTTGATAGAGGTATGGCCAATTTTAGATACTGATAGAGTCTGACCATTACCAAAAGTCACAAAATTATTATCGGAATTGTGAGAGATACCCGCAAGTGCATCCGTATTAGGTGTCATGTGAGTCGTTGCTCCCGAATCAGCGGTCCAATTTGGATAGTTTTCCGTAACATGACATTGTGCATGGAAGGCTTGAGCAAGATTCGCATCAAGAGTAGGAGCACGTTGCGCAAACGTGGACAGATTTGGGCAAGCATTAGCATAATGTCCTTCTTTGCGACAAACTTGGCACGTTGGTGGTCTTCTGCCACGACCTCGACCCGAGTGATGACCACGTCCTCTGTTGGTAGCATGATTGTTTCGAGACGAGTTTGCGGAGCGAGATTGGTGCGCAAAAAAGGCAGCCTGTGGAGTGGTTGTAGCATGGAGTTTTTGTAAAAAAAGTTCTTGATTTTCTGCTTTAGAGAGTAGGTCACGAAACATAGTGGGTGTAGAGAGAGCACGGTGAGCAGTGGAGAATGTTTCAAACGCCGGACCGAGACCGCATAAAAACCAATGACATTTGTCATTCTCATCGACCGGGTGACCAATGGCGGCGAGTTGATCACAAAGAAGTTTGAACTTCCGGCCGAATTCGGAGACTGTAGATGAACCTTTTTGTAACTGGCGAAGGGTGTCTCTAAGAGTATGCATCCGCTCTAGAGAGCCATGGCTGTAGGCGTTCTCGAGAGCAAGCCATACTTGACGAGAAGAAGAGAGACCGATAACTTCTGCCATAGCCTCTTCAGATAAAGAGGACTGGATCAATAATAATACCATCTGATCAGTAGCTTTCCAGGTTTCAAAGGCTGGACTTGGAACAGATTTTTCAGCCACAACAATAGTTTCTGATGGAGAAAAAGCAGAACCATCGACATAACCTGTGAGCTTTTGAAAGGATAGGACAAGTTCGATTTGGTTTTTCCAGGGAATATAATTTGTGGATGTGAGTTTATGGGGAATAAGGTGAAGAAGCGTTTGGAGAGGAACAGTAGCAGTGGAGTTTGCATCAGAAGAAGAAGATCCGGTCATGGTGGAAGACCATGAAAGGCTTTATTTTTTGAATGAATATAAACAAGTATTACACCCACATATATACACGAGATTCCCCTGTGATAAAGGAGAGAATATCTCACCTATAAATGGCTAGCATTGATTTACGTATAATCAGAATTAAATGCAATAAATATTGACTAAAATTATGGTAGCCTATTAAACATAATTATAATACTTGTAAAATATTTTCTAACACACACACACACATATATATATAGGGGAAGGTTCATTGGGGAACACTAAAAAAGTGGGGAAGAGCGGGGAACCGGCTCAAACGAACTCCGATGGAACTCATTGCAGCGGTGTTGAAACCGGCTCGTCGAACCCTAACTAAGATCTCTTAACCCTAAACCCTAAATCCTAACTTTTAAACTCTAAACCCTAATGATGAAAAATAAGGCTAAAACCTAAGCTAACTATAAACCCTAAAAGCTAAACCCTAATGGCTAAACCTAAAGCTAAACCCTATAGCTAAACCCTAAAGCTAAACCCTAAACCCTAAAGCTAAACTCTAAACCCTAAAGCTAAACCCTAAGGCTAAACCCTAAAGCTAAACCGTAAAAGCCAAACCCTAATATATTTAGGGTCTAGGGGTTATGATTTAGGGTTTAGGGTTAAGAGATCCTAATTAGGGTTCGACGAGACGGTTCCAACGCCGCTGGAATGAGTCCAATCGGAGTTCGTTTGAGTCGGTTCCCCACTGTTCCCCACATTTTTAGTGTTCCCCAATGAATCTCACACTATATATATATATATATATATATATATATATATATATATATAATCAACTTACACGATCTTCATCCAATATGAACACATTTAATATTTGAGGTTCAAGGTTGAATAGCCTAAGCCTTCAATGGGGACTTTTTTTTTTTTTTTTGAAAGGAGAATTTCATTAAACCAACACGCCAAAACCCTGAGAAAGGGCGGCAACAAACAAACAAAAACTATTTACATATTAACAAAGCTACACCAATCTTTCCACTTAATCTCACTATCCCTTACTCTAGCATTATACCAGAAAAAGCCAAACGATTTGATCTCTCGAATGATTTCTTCCAACTTCACGTGTTTACTGTTAAATCTAAGATCGTTCCTGGCCCTCCAAATAAACCAACACCCAATTCTAATAACGCCTTGAACTATATCTTTTTTCTTACCATTGAGGCCCAACAATTCATGAGATTCAAGCAAATCCTTCACCGAAAACGCCCAAATACACGGAATCTTGCACCACGAGGATATTATAGACCAAACCGTTGAAGAAAAGCTACACGAAGTAAAAAGGTGTTCAACCGTTTCATCACAGTCTCCACAGAATACACAAGTTTGATCCCCCCCTATCAATGTTCCTTTTCTTTAGGGCATCCATTGATGCCAACCTGTTAACCCCGAGCCTCCATATAAAAACATTGCACTTAAGAGGGAGCCACCTACATTTACTCGGAATATGATTCCATTGAGGATTAAAATTTTTTGTTAGAAGTTCCTTCACAGATCGCACACTGAATTGCTTGTCAGCCGCACCAAACCAGGCCCATTTGTCCTGGCCGTCTACAAGATGAACATCCAATAGTAAACTGCACAGCCCAACAAGTTCGTTCACCTCTTGACCAGCCAAGATCTCCCTTTTCCACTGCCAGCAAAATCTAGAGAAACCACCAACATTATTAGCGATCCTACCACCTTCAATGGGGACTTGTTGTCCATCTTACCACAAGTACTTAATTACTACTAACATACATGGTCCATATCGATAACAAAACAGTTGAAGTCTCAACTTTAAAGTTACAACAAATATAAAGATAATGAAAACCATGTGTATCGAATTCAACATACTACCATAATAATATATTCTATACTTTTAGGACCTTCTCATTTCTTTTTAAACCGACGTCCCTCAAGTGTAGGTAAGTATATTGAGGTACATGTTAGGTCATCACATGTCAGTGAGTACATGGTTTTCTACACCTAAATCACTTTAACTATTTTGTGAGGTTGGTGTAAACAAGCTGAGTCGAGTTCGAATAAACAATCAAGAGACCTGTGTGAAAGATGGAAGATCAATACCTATCCAGTAGTATGGTAGACAACCGAACCACCTTGGGTGTTTGTCAATCAAGAATCCAGAATTCAGAAATTCTGATTAAGGGTACGAATATGTATGGATGGGAAGCTATATAAATAGAAAGAAACACGCGTGTGGCAAAAAGAATTTATTCAAATCACTTAGAAGTTCTTATGAGATTGAGACTCATGGATACAGATTTTACAAGGAATGCTTGAGGGGAAAAAGGCAAGTTGTAATCACATCGAACAGTGTGGATCATATTATAGATTTACTATACCCCACTATGAAGAAAACTATTTGGAGTATGGAACAACTAACAAGCCAAGGTTTTGAAATCACGTTTCAAGCAGGAACATGTTACATTATAAGAACCTTTGGAAACAATGAAATAAGGAACTTGAATGAGTCTATGAAACAAGATGATGATCATGAAAAACAAGAGACAAGGTGGGAAGATATGAAAAGACTTTGAGAAAACAAATTTACTTTGGAGACATTTTGAGCAAATGCAAATCGAATCACAAAAAGACCTGGAACGTAAAAACAAAGGGAAAGATCATGTGATCTATCTCAAACTGATTTCATCTATTGAAGATTGCCTAACGTTTATGGATTTGATCCAAGTTGTTGTCAAAGTAGAATCCCATAAAGAGAAGTTTGACAAAGAATTTGAACTTGTTATTGATTGGTTTATGGAGTTTCTCATAACATGGGGTATGATTTAGATATTTGTGACATTACTTTTAAAGGTAGCATACCTTCGTTATTGCCCGAATGGTATCATCTTACGTGACATTAATTTTAAAGGTTACATACCTTCGTTATTGCCCGAATGGTATCATCTTAAGTTTAAGGGATGGGAAATAATGATTGAGATCGAACACATAAATTATATTCTGGGGATGCGAATAAGGGTTGAACCAAAATTTTAAGGGGTGCAGACGGATTTTTACCTAAAAGGTACACTAAATTTTCTTTTTTAAGGGGGCACCTGCCCACCCACCCCTTGACTTAGGTCCGCCCCTGACTGAGGTTGGAGAGATCCAGTGGTCTGTTAGTGATCCAAATTTGTCGTTAAAAAAATATCTTATCTAATACTATAGTCTTCTTAGGGGGTAAGGGTGGTCATCACTTGTACAAATTCCATCACTTACAACGTCCAATCAATTTCCGCCATGTCATCAACCATTATTCCATCACTCACAACCTTTTTTTAGTGGAAATGGTTTGTATATATAAAAAAAACTTTCAAACTGTCAAATAGCCCAACGGATCCCTCACAACATCGAATGTTTAACGCGTCATAAATATAACGCGTTCTTAAGTTGACGCATTGAAAAGTGTGGGTGGCGGCGGTGTTTTGATTCTTTCACGCGTGAAACTATTTCATCACGCACAAAAATCTTGCCACCCCGGGTGGCCTTATCGTTTGTGAGCTTTGTCCCTTTGTTGTTCATGCCTACCCATCGCTTGCCTTCTACTATCGTAAATTCCTAATTTTGAGCAAGATTGCTAACTAAACCTCCAACATCCCAAACTCATATAAGAGCTCCATTAATCTTCATAACAAGATAAAAATATATCCGAATAACTAGTCAAATTTAGATAAATTGTCAATGTTAATAAAAAAAAAACATTACATTGAATAATAATTTGTGTTTTTTATTTTATATTTTTAGATAGGCAAACATACACCCCCTATTTTAATCCTAAATCTATGATTCTATTCTATTGTCAACCATTGGACAAAGACCCTCAATTTCATTGAGAGAGACCTGCTTTCACCTTTCTCAGGGTCGTTCCTATGTTTTTAGAGACTCTAAGCGAACTACAAATTGGAGGCCCTTTTGAAAAATTATCTTTTTCAATGTATTTAGTAATAAAACCCTCCTCCTTTACCCGGGCTTGGGACCGGCAATTACAAACTAAAAAGTTTATAATTGGGGAAGTTAAATATTTTTTTTAAATTATATGTTTTCTATAGATATAGTATATGTTTAAATAAATTTTATCTTTATATCTTTAGTTGAGAAAAAAAAACTTAATCAAGTATAAAACAAATATAAAATCTGCAAATAAATCCTAAACAACAACTTGAAGTAAGCAAACAATGAAACAAGTATAAGCCCTAAACAACAAATTCAAATATCAATTATGCAAATAAGCCCTAACAACAAATTTAAATCTGCAATTATGCAAATACACCTTAAACAACAAATGAGAATAGCTGACCTGAGTCAGCGTCACTGTCTTCCAAGTTCCAAGCCAGCCCCAAACAATCAAATCAAAAAATCGCAAAATTTATTCTAGTTTATGTTGGAGAATTTGAGCAATATGAGAATATGTATACTGATTTCGCCCAATATTAGTATATAAAAAACTAAAAAATAGATGTTGTTTATAATTTATTGTTACACGTGTGTTCTTCAATTGAGATAATTACCACCAAATATATAAGCACTAAAGACGACTCTCTACCGCCCTAATCACTAATGATTCCATATCGGTAACCAAAACGACGCCACAATTTACAAGAATCATCATTCCACTCGCACGACATCTGATAATTTGCCGCCCTTTCAGTCGTCCATGTTTCACGTTTCGTTATTTCCTTTTTTCTTTTACTAGCGTTTCTTTATTAGTTTATTTTCCTGGATCTTGGATCTGGGATATCCGTATATAGGATGGGATATTGGGCCCAGACTATTTAGTGTATTAGTTTGTGACATTATGTGCCTATTATGTAGAAAACATATTGAAAATTTGTGACCCTTCAATATTGGTGGCCCTAGACTTGGGCCTAGGGTCTTTAGCCTGTTGGGCGGGCCCTGACTTTTGTAATATACATCCAAGCACTCACAAAGTACTCTCTTCAAACTTCTAAACTACTTACTTTAAGAAAAAGGAAATAAAAAACACATCGATTATGGTTATGATATATTACTGATAAATGATAAAACAAAAATTTTAATTTCTCTTGAAATGCAAGCAACCCCAAGATAAAAACTAAGGTGTCTTGTTGACCTGTAAACATGAATTCCACATTCTATATTATATTAACTACTCAATCTGGCCCACCACACCATCTAACCAGGGCAGACCTATTAATAAAGAACGGGTTCCTAGGAACCCATTCGGTTTTTAATTTTTAGTGTAAATATATATAACAAACTGAAAAGAACCCATAACTAAAATGTAAAAGGAACCCACAAACAAAAAGTCATTTGTTCTCCACTGGTTAGACCTGTGTTAATCTACCTAAGATACCCAGGTTCAACTCCCGTTTTAGGCAATTTTTGTTCCGTTTTTTTATTTCTCTTTTTATTTTTTTTCTTTAATGTATAACCCATTTAGGGTTTTAACCAAACATCGCCTCCACAGACACACAGACACCAGTGAGAACTAGAGAAGAAGTATTGAACATCGCAGCCCCTGTATTGAAGTGAACGGAGCCTCCACCTCCGCCGAATCTGCCATGCCGCCGATTGCCGATTGCCGGCCGTCCTCTCCTCCACCAGACACAGACACCAGTCAGCGATTAGGGACTTAAGGTAAGGTTTATATTTTATACGATTTTCATCATTACATAAATTGTTGAATGTGTAATTGTTGAATGTAATACCCTATTGTGGACATGTTTCTCTGTTTTGATTGAACATAAAAATTACATGTTCCTCTGTTCAATAAATATTACACGTTCCTCTGTAATATTTTTTTTTCACAGTTTGTTTTTTAAATCTAATTGAAGCTAATAACAATCAGAACTTAAAACATTATATTTGAAGAACATGTTCCTCTGTTTTGATTCATTCTTTGATTCTCTTATTTATTGAACCTGGATCAGCTTGTGATGTTTTAAACTTGAATTTGGTATTTAGGCATTATAGTTATGTTAAAGAATATTTCAAGTTTTTTTCTAAGGCAACCACTATCTAACATTGAATCGTCATCTTCAACTAGTAAACACTTGAAAATAGTTTTGGATGATCCTCCATAGGATCCTTCCGAAAGGAAACCAATTTCGTTATGTGTTTTTAAATTTCTAATGATGATTTTCTTTTTATTATTGTATCGTACTTTTATTATGTGATGAACCTTACCCTATCCGAATTGTCAAACCGACCCGAAATTTTTTATGTTCAATCATATGAAAAAAGTGAACCCAGTGAAAAAAATTCCTAGATCCGCCACTGCATCTAACGGTCCAACATTAATCACGTAACTGTTTTTATCACGATATATCATCTAACTTTGAAAAGTGACAGGCTATAAGTTGAGAATGTAGGAAATTAAAATGTCCATTTCACTTAATTTATCAAGTGTATTTCATATGTAATATTCGTTATTCTTCCTAGCTATCCGGACACCTCCGTTTACTTTATTTGTTTTATCATATGATATCCGTTTACTTTATTTGTTTTATCATAAGGCCGGGTGTATATTTGATGTGAATATCTTTACACCTAATAAATAAGTACATGTGATGTCTAACTTTTTTATCGTTTTTCTATTACGTTAGTCTGATTCATGACTCGTTGCCCATTTCTTTTTAAATTCCCTAGTTAGTTTTCTTATTTTCCTATGCGATCAAATCATTATTTAAACTCATGTAATACAGAGGTTTCTAACTTTGTGTGTACTCTAAATATTATGATAATTGTGAGAACTCCAAGGGCAGAGTTTTATTGGGGCCTAAGGGTGCCCCGTCCTCTCCCGATTTTTCGATCGTATAAATTTTACTGAAATGTTATCTTTTGTTGTGTGTTATATTGGGAGTTTAAGAGTCTGGCCCCACTGATTTAGATTTTAAGAGTCCAGCTTCCCCATACTTTTCGTTCAAGCTCCGCCACTGGTCAGAACTCTATTTTTCACATAATTAGACATGGTGAGATAAATAAATAAATAAAAGATAGGAGTTTTTCTTTGATATGTCTACTATATATACTCACATGAACTCCTGATACATGTCAAAACAATGGGAACAATTGTGTTTGCATGTTTGCTAGTGATCTTAACCACAACCTCACTAGTAAAAGCTAAATATTATTCCAACAGCCACACAATTGATGTTCCGACCACCATAAAGGAAACCCATCTCCATTTCTACTTGCACGGCACCATATCCGGCGACAACCCTACCACGGTCCTTGTAGCAAAACCAAACAACACGGTGGTCCAAGAAGGCAACCCCATCCCATTCGGGGCAGTCTATGTGTTTGATGATCCGCTCACAGAGGGACCTGACCCAAACTCGACTGTTATTGGTAACACACGTGGATTGTACGCTTCAATCAGTCGTGGGTCGGACTTGACCATACTATTCAATGGTGATTTAGAGTTTACGAGTGGTGAGTTTAATGGGAGTTCCATAAGTGTGGCTACTAGAGATCCGTTGGTGTTGTTGAAGGAGATGTGTTGTGATTTGATATTTCACAACTAAACAAACATTACAATTAGGTATAGAAGTTGATAATTTCCTTTGACTGAGAATGAATACAATAAGAACTGAAAGTAACACAATAAAGACAATGATTAAAGAAGGGGATGGAAAATCAGAAACACAGAGTATGTTAGATTAATCTTGACGGATCAAGTCGGGTCGGTAAAAGTATGTTTTTTATGGGTCAAGTATTTTAATTAGTCATGTGTTTTTTATGTTGAAGTGTTTAGCAAGATTAAGTTAGTGGGGTTAATGGGTTGGTGGCCCTAATTATTAGTTAGTGGGTTAGTGGGTGTGTATTTTATTCTCTATAATGTAAGTTTTAGCATGAATGAAATTATGGTTTTATAAACACATTCTTTGTACGTAGTTTCCTCTGTGTAATTAAAGCCTTCAAAACCCAACAATTGGTATCAGAGCCCTAGGCTCATACCTGATTCGTAGCAAGAAAGAGAAGGCTGGTTTGAGAGTCGTCTTCGAGTAAGAGAGCGGCCCTTGGCTGCGGGGCTGAAGAAGGCGCAGAAGAGAGAAAGAATTCGCAGCAGGTACTCAAGAAGGAGATTATTGGTGATAGAAGCATGAGGAAAATAGAGCTGGTCACGAGGGGAAAAAGAAAGGAGAAGTAGCAAGTCTCGATAATCAGCATCAAGATATTGAAGCAAGATGACGTAAGTTGAAGGAATATAGCAAAAATTAAAGTAAGAAGATACCAGGTTCATTCGGTTTTGTTTGAAGTATGATTTAAATATTCAGAATTGGATTGGAGACGGGTGGTTGTGCACTTGTGCAAGGTTTGACTTTTGAGGTAAATTTGAAGTTAATGGAGTCTGTGGATAAACTTTCAAATCCATATTTGAACTTTGCAGTCATAGATTAAATATTGGGTTAAATAAAAGGTTGTTACGGTGGAAGAAAAAAAAAAGGGGGAACCAGGTAGCCTAGCACCTCTAAAGGCCATACTTATTGTCAAAGAAAGAGAAGAAAGCAAGACAAAATAAGTAATCCAGGAAGGGTGTTGTGGGCTGCTTTCGGTGCTGAATCGGTAATGAAAGAGTATCAAGTGGCATTGGTATATGGATGCTAAAGAAAGTTAACAAGTGTAGCATGAAAACCATATGTGGTCATAGCAAGAAAATGCATGAATAAGGCAAACTACCTAGCAAGAAAGTAGCACGGTTTGGAACGAGTAGCAAGGTTATTTTTGGCAATGGATAGCAAGCAAGAAGCATGTTTAAAGCAAGTTAACTAGCAAGATCAGCAAGAAAGAAAGTCGGATTCAAATCATTGAATCCTTAAGAAAGAAAGAAAGAAAGAAAGAAAGAAAGAAAGAAGAGGCGCCACAAGAAAGAAGAAAGAGGCCGGCGTCGCTTCGCAAGAAAGAAAGAAGGCCTCACAAGAAAGTAAGAAAGAGACCGGTGCGATAAGAAAGAAAGAGCAAGCACCAGTCAGAATGAAGAAAGAAAGAAAGGGCGTCGATTAGAAAGAAAGAAGAATATCGGTAGCCAAAAGAAAGAAAGAAAGAAAGAATCGAACCTTAACGGTTCGTATGGCAAGAGCAAGATCGGAACCTATGTGGTTCAATCAACGAGCAAGAAAGAAACGGGTCAAAATGTCAAGATTAAGGGGGTGAATGTTAGATTAATCTTGACGGATCAAGTCGGGTCGGTAAAAGTATGTTTTTTATGGGTCAAGTATTTTAATTAGTCATGTGTTTTTTATGTTGAAGTGTTTAGCAAGATTAAGTTAGTGGGGTTAATGGGTTGGTGGCCCTAATTATTAGTTAGTGGGTTAGTGGGTGTGTATTTTATTCTCTATAATGTAAGTTTTAGCATGAATGAAATTAGGGTTTTATAAACACATTCTTTGTACGTAGTTTCCTCTGTGTAATTAAAGCCTTCAAAACCCAACAGAGTAAAGATGGGAAAAAGAAGATGCACACAGTCATTCATCATATTCGTTATTTTCTTTTGCTCTCGCCAATCCCTCTTATATCACACATCCAGGTTTCTATCCATCTTGTTGGGCCGTTTGATTGGGTTGCTTGATTGGGCTGGTTGAGCTTAGTCCGGTTCATAACAAGATGGCGGTTGTTGGTGGTAGAGGTAAGTTTAGGATGGCAAAAGGGTTTATTTTCAATACACTCAATTTCTTGAATCTTACAACTGGTGATGCTATTCTTGAATGGAATGTGACCATTTTTCATCAATGAAACAAACAAAGGATATAGGGTTGTGGGACAGTGGAAGACCATAGTCATGTTTGTCAAATGTTTTTGTTGATGATTTTTATTGTGAATCATGTATTTTTTTTCTTCTTTATAAAAAGTTTTTATAATTATGTGTATATGTAACCAATCACTTCTTGTTGAAAAAATATATATCTTTTTTGAATGTAAGAATATCTTTGGAACAATGTGATCACTACTAAAAATCGACTTTCACCATCCGAAAAAAGAGAAGTCTAGAAAAAACTATAAAAGCTAAATTTTGAACATTTGTTGCAGTAATAACTGAAAGATCATCGACAACAAAACAATAAACCTAGAAATGAAATTTCCAGAGTCCATCAACTATTGATTAATACTTTTAGACGGATCACCGACAACAAAACAATAAACCTAGAAAATGTTGAATTTTGAAGGACTTGTTGATAAAAAAACATTATCGTTGGTGATTCGTCGGTAAAGTAAAGAGATCATGGTGATCCATTTGTAACTGTGGTCGTTGATCCGTTGGTAAAGTATTTACCCACGTACTTCACCGACGGATTACCAACCCGGCCACTCTCCACTGTCAGATGAGAAAAGGTTCTTTCGTTAGTGATTTTTTTTTTTTTTTATGCATTTGTAGTGTGCATGTGGCAAGAAAGACTTGATAAGCCATCTAATTGCTATATGTTCTCCCCGTTATCATATATGTAAAACTCAACTAGTTAAACTAAAACAATTTGAGAAACTTTTTTGATTTATCAACATTTTAGCCAAGAATTAAGTAATTAACCAAAAGCTTTGATTAACCTGTCCAAAGCTTAGCCTTGGGCAATTCCCGATAATGGATTTTTAGCCCAACTTAGCAAACATATGGGCTCCATCGTGGACGGTAGAGTGGTAGACCCCTTACATTCGTTTACATTTTTAGGCGCATTTTTTTTCATTATAGAAGCCCAAAATATGAGTCATCCCGTTGCACACTTACACCCAATGATTCAATGAACATGTTGATACTTCAAATATAATTCGATCTTAAATTTTAATAACCATCTCTAAACTGGTTTCAACAATAATTAAATATATATAAAATTTTAATCATAAAAAATGGCACACAATGACACATGCATTATCTTTCTTAGGGTACTAGGATTGATCATCGCTCATCACACTTCATTGCTCATCACACCCAATCATAAATTGACACATTTTTTTAATAGCAAGGAACGACGTGCCAACCACCGTGACACCGGACGTTGTGGCCAAGGTCGACTACTCGACCGTCGCCAGTCCCTTGGCTCTCCCAGATGCGCGGAAACCCAACCTCCACCCGCCCAAAGGCACGACAGTGGAATAAATAAATATTGCATTAAACTTAAAAATAGTACAACAAAAATAAAACTTCATAACCTAAAAACGATTTAAAAATAGAAAATAAAAAACTATTGAATTTAAGGAAATAAAAACTAACCTAAAAAACAAATCTTGCAAAAAAATTAAGAGTAAACTGTCATTTTGGTCCCTGAGGTTTGGCTAGTTTTGCCACTTTAGTCCAAATTTCAAACCTTTTGCCATTTTGATCCCTGTGGTTTCGTTTTTTTGCCATTTTAGTCCAAATTTCAAATTTGGTCAGATTCCCCAACTAAAACCCTGATATTTTGTCTTTATCCTTAGGGGTATTTTGGTCATTTTAGATTTATTATAACTCAAAATTGATTAAAAATAATAAACCCAAATACACCACAAATCAACATTCCCTTCTGACCCAAATACACCACAAATTCACTTCAATTTCATTCTCAATTGTTACAAAAATGACATTTGCATCATTCTACTGTGATCAATCAAAGAGATCGTCGAACAAACCTATGATTTCACCACAACGAGGTCAGAATCAAATCAAGCGGATGATGATGAAACAGATAATGAATTTTGGTTGCTTCGAAGACCACCAGCATGATGATGATGATGAAGAACACATAATCAAGCTCACCAATTTTGTTGAATTATGTTTTAACCACCACCTGCCTCTCTCTCTCTAGCACCTCTGTCTCTCTCTCTCTTCTCTCTCTGCAAACAACCCTTTGTCTCTCTCTCTTCTCCCTCTCTCTCTCTAACACCCCCAAATCATCTGCCGCCCCAAATTAGGGTTATTAACATACTTGCAGATCCTAACATTCAAAGTCATTTCCTTAAATACAACCCAGAAAGCTCAACCCGTGTACGGTGGAGATGAAGGACATAAGACCAGGCCGGAGATTCAGAAACGGTGGTGGTGGTGCTTGTGGCGGCAGAAAGGAGAGAGGGAGAGAGGGAGTGGTGATGGTGTGACAACCCTCACAAATCCAGGTATCCATACGAATTAATTAATATTTAATTAATGCTTAATTACTGTGCTTGCTTACAATTGTGGTTAAACTGTTTCTTGATTTCTGATACATACATACTCATGCATCACATTTTATTACTGTCACTCCATTCATTACACACAAACATTAGTGACAAACCTGATGCATAAAGCACAGTTAGCTCAGTGAACGGATAACCCAGTAAACATGCTGACAATGCCAGCACCTAGTCAGACACTATATTGAGGCCAGTATGAGCCGGGAATAAAGTACTACACTGGTAGGGAGTGTAGGGAGGTGAGGACCATTAAACTGCGTCACTAGGTGATAGTTATAGTGCCCGGAAGTGCCTAAAACATACTTAAAGTGCAAAATTCTGCACTAGTTAACCAAAATTCAGCATTTAACAATGCTAGTGAAGTGCAAAAACTTGGCAAGATAGTCCTAGACACTTCCCAAGTGTTGCTAATTTATTGTGTCACTAAAAACAATATAAAAGACACTTTAAATACTTATTTAACACTTTAACGGATCAACATCCAACCGAACAACCGGACTTTACCCGAAACATAAAAATATTACCAAATACATTGTTTCTGCTTTTCTGAGCTAGTTAGGGTCCCCGAACACCCTAACACCCTTTATATTATACTACACACTTAAAACACTAAGTAGATATCATTAGATCTTAACTAAATCCTAACCATAACATTACAACCCAACCCCCCCTACCCCCCCCCCCCCCATGTTGACGGTTACAAGGGGTGGTACACCCCCTTGTTTTTATTTGATTATTTAATTGTCATTTGTTGGATATCTAGATGACACAATATATGATGGATAATAGGAACTTGGTTTATAAGTTAACACTTAGGATTATCACTTTCATTTTCACTAAACACTCAACAACAAGCTCTCTCTCTTTCTCTCTTCACTACCTACGGCCACCACCATCTCACCATCATCCAACTTCCATACAACCATTTCTCATACATACATAGAAGAAAGGAGTCCTACAAACAAGCCCGGTGCTCTCGGAAGTTCAAGGACCGCTCTAGTTTTCTTTTATCCACCACATTTACACCTTGTTTCTTCCCTAGCCTTGAGCTAGTAGTAAGTGTTTCTAATCATCATCTTGATCTTGTTTATGGTGGTTAATATGTGATTTAATGGTTAAAAATTAAGAACACTAAAGAACATAACTTAAAGTCTTGAACATAAGATGAATAAGGTGGATAAAGAAAGAATATGTGTTTAAATCATGTAGATCTTGTATGATTGTTATTATTTGATGTTGTTGTTAGTATAGAAAAGATGGATCATCATCTAGACATACTAGTCCATGTTTGAGAGCATGAACTAGTAGGATGTAAAAGTTAGAAAGATGAAGGATGATGGATCCATCCATTCATAAGTCTTGAACTTGAATAAACATAACTTTTCTTGTAAAATGAAGTTGTACACTTGTGGATCTAAAGATCTACAAGTGGTTTTTCGGAAGAACTAAGCGGAAAATACTAGTTTTGTTAAAACCCGGATATTTTATAAACTAGAAGCAAACTTGGTAAATAAACAAGTGTATGAACACTTGTGTAACAAGAAATTTAACAAAGAAGTAATTTTGTGAATTTTGACTAGAAGTTGTTAAACTTCAAACTCTTTAAAAATAAAGTTTACAAGAAACCAATCATGTTTTTTTATAAGTTAACAAAACCTACTAAATGTGTTAGTGATTTACTACATATGTTTACAAAACCTTCAAGTTCCTGAGTTTATGATTTATTCATATTTTGTCAAGTTTGATGAATAAATATTGTATGTTGATGATTGGTAAATTGTTTGAGTGATTTTTGAAAAGAAAATGATACGCTTGTAAGCGTGGACACCTCCAGTTACAAAGGAAACTCTGGCGAAATTTTTCCAGAAATATAACACTTAGAAATATTTTTCTAAACAAATGTTTACAAAATATATTTTTAACTTTGTTTTCAAAATAAACTTCGCCATGATTTTTATTTCAAAAATTACAAAGTATCGGAGGTGGATTTTCGTAAATAAAACTTGTTAAATATATATTTAGAATATATATTTCATAATAAAACGCTTCTGTGATTATTTTGTGAACTACATATATTATTTTTAGGTTAAAAATAATATAACCTGGGAATATTACGAAATCACGACTCCAAAATAATACCAACGCTATCACAAATTAATATTTAAGTTACACCGGTATTATTATTACAACGCGAACTTTAAAATGTAACTTATGTATTTTCGGAAAATACTCTTAAATGTGTATTTTGATAAAGTATTATTTTGGAAATGGTATGAAGTAAAATATAATATTTTTGGAAAAAATATGTATATTTTGGAGTTATAATATTTTAGACAAGTGATTAAAATATATTTTTCAAGTGAGACTTAAAAATATATTTTCGAAAATATAACGTATACATGTATTAAAACCCCCATCCTTGGGAAGGAATACACTTATAAAATAAATAAGAAGTGTGATTACGGAATAGTTACCTAACTATTTCTCCAATAAAACGTTAAACCTTAAGCCAAGGCACGGCCATCCGTCTAATAGGAATTAGTACGTGTAGGTCGTCACGCAGCAGGTTGATTTGGGATTGACTATTTCGAGACGCACTTCAGTGAGTTCATGTCCCCCTTTTCTCTTAACTGTTTTCAGTTTTTATACTTCGGGGGGTGGAATACATGTTACAGAAATTATGGATACTTTTATACATGGTATGGTTAGCTTAAGGAGGGTTTACTACTTAGATCATGTGAGTGGGTAGGCTGGAACTAGAGGCCATTAATCCTCATTGTAGGACCGAGGGTCACTAGCGGTAGATCTATCTGGGTGTAGCGAGCCCAACTCCAGGCCCACTGTACGGACCTCGGGGTGACTTTGAGCCCGACGCATAAATCTGCTAGGTTTGAGTCTTCCTACAACACTTCACACATATCATTGGCTTTGCAACCTAATGGTGATCTCTTTTTTTTTCCTTATTTGCTACATACCAGGGATTTTTCATACATGCTGACATATTACAAAGGTTTTACATACTCACTTTTACATGAACTCGCTCAACTTTATGTTGATTTTTCAACTTACATGTATTTCAGGAAATTAATGGATCTGGCCAAGTATGCAAGGGTGTTAAGCTGCGTAGGAGTAATGATGTCATCCAAGTTTAAGAAATGTGATCTTTGCCTGGACGGGTCATAAGTCTTAAACTGTGTTTTATTCATGTCTTTTGGTTGTGTTTGTGAACAAGTTTTAATTATGTCATGGTTGTGAGTGTCAACTTTTAAAAACAATGTTGTCGTGTTAACTTTTAAAACTTGTTAATTGGATGAACATCATGGTTTTATTTTCATATAGCATTGTTGTGATTATGCTATGGTATTAAGAAGTCACACCAAAATAAACCCACGCTTCCGCAAAGCCACGATGTGACAGCTTGGTATCAGAGCATCGATCATAGCGAACTAGGATTCCTTCTCGAGTCTAGACTATGATCACTAGGGCTCTCACGAAAACATTTTTTTTCTCTTACATACACTAAACGTCCAGATCCAGGATACAAAACATTTTTACAAATACAAAAGGCACAAATACACTTTTCAAAATTTATATATATTTCAGTCTTAGAGACTGAGGGAGGATCAGCCTTAGAGGCTGAGGGAGGATCAGTCTTAGAGACTGGGAGGATGGTCTTAGAGACCAGGGATTTAGTCTTAGAGACTGGGAGGATGGTCTTAGAGACCAAGGATTTAGTCTTAGAGACAGGGAGGATGGTCTTAGAGACCAGGGAGTTAGTCCGAGGGACTAGGGAGTTTAGTCTGAGAGACTGGGTAGGATAGTCTGGGGAAGACTAGGATGATTACATGCTTACATGGTTATTACTTACACGCTTAATTGCTGATTAATGATATACGTGCATATGTGGTGAATATTTTGCATACACTAATTGTTAATAATTACTATAGGCATACATGCTATGACTATTATGTACCGGTACACACACACGTCACTTTCCTCAGGGAATGAATTGTCAGATGATGACGACCCTACGGTCGCCGCCACAGATGATGAGACCGTACCTGTGCCGGAGATATTTACGTCAGACACTGAGAGTGACCCCGACATGTTGACCAAGAACAAGGACGACTGCCAACCATCTGCGCTGCCAGATTCTGGTGATGAATTACCCTTGCTGGTGGCTTCCTTAACAAGAAACTTCCTGTCATTCTTGTTTCGATCCACGACTACCTCATCATTTGAACACTTCAATGACGAGCACATCGTGGCTCCGATTCTCGACGCCGTACCTCTCATGGTTATTTTTCCCAAGAATATGCCTCTTTGACAATTGTTTAATGACGACGTTAATTTGCTTATTGATGATCCTTCCGTTGACACCCAGGATGATGGAAAGTTAGATGAGGACGTTGTTACTGACTTTACGTTTTGAGATTCCTATTATCAAACTATCCTCTAATTCTAGTATACACTCGATTTCAGACTCCTTTGAGTCTGCGACATTTACGACTTTACAAACAGGCAGGTTACCGCTTTTTGCTCCAGAAACGGACAACGACGCCGCTTTGACTGCTGCACTAACACCTGTTCGAGGCACCACACCGTTGGACGCCCCAGAGCCTGCTCCTGACCTAGCTTCTGCACCTTTTGTGTTTGCTTGACGTTGCACCTGCTAAACTTGCACCTCTACTTGATCATGAACATGTTCCTTTTAACTTACCAGACTATGCATCCCTTATACCCGACCCAGTACCTGCACCTATTGAATCTCCTTTTCATTGGGACACTTCTACCACACCTTCACCGCTGATGTCGCACCTATGAAGACCGACGCCCATTGCGTCAACATGCCTATCGCTTTCTTTCAAGACATACCCACACCCCGAGAAGGTACTCCAGGTCAGCACCTGCATACCGATCCTTTTTTCTACAACAGCATTTTCTACGACCTTACCGGCCGCACCATTTACCACTTTCACCTCTACAACGCTGGACGAGCCTTTTCGATGGTTCCTATCACACATTGTGCTGATTTTAGACCCTTACCATCCCTCACATTATGGAGGCCACACACGAGATGAGTTGCTCATGTAACATCAACTACAGTTGAGAATACGAGTCGCAGAATGTTGGAGCTCGAGCTGACTCCACATTTGGTAACTTCAAATGCAAAACATTACATAACCAAAAACAGAATTTAAGTGTCTACATCACAAGACAGCATATTGTCTGAAAAGTTTATGTAAGACATCACGTCCTCCACCCTGTCTATTACCAGCATACTTTGATCCGCCACATACCTCAAGGCTCCTTTTGTGCTCATGACCGTTGCTATTACACCGTTCACGGGATTTTGATGCTCATTTCTTTACTGCCAAGCGGTAGATCAGCTAATTGTTTCAACGTATATACAAGCTCGAGGAGGATTCCACGCAGGATAACAGTTTACTTTTCTTTCCTCCTCCACCTCAGTCACCAGCATAGTTGATTTCTGAACTATGCGGATTTCGTTACATTTGGGTAAAGACACTAATGAAGAGCCGGGATTGTGAAGACTTTTGAAGACCACGTCTGACTAGGTAATTTTGATATACTGATATACTTGATAGGCAAGGGTAGGGTGACCCTGTGTCCCTTTTGATATGATGCACTTTGTGAGACAATGCAATTGCGGTCGGAGAATAACGAGAGCCAATCATCAATAAACATACGACAACACTTTGTGGCCAACAACCAATAAAAACTCAGTCGCTATGTCTTCATTAAGCGCGTTATTGATCTATATGTGTGTACTATAATTATAATGCTACGTGCTTACTTGCTATGATCTCATTAAACATAATTCCCAAATTACGTGCTTATGCTGTGATTATGATGCAATGTGCTTACCTGTTTGATAAAAACCTAATCGTAATACGTGCTACCAATATAACAGGAATGTGCTATGATTGAGATACACGTGTTGTTTGTTATACTTTCAGTAAACATGATACCAATTACTTGCTTGTGCTGTTGCGTGAGGTGTGATATGATGACTTAAATACGTACAAATACATGTGATTTCCAAACAACTATTTACATTACCCCGAATAGACGAGACCTAACTAACCTGAACTTCTTCATAGAAGATGTCTCATCAAGAGATCACTCGACTGACCGTGGCAGAGTGGCAAGCACACGCCTCACGAGTCATAGCTCGGCACGAGGTTCTTCGCTACAAACACAGCGAAGGTACCTCAAGGAGTGACCCACCTAACGGTAATGTTTAAGTCATCCAAGACACATTACAACACGTTTGGAAAATCCCTAAAGTGCCTTGCTAATACTTATTGTGATGATGATTCCTTGAGTACAGGTTGTACCTACAAACATTTTCTAGAATGCAAACCCCTGAACTTCGGTGGCACTGGAGGTGCCATAGCTTTTGTAAAATGGGCTGAGAATGCGGATGCCGTTGTGCGGACGAGTGGTTGTACGCTAGAGCAACAAGTCCCATACGTTTCCGGATTGCTACAAGATGGGGCTCTGTTATGGTGGGACCTTAAGGTTCGAGAAATGGGCGAGGCTGTAGCATATGCGTTAACATGGAGTGAGCTGAAGGAAATGATGCGTAGGGAGTATTGTTCTCAAATGGAGATCCAAAGGCTGGAATTAGAATTCTGGAAACTAAAGATGGAAGGTCCAAAAGTGGTGGAGCACGTGCAAAGACTTTATGATTTGTCGCGAATCGTTCCGTACCTGGTGGAACCCGAGTTGAAGAAATTGGGGCAATCTATATGGGAACTGGCGCCTCAAACTTACTGTAAACGAAGAAATTTTTTCGGATGGTCCTGTTTTCCTGCATGGGGTGCTGGTTCAAGCTTCCCTTTTTTTCCTTTGCCATCTCAAGTGTGTTTTATTCATTTCAACACCATCCAAACACCAAATTAACTAAAACCATCATTCATTAAGTCATAGAGAGAATTACATAATAGTCCTGAAATTAAAATACTAGATAGTTAGGTCAAAGAAACACAAGAAATCTAAACCAAGAAGTTCTAGCCTACTACTTATTCTATTAGCAAAATTTCCAAAAAGGTAAATCTCTCGGTTAAATGTGGCTTAAAAAACTTCTTTCTCCGGGCATGGGCTCCTTACACGTCGGCGAGCCATTCTTCGATCTCCCTAGGGAGAAGAAAAGCGGGCTCATTAGCATTGGTTTGAGGAGGTGTAACTTCCACCGGGACTTCTTGGAGTTCTTCAAGAGAGGGTTCCGCTGGAATGTCGTCCCATCCGGTAGGATTGTGGATTCCAAGTGCTAGGTTCCAATCCTCTTGAGAGAGGATTGGTTCCATGGGAGGTGTTACAAGAATGTTTAACCTCTGGTGCAAGAGGTTTATTTCTTGAAAACTGTTCTCCAACCCCACCGAAAGATAATTTATACGCTCTATGAGGAGCTCCTCTACCGAAGTCATCTCGTCAAGGGCTTCACGTAACGCCATCACGTATCTTACGAGAGTTGCTTCAATTGATGGCCTCCTTTCCCTTCGACTGTTTCTGGAGTGCGCAGAAGAGGTTCCACTGTTTTGGCTAGACATTCTACTAACACAAACCAAAAATAGTTCGTTTTAATGAAACAGTATCACGGACACGGCCCCGTGCTCACTGAGCACGGCCCCGTGTTCAACTTTCTGCAGTTTTTTAGAACAAGGAGTCTTGGAGTTTCAAATTATTTTCCTGACTTATGAAGCATTTTTGAACAGAAATAACTTAAAACAATGTTGTGTAACTTATTTTTAACAAGATTCCTTGAACAAAAACTCAACAATCATCACAATAAAGCTTGAAATCAAGCTTTAATGGAGGTGTTGTTGCAAGAAAGATGAAGAAGAAGGTAACGGATAAAAGAGGAAAGGACAAGATGTTTGTTAGAACCTTCTTTTAGAACATACCTAGGATGGTATGTTAGAAAATCCTTTCAAATCTCTGTCCCTGGATGGTCCAAATGTGCAGGATTCTTGGCTGCATTTATAGAAAACGACAGCATGCTGGACACGGCCACGTGTGCAGGCAAAATCCTGACACGTTTTGTCCGTATTCTGACAGAAGTCAGAAGGGAATCTTTTGGTGAACACGGGGGCGTGTTGACCTGGGCACAGCCCCGTGTCGGAGGGCTGTTTATGAAGTTTGTCTAATTTTAAGGAACTTTTTCGGATCGGGCGGTTCCTTACTGGATGGAACAACCCCAAAGTGCCTAAGATACCTTAATTGTTCTAGATTAAGATGAGAACGCAAGAGGTTGTCGGTGAGGGTGATTCTTATGCTATATGTAGGTGGACAAGTCCAACCCTTTTCCGGGCTCTCGTTAAAGAAGGTGTATGTCGAATCGCTCAGGTCTATGTATGCATCGAACGAAGTCGATGGGGAGTCCTTCACGGCACAATCGACACAGGGACGACTATCGCTCAAGTCCTCACTAGAGTTAGAAGTATCGTCGGAAACAACGAAGTTGTTTAAATGCGAGCCCAACCCTTCTTCTTGGTTATTGTCTTAGAATAGATCATTGAAATCTTTCCTAAGTTCTTTTAACCAATTAAGAATTAGATCTTCTAGTTGAAATAATTCATCGAGAAGCATTTCTCCTAGAAAATCAACCTAAAAACTTATTTTTGGGACACATTGAGGACAACGGCGCCAAAAACTTGATGTGCGTGAGTGTTATATGTAGGTTTAAGTATATTTTAAGCCCTTTTACACTTTCTTTAGCCAAGTTTTAAATTTATAAAACACGATATTTACTAACACTAAACACACATATGGGCAAGTGCACCCATCGTGAGCGTAGTATAGTGTTGGTAAGATACCGAGGTCGTCCAAGGACACAAGAGCTTTTAGTACCGGTTTATCCTCAACGTCTAATCAAATAAAAAAGTTTAGAAAAATGTTTTAAACTAAAATAAAATAAAAACTAACTAAAATGCTGAAAATAAAAATAAAAATAAAACAGATAGACAAGATGAATCACTTGGTTCCGACTCGTGTATAGTGTAACCTTTGATTATTTCCGCACTTTTGCCTTTTTTAAGAGATTATCTTAGTTATTGTGGTAGGCCCCTCTTTTGAAGGTGACGTTACCCTCAACCCAGAAGTTTGAGTCAGCAAGGATACAATCCTAAAGGGTCGAATTATTGAAAGATAATTAATTAAGTTATTAATGCGAATTATGGTAGGCCCCTCTTTTGAAGGTGACGTTATCCTCGGCTAAGTAGTCTGAGTCAGCAAGGATACAGTCCTAAGTAGCCGGGGTTATAGTATTAATAGTAGTTTAACTTATGAGGGGATCAAAGAGTTTGGACCCCCGCCATCCAATACCGTTAAGTATTGAAGGAGGTCCCACTAAATTTGACCCAGGTCCCTTGCAGGATCTCTAAACGGTGAACAACGGCAAGACTCTTACCAAACCGTTCCCTTAACGCCCGACCAGGTAGCCAACATACCTCCATATAGACCGTGGAGATATGAATGGTGAAAATCTTTTATTTTATATAGACAGTAAAATAATGCCAAGACACCACGGACAAAGGATAAGGAAAAATCACCTTCAACATAAGAAACTAGTTATTAAAGTCATTAATACAAAACCAAGTAAAAAGTGTGAAAAGATTAAAAATAAAAAGTATTACACTAGACAATTTGTCTTCACCAAGTGTTGTAAGAGACTTAGGCAAACATGGCCTTGATTGTCATGAACTCTTACGATCAATCTTGGATCCCGAGACGACTCACACACTCTATGATGGACAATGGATGATGGTGGTGGATGATGGTGTTATGATAGTGGTGGGTGGTGGGTGAAGTGTGAGAGAGGTGGTGTGCCAAGGGATGGTTTGAGCTTAAGCCAAGCACTCCTATTTATAGGCTGAACAGAAGCTCCGGCACGGCCCCGTGTCCAGTGGGCACGGCCCCGTGTCCACATCCTTCTCTTTCTTCATTTAATGCAGTTTGTCTGTATTAGTTGACCACGCCCCCGTGTCCGCTGAGCACGACCCCGTGTGCAGAAGCATATCTGTACTATGAAGATTTGCCTGGATTCTGCAAATCTTATAGTTGACCACGGCCCCATGCCCGCTGAGCATGGCCCCGTGGTGGGCAATGGAAGCTTCTACCACTTTGTCTTCTCTACTAACACTTGGGCACGCCCCCGTGCTGGCTGAGCACGGGGCATGTTCAGTCTTCTGTCTTCTTGTTTTGCTTGGGAAGATGCTGTCGTGGGGTCGGGCATGTCACGTTTGTTCCTTTTCTTGTATTTATGTTAGATTTTGCTGTCTTTTTGCTTCTTTTGTTAATTTGAGCTCATTTAATCCTGAAAATACAAAAGGAAGACAAAAGCACACTTTTTTCTAACATTAGTACTAAAAAAGGGTTAGTTTTATGCCACAATTGATGTAATTTATATGTTGCATTTTGCACACATCAGGTACATATATTCATTTCATAAGCACAATGTACCTCCTAACGACTCTTTCGTTAACAATCGAATGCCTTACGGTACTTAATACTTTTTTTCATCCTTCGATCAAAAACAGTGACTCTTTGATGTTCCGTATTCGATAAAGACTTTGTAACATTGTGTAAATCAAATCTTCAGGCTTGTTTCGGTACACTTTCGTTTGGTTTGAAACACGGTGAACTTGTTCAATCACCACTATTATTGAATTATGTCATTGCGACACCCTGTGGCATCATTACAAACTTATTGCTTGTGCTAACCATGGTCAACTGTTTCACGCAAAACTACATATACTTTTGTTGACTTGTCATTTAAACATTTCTGATGCAACTACAAAATCAAGGCAAGGATACACCAGATTCGCTTGTATTCACTCGGCGTATTCTCGCAATTCAAAATTTTCAACACACTAAATTTTATCATTCATCTACTCGGGAGTTGACAGATCATTCCACTATTTTATTTGAGTTGTTGATTTTGAATTCATAACGGATGCTAGGGCTCATGAAAAACTCGTGTGCATATTGCGATCGATCGTTTGAGAATCTTATTAGTCAAAACCTCTCTTTTATGGAACCCCCTGCTAGCTGGATTACACTAGACTATACGTCAAATACGTCTCGTACATTTGACATCTAATGCTAAAAGCACATACCTTTTAACCCTAGGATTCGGATTGTTATATATTCTCGGACTCACCTAATGTGAGTAAGGTTTGATTCGGTTTAATGATTATCTACCTCGATATTATTTATATACATACACGGGTGACGAAACCATAAGGGGTTGAGGTAATACAAATTTCGAGGACGAAATTTTCTTAACGGGGGGAGAATGTGACAACCCTCACAAATCCAGGTATCCGTACGAATTAATTAATATTTAATTAATGCTTAATTATTGTGCTTGCTTACAATTGTGGTTAAACTGTTTCTTGATTTCTGATACATACATACTCATGCATCACATTTTATTACTGTCACTCCATTCATTACACACAAACATTAGTGACAAACCTGATGCACAAAGCACAGTTAGCTTAGTGAACGGATAACCCAGTAAACATGCTGACAATGCCAGCACCTAGTCAGACACTATATTGAGGCTAGTATGAGCCGGGAATAAAGTACTACACTGGTAGGGAGTGTAGGGAGGTGAGGACCATTAAACTGTGTCACTATGTGATAGTTATAGTGCCCGGAAGTGCCTAAAACATACTTAAAGTGCAGAATTCTGCACTAGTTAACCAAAATTCAGCATTTAACAATGCTAGTGAAGTGCAAAAACTTGGCAAGATAGTCCTAGACACTTCCCAAGTGTTGGTAATTTATTGTGTCACTAAAAACAATATAAAAGACACTTTAAATACTTATTTAACACTTTAACGGATCAACATCCAACCGAACAACCGGAATTTACCCGAAACATAAAAATATTACCAAATACATTGTTTCTGCTTTTCTGAGCTAGTTAGGGTCCCCGAACACCCTAACACCCTTTATATTATACTACACACTCAAAACACTAACTAGATATCATTAGATCTTAACTAAATCCTAACCATAACATTACAACCCAACCCCTCCTACCCCCCCCCCCCCATGTTGACGGTTACAAGGGGTGGTACACCCCCTTGTTTTTCTTTTATTATTTAATTGTCATTTGTTGGATATCTAGATGACACAATATATGATGGATAATAGGAACTTGGTTTATAAGTTAACACTTAGGATTATCACTTTCATTTTCACTAAACACTCAACAACAAGCTCTCTCTCTTTCTCTCTTCACTACCTACGGCCACCACCATCAACCACCATCTCACCATCATCCAACTTCCATACAACCATTTCTCATACATACATAGAAGCAAGGAGTCCTACAAACAAGCCCAGTGCTCTCGGAAGTTCAAGGACCGCTCTAGTTTTCTTTTATCCACCACATTTACACCTTGTTTCTTCCCTAGCCTTGAGCTAGTAGTAAGTGTTTCTAATCATCATCTTGATCTTGTTTATGGTGGTTAATAGGTGATTTAATGGTTAAAAATTAAGAACACTAAAGAACATAACTTAAAGTCTTGAACATAAGATGAATAAGGTGGATAAAGAAAGAATATGTGTGTAAATCATGTAGATCTTGTATGATTGTTATTATTTGATGTTGTTGTTAGTATAGACAAAATGGATCATCATCTAGACGTACTAGTCCATGTTTGAGAGCATGAACTAGTAGGAAGTAAAAGTTAGAAAGATGAAGGATGATGGATCCATCCATTCATAAGTCTTGAACTTGAATAAACATAACTTTTCTTGAAAAATGAAGTTGTACACTTGTGGACCTAAAGATCTACAAGTGGTTTTTTGGAAGAAACAAGCGGAAAATACTAGTTTTGTTAAAACCCGGATATTTTATAAACTAGAAGCAAACTTGGTAAATAAACAAGTGTATGAACACTTGTGTAACAAGAAATTTAACAAAGAAGTAATTTTGTGAATTTTGACTTGAAGTTGTTAAACTTCAAACTCTTTAAAAATAAAGTTTACAAGAAACCAATTATGTTTTTTTTTAAAAGTTAACAAAACCTACTAAATGTGTTAGTGATTTACTACATATGTTTCGGAAAATACTCTTAAATGTGTATTTTGATAAAGTATTATTTTGGAAATGGTATGAAGTAAAATATAATATTTTTGGGAAAAATATGTATATTTTGGAGTTATAATATTTTAGACAAGTGATTAAAATATATTTTTCAAGTGAGACTTAAAAATATATTTTCGTAAATATAACGTATACATGTATTAAAACCCCCATCCTTGGGAAGGAATACACTTATAAAATAAATAAGAAGTGTGATTACGGAATAGTTACCTAACTATTTCTCCAATAAAACGTTAAACCTTAAGCCAAGGCACGGCCATCCGTCTAATAGGAATTAGTACGTGTAGGTCGTCACGCAGCAGGTTGATTTGGGATTGACTATTTCGAGACGCACTTCAGTGAGTTCATGTCCCCCTTTTCTCTTAACTGTTTTCAGTTTTTATACTTCGGGGGTGGAATACATGTTACAGAAATTATGGATACTTTTATACATGGTATGCTTAGCTTAAGGAGGGTTTACTACTTAGATCATGTGAGTGGGTAGGCCGGAACTAGAGGCCATTAATCCTCATTGTAGGACCGATGGTCATTAGCGGTAGATCTATCTGGGTGTAGCGAGCCCAACTCCAGGCCCATTGTACGGACCTCGGGGTGACTTTGAGCCCGACGCATAAATCTGCTAGGTTTGAGTGTTCCTACAGCACTTCATACATATCATTGGCTTTGCAACCCAATGGTGATCTCTTTTTTTTTCCTTATTTGCTACATACCAGGGATTTTTCATACATGCTGACATATTACAAAGGTTTTACATACTCACTTTTACATGAACTCGCTCAACTTTATGTTGATTTTTCAACTTACATGTATTTCAGGAAATTAATGGATCTGGCCAAGTATGCAAGGGTGTTAAGCTGCGTAGGAGTAATGATGTCATCCAAGTTTAGGAAATGTGATCTTTGCCTGACGGGTCATAAGTCTTAAACTGTGTTTTATTCATATCTTTTGGTTGTGTTTGTGAACAAGTTTTAATTATGTCATGGTTGTGAGTGTCAACTTTTAAAAACAATGTTGTCGTGTTAACTTTTAAAACTTGTTAATTGGATGAACATCATGGTTTTATTTTCATATAGCATTGTTGTGATTATGCTATGGTATTAAGAAGTCACACCAAAATAAACCCACGCTTCTGCAAAGCCAGGGTGTGACAGATGGTGGCGGTGGTGATCTGAAAGGGGAGATGAAGACGAGGGTTTATTGATTAATGTGTATTGTTTAACTAAAAATGCGTTATAATAATTCCAAAATGACTAAAATACCCCTAAGGGTAAAGACAAAATATCAGGTTTTAAATTGAGGAATCTGGCCAAATTTGAAATTTGAACCAAAATGACAAAAAAATGAAACCACAGGGACCAAAATGGCAAAAGGTTTGAAATTTTGACTAAGGTGGCAAAACTGGCCAAACCTCAAGGACCAAAATGGCAGTTTACTCAAAAATTAACAATAAACTACGGTTGGGTGGGAAACAGTTGTGTGGGCATCGCTTCATTTTGTAAACGAAACCTATCTGGTTCGCCTAGATTAGCACGAAACTTCGGCGTAATTTGTTTCTTGGTAGCTGATGTTTTTTTTTTTTTTGCTTGAGCCTTCCATAGAGTTTTTTGGTTGAAAATTAGGTGTTGTAGTGTATATTTTTTAGATATAAAATGTGCAGAAACTGGGTAAATATTGGATGCATTACATGGTTAGAAAATATTTTTTTAATGAGCCCCCTTCAAACCAACACACTCCGTCACACCGTGATATGTATGACATTGTCAGCCTCCATTACTCGTGATATACCTCTTGAGGCGGTGTATCACGCATCACTCACCATCTGTCACACACTATCACATACCCACCGGACTACCATTAGGCCACCCGGGGCGGTCAACTTTTAACGCGTGATGATGATATATAAAGAGTTATACAAAACAAAACACCACCGCCCCTAGTGTTTATCAGCCGTCAAAATGAAAACGCATCATAATTATCATGCGTGAAGAAGTGTTGGGTGGTGAAGGAAATTGTTGGTTGTGAGAGAAATTGTTGGGTGTGGTGGTGAGTGATGGGTATTTCCACTAAAATTCATCACTAGTGATGGAATAATGCTTGATGACATGGCGGAACTTGATTGAAAATTGTGAGTGAATGATGAGTGATGACCACCCTACCCCTTATCTTAAACTGAAATCAATATTAAAAAGGCAAAAAAGAAACTATATTTGATATAAACAAGTAACACAAGTTCATACCTCTATAGCTACCATAGAAATATGTGGTTTATTTACCATATTTTGTGTACCAAGATTAATGTATTAATATGTATAAAATTGACATGTGAAAATAAAGTAGATATATGAAAAAAAAAAAAAATAATAACCAGGTAAACGAAAATGACTAGATAAATTATTTTGAAAAAAATCTAAATATAAGTGAAAATAAAATAGATAACTAAAAGTTATTCGCATAGGGCTGTTAAACATACATCTTGTTCCCTGTATTTTTGCTAAATGTGCCACTCCATTTAAGTTTCATAAAATTCAAATCTTTTTGTTTTGGTTTTTTTTTTTTTTTTTTTTTGTCTTTTATAATATTTTTTAAAAAACTTTTTTAATTATTTAAAGAACCTTTTCAAATTTTTTTATTTTTATTTTGAAAACGATTTTTTTAAAATAACGTTTTATAACTATTTTTGAAAAACACTTTTTGTTTTCTGAAAATTGCTTTAATTTTTTTTAGAAAGTGTTTTATATAACTTTTAGAGAGTTTCAAGCATTTTTAAGTATTTTTCGTATTTTTTTTTTGTTAATAAACAAATACGGTTGATTAATGTGTTCAAGACCGTTAACATGTTTGTATTTGCTCATTAATATTCTAAACTATTCACAAACATAAATGAATATTAACAAACAAAATTGGATATACATACACGAATGAAACATGTATTCACGTTCGTTTGTTTAACTAAATGAACGAAACATGCGCTCATGTTCATTCGTTCCTGTGGTTTGCACAAAATAACAAACTTAGGTACTAATAGAATGTGATTTTAAACCTACAAATAACGTTAATACCTCCAAACGTTACAAAATGAAAAGTTAATACCCTAGAAGGTGATTTTAAACTATTAGTAGCTAAGTATGTTATTTTGTGTAAACCACAAAGACTAACTATGTAATTAATTCTTTATTAAATAAATGATTCGGGTTAAAACCATGAAACCACCCAAATTGATTATTAGTTTTGTTTCACGCTCGGTTTTTCTTTTACTATTTCGTTGGGTTCAAATTGTGTCATTGACTCTCCTGTTACGTGTGCTCTCATATTTTTTATGATGATTTGGATTTTTTTATTTGGCATTCAAATTTGAATCTTGAATATAGGTAACTTGTTTTAGTATTTAACTATTTCTATAGCTTTTTCATTTTATTATTATTATTATTATTATTATTATTATTATGTATTTTATATGATTTTTTTAATGTATATTTCATTTAGAAAAAAAGTTTATTTGATTGTTTTATTTAAAAACGTTTTTAGTTTTCTTTGTTAAGTATTTTTTATCTCTATATAAAGAGATTTTTAAAGGGGTGAAATTTGACAACTTTTAATAAATGCTTTAAAAAGATATATGAAAAGTAAAGATGGAGGTATATAAAATATTAAAGAAAAGGCAAACTTATATAACACCCCTCTCTCAATATCTAGTCTAGAAAGTAATATTTATGAGACTTATAAAAGAAACTAATGTTTCGGTTGAACAAACGAAGACAGTGTCAACCACCCCTCATAGACATATACTATAAATATATGTACGTGAGCTAGGGAGAATCTCATAAAATGCAATAAATAAGAAAGTAGTGTTTTAGCTAAACTAATTAACGAAAACAATGACATACCCACCCCCTCTACATTTATACAAACACACACATATATAAGCACCAATCAAGATACACATACATACAAAGATCAACATGGTGAATACATGCATAACCCTAATAATACTAAGCTCAATGATACTATTAGCCATACCTTCGGTCCTTAGCCTTGACCAAGACCCGGTAGCCGTAGAACAATGGTTCGAAAACCTGCCAAACATGACCCCAAAGCTAACCCACCTTCACTTCTATCTACACGACTTAGTAAGTGGCTCAGACCCCACCGTGTTCAGAGTCGCCCAATCCAACATCACCTCATCCTCTCCAACCGCTTTTGGTTTCATCGCGATGGCTGATGACATGCTCACCACTGGACCCGAACCCAACTCTACTATCCTTGGTCGAGCACAAGGCATCTATGGTTCGGCGTGTTTAGAGGAGTCTGGCTTGCTCATGACCATGAACTTGGTTTTTACCGGAGCGGATTACAATGGTAGTACTCTCAGTCTTTTGGGGCGGAATGCAGTGTTCCATACGTATCGCGAGATGCCAATTGTGGGTGGTTCTGGTGTTTTTAGGATGGCAAGGGGTGTCGCCACGGCTAAAACTTATGAATTTAATCTTACCTCAGGTGATGCAGTTGTGGAATATAATGTTATGGTTCAACATTATAATTAGGCCATGTTTTTTGGAATATAAATTGTCGTTTATGGTAATTTATATGATATATTCACAAAGTTTCCATCATTAATCTATTATATGTATCTATTTCATTCAGTTCGATATATATTACTTTTTTTTTTTTTTTTTTTTTTTTTGAACGGCAAATTTGGATCACTGACGGACCACCGGAGTATCATCGTGCCACCAGAGGAACCACCCGATCATATCCAACTCCACTAGGCAATAATGTCTCACCAATTCAGGAGGAAACCCAATAAATATGAGAAAACCCCCTTGTGGGAATCGAACCCAGGACCTATTGGTCCCAAAGCTTTATCCCACCACCAAGATGCCACTAGGCTATAAAGCCATGGACATATATATTACTAGTTTCATTCAATAGCTCAAAATTCAAGCATAAAACTACTAACAAATACAGCAATAAATGAACCGCTAAACGCATAAAGGTCTCATTTTTTAATTGTAAATTCAACTAGGGTGCTCAGGATTCAATTTTAACAGTTTTTTTATCATGGCAAACCGAAACCAAGCTTTTGGATCAAACAACAAATTAAACCGTTAGTGATAGTTTTTTAATCATGGCAAACCGAAACCTATATCTCGGTTGATGGTGGTGGTGGTGGCGGCTGATGGTGGTGGCGGCTAATGGTGATGGTGGTGGTCAAAGTTAGGATTATTAATAACTAAGTTTGTGCCACATAAGCAGCCACATCAGCCAATAATTAGGTTTGTACCACGAAAGTTGTCACGTCAGAAAAAAAACTACTTCAGTTAGAAATGGATCGATTGGGGCCAGATTCTCAGAAGTTGGGATTGTCCGAGGGAATTTTTGAAGTTGGGATTAATGTCGGCTAATGGGTGAAGGTTAGTATTATTAAAATTCAATAACCCAACTCTTTTCATTAACAATCGAGAAAACTATTTCGAAACAAAATCCTATGAATTAATCCTAGATCCCTCACATAGTTTCAAGAATTCAAATACCCATATCGAATAGCTAACAGAGATTTAAGATGAATTTTCATTGGACTGAGAAGATTGTTGTAAGTTTAAAGTTTGAATCCTGTTCTATTTGATCTATATTTTGCAGTTTTTAACTTCTTGCTTGTTCTTTTTTTTTTTTTTTTTTGAATGAAATATCTTTAGCTGTTAAAAAAAAAAAAAGAACCACTCAATAAAATAAATAACATTATCACATAATTGGATTCTATGAAGTTGGTGTTACTTTTGTCTTCTAACGAAACAGCTTCTACTTGTAAAACAAAAGGTCCCATTAATCATTCAACCTCACATGGTGGGCAGAGATCGAGTACCCAAACAAGGGCAATTGTGTTTCACAAGTGGGTACCAATATGTCTATACATGTATAATTAAAATAGTATCAATAGCTATCATATTACTTTGGCTATAAAATGATATACAATATGATAAACAAATATGTCTTTTTATCATTCTATCAAAATAATTCGTTCCCATTCCGTCTTCAATTCTCTCATACTAAACACCAGCCAAATGTTTGTTAAGTTTAGTCTCGCGTATATTGTTTTTTTTTTCCGTATGCATTTGCCTTTCAAAGAAAAGTGAAGGTTCCCGATGCATATAAATCAGGTAAGGGGACTGTGTCAAACACGTCGCATGAGCATTTTGTTTGTGCGTGTTCTTCCCATTTTCCTTTATTTCAATTGTAATAAGAATTTAGCATTTTTATTTCATTCCAATCATCAGGGCAAATTACATAAGGATAGCAGGTAGACGAGCAATAAATTGTAATCGTATTGTAAATTTGTTTATAAATGGTGAAAGGTATCCCTAAAAGAGTATCCCTACAATACCATCCATTATTTGAATGTTCATAACTATAGGATAAAGTAGTAAACAAAAGCAGATTTATGACCATTTACAAAAATATTAAAAAGTTTCATTTTAAATAAAGTTGGATATTTTAGTTGTGGCTACATGCATTGAATCAAAAACTATGCACTACAACTAAAAGAAACACGTGTATAGTGAGAAATAAAACCATCCAAGCATAAACAACCAAGAGCTACCATCATTCAAGAACAAACCAAACCTACTTCAATGATATATTATGGCCAGTTTCATTCGGTTCAATGCATTAATATTTAATGCCGAACTAGTTAATGGTTCTGGTTGCTTGTGGTTTTGCAGAGGCGGTGACAATCTTTGGCAGTCAAGGTCAATCGCCGACAAGGTTGGTGTTATGGTGTTGTCAAGGTTGAGTGATGATCAAGTGCAATAACATACGTTCATTGGTGGTCGAGGTTGACTAACGACAATGATGGTTCCTTTTGTGATTAAGGTTGATCGATACAATCAGCAACGACAATTAGTCTGACTATGATTATAAGTGCTCGGTTAGTGGTTGTAGGGCGGTAACTTGATGGACATTGATAGTAATTCAACGGCTACGGTTTCGTCCTTTAGGATTTATGACTGTCATATTATGTGTTATGCAATATTAGAAGAATAAATGTGTAATATTGTGTAGGGATCATATTTATAGAGTTGGAATTGTATTTGAGTGAGTACATTGGCGAAGTCGCCGCCCCCCCCCCCCCCCCATTTTCACGAAACCGGGGGGGGGGGGGGGGACCGTATATACCTATACGAAAGTACTATTCATAACACTACACTATCCTGCGCCCCTGAGTGAGTAGGAAACTTGATAAACCTAACTTTCACAACAAAATGATTTAATAATCCAATTATACTATTATTATCTAATACTATGAGAATATGAAACTATTATTATTACTCTCTTATTTGTATGGGCCAAGTGCAAGACCCCTCTATGGCCTACTGGATAAATTAGAGCCCACACATGACTTATCTATATGATCCCTACAGTATTTCATATAATTTTTTAATTTAATTTACATAAACAATAATAATAAAATAGAAATTGGTATATTCCTTAAATTAAATGAAAGCAACTCCAACATTGAAAATGGGTTTTCTTGTTGACCAATAACCATGAGTTCCACGTGGGGAGTTGGCACTGGGATCCATTAACCAACCACTCAACTTGACCCACCACCTCATCCAACGGTTCAACATGAGTCACGTGACTAGCGGTGTGCACAATCACCCATCTCTTTATCATCTGAAAATTCAGATTTGGATTTAAGTCCCTAGTGATATGAGAAGTTTGCAAATAGTAGATTTTATAGCTTCATATTAAACATACCTCTCAGTTGACATGTGCAACTATTATTTGATTAGAAGCACTGACAGATCCAGAAAAAAAGTTAACATTTATCTTAAAAAAAATTACCCTACATTTATAACAGAAAAAAATATTTGTAACCGTACATTTAACAATACATTTATCGTTAACTTGCACATTGTAGGACAACAACCCCTTTAAAGCCCTCATTAATTAGATTAAAAAAACAAATTAAAAAATATATGATTAGTCTTCCTCCCCTTTAACCCCTTTAGTACTCGCCAAGAGCTTGGCTGGGGCATCCATAGCGCCCTTCAATGGCGGAGGCGGGGTGTGTAGGCGGCGCCACCCAACTAAGGTGGTTGGGGTGTTGCCCCACACCGTCTAGTCTTACACATATGCATCCGTAATGATATGTGAATAGTTTTACAACAATCATTGAAAAATATATGAATAATTTTATAAGAGTGATTGAAAAACTAAGAAAAATGTTTCACACACATTTTGATATGATATGTGTCCATATATAATGGTGATTTTTATTTTTATTTAGATCATAAACCTAAAAACATTTAATATGACTAATTCCAAAATGATTATGCATGTCTTGTAATCCTAGTGCTACTTTAGAGATACACCATTAGTCCATTAGCTATTAGTCACTACACACCAAGTTGTGCTTAGGGGGTGGGGGTGGTCATCACTCATCACTCACTCATCACTCACAACATCCAATCAAGTTCCCTCGTGTCATCAACCATTTTTCCATCACTCACAACCTTTAGAGTGACATTGGTCATCACTCACAACACCCAACAATAAACCCTCACACCCCCTCACATCCATTTATCACTCATAGTCCATCACGCGTGAAAAAGATCACGGACACATCTCCATCACTCGTTGAAAACTACGGTGGCGGTGGGTTGTTGAAAACTATCACTCGTGGAAATGGCTCTATCACGGACAAAAGGCAACCGCCCCCAGTTCCCTTAGACTAATGGTATTTATGTTGATCAGTTATGTTTAAACATAAGGGAAAACATGTAAGTAATACCTGTTACAGCAGACAGGCCAGCAGAGAATCCAGTCAGAGATGCAGCCATTGAGTTCGACATACTTGTCAGGATGATCTGGTTCCTCCTTAGGTTGTAAGGTGATGATGGTGATGAACCGAAACAAGGGAGGAATCGGTTTGGAGAGAGAGCCGAGAATGATGTTATGAGGGTTGTGAAAATTGTCTAACTTGTGTAACCCTTTAACTCTCTAATAATCTCCTTATATATACACCCAAGAGGAAACCTAATTAGTTAATAAGGGTAATATGGTCCATCAACAATTACCAACTAATTATTAATAGGTTATTAATATATTTTGATCTATATAATATAAATGATTATAATGGCTACAAGATTAAATATTATAATATTAATATATTTAATCTCACATTCTCCCACTTAGCCGAGTAATCATTTATCATGAGTATTAGATGAGCCTGGCCAGGAGTTAACACCCATTTTAGCCTTAAACCAAGAACTATAGCAGAGAAATACAGCCGTTGAATCATCATTCGACTCAGGACACCCATTAGTCATACTACAGCCTCAATTTAAAACCTAATAGTTATGATCAAAATACTTATAAGCCCTTTAGCGTCTGATTTGTATTTATATTTGTCTATGTATCATTACATCGGCAGAACATATGTTAGAGACATACAAAATCAAACTGAGGAAATTTTATTAATTAAAAACATAAGCTAGTACAATATGCCATTAAATAAGGTCTTTAGCAAGTCCCATATTCGATACATGTTCTTCGAAAACTTTAGTTGGGAGACCTTTAGTCATCGGATTCGCAAGCATATCTTTAGTACTAATATACTCAATACAAAGATTATTTTCCTCAACTCGTTCACGTACGAACAAATATTTTGTATCGAGATATAAACCAGCTCCAGTCGAACTGTTACTGTTCAAGAAACTAACGGCAGCTGAGTTATCACAGTAAAGCTTCAATGGTCTAGAAATGAAATTTACGATTTTGAGTCCAGTGATCAGATTTCTAAGCAACATTCCATGACAGGTTGCGTTGTAAACAGCAATGTATTCTGCCATCATTGTGGAAGTTGTAGTTAACTGTTGTTTATGACTCTTCCATGAGATAGGTCCGCATGCTAACATAAAGATGTAGCCTGAAGTGGATTTCTTGTCATCTTTGCATTTGGCAAAGTCAGAATCAGAATAACCTACCACTTCTAAGTGATCACTTCTTCTATAAGTCAGTTTATAGTCTTTCGTCCCTTGCAGATATCTAAGGACCTTCTTATCTGCTTTCCAGTGATCTAGACCAGGATTAGTCTGATAACGGCCTAGCATTCCAGCAATATAAGTGATATCTGGGCGAGTACAGACTTGAGCATACATCAGGCTCCCGACTACTGACGCGTAAGGTATCTGGCTCATTTGCTCCTTTTCAACCTCTGTTGTCGGACACTGGAATGAACCGAAAACATCTCCCTTAACTACTGGAGCGACTGAGGGTTTGCAATGTTGCATGTTGTAACGTGTAAGGACACGATCTATGTAAGTCTTCTGTGACAATCCAAAGATCCCTTTGTGTAACAACTCTCATCAAAAAGTACTAATTATTACTTTAATTGACCAATAGGAAACCCTAATTGAGAAACCCAAGTGATTCTGAACAAACCCTAAAATTTTCAGAACAATCGGAATCAGGATCAGGGCCCCTAAAACTCAGAGGGGGCATTTCCCGTTGACGATTATCATCACAGTTTATTATAAAAATCGAATTTATTCGATCCGTCGACTCAGCTAGCCTACCCATGAACGTGGCAACCCTATGGTGAAAGGTGTCCCGTCGCGCCACGCGAAGGAGACAGGTCTCCCTGTCGCGACACGCGAGGGGGACGGTTTTCTGGTTATAAATAGAAGGCTTCGGGACTTGAATTCTGCAATTGGAACGACGTTCAAACTTCAAATTCACACTGAATTATTGTCCAATTACTTCAGAAACACACACGATTCACTAATCGACGCCGCAATCAGGGTATTAACTCAATCGCTGATACAATTTAATGTCCGATTGATTGTAACTATCCAACGATTGTTTAAGTGCTGCTCAAATTGAGTTTATACTTTGTTATTCATCGTGATTTCGACTTGAATGTTTGAGTGCTGTTCGAAATCGGACTATACTCTGTCATTCGTTGTGAATCCACTGAACTATTAAGTATCGCACTTGTAAATCGTTGTGAGGGTTTAATCTCGTGAGTTATTGTAAAGGCTGTATTGATTACTAATCCAGAATTGTGTGCCTATTATTAAATTTAGGTTAAAAAGGCTAATCAGTAGGCTTATACTCTGCTCGTTAAATCTACAATGTGAGTCATTCTCTTTTTATCAACTATTTTACAATACCTCAAATTATTTTCAAGGTTATAATTACAGGGACTAAGTCGTGGATATCTTGAATTACTGGTTAGTGGGGTATTGTGCACATTACTAATTTGCTTCCGGTTACGTTCATTGACATAACCGGGATAATCACTGTTAGGTTCATTGACCTACAGGGATAATCATCACTATTTAGGTTCATTGATCTAATAGTGGTATGACCATCGTCACCATTGTGACTTGTCACCATTGTGACAGAACGCCAGATAAAAATAAGATAGAAACCATTGTAATCGCTCTTATGCTGTAATTTATAACTATGCATCATTATGCAAAATAGAATGATTCACTCAGTATTTCCCGCTGACAAAACCTTTTTCAAACATGTTTCAGGTAATCTGATATGATCTAGGAAAAGTGCCATAAAGCACTACAAGCTCAAGGAAGTGGCTCAGTATAAAATAAAGAAACATGTTTTAAGAAATAAAGATTTCCCAGTGAAATCACTTTATTGTAAATTATGGGATTTATCCCTATAAATGAGCAGATTTAATATTAATCGATCCTGTTTAAAAAGACTTCCGCTGTCACTAAATTAGATACCATCAGATTTCCTGCCTCGCGGCTCTGGACCGGGTCAAACCGGGGCCACGGGCCGTGACAGGAAAAGGTGGTATCAGAGCCACTGATTTAAGCTTACTATTGATTTTAGCCTATTAAAGTAATTGAGAAAGACTTAGGAAATTTAATTGCAATTTTATGATTATGTGTTTTATTATCTGACTAACTGTGTACAGTATGAGCAGATTTTTATATGCTAGCCACTATAGCAATAAATACAAATCTTTTAATCTGACTCAAAGTTTTAGCACCCGGATTACCTACAGTTTAGAAATCTTACCCAGTAAATAAATAAGTAAACCTTAATGTGTTTTAATTTTCTGTTATTTTGGGTAGTTACCCAGCATGAAATAATATTTAAAGGTTTTCTATAAATTTTTGTTATAAATTATTTTAACTTAGTAATTGTGTGTATTTTGCTAAACAGCATGAGTGACTTGTCTGACGCTCTTCAGAATTTAAATCTCTATCCAGTAAGAATAAAAGTTTCCAGAGATTTCAATAGGTATATACCAGACATAGAAGAACCTATAGAATTCAATGCCTTACCTCTTGAGAAACCCAAGCCTAAGAAAATGGAAATTGGGGAAAACTCTAGGCAAATTGAGGGTTTACCATCTCAAGAAGAACTAGATTTTATAATAGCAAACGATGATACTCTTGAGCCTATTAATGAAAATAATTTTATTCATTCTCTTGAAACACAACTACCAATGAACTTAGAACCAGCTATTCCAAAACCTTCAATCCACTCGCAAATAGACGAATGGTTGAATAATGAAATACTGTTACAAAACCATCCCTATAAGCTTTTTCCTAAATTCAAACCAGAACCTTTACCAAATTCACCAATTAGTAACGAGAATATGACTGAACTTCGTCATTTTGACAAAATGGATGCTGGGAATAGGATCCAAGAGATTTTGGGACAGATCTCCTGGAAATACGATGAGAAGGAACGCCGTTACTAGAATATCATCTGACAAAGGATAGTGGTTTATGAAACTGTGGTTGTGTAATAATAATAGTAAAAATCAGTAAGTGTAAAATAAATAATAAAACGGATGTATATAGAAGCATGATATAAGGAAATTTTAGAAAGTTACAATTTTGTTTGCATATTCGTTTACGTGATTATGTACAATTAAATTGTGACATTGGATTATTTCCTTTATACTAATTATGTATCTATAAATTAGATATCAGATGGAAAACGCTAATAATGAACCAGTTAATGAGGTTAATCAATCTGAGCAACAACCGGGGGACCAATATGTGACTAGGCAAGATATAGAAAATATCGTTGCTCAAGGGATAGCCAACGCTATTCCAGAAATAGTTGCTTAAGGGATAGCCAATGCTATTCCAGCAATCATTGCTGCTGTTAAAAATCCAATTGAACCTCAACAAATCGTTTCTAGTAAACGTATTTCTGAAGATAACTTCAGTAATAGCGTAAACGGAGGCAATAATCATGTTAATCATGATAATGAACCACGGCAAGCTCCGCTCCCTAAGAAAAGGAAAACTGCAACGCTTGGTTGCACTTACAAAGAATTTCTTGCTTGTAAACCTACTGAGTTTGCAGGCAATGAAGGAGCGACTGCGGCACTGCGTTGGTTAGAGAAAACCGAGGCAGTAATTGCCATAAGTAAATGTGCTCAGGATGATCAGGTCATGTATGCGTCAAATCTTTTCAAAGAAGTGGCGCTAGAATGGTGGAATACGGTGTTACAGGCTAAAGGAAGAAATAAGGCTTATGCCATGAAATGGGAAGAATTTAAGAGTCTTGTAGAAAGAAAATTATGTCCTGAATATGAAAAAGATCAAATGGCAAATAAGTTTTTAACCCACCGGATGGTGGATGTAGATTGTCGAGGGTATACTTCGACATTCTTTGAATATGCTCGAGTGGTACCAACCCTGGCTTCGCCAGAACCGGTACTTATTTCTCGTTATATTTGGGGATTGATTTCCGAAATCCGTAATATCGTCAAGGCTGCAAAACCTCGCACGATTGATGGTGCAGTAGAATTAGCCAATACTTTGACTGACGAACTAGTACGGACAAGAGAAGAAAATAGAAGGAAGGAAGTAGCCCAAAAGATTACCCAAGAATTCCGTTCGGGTAACCATAACAATTTCAAGAAATGAGGGAATGGGCAATCTTCTACTAACCCATTTTGCAATTTTTGCAAAAGGAAGCATTTTGAAAAATGCAAAGGATATTGTAATTTTTGCAAAATTCCGGGGCATCAAGAAGAAGACTGTAGGAGGAAGAAATTTTCAGTCTGCTACAACTGTGGAGAAGCTGGACATCTTAGGCCAGATTGTCCAAAACTGAATAAACCATTTGACAATAAAGTCAAACCTGCAGAAGGAGCAAAAAGGAATGTAAGAACCTTCCAGCTGACTACTCAAGAAGCCGAGATGATTCCAGATGTGATAGCCGGTATGTTCTTAGCTTACAACGTTTACACAAAAGTATTATTTGACTCTGGTGCAAACCAAAGTTTTAAAAATACTTTACTCTGCCAAACTCTTAACTTACCATTAACCAGCATTAGATAAATTTCTACAGTAGAAACGGCAGATGGGAATTTAGTTAAAATAAATAAGGTTCTGCAAAGCGTGGAAATAGAACTTTTAAGTCATAAATTTTATGCAACCATATTGGTTGAATTCGATGTTATGTTAGGAATAAATTGATTAGTAAACAACTATGCTCGAATTATCTGTGACAAGAATTCCATAGAAATTTGTGCAACTACTGGAGAAGTAATTGTGATTATAGGAGATAAACCACGTAAGTCTATAAAGTTCATATCAGTAATAAAAGTTACTAATTATGAACGAAAGCAAGGAACAGTATACATGATTTCAGTAATCATCAATACTAAAGATAAAGAATTTAAGGAAATTTCTGTAGTTTCAGAATACCCAGATGTATTCCCAGAAGATTTACCTGGATTACCACCATATAGGGAGATAAAATTTAGGATTCATCTAATTTCAGGAATTTTACTGATAAGCCAAAGAACCTTCTCAGTTAGCACTTACAAAAATATAAAAACTGAAAAAGCAATTAGATGAATTATTAAGTAAAGGTTTCGTACAACCTAATTTATTCCCGTGTGGGGGACACTAGTGTTGTTTATTAAGAAAAGATGGTTCGATGAGAATGTGTATTGATTATAGGGAATTGAATAAAGTTATAATTAAGAATCGATACCCATTACTTAGAATTGATAATCTATTCGATCAAATCCAGGGAGATAGATATTTTTCTAAAATCGATTTACGTTCCGGATATCATCAATTGAAAATACAAGAGGAAGACATACCTAAAACTACTTTCCGGATTAGGTATGATCATTACTAGTTTACAGTCATGCCCTTCGGATTAACAAATGCACCTGTAGCATTCAGGGACATGATGAATAGAATTTGTAAACCGTATTTGGATAAATTAGTAACTGTCTTCACCGACAATATACTTATTTATTCCAAAAGTCAGAAAGAACATTGTCAGCACTTGCATACACTCTTAACTCTGTTAAGAAAGAAAAGAAAAGTTGTACGCCAAATTCTCGAAGTGTGAATTTTGGTTACAAGAAATGCAATTCTTAGGACATATGGTGAATCGTGAAGGTATTCACGTAGATCCTGCTAAGATAGCAGCAATTACCAAATGGAAGATTACTCAATCTGCAATGGAAATTAGGAGTTTTGTAGGTTTAGCCAGATACTATAAACGGTTTATTAAGGATTTTTCTAAGATAGCTATATCATTAACTAAACTAATTTGTAAAACAGTTAAGTTTGATTAAGGACCTAAACAAAGAAGAAGCCTTTAAGGATCTTGAAATTAACCAATGCTCCAATCTTAGCCTTACCAGAAGGAACAGAAGATTTTAAAGTATATGGTGATGTTTCAACGCTAGGATTTGGAAGTATGTTAATGCAACGCAAAAAGGTAATTGCGTATGCTTCAATACAGTTGAAAAAGTACGAAGAAAACTATACCACTCATGACTTAGAATTAGGAGTTATAATTTTTGCCTTAAGATTTGGAGACAATATCTGTATGGAAGTAAGTTTACAGTCTATACGGATCATAAGAATTTAAGACATATATTTGGGCAAAAAGAATTAAACATGAGACAAAGGAGATGGATGAAAATCCTAAGTGACTACGACTGTGATATTCAGTATCACGAGGGAAAGGCTGAAGACAGCTAGAGATCGCCAGAAGCGTTATACAGATAATAGATGAAAGCCGTTGGAGTTCGAGTTGGAGACAAAATGTAATTGAAAGTATCTCCTTGGAAAGGAGTTGTTAAATTCGGTAAGAAAGGAAAGTTAAATCCAAGGTACGTAGAACCATTTCCAGTAATCTAACATATAGGATCAGTTACTAATAGTTTATAAATACCAGGAGAGTTAGTTGGAATACAAGATGTATTTCATATATCCAATCTCAAGAAATATCTATCAGATGAATCTTTGGTAGTACCTTTCTAAGATATAAAGGTAAACAAATAGTGTTAGTTAAAGTAAAATAGGATTCAAAGATAAGACCCTAATACACTTGGGAACTGGAATCAGAAAAGAAGTGAAAGTATGCTCATTTATTAAGGTGGGGAGAATGTAACAACTCTCATCAAAAAGTACTAATTATTACTTTAATTGGCCAATAGGAAACCCTAATTGAGAAACCCAAGTGATTCTGAACAAACCCTAAAATTTTCAGAACAATCGGAATCAGGATCAGGGCCCCTAAAACTCAGAGGGGGCATTTCCCGTTGACGATTATCATCACAGTTTATTATAAAAATCGAATTTATTCGATCCGTCGACTCAGCTAGCCTACCCATGAACGTGGCAACCCTATGGTGAAAGGTGTCCCGTCGCGCCACGCGAAGGAGACAGGTCTCCCTGTCGCGACACGCGAGGGGGACGGTTTTCTGGTTATAAATAGAAGGCTTCGGGACTTGAATTCTGCAATTGGAACGACGTTCAAACTTCAAATTCACACTGAATTATTGTCCAATTACTTCAGAAACACACACGATTCACTAATCGACGCCGCAATCAGGGTATTAACTCAATCGCTGATACAATTTAATGTCCGATTGATTGTAACTATCCAACGATTGTTTAAGTGCTGCTCAAATTGAGTTTATACTTTGTTATTCATCGTGATTTCGACTTGAATGTTTGAGTGCTGTTCGAAATCGGACTATACTCTGTCATTCGTTGTGAATCCGCTGAACTATTAAGTATCGCACTTGTAAATCGTTGTGAGGGTTTAATCTCGTGAGTTATTGTAAAGGCTGTATTGATTACTAATCCAGAATTGTGTGCCTATTATTAAATTTAGGTTAAAAAGGCTAATCAGTAGGCTTATACTCTGCTCGTTAAATCTACAATGTGAGTCATTCTCTTTTTATCAACTATTTTACAATACCTCAAATTATTTTCAAGGTTATAATTACAGGGACTAAGTCGTGGATATCTTGAATTACTGGTTAGTGGGGTATTGTGCACATTACTAATTTGCTTCCGGTTACGTTCATTGACATAACCGGGATAATCACTGTTAGGTTCATTGACCTACAGGGATAATCATCACTATTTAGGTTCATTGATCTAATAGTGGTATGACCATCGTCACCATTGTGACTTGTCACCATTGTGACAGAACGCCAGATAAAAATAAGATAGAAACCATTGTAATCGCTCTTATGCTGTAATTTATAACTATGAATCATTATGCAAAATAGAATGATTCACTCAGTATTTCCCGCTGACAAAACCTTTTTCAAACATGTTTCAGGTAATCTGATATGATCTAGGAAAAGTGCCATAAAGCACTACAAGCTCAAGGAAGTGGCTCAGTATAAAATAAAGAAACATGTTTTAAGAAATAAAGATTTCCCAGTGAAATCACTTTATTGTAAATTATGGGATTTATCCCTATAAATGAGCAGATTTAATATTAATCGATCCTGTTTAAAAAGACTTCCGCTGTCACTAAATTAGATACCATCAGATTTCCTGCCTCGCGGCTCTGGACCGGGTCAAACCGGGGCCACGGGCCGTGACACTTTGTGTCTATCTCGGTGAATTTCGATGCCAATGACGTAAGAAGCGTCTCCGAGATCCTTCATGTCGAAGTTATGCGAGAGTAACCGCTTCGACTCATGCAACATGTCTAAACTATTACTTGCCAATAGAATATCATCTACGTAAAGGACAAGTATAGTAAATTTACTCCCACCCATTTTGAGGTAGGTGCATTGATCCACTTGATTCTTCATAAAACCTTATCTCTTCATGACTTCATCAAACTTGAGGTACCATTGACGTGATGCTTGTTTTTACCCATAAATGGATTTCTTCAGCTTACAGACTAGATGCTCCTGACCTTCAGGTTTAAAGCCTTCAGGTTGTTTCATGTAAACATCTTCGTCTAAGTCTCCGTTAAGGAAAACAGTGACGTCCATCTGATGCAGCTCCAAATCAAAATGAGCTACTAGGGCCATAACGATCCTTAATGAATCTTTACGAGAGACAGGTGAAAACGTCTCTTGATAATCAATTCCCTGTTTCTGAGTGTAGCCCTTTGCAACCAATCTCGCTTTGTAGCGTTCAACGTTCCCATTCGGATCCAGTTTTGTTTTGAACACCCATTTACATCCTACAGGTTTAACACCGTTGGGTAATTCTACCAAATCCCAAACGTCATTTTTCTTCATGGATTCAAGCTCATCAATCATTGCTTTGTTCCATTCAGAAGACTGATCACTGCTAATGGCTTCATTATAAGAGATAGGATCATTGAGCTTTCCAGCATCCATTTCAGTCAGGTAGGTAACATAATCATCCCAATTAGTAGGCCTTCTTTGCCTAGATGACCTCCTGAGTTGATTATCGGGTTCAGCGTTGTCTTGGTTTTGAGCATTTGATGTGCCTTCGTTATGAGGTATAATGGGTTCTGATTGTGGAGATGGAGTTTGTGCAGTGGCTTCAGGTGCAGTTGTTGCATGGGGTACAAGAGGAGTAAACGGAGTAATGGTAAGCGATGAGTCTCTCCCCCCCGCGTCTTGTACTTCTTGCAATTCTTCGTAAGGGTTGGTACTGCTCCCACTGACCTTGAAATCCTCCAGGAACGCAGCACGCTTGGTTTCAACAATACGGGTGACATGGGAAGGACAATAGAAACGATAACCCTTCGAATGATCAGGATACCCGATAAAGAAGCAGGTAACTGTTTTAGGGTCAAGTTTCCTTAGGAAAGGATTATAGAGTTTTGCTTCAGCAATGCAGCCCCATACTTTCATATATTTAAGACTCAGTTTCCTTCCTATCCAAAGTTCATAAGGAGTTTTAGGGACAGATTTAGAAGGAACTCTATTGAGTATATGAACAGCTGCTTTTAACGCTTCAGTCCAGAGGAATAATGGTAAATTAGTGTTGGCTAACATACTGCGCACCATGTTCAGAAGGGTACGATTTCTTCGTTCAGCGACACCGTTCTGCTGAGGTGTACCAGGCATGGTGTATTGGTTCACAATCCCCTGGCCCTTACAAAACTCATAAAATGGACCAGGAGCTTGACCCACATCAGTATGTCTTCCATAATATTCACCGCCTCTATCTGATCTCACAACTTTAATCTGACGATCTAATTGCTTTTCAACTTCAGCTTTATAATCTTTAAAAGTTGTAAGAGATTCAGACTTTTCCTTAATAAGATACAAGTACATGTAACGAGAATAATCATCAATGAAAGTGATAAATGAAGTATGTCCTGTTATGCCAGCGATTTGATAAGGACCACTAATGTCAGTATGAATGAGTTCTAATAAATTAGAGCTCCTAGTGGCACCTTTCTTATTCGCTGATGTCATTTTGCCTTTGAGACATTTGACACATGTTCCAAAATCAATGAAATCGAGAGGAGGTAAGACTTCATCCTTTACGAGACGACTTAATCGTTCTCTTGAGATGTGGCCTAAACGTTGATGCCACAACATGGATGAAGTCTCTAAGTCTCGAATCTATTTCATCTTTGTGAGTGATTCATTAATATTATATGACAACAAAGATTTGGAAAAATTATCATCTAGTTCTAATCTATAGAGACCACTATCCAGAATGCCAGTACCATAAACAACAGAATCATAGAGAATAGAGAGTTTGCGATGACCATGAGAAACGACAAAACCGTCCATGTCTAACTTTGGTCCTGATACAAGGTTCCGAGTTACCTCAGGAACATATAAGGTATCATAAAGTTTAATACATAAACCAGTTTTCAAAAATAATTGTAATGTTCCTATGGCCTTCACTTCTAATTCCCGATCATCCCCAACTTTAAGTGTTCTTTGGTTTCTTCCCAGCTTCCGGATTGAAAGGAATCCCTGAGTAGAGTTAGTTACATGAACCATAGAACCAGAATCAAACCACCAAGAATTAGCAGGAACATTTAAATTAAAGGACTCAAGTATCATGAAAAAATCGTTATCTTTCTTAGCCAGCCACTCCTTGAAGTCAGGGCATTCCTTTTGCTTATGTCCTGTTTTCTTACAGAACTTGCAATAGGGTTTGCCTAAGGAGTTCTTAGAGCTGGAAGGTGTACTTGTATTAGGATTTGGCTTTTGGACTTTGGAAGCATCCTTTCTTTGATAATTGTTCTTCCTCTTCTTATAGTTGGAGGTGGTGAAGTTAGCAACATCAGTAGTGCGATCCATCTTCATACGCTCTTCCTCCTGTATGCACATAGCGACCAGCTCACTCATCGTCCATTTATCCTTCTGAGTGTTGTAATTGATCTTGAATGCTTCATAGGACGAAGGAAGCGAAGTGATGATGAAGTGAACAAGAAAACCATCACTGATTTCCATCTCTAGCCCTTTCAGCTTATTGGCCATGTCATGCATCATCATGATGTGTTCGCGAATGCCGATCCTCCCATCATACTTAGTCATCACCAGCTTGAGGATAAGAGTGCTAGCATGTGCTTTTGATGTTCCTTTGAATTGAGCCTCCACAGAAGCCAGATATGTTTTAGCATCCTCAGAATCAGGAATAGCGCCTCTAATTGCATTGTGAATGGATTGCTTCATGAACATGAGAGATATGTGGTTACACCTAGTCCATTTTTCATGAACTATCTGCTCAGCAGCAGTACTTTGAGTAGTAAGGTCCGCTGGCTTATTCTCTCTAAGAGCATAATCGAAGTCTAGCAATCCTAGTGTAAGCATGAGACCATCCTTCCATTCAGCAAAATTATCACCAGTCAAAGGTGGAATCCCGCAATTGGGTGCTGATAGTGGAAATAAGATGAGCAAGTTATGATACTAAGAAAGAAGTCCTAATGTGATCTAAGGGCATGTTATACTAAGGCAGGCATAAATAATGACCATTTTAATTATGAAGCTGTGATATTGTCTATTACTAACATCAAAATAATAGACTTAGTAAAATTCTACTTAAACGAAGACAAATCAGCTTTGGCCAGAAGTGTAATCATTTAAGTATGTGTGCAAAGTAATCGTGACAAATCAGTTTTGGTCAGAAATGAGACAATCACTTTAGTTATGCGCTTGTCAAGCATGCTAAACATAAATGAATTAAATCAGCTTTGGCCAGAATTAAGACATTTCACATTTGTAATGCATACTCAACATAGCTTTTATAATACTTGAACAATAAATAGATGTATTAAATCAGCTTTGGCCAGAAATGATACATCAGAAGCTCATTCAAGTTAAGCTATTTTGGTTTTGTAAAAATTATCTGATTCTGATTAGTTAATTAAGTGTTAACAAAACCAAGTATTTAATAGCAAACCACCTGTTAGCGCAGATCGAACTCCGCGGTGAGTTCGCTAGGGGGTGCAGGGGGACAGCGTGCCCCTGCACGGGGTTCGGGGCGGAGCCCCGAGCTGAAATTTAGTTCACATCAAACAGCCTAAGGTAATGAGGTCTCGAGTGAGGTCTCGAGTCAGGTCTCGTGTTAGGTCTCGACTGAGTTTTGAGATCTCGAGTTAGTTATGAGGTCTCGAGTCGCAACCTTTGTCTCGAGTCGGAACCACGGTCTCGAGTTTCAGCCTTATTGTAACACCCCGAAAAAAAAATATAAAACTTTATATTAGAATTATATAAAGTATAAATAAACAAGATTTTACTAACTAGAAATTTTAACCTAGTTAGTTAATAGACTAGAAATAGCTTATGAAGAGGTTAAAAGTTTACTAAACAATAAGTAGGACAAAGTTGAGGGGTTAAGTTGACATAATTGAAACTTAAATTTGTTAAAACAAATTAAAATAAACCAAACACCCCCAAAAGAGGTGTTGGTCGATCAAGGAAAAGACCAGGTCGACACCCCCATAGTTCCAAACCCTAAAATCATCAAAACTTTCAAATTGGAGGTGTGAATCTGGTCCAAATCGAGAATTAAGCCTAGAATCGTAATCCTCACTGCAAGAGGATTCTAAGGTATGTGAAATTTGATGAAATCTATCAACTTGAAATTCTCATGATTTTGAAAATCTGAAATTAGATGCTTGCATGTGTGTTATTTGATTAGATTAAAGTTGATTAGGTGTTTAGAAGTAAAACCTAGCTAACTATTTGAGAAATCATGACCAAATTCAGAAAGTTCCATAAAAACCTTGAAGGTGGGTTGTGGGTTTTACATGATGATGATGAACACTAGGGTTAAGAAGGGTATTCTAGTGTAATTTGATCTTAGAGAAAGTAATTTCAGAAAAATATGATGTTAATTACTATATGAGGGCCTTATTGATGATTAAATTAGCTAATTAGCAAGTTATAAACTTGAATGTGAAGATATAAAATTCTGCCCTTAAAATGTTTGATAAAATGCCTCAAAGGAGGCTTGAAATTTAATTGTTAAGTTAAAAACGCATAATAGTGATGTAAGGTAAAATGTGCGTTATGTATATGAAACAAGGAGTTCTAAACATAAAGTCATTGAACTCTATAGGAAAGGAAGCCGGGTCATCTAGCGGACAAACCGGGGGGGATGCACGTATGAAAGGCTTGCTTTAAAGGTATGTAACTTGGTTTGTTACATTTGAGTTAAATTTTGGTTGTCTAGCATATTGAAATTCTTTGTTGTACAAAAGACGAGTTTGAATTAAGCGATGAACGTCGTTATATCTAAAGATAGGTTAAATACTGGTTGGAACCCGTTAGTAGTTGTCTTAGAAGAGGATTTCATTAGACAAGCCAAACGGGTCGATTAATCAAGTGAAGCATGATTATTACTTTGAAATAGGTTGGATTATTCTTTGAGATTGATTAACATATTGATATATATTCAAAATAAGAAAATTTGATGTATTGGTTTCTTATAAAAACGGAATCCGTGAATTTGGTTTGAGTAAAATGAACAAACCAAACAAGATCATAACTTTCCAGCATCCACCGTAAATTACGGTAATACCGTAATTTACGGTAGAAGTCATGAGCATTACGGTACTTCGCTACTGGTTTACGGTGACCTGATAGTTCAAGGTCTCACCGTAAATTACGGTGATACCGTAATTTACGGTGGACCCGGAAAGGTTCTAGAATGTTTGATATTTCATATGTGTTGTTAATCTCTGATGTTATATTATATAACAACGTCAAAACTAATGATTTAATGGTTTTGAATCATAGGTGAATTTGGTAGATCTTGCGGGTGGCGATCAAGTGACTTTTGAAGAACCGAACACTACATGTCTAAGCTTCCGCTATGTTTTGAATCTTTAAACTTTTGTGTATGGGTTGTATATAAGTTCTCAAACAACTTTGAATGTTCTAATTTAGTCAAGTGTTGACTATGTTTTTGATACTACTAAAAACTTATGTAAATCTAGTATCTTTTGGTATAAAAATATATAAATCTAGTAGTTAATTCTAGTAAAAATTTTAGGGTGTTACAAGTTGGTAATCAGAGCTCAAGGATGTCAATAAGTGTTCGGTTCAAGCTTGATCGATCGTCCGGTAAGAATTAACTTGTTTTGTTAATAATTATGTACTATGTATAAAGTGAGAAATGAACAAATAAGCATGAAAAGAGTGTGTAAGCTCACTCAAAAACAAGAAATGCATGAAACAAGAATGATTAAATCAAGTTACGGACTTGATTGAATAGAAACAAGAATTATTAAATCAAGTTACGGACTTGATTGAATAGAAACAAGAATTATTAAATCAAGTTACGAACTTGATTGAATTGAAATAAGAATGATTAAATCAAGTTATGAACTTGATTAAATCAAAACAAGTAAAGCATGTGTTATAAATGGAATGTTTAACAATCTATGTAAACATTTCAGAAATCGAGATGGCTGATGGAGGCAATGATAATGCGGTGCCAAGAGTCACCGAACAAGTGAGGGAAGTGATTGCCGAAGAGGTTGGAAAGGCGATCGAAAACAGTTTGTCGGGCTTTATTGATAAAATCCAAAACACGGTTTTATCAATAGTAGAAGATAGAATCAAGAAGCTAGAGGATGATTCAAATGTAGTAAAGGAAAAGCGTGGAGGACGAAAGCCTTGTTCATACAAGGAATTCATGGCTTGTAAACCACCAACATATAATGGGGAGGTTGACCCAATAGTGTGCCAACGATGGCTAAGTGACATCGAAGGGGTATTCGAGAGAACCCATTGTGACGAAGAAGACTACGTAGCCTATGGTACGGGTCAACTAAGGAGTCAAGCGAAGGATTGGTGGGATAACAAAAAGAAGGAGATCGGAAGTGAAGCGGCTAAGGCCATGACTTGGGAGGAGTTTAAGACGCCGTTTCTTAAACACCATAGTCCCAAGGCGGTCATAAATAAAATCAAGGAAGAATTCATGCAACTCAGACACAAAGGTGAATCCATAGACAAGATCACGGGAATGTTTATGGACAAGATGAAGTTCTGCGATGATTTGATAACGAATGAAGAGCAAAAGGTCTATTATTATCATAACATGCTAAGCGCGGAATATAGAGAGTTCATAACCCCTTCAAAGTACGAGACCCTTACCGAGATTGTCAATGCTGCTCGGGAAAGGGAGATTGAATTGAAGAAGAGTATAGAACGGGGTGAACGAAGGGCACAAGATGTAAATCCAAGCCCTGCCAAGAAAGCAAGAACGAATGAATCAGCAAAGAAATCAGATGCTAAAGGTAGTACATCAGGTTGCAAAATATGTGGGAAGAATCATAAAGGCGAATGTCGTTACAAGGATAAGCCTTGTCCCATATGCAAGAAAACGGGACATATGGCTATGTCTTGTCCGGAGAAAGTGACGGTTTGTTACAATTGTTATCGAACGGGTCACAAGAAGTCGGAATGCCCGGAACTGGTTGGAAAGAAGGATGGGCAAGAACCGAAAGGTGAAGCCCCGAAAGCAAAGGCAAGATCTTTCCAACTAACTGCCGCAGAAGCGAAGATTGAACCTGACGTGGTTTCAGGTATATTTGCTGTAAATTCAATTCCCGCACACGTGTTATTTGATATGGGTGCGAATAAATCCTTTGTTTCATATGGGTTTATTCGACATCCTTCATTTGTTCTAACTAAATTACCTGTGCCTTTAGAAGTAGAGATAGGTAATAACAAAAGCTTTATTGTTTGTGATGTATGTGAAAATTGTAAACTGAGCATCGATGATGAAGAATATTTGATAAATCTAATCCCGATGTCGATGGGAGAATTCCAAGTAGTCGTGGGGATGGATTGGCTATCTCAGTACCATGCAAAGGTCGTGTGTTTTCGCAAAGAGATAAAACTAACATCTCCGAGCGGAAAACACGTCACCATTTATGGCGAAAAACGAGGCAACCCCATAGTATGTTCAATGTTGAAAGCTCACAAGCTCATGAAGCGAGGATGCAAGGCATTCATAATTATGCAAATGAGGCCGAGAAAGAATCACGAAAGATTGGATATGTACCGGTAGTACGAGATTATGAAGATGTTTTTCCGGAAGATTTACCGGGGATACCGCCTGAACGGGAAGTAGAGTTCGGGATCGAATTGATCCCGGGCGCGAAACCTGTAGCAAAAGCCCCGTACCGACTTGCACCGTCGGAACTACAAGAGTTGATGTCCCAAATCCAAGACCTGCTTGATAAGGGATTCATAAGGCCGAGTGTGTCTCCTTGGGGCGCACCGGTATTGTTCGTGAGGAAGAAAGACGGGAGCATGCGTATGTGTATTGATTACCGGGAGTTAAACAAACTCACGGTAAAGAACCGATACCCGCTCCCGAGGATAGATGATTTATTCGACCAACTACAAGGTGCGAATTGGTTTTCCAAAATTGACCTTAGATCGGGGTATCATCAACTAAAGGTCAAAGAAGAAGATGTGCCGAAGACGGCTTTCCGCACAAGGTACGGACATTACGAATTCCTCGTGATGTCGTTCGGGCTAACAAACGCACCCGCTGCTTTCATGGACCTCATGAACCGGGTTTGCAAGCCAATGTTGGATAAGTCGGTCATCGTGTTTATCGATGATATCTTGGTGTACTCGAAAAATGAAGCTGAACACGCTCATCATTTACAAGAAGTGTTAGAGACACTTAGGCGAGAGAAGTTATATGCAAAATTCTCTAAATGTGCCTTTTGGTTACGAGAGGTTCAATTTTTAGGTCATGTCATAAATGCCGACGGAGTATTGGTGGATCCGTCAAAGATAGAAGCTGTGTCAAAATGGAATCCCCCGAAGAACCCTTCTGAAATTAGAAGCTTTTTGGGGCTTGCTGGATATTATAGGAGATTCATTCAAGATTTCTCCAAGATTGCATCGCCGCTAACAAAGCTAACCCAAAAGAAAGCAAAGTTTGTTTGGGGAGTCGATCAAGAAAAAGCGTTTCGGACGCTAAAAGAAAGGCTAACTCAAGCTCCGGTACTGACATTGCCGGACGGAGTCGAAGACATGGTGGTCTATTCGGACGCTTCGTTATCGGGGCTCGGTTGCGTGTTGATGCAACGGGGCAAGGTAATAGCCTATGCCTCGAGACAATTGAAGATACACGAGAAGAAATACCCCACGCACGATCTTGAGCTGGCAGCGGTGGTATTTGCATTAAAAATATGGAGGCATTATTTGTATGGGGTAAAATGCACCATATTCACCGACCACAAGAGCTTGAAATACTTCTTCGATCAGAAGGAGTTAAATATGCGACAAAGGCGATGGTTGGAAACGGTGAAGGACTATGATTGTGAGATACATTACCACCCCGGAAAGGCAAATGTGGTAGCGGACGCTCTGAGCAGAAAAGCGGATTATGTCCCGATACGAGTACGATCGATGCAACTCGTGGTAACCTCGGGTATACTTGAACGTATTCGAGAGGCGCAGTTAGAAGCAGTAAAAGAAGAGAATTGGAAGAAAGAAAGGATAATTGGTCAATTGAAAGATTTGTCGGAAGGGAATCATGGGTTGAAAACTCGATCCGGAAGGATATGGGTCCCACATACCTGTGGAGTAAAGGCGCTTCTACTTGATGAAGCTCATAAATCCCGTTATTCAATTCATCCGGGTGCGACTAAGATGTACAATGATTTGAAACAAAATTATTGGTGGCCCGGAATGAAGAGGGATGTAGCGAAGTATGTGGAAAAATGCTTGACATGTTTACAAGTCAAGGCGGAGCATCAGAAACCCTATGGCAAACTCCAGCCGTTGGAAATTCCGGTTTGGAAATGGGAACATATTACAATGGACCTGTTAACCAAGCTGCCTAAGACGAATCGTGGTTTTGATGCCGTATGGGTAGTGGTGGATAGATTGACGAAAAGTGCTCACTTCATTCCGATTCGTGAGACTTATACGTCAGAAAAGATGTCAGAAGTCTATACTAATGAAATCATAGCACGTCATGGAGTGCCGGTGTCCATCGTGTCGGATAGGGATACCCGGTTTACTTCGAATTTCTGGCGTGATTTCCAAGAACAAATGGGGACCAAATTGTTCATTAGTACTGCGTACCATCCTCAAACGGATGGACAAAGTGAAAGAACAATACAAATATTGGGAGACATGCTACGGGCGTGTATAATCGACTTTGGAGGCAGTTGGGATGTTCACCTACCGTTAGTTGAGTTTTCGTATAACAACAGTTACCAATCTAGTATTAAAATGGCACCATACGAACTGCTTTACGGTAGGAAGTGTCGAACCCCGGTTTGTTGGGGTGAAGTGGGTCCACGTGAACTCGCCCACCAAGACATAGTACGAGCTACGAACGAAAAGATCGATAAAGTTCGGGCACACTTGAAAGCGGCTCAAGACAGGCAAAAGGCGTATGTTGATAAAAGGAAAAGGCCAATTGAATTTCAAGTCGGTGACTTGGTCATGCTAAAAGTGTCCCCATGGAAAGGTGTTATTAGATTTAGAAAGAAGGGGAAGTTAAGCCCAAGGTTTATCGGGCCATTTAAAATTATCGGAAGAGTTGACAAGGTAGCTTACCGTCTTGAACTACCGGAGGAGCTGAGTGGGATCCATGGCACGTTTCACGTATCTCAACTAAGAAAGTGCCTAGCAGACGAAACGACCTATATCCATTACGATGATATCGAAGTGGATAATAGTCTAAATTATGTGGTAAGACCGGTTGAAATTTTAGACAGAAAGGTCAAACGTTTACGAAATAAACGAATTGAACAAGTCAAGGTTAAATGGGAGCATAGAAAGGGTTCGGACACTACGTGGGAGTCCGAAGAGGAGATGCGACGTCTTCACCCTACATTATTTGGTACGTACTTCGGTTTCGGGGACGAAACCCTTTTAAGGGGGGTGGACTTGTAACACCCCGAAAAAAAAATATAAAACTTTATATTAGAATTATATAAAGTATAAATAAACAAGATTTTACTAACTAGAAATTTTAACCTAGTTAGTTAATAGACTAGAAATAGCTTATGAAGAGGTTAAAAGTTTACTAAACAATAAGTAGGACAAAGTTGAGGGGTTAAGTTGACATAATTGAAACTTAAATTTGTTAAAACAAATTAAAATAAACCAAACACCCCCAAAAGAGGTGTTGGTCGATCAAGGAAAAGACCAGGTCGACACCCCCATAGTTCCAAACCCTAAAATCATCAAAACTTTCAAATTGGAGGTGTGAATCTGGTCCAAATCGAGAATTAAGCCTAGAATCGTAATCCTCACTGCAAGAGGATTCTAAGGTATGTGAAATTTGATGAAATCTATCAACTTGAAATTCTCATGATTTTGAAAATCTGAAATTAGATGCTTGCATGTGTGTTATTTGATTAGATTAAAGTTGATTAGGTGTTTAGAAGTAAAACCTAGCTAACTATTTGAGAAATCATGACCAAATTCAGAAAGTTCCATAAAAACCTTGAAGGTGGGTTGTGGGTTTTACATGATGATGATGAACACTAGGGTTAAGAAGGGTATTCTAGTGTAATTTGATCTTAGAGAAAGTAATTTCAGAAAAATATGATGTTAATTACTATATGAGGGCCTTATTGATGATTAAATTAGCTAATTAGCAAGTTATAAACTTGAATGTGAAGATATAAAATTCTGCCCTTAAAATGTTTGATAAAATGCCTCAAAGGAGGCTTGAAATTTAATTGTTAAGTTAAAAACGCATAATAGTGATGTAAGGTAAAATGTGCGTTATGTATATGAAACAAGGAGTTCTAAACATAAAGTCATTGAACTCTATAGGAAAGGAAGCCGGGTCATCTAGCGGACAAACCGGTGGGGATGCACGTATGAAAGGCTTGCTTTAAAGGTATGTAACTTGGTTTGTTACATTTGAGTTAAATTTTGGTTGTCTAGCATATTGAAATTCTTTGTTGTACAAAAGACGAGTTTGAATTAAGCGATGAACGTCGTTATATCTAAAGATAGGTTAAATACTGGTTGGAACCCGTTAGTAGTTGTCTTAGAAGAGGATTTCATTAGACAAGCCAAACGGGTCGATTAATCAAGTGAAGCATGATTATTACTTTGAAATAGGTTGGATTATTCTTTGAGATTGATTAACATATTGATATATATTCAAAATAAGAAAATTTGATGTATTGGTTTCTTATAAAAACGGAATCCGTGAATTTGGTTTGAGTAAAATGAACAAACCAAACAAGATCATAACTTTCCAGCATCCACCGTAAATTACGGTAATACCGTAATTTACGGTAGAAGTCATGAGCATTACGGTACTTCGCTACTGGTTTACGGTGACCTGATAGTTCAAGGTCTCACCGTAAATTACGGTGATACCGTAATTTACGGTGGACCCAGAAAGGTTCTAGAATGTTTGATATTTCATATGTGTTGTTAATCTCTGATGTTATATTATATAACAACGTCAAAACTAATGATTTAATGGTTTTGAATCATAGGTGAATTTGGTAGATCTTGCGGGTGGCGATCAAGTGACTTTTGAAGAACCGAACACTACATGTCTAAGCTTCCGCTATGTTTTGAATCTTTAAACTTTTGTGTATGGGTTGTATATAAGTTCTCAAACAACTTTGAATGTTCCAATTTAGTCAAGTGTTGACTATGTTTTTGATACTACTAAAAACTTATGTAAATCTAGTATCTTTTGGTATAAAAATATATAAATCTAGTAGTTAATTCTAGTAAAAATTTTAGGGTGTTACACTTATGGTCTCGATTCGCAACCTTATGGTCTCGAGTTATGACCTTATGGTCTCGAGTCGAGACCTTTGTCTCGAGTTGTAAACTTTTGAGCCCTTGTGGTCTCGAGTCGAGACCTTGTGGTCTCGAGTCGAGATCTGTTGGTCTCCAGTTGTGAAGATTTAAGGACCTGATGATTTCGAGTCGAGACCTTATGGTCTCGAGTCGAGACTGATGGTCTCGAGTAGTAATCTGATGGTCTCTAGCCCACTGTTAATAGCTGTTTTGTGATAATAACTGAAAACTCGAAATTTTAGGGATTGTGGGATAGTGTTTCCTGTTTTATTGCTGATCTAAACTTATCAAAAGATTTCGAAAGTTATAACTGATTATCTATTAACAGTTTTCGAAGTTTTAAAAGATAAAATTCAGATCAAAATTAGTAAAAACACCCACTAATCCAAATTATATTCCAAAATTTAAGGAATTTTCGAGTTTTCTTAGAATAAAAGATGAACCCTAGAAAATTAAAACATAATTCGGGGATCCGAAACCTGAATTTTAATGATTTCAAAAGGGTCTCGGACATAAAATTAACCTATATTAGTTTCGGGTGACATGATTAATCACCCCTTTTCTCATAACACTGCTTTCGGTTCAATTTAACCCGAAAACAGCCGTGATTTTAAGGCTTTTAAAAAATTTCTGTTTTCCTTATTATAATCCCAGAATAATGGATACGAAAACAGAACTGATTTATCAACATATGCTCTGATACCACATGTTGATCAGTTCTGTTTAAACATAAGGGAAAACATGTAAGTAATACCTATTACAGCAGACAGGCCAGCAGAGAATCTAGTCAGAGATGCAGCCATTGAGTTCGACATACTTGTCAGGATGATCTGGTTCCTCCTTAGGGTGTAAGGTGATGATGGTGATGAACCGAAACAAGGGAGGAATCGGTTTGGAGAGAGAGCCGAGAATGATGTTATGAGGGTTGTGAAAATTGTCTAGCTTGTGTAACCCTTTAACTCTCTAATAATCTCCTTATATATACACCCAAGAGGAAACCTAATTAGTTAATAAGGGTAATATGGTCCATCAACAATTACCAACTAATTATTAATAGGTTATTAATATATTTTGATCTATATAATATAAATGATTATAATGGCTACAAGATTAAATATTATAATAATAATATATTTAATCTCACAATTTATACAACTCTTAAAATACAGGTTCAAGAAGTTTAAACATTTTATGGTATGATAAACTAACTATGTGAATGACAATTGTTGTTCCAAAAATATGTGAATGACGAGTTATGGTCCGGACCCATGCACAAGCAAGCATGATATGATAATATCTATATTCTAACCAAACCTCATGTATTAGCTTTAAATGATTGTAGCACTTTGCTTAATTTTGATAATGTTAATCTTTTAGAAAAATGAACATAAAAAAATAATTGGGTATAACCAAATTCTTTTCACGAAACACTGACCACACCATTATGCAATCAAATGAACCAATAGATCGTTCAAAACTATACTACATCAATCACTTCAATATCTCTAGTAGCTTCCACTAGATTGCATTTTACATATACATGGTACTACAAGAACTCAATAAGTTAGAATGTTACATGTCACTTAAGAGCTTTTAAACGCATATATCTTTTTTTAGAAAATCACACTTAAGGTCCCTAGAACCTTTTAATTGAAACATTGCTAATTTAAATATTTACATGTATACACACGAGTCTTGCCCTTCTCTCTCGCCTCATATAACATTCTCCTTTACCTTTAACACTCAGGCTTACATCTTTGAGAACGCCCATAGCTATCCCCCCTCCTTTTCGTTCAACTATCATTCAAGCTCAAAATCACAACTCCATCTCCCTCTTTCGCTGCCACCATCGATACTACAGTTCCCAAACCGACCACAAACACCATCTCCTCTATTATCACTCCTCACTAGGGCTGTTCACAAACCGAACCGAGCGAACCTTTGCTCGTGCTTGGCTCGTTTACAAACCGAACTGATCCGATCAACTCTTTTACAACTGAACATAAAATCGAACAAGCGTTCTTCGAGCATTAATTTTTTCGAGTGGACGTCGAGCTAGGTACGAGTAATTTGGACAAACCTACTATTTAGAGCAAAGAATGAACTGGTTGTCTAAGGATGAGGCAGAATCTGATGGACACAAGAAGAGATAGGCGAGACTTGAAATCGAATTATGGCAGAGAACGATATAGGTGGGAGTTTTGTAGGTTCTCAAGTTGTAGCGCCACTTAAAGAATTAACGCATAGGATGTATGAGACTTGCATGTACCGGAGCATTGGACATTTCGGCTACTTACGATTTTTTATTAGGCTAATTGGGACATTGGACTAGTATACTATGTATAAACATAATTGTATATTTGTGTGTGTATATGTTAATAAATTATTCGAGCCAACAGAGTAGACCTTTGCTCATCTTGACTCGTTTATAATCCGAACTGATCATGTCATTTACAACCAAGCAAAAAATTGAACGACCATTTTTTAAGCTTTTTCGGTTTTCCGATTGAACGACAAGTAATTTAGAAAACCCTACTCCTCACCTTCGTTCACTTGCTTTTAGCACCAATTACGAATCATTCCTTGTATCATAAACATAAAATCCCCAAACCAATTACGAATCACTCCTTATATCAGAAGCATAAAATCCCCAATTACGAATCATTCCCAGGGCCGGCCCTGGGGGTGGGCGGGGAGAACCATCGGCCAGGGCCCGATATTTCGGAGGACACGCTATTTTTAGAAAAAAAACCCGATATGTGTACGTAAATTGTTTTTAATAGGGTATAACTATACAAACACCAACATAGGCCCATTTACAAAACTATTCTTATGCTTCAGATTAGTTATTAGCTCATTGGCATTAGGTTTAGACCTTTATTGAGCCCAATACCCAATTTCGTTAAGGGCTAAGGGCACATTTTTTGGGAGCTCGAACAGGGTACACAAATTCTTAGGGCCCGCCCTCATCATTCCTTATTTCAATTCGATCTATTTTAACTATCCTTCACGTTTCTAGACCATACACAAAAATAAGTTACATAAAAACATACAATTAGGGGTGTTCATCGAATCGAATATCGAATTTTCGAATTATTCGAATCGAATTGTTCGAATAATTGTTATTTTTTCTTGAATTCGTATTCGATTCGAATTCGATTAAAACCTATCGAATTCGAATCGAATTTGTATTCGAATAAAAAAACCAATTCGTATTCGATTCGTATTCGATTAAAGTTTCGAATTCGAATAAATTCGATTTAATTCAGATTCTTTAAAACATGTAAAAAACTATAAACATGAAACATAAATTTTAAAGCAGCCATAAAACACGATATCACATTAAAAAGTTTCAAATAAAGTACCACAAGTCTAAAATTCAAAACGAGAAGCCGTGAATAATCACTCCACATTATAAGTTAATATTTTTATGTTTAGAAATCTATTGATAGATTTGTTAATTAGGTTTTACTTATGGGTCATGTAATAGGTAATTTTAATACTTGAAAAAAATTTAGAAAATAATTTATAGTATAGCTTAATAAAAGTTATATATTTATTATATATAAAAATAATAAATAAAAATGTATAAATTTTATTCGAATTTCGAATCGAATTTGAAAATATAAATTCGTATTCGATTTACTTGACTCGAATTGAATCGAATTCGAATTCAAATTCTTATAATCGAAACGAATTCTTGATAATCGAATCGAATTTAAACGAATTTCGAATTTTTCGAATTCGAAACGAATCCTGAACACCCCTACATACAATATATGTTGAAATGGAGTAAGATCCCATAAACTTTAACAAATATATAGAACCACGAGAAAAAGGTTAAATACCATATTGTCTTTTATATATGTCGTCACCATGACTCTCCCATAATCTGATCAAGCATTCTCCACCGTCGGATCCACTACCCCCTCGAAACAAACCAAACTGGTTAGGTGTGTGCGTAGATATAGCAATAGCAATACATATATCTCGCAACATAAGTGTGTGTTACAATTCTACTAATTTTCTCCCCCTTTTCTTATCCTCAACGTCAATCTATACACCATCAGGTATCATTCTTTAATTTTGTACCATCTATGTTTGATTATTATCTGTTTGATCCGTTAAACCCTAGTTTTTAGTTTTAGTTTTAGTTTTCATCTGTTTGATTCGTTTCTTGCATATGGATCCTGTTGATATATATTGAGTATGTTTGATTGCATCTGGTTGATTGAAAAGTTATGATTTTTTTGCTGATTTAGGGTCTTTGAATTGCGAGTTTTTAGGGATCCAGGTTTTTTTGGATATATTGATATTTAGGGTTAGTGATGGAAAATGGTGAACATAAGGTGGAGGACTTTGATAAAGATGTGGTGGGAGATGGTAATGGTGGTGCGGAGAGCGTGTCGGTAACGGTCGAGGTAGAAGGAAGTGTTGATGGTAGAAAAGAAGAAAATGGTTGTGATCCTGTTGATGAGGTACAAGTGGTGGTAGATGAAAATGGTGAGACTGAAACAGTTGTGGAAAAGGCGTCGGTTGATCCTGTTGAGGAGGTTGTATCTTTGGAGGTATTCTTATTTAGGTTGTTTGTTTGTTTTGAATTTGATTGGGGATAATTTAGGATATTATTTGATTAATTGGTGGATATGTGCAGGTGAACGACGGGGAAAGTACGTCTGATAGTACGACCGTAGAGCTACCTGTTGTGATCGAAAACGACAAAAGTAACGAGCCCACGGATTTCGAGGAACCCGAGGTGAGAACTAACGAGGAGGGAACTACATCAGGCAGTACTGCCGGTAATCAGTCGAGTGGATTTGAAGCTAGTGAAGCAACGAATGACGGTTTTAGTGAGTCAAAAGGGCTTGATTCGGTGCAGGCAATTGACGGGGAAAGTACTTCCGATAAGGGTGCAGGAGATGAAACTTGTGAATTGGAAACTGATGAGGTAGCAGGTGGTGAAAAAGATGAAGCGAAAAGGGCGGGTGCAAATGATGAACAAAAAATTCATATTGATGTAAGCAGAGATGAGTCGGATATGTTGGAAAATAATGGGGTTAAAGACAATGGGATTAAAGAGGTTGGACATGTATCTAATGCGGATGTATTGGAAGACGTTAACAAAAAGCCGGTTACTTTAGTCTTAGAAACTTCTGAAAATGGAGTTTCAGACCATGTTGATTCGGATGAAACAGTGATTCATGACGATGGTGTTAATGGAGATTCTGTTAGTTGCGAAATACAGCCAGATGGTGAGATAGGAGTTGAAGCAAACGGAGATGTAAATGAAAAAGATACGCTGGTCACTGAAAGTAAAGATGATGACGATATTAAACAGAAGGAAAAGTTTGAAACTTCAAGTAATAACTTGGTTAATGTGCAAAATGGATCAACAGTCGAACACGTTCAAGAGGAGGAACCGAAAACTTTTGATACATTGTCAGAGCATCAAGATGATAAAAAAGCGAAAGAAGGAAGCACTTCAGCCATTAATGAAAAAACAGCAATTCCCGAAATTGAACAAAGTGAGCCGGAAAATCATGAAGTGAAAAAAGATATGCCGGAGAAGAAAGAACCAGAATCGAGTCCTGTTATAGGTGTCTCTTTATCCACACACGAATCTACAACTCTCAAACATGATTCTTCTTCAGGTGATCAAGATGATAAAAAAGCGAAAGAAGAAAGTACGTCAGCCATTGGTGAGCCTGATAACCGTGTGGAAAGAACAGCAATTCCTGAAGTTGAAAAAAGTGAACCAGAAAGTCATGAACTGAAACACGATATGCCGGAGAAGAAAGAACCAGAATCGAGGCCCATTATAGGCGTCTCTATATCCACACACAAATCCGCAACTCCTAAACATGATTCAAACCCTAATCAATCTCCGATTCATAATTCCAAATCAAACCCGGAAAATCATAAAGTGAAACAAGATATGCCGCTGAAGAAAGAACCAGAATCGATGCCCGTTATAGGTGTCTCTTTATCCGCACCCAAATCGGCAACTCCCAAACATGATTCAAACCCTAATCAATCTCCGATTCATAATTCCAAATCACACCCGGAAAATCATGAAGCTAAACAAGATATGCCGGTGAAGAAAGAGCCTGAATCGAGGCCCGTTGTAGGCGTCTCTTTATCCACACCCAAATCCGCAACTCCCAAACATGATTCAAAACCTAACCAATCTCCGATTCCTAATTCCAAACCAACTACTGCACCGGCACCCGTCGCGGCTCCATCTACAACATCAACTCGCCCTGCTGGTCTTGGCAGTGGTGCACCACTGCTGGAACCGGCTCACCGTGTGGTGCAATCTCAACGAAGCGGAACCGCTTCTCTGCAAAACCAAGTGATCGAGGAACCAACAAACGGGGAAGCTGATGAAAACGACGACACCCGTGAAAAGCTCCAGATGATTCGGGTCAAGTTTCTGAGACTTGCCCGTAGGCTCGGGCAGACTCCTCACAACGTTGTTGTGGCTCAGGTCTTGTATAGGCTAGGGCTAGCTGAACAAATAAGAGGCAGTAATGCGGGCCGTGTTGCAGCTTTTAGCTTCGAGCGTGCTAGTGCCATGGCTGAACAGTTGGAAGCAGCGGGTCAAGAACCACTTGAGTTCTCGTGCACCATCATGGTTCTCGGGAAAACAGGGGTCGGGAAAAGTGCAACGATTAATTCGATATTCGACGAGGTTAAGTTTGAAACCAGTGCGTTTCAACACGGAACAAAGAAAGTTCAAGACGTTGTCGGAACCGTTCAGGGTATTAAGGTTCGTGTTATCGACACACCAGGCCTTCTTCCTTCTTGGGCCGATCAGAGGAAAAACGAAAAAATTCTTCACTCGGTTAAACGGTTTATCCAAAAATCACCTCCCGATATCGTTTTGTATCTTGACCGGTTGGACATGCAGAGTCGAGATTCCGGTGACATGCCTCTTTTGAGAACTATAACCGATATATTCGGTCAGTCTATATGGTTTAACGCTATTGTGGTTCTGACACACGCTGCATCGGCTCCTCCTGAAGGGGCAAACGGTACTGCTACTAGTTACGACATGTTTGTGACACAACGGTCCCATGTGGTCCAGCAAGCCATTCGGCAGGCTGCGGGTGATATGCGGCTCATGAACCCTGTTTCGTTAGTGGAGAATCATTCGGCTTGTCGAACGAATCCTGCCGGTCAAAGGGTTTTGCCAAACGGTCAAGTGTGGAAACCGCATTTGTTACTACTTTCATTTGCTTCGAAGATTCTCGTTGAGGCGAATATGCTGTTAAAGTTGCAAGACTCGCCACCTGGCAAACCGTTTGCAGCTAGAACCCGAGCACCGCCTTTACCGTATATTCTTTCGAATCTTCTTCAGTCGAGACCGCAGCTGAAGCTACCTCAGGAGCAGTTTGGTGATGATGATGAAGACGGTGATGATGACGTCAACGAGTCGTCTGATGAAGAATCGTCGGAATACGACGAGTTACCGCCGTTTAAACGATTGACGAATTCCCAACTGTCAAAGCTTAGTAAAGCACAGAAGAAAGCGTATTACGATGAATTGGAATACAGGGAAAAACTCTTCATGAAGAAACAATTGAAGGAAGAGAAGAAACGAAGAAAAATGATGAAGAAAATGACTGAAGAAGCGAAGAATTATCCGAGCGATATTACCGATAATAATAACGTAGAGGAAGACAGTAGTGGTGCTGCAACGGTTCCTGTTGCTGTTCAGGATATGACTTTACCTACTTCGTTTGATGCCGATAATCCTACTCATCGGTACCGAGCTCTCGATACGGCTAACCAGTGGCTCACTAGACCGGTACTTGACCCACACGGTTGGGACCATGATGTCGGTTATGAAGGAATCAACGTGGAACACTTGCTTGCGGTCAAAGACAAGATACCCGCGTCGTTTTCCGGTCAGATCACCAAAGATAAAAAAGATGCTAATCTCCAAATGGAGGTATCAAGTGCATTAAAACACGGGAAATCGAACTCAACTACTGTAGCATTCGATATGCAGACTGTTGGAAAAGAGTTGTCTTATACGTTAAGAAGCGAAACTCGGTTCATTAACTACAGAAAAAACAAAGCGTCAGCTGGTATTTCTGCTACTTACTTTGGTGATTCGTTAACCGGTGGTGTGAAATTTGAGGACAAGTTAATGATTAATAAACGCGGGCAGTTGGTGGTGGCTGGTGGAGCGGTTATAGGCCGTGGTGATGTTGCTTATGGCGGCAGTTTGGAGGCTACATTAAGAGATAAAGACTACCCTCTGGGTCGGTTTTTGTCGACTATTGGTCTTTCGGTTATGGATTGGCATGGTGATCTGGCGCTTGGATGGAACGCGCAGTCTCAGATTCCTATCGGTCGGTTTACTAATCTGATCGGCCGCTTTAATTTAAATAACAAGGGCTCTGGACAAGTTAGCGTTCGTTTGAATAGCTCGGAACAGCTTCAAATCGCGTTAACCGCTTTAGTTCCACTTGTCAGTAAGCTACTGGGTTATTATCAAGATCGAGATTCAGCGTATTAATCAGATACTTTTGGGTTCAAGATTGAAGAAAGTTAAATGTGGTGTATATGCTGCAGGAGTGTAATCTTTTGATGATCAATATGTGAGTAGAACTTTCATGCACTTGCTTTATAATGGGTTCTATCTTTTTTGAATTTTAGCAATCTGTGTTTTATGAACTATTTCATTAACATGATATGGTTTCTTGCAGGTTGAGCCGATCTTGAAATATATGGCGAAAAGAAGGCGTTAATGTTTTGGGAAGAGTAGTTAAATGCACAAAAGGCTGTAGTGGTAGAGCTAGATTTGAAGCAAATCACCATGATGCTGGTTTTCTTTTTTATTTTCGTTTTGTGTTTAATTTTCTTCTCGGTATAGAGATGTTCCGGTTAGAATGGGGGCGAGTTTAGTTATTGTATTATACGTATGATGAGTATGTGACTCACAAAGGTCTTAATTTGGTTCAGTGAACATGACTCTTTTTCTACTTTGAAAAATCTGTTTGGCTTACAAGTTGATGGTGTGGGTATATGTTGATGCACATAACTATATAAGATGTTGGATAAAATGTTATGTTTGGCATGGAGCTTTTAGGAGCTTCTAGCTTTAATCTTTTAAGAAAAAGCCTAGGAGCTTGAAGCTTTTAGTTGAACGCTCCTACTAGTAGCGTTTAGAAGGAGCTACAAGCTTTTAGTGAAAAAAATAACTATTTTAACCTTTAAAGATAAAAAACTTTTTAGTTATGCCTATTTTAGTCATTTTATTAAAAGCACCAGCTACTCTGCCAAACACCTAAATATATCTAAAAAGCTACAGCAATCCGCTTCCAGCGACCAGCTACTTTTGCCAAACATAGGTGCAATAGTTCATATCTAAGGCAATTATGTAATCATATACGTTTATGATTATCTCTTTCCACTATATACTTGTGCGTGTTTCTTTAGATCTTGAATTCATTCATTGTTAGGCACCTAAGAAACAATTTGGGGGCATGTGAATCTTGAGTTGTTTGTGGGGGGGGAGATAGTGATGAATCTTGAAACCAACTACTTTCAATCAAGATGCTGTCACCAAATCTCAATCCAAATGCACGTCTTCCTTTTAGAGCATTTATTCCTGTAAATGTCCACAAACGTTTTAATCACATGTCACACCATCAATTTATTTATGGTTTAAAAATATCAAGTTCCCTAGCAATTCGTCCTTGACAAATATTCTTTCATTTTTCACATAATCACCACCTTTTACATATACAATGAACTTAATTTTTGAAAGTTGCATAATTTAAATATCGCATATTTTCATAAGAATATTGTTGAACAGTATCAAGTTAAAAAGAAGGAAAGCACAATAATAAAAAGGACTTGAACAAGCAATTGTCAAGCTATGACATTAGACTGCAGGGTATGGGGCGGGAGTTTGGGCGTGGGTAGGGGGAAAACGCCCAAGCCACCACCCCGGGTGGGCATGGGTTTCGGGGTGGCCCTTGGGGCATGGGTTTCAAGCCGGGCGTGGGGCGGTTTGGCCATCCTAGTTGGTTGAATATCATTGGCTCACCCGCCACGTCATAGCGGGCCATCCCAAAAGTTTTGAATTTTTAAATTCAAACCGTTGGCTTGGCCAAGCCCAACCCACGCCCCACCATACCCCGCGGACACGTACCAGGCAGTGGGGGGGGGGGGCTCCCATTCCACGTGTCAGCACCCGCCCCAACCCACGCCCAACCCAAGCCCCACCATACCCCGCAGTCTTAGTTCATGTGCTACAAACAAAACACATACAAGAAAGCCTTCCAAAGAGCAGGCAACCTGAATCCCCCAAGACCATGGTTAGAATCTGGACCGACTTTAGTTATTGTATTCTACATATGTCGAGTACGTGACTCGCAAGGGTCTTAATATGATCCAGTCTTTTTGTAGTTTGAAAAATCTGTTTGGCTTACAAGTTTATGCTGAATTGGGGCAGTGTTGCATGTGGTTGCCAAAAGGGTGACTAAAAGTACCAAACTTTTGTGTGATTATTAGTCAAATTCCAGCTCACATTATGTTGAAGCACAGATGTTGGATCAGAAAATTTTAGGGATGATAGAAAAAACCAAACTTGAAGGGAAACTCCTAACACCAGAAAATTTAAGACGTATACATACCCGTTCCATTATACTTTCCTGATGTTTCAAGTTTTCGGTTTTCCTGTTGGGTTTTAATTTGTCTTTACCTCTTAGCAAAGAGTGTTTCTAAGGGATATGGTGTGATGGTCAGGTGTCTTATCTTCTCTCTATCAAATCATGTAAGATACAAGTATTTGTAATTAATACGAGCAGATTAGGAATATGTTCATTTGCATTTATTTCTTTTAATGAAAAATGAATATATTTTTCTCTTATAATAAAATACTTATTAATTATAATAGAGTAAATTGCCAAAATCGTCCCTGAGGTTTGGACATGTTTGCCAATTTCATACCAAACAACTTTTTTGTACTATATTGTCTTTCACCTTTGGGATTTTTTGCCATTTTCATCCAAATGTCTAATTTGGGTTATTTTTTGGCAGATTTATGGATGAAAATAGCAAGAAATCCCAAAGCTCAGGGACGATTTTGACAAAAAAGTTAGTCGTTCGGATGAAAATGACAAATTAGCCCAAAAGTAAAGGGCAATATGGTACAAAAAAATTGTTTTAGATGAAACTGACAAACGTGTCTAAACCTCAGGGACGATTTTAGCAATTTACTAATTATAATATTTTTTGAACATGACTAATATATATGTACAACCTCTAACCAGCGGGTCCAATAAAAATATCATAGATATTTTTTGGGGGGTGACATAACGTGGATAGGTGTATTTTGACCCTTTTCCAAGTATATTGCAATCTATCCAAAAACTTCCACATAATGTGGCTAAAATGTTGATTGGTTAGATGGGACAAACCATACCTTTCATTTTGATGTAGGAACAATGACACCTCAACTATTTATTAGATATGTCAAACTGGGAGGGTTAATAAAGTGTGGTTATTTATGAACATTTATATTATTTGTTACATGACAACTGACAAGTTTATGTTGTATATATTTATACCATTTTGTTACATGACAACTGAAAAATTTATGTTATATACAGTGGTGGCTTTGATGGTGTGCGGGGAGGACCTCCGCACAAGGCCCGTGATTTCGAGGGGCATGCGATTTAAAAAAAAAATCCAATATATATATGCTTTTTTTTAAATAACATATACCAATTCCAATATAGGCCCGTTTACAAATCCTTTTTTTTTTGTTTGGAATTTAGCCCACTTGACATTAGGTTTATTGAGCTCAATACTAATTTGATTTTTATTTGTAAATAATAATAAAACATTACAAAAGGGTACATTTTTTTCAAGCTTGAACATGGTACGTGAATTCTCAGAGACGCCTCTGGTTATATATACCATATGCTATATACAACCATTAGGCGATATAGTTGAGTATATAATATTTTAAATCAATATTTCAATTGCGTTTATAATCGGTTTCGAGTAATGAACATCTTAATAGGTAACTTTTAACCACCTAAGATCGGTGATGAGTGTACCCAATACTTGTGTGCATAAGATCGGTGATGAGTGTACCCAATTCTTGTCGGCCGATAGAGGAGCAGAGGGGGAATGGCGACATTCGTGGTGGCGAAAGCGTTGACAAATAGGTGGTAACGGTGTCGTAGTGTCAAAATGGTGCTAGCAACGTTTGTGGTAGTGTAAGCGTCGAACAACAGTTGGTAGGGGTGATGCGGTGGTAGCAACGATGACGATCACAATGAATATCTCCACAACTCCACCACCGGATATAATTGATTCCACCAATAGTGTTATATTCAGACAACAATGATAATTTTGTACGTTGGACATCACATTTATATACATGACAAAATTGTTATACGCAAGACGTCAATAATCATAAATGATCAAGAAAGATGAGTTCATACAAATTATTTGAGCTTGCTTGCCACAATTGCATCAAGTTAAAATATGAAATAATCTATCTGGTATATTAATTTCACAAATTACCGCTATAAAATTTATCAAATTTTACGACATATATAAATATTATCACTCTTAATAAAACGTTTCTTTAATCACGTCACGTATATTAATTTATATATCTAATCAAAAGTTATATATACACATTCGGCTCTAGGGTCTTCTTTTGCCAACCACACATTTGATAACACCTATCGTGTCGGCCCACCAATCAATCATTTTCAACACCCACCCCACCCACAACAACAACACATCATTAATTCTCCCATTAACAAATCATTACAACTTCACAACTCTTAAACCGTGGGGTATGGGGCGGGGGTTTGGGTGTGGGTTGGGGGAAAACGCCCAAGCCACCACCCCGGGGGCGTGGGTTTGGGCGTGGCCCCATTGGCGTGGGTTTGAAGCCGGGCGTGGGGCGGGCTAGTAAGTGACATGGCAGGCTCTTAATGGCCAAACCAAATTCATGCCCCCAACACAAGCCCCACCATACCCCATGGGCGTGGGTTTTGGTGGTGGGGGGCTCCCATTCCACGTGTCAACAAATGCCCCAACCCAAGCCCCCCATACCCCCTCCTGATTATACCCTCCTTGTGAGAGGAAAACTGCCGGTCCCACGCGGACCTCACCTGTAAACATGTGAGAGGAGGGGGGTGTAAAAAGTAATTAGGGGAGTGTAGAAAGTAGCACCCTATTATAACATTTAGGTTCCATCTTTGTGAAAGATAATTACAACGTTTGTTTAATACACATCTAATCTTAAAACCAACAATCATAAAAATCGTATGGTTTCTTTAATACGTAACTAATTTTAAACACACTTGTAAGAATCGTTAATCGTATAATCATTTATATCAATTGTTATAAACATAATTACAACGTTTGTTTAATACGCATCTAATCTTAAAACCGGCAATCATAATAATCGTATAGTTTGTTTAATACGTAACTAATTTTAAACACACTTGTAAGAATCGTTAATCATATAATCATTTATATCAGTTGTTATATACATAATTACAACGTTTGTTTAATACACATCTAATCTTAAAACCAACAATCATAAGAATCGTATTGTTTGTTTACTACATAACTAATTTTAAACACACTTGTAAGAATCGTCAATCGTATAACCATTTATATCAATTGTTATAAACATAATTACAACGTTTGTTTAATACACATCTAGTCTTAAAACTGACAATCATAAGAGTCGTATGGTTTGTTTAATACATAACTAATTTTAAACACACTTGTAAGAATCGTTAATCGTATAATCATTTATATCAATTGTTATAAACATAATACAATGGTTGTACGAGTGTCTGTTAAACTTGTGCAAAACTGCTTCTCGTCCTCAGTTTCTATGTCTAATAAAAAGGGTCCTAATAAAGCTACATCTCAAAATCTTAATTTTACACCATGTATACAGATCGTATAACATTATAAGGGCCGTATAGAATAATCTGACATGATAAATATTGGACCGTATAATATTATACGACTCGTATAAATGGAGAAAATATTAGGTCGTATAACATTCTATGCGGGTCGTATAACATTATATTTGGTTTAGGTCGTATAACATTCTATAGGTCGTATAATGTTATACGACCCGTATAACTCTATACGGGCCGTTACATGTAGGGGTGTGAAAATAAGATTTTAGGGTATGTGGGAATACTACGAGCCAATAAAATCTACGTGCATGATAAGGGGAGTGGGAGTGGAAAAAATTCATCACTCACAACATCCAATCAAGTTTCGCCATGTCATCAACCATTATTCCATCACTCACAACCTTTTTAGTGGCAATGGTCATCACTCACAACACCTAACAATAAACCCTCACACCCCCTCACATCCATTTATCACTCACAGCCCATCACTTGTTGATTTTTTCACGCCAAACCTTCCATTACTCGTGGAATTAGTTGGTGGCGGTGGTAAGTTCCATGCTATCACGCTTGGATTTGTTCCATCACTCGCCCACCCCCACTGCCCTAATACAAAATAATTATTCAAAAAGGAAACAAAACAACGTTAAAAAAAGGAAACAAAACATAAAAAATTAAGAAATTAATCATTGAATTTATGATACAAGTCTTAAAGCACAAGGTACAACTTAACACAATGCATTTTGGCTTTAGCAATCAACAGAACAAAGAAAAGGACGGCTTAAAATTATATAAAGAATAAACAGGATCATACATTTTAAATCCACAAAACTAATCAAATCTTCACAGATTGCAAAACACAAAATTAAAAAAAAATGGGAGCACAATGCTCTAAACAGGTGACACGCCGGAAACTGATCGCCGACGAGAAAAAAACTCTCCGGGAACTAGAAAAGAGCTGCGGCTGCAACTTTCCGGGCTCCGATCACCACCCCACCGACCGGAAAAACTGGATTGCCGGCCTCAACCCGGAAAAGATCCATATTAACCAGATTGTGTGGCCCGGAACCCATGATTCCGGTACCAACAAGATCGGAATCCGAATGATCTCTCGACCGTTCGCGCAATGCCAATCCCTCTCCATCTACAAACAACTCGTACTCGGGACCCGACTTCTCGATATTCGTGTCAACGAAAACCGAAAAGTCTGTCACGGGATTATGGCCACATATAGTATTGACGTCGTAATTAAAGACGTCAAAAAGTTTATTTCGGAAACTGTGTCCGAAATAATAATTCTCGAGATCCGAACCGAATTCGGGCACACTGACCCGCCCGAATTCGAGAAATATTTGGAGGAAAAACTAGGGGAATATTTGGTCCACCAAGATGACCAAGTGTTTAATAAAACAGTGGCTGAGATTTTACCCAAACGAATTATTTGCATCTGGAAGCCTCGAAATTCGGACCCGCCGAAGCCGGGTAGCCCGTTTTGGAGTTCGGGTTATTTGAAAGATAATTGGATCGACACGGATTTGCCAGCGACAAAATTCGAGAGTAATTTGAAGTATTTGGGTCAGCAACCGCCGGTTAGTTCGCGGAAATATTTTTATCGGGTGGAGAATACGGTGACACCGCAAGCGGATAACCCGGTTTTGTGTGTTAAACCGGTTACGAACCGGATCCATGGGTGTGGGAGGTTGTTTATTGCGCAATGTTTTGCGAAAAATATTGCGGACCGGTTTCAAGTGTACTCGACGGATTTTATTGATGAGGATTTTGTTGATGCTTGTGTTGGTCTTACGTGGGCTAGGATTGAAGGGAAAGCTTGAGTTTATTGTTATGTTAAAAGGTGCATATTATGTTTTAGTGATTTTTGTTTTATTGTTTCATTCTTGTTTGTAAAAAAATATGTTTATGTAATAAGAATGTGTGTGTATAAGTTATTGTTATTAACGTTGTTTTGTTCCTTGTTTTAGAACTCGGTTTCTTGTGTTTCTTGTTATAATGAGTGTGACCTTTTGTTTGTTATTCTAGGTCGATGTTTTGTTCTTGAATTCTTGTTGTAGTAGAATACGTTATTTGCCTGTGAATTAACGAAAAACAGGTTTGTTCTCGCTTAGAATATGTTAATCAACAAAATAGCTCATTGGAAGGGATTCCGGTCCGGGCCAAAGCCTTTAGACCACACTCAAGCCAGAATCTTTATAATGGTTTGTTATGTTAGCTTAATGGACTCACCACTAATGGGTTTGTTAGCTTAGGTTGATAAAACATTCATGGATCAGTCTCTTATGGCTTAAATATTAATGGGCCCAAACCAGGAGCGAGGGTAGTCTCTTCAGTTATGCTAATTCCTTATCTTTAAACTCCGTTTTGTAAACCAAAACTTGCACTATTCAATTTATTAAAAACATCCTGTGATTAGTTGAATCATTTAACACCTTTTGGGTTCACTTGATCTCATAGCATGAAGGTCCAAAGTAAAAAATTAAAAGTTTTCAGCCATGAATAAATCTTCAGCATAATTGATTCGTTATAGTTTTTTATTACTTCGGAATGTGAATGAGACGAGGCGCTCGTGACTTGTAAGCTGTTAGTCGAACTTGAAGTATGAGTTTGAGTCCGAACTTCAAATATTGAGGTTAGCTAGGTTGCTAGCTTATTATTTACATAATTGTGTAATAATTTTTTTGAATTCAGCTGAACTTTGACATCTCACCGCGTATCGTTCTGACCCGAATAAAACTGACACTTAAAAGAAGCCCATTTTGACCCGAACTCATTTTGTTAAGAACCCATATTGACAGGAACAAAATCACCACTTTTTACTAAAACGCCTGTTTTGTCCTGAACTTATTTTGCTAAAAACCCATATTGACCATAGCAAAATTGGCATTTTTTTCTAAAGCGACCCGTTGTGACCAGATTGCTCAAAACTTGTATTGACCCCAACCCGTTTTGACCCGTCACCCTACCTGCCCACTTTGCTAGGCTTAGAAAATTGTAATAGAGTTGGCTAAAGACTTGAGTGGTATATGCTGGAGCCCAAATATATTGTTAAACTGGGCTAGAAATTCCAAGAGTCGAGATAGCCCAAGACAAAGCTTATTTGAACTTTGAAGAGAAAGAAAGCCCAATTCTCTTAATTTTTAGGCCGTTCGCGTGATGAAGCAAGAAAGCTAATTTAAGAAGAAGCTTGTTGCGTGTAAGGAAATTAATATATTTATTATTTAGGGTAGGGGCCCCTATCACTCACTACACACTCATCACTCACAACATTCAATCAAGTTCCGCCACGTCATCGACTTTTATTCCATCACTAGTGGTGGATTTTTGTGGAAATGCCCATCACTCACCACACCCAACAATTTCCCTCAACTTTTTCACTTCTTCACACATCAAATATACAACGTGTTTTCAAAATCACGCGTTACACTTGGCACCAGCGGCGGTGTTTCATTGCCTTCCACGCGTGGCCAAACGGCCACCATGGGGCGCCCCTCCCCCCTTATTATGGGAACTTTTTTATCGTTTGTTAAATTTAAAAAAAAAATGATGTAAATGACTTTCGCCTGGTTTTAAAGCTGATCAAGTCAGTTGAACGAGTAGGGCCGGTTTGATGTCCCGTTCTTGTTTCAAACCATTGCAAAAATATTTTTTTTTGAACGGTGAACTTCATGTATAAGGTTACCACACTCTCCAAGTTGGAGAGCCTCCACAAAAGCAGAACTCTCTGATGTAACACACGGTGAGACGAAAACCCGGTTGGGCTCGAGAATCGAACTGACAACCTTACACAAGACCTAGTCCAAATCTTTCATTGCCTATATCCACCCGGACCACCCCAATATAACATAAATGGGAATTGAACTTGAGTCTCTTTGGAAAACCCAAGCTCTTCGACCAATAGGCCACAAGTGGGGGATTATAAAAAAAATATTTAGCTCCATGTTTTCTCATTCATTGATAAAAAACATGCGAGTTCTTTTATTGGCAGTAATGTTACAGATACAACATAGAATACTTTACAAAGTTACCACGGTCTTTCACAACCTTGTATCTTTGTTTTATTAATGAAAAATGGTCACATTGAATTCAAGAATTGCATCACCTGTTGTAACATTAAAGTAAACAGCATTAGTCCAAACAAACCCCTTTGCCATCCTGAACTTCCCTCTACCACCGACGACCGCCAGCTCCTTAACCAACACCAACGGATCCCTAGAAACCACACTTATGGAACTCCCATTAAACTCGCCACTCGTAAACTCTAAATCACCATTGAACATCAGGGTCAAGTCCGACCCGCGGCTGACTGACGCATACAAGCCACGCCCATTGCCAATAACCTTTGAGTTCGGGTCAGGCCCCTCCGTTAGTGGATCATCAAACACGTAAACTGCCCCAAACGGGACGATTTTGTCTTTCTCTTTGATAACCGTGCTGTTTGCTTTTGCTACAAGGACAGAAGAAGGGTTGTCACCTGAAATGATGTCGTGCATGAAGAAATGGAGATGTGTTTCCTTTATGGTGGTTGGAACATCAACTGTATGACTGCTTAAGTGATATTTAGCTTTCACTGCATGCAATGTGGCAGCTAATATCACAAGCAACCATGCAAAGTTAATTGTTTCCATTGTTTTGAATTTTGATATTTATGAGTAGTTTGTGTGTTATATATAGGTATACACATGCATACATATGTATAAAATGGTGAATGACATGTAATGGTTGTAAAGTCTACATGTATTAGAATTGACTTTGTTAAATGAAATTGACATATTATTTTTCTTAATTATCTAGTAACGTGTAGCTCTTCCACTCGTAATATTTTAATCTTAGACTTGATTAAATTACTCTAATTTGAAACCTAACACATTAGTTGACTTTTGAAAAGACATTTTCAAGAATTGACTTTTGAAATAAACATTTATGTTTGGGGCATTCACATCCTTTCCATCATCTTTTGTTCTAATATTTAACAAACAAATCATACTTTCTAAAATTTATCTCTAATTTTAAAAAACATCCCACATCCCATTCACAATACCTATCTCTATAGTCTTTTTTTTCCTTTCTATTTTTTATCTCTTGTTATATATGTGTGTGCATGTGTGTGGGTGTGTCTAGTGGTGGACCCATGATTGGGGTGCGATCCGAAGGTTTTACCATACTATTAGGAGTGTGATAAGGATTTTTGCCTAAATAGTACACTATTCTTTTAAGTTGGGCGCCCACCACTCCACGGGCCATAGTAGGTTCGCCCCTAGGTGTGGGTGAGTGAGATAGATGATATAGGGGTGAATAGTAGCTTTTTAAAGGGTGGGAGGGGGAGGGGGGGGGGGGGGGGGTTGTTAAATTTTACGGGGTGTAGATAAAGATAGTGGATGGGATGTGGTGATTTTTTTGTTAACTTTTTAAATTGGCTTATTGGATTTTATCACCCTTAACTATTGGTCATTGGCCACTGCCACCCCCAACTATCACTTTGACGTCTGTCACCCCCAACTTAACACTTAGTGTGTTCTGTCACCAGATTACTAACTTTTGATACTGTTACTATACTTTTGGGGGTGTCCTAAGATCCCTAAAACATTCCCAAGATCCCTATGACACCCCAAAAAGTGTAATAACAGAATCAAAAGTTAGTGATTAGTTAACGACTTGGTGACAGAACATACTAAGTGTTAAGTTGGGGATGACAGGTGTCAAAGTGATAGTTGTGGGTGGCAGCAGCCAATAACCAATAGTTGGGGATGATAAAATCTAATAAGCTTTTAAATTTTAAAGATGAGGTGAAGCAATTTCAAGGGGATGTGAATGCTCTTACATATTAACTTAAGTAAATTATAGAGCTACCTAAACGCATCAACCTTACTCTTCACGTGCGCGTACATAAATGATGCGTAGAGTGAATATTGAATATTGAATAGACCTTATATTCTTTTAAAATTTGACCAACATAAACTTACGTTAAAAGAAGTAAAATAAAGGTGAACCATTTTGGCTGGTATCCATCCAACCTATTCAAGCCTGTCGATTTAGTTTTTGACTCTTTAATGCAATTGTTTTGGAGTTCGGTTTTTGTGTTTTTTATGGCCTGATTGTGACTCTTTAACGTTATTATTTTGGAATACGGCTTTTGCTAACTTAGACAATGTAATTCTAATAGACATTTGTACCATGTTTTATAATATGTTTTTCTACAAATATAATGAGTTTCTATATTTTCTAGAGTTAATTACACTGATAGTCCTTGTTGTTTATTGAAAGTAATATCTTTGAGTATTAACAGAAAGTTATATAAGGGTGTTTTAGTCATTTTATATTTTTTTTACCAGAAAAACTAACTGAATTTAGCCTTAATACTCAAATGTGTTACAAAATCGAAACCATAGAACCTGAACCTGTCAAAAAAAGAATTGATACTTAAAGGCGTTACTTTCAATAAACCACATGAACTATCTATGTAATTAAATAAACATTTGGGTGTTAGCAAAATACTTTGCAATTTCCGATTTCGATTTCCGTTCGATACCGATTCAATTTGACCTCTGATATATGGGACCACACTTGTACGCTGTAGTAAAAATCCGTATCAAATAAAAGTAAGGTGGTGTTTGTTTTTTGGGTAAAAGCTTTCTAAGCACTTATGTCTGCGTCGCGCAGACGCGCGCAGACATAAGGGTCCTGCAGCTTGTTTGTTTTCTTGAAAATCTGCAGACCTTTTACCTCTGTCTCACCTCTTAACCAAGCAGACTTATACCCATGTCTTCAAACCTCTTCTCTCCTCTCCTCTTCAACCTCCACCACCCAGATCCACCACATCACGGTCACCGTCAATCCTCACCACCACCGTCACCGTCAATCCTCACCACCACCGTCACCACCACCACCACCACCACCGTCACTGTCAATAGAACAAAACCCAGAAAATAGAACCACCACCACCGCCACCTGATACATCACCACCACCACCACCATCATCGGAGCTACACAGTCCACCACCATCATCATCGGTGGAGAGAGAGAGGGAAAGACCATAGAGAGAGAGACCGTAGAGAGAGAGAGGAAGAAGAGAGAGAGATCAGTGAGAGAGAGAGAGAGACCGTAGAGAGAGAGAGAGAGAGAGAGAGAGAGGGAGCGGCATGAACGATGGTGGTGGGTTTTGATGGCGGTGGTGCTATGGCGGAGGTGGTGTGGTGGTGGTGGGTTTGCGGTGGTGGGTGACGTTGATGATGACGAAAAAGATAGAGAATGTTTCCGGTTGTTACTGATCGAGATTTGGGCAGATTGTAGTGATTTTTTGGTGAGAATTTGGGGGAAAAGGTGGAAGCGGTGGTAGATGAAGGCAGAGAGAGGGAGAGAGGAGTGTTGTGTGTTGTGTGTTGTGTGTTGTGTGTGTGTTGTGAGAAGAAGTTTTTGTATAAGTAAAAAAAACAAACACTCTTCTCCTTGCAGACTGCAGACCTTTGGTCCACCTCTTCTCCTGTAGATGCCTGCAGATGTGGTCCGCAGACTGCAGACCTTTTACCTCTTCAAAAACAAACAACACCTAAGTGTGGTGAAGATAGAGTTAGCTAAGTAAGAATTCTCTTTATAGAGAGGGACCCGGCTTATTGTTGGTTGCTCCCCTTTTATGGTTTATAAACGAAACTTATAATTTATGCAAATATTCAATTATATTTATACATATTAGAAAACCCAGGTTTTTAAAACCTGAACCCGAACCTATCTATAGGGTAGGGTCCGGGTATGCATATTCTCATCGGTACCCGAACCCCAACTCGGGTTTTTCGTACCTGATTTATATCCGAGTTTTTTTGTATACCCGGGTTTAACAATACCCATACCCGGGTTTTAGGAATACCCGCACTGGGTTGTACGAATAGCCTATATCGGGTTTTAGGAAAGTATGCACTTTGACTATTCTAATTCCTAGTAACATGTAATCTTGTTAAATTAAAGTTTTATATAATTAAAGTTCATGTTTATAAACCAAAAAATGAAGTTGGAAACAAAAAAAAACTACAAAGTTCATGTTTATACCCATCCGGGTTTTTTTTAATATCCACCCGGGTTTCTTTCATACCCCCGAGTAATACCCGAACCCGGGTACACAGGGTATGGATTTCCTGGCCAATACCCGAACCCAACCCGAGTATTGGCAATACTCAAAAATTTAAAACCTGGTCATACCCGTACCCGAGTATGTACCCAAACCTGGGTATTGAAAAAACCCGGTTTATGCACCTCTACACGTGATGAGTTATTGTTTGTTGAGTTTTTAAAATAATTAAATCAAGAGTAAATTACAAAAATCGTCCTTTATGTATGTCATTTATTAAAAACTGTGTCATTTGTCTTTAATAATTACAGAAAACATACTCGATGTTTGCAAAAATCGAGTATGTTTTTTTGTAATTACTAAAGACAAAGGACACAGTTTGTAATAAGTGACATACATAAATGACGATTTTTGTAATTTACTCTTAAATCAAATATGACTTAGTCTTGTTTTTAAACTGATCAAACCAGCTGAACAAGTAGGTCAACTGGTTCGATATGCGGTTCGCTTTTAAAAAGATCGCAAAAAACTTTACGATAAAAATTATTTAACACCATGTGTTTTTCATTAACTGATAACATACTGAGTTCTTTTATTGATAGTAACACACATACAACATAGAATAGTTTACGAAGTCACCATGGTCACCTTGTATCTATGTTTTATTGATGAAAAATGGTGACATTCCATTCAAGAATACCATCACCAGTTGTAACATTAAAGTAGATGGCTTTAGCCCAAATAAACCCTTGTGCCATCCTGAACTTGCCTCTACCACTAACGACCGCCATCTCCTTAACCGACACCAACGGATCCCTACAAACAACAACTATGGAACTCCCATTAAACTCACCACTCGTAAACTCTAAATCACCATTGAACATCAGGGTAAAGTCTGACCCACGACTGGCTAAAGCGTACAATGCACGTGCATTACCAATAACCTTTGACTTCGGGTCGGGCCCCTCGGTGAGTGGGTCATCAAACACGAAGACTGCCCCAAAAGGGATAATATTGTTGTTATCTTTGATAACCGTGCTGTTTGGTTGTGCTACAATGACGTAGGTTGGGTTGTCACCGGAAAGGGTGTCGTGCAAGAAGAAATGGAGATGGGTTTCCTTTATGGTGGTCGGAACATCAACCATATGACTACCTAAGTAATATTTAGCTTTCACTAAAGATGATGTGGTAGCTAATATCACAAGCAACCATGCAAAGATAACAGTTTCCATTGTTTGATATTTATGACTTATGAGTAGTTTGTTGTCATATATTGGTATATGCATTATATAGGTATACACATATATACATACATATAAAATGGTGAATGACACGTCACCGTTGCAAAGTCAACATGTATTGGAATTGACTTGATGAAATGGAATAGACATATTGATTTTGTTATTTATCAACTAGTAAGGTGTAACACATCAAAATAATTTAGAAGTAACTCCTTATACCCTCTCTCCCCCCTGTCCCCTGGGCTTCCGCCGGTTGGCTCGACGGTGAAGGTCTGCCGGAGATAGAGTGTGAGGTCGCTTTTATTGGCTTGACCTCTATCCCTATCTCTACTCTCCTTTCTCTCATTCGCTAACTGGGGATTGCCTCCGTCTCCCCCGCTTTTCTTTCGCTGTCCGGCAGCCGTCTTTTGATAGTCTAACGTCCGGTTGGCTCGACGGAGTGGGTTAGCTTGAGTTAGCGTGTGTGGTCGCCGTCTGGCTCGTACCCTAGCTCTAACTCTTCTTTCCTATTTCCCATTCGCCTCCGGGGCTAGTCTATCGGTCTCTCAAGGTATTCCGTATCATGGAGTATGATACCGGATGGGGTGGTGGTGAATATGGTGGTGATGGTCCCTGGACGGAGGTGCAATACCAAAAAAATAGGAAAAGCCGTGGAAACGGAGTGGAGATGACGTTCATTGTTCAAAATTTACCGGACCGATTGACAAAGATGATATTATGGAGGGCCTTCCAGCCGTTTGGATATGTTTCCGATGCCTATGTGGCCCGTAAAAAGGATAAAAAAGGCAATTGTTTTGGGTTCGTTAGATATGTGGGTGTCGAAAATGTGGACGCTACCTTGGAGGAAATGAATAAGGTGAAGATCTTCGAAGCAAAAGTGTCGGTGTCTTTGGCAAGGTATGATAAAAATCACAAAAAGTTCATTTATACTGCTAAAATCATGGGGGGGAAACTTGGAAACCTAAGGAGACGTCTTATGTGGAGCCCTGGGTAAATATTGGTGCACACTCCAGTGGGGTGGAGGTTCAGCCGGGTAAATCTTATGCCAGTTTATTTCAGAAGGATGGTCAGCAGTCGTATTATGGAGCTAAAGTCTTATCGATAAACAGTAAAGGCTCCAAATATCCCTTACACTGTGTGAATCGGTCTATTCACGGTATAGTAAAGGATCTTAATGTCCTGTATAACCTGAAGGGTATCCTCAGCAGAAGTGGTTTGAGCAATTATGGATTATCATATGTGGGTGGCCTTAGTATTTTATTAACACTTGGATATCCTGGGAGGGTTAGGGATATCATGGCTAACTTCACGGAGGTCCTGACAAGTGTTTTCAGCCGATATAGTATTTGGAAAGGGGAGGAAGTATCGAATGAAAGAATTGTTTCCCTACGTATTTCAGGTGTGCCGATCCAACTTAGAGACAACACTATTTTCGATCAGATTGGGGGATTGTTCGGTAGGGTTATGCAGGAGTCGTCGTTTTCATGGCAGAACTCGGATAACTCAGAATGCAATGTTTTGGTTTTGGTTCCCCTCGGTAAAAGAATTGAGGAGACAGTGGTGTTGAACTGGGAGAATAGAAGTATTGTAGTATGGGTGGTTGAGGAGGTTGCTGCGTGGAAACCGGATCTGGTGGATTATAATTCTTCGGTAGAAATGAATTCGGGACAAGCATCACCAGAAACATCGAATGCTAGCTCCAATGATGATCGGAATATGGCAGATGTAGAAGAGGATGGTGAAATAAGATCTCCGGTTGCCGAAGTTCCGGCACCGGAGGCCCTCGCCAGTTCGTCGTCAACGTCTAAGCAAGCTCCGGGTAATGAAAAGTCACAGGCAAATGAACCGTTTGCAAACGAAGAGGCGGTGCATGAAGTGCATGGGGACTCATATTCTCCTAGGGAACATAATAATATTAATAATAAAGGTGGCTCCAAGGCATTTAATAAGGCGGCGAATGTCACGGATGGTGGTCCCTACCATACGGAACATAATAGATCCGAAAAATTATTCCCCTCAAGCCAGGAAGGCCCAACTCCAACTGTTGGGCTTGGTAAAAGAAATCGGGCTAATAGAAGCCCACCGTCAACAGGTTCGATGCAGGGCCCACCTGCTAGAGGCTTCTACCAAGACACAACCCCTGGGGACGTTTCTATTGACCTGAATCGATCTAATTCGGAGGCTGGGTCTAAGAATGGTGAACCTATCGGTGGCGAATATCAGTCAACCCGTCCACCCGATGATCTAAATCTGGAAGTGCCGGCTGGGGATCCGTCCGTGGTAGGGGGTTTTTCATCGGAAACTGGGAATAATAATCCTGCTATTCCTTTTGTTAGAGAAGAAATCCAAGCAACAGCGGAGATCGGTTTGAAAGTCGGCATTAACTTACAAGGTTTTGAAGGAGAAAATGAATCACTGATTATCGGTGAAGGTGCTATTACTGGTTGTCAATGAATATACTATCAGTAAACTTAAGGGGGTACGGGATTCCCGTAAAGCAGATCGGATTAGGGGAATTATTACTTCTTATGGAGCTCACTTTCTAGCGATTCAAGAAACGAAACTGGGCGATACGGCAAATTTCATGTTCAGCAGTTACTGGGGCAGATCTGTGTATCAACTGGAAACTGTTAGTGCGGAAGGCAGATCCGGGGGGCTAGCTTGTCTTTGGAATCCGGGTATGTTTACTTGTGATAATGTCATTAAGGACCGTTATTTTTTGGCTCTATCTGGCTTTTTAAATCAGACTGGAACCCGAATCAATCTGGTGAACGTTTATGCTTCCAATGATGCTACTGTTAGAAGGTCCATTTGGGAGAGGTTGGTGGTTTTAAAGAATTCTATGCAAGGCTTATGGGTCTTCATGGGGGATTTCAACGAAGTAAGGGATGAAACAGAGAGATTCAATTCCGAATTCAGTGCGTCAAATGCGGAGGCATTCAACCAGTTTATTCTGGCATCGGGTCTAAATGAGTACCAAATGGGAGGTGGTAGATTCACTTATATTTCGGACCATTGGGGATAAGCTAAGTAAGTTGGACCGGTTCCTGGTTTGCTTGGGTTTTCTGGAAAGGTGGCCAACGGCAACGGTTTTAGCACTAAATAAGGATGTCTCAGATCATAGGCCCATTCTTCTGTCTACTGTTCCTTCGGACTTTGGTCATATCCCGTTCAGGTGTTATAATTCTTGGATGGAAATTCCAGGTTTTGTGGAGCAGGTGAAACAATTGTGTACGAATTTTGTATTTGATGGGCCGGCGGACATGGCCCTGTCTGTTAAACTAAGATGGTTGAAAAACCAAATCAAGGCCTGGCTCAAAGTCGTCCGGGCAACCTCGGATGGCGTTTATTCGGATACCAAGAAACGAATTAATTTTCTAGAACGGATAGCTGAGGAAAGAGCTTTGGAGGAGGTAGAACTACAAGAAAGAGCTGAATGTATGAGTATAGTCTTGGATGTGGACCGTAGGAAACAAATGGATGCAAGGCAGAAATCTAGAACTAGGTGGGCTCTTGATGGTGATGAGAACTCAGCTTTTTTCCATAACATCATTAATTCAAATATAAGCAACAATCGTATAAATGGCCTCCTGATCGATGGTAATTCCGGTGATAATAAAAGAAACCTTCTTTGAGTTTTTCTCTAAACAATTTGCTGAGTCTATGACCTCTCGGCCCACATTTATGGGCCATAATCTGGCCACCTTATCGATTGCAGAAGCAGATATGTTGGTGGAACCATTCTCGGTTACCGAAATCAAGGATGCTATTTGGGGATGCGTTGGTGATCGGGCGCCGGGTCCGGATGGTTTCAATTTCAAGTTTATCAAAAAGAATTGGGACCTCTTTCAAGGTGATTTTTACAAGTTATTCCAGGAATTTTATGTTAATGGGTCCATTAATACATGTTGTTCGTCATCGTTTATTGCTCTTATTCCGAAAGTTAAAGATCCAGTATCCCCTTCGAACTTTCGCCCGATAAGTCTAATTGGTGTTGTGAACAAAGCAATTTCAAAGGTTTTGGTCAATAGGCTTAGGAAGGTGATAGGGAGACTTGTGTCAGAAGAACAGTCTGCTTTCTTGTCTGGTAGAAACATCTCGGATGGCCCCTTAATCTTAAATGAAGTTATAGCCTGGTTGAAAAAAGCTAAGAAGTCTGGAATGATTTTCAAAGTAGATATTAACAAAGCGTATGACTCCCTTAATTGGAATTTTTTGGAATCGGTAATGTCTCTAATGAATTTCCCGGCACTTTGGAGAGGTTGGATTAAGGCGACTCTTGTCTCTTCTAGGGCATCGGTGTTGGTGAATGGGTCTCCAACTATGGAGTTCGAGTGTACCCGTGGTTTACGCCAAGGTGATCCGTTATCGCCTTTCTTATTTGTGTTAGCTATGGAGGCTCTTACAGGGGTTATGAAGAAGGCCGTGTCGGAAGGTGTTTTCAATGGGTTGTGTTGCACGCCCAATGGGCCGGTTTTATCTCATCTAATTTATGCGGACGATGTGGTTTTCCTTGGTGAATGGTCGAGCGAGAATGTTCTAAATCTTCGTAGATTATTGAGATGTTTCTATTTGGTCTCCGGATTAAAAGTTAATCTCGCCAAGTGCTCCTTGTTTGGGGTAGGCATAGATGGGTTTGAGGTGCAACAAATGGCGGATTCTTTGGGCTGCAATAAAGGTACTTTTGCATTTAATCATTTGGGTTTGGTGGTTGGGGCCAATATGAACCTTGTTCGTAATTGGAAACCGGTCATAGAAGTATTTAAAAATCGGCTATCACTATGGAAAGCAAAAAATCTTTCATATGGTGGTAGAATCACTTTGCTCAAATCGGTCTTGAACGCGTTACCTACGTACTTTTTTCCTTGTATAAAGCCCCCGCAAAAGTATTGGATATTTTAGAAAGATTGAGGAGGGTTTTCTTTTGGGGCGGTTCGGACAATAATTCTCCCATGAGTTGGCTGGCATGGGAAAAGGTAATAGCTCCAATCGAATATGGCGGCCTAGGCTTTGGATCTCTACGGGATGCGAATCTCGCTATGTTGGCAAAGTGGTGGTGGAGGTTTAAAACGGATAGAGAAGGTTTATGGAGAAGGGTTGTGTGGGCGGTGCATCATAATAATCGTTCATGGTCATCGATACCGGCAAAGCTTTCAGTAGCAGGACCGTGGAAACAAATAGTAGCAGTTCAAGTACATCTGGATCGAGTCGGTATTCACTTCACTTTGCTGACTCAATTTGGAGTAGCATTGGGTGTGGCGCAAAAACGTCATTCTGGCTGGATTTGTGGATTGGAAATAAACCATTATATTGTGAATTTCCGATTCTTTTTGCTCTAGAAAGTGTCAAACATTGTCGAGTTTCTGATCGTGTTACTTGGGGGTCCGATTCTGTTTCCCTGAATTGGGACTGGAAGCGCCCGGTCTCGAATGAGGGTGAAATAGATGAACTGTTGGTTCTTTCTCTTATGGTATGTGATCTTAGTCCTCATGAAGGTTCTGATCGGTGGGTTTGGGGTCATGATGATTCTGAATTATTCACTGTGGCCAGCATTAAACGTATAGCGGATTCGTTCGGGAGGGCAGTCCCGGAGTACCAATTTGTTTGGAATAGTTTTGTCCCTAAAAAGGTTGGTGTTGTTCCATGGAGGGCTCTTTTGGACCGGTTGCCGACAAGGGCTTCATTGGCGGCTAGAAATGTGATTGGAGAAGACACCAGCTGCGTTCTTTGTGGCGAATACAATGAGACGAGAGAGCATTTGTTCGTATCATGCCAATTCGCTCAATTAGTTTGGTTGGTTATGGCGCAATGGAGCAAATCCCCTCCGGTCATTGCTTTTAGTCTTAGGGATATTCTGGATGCTCATTTGTTTATTCCAGGCAATAAAAAGAAAAAGAAGGTGGTCAACGCTATTTCCCAGGTTGTTATTTGGAGTCTATGGAAGATGAGAAATGAAGTTTTATTTGGTCATGCTAATCCGAGTGTGGCGAAGGTCGTGGAAGAATCTAAAGCGATGTCCTATCTTTGGGTTAAGAATCGATCGAAGTCTTCTAATTGGTCGTGGGCTGAATGGTGCAGTTTTAATTTCGTTACGTAAAGTAGCATAGATAATCTTTTGGTGGCGCCTTAGTTTGGTTGTTTTGGCGTGGAATCATTGTAAATGTGGTGTCTAGCTTCTTGCTAGTTGAAATAAAATTTATTTTGTTGGCCGTTCAAAAAAAAAAAAAGTAAGGTGTAACTCATGGGGTGTGAAAAATATACTCAAGTTAAAGATTAATATACCTAAAAGTCAAATTTAGTAATGATTAACTACTTTATTATATTATTTTATTATAAAGTTAAAAGTAATAATTATGTTTTATTCTAAAGTCAAAAGTAATAATTATGTTTTTATCTCATTTTATTTTATAATACTTTTGTTACTTTTTTATATTTTGTTATACTATTATTAGTATTAATATCAATATTAATAAATAAATAATCAAGACACTTTATTATAAATACGAAAGTGAAAAAGTTAATCATAAATAAATACGAGTCTCTAATAAAACAGTAAACGTGAAAAAGTTAACCGTAACGAACTGAATCGATTTCAACTGAACAATATCGGTATTGGTATTATCGGAATCGGTACCGGTATTCATTTTTATAGTTTTACATGTAAAAACGTGTCGATATTCTTTTAGACATATCACGACTCAATTTCTTTCCTTTCGGTCGCTGTGGCGAGTTTAGTTCCGTAACGAAATGTACCACAGCGACGTAAGGCATTAGGCATTAACAAATATGAGTAGCGAAGATCAAAAGATTCAAGCCTCTGATCAATAGTAACCACCACCTCCGCCAAAGGGCATGTTTTTCCCGGCTTAGACAGTATATCTGAATTATAGGATTGTCCCTGGTATAAGGGTGTCCGGGGCACCAGCGGTAACCCCTTTCGGTGACCCAAGTCACCTAGCGGGAACACCGCCGCCGTTGGTGCGGGGAGGGGGTGCGGGGAGGGGAATCGGGGAGAAGTCACCGCGTGAAGAGGGAGGAGATGGTGGGCCCATCTGTTATTTCAACCAATCAAAACATTTTCTTCTTCTTTTTTTTTTGAATAAAAAAACAAGGGGAGTTAAGAGGGGAGTGACGCCATCAAATTGGGGTGTTAGGGGAGTTTAAGAGGGGAGTTGACGTGGCATATGCTGAGTGGTGGTGCGTAAGAGAGGGACCTCTCACCCTAACTCTTGTAATAATATAAATATAAATATCAACGTGATTTAATTAATCTAATTTGAAACCTAACACATAAGTTGACTTTTGAAAAGACATTTGCAAAAGCTGACTTTTAATATAAACATCAGTTTGGCTTATTAAATATACTAAAGTAAATTTTAGAGCCAATACGCCGATCATCCTCACTCTCACACACGTGTAACACGAATGATTCATACACTGATCATGGAATAGACATTAATTTAAATTTAGAATTTTTTTTGACCAAAATAAACTTATGTTAAAGGAAGTTAAATAGAAGCGAACTGTTTTGGTTGGTTTGGCCGACCCGTCTGGCCCATTCAACCCTTTCGGTTCGGTTTTGTTTTTTAAAAGCCATCATTACAAATTCGATCCAAAAAATTCGTCAAAACTTACTGAATCAGACCATAATCACCACTAGATTAAAGTAAGAACACACTTACTTTTATTTAGTTGTTCCAACTCCAAGTATACGTCTATCAACTTTTGTTACAACTCATTTATATATTAGTAAGTTTTTTAGTCTAGCCAGGTTGCAGTGGAATAACACCACTTACACATTAACAATCTTTGTATGCTAAACATTGCACTGTGGGCACTAAGGGCAAGTCGTGAAAGGGATAAGACAGACGTCCTATTAGAAACTAATGAAAACACTGCATGTGGAAGGGCGTCATCCCACTACACTTTATCTTAGTGGAATTTTATTTATCCTTTTTTTTTCAGTCAAATAACAATGAATATTTCCGTCACTAGTTTAACCATTGCCTGTGTTTTTTCTGAAAAAAAAAAGCTCTCTCTAATTGGGCTTTGGATTCCGGACTTTTTGAGAATGATTACAAGCTAAGACAAAAGATCAAATACATATAAGATTATCTTACAAAACGTGTGAAGTGTGTGCATTATTGCAAAAGGGCAGTGACATTTTCTTAATTAACTGAATCTGCAATTCCTTCATGCTTTCTTGCCAATCAGCGACCCTAACTTGGCAATTCAGACTTTGCAAATTGTAATTACAGATCGATCATTTGCGCTAAACGTGATTTGAACACTCCCTTGATTTTGATTTCCTTTGCTTCCTAGATCGATCAATTGAAGTTCCTTAAAAATTGCAAATTTGAATTGGGTGAATTGAAACTTTTGAACGATGAATTGAAGCTTGCAAATCATATTCAATTGTTATATTGAGTCTTGTGAATTGGTTTTTACTGTCAATTTGTAGTTACATGATAATTTTGAACCAACGTGATTTGATGCAAAAGAAACAAAAAGAATAATTATTCTAGTAGAGTAATTATCCTACTAGAATAATAAAGTAATTGTTCTATTAGTAGAGTAATTATCAAAAGTAGAGTAATTATGTTTTGTCACTAAAGTAATTGTTTTATTATTATAGAAATCATGCTAGAATAATCATACTAAAGTGATCATTCTATAAGTAGAGTAATTATACATAGTGCATCAAAAGCTAGTCATTCAAAATTAATTTACAAGTGCATCAAACAATATAAAATTCAAAATTACTCTACAAGTGTATCATAATTACTCTACTAGTTTATCATTAATACACTGCTACAAGATTTCATTCAAAATTACTCTAAAAATGCATCAAACAACTAGTCATTCAAAATTACTCTACAAGTGCATTAAACAACTAGTCATTCAAAATTACTCTACAATTGCATTATTAATACACTACTATAAGGCTATAGGGTGTGGCCATGACCCTCAAGGTCATCATGACCCTCCACATCAACGCCATGTCACATACTTCTAATCCATCATCCAAAACCACTACCCTAAGGGTGTGGTCATGACCCAAACCACTATTTTCTTATTTTAATTTATTTTTGTGAAAAGGAAATGAAATATTGGAAAAAGAAAGGAGGCCCATGGTTGCCATGGTTTAATCCATGCCAACCATGGTGGATGAGGCAATGGGTGATGTAGCAATCCATTAATGGTTCTATGTGGCTTTGATGACCTAACCCATGCCCTCCACCCCTTTAGCCTAAATATCATTCAAAATTACTCTACAAGTGCATTAAACAACTAGTCATTCAAATTTACTCTACAAGTGCATCATAATTACTCTTTTAGTTCATTATTAATACACTACTACAAGATAACATTCCAAATTACTCTGCATGTGCATTAAAACAACTATTCATTCAAAATTACTCTATTAGTTCATCAAAAAATATAACAACCACAATTACTCTACAAGTACCCATGGCATTATAGCCTAGTGGTATCTTGGGGGTGGGATAAGGCTTATGACCATTAGGTCATAGGTTCGATTCCCACAAAGGGGGTTTTCCCAGATTTATTGGGTTTCCTCCTGAATTGGTGTATAGACATTATTGCCTAGTGGAGATGGATATGATCGGGTGGTTCTGCTGGTGGCACGATGATACTCCAGTGGTCCGTCAGTGATCCAAATTTGCCGTTCAAAAAAAAAAAAAAACAATTACTCTACAAGTTCATCAAACAACATACAATTCTAAATTACTCTATAAATGGATTATAATTACTCTACTAGTTCATAAAAAACATAGCAAACACAATTACTCTACAAGTTGATCAAACAATGTAAAATTCAAAATTATTCTACAAGTGCATCATAATTACTCTATTAATTCATAAAAAAAAACATAAATGACACAGTTACTCTACAAATTGATCAAAAAGAAAAGATATCACTAACATTTACTCTACTAGTTTAATTACAAATGCAATTACAAAGAACTACACTAAAGTAAAAAATTAATTATACCTGAATTTATACACTATAGAACAAATTACGCTATTGGAGAATTTTGGAACTGAATGAATCAGATGATTTTGGAGCTGATTCGGATGATTTGGGAGCTGAATCTGATTAGGTTTTAGGAGAATTTGGGTTTGCTTCTTTTTGAAACTGAATTGGTATTGGTTTAGGGTAGAAAATGAATGGACCATTGAATTTTATGGGATGTCTTTTAATTACACTTTTGCCACCGCACGAAATTTGAAAAAAGCTTTAATTCATACATTTTGTAGGATAAAGCCATTTGTACGGGAACTTGACTCTACAAGTTAAATATGATTTTGCTTTATAAGATTTTGTTTTTTGTTTGGGAAATTGGATTTTAATAATCCCTAGGTGGTTGGCCACTACCAGTCCCACCTTTAAGTTTTTTTTTTTTCGAATTACAAACTGATGTTTTAGGGCTTTTGATCAGAATGAGAATACAAGTCGATTGATGTAAAACTTACCTCGAAATAGTGCTCCAAATGGCTTGAAATATATCAATTGAAAGTTTAAACGCCTGAATTGAAGCACCGTTTTGAGGTAAGTTTTACATCAATCGAGTCGTATCCTCGTTCTAATCAAAGCCCTAAAACATCAGTTTGTAATTCGGAAAAAAAAAAACTTAACTCCACTAAGTGTTTTTAACTATGGATTGTTGAAGGCAAAATAGTTAAAAGATGGGATCGGGGGTCACTGTTCGTCGAAGCTATTGTGGTTATCAGGTAGTTGGAATCAGGAGTCAATGTTGGAGCTATTGTGGTTATTCACGGAACTGTTCGTCTTTGCAACTCACGTAACTGTTCATCGGGTTGTGGAGGTGTAGGATGGGGAAGGGATATGAGATCTAAGGGGTGGTGATGTTTGGTGGTGGTCTGATAGTGGTGGTGATGGAGTACTTAAAGAGAGAGTGTGTGAGTGAAAGATAGAAAGAGTGAGAATGTGTGTGTATATATACATTGATAAAATCTGAAAAGTTGTTTTCCATTCAATAGAACATATTACAAGACTCTATATATAGATAAGATATTTACATAATCACACCCAAACAATCATATAATGACAACACAAATTAATTTGAAAGATCATATTATCTAACAAGTAGCATAAATTCATATACGATGGCTTATCTTCAATAAGCTCTAGTACCATCAGATTCCACGACAATGATAGTGATAATGTTTCAATCTTGTCTAAAACATCATTCAAACTTTTTAACTAGCTATACTTCAACCTTTAACCAGAGTCTCGAGTTCAGAACTTGAATTTCCACAAAACATACATGCAAGCATTACTTGTATTTATCCATGTTTTGTAAACCAAAACTTGCATTATCCAAGTGATTAAAAACGTTGTGTGATTGTTTCAATCATTCAACACCTTTCTTGACACAATAAACTAGTATTAATATCACTTACATGCATGCAATCAAGGACCCATAACCTAATGCTCTTGAGCAGGACCGGTTTTGAGGGAGGGCAGGTAGGTGCTTGCCCAAGGCTCGGTCTCCCCGAGGGCCCGAAACATTTAATATTTTGTTTTGAATCTATTCGACAATCAATGATTTGTTCGGTGGTCTACAATCTGCATTGAAAAAGCCTGAAGGATTAGATGCTCAAGTTCAAATCCTGCATGGATGTGTTTTAGACACTTTTATTTTTCTATCTATTTCCACACTTTATTTTTCCCATTTTTTTGTTCTTTTTTTTTTAATTTATGTTTTTCCCTTTTAATTTCAAGTTTTCCTATTTAATTTAAAATTCACTTTTTCTATTTACTTTTTTTATTACTTAACTTAAATTTAACTAAACAATTTTTAGTAATTTTTTAAATGGCTTATTTCTATTATACAAAAACTAATAATCTAAACATATTTTGGGCATATTACGACTCTACCTTTTGAGTTTTATTTTTCGTTTGTTAAAATGAGTGCGTCAAAACAAACAGAGTTTTCACCCAATGTAACAAGCGGGCTTGATCCCACTACTTTTATTTTTCTATCTATTTCCTCACTTTATTTTTCCCATTTTTTTTTATTCTTTTGTTTTTGTTTTTTTTTTAATTTATGTTTTTTTCCCTTTTAATTTCAAGTTTGGAGTCAACTATTAATTTTTTTTCCATATCATCATCATACATGACATCATCTAACTTGAAATCGAACGGAACGGGACGGTTCGGCTCATTTATTATTTATTCATCGCTTTATATTAATGTAAAGTTTGGACTCATTTATTATTATTATTATTATTATTATTATTATTATTATTATTATTATTACTAGGCTTCAACCCCTTGTATTAGACGGGCTGCATAAATGTAATTTTATATAATAAATAATAAAAAACAATATATCTTCAACCCCTTGTATTAGACGGGCTGCATAAATGTAATTTTATATAATAAATAATAAAAAACAATATATCTTTAAAAAAAACTCGTGTATCGCATGTGTTAAATAAAATATAATGTCATATGTTAACACTTACAGTCGTCAAGATTTATCTTTTAAAAATGAACTTTGGTGTACTATTCACTTATTATAAGATTTCAGTTTCAAATGGAAACCTTTGATTCCTAATTTATCATTATTCCAATCACCAAACTCCAAAGTGTATTGTGGACTCGGGTTACTATCGGAGTACTCCGTTTGGTCCAGTGGGTGCCCCAAGAGTACTCGGGATTGATTCTGTTAGCCGTTTTAAAAAAAATACTCAAGATCTATCTTTATAAGTATATAATTTTGTTTAAAATTATTATATATATATATATATATATATATATATATATATATATATATATATATATATATATATATATATATATAATTGAGATGGATTTGGGCCATGGAGCATGTGATTTTGAAGGTTTTTGATGATGTGGCAACTTATGGTGATCAAAGTGGATTGTGAGTTTAGGAGGGAATCAATTCTGAATTCGTCAATACACAAATTGGACGCGGGATCCGGCTTCTTTTTCGGGTCGGGTCTATGAATTTGGATCTACTATAAATTCATTTTTATATGGCTTTACACACTTCGGAATACAAACACAATTAGGGTTTCTTTTTGAATCTCTCTGCGCTCCTCCATCAATGTGTGAACCCGATTGTAGAACATGCTCCTTCTCCATGATACTTCGGAAACATTAATTCTTCAAGTTTAGCCTGTTCGTGTCTAAAGATCAAGGTACGCGTATCTTTTCGTTGTTTTTTTTAATTTCTTCTTCGTTATCCCTTTGATTCTGATTACCTTCGGGCGATTATGAGGAAATCATCTTCCATAAATCGCAAAACTTGATTTTTGGTTCAATCTCAGGTTTGATCATCCAAGGTTCGTATCATAAATCACAAACTCACTTCTCTCAAACCCTAAATCCCAAAATCGCAAACCTGCTTCATCTGTTCTCACCGATTCATCATTGTATGCAATCGATTATGATAAAACAAGAAACAGAGTAAGAAAACTAGGGTTTGAATTGATACCAGATCATAAAGTGTAAATTCGTTTTTGAAGTATATACATATAAGTATATACTTATATGTTGTGGTGCTGGCAACCATTGTTAACAGGGATCCAATAATTCGTTTAAAAAAGTTTCTAACAATGGTGAAGATTTTCGTCATTGATGCTTCGATTATGGTTATTGATTTCAGGTAATACTTTTTCTTCGTGATGGAAAGCTGGTGTTTACATTTGGTCGACGATCGGTCAGCGGCTACCGGTATGTTTTGATTATTAATGTTTGCTATAGCCTATCTTTAGTGTATTTGTTTTTGTTATTTAACCATGGATGTTTTAGGGATTCATAAGCTATTTGGATATATTATAGCAATAATTATCCATATTGATGTCTTCTATGTAGATTGTAGACTGATTCAACCTTCGTGAAACCCAAATTTTTATTGTCTCTGAATTCCAGCTTTCACTAACGCACATGTACTATCAATTTCAGGTAAAAAATAAAATTGTATTCATCTTTTTAATCGATACTTTGGATTTATATGATACATCATTGTTATGATTCTTAATTGCAGAAGTGAAAGCTAATGATGATGAGTTAGGTTGGTTATCGGCTTCTCAAGCAGATAAGATAGCCCTAATGTATTGATGGATATAGATTTATTTTTGTGTGTGTTTGTGTATTTACTGATCAAAATTTTGCAAATGGGTTGATGTAAATTTTTTACAGATTCTTTACAGATCTTAGCCAAACTTGAAATTCTAAATATAGAAAACTCGATTTTGCCATTTTTTAAATCTGACCAACTTGATATTTGATGGTTTATGCTTTTTATCATATGCATCTTCAATCTAGCAATCCTTAATGTAGTAAATTTTCTCAAAATGTTCAACTTTGTGCTACAGATAGGGTTTTATTTTCTGATTATAAATGTCCGGTGAATCAAATGTGCTCCGATTTTGGTGTTGAATATGTAGTATTGATTTTTAGGTTATGTTAACTGAGTGTGATTTACTTGCAGGAAGAGATGGTGGAATATGTAACATCCAACATGTGGTTTCCAATTTAGTAGTTTTTTTTTTGGCAGTTTGAAGATATATGCTTTTGCCGGGCAGTTGGCCTTTGTGCTCTTCTTCCAATTATTTACATGGGAAGTCATATGGTTATTGAATTTCCGACTTCAAATGTCAATGATAGATTGAAAAGGTGATTGTTTACCATATGTTCGTTACTTTTATAATCAATCCTCTTCATTACTTTTATGTGATGTGATATTTTCTTCAATTTTTTCTTGCATTTCAGATAATGAACCTATAGAATCAGTTAATCGTTTGTATCTATATTTGTATGAATATGTAACACCATCGAGACAACGAACACTACATCAACCACTATAGTTTCTACTGAAAGTCGTGTACAACCAACCTTTTTTCAGGTGAGAAATTAGGCAGAGTGGGTATGGAAAAGTATACAAATGCATCTTTTTGCTTGGATTCTGTGATGAAGAAGGCAAGCTGGTAAATATTACTTGCATCATGAGGGTGGGTCAGGTGGGCTTGGCGATGGGTCAAATGCGTAGTTTTTAGTGCGGGTCAAAACGAGGCTGGGTGATGGGTAGTTTTTAGTGCGGGTAGCACCATTCAATCTCTCCTTTTTCTCTGTTCTGTGCAGATTCGAAGAAAAATTGAATACACATTCGTACAATCGTTCAATCAATTCATCAGAAGTTATGAAGATGTTAAATGTTACAATGAACTAGAGATTTATGTTTATTGCAGGTGATTTGTTCAGTTTGTGACACAGAGCAACCTGTATGCTCTATTGATTTGAATATTCGATTTATGCAATGCTTTTTCATTTGCCAGCGATGACAACAGAGCTTTTTGGATGTTCTTATGCAGCGCTTTTTCAGTTGCTAGCGACATCAACAGAGCTACAAAGACAACCAGTATGTTTATTCAGTCATTCAGGTTTGGTTGGTGGTAGATCGGGTCGGGTTAATCGGGTCTCTAAAATTCTGATATTAAATTCGAGTGCTGACCCGTATGTTTTTTTAGTTAGCTTTTTGGATGTGGTTGTGTGACAGAATAAGATAACCAGTCATCACAAACCAGTTTATCCTGCAGTAGATGGTGTTTGGATATTCTTATGCAGTTCTTTTTCATTTGTCGGCGACAACAACAGAGCTGCAAAAAAAAAACCGGTATGTTTATTCAGTTAGTCATTTGTTGTAGAACTTTAATAATTTAAATTTGGTTCTACTAATAAGCCCAAAAGTCCTGAATATTTAGTAATCATTTTAGTCATCGGTGAAAACATAGTGTACAATATAAAATTTATTTTTTCAACAAAGAGTGTATGAACTGGGGAACAAAATGGTTCATAAATATTTAGTGGTTCTCAGTTGTACTCCCTCCTGCCACCAAACACACACACACATATTTTTTGATGTCTTATTACTCGGTGGCGGAGCTTGAATGAAAACCCGACGGGGGCAGGACTCTTAAAATCAAAATCGGTGGCGGCTGGGCTCTTAAAAGTCCAATATTTTATACTACAAAATATTTTTTCGGCAGTTTTTGGTTAAATTTAACATTACGAGAGAAAAATGACAGGAGCGGGGGCATCCCCCGACCCTAAATAAGCTCCGCTGATGTTTGTACTCAGCCTAACTTTTCTTACAAGCTGATAAACTTTGTATGCAATCATAAAATAAGATTTGGTAACAACATTATGCAATCACAGCTTTCTATATAGTTGCTACATCAATATAACTTTTTGATATGTTAAACTGAGTGTTGTACATAGACCGAGGGAAATTCGATAAACGCAAATAGTGTAATGCCAATTGACTATTATAATTTGAGAGTTGTATTTTAGGTGCAAAATGGAATGATTTTTTCGTTTTTTGATTTACGCATGGTATACGTTATTCCTTATAATGTATGGGATACAAAGTGTCATGTGTAACACCTCGAAAATTCACGTCCTATAATGTGTTGACACGTGTCAGAAGTTTGAACGTGTGAAAGAATGTTCTGAAAGGACTAAAGTTGACAAACATGAAAAGTATGTGAAAATACGAGTTCTAAATGTCAACAGTGAATAAATATACTTTACATTAACCCTACATGATGCTCATATCTTCAAACGAATAAATCATGGATCATACGAAGCGAAATATGAAAGAAAGTGAGAGATTACAAACTACAGGGGTTAAATGTGTCAACATGTTTAAGTTATACCTCTGAGTGTCCTTTTTGCAAACCCGAAGCTTTGTAACGGTTAATTATGCTCACTAGAATGCACGATATAAATTTCATAAAGTTTCGTTATGGTATGAGAAAGTTATGATCAAATTCGTATGCGAAGGGTTAAAAGCGTCAACGTTGAAATTTAGGACTTTTCGGGTAACAATAAAGTTAACCGAGGACTAAACAAAGTGGGTAAATGTCTTAAGGCCCTTATAAGTAAATTTAGAGGGCTCATTGTGCAAAACAAGACATGAAAGCGACCTTTAGAAGGACCGGGGACCAAAACTGCAAATAATGGAAAATTGGTTTGGCTGAACCACACATGCTCGCGTAGCGCGAGCACTAGACACTTTGCCGTCGCGCTACGCGACGGCCTTATCTGAACAGAATTATGATTTTGTTGGATTTCTTGTCTGCCATAGCCTTGTGAACGACTTTAACTCGATTTTCCTCATCTTGCTTGACCCCTAAACAACCCCTAGACACTTAGGGACACTTGTGGATGAATTGTGGTCAGTTGTAGACTTAGATGTCAACAATCTATGGTGATTTGAACACTATAAAAGGCCACTAAGTTGCAACAAGTTCTTCACACCTTCCATCTGCACTTTGGAGCATTTCTGGAGCTCAAGACTCCTCTCTAAGCTTCACATTTCGTGCATAGGACTTCAGTAAGTTTGCTTATCCTTTCTTAATTAAGTTTTTGCTTAGTTTTAGCTTAAAAGTCAAACCGTCGTAATTAACGGTTGACTTAGCGATTAATCACTAATGGTCCAGTGATTAGTCGAATTGAAAGTAGTTATAAGTTGGTAATTATGTGGGTAATAAACCCTTAAAAGGGTTCCCCCTGATTCCCACTCTAACTAGGTCAAATGTCGGGTCAAACTTGTTATTAAAAAGTCAACATGATACTTATTTTCTAATTTATGCATAATTAGCAATGTAGAACACATACAACCTGTTTGATCATTAATATAACTTGGTAATTAGTGTAAGAACATGTCTAAACATGTTCAACCCGACAATTTACTGTTTAGACCCGGTTCGGAACCGAAAGTCGCAAAGCTTTGACTTCAGTTCTGACACGTTTTGGTATGATTTACAAATACCTTAGAGCTCTATTTGGACCAGGTTACATGCTAGTATAACCCTCTGTGATTATACACCATGGTTCTTTAGTTAACCAATTAATACGCATGATTCCGTTAATTGCTCATATGTTGACCATTATGCCCTTTTGACTATAAAACGTGATTTTTTAAAATGTAAAAGAGTAGAAACCTTAGTTACTGATATATAAACTTGTATGCAAAGTTTGACATCAGTTTGAAGTGTAGGTTGAGAGTTATGCTCATTAGCGTAAATTGAAAGCTTTATGTTAATTAAACGGCGTAATTAGCGTATAGCCTGTTTAAACTCACTTTTTGATATCAAACTTCTTACCCACTGATGTAATATATTATTTTGGGATCTTTAAAGATTTTTAATTAATTTTATGCTGAGCATAACTTATAGTCGTAGGCTTAATCTGGTAATTGTCGGTTTTGCCCTTACGGGCTATAAAATGAGTTTTACATATCTAATTGACTCCAAACCTTTTGCTACTGATTACATATGATAAATAATTTTTTTTAGCTTCTGGAATAATAAAAATATCAGCTTTATGTATAAAACCCGTAACGGCTCCTAATCGCCTTTTTAAGCGTTTTTAACGCATAGTATGTACTAGAACTATTTTAAACATACAAGAGTTGATACATACTGATATTTTAGATAAATTATAATGTTTTAACAGTAAGAAAAAGTTGTCTAACACAGACTTCAGTTTTGAGCTTTTCGGCTTATGTGAAATTACCAAAATGCCCCTACGGTGCATCGTTTGGTTATAATTTATAAATTTCACATATATACTTTACCCTACTGTTATAATTTATTAAATTAAGTATGTTTGCTGATTACATCAGACCTGTAACTCAGGTAAACACTTAAACTCTTTTATAACCTTATAAATGACCAAATTACCCCTACGGGGCATAGTTTGTGTTTAAATTCGTTTTGGGCATAATGGAAGGTATCCTACTGATATCACAACATATTTGAGGCATATTAACTTAGGAAACCTGGTTAGGACCCTTATGATTACCCGTTACGCCTCTTGCGCGTACGGTTCGGCTTATGTAACTAGTTTACATAAATTAGCCGAAACGGGTCAAACCTTATCGGTTTTATCTCAAAATCCAGAATGTGTATAAAATACCCATATTAAGCAAGTCTTCAAACTTGTCGGGTCTAAATCACATTCTATTCGGTTTTCGCTTATCGTGCGTACGAACCGTATCTTTAAAACTAACCGGTCTAAGCCTAGGCTTAATTAAAGACCCGTTAGAAATCTAATAGGTTATTATAAACCTTCGTTCCAGATTAGGAGCCCAGTAAAAGTACTTGCATTTGCTGTATTTGATTGATACTTTGCTCAGGTAAATACCCTTAACTTATTTTCCCTATACGGGCTTGGGATACGGTACTATAAAAGTGCCGCTTGGTCGGGTATGTGTAGTCATTTAAATCGGATTGTGATTAATGTATTTGCATGACCCATTTAATATGTATTATTTGGTGTATGGCCTTTAGGGGTTAAATGACCATGTCCCGGATATCCTTGGCATCATTCGAAGAAATGGCCACAACCTAAGCATGGGGTGTAGGCGTACACCTGAAAGTTGCATTATGTAAAAACTGGTAATCCACTCAGAGGTGTCATCCTTGTGGGCATTATACCAAAGCTGGTAATCCACTTAAAGGATGATAGCCTGTGGGTATTATACCTGTGGCGTGTCAGTTAATCTGTCCTGATGGACGACAAATAAGTAAATATGTATACAATATTATATACAAATGATTGTCCCAAGTTATAAAAGATATTTTGCCGAAGTGCAATCAAATCAATTTTCAAACTCTTTTCAAAATGAGTCAGTTGAGTTGTATTTACCAGTGTAAACTGACGTATTTTCCAAAAAGGCTAAGTGCAGGTACTAGATGAAATAGGCTGGCTACTCCAGGCATCATTACTCAAGTCTCGCAAGCTCTAGATGTCAAAGTCTGTTGAACAATATTTCCTATTTATTTTGATCCGCCTGTGGATCTTTTACTTTCCGTTGTGATACTGGATATTACTGTATATTCGGATTGTAATATATTTTCGTTTTGCTACCGCTGTGCATTTATATATTGTGTTGTTTGACTATTATGTTGCCAACCACGTCACGATACTCCCCACCGGGCCCACCGGTCAAACGTGTGGAAATCGGGGTGTGACAGGTTGGTATCAGAGCCAACACTGAGTGAATTAAACACTAGCCTTTTGTGTTTAATCTCAGTTACACAGATGCACATTCTTGAGTCTAGACATGAACATAGGACAAATTCTAATTCGTTTTATTTGGTTCCTTTGTTATTTTCCGATTAGCCCTTGCATGGGCAAGTCATTTTCTTAAGAAGTCCCGTTTAGGGCAACCATATACTTGTTTAAATTTTAATGGAACGATTATATTTAAAATATCATTCCTATATTATAAGATCTACCATTATAATAAAATGGCAATATCTAAAAAGGACAAGACCTAGCTCATGTGTCATTTTAAGGCAGGGCCAAGACGGTAGTTCCACAATTAGATTCGGATCCTTATTAACATTTCAATTTAGAAATTGTTCTGCATTAATTATTAAAAAGAATCTAAAGAGTAAAACCTAGCCTAAATGTCATTATAGACATGGCCAAGATGGTAAAACTTATTCAAGAGATTCAAATTTTTGTTAAACATCTGAAAGCATATTAACATGCTTGACAAAGTGTGATACGATAAAAATCACATAAGTCATTTTTAATTGGGTTATTCTAAATCCCCTTATTTATATAATCATCCTTTATGGATGAAGTGCCCACGGGCTATAATTAACGTCCTTTGAGACTAAAGACAGTGGTAGCCTACAACTCCCTGTCAAGAAAAGGTAATGAACTTAGATTCAAACCTTAATGCCTCGATTCTCTGAAATCATGGTTTATATCATCCTATAAGATGATCATATTATAAACATCCCTTAGAAGGAAAGTGCCTACGGGCTATAGTTAATGTCCACTGAGACTAAAAACAGTGGTAGCCTACAACTCCCTGTCAAGAAAAAGTAATGAACTTTGATTCAAACCTTAATGCCTCGATTCTGTAAAAATCAAGGCTTATAAATTAAACTTGTCTACGTGACTAGGCCTTTGTGCTATTATTAACTTATGATTTAGGATTATGATAAAGATCCTGAACAATTATATATTTAGCAAATTAACTAAAATGTGTATTAAAAACATGGTTAATAAATCGTTTAAAACGATAAAACTGTATAAGCTTCCGTATAAACCTTGTCCTTGTTTGATTTTATGTAGCAATTAAAGCTACATGGCTAGGTCAAAGGAAGAAAACAGTCACCCTCTGGAAAACCGCGATGATGATAGGATTAATATAACCAGAGGAGAGCTTCGTACATTGATTGATTCAGCTGTATCTAAAGCTGTAGAGGAGCAATTTAGGGAGTATAGTGAAACGCATAGTAAAGCCTCATCTGTACCCCACTCTAAGTCTGACCCTAAGACTCATTCGGAGGCTCACAGTAAGCCACCGCCCTCTAAGAAGGACGAGCCAAAGAAAGATGATGATCGACGCTCTTCAAATCATCAAAGTGATCCATCTCAAAGGGTCGTTCTGAATCAAGGACCCCGTGAAAACGGTTGCTCCTACAAATACTTTGTTTCCTGCAAACCCCGGGATTTCACTGGGGAGAAAGGAGCAATAGATTGTATGACCTGGTTGGATGAAATGGACACGGTGGTGGACATCAGCGGTTGTGCTGAAAGGGATGTAGTAAAGTATGTATCCCAATCGTTCAAAGGAGAGGCACTAGCATGGTGGAAGTCTCTCATTCAAGCTGCTGGAAAGATCCCACTCTACAACATGTCATGGGAACAGTTTGTTACTCTCATCAGGGAGAACTATTGCCCTCAACACGAGGTCGAAAGAATTGAATTAGATTTCTTATCATTGGTGATGACAAACTTATATTGTCAAGCTTACCTCACCAGTTTTAATACCCTGTCCAGACTGGTTCCTTACCTTGTAACACCATAACCCAAGCGAATTGCTCGCTTTATTGGGGGTTTAGCCCCAGAAATCAAAGCCAGTGTTAAGGCTTCAAGACCTGCCACTTTTAGGTCAGCAGCTGACCTATCTTTGTCCCTCACTTTAGATGCGGTCAGGCTAAGGTCGCTAAAGAAATCTGAAGAAAGTAAGAGGAAGCGTGAGGATGATAACTCACGAGGGTCAGAAAAGAAGCACAAGGGTAACACTGATTCTAAGAAGTTCGGGTCTGGAAAGAATAGTCAGCGAACAGAGGAAAAGCCAAGGTGCACGAATTGCCAAAAATGCCACTTTGGAAAGTGCAGACTTGAGTCCAATTCTAAGTCTGGATCACCTGCATGTGGGTTATGCAAGTCTAAGGAGCACAAGACTGTTGATTGCAGGAAGATTAAAGATGCCACATGCTACAACTGTAATGAGAAGGGGCACATTAAAACCAACTGCCCTAAATACGCCAAGAAGCCTGAAGAGGTCAAGAAAACCAATGCAAGGGTCTTCAGGTTGGACGCAAAGGAAGCCGTCCAGGACGACAACGTGCTTACAGGTACCTTCCTCATAAATGATATTTATGCAAGAGTACTTTTCGATTCAGGCGCTGATAAGTCGTTCGTAGATAATAAGTTTTGTGAATTGCTGAATTTACCTGTCAAAACCTTAAGTGTGAATTATGAGGTGGAGTTAGCAGATGGCACCATAGAAACCGTATCAACTGTGTTAGATGGATGTGTTATATCCATTAAGAACCACTATTTTCCTTTGTCCCTACTTCCCTTTAAGTTAGCCGGTTTTGACATAGTTTTGGGTATGGACTGGTTATCTTATAACCAAGCCCAAATTGTCTGTAACAAGAAGCAAGTAGTGATTAAGACTCCGTCTGGTGAATCACTTACCATTCGGGGAGATACCCAGTATGGACTGCCTGAGCAAGTGACTATGCTCAAGGCCTCTAAGTGTTTAAAGAAAGGATGTGTCATCTACATGGCACAAGTGACTATCGATGAGCTGAAACCTAAGATAGAAGATATTCCTGTCATTTCTGAATACCCCGGAGTTTTTCCTGAAGAACTACCTGGTTTACCACCAGATAGGCAAGTGGAATTCAGAATCGACATCATCCCTGGAGCCGCACCTGTTGCTAGAGCGCCTTATAGGTTGGCACCAACAGAAATGAAGGAATTGAGGACGCAACTAGATGATTTGCTAGCTAAAGGTTTCATTAAACCTAGTTCGTCTCCTTGGGGAGCGCCAGTTTTATTTGTTAAGAAGAAGGATGGATCGATGCGTCTGTGCATCGATTACCGTGAGCTTAATAAGGCCACGATCAAGAATAGGTATCCTTTGCCCAGGATCGACGATCTGTTCGATCAGCTCCAAGGGGCAAGTTACTTCTCTAAGATTGACTTAAGATCAGGCTACCATCAATTGAAGGTTAAGGATGAAGACGTACACAAAACTGCATTTAGGACTTGTTATGGTCATTACGAGTTCCTAGTGATGCCTTTTGGGATCACAAATGCACCTGCCGCATTCATGGATCTCATGAATCGCGTCTGCAAGCCTTACTTAGATAAATTTGTCATCGTCTTTATTGACGACATCCTCATCTACTCGAAGAACCAAGTTGATCATGAGAAGCATCTTCGATGTATTCTTCCACTACTTCAACAGGAGAAGCTTTATGCCAAATTCTCGAAGTGTGAATTCTGGCTTCGAGAAGTCCAATTCCTTGGACATATGGTTAGTGAGCGTGGTATCCAAGTGGATCCCGCTAAGGTTGAAGCTGTTATGAACTGGCAAGAGCCAAAGACGCCTACAGAGATTCGTATCTTCCTGGGATTGGTAGGATATTATAGGCGTTTCATTGAAAATTTTTCGAGGATTGCTGCACCCCTAACTTCCTTGACTAGGAAGAAAGTAAAGTTCAGCTGGGGACCCAAACAGCAAGAATCCTTCGATATCCTGAAGCAAAAGTTGAGCAACGCTCCTGTACTGACGTTACCTGAAGGTACCGAAGAATTCGTGGTATATTGTGATGCATCACACACCGGCATGGGGTGTGTGCTTATGCAGAAAGGCAAGGTTATTGCCTATGCTTCAAGACAGTTAAAGGTGCACGAAAAGCATTACACCACCCATGACTTGGAGTTGGGTGCCGTTGTATTTGCACTAAAGCTCTGGAGGCATTATTTATATGGAATCAAGTGTGTGATCTATTCTGATCACAAGAGCCTCCAGCACCTGTTTAACCAAAAGGATTTAAACATGAGGCAGCGCCGTTGGATGAAGACTTTGAATGATTATGATTGTGAAATCAGGTACCATCCCGCCAAGGCGAATGTAGTCGCCGATGCCTTAAGTAGAAAGGAAAGGGTGAAACCCATCTGAATCAATGCCAAGAGCATTGAGATAAAGAATGGTTTAAATGAAAGGTTGTTAGCTGCGCAGAAGGAAGCTGTGCTGGAAGCTAACTATCCTAATGAAAAGCTAGGAGTAACTGAAGAACAGTTATCTCAAGGCAAGGACGGAATTCTGAGATTGAATGGACGAATATGGGTTCCAATTTATGGAGGACTTCGAGATGTGATCCTCCAGGAAGCCCATAGTTCTAAATATTCTGTTCATCCTGGAGCTGATAAAATGTACCAGGATTTGAAGGCAAACTTTTGGTGGATAGGCTTGAAGAAGTCTATAGCCACCTATGTAGCTAAATGCTTGACATGTGCGTAAGTCAAGGCTGAACATCAGAAGCCGTCAGGTTTGCTACAACAACCTGAACTTCCCACATGGAAGTGGGAAATGGTGACGATGGATTTCATCACCAAGTTGCCAAAGACAAGGAAAGGCAATGATATAATATGGGTGATAGTTGATAGACTGACTAAGTCAGCACATTTCCTACCCATCAAGGAGACCTATAGCTCCGACATGTTAGCCCAATTGTACGTAGATAAGATTGTAGCTCTACATGGCGTACCTGTGGCTATTATCTCTGACCGAGATACCAGGTATACGTCACATTTTTGGAAAAGTTTCCAACAAGCTTTGGGCACGCGTTTAAATTTCAGTACGGCTTACCATCCTCAGACAGACAGACAGAGTGAGCGTACTATTCAAACATTGGAAGACATGCTACGTGCATGTGTGATTGATTTAGGTGGTAGTTGGGATATCCACCTACCATTGATTGAGTTCTCATATAACAATAGCTACCATACCAGCATTAAGGCTGCGCCTTTCGAGGCTTTATACGGTAGAAAGTGTAGAACGCCCGTTTGTTGGGCAGAAATTGGAGATGTCCAATTGTCAGGACCAGAAATAGTCTTTGAAATGACGGACAAGATTGTCCAGATTCGTGACAGACTAAAAGCTGCCAGGGATAGGCAGAAAAGCTACGCAGATTTAGATCGTAAACCTCTGAACTTCGAGGTAGGTGATAAAGTGTTGCTTAAAGTATCACCCTGGAAGGGAGTGATGCGATTTGGTAAGAAAGGAAAGTTGAGCCCGAGATACATAGGACCATTCGAGGTTATCGAACGTGTCGGATCAGTTGCCTATAAGTTGAACTTACCTGACGAGCTCAGTGGAATTCACAACGTGTTCCACATCTGCAATATGAAGAAGTGCTTCGCTGATGAATCACTGGTTATACCACATACATATGTGCACATAGAAGAGAGCTTGAAATTCATTGAAAAACCAGTGTCGATCGAGGATCGACAGGTGAAGAAGCTTCGAAGGAAGCATGTACCTATTGTAAAGGTAAAATGGGATGCCCGTAGAGGTCCCGAGTATACGTGGGAGGTTGAATCCACAATGAAGGAAAAATATCCTTATTTGTTTTAGTAAATCTCGAGGTCGAGATTTCTTTTAAGGGGGTGAGGATGTAACACCTCGAAAATTCACGTCCTATAATGTGTTGACACGTGTCAGAAGTTTGAACGTGTGAAAGAATGTTCTGAAAGGACTAAAGTTGACAAACATGAAAAGTATGTGAAAATACGAGTTCTAAATGTCAACAGTGAATAAATATACTTTACATTAACCCTACATGATGCTCATATCTTCAAACGAATAAATCATGGATCATACGAAGCGAAATATGAAAGAAAGTGAGAGATTACAAACTACAGGGGTTAAATGTGTCAACATGTTTAAGTTATACCTCTGAGTGACCTTTTAGCAAACCTGAAGCTTTGTAACGCTTAATTATGCTCACTAGAATGCACGATATAAATTTCATAAAGTTTCGTTATCGTATGAGAAAGTTATGATCAAATTCGTATGCGAAGGGTTAAAAGCGTCAACGTTGAAATTTATGACTTTTCGGGTAACAATAAAGTTAACCGAGGACTAAACAAAGTGGGTAAATGTCTTAAGGCCCTTATAAGTAAATTTAGAGGGCTCATTGTGCAAAACAAGACATGAAAGCGACCTTTAGAAGGACCGGGGACCAAAACTGCAAATAATGGAAAATTGGTTTGGCTGAACCACACATGCTCGCGTAGCGCGAGCACTAGACACTTTGCTGTCGCGCTACGCGACGGCCTTATCTGAACAGAATTATGATTTTGTTGGATTTCTTGTCTGCCATAGCCTTGTGAACGACTTTAACTCGATTTTCCTCATCTTGCTTGACCCCTAAACAACCCCTAGACACTTAGGGACACTTGTGGATGAATTGTGGTCAGTTGTAGACTTAGATGTCAACAATCTATGGTGATTTGAATACTATAAAAGGCCACTAAGTTGCAACAAGTTCTTCACACCTTCCATCTGCACTTTGGAGCATTTCTGGAGCTCAAGACTCCTCTCTAAGCTTCACATTTCGTGCATAGGACTTCAATAAGTTTGCTTATCCTTTCTTAATTAAGTTTTTGCTTAGTTTTAGCTTAAAAGTCAAACCGTCGTAATTAACGGTTGACTTAGCGATTAATCACTAATGGTCCAGTGATTAGTCGAATTGAAAGTAGTTATAAGTTGGTAATTATGTGGGTAATAAACCCTTAAAAGGGTTCCCCCTGATTCCCACTCTAACTAGGTCAAATGTCGGGTCAAACTTGTTATTAAAAAGTCAACAGGATACTTATTTTCTAATTTATGCATAATTAGCAATGTAGAACACATACAACCTGATTGATCATTAATATAACTTGGTAATTAGTGTAAGAACATGTCTAAACATGTTCAACCCGACAATTTACTGTTTAGACCCGGTTCGGAACCGAAAGTCGCAAAGCTTTGACTTCAGTTCTGACACGTTTTGGTATGATTTAGAAATACCTTAGAGCTCTATTTGGACTAGGTTACATGCTAGTATAACCCTCTGTTATTATACACCATGGTTCATTAGTTAACCAATTAATACGCATGATTCCGTTAATTGCTCATATGTTGACCATTATGCCCTTTTGACTATAAAACGTGATTTTTGAAAATGTAAAAGAGTAGAAACCTTAGTTACTGATATATAAACTTGTATGCAAAGTTTGACATCAGTTTGAAGTGTAGGTTGAGAGTTATGCTCATTAGCGTAAATTGAAAGCTTTATGTTAATTAAACGGCGTAATTAGCGTATAGCCTATTTAAACTTACTTTTTGATATCAAACTTCTTACCCACTGATGTAATATATTATTTTGGGATTTTTAAAGATTTTTAATTAATTTTAGGCTGAACATAACTTATAGTCGTAGGCTTAATCCGGTAATTGTCGGTTTTGCCCTTACGGGCTATAAAATGAGTTTTACATATCTAATTGACTCCAAACCTTTTGCTACTGATTACATATGATAAATAATTTTTTTTTAGCTTCTGGAATAATAAAAATATCAGCTTTATGTATAAAACCCGTAACGGCTCCTAATCGCCTTTTTAAGCGTTTTTAACGCATAGTATGTACCAGAACTATTTTAAACATACAAGGGTTGATATATACTAATATTTTAGATAAATTATAATGTTTTAACAGTAAGCAAAAGTTGTCTAACTCAGACTTCAGTTTTGAGCTTTTCGGCTTATGTGAAATTACCAAAATGCCCCTACGGTGCATCGTTGGGTTATAATTTATAAATTTCACATATATACTTTACCCTACTGTTATAATTTATTAAATTAAGTATGTTTGCTGATTACATCAGACCTGTAACTCAGGTAAACACTTAAACTCTTTTATAACCTTATAAATGACCAAATTACCCCTACGGGGCATAGTTTGTGTTTAAATTCGTTTTGGGCATAATGGAAGGTATCCTACTGATATCACAACATATTTGAGGCATATTAACTTAGGAAACCTGGTTAGGACCCTTATGATTACCCGTTACGCCTCTTGCGCGTAGTTTACATAAATTAGCCGAAACGGGTCAAACCTTATCGGTTTTATCTCAAAATCCAGAATGTGTATAAAATACCCATATTAAGCAAGTCTTCAAACTTGTCGGGTCTAAATCACATTCTATTCAGTTTTCGCTTATCGTGCGTATGAACCGTATCTTTAAAACTAATCGGTCTAAGCCTAGGCTTAATTAAAGACCCGTTAGAAATCTAATATGTTATTATAAACCTTCGTTCCAGATTAGGAGCCCAGTAAAAGTACTTGCATTTGCTGTATTTGATTGATACTTTGCTCAGGTAAATACCCTTAACTTATTTTCCCTATACGGGCTTGGGATACGGTACTATAAAAGTGCCGCTTGGTCGGGTATGTGTAGTCATTTAAATCGGATTGTGATTAATGTATTTGCATGACCCGTTTAATATGTATTATTTGGTGTATGGCCTTTGGGGGTTAAATGACCATGTCCCGGATATCCTTGGCATCATTCGAAGAAATGGCCACGACCTAAGCACAGGGTGTAGGCGTACACCTGACAGTTGCATTATGTAAAAACTGGTAATCCACTCAGAGGTGACATCCTTGTGGGCATTATACCGAAGCTGGTAATCCACTTAAAGGATGATAGCCTGTGGGTATTATACCTGTGGCGTGTCAGTTAATCTGTCCTGATGGACGACAAATAAGTAAATCTGTATACAAGATTATATACAAATGATTGTTCCAAGTTATAAAAGATATTTTGCCGAAGTGCAATCAAATCAATTTTCAAACTCTTTTCAAAATGAGTCAGTTGAGTTGTATTTACCAGTGTAAACTGACGTATTTTCCAAAAAGGCTAAGTGCAGGTACTAGACGAAATAGGTTGGCTACTCCAGGCATCATTACTCAAGTCTCGCAAGCTCTAGATGTCAAAGTCTGTTGAACAATATTTCCTATTTATTTTGATCCGCCTGTGGATCTTTTACTTTCCGTTGTAATACTGGATATTACTGTATATTCGGATTGTAATATATTTTCGTTTTGCTTCCGCTGTGCATTTATATATTGTGTTGTTTGACTATTATGTTGCCAACCACGTCACGATACTCCCCACCGGGCCCACCGGTCAAACGTGTGGAAATCGGGGTGTGACATCATGGTTTAAGTGTGTTCATCTATATAGCAGGTTCATGTCATGCTGGTGGAATGAACTGTGCTGAAGCTTTGCTCCAGTGTTTCAAAATTCTAGAACCAGATTGTGGACCAGGGGTTGGGGTTTCTAAGGGTTTTGGAGCATTTATCATCTGGCCTATTTTTAGATTATCAAAGCATCACCTCTGCTAGAGAGTAAAAGTAAGGTTCCTACTATGCCATGGTTTCCACTATTGTTAACACATTTTACCCATTGATTTATAATTGGGTCATTTTTGTGAATGGGCTCATTTGACTTGTGTTTATCTCAATATGCTCTATAAAAGTAGTAGACAAAAGGAAAACGGGTCAAACAGTTTGTGAAGTTAGGCAGAGATCTAGATTATAATTGTCATAATAATATTGTGATTAAAAAATGAACAAAGGGCTAACCCAACCTCTTTTGACCCATTACGCAATCCACCGTCTTGCCTATTATAGTTTTGGTTTTGATACATTATTCTAATTAATATGTCAGGGAAGTTACTCTGACAATATTTCTCATTTATTTTGATTTCAGGTAAAAGGAGAGAGGAAGAGAAGCATAATGGTTACTTGCAGTTAGGTCCACCAGATAAAGATAATATTGATGTATCATTATAATTGAAAGACCAGTTATATGCGTAGGATGGTGCTGAAATGGTAGAAAAATGGCGGTTCTATGTAGGACATCCGTTCACAAAATAAATAAAATCTTATAAACAATATTATGATTGCAATACATAAATAAGAAATACATCAAACTGAAATGAATTAAATAAAAATAAACTAAACCAAGAATTGATTACAAAGAAAATGAACTAAACCGTTCAGGATGACTGAGGCACGTGAAGATCACGCTTCCCTTAAAACAGATTTCGGGCTACCCAGGTAAACCCGTCTGTTTCCCAGGGTACAACAGCCTAAGCAGATTGCACTGCCGGGACTAGCCTAGCACCTGAAGATGTACCTGAAACGAGGACGCGGAGTGCTTCCAGTGACGGGAATGAATTGTCGTCGGTGTTGCAACTCATGCAACGGGTAGAGCTAAGTCGAGAGAGTGGTTTATAGTGCTGGGTTGGAGGTTGCAAGGTGTCTGCAAGTTCTGGGTAAGTAGCAGGTTTTTTTTTTTTTTTTGGTTCATCTAACTCTGCATGCAGCCAGGTCCTTATATAGGACTCTGCAGATGCAGTAGGTGTGTGGGAAACCAGCTGGGTCAACAGGCGGCGGCGGCTACGCGTGGACAGGCTGGTAGGCAGACGGCGGCGGCTGGCTACGCGTGTCAGACTGGTCGGCAGGTCGGCGGCGGCGGCAGCCATGCAGGCTGGTCAACAGACGGGTTCAGATGTAGGCGCCGTCTTCCAGAACCTTCAAAAATCATAAGGCGGCTCTCAAGCGGCTCGCGGCGATGCGAGTGTGCGAAGTGCCAAGTGCGCCATCAAAACGCCACATTACGCCCATCGTCCCGTCCCGGTCCCGAGCCCGTGCCCGGGCGCGGGCGCGTTAGGGCCCTTACAGGCCCTCCGGCTTGCCACTGGGTGTGTCCCATTATATAGAAGATATCATCTTCCTTACTCCCCTTATTAAATACCACTCTCCCATTCTCCATCCCACCGATGTGGGACAAAACTCAAATGCTCTATTTAATGAAAACACAAAATTTCCATTCAATAAAAGTTAATAAATTTCCAACAATCCCCCACATGAATGGAAATCAATCCACTTCCAGGTTTCTCGATACAACTTCAACAGTTGAGTATTGCCGGATAAGTAGGTGTTTCCTTTGAACTTTCCGTTGTGAAGTGCACTTAGCCTCCTAGCGATTAGTAGACGCGATGTCCTTGAACCAACCCCTTTTGACGTAGACGTTATTACACATCACACATTACTCTTCTTGGTCTGGCTAATCCCTCATAGTTGTGTCCGTTATGGTCATGGAACACTAGCCTGGTTCTGCGAGAGCTCTAGGAATTGTGCCCCCAATTCCATTCGAAGCGACCCCACTTCTCTCTAACATAGGTGATTTACAAATCATTAAAAGCCATATGCTTAACCTTTCTTGATATCACTGATTTCAGGTAGGAATGGACTAGGAAGTTTGTAACTCCCTTTGTATTTTGAGGTACTCCCCCACAGTGACCTCAGTTCGTACAGTTAGGTGGTCCTATTGAGCCTAGATCATGGGATCTCCAATCTTCTAGGATAGGTTTTCTGTTGTACAAACTTACTCCAAGGGCTTTAGTCCCATTCCCATTGACGACTTATGCACTACTTCTCTGCTTAAGCCTTTTGTAAGCGGATCCGCAATGTTATCCTTTGACCTCACATAGTCAATCGTGATAACTCCAGTTGAGAGTAGTTGTCGTACTGTGTTATGCCGACGTCGTATGTGCCTTGATCTGCCATTATACATTGCATTTTGAGCTCTACCAATAGCTGATTGGCAATCACAATGTATACAAATGGCAGTCACAGGCTTAGGCCATCTTGGAACATATTCCAAGAATTGACGTAACCATTCGGCCTCTTCTCCAGCTTTATCTAACGCGATAAATTCAGATTCCATTGTGGATCTAGCTATAAGAGTTTGTTTGGACGACTTCCAAGATATAGCTGCTCCTCCAAGGGTAAACACATAACCACTTGTAGATCTAGAATCTTTCATATCGGATATCCAGTTGGCATCACTGTATCCTTCCACAACAGCTGGATTTTGGCCATAGTGTAGTCCATAGCTTCTCGTGTATCTCAAATACCTTAACAATCTTGCCATACTCTTCCAGTGCTCTGAACTAGGATTACTAGTATATCTACTTAGCCTACTCACAGCATATGCTAAGTCTGGCCGAGTACATGACATGAGATACATAAGACTACCAATGATCCTTGAGTATTCCAATTGAGCAACACTCTCGCCTCTATTTTTTGACAAATGTTGAGAGGTATCAATTGGTGTTTGAGCAACACTCGTGTCCTCTGTATTAAACTTCTGAAGGATCTTATCAACATAATGAGATTGACTTAACACCAAACCAGTTTGGGTTCTAATGATCTTTACTCCAAGAATCACATCAGCTAAACCCATATCTTTCATGTCAAATCTTGCTTTCAACATGTCTTTAGTAGATCTGATCATCTTATCATCACTCCCAACGATAAGCATATCATCTACATAAAGGCATAAGATCACATAACCTTTAGAAGTGTCTTTCACATAGACACATTTATCGCATTCATTTATTTTGAAACCATTGTTAAGTATAACTTGGTCAAACTTTTGATGCCATTGTTTTGGAGCTTGCTTCAAGCCATACAATGACTTGACGAGTTTACACACTTTGCCTTCTTGGCCAGGAGCAGAAAAACCCTCTGGTTGCTCCATGTAAATCTCTTCCTCTAATTCTCCATTGAGAAATGCAGTTTTTACATCCATTTGATGTATTTCCAAATTTCTCAAAGCTGCAATTGCAAGCATCAATCTAATTGAGGTTATTCTGGTCACAGGCGAGTATGTGTCAAAATAGTCAAGACCTTCCTTTTGTCTAAACCCTTTGATCACAAGCCTTGCCTTGTACTTATCGACAGAGCCATCAGCTTTCATCTTTTTCTTAAATATCCATCGATATCCAAGTGGCTTGCACCCTGGTGGAAGATCTACTAGCTCCCAGGTATGATTCTGCAAAATAGAATCAATTTCACACTTGATGGCTTCTTTCCATTGAGGTCCATCTGAAGAGGTGACTGCTTCTCGATAGGTTTGAGGCTCACTCTCAACCATGTATGTAAGAAAGTCAGGCCCAAAGGATTTCTCAGTCCTTTGCCTTTTACTTCTTCTTGGCTCACCCTCTTCAACCTCTAATTGTTCTTGAGTTTCCTCTCGAACATTCTCATCAACCGTTGTTGATGAACTTGCATGATTGGTTGTTGAAGAACTCGCATGAGTTTGTACTAACATTGGAAACTCTTCTTCAAAGTAAGTCACGTTTCCTGGCCTTGTCTCTATAATAGAGTCATTGTGCACATCAGGATTCTTTGATTCATATACAAGAAAACGATGTGAGCTACCGTTTTTGGCATATCCAATGAAAATACAATCAACAGTTTTTGGCCCTATTCTAAGTGCCTTAGGGGGTGTAACAATCACCTTAGCCAGGCACCCCCACACTTTCAAGTATTTATAGGATGATTTATGTCCCCACCACAACTCATGAGGTGTTATATTCTTATTCTTGAAAGGTATTTTATTCAACAAAAAATTGGCCGACAAAATGGCCTCCCCCCACATGTCCTGGCTCATCCCAGAACTTATCAACATGGCATTCATCATTTCTTTTAGTGTACGATTCTTTCGCTCAGCGATGCCATTTGATTGGGGTGTATAAGGAGGGGTACACTCGTGTATTATGCCACTTTTTGCACATACTTCCCCAAATGGTGAAACATATTCACCTCCTCTATCACTTCTCACACGTTTTATCTTCTTGTTGAGTTGATTCTCAACTTCAGCTTTATACAAGTTGAACTTGTCAATTGCTTCATCCTTACTCTGAAGTAAGTAAACATAACAATATCTTGTATTGTCATCAATAAAGGTAATAAAATATTTATTACCACCTCTAGTGGGAATTGATTTTAAATCACACACATCAGTGTGAATTAGATCGAGGGGTTCAGTTATTCTTTCAACTGATTTGAAGGATGATCTTGTTTGTTTGGCTTCAACACAGGTTTTACATTTTGTTTTAGAGTCAATGGCAAAAGTTGGTATGTAATCTAATTTAATTAAACGACGCATCGAATTAAAATTTACATGACCAAGACGTCCATGCCAAACATTAGGAGACTCAACCAAGTAAGCAGAAGTACTAGCACTTTTATTCATGTTTTTCTTAACAGCCATTACATTGAGTTTAAACATGCCATTTTGGGCATAGCCCATTCCAACAAACATGCCACGCTTACTTAAAACAAACTTGTCACTTTCAAAAACCAAACGAAAGCCATGCTTGTTAAGCATCCAACCCGACACAAGACTCTTGCGCAGGTCTGGAACATAAAGCACATTTTTCAAAGTGAGCTCTTTCCCAGAAGTCCACTTCAAGATCACATCACCTTCTCCCTTGATATCAGCTGTAGCAGCATTACCCATGTACAACTTTTCTTCTCCCACCACCTCTTTAAACGTATTAAAGAGGGTCTTGTCTGGGCACACATGGCGGGTTGCCCCAGTATCAACCCACCATCCTTTTGGCTCATTAGCCACCAAGTTTACCTCCTCCATCATGGCAGTGAGGTCTGAAATCATGGCCACTAAAGGCATACCATCATCATTAACCATAAGAGTCGTGTCACGTTTAGGCTCTTTGCATTGGTCAGCACGGTGACCAGTTTGTCCACAATTGTAACACTTCCCTTTAAAGGGTCCAACCTTTTTCTTCACACCACCTTTCTTTGGCCCAAGGTCAACACCCTTGTTTTTCCCTTTTCCATTGAACTTGTGGCCTTTGTTACCCTTGTGACCCCTTGAGAATTGACCATGTTCTACAAGGTTCGCTTTTGCAGAAGCCTCAACTTGACTTCCTTTGTGTGACAGCCTGTTGTCTTCTTCAATACGAAGACGCATCACAAGGTCTTCAATGGTCATTTCCTTTCGCTTATGCTTCAGATAATTCTTGAAGTCCACCCAACTAGGAGGCAACTTTTCAACAATTGCTGCCACTTGGAATGTTTCACTTAGATTCATTCCTTCCGACAGAATGTCACTAAGAATAATCTGCAGTTCTTGAACTTGACTCATCACAGGTTTTGAATCAACCATTTTATAGTCCAAAAACCTAGCAACAACATACTTTTTAGTACCCGCATCCTCAGTCTTGTATTTCCGTTCCAACGACTCCCATAATTCTTTGGCAGTTGGAACCTTGAGATACACGTTATACAAGGCATCTGACAAGCCATTCAACACATAGTTGCGGCACAGGTACTCAGAATGTTTCCATGCGTCAACTGCACTCACTGACTGAACATCACTAGTCCCTTCAGCAAGAACAGGGGAAGTCTCAGTCAAGAACCTCGCAAGGTTCAAGGTGGTCAGATAAAACAACATCTTTTGTTGCCATCTCTTAAAGTTCGCACCAGTGAACTTTTCTGGTTTCTCAGCATGATTAGCCACAGCTTGGGCCGCTTGGGTACCAACTAATGGTCCCAAGGTAGTGGATGTGGATCCAATAGTGGTTGATGTGGTTGACTGAACAGTAGCCATTTCTGAAACGAGGAAATAATTAGTTTAATGTAGAACATATTGGTTTACAAAAAACCAATGCAAATTACAAAAATTTGCTAATGCAAAAAAAAAAAATAACTGTTTATAAAACTTTTAAAAACCAAAATGTGAACGGGTTTTTAAAATCTGTTTTAAGCTTGTAGGACATCCGTTCACAAAATAAATAAAATCTTATAAACAATATTATGATTGCAATACATAAATAAGAAATACATCAAACTGAAATGAATTAAATAAAAATAAACTAAACCAAGAATTGATTACAAAGAAAATGAACTAAACCGTTCAGGATGACTGAGGCACGTGAAGATCACGCTTCCCTTAAAACAGATTTCGGGCTACCCAGGTAAACCCGTCTGTTTCCCAGGGTACAACAGCCTAAGCAGATTGCACTGCCGGGACTAGCCTAGCACCTGAAGATGTACCTGAAACGAGGACGCGGAGTGCTTCCAGTGACGGGAATGAATTGTCGTCGGTGTTGCAACTCATGCAACGGGTAGAGCTAAGTCGAGAGAGTGGTTTATAGTGCTGGGTTGGAGGTTGCAAGGTGTCTGCAAGTTCTGGGTAAGTAGCAGGTTTTTTTTTTTTGGTTCATCTAACTCTGCATGCAGCCAGGTCCTTATATAGGACTCTGCAGATGCAGTAGGTGTGTGGGAAACCAGCTGGGTCAACAGGCGGCGGCGGCTACGCGTGGACAGGCTGGTAGGCAGACGGCGGCGGCTGGCTACGCGTGTCAGACTGGTCGGCAGGTCGGCGGCGGCGGCAGCCATGCAGGCTGGTCAACAGACGGGTTCAGATGTAGGCGCCGTCTTCCAGAACCGCCAAGTGCGCCATCAAAACGCCACATTACGCCCATCGTCCCGGTCCCGAGCCCGTGCCCGTTCCCGGGCGCGGGCGCGTTAGGGCCCTTACAGGCCCTCCGGCTTGGCACTGGGTGTGTCCCATTATATAGAAGATATCATCTTCCTTACTCCCCTTATTAAATACCACTCTCCCATTCTCCATCCCACCGATGTGGGACAAAACTCAAATGCTCTATTTAATGAAAACACAAAATTTCCATTCAATAAAAGTTAATAAATTTCCAACATTCTATAATTCAGAAAATTCTTACAGAGAAGAGACACACGACTTTTGATAGTTTGAAAGTTAAAGCAAACAGCATGACGCAAAAAAACACTTGGTTAATAGCAAAAAGATATTGCCTATAGCATTGAAGTATCCTACTGGCAAAATCTGATGGTTAAATCTTAGTTGCGGATCAAATCTAAAGATCATAAATTTGTGAGAGGTAATCCTATACATTTGATTAGCCAAATTCCTAATGTAATACGTTGTTAGAATTATATTTCATTTATTCATTGACTTACGATTTATATAATTTATATTGTTCAACCAGTGCATATATTACAACATAAACACCTGTGAAAGTATAAAGATGTCTACAAAGTTAACTATAGCTCGTATTTGAGTTTACAATCATCTCACGTAATAGTATTTTTATAATGCTTTGAAAGTTTGAATTTTGAATTGGGTGTCCATATTATATGGTGTTAATGGGTCTAGACATGTACCTTTTCAGGCTGGGTTTAAACGGGTCAGGCCCTCGGGCACTTTGGCCAGGTCAAATTAACTTGGTTTTTTTTAATCTTTTAGGTTTACAAGCTATTGATATACATATAATGTTATGGCAGAAACTATTATTTTAAAGTTACATAATTTGGTTTCTTTTTACAAAAAGGACTAAAGTAGAGATGAGCTCGGTACCAATCGGTATCGAACTGATACCGAAAATTCCCAAAAGTGGGTACCGGTAACGAATATACCCGATACGATATGGTTCGATACCGGTATCGAAAATGTCAAAAGTCGGTACCAAATCGGTACTAAAAAATGTACCCAGCTCGGTAAATTCGGTACCAGTACAGATTCCCAATACTATTTGCTCATCCCTAGACTAAAGTCCTGTGAACTGTGAAGCCATGCCTCTTTTTGTTTCTATATATTTATTTTATTACAACACAACATGTGAAAGTATAAATGTGTGTAGAAAGTAATTATAGATCGTATGTGAGTGCACAATCATGTCGCATCAAAGTATTATTATAATGCTTTGAATAACCTTACATATATGGATTGTTAATTCTTATGCTGTTAGGTACTGGGATATTCAACATGGGGAGTTGTCAAGGTATTTTAGATTGTTTTATATGCATCCAATAATATGTGTATCAACTATATAGTTTGGTAATATGTACATCACGTCAATAGTAAGTACTTTGATGAGGTGTCAGTATGTTATAGGTTACAACTGTTGTTTCTTCTTCTTCTTCATTTATAAAAGTCCAAGGCATGCTTTTTGGTTAGTTGCAGACAATTTACTAGGAGCCAAAGATGCATAAGTAATAGTGTTGGGATTGATTTTAGTGTTGGAAGATGTTATTTATATGAGTTAGTTGGTCTTGATAGAAATGCCCTTTCCCTGATGGTTGAAATTTGTCCAATATGTTGCAATTACTTGCTATACTCAATTGCAATTGGCTAAAGCATTTTTTTTCTAGAGGCCAATGTTCCTAAAAGTCAATGGTATTCACTGTTAGGCATTATTAAAGGGCCTGCTAACATTCAGTTTGATCGAAATAGGTGGTTCAATTGTTGGCACCTGTTTAAGTTTTGTAGTGGCTGTTGTAAGATGTGGAAAAACGTCTGATTTATTGCAGGCCAGCCGACTTCTAGAGGTGATATGGCGATATGCGACCGATTACGTGTTCAGCAGAGTCAGGTACACGGTTGTTGATTTCAAGTTGGAGTGTCTAAATTTGTTTTTTTTATTAAGTGGGTTTGGGCTGACGGAATTAGTTGACAATTATGGATTAGTTTAGTTAGATGGGCCGCGAGTCGTTTTTATGAGATAGTGGATTGGATGGTTTGGGCAATGTAAGTTAAGGCTTTTTTTTTTTGTGTGTGGGGGTGGGGGGGGGGGGGGGGGGTTGGACACGGTAATTTACTGGACTTCTATACAAATTTACGACTTTTAAAAAATAAGGGTTATGGATTAAATGACAAGCCCAAACATATAATAATATTAGTGGATTTGTGGTATTTATGGGGTCTAATTTTGTGGTTTGGGCTTAGTCGATTAAAAGTTTTAAATACAATATTTTCTTTATATAATTTTAACGTTATGTTATCTTTTTATAAACATAATTTCATATTTTAGCAATTTGTATTTCTTAAATGTTGCATAGGTTCTACCTATATCTTTTATCTTTAAACATCATGGATTTATTATTCCAACTACTCGTGTAGTTCGTTATTTATCCGATGGTTATAAATGGACTCTTAACCTTAAAAATATTGGTCATAACCGATTCTTTGGTAAATTAGTATTTTTTAATTAATATTATTTTGTTGTTTTTTTACGTTTTTTTTTAAATTTACATTATAATATTAATAACATTTTATTCTTATTTTGTTGTGGCTCCCCGAACACATCGCAAATTCTGCTGGTTTACACAACAATTCCCAAATAATTATTAAGATTATTGATGGTAGTGAATGAGAATTCAAGATCTCACGAAAAGAAGCTTTTGATTTTACAAGGTTTGCAATTGATTTATAGTGTAGGACAATCTGTTTTATTTATTATTTATTTCATATTTATATTTATAATTTATTGTTTCTTTTAGATATAATCTTTTAGGTTGGATTGATTTGATGAAAGATGGAGAGTTCCATTTGGTCAGATTTTTGTTTTAAAAATAGTCAAGGAGTCAAGAAAGCTTTTGGTTGCAATAGATCAAAACCTTTAATATCATTTTAAAATTGTTTTTAGCAAACTGATGTTTCTATTAGATTGTTACCTTATAACTTTTAATACATGTTCACAACCCGTGATTAGTTAGTAATTATTTGATGGACGTAATTACCCTTATTATCTAATCAAGGCTTTCCATTTGGATGTATATAAGGAGAGATAACTAGAGAGATAAAGGTCACACAATCACAATAACATCAAGAACTCACGAATTCGTTCACACACACACACACACTCTCTCTCTCTCTCTCTCTCTCAAATGTGTTCATCAAAAACCTTTGAAAACATGTGTTTTTATTTAATTTTATGACAATTCGATTAATGCAAATTAAATTTTCCGATCCGCGAGTATTCGCGGGTGATAAATAGAAAAATAAGATGGCAAATTACCAGAAAGTGACACGTGTCAAGAAAAAATTTTCATTTATTAGTATAGAAAGTTTTATTTATTTCATTCAACCAGTTTAGATTTTTTTTCAGTTATTACTTTTTATATATATTGAGTTAATCAATCATTTGTCTCCAAAAAAATTTCAAACTTGTGATCACATATCGGTTCAATAGTATTTTTAAATAGTAAAATATTTATGTCAAAAATAATAATAATTATTATTATTATTATTATTATTATTATTATTATTATTATTATTATTATAAGATATAAATATGAAAAAAAAGATGAGAAAGCATCAGAAAGTGATATGTGTCCATAAAAGATTTTCATTTATTAGTATAGAAAGATATTATTATTATTATTATTATTATTATTATTATTATTATTATTATTATTAACTTTTTAAATGGCTTTTTTTTCTATTATACAAAAATTAATAATCTAAACATATTTTAGGCATATTACGACTCTACCTTTTGAGTTTTCTTTTTCGTTTGTTAAAACGAGTGCGTTAAAACAAATAGAGTTTTCACCCAATGTGACAAACGGGTTTGATCCCACTCTTTTATATCTTAGGAGCCCAATCTTTTTACTCCTCAAAACCTCATAATTTTCACGGATTCTCAAGTACAATCCTTGCTTAATGATATGATGCTTGCTTCTTAAGAGGGACGGGCACTCCCCGGGTAGCAGCTAGCGACTTCGAACCCGAGCCAGCATACCGTCGCCACTCTTGCGGGTAGGTTTGGCAGGTTGCATTAGGCTACTCGGTATGGTGGCGGATCATCCTTGGAGGATGATCCGCCACGTAGGCACCACGTCATCATCCTCCCAAGGATGGTCCATCCTCCAAAACTAGAGGGCATGGTAAGTTGGTCCTAGTCATCATCCTCCACCACTTTTATGTTTTTTTTATTTTTTTTAATCTTCAACTTTTTTTTTAACATTTAACAAATAAAGTAACAAAATATTTTCATTAATATTAAAAAACATTACATAAACTTAAAAAAAAAAACCAAAGACTTAAAAAAAAACATAAACTTAAATAATATTATGCTTCTTCATGATGTCGTTTTGGAGTTTTTTCAACATCGAACGTTTCGGCTCGGGTTCGTCCTCGACATTCATCATCATTATTTCCCATTCCTTGAGCCGAATTTTTTCATCGGATTTTCTCATTCGACAACCGCACCTTCTCGCGTAACTTTTCTTCCTCTACACGAGCTTTTTCTTCCGCGACCCGGTCCTTCGCCTTCGTCTTTTGGGCCGTGACGTCATTGTACACTTTTAAGTGTTCCATAAACTCAACCATGTTCGGGTCCACCTTTTCCTTTTGTTTCCCCTTGGCCCGCTCCTTCTTTGATTTGTCTCGGACCAGTGGACGCTCCGGCTCATGTACGGCGTACTCCTCTTCGTCAAAGGCGGCGTCATCATTTAAGTTTAAGTTACACCTCGCGTCCGATCCACCGGCGCTAAAACTACTCGTTTCCGATGTTTTTGGCGTTTCGCCATCGCCACCTCGTTGGGGATCGGCCTCCATTTTGGTTCGTCTTTTACAACCATCCACGCGCGAACGTGAGCAAAATTGGTATTACCATTGTTCGCCTTATACTTCTCCAACGCCATTCGGAACACATCGTTGTCGCTCATGCCGCTACGACGGTCACTTGTATATAGTTTATTATATTCCTCGCAAAACCTATTGATGAGATTGTTCATTTTCCGCCACTTTGCTGAGACCGAATCGACATCTCGATACGCGCCTTGACCCATATAGTCGAGAAACCTCGCCAAAACCTTTGCCCAAAACCCTTCACCCGGTTGGTTATTACCTATAAAAAACAAACAAAATATATAGAGTGTTAAGTTAATAATAAACCTTAAAAAAAACAAACTTTAAAACTTATAAAAAAAACCCACTGTTAAGTAAATAAAAAACAAAAAAAAACTAATTCTAAAACAATTAAAAAAAAACGAACTGTGAAGTAAATAAAAAAAAACAAAACAAATTAAACTTATAAAAAAATACGAACCTTTAATCAGGTTGTCAGACGTGCCAATGTAGGCCTTGGCTAAGGCTTCTTCTTTGATTGGCGTCCACTTAAGCCCCTTTGCTTTGGACGGTTCATCACCCACCACTTTCTTGCCTTTGTTTCGTTTTCCTTTTCCTTTAGGCGGTTGGGTTTACAACCTCCACATCGTCGTCGGGTTCGGCTTGTTGAAAGGATTGCGTCGGGATCGGTTGGGGTTGAACGGGTGGTGTCGGGTTCGGTGGGAAATTATAAGCACCCCGCATCATCATTTGTTGAAGGGCTTGATTTTGAGAGAATTGAGCGAATTGGTTTGGCGAGTGTTGGAATGATGCAAACGCATTTGATGAGTATTGCGAGAATTGGTTCGGTTCTAGCGTCGGATAATATCCCGGACCCGAGAAAACATTAGGTTGGGTCGGGTTGATGGGAGTCGTCGGGTTATACGGATTGTTCGGGTTGTTCGGGTCGCTCGGGTTGTTGAAAGGATCCATGCTAAAGTATAAGGTTTATAAAAGTGGAAGAAGTTTTATAAAAATTATGTGAGAGAGGGATGAGATGTTGTGGTTAGTTTGGTGAATGAAAGTGATAATAGAATTGAAATTTATAAATATTATAAATATTACCGTTAGTTTTTGAAAAAAAATTGAATTTTTTTTTTAATTAAACGGTAACTTTTTTATTTGGGCCCCACCTCATTTGGATCGTCGCAAACGGCTAAGATCGGACGGGCAGGACGGGACGGGGGGGGGGGCACGGTGTTTGGACCGTCGCCGACCCAGGACGATCCGGGGCCGAAGCCCATACCGACTAGCCTTAGCTAGCATGGGTACCCGCTTGAGAAGTGCGAAGTTCAATGATTTTTTTGACTGTTTAGACTTTTGACCGTTCACAAATTTAGAAAAAAATATATTCAAATATTTTTTTTAACTTTCTCTATAACCATTTCATCCATTATTTAATCTACCACATCTACAAAACTCTTTAAATTCTATATTTTCATATACCCAATTCTATATTTGCATATACCAAAACTCATTCTATCTACCCTATTTTCAAAACTCTCATCTTCAAATATGGCAACGATCCTGTTGACCGAAGAGGAAGACATCGCATTGGCGTTGTCTTGTGTCGCAATCCATCACGAACGCTCATCCCCTAGTGGAAGGGCTAAGTTTTGGAACTGGGTGTTCCACCAATTTTGTATCCACGTTGGTAAGACCACCCGAACCGTGGGCCAAGTAGACGAATGTATCGCTTTTGTCCGTTACAAGTGTTTAAGATTTCATGGTAGGTTTCTGAATGTGCAAAATCCCTACAACGAGTTCTCGGATGAGGAAGTTATTCAGGTGGCCCTTGTGGACTACAAACAAGCCTACGACAAGGACTTTGAGCATATATTGGTGTCGCAAATTATTTCGACATATCTTTAAGTTTTATGTTATGCAATGTTTTAAGTATTATGTTTTATTTCAATGTAAGTTTTAGATTTTATTTCTATTTATTGTTAAGTTTTAATGAAATTTAATTTTGAGAGTTTATTTAAATATAAAAAAGAAAGTTTGCGACATGGATCGCTTACTAGTTAATGAGTACTATGAACATTTTTTGATGTTACGAGCGATAATTGGTCAGGACTAGGGTACTTACCCTTGAGTATCCCTTCCTTAATTGTAGTAAAAGGTTGTTTAAAACATGCAGTCAAGTCAACGAGGTCGGCGCATAATTTCATTTGCTCTTTTTTTGAAAGGTAACTTTTATTCACAAACATCCACCCCCAAAAACAGGGCAGGCAGCCAACTCTACAAGAGAAAAACAAAGACTACATGATACTCCAACCTATCAAAATTACACCAACTCTCCCAAGACACCAACACCAACCTATCTTTGGAACGGTTCTTAATCCACAAAAAACTAAGCGACTTTATATTATGAAAAGGTATAAGGACTTGGATACAAACTTCCACATGAAAGAACTCCGACACTTCAGGATTGGGCCCAGGGGCGGACCTAGGTTATGCCCAACAGGGGCGGACCTACCCTTTGGCCAGGGTGGGCGGCCGCACCCCTTGAAAAAAAAAATTTAGTGTATATTTTAGGTAAAAAAACCCGATCGCACCCCTTGAAAATATGGTTGAACACCTCATCCGCACCCCCAGCAAATAATTTCTGGGTCCGCCACTGATGCCCAAGGTGGGCGGGCGCACCCCTTGAAAAAAAAATTTAGTGTATATTTTAGGCAAAAAAACCCGACCGCACCCCTTGAAAATATGCTTGAGCCACTCATCCGCACCCCCAGCAAATAATTCCTGGGTCCGCCACTGATTGGGCCGACCAAAATCTAAAACAAAACAACTCAATAGCGTATAAAAAACAACGCAATGGCGTATAAAACTATAAATACTGAGCCGGCCCTTCAAAGTCAAAACTATAAACAACTATTCTTTCTCATTACCAAATCAGTTTTAATTAAACTTCAACGCTTTTGCAATAGATTGATCGAGTAAAAGACGGCTTAAAATTATATAAAAATCTTATCATACATTAAAATCAACAAAACCAATCATATCCTTCAAAACCTTTGTTACAAGAAACTAGAAATGGGAGCTCTATTGTCTACACATGTGCAACGCCAGAACTTGATCGACAAGGAGATTAATACTTTACAAGAACTAGAAGAGAGCTCCGGCTGCAGCTTTCCGGGCTCCGAGCACCATCCGACCGACCGCAAAAACTGGATTTCGGGCCTCAACCCGGAGAAGGTCCACCTGAACCAGATTGTCTGGCCCGGAACCCATAATTCCGGGACCAACCAGATAGGAGTCCAGATCGTTAATCGCCCATTCGGCGAATGCCAATCGTTGTCCATTTACGAACAACTCGTAATTGGGACCCGACTTCTCGATATTCGGGTCAACGAAAATCGGGAAGTCTGTCATGGGATACTTATCACGTATAATATTGATGTCGTAATCAATGACGTCAAAAGGTTTATTTCGGAAACAGAATCCGAAATAATAATTCTCGACGTCCGAACCGAATTCGGGCATACTGATCCGCCCGAATTCGAGAAACACTTGGAGCAACAACTTGGGGAATACTTGATCCATCAAGATGATAAAGTATTTGACAAGACAGTTGCTGAGATTCTACCCAAACGAATTATATGCATTTGGAAGCCTCGTAATTCGGACCCGCCAACACCGGGTGGCGCGTTTTGGAGTTCGGGTTATTTACAAGATAACTGGGTCGACACCGATTTGCCTGCGACGAAATTCGAGAGTAATTTAAAGTATCTGGGTCAGCAACCGCCAATGAGTTCAAGAAAATACTTTTACCGGGTGGAGAATACGCTGACACCGCAAACGGATAACCTGGTTGTGCATGTAAAACCGGTAACAAACCAGATCCGTTGGTGTGCGAGGTTGTTCATAGCACAGTGCTTTTTTAGAAATATAGCGGACCGGTTGCAAGTGTTCTCGACGGATTTTATTGATGAGGATTTTGTTGATGCTTGTGTTGGTCTTACGTGGGCTAGGATTGAAGGGAAAGCTTAAGTTTGTAACTTAATTGTGGTTGTTGTTATGATGTCTTGTTGTAACAGAACTAACAGGGTGCCCGCACGATTCGGTGGAGGCGATACTTTGAATTCTGATACTCGTTTCTAGTAGTTTTTTTATCCGTATAATATTTATGGTAGCATTATCATGGTGGATATATGTCATAAGTGTTACACATGTCTACTAATTATTAAATTTAGAATTTAAATTATCAAATACTTCAAGAAACCATTGATGTAATAACGTAACAGATGAATAAGAAAAATAAGTTTTAAACATAAATAAAAGTTACATAAAGTAGCATACGAATAAGGAAATATAAGTCTTAAACATAAAAGTTGAAAACTAAAAGCTGAAGTGTCAAGTACTTTCCATCATGATGAAGATCAATTTAGTAATCATACGGCTTAAATATCTCAAGGATGTCATCTATATTGTCACACTACCATTTGTCATCATCGAGATCAGCGTCCTTCGGAATTTCTTGTATATCTTCCTGTTTGATTGTTACATCCTTTGGCGGATGAGTTTCTTCTCTGTTCTCCTCTTTAACTGATTGAGGAATGGAAAAAAATGTTAAGTATTTTAGTTACATATTTTTATCATGTTATCGTTATATATAATATAGGATAGAAAGGTTGATACCTGACACATTTTCCATTTTGCTCTCTTTCTTATCCATAACAAACTCTTAATTAATGTGAAAGAGAAAAATAAATAAGTGAGTAAAATAGACCTAAGTGTGTAAAATAATAACATCATGTAACTATATTTAGAATGGAATTGTGTAAACCACCAAATGCATAAAAGAATCATCACATTCTCACTCACAAGCATGGTTGCAAAAGTCGCTAGTCGCTCTCTAGTCGGATTTGAGAGTACTCGGCCTAGGTGAAGATTACTCAGGGAAATATCAGCCTAGGCGAACAGTACTCGGGCCTCGACAGCCTACCTTGTAACGAGTACTCGGGGAGTACTTGGAGCTTAGACGGGACTTTTACAACCATGCTCACAAGCAGTTCATTCGTCACGTAACACCTCTCGATAGACAACATCTGAGGTGTATACCCCATCTCATCTGAAGTCTTTGGCATGATGTACTAATACTTACATTCATTACGAGCTACTTTTTTTTTTGATATAAATGGAGGATTTCATTATGTTTTTTATAATTACTGACTTTGTCTTGTTTTTTTAAATAAACAACATTTTTCAACGGCTTAAAAGATCTGGCCGAAATTATCTTCATGGCAGCTGGGTGGGCTCGGTCTTCTGCTCGTGGGTTTGTTGTTGATCTGGGTGTAGGCTTTTTTTTCTGTCGTTATGCTTGTAGGAAACATGTAAACCGGACAAACCTAAACAAGGTACTGTTGTACATATATTAATCCGCGCAACACTTACCATTGCAATTAGATATGTATAAGTAAAATAAAATTATTTTATGGTACTTATATTATCCTTTAGAATAAAATATTATAGACATATAAAAATATCAATTGCATACACATGTGGATCTTCGACTAAAAAACATACGATGCAAATAACATGCTAAAATCTACAAAAAGGTTATTCCATTATTCGGGGGACATCATCTCATTCAAATAAGTGTGTCTTAGCCTATTAAAAGTTTCTCTTTTTCATTACGACCACATACCACTTCACTAGGTGTAAAACATTATTAGATGGAGAAAACTAATAAAACATTATTTTAATATAACCAATTAGATAAAAGAATTGAGCTTGTTTGATTTCAATTTACTACCTACTAACCTATGTAAGTGTGTGCGCACAACCAAGTAAATACACAAACATACAAAATAAGAACCAAGCTCACATCAAACCCGTATGTGCAAGGTTTTGAAATTTTATCTAGTCGCCGGAATAAAAATTGGTGAACAATATTAATCAAATGATAATCGAAGTGAAAGTGGTTGGAATATTATTAAATTTATAATAATGACAACGTAGAAAGTCTTGAACATTTGATATGTGATAGGACACATTGCTTTAATGACTTGTACACTAATTCATCATCTAGTTGTACATTTTAATCCGCACATTAATATTGACCAAGACAACTGTCGAAACGTCGACAAAAATGAGTAGGTCATCACGGTTCCTTTGAATTTTTTTTAAAACATTATAGTTTATAAGATATGACAAGAATACGTAAAAGAATTATAAGTTTGTTGTGGAAGGGGAAAAGTGTAACTAATTATCCATAAGTTAAAATAAAGGGATTTAAGTGTAATAAAACGAGGGACTAAAATATAATTAGTATTTAAAAGATAATGAGAAAAATGCAATTTGCATCCCTGTGGTATGTGCCAAACATCAACCTGAGCCCCTAAATTCATTTTTTGGTTTTTTGAGCCCCTGACCTTATAAATTCATAACAGTATGAGTCCTTCTGTCACACTGCCGTTTGTTTAACTGTTTGAGCCAGGGGTAAGACCGTCTTTTTAATTTATTTCCCTTCTAAAAACCCCAAAATTCACTATTAAGCCCTAATTTACTCCTGCCAAAACACAAAGACATTTGATTGTGCAAGAGAGAAACCCCAAATCGATGGTGTTCACATGGCGACTTCGTCCTCAAGGTGAATACTACGATCCTGAAGATATATATGGTAAGTTGATTGTGTCTTCTTCCTTAGGGGTATAGTTTGTTTTCGGTTTGTTGAGAATGAGTTTGATGTTTTGATCATTTGTGTTAACAGGGAATGAACCCAGACTATTTTCGATAAAGATTAACCATGGAGGTGAGTTTACTGATTATCCAGGAAGGGAGTATGTCAACGGTAAGGTTAGTTACATTGACTGGGTTGAGTTTGAAAAGTTAAGTGTTGCTGTTCTTCGTGAAATGCTGAAAGATATTGGTTACTCTATAGATGATGTGTTCAATTATTTTGTTAAAGATCCTAATGTGTGTTTGGATTTTGGTCTTAGACACTTTACTGATGATGATGAGTTAGATTATGTGTATGACCAACTTAGAAAAGGATGCAAGTTAGTAGATTTGTATGTTGAAATAGGAGACTCTAGAATCAAGGATTCAACTGCAATGAGCCTGGCTTTACTAGATAATGTGGGTGAAGTGTGGTTGAGGGTGAGTCAAAAAGTAGCGAGGCAATTTCTGAGGGTGAGTCACAAAGTAGTGATAAAGAGAACAGTGATGAAGACGATCCAGATTACACATTTGATCAGGAACCAGATAATCCAGTGTTTGATTATGAAGTAGATATGAGTCAGTTCAAGGCATGTGTTGACTTTGATCCTGATGAAGTCAATGAGACAATTAAGGATGCTAGAAATGAGAATACTGAAGAAGAACTTAGGCAGGAAGATATAACTTGTGATCATGAGGATTTTAGTGATAAAGATGATAACTGTACACTGCTGGACAAGGTTGCGAAGAAGGTAAGGAAGAAGAGAAAAAATACAGGTAATGTTAGTGACTCATACCTCCCATTTTCAATTGGTCAATTAATACCAGATAAAAAACAATTGAATGAAATGGTTAAGACATATGTTGTTAAGAGTAGAAGGCAGATTTATATATTAAAAAATGATAAGTTGAGGTTCAGAGTTATTTGTCTTGGGACTAATCCTACTTTGGGTTCTGGTGAGGGGCAGAATAGTAAATTGAGAGGGCTAGGGTTAAAACAAGATAAAAGGCACTTGAAGCCCACTTGTCCTTGGGCAGTTCAGATCTCCATGAGAACTGAAAAGGAATCTTGGTGTGTGAAAACCATTACCTCACAACATCATTGCCTCCAAACAAGAGAAGTGGGCATGTACACCATGTCTTAGATAGCGAATGAGATCCAACCCATGATCGAGTCAAACCCTGACATGCCTTTGCCAGCCATACAGGATATGCTTGTGAAGAACCCTCAGGTGAATGTTTCAATCCAGAAAGTGTTTAGGGCTAAAAGAATTGCTACAACAAGGATCATTGGAGATTATAGAGAGCAGTATGGTATCCTAAGGTCTTATTGTGAAGCACTGTTGAGGGCAAATCCATGTAGCACAATTAAAATAGATTGTGAACCCTGTGCTAACCCTTGTCTTCCTACTAGGCAATTCAAGAGATATTATGTTTGTTTTGCTTCGATTATGAGAAGGTTCAAGATGTGTGGTAGAGAAATATTGGGACTACATGGATGTTTTATGAAAGGTCCATTTCCTGGACAGATTCTTACTGTAGTTGGTGTAGACGGCAACAACGGTATATATCCTGTAGCATATGCTTTAGTGGAGGCTGAAACTTTTAAATCTTGGGAATGGTTTTTGGAATTACTCAAAGATGATCTTGGCTTAGCAGACAGTACCAACTTCACTTTCATCTCAGACATGCAAAAGGTATGGCATTTTATCATTTAAATGTTTATGGCATTTTATCATATCTAACTTACATTGTCTGAGGCAGGGACTACTGCCTGCATTATCCAAAGTGTTCCCAGACTCTGAACACAGGTTCTGTTTAAGACATATTCACCAGAATCTGAAGAAGGATTAGCCTGGTGATGTGTACAAAAACTTGTTGTATGGAGTAGCATGCAAGAGATCAATGCCATATTTTGAAAAGTCAATGGAAGAAATGAAGATTGCAGAGCCTGGTTTCCATGAAAAGCTATCAAATATGCCAACAAGCAGTTGGTCAAAAGCACACTTTTCAGGTAGGGCCAAATGTGACATATTGTTGAATAATATATGTGAAGTATTCAATAGGCAGTTGATAGGAGCCAGAGACAAACCTGTAATCACATGTTTAGAGTTCATAAGAGTGTACACGACCAAAAGAATTGTGAATGTAAAGAAGATTCAAGCTAAAGCTCATGGTCCATTAACTCCTCATGCTCAAGAAGTGTTTAATAAGATCAAAGAAGAAGCCTCACAACTCAATGTTTTAATGGTGGATGCAGTACAGTACCAGGTATGTGTATTGCAGTTTGACCAAATAAGACCCTTTACTAGGTGAGTAACTCAATGTTTCAATGTTGGATACTGAATTTGTGTAGGTGAATAGCTCAAGATCCTAGTGTGTTGTTAATATGAAGGATAGAACATGCACCTACAGAAAGTGGGATTTAACTAGCATGCCATGTAAACATGTAGTGGCTGCTATCAATGATATGGCCTGGAATGATATTAGGATAGGGGTGCCCGAAGAATTGGTTGATGAAGTGTATTGGTTATCCACATGGAAGAAGGTTTATGAGAATGTGATTAATCCAATTCCCGGGCCTGAGAATTGGATACCCTCACAATGTCCCACCAAACTTCTGCCTCCCAAACACCATAAGCAGGTTGGGAGGCCACAAAAGAAGAGAAAGAAATCAGTTGGTGAGGCTAAAGTTGAAGCTCATTTTGATAGTGAGGGGAAAATGACCAGGAAGGGCAATACAACCAAGTGCAGCAAGTGTGGAAATTTGGGACACAACAGTAGGACATGCAAGGGGCAAGGTGGGGAGAATGTTGTACATGCACCAAGTGAGGATCAAGTTGCAGGTGGAGAAAACAAAACCAAGAAGGGCAAGTGTAGCAAGTGTGGAACCTTGGGTCACAACAGTAGGACATGCAAGGGCCAGGGAGGGGAGAATGTTCAAGAATCTCAAACTGCAACACAAGGTGCACCAAGTTCGAGTGAAGCTTAGTTAGGTTGATTTCAATGGTTTAAGACTTGTTTATGTATGGTTTAAGACCTGTTTATGTAGTGGCCCACTTCAAGACTTGTTTAACTATGCAGTTTATGTTTTGTAATGCAGTTCAACTACAGTTTATGTTTGTAATGCAGTTTATGTTATGCAGTTTATGCAGTTAATGTATCATACACATTGAGTCTCAACCACAACTAAATTTCATTAAACGTATAAAAGACATGCCGAGTCTCATCCAATCGGTCAATACAAACATTTAAAACCCTAACAATCTACTTCCAATGAGCATCATCATTTGACCATTCAGAGTCAGAAGAATGCTTCCCCTGGTACAGATCATGGTACCAATCATCCCCCGGTAGTTGAACTGCACATTCCCACCTAGCCCATTCCAACTCTTCTGAGTCGTAGTCCGCTGCTGGATCTGGAAGAGACGCTTCATACTCTGCTTTCAACACTTCTATCACAGCATCATAGTCATCAAACCACTCCTCCTTCAGCACAGACGGCACTAAGTCCAACTCATTGTCAGCCACTTCCTCAACCAATTCGTTATTCTACACATCAACGGCAACATTCATAGCATTAAACTGATACTAAACTTGTTCAATGTTCATTCATACATTAACCAAAACAAGACACATAACCAACATTCATTACATTAAGAGATCTCTTACATTAAACTAAAAATACACATAAACCACCACAATCATTAACCAACTAAACAATAAACACATCTTTAAAAACATCACTTCCTTAGCTTTCTTAATTGCCAAATCATCTTTCTTTTCCATGCTCCTTAACAATACGGGTATTACCTTCTCACAACCAGAGCATGAATTTGAAGGTGGAGATGAAGGTGTATCAACCCACCTAATAAATCCACAATCTTTCTTCTGTAAAAACACATCAATCAGGAAATAGCCATATAATTAACTTCAATCTTTCTTCTATAATTAACTTACACAACATAAGAAGCGTCGATTTGGATTAGCTTCCGTCTTTGACACCTTGCACCAAGTACCTGCACCACAAGAACACAGGAATTGAGAAGCTTCCGTCTTTGACACCTTGTTGGAGCTTGCAGCTGATTTTTGAGACATCTTCACAATAGTTTAAGACTGGATCGATCGATTTGGGAATTAGGGTTAGGGTTCGTATTAGATCAGTGGTCTTATGAATCAGTTTGATCAATTTAGGGGATAAGGGATTATATGTATGTATCATTATAAAGGACATTTCACAAAAGTCAAACAGTCAAACAAACGGCAGTGTGACAGAAGGACTCATAGTGTTATGAATTTATAAGGTCAGAGGCTCAAAAAACCAAAAAATGAATTTAGGGGCTCAGGTTGATGTTTGGCATATACCACAGGGACGCAAATTGCATTTTTTCAAAGATAATTTACACTCAGAGGTGTTTTTATAAATAAAGGAGAAAGAAGTTCTTATATATAAGTTTTTTGTATGTAATTTAACGAAAAATAACCAAGCTTTGTAACCCAAAACTGACATTTTTCTAAGTGATTTAGAATATCATATGATTCCTTGAATCAGAGCCGGCTAAAATTTTTTTGGGAGCCAAAGAGGATTATAAAATTGGGCAATTTCATAAAAAATATTTTTTATTTACTATTGTAATAAGGGTTAAGTTATTCTACAAAGTCTCCTTAAAATAAGATGTGTACAAAGACATAATAGATCGCACAAGATGACACAAAACCGAGCAAAATATAACACAATGCCGAAAATATAACACAACGTCGAGGAAAAAAAGATACAATAAGTCGAAAAAAGACATAATGACACAAATATAGAAAAGACACAATGATAATAAACAAACATTCAAAAATCTACAACCTATAAATCCAAAAGTAAAAACCTAAAATCCCACATCGTAGAATTCGATGAGACGGTTTCAGTGCCGCTTGAATGAGGTCAATCGGCATCCGTTTGATACCCTTTGTACGACTTTTTTATTCTTGCGGTCTCCGACGTTTTCCTTTTTTGGTCATTTCGTCCATTTCTTTAACTCCGTCAAACCACCACATTTCCTCAAATCAGTCGCAAAACAATCCACCACCATCAACACCACCACCTCCACCTCCGCCACTCACCTCCACCACGCTGCCTCCATCGTCCATTTTTATTCATTATCTTTTTATTATGTGACTTTACCTAACTTAAACCGGAAAAATTAATATTTAACAATATACAATGGTTAGGCTCATTAGTGAATAACCCCCTTAATTGTGAATACTAGTGAACTAATCATATCACTTGATTATCAATACACAAGTGTAAATCAATGACAAAGATTTGATGATGAAAATACACTAGTGCATTTTAGGATTTGATGATGTAAATCAATTGTCAAAATTTATTCACTCAGTTCATAATACACTAGTGTTCACTCTAGAGCCACAGTCAAACAATAAACCTACTAAAAGTCTAACCACCATGAAAAACAAATGTGGGCATGCCAGTGTGTTTGCCCGCCTATCAATTAATTTTAATCAAAGCTCACCCACCCATTGGACAACCACGTAGAACATATCAAAGTCAAGCTATGAACTATTCTTCCCATTATAAATTTCCTACTGATGCACTTGCTATAAGTTATTATAACATACAAAATTGAACCCTAGCAATCCATAGGTGCGACTTTTATTACACAAAAAAAAAAGTAAAAGAAAAAAGAAAATAAAAGAACAAGTTGTGGTACATTACATAATGCTTTTGCAATCAATATATCCGGATATTCCTTTGGCTATACAAGAAACCCCATCTTTTTTAAGAAACCTTGGAAACCCAATGTGAGCCATTGATTGTCTCTCATCACACTTGATCAATGGCTCTCATAATTTTGGTAACAATTAGATTTAAAAGAAATGTAATAATACACATTAGTCAACTGAAAAGGGCATTTTGGGTAGAACATTTCCTTCTCTCTCCAATGTCTAGTCCTATCATCTCTATTTAATGCAATGATTTTTCTCTCTCTTCATATCCAATTCAAAATCACAATCCCTCTCTCTAAAATCACAGATTTCATCTTCTCCTCCCCGAATCAAAACCCTAGCCCCCATGACTTTCCCTTCTCTCTACACAACACTTACAACCTGCAAGCCTAGAGAGAGAGTGAGAGCCGTGAGAGAGAGTACCAGAAAAATCGAAAGAGAAAGAGAGGTCCAGAGAAATCGAAAGAGAGAGAGAAAACAGGTGGGTTTCCAGCCACCCACGGCAGCACCAGCGCTGTGGCGGTGGTGTTGTTGACCGTTATGGTTGGGGCAGGGGAATGAGTGAGGCATGATGGTGGTTGCAGATCTGGTGGTTGGTGGAAGGTGGTGACTGGTTCATTCTAGGGTGTTGGTGGTTGATAGCGGCGACAGTGGGTGGTTGTAGAAGGTGGTGGAGGGTGGGTGGTTGGTGGTGCTGGATGGTGACGAGATTGTTCGAAATTGAAAAGGGGGTTTTCGTGTGTTGGATGGTGGCAGGTGGGGTTGTGGTTTGATTTGGTGTGTTCTGTTGGATGGTGGCTGGGGCAGTAGTGGGCAGTGATGGTTGATGGGGCGGTGTTCGGCGGTGATGATTTTGTTTTGACCTAACCCTTGCTACAACCGCCATCGTCTTCTGCAACTGAATCATGGTTTGGTGTTTTTTCACAATTAAATCGGTCTTAAGTTATAGCATATGTTTTTCCCCAATTAAATCTGAATCGAGAGTGTTAGGCTTTGGTGGATGAGGTGTCCCACTTATGATTCTTGTTTCTTTAATTAAGATGAAGTTGTTCAAGATTCCGTTAATTTGTTTTTTTTATGAACCTGTTTTGTTGAGATTTGTGGATGTTTAGGCAATATAACAAATGTGTATATACATACTGACACAGGTGTTAAGTGACTGAAAATGTATAACGTGTGTTAAGCATCTATTATAACGTGTGTTAAGACTTCCATAATGGATGAATAAACTCCAATAGTAACTTAATAACAACAGAGTAAAAACCTGATATAACGTGTGTTAAGCCTCTATTATAACATGTGTTAAGACTTCCAGAATGGACGCATAAACTTCAATAGTAACTGTAACAGTAGTGGTACAAATACGGGCGCCTCCACCATTATAATCTTGTTGTAACCCGACTTGTATTCATGTGTATGAAAGTGGTTTGCAAAACACCATGATGTGCATATACTGATCGTAACACGTGTACAAGTTAATATGGAACATACAAGTTAATATCGTAACACCGTAACATGGTGTCATGTATAAGCTATTGGTTTCCAAAACACCATGATGTGTATATACATACTGTAACATGTGTTAAACTCCAATAGTAACTTAATAACAACAGAGTAAACCTGATATAACGTGTGTTAAGCATCTATTATAACATGTGTTAAGACTTCCAGAATGGATGCATAAACTTCAATAGTAACTGTAACAGTAGAGGTACAAATACGGGCGCCTACAACAGAAAATGCGTTATTAAGATACGCAAACGGGTTCTTGTTCATGTCCTGGGTGGACGGGCTCGGAAACGACGAGGTATTGATATGATGGGATCGGGGTAGGGAATGATGAAGACGATGGGCTCGGTTTTTGGGAAGAACATGGAGTTGTAGCATTGGAAAAATATAATATGAAACGGGTCATTTATTTTGCACATTCTGGTGGTTGGTGGCGCCGTAGTTCGGAACGTCGTCGGAGTCAAGATCTAGTAATGGTTAATGTTCTCTCTCTCTCTCATCTCCTCTGTCTTCAATCAAGATCTAGTAATGGTTAATGTTCATGTATTTTAAATAAATCGAAAACTTTAGGATGAGATTTTGAACGAGATTTTTTGTTGGTTTGGTTGCTTGTTTGGGGATTTTGATCTTAACAATAATTGTTTTTTTGTTGGTTTGGTTGCTGGTTTGGGCTTTTAATCTGAACAGTAAGTGTTTTTTTTTGTTAGGTTGTTTGATTTACAGAAACAGACCCATAACATGTGTTAAGCACCTGTTAGAATGATATATAACGTGTGTTGATTTACAGAAACAGATCCATAAAGATATTCAATTGACAAGCTGGATGGATGTAGGCGACGTTAATGCGGGGACATTGAATAAGTCAACTCTTTTGGGATAGAAGTTTTCGTTCGTTTAATGGAGAGCTTAGTTAATATCGTAATCTTGTTGTAACCCCACTTGTACAATATCGTAATCTTGTTGTAACCCCACTTGTATACATATGATAACATGTAAGCATCCATTATAACCCGACTTGTATTCATGTATATGAAAGTGGTTTGCAAAACACCATGATGTGCATATACTGATCGTAACACGTATACAAGTTAATATGGAACATACAAGTAAATATTGTAACACCGTATACCTGGGATAACATGTGTTAAGCCTCTGTTATAATCTTGGTTTAACCCAACATGGTGTCATGTATAAGCTAGTGGTTTCCAAAACACCATGATTTGTATATACATACTGTAACATGTGTAACTTGTGTTAAGCCTCTATTTTAACGTGTGTTAAGACTTCCAGAATGGATGCATAAACTCCAATAGTAACTTAATAACAACATAGTATACCTGATATAACGTGTGTTAAGCCTCTTTTATAACGTGTGTTAAGACTTCCAAAATGTGTTAAGTCCATACCGTTTTAACATCGTGTACTAGACAAAACAATAAGAATCTCACATTACATATTACTAGTAAACGAAAATACATAGCACTAAGAAAATGTACCGGTAATTTTGGAATATATAATATGAAACGGGTCATTTGTTTTGCACATTTTGGAATGTATAACATGTGTTAAGCCTCTGTTATAGTCTTTTTGTAACCTGACATGTATTCATGTATAAGCTAGTGGTTTACAAAACACCATGATGTGTATATACTGATCTAACATGTGTTACAATTTATCTGTTCGGAACATGTAATTTCTTAACATGTGGCAAGGGTGAAAACAGTCGACGGGGGCGATGAGTTTAATGGTGAGCTTAGTTAATATCGTAATCTTGTTGTAACCCCACTTGTATACATATAATAACATGTAAGCATCCATTATAACCCGACTTTTATTCATGTATATGAAAGTGGTTTGCAAAACACCATGATGTGCATATACTGATCGTAACACGTGTACAAGTTAATATGGAATTATAATCTTGGTTTAACCCAACATGGTGTCATGTATAAACTAGTGGTTTCCAAAACACCATGATTTGTATATACATACTGTAACATGTGTTACGCGCCTGACATGTATAACGTGTGTTAAGCCTCTATTATAACGTGTGTTAAGACTTCCAGAATGGATGCATAAACTCCAATAGTAACTTAATAACAACATAGTATACCTGATATAACGTGTGTTAAGACTTCCAGAATGTGTTAAGTCCATACCGTTTTAACATCATGTACTAGACAATACAAAATAAGAGTCTCACATTACATATTACTAGTAAACGAAAATACATAGCACTAAGAAAATGGTGGAGCTTCCTTTTACAGTCTGCCTTAGCTTTTCAGCGGCTACCTTTGCTGCCTTAGCTTTTCAGCGGCTCTAACACGTGTTAGTTGTGTTGTGCGTCGCGTTCACCAATAAAAATTCGCAACTGGTGGCTAAAGTTTTTAAAATCCACCGGAGTCCCATTGACATTGTGATGCCCTCCTTTTAAAGCTACAAGACATCTATAAGCTCTCATTGGTCCGATACGGTTTAGACTCATATTGTGAATGAATTGTTTCATGGAGAATGACAGCTTTCGTGATATCTTGCTAAGATCACGGTTGTAACTCTCAACAAGTTCATGATTATGAATATCATTGAAACTCAGAACTGTGTATGAATCATTCGAGATTGAGACTAGTATGCTTGCCTTACAGTCACACCATGTGAAGTTGGTCCTCCGGTGCTTAACAGAAGATTCATCTAGGGTGTCAAAAGTCCTCTTGGGTTGTGGTTTTCCATATTTTGAGCATCGAAGATACTTGTGTGTGGGAATTCCATTCCAGACTTTAGTTTGCCCTTTTTTTACAGAAAAACCTGCTTCAAACGCATAAAGTTCATACATCGAAAGAACATCCGCAAAAGTTGGATAAGATTTCCCACACACTGGTATGAACTTATCAGCGACGTTAGGAATCCAGTAACGGGTTCCCTGAGGGGTATCAAAAACAAAGTATGGATTGGATGGCCCTGCGTCATAAAACGAAAAAGGTTAGGAATCTGTTATACATGGCATGACAAAAGGTTAGAAATCTGTGATATGAGAATAAAGTGGGCTCCCATGTAATATATACAACCGTCTAACTGGCCGCGTGATGATTCAGCAAACATAGAAGGACCATGAGATGATCCAGAAACAGCAACAGTCATGGCCTGCATATGGGAATCTTGGGATGCTACATGTAAACATTATGGAATATGTTTGAACAATGCCATATCTGGGGAAGAAAAAAACAAAACCAGTGTATAGAAAAAACAAACCTTCTTCATTATCCATAACCTGGTCATCATTAAACGTGCTGTTCATGAAATTGTTGGATATCACAACATCCGGGGATCTAACAGGGGCTTCAGATGACCGAGAACAATCAACATGCATATAAGTGTATACAGAAGCTTCGAATGGAACAAGTGAACATGGCCATGCAGTATAGTTTGGATTATTAGATTAAAAAGTTGTAAAAGACAAAAAAAAAAACAGGACTTCGTGAACAGTTAAATTACATATATGGACAAACCTGGAGCATTAAATTCCTCATCATTTTGGAAGTCGCTGCAAAAGAACCGGTTGGGGAAACTATGGACCGGCGACATTAATTCTGAGGTTGGTGGATTTGTCTCCATGGATATTAATGGAGAAATGAACAGGGGAGTAGAAGATGACTATGTACTTCTGTTGAAGAATATATAAAATGAGAAATTGTAAAAGAAATATGGGGGTGGGTGCATTGTACAAATGAGTTGATGTGCATTAAATGCTGATGTCAATTCAAATGGGGGATAATATCTTGCCTAACCGAAATTACATATATAACCTTGAAGCAAAAAGTAACAAGAAGTGTGGGAGGGCTACGTGGCTAAATGATGGCCACTATTATAGTTTGCTAAGTTTTCTAAGAATATGGGGTTTCTTACTAAGCATTATCCTATTCACATATTTATTAATTTAAAGATTGTATCTCAACAAATTTGTATGTCAACTGTCAAGCATGTAAGAAAGAGCAAAGACATTATAAAAAATGAATATATATATAAAAGAAACAAAGGTAATGTAGGGTAGGGATATGGTAAAAAGTGTCTAAAATGTGAGAAGGGTAAGAAGTGTTTTAAACCATTGGATATTTGATCTAATGGTTGAGATCAATAGGGTATAAAATGTAAATTGTGTTTTAATTAGAAGGACCTTATGTAAAATTGAAGGGCAATAGTGTCTTTTCCAATGTTTCAAATATGGTAACCGCCATCAATCTCCTAAAAACTAGCTATTCAAATTTAATTGCTAAATTATCTCGATCATAAATTCTAAAAATAGAAAAATATGTAACTGCTGTAAAGAAACGTATAACACTATACATCCATCATATAACACTATACATCTATCATATAACACTACATCACAATATATAACACTATACATCCATCATAGGCATGCTACCAGAAAAATATAACATTATATAACACTATGCATCCATCATATAACACTATATAACCAAAGAACACTATATAACACCATGTAACACTATTATAACACCATATAACACCAAGTAACACTATATAAAAAATATATAACACTATGCAGTTCTGAATGGTTGTTGCACTACAGAATTATATAACACTACACACATTCGTAGATTAATTCCTAAAATCGAATTCCTATAATAAAGGGTGGAAGTTATTTTGGGCAGTTATCTTTAAATCAATTAATTGAAAGAAAATAGAAAATTACTAATTCACCCTTTTGAATTAATTTAGATATAGGACACTTGTCATCACCACATTATTTCTTACCCTTCTTACACTTTGGGCATTTTTTACAAGATCCTAATAAAAAGATATTCCAATGTGAAAGCTTTAACAAAAAAAGACAGCATAAAATCATTTAAAATGGGATCATATAATTCAAAGCCACAACACCAATCATATCTTTCCAAAGCTTCCCATAGCTAAAAACAGATACTAAAAATGGGAGTTCCATTGTCTGTCCAACGCCAGTTAACAACTTTACGGAAGCTAGAAGAGAGCACCGGCAGCAACTTTCCGGGCTCCGATCACCACCCGACCGACCGGAAAAACTGGATGTCGGGCCTTAACCCGGAAAAGATCCACCTGAACCAGATTGTCTGGCCCGGAACCCATAATTCTGCAACCAACCAGATCGGGTTCTTTATTACTCGACCATTCGGCGAATGCCAATCTCGGTCCGTTTACGAACAACTCGTACTCGGTACCCGACTTCTCGATGTTCGAGTCAACGAAAACCGGAATGTCTGTCATGGGCCACTTGTAACGTACGGTGTTGACGTCGTGATCAACGACGTCAAAAGGTTTATTTCGGAAACAAAGTCCGAAATAATAATTCTCGAGATCCGAACCGAATTCGGGCACTCTGACCCGCCAGAATTCGAGAATTATTTAAAGCAACAACTTGGGGAATACTTGATACATCAAGATAATAGAGTATTTGACAAGACAGTTGCTCAGATTCTACCCAAAAGAATTATTTGCATCTGGAAGCCTCGAAATTCAGACCCGCCAAAACCGGGTAGCCCGCTTTGGAGTTCGGGTTATTTGAAGGATAACTGGATCAACACCAATTTTCCGGAGACGAAATTCGAGGGAAATATGAAGAATCTGAGTCAGCAACCGCCGGTGAGCTCGCGGAAATACTTTTACCGGGTGGAGAATACATTGACACCACAAGGCCTTCAAGGCGTGGATATTGTTACAAACTGGTTCCATTGGTGTAAGAGGTTGTTCATTGCACAATGTTTTTTGAAGAATATTGCGGACCGGTTGCAAGTGTTTTCGACGGATTTTATTGATGAGGATTTTGTTGATGCTTGTGTTGGTCTTTACTTGGGCTAGGATCGAAGGGAAAGCTTGAGTTTGTTGCTATGTTAAAACTTAAAAATGCACAATTTGATGTTTAGATTCCTATTTGTATGTTTGATATGTGCATAGGACGTAGATGAGGCATGCATGGGCGGTCATAGTGTTTACTTTGTTACTTTATTTAACCTTGTTATGGTAGGTTTGGTTCTCTTGTTGCCTTTATCAATTCGAGTCTCCACTTTGTTTTGTTTTAGTAAAAATAAACCAGAAAATTGCTCCAATCTTCTTCTTTCTCTTCTCATACATCTCAATTCTCTTAATTTAAGTCCGAACCTATCAGATGGTAATAGAGCAATCTAATCCATGGAAACCTGTAGCAAGACACACCCATAGAGACCCGTAGCAAGACACACCATGCCAAACCAAGCCCTAATCGATTATAACAAAAACACCAAAACACAAGATTGAATGAATTCACTACTCTTACTAAGATAAACAAAAACACACGAAATACAATGACCCTAACCATTCCCATTTATCCACTGCTAGAAAATTCGAATCTGGGTTATTTTCGAAGAAAATGTGTCACAAAAAGCTTTTTCCGATGAATTTGCAACAAAATACATACGTAGGAAAACCCCTTGAAGAAACACTGACCTGAACGGTAGGCTCCGACTAGGACTTCAACTCTTGGCGATCCGAACAACTAATTGCAAAATAGAACACCGTTAGGACTTGTTACAGGAATGAGGTTATTCCTGTAACCATAACCACCATCCGGCGTGAGAATAAGTCTCGGTTTGGGAGTAAAAATATGTGTAGAGAGAGAGTAAAACGAGAGCAGAATCCGTCATACCTTTGATGTTTACCTCTATTTATAGTTTACCCTTAGGGTTTCCTCTAACTTAGGATAGACTCCGATAAGTTAGGGATTTGCATGATGTTCTCAAAATATTGGGGATTTGGTTACGTGATTTATCCATGCAGAATAGAAGATTCTAGAATAAACATGTGTAATTATATATTTATAATAAAATAATAGGTAATGACCGGGTCGGGTTGGGCGTTCCGGGTCATACCTCGTCACCCCTTGTAGGAAACTGCTTTCTTATGCATTTCCTACGCATTTTCTACCCATTTCTGACAGAATAGGGGCGTCGGAAATTGTTACACATTTACTACAAAGTTGAGCGACATTGTTTTAGCTACTATAGTGCACTTAAAAATAACTCAATTATATATAATATTGGTATAACTAATAGTTTATGTCTTTTTTCAATAGAGTCTTATTTTTTTATATAGAAATGCATACCTCAAATCTTCACTTTTAGTTGAGAAAAAACACAACAAAGTTAAGCGTTCATGATTTCCTGTGTCCTCGATGCAGAATGAGATGTCACTTATAAATTCAACTTCACTCTTCACAAACTATAAAAATTAACACACAAATGTAATGTAATATGCAGATGTTATGAAATATGCATTATGTTAAAAATATACATTTGAATGATATATACATCTTCAATCCTATGGTTGCATTTGTGAGTAATTTAAAACCAACAACACCACTTGTTCATTCCTCTTGTGGCTACAAATGTATAAAATAAATAAATTGTTGAACAAACACACACCCTAACATTGCCTTTAACAATAAATAGTAAAATAAACACACACAAAACTGGTATACAGTTTATCCAAAGTCACACACAAAATTAAAACAAAGACACACAGAAAGCTTGAATAATTGATGTAGTTTGAATTACTCACAATAGTCCAATAACCTACCGTTTAGGATAAAAAGAAACGAGTACAGCTGTAAACCATAAAAAGAAACTGTTTTAAAACTTTAAGTCGAATCCTAGATTAATTTTTCTATTTGAAATAAAGAAAAGTTTAAAAAAATTGCAACAAACAGGAGTTGAACACGTGCCCTCTTGTTTAGAAACGAAAGCCTTTTCCACTGCAGTTGTTCTCGATTTTTGTTTATGGGTTCACCTCTTATTATATTTTATGGGTTCACTCCAAATTTGTTATAAATGTTTTTACTAAAATTTTGAAACTTAGTGGGTTCGCGTGAACCCGTAAATATATAAGTAGATCTGCCCCTACACATACATTCACATACACACCATACATATACACATACAAAATTACAAATACACACATAACGACCCTTATTCTCCATGTATTTGACCATTACTGGTTTGGCCCTAACTGATAATGAACGATAGCTAACCTTCATGGATATAGTAAACCATGAATGACCCGAATCTACCATATAAACGGATAAACAATGATAATAGTAGTACTAATGGTTAAGTCAATTATAAAAATGTACATTATAATTAAGTTAATAATCATAACAAGTGTGATTATCCTACACTTTGCAGCGGGAATTTAATTGTTATCGGTTTGGTTTGTTATGATACCGATACTCGCTATAATAATTAAAAAAGAGAAACTAAATACTCAAAAGGATACCACCACATGTTTTATATTGATCAGAATCATTGAAATGAATATTTGTATTGGTATCGGTATCGCTTCATTACGGTACTTGGATACGGAAGGGTATCGGTTCAGAGATAAAAAGCAAGTATTTAGAATTCATTCAAATAAATTAATCTTCATGATATTTTCACATCCCATATTCTGACCACATAATAAATAATAAATCAAATATATTATTAGTTCACTCGAAACACTTCACATGGCAAGGTGCAGAATTCATCATCTATGAGAAGGGGTCAAACTTAAAAAACATATTCCATTGTGTCCAAAACAAAAAAGCTAGAAAGTTCATTGTAGTTAACAAGTTGGTTTATAATATATATAATAATAATATATAATTAAACATTTAAATACAATTCAACTATTACAATTATTCTGTTTGCAAATATACAGTAAGTCGCTACGCATTTCTAACGCAATAATAAATAATAAAATTAATTTAACATTTAAATATACTACAAAATATAACAAAATGTTCCGTCATAAATGAGTATCAAGTTGCTACGCATTTCCGAAAATATAATTCATATAAAATAACAAATGATTCGTCACAAATGCTTAGCAAGTTGCTATACATTTCCGAAGCAATAATTAAAAATTGTATTAGTTAAACACATGAATAAATCGAATTTAATTATAAATGTTCTGTCGTACCAAGTTGCTACTATTTGCTACTGATAAGTAACTATTAATAATAACAATACATGTTTGTCGTAAGTGTAACAATTTGCTGCGCATTTCCGACGTAATAATATATAATCAACTGGATTCAACATATAAATAAAATAATAATAGTTCTGTCACAAATGCGTAGCAGGTGTTTAGCAAGTTGTTACGCAATACATATAATTAGTATTTGTGTCACTATTATGTCAAAAGTTTGACTAAAATATGGTTTTTTAGTAGGAAGTGTGTCGGAATTTGCGATACATTCTTTGTTTAGGAAATTTTCATTGCAAAATGACCACTTTTCTAGTAGTATACTAAACAAATCTAGGAAAAAATATACATGTCAGATAGAAAAGTCCAACACTGAGGTGACCGAGTCTCTCGCCCTACATGGTTCCCAGCTTGAACAACTCCGTTCGAGCAACCTACAACTCCATATTGTCGTCTAAACAATACGAATGAATTCACTACTCGTACTAGTATAGATCAAAACATACGAATTACAATGACTCTAACCATCAATTTATACACTACTATAAAATTCAAATTTTCCAACACCATTTGCGACAAAATACATATCTAGGAAACTTGTTTCTTACGTATTTTCTACGCATTTTCCTACCCATTTCCAACAGAAAGGGCGTCGGAAATTGCTACACATCTCCTATGACTTTTCTTGATTATTATGAATATTAGAATTACTATGTATAATATATTATTCGTTTTATATTTTTTACCCAACGACACATTTGTGACAAAAGTTTTTTTTAATCATTTTCAACGAATTAAAAAAAATATTCATTTATGCATTTCCGATTGAAAAAAAAAAACCATATTTCTTATGACACATACTCATACACTTGCAAACATGCACACACACTTACACTTAAGCATGGATACATATACAATTATACACACATAAATATACATTCACATACACATATAAATAGACATACAACAACCCTAGTTGTCCATGCATTTGATCATTATACTTGCATGGCCCAAATTGATGATGAACGATAGCAATTAACAATCATTGATATAATAAACCATGGAAGATCCTAATCTACCATATAAACGGTTAAATAATAATAATAATAATAATAATAATAATAATAATAATAATAATAATAATAATAATAATAATAATAATAGTTAAGTCAACAATAATACATGAACATGTAATAAAAGTATAAATAAGTTAATAATCATAATCATATATAACTCAACATTTTAACATAATTCAAATATTATAATTATTCCGTCGCAAATGCATATCCCAAAGCTATGCATTTTCAACGCAATAATTAATAATAATATTAATTAAACATTTAAATATAATACAAATACAATAATAAATGTTCTGTCATAAACGTGTAACAAGTTCACACATTTCCAACACAAAAATCAATAATAAAACTAGTTAAACATTAAAATACAATTAATATATAATAATAAATAATTCGTCGCAAATGCTTAGCAAATTGCTACGCCTTTTCGACGCAATAATTATTAATAATATCAGTTAATCATTTGAATATACTTTGAATATAATAATAAATGATGTGTCGTAAATGCGTACCAAGTTGTTACGCATTTCCTAATCAATAAATAATAATAATATATTTAGACGTTTAAATATATTTCAAATATAATAATATATATTTTGCCGTATTTATGTAGTAAAATGCTACGTATTTCTGTCGCAATAATTAATATAATTACATGAATTCAACATATAAATATAATAATTATATTAATAACAATAATAATAATAATAGCTTCTTTGCCACCCTATATAAACAATAAAGTCGTTAAACTAAAGTCATCGTAATTGATAACACCATTCTCCAATTTGACCGACTAAGTACATAGAATTCGAACACCTAATAAAAGTTAGGTAACTTCATATCATTCCATCTAGTAGTTAGGGTTTTGTGAAATCTCTAGTAGGAACTCGGAAGACGAGGTGGACATACCGAGTTCAGGTTCATAACCGATTTTTGATCATTGATGGGTTTAAACCATCTGTTAGAATATCGAGTTCCATATACGGTTTTGAAGCCATGAAACAGTACCCTATGAAGACCCACTGGGTTGGGTCAGGTATGGACCCGGTTTGGCAATACCCGAGGTAACCAGGTATTATTGCGGATCGGGTCATGTTCGTTTTTTACTGTACACCTATAAGAATACATGAAGTGAGGCGTGGAGAGGGTGGGGTGGGAGCCCTTCACGCCTAACACTGCTTCACCATCCCTTAAAGAGGGCGCTTCCCTTTTCCACGATGAAGATCCTCATGGGTGTTGCCCCTTGACCAAGCCTTGACCGACTTAATTTTTTTAATTTTCAAAACATAAAGTCGTTGAACGGCTAGTAGATTTAAAAATAATCTTAAATTACTTTGTTATATAAACCTATATCTCCACATAAACAACACCAAATTTTATCACCATAATCTTCCTCATCTCTTAAAAAAAATAAAATCATGAAGTTCATCATCACCATCTTCATTGGATGAATTAGTTTTATCATCCTCATCCTCGTCTAATGAGGGAGCCGAGCTAACAATATCATTGGTTCAAAGAGTCGTGTAAAGTATTGTTGAAGTTGTTGGGAGTTCAAAACCCTAAAACAGAAAATTTATAGTAAGCGATCGGGTCGCCGCACATAAACTGTTTGCACATGATTATTTTTCACCTAACTCCTATATGATCACAATAATTTTAGGCGATGTTTTAATCTGAGCCAGTGGTTATTTCCAAGAATGATAAATGGTGTTAAACAAAAATATGAATATTTTTAGCAGAATTATGATGTGCGTTGTGATATTAGTTTTAGCCTATAGCAAGAAGTTACAGACGTTATTAGACAATTAGCTTATGACACTACTTCTGAGATCAAGGATGAATATTTAAAAATGTCGGAAATAGTGACGAGGGAAAAGTTTCATTATTTTTGTGAGTATGTTATTGAACTCTACTCAGTTGTATCACAAGATCTTGGTTTTGGTATGCATTCTTTGGTGTGGCCGCTTCACGTATCGATATACGTATGTCAATCAATCACCCATTTTCAACACTACATAAATGGGGTTTGACCGAGTGCATCTTTTTTTAAATGACATGGAGGACATATATGGGTATTATCTAGCAAATGGTATTTACCATGAATATTCTGTTTTCGTAAAAACATTTACACGAGATACAACTTTAGATGATAAGAGAACAAAGTTAACAAAGCTTAAATGGTGGCAAGAAACGACGTTGAACGAGCTTTTGGTGTGTTGAAGAAACGATGGCACATTGTGCACATCCCGTGTAGGTCTACGGAAAATATAAAATTAGAAATGTGATGTACGCATGCATTATTTTACACAACATGATTTTGGAGGATGAAAGCACATAATTTGCCAAAACTACGAAGAGGATACACAATCAAATATTGTAGACATCGGTGAAGACGCCAGACGAGGAAACCGACGCGCAATTTTTAACAAACCGACGCATGAAATTTGGTTGAACACATTAGCGTATTCAATGGAACAACCACGACGATATTTAGACTATGTAATTCAGTTTTCTTTTTATTTATGTATTTTTTTATTTTGTCATTTATTATTTCTGGAAAATGTTATTGTATTTTTTGCTATAAATAGTAGAAATGTTTTTATTTATTTAATTGTTTTGTTATAAACAAATAATATGCGTAATAATTTATTTTAAACAGCCAACATTACTCTTTCACACCAATAATACTACATTATTCATTATTTACAGAGTGTGAATCCGAAAACTTGACAACGACAAATTTTTTATGTGAAAGGCAGTGCCCACCTACTAGTGGTGGTAGAGCAGAGGCTGTTCTGTTACCTTTAGACCAAAGGGTATGGGGCTCGTCTCCCCCTGTCCCCGACGTTCCGGCTCGTCCCACACCGCCCCCGGCGGTCCGTCGCGTCGGCGGCTTCTTGCAGATGACGGAGGCGACGAGGCAAATATGGTGAGCCCTCTCACTCTCTCCCCTCTGACTTCTCTCTCTCTCCTCTTTATTATATATTTATGTGAGTCGTCTTCCACACCCTTGGGTAGTCCCTAAGGGGATGGTCCTTCACCATTGCTGAGTTGGCGCCTACGTGACGGATGGTCTCTTTGGGGACTATCCAAACCATACCCCATGGTCTTATGACTCCTTATGCTGGAGGGTGTGGCTAAGGGTTTTATCACTGCCACCTAAGTGTCACATCATCGTCACGTCACACAAGGGCTTTAAAGCCCCCTCCTTTAACTTAAAGGGTGTGGCTAGAGGCTTTATAGCGCCCCCTTTAAAGCCAATCAAATTCGATGGAGCCCACCTTTCTTCCGTTACCATCTTGGCGAGCTACCTATACCCCCCCCCCCCCCCCCACCAAGATGAAGGTATGAGTGGTGAAGCCCCACCGGCGCCATTGAAGGTGAGGTGGCTGGGGTGCCACCTCCACCAGGGGCGAAGTATAGAAGGGGCGGGGAGGGGCGCCCGACCCCCCGAACTTTTCACTCAGTAGTGTTATATGTGTAGTTTTCGTATAGAAATTTTTAGGTATATACATTTTCGACCCCCCCGTTCTATAGAAATTTTTTGGTATACACGTTTTCGACCCCCCTGTCATTCGGGTTAAGCTTCGCCCCCGTTCTATAGCGAGCTGTTGTTTTAACAATATGGTTAAAGTTAGTGACTTTGCTTAATAAGATTTTTTGTCTTGTTTTTATAAAAAAGTTTTTCTTATGCAAATATAAATGTATAATATCCTATTAAAATTTACAACTAGCAAGAGTTAGGTGAGACTTCAAGAAATAATCAATCAAATAATGATTTTTATTTGGGACCCTTTTAAAGTTGGACTTGTTATTATTCAATTTTTCTTCATCTATCATCATAATCTTTTCCTTTCTCGGAAGAGAAAGTAGCAACTCACCAAGCAAACAGGTATGTATTCTCTTAAGCTATATAGCTATATAATTGGTATACATCACTATATTAATTAAATTTTGCAGTAATCATCTTATATAAATTCTTATATAAGGAATTTTGGTCATGTAAATTTGTTGATTGGGTAATCCCATGTTACCATTTTATGAGATCCTATGATTTTACCATTTTATTTTATAAAAATTCTTGATAATCTTCATACAGGTCAAACAAGAAATTGGAAATGAGAGGTCTATTGTCACATGTGGAAAAAATTGGAGCTCAAGTGTCTACACATGTGGAACAAATTGGAGCTCAAGTGTCTACACAGGTGCAACAAATTGGAGAAATAGTATCTACACAGGTGGAACGCCCGAAACTGATCGAAAACGAGACAAAAACCTTACGAGAACTAGAAGAGAGCTCCGGCTGCAACTTTCCAGGCTCCGATCACCACCCGAACGACCGCAAAAACTGGATTTCGGGCCTCAACCCGGACAAGGTCCACCTGAAGCAGATTGTCTGGCCCGGAACCCATGATTCCGCAACCAACCAGATCGGAGTTGAGATCATTACTCGCCCATTCGCTGAGTGCCAGTCTTTGTCCATTTACGAACAACTCGTACTTGGTACCCGACTTCTCGATGTGCGGGTCAACGAAAACCGGGAAGTCTGTCACGGGATACTTGTATCGTACGGCGTTGATGTCGTGATCAACGACGTTAAAAGGTTTATTTCGGAAACAGAATCCGAAATAATAGTTCTTGAAATCCGAACCGAATTCGGGCACACTGATCCGCCCGAATTCGAGAACTACTTGGAGCAACAACTTGGGGAATACTTGATCCATCAAGATGATAAAGTATTTGACAAGACAGTTGCTGAGATTCTACCCAAACGAATTATATGCGTGTGGAAGCCTCGAAATTCGAACCCGCCTAAACCGGGTGGCCCGTTTTGGAGTTCGGGTTATTTGCAAGATAACTGGATTGACACCGATTTGCCTGCGACGAAATTCGAGAGTAATTTAAAGTATCTGAGTCAGCAACCGTCAGTGAATTCACGAAAATACTTTTACCGCGTGGAGAATACGCTGACACCGCAAACGGATAACATAGTTGTGCATGTGAAACCGGTTACAAACCGGATCCGTTGGTGTGCTAGGTTGTTCATTGCGCAGTGTTTTGCGAAAAATATAGCGGACCGGTTGCAAGTGTACTCGACGGATTTTATTGATGAAGATTTTGTTGATGCTTGTGTTGGTCTTACGTGGGCAAGGATCGAAGGGAAAGCGTAAGGATATAACTATGTTAAATCGTGCACAATTTGTTTTAGTGATTTGTGTTTATAGTTACATTCTTGTTTGTAAAAAAAATAACATATATGTTATGTAATAAGAATGTTTTGTGTAAAGTTTATGCTATCTGATTTTGTTCTTGATGTTGTTTATGTTATTGTTTTGGAATTCGGTTTCTTGTATTTCTTGTTATGATGATTGTGACTCTTTGTTTGTTATTCTAACTCGGTGTTTTGTTCTTGACTTCTTGTTATTTATTTATTTATTTTTGTTGTTACAAGCAAAGAAAGGGAAATAAGTTGATTTCAAATATATAAAATTTGGTAAAGGGGATCAAACTATTAAGAACATGTACGTTTGAACCTCACATGTGTATTGATATGTGGCCACTCAATGACTCAAAACGCTACTTGAACAAGCGAACACAAAATGCATTTACAGTTTTACACAAATAGCAAAACGAGACATGTATTGATGTGGTTCACTTGATCCATGAGATGGATACCTAAAATGTTAACAAGATAAGAATTGTTTAACTCTATTCAAATAATTAAATAATGATTTACGAGTTGAGAGCCTCTTAAAGATGAGACAACTAGTTCTAGCTTATTTTTTATATTGTCGAGTAATAGAAAGTTTTGGTTTTTCTTTGAGTAAATTGCCATTTTAGTCTATGAGGTTTGTCCAAATTTGTCATTTTAGTCCAAATAGTTTTTTTTCGCTTCTGGGTCCCTGACTTTTCCCTTTTATTGCCATTTTGAGCACATACACTAACTCCATCCAAAACCTCATTTTTAACTAGGGGTATTTTGGGGATTTTCAATTTAAATCTTTTCAGTTGCCATTTTGATCTATTCTTTTGTATTATTATTATTATTATTATTATTATTATTATATAAAAGATAAAAATCTAATACTTAATCATTTATATATTTGGGTTTACACAAACATTATTAACTGATAAATGATTTCACACCTTCATCACCACCTTACACCACCGCCGGTATCACCACATTCCATCACCATAAACCACCGACACCAACACCACCTCAACCACGATCGCCATCTCAGACCATCGCCGCCATCCCCAAATCAAAACCCTAGCTAAAACCCACTGTTGTTCACCACCATCACTGTCCCCAAATCAAAACCCAACATCGTTCACCTTCCACAATCCATTTGCGAAACCCACTCCCATCTTCTCTATCGAACCCAGTTTCCACACCCCATGTTTCGGATTCCGTTCAAACCTTGCCGGAGCCACCTGTAACAATTTCCAACCCATTATTCTTCATAACATCTGACATCCAACAGCCCCTGTCGACCTTTATTCAACGTTTTCATCATCACTAGATCTGAAATGGTGGTGGATTAGTAGTGGTGATGGTGGTGGGTTAGTTGTGAGGGGTAAAGGGTGAGGTGTCGATTAGAGCAAAGAGCAGGTGGAAGGTTTTGGTGGTGGTGATTATGTGACGGGTGGCAGAAATAGGCGGTAACATGTGGTGGTTTGGTGAGGGTTGTAGAGAGAGATAGAGAGGGAGAGAGAAAGGTGGGTCGTGGCAGGTGGTGGATGGTGGCGGTGATAGGTGTTGATGGTAGTTGGTTGGTGGTGTAGAGGGGGAATTGAATTGTAGGGGTGGTTTGAAATTATAACAGGTTGAAGGTGGTGGTGGTTTGAAATTTCTTTTAATACCCTTTTAATTTTTATAACTGTTTCTTTGATTGATTATAACATAATTTGAAATTAGATAGTTTTTTTGTTGATGATTGAGTCATGTAAACTGCTTACAAGTTTAGGGGAATTGAATTGATTGATATGGTTGAATGCAGTAATGAAGAAGGGAGGGTAGAGGTAGGTCCCCTTAATTAAATATTTTTTTTTTATTTTTTTCAATATAGAAAAATGGATCAAAATGGCAATTTAAAAGATTTAAATTGAAAATCCCTAAAATACCCCGGGTTAAAAATGAGGTTTTTGGATGGGGTTAGACAATGTGATCAAAATGATAATAAAAGGGAAAAGTCAGGGACCCAGAGGCGAAAAAAAAAACTATTTGGACTAAAATGGCAAATTTGGACAAACCTCAGGGATTAAATGGCAATTTACTTTTTTTCTTTTTTAGCAAAAGTATACATTCAACTTTTCGATATACAGTGGTCGGCCCTGAGAATTCGTGTACCCTGTTCGAGCTCGAAAAAATGTGCCCTTAGGCCTTAACGAAATTGGGTATATGGCTCACTAAAGATCTAAACCTAATGCCAAAGGGGTTAATAACTAATATAAACCATAAGAATAGTTTTATAAGGGGGCCTATGTTGGTGTTTGTATGGATGTACCCGATTAAAAAATTATTTTACATATACTTATCGATTTTTTTCATAAAAAAACGTGCCACTCGAAATATCGGACCCTGGCCGGTGGTCCTCCCCGCCCACCCCCGGGCCAGCCATGTACAGTACTCTTAGTTAGGATTTCTAGAAGATAATGACGTATTGATATGGACTTTCATTTAGATCCACTGGTGTACATGTCTAATATAAATTGATTTCATGAGTTTGACTAAATTGATGTTTAGGTCCTTGTGCTTTGTACCAAATTGTTATATATTACAAATATGAAAAGTCTTGAAAAAAATACACTCATGTTTCAGTTCATTGTGATTTTAGTCCACATGACTAGCTCCTATCCACTTTGTTGTTAAGTCATCATCACATGTCAAACATGTGATGTGCATACTCACAATGTTCATCCATTGTTCGTGAACGATAATCGATCCCCGATTCGACAAATCCCACCTAATTTACCTTTAAATTCCACCATGCTAGAGAGTTCAAAAAAAAAAATATCCATATAGAAAATACGTTAAAGGGGAGGTAATGTACATGGATAGGGTGATGGTGACACGTTTTCTGTGCATGAAGTGGATCACATGATACTTCACTTAGGATATCAAAAAGAACAAACCATCTATTATCGCTTTAGGGTTCCAAAAGATGACACAGATTTTGGTTTACAAGCGCTAGTTGATGATGATGATGATGATGGAAAATTATTGCAATAAGTTGACATCATAAGGATTATTGAAATATACAATGAGCATTATGCAACTCGGTTAAGTTCAAGCATGGTAGGTGACACTGGCGGACCCAGTAATTTTTCCATAGGGTGCGGAATATTTTTAAAAATTTAGGTGTAACTTATCTTCTCAAAGATTCTTAACGTGGTTAATAAATGTTAGAAATTTCGGCATGACCCGTACGTAAATAGACCACTAACACCTTTTTATACGGTAAACCATTTCAACATAAACATCCTTGACAAAAACCCCAAATCGGAACGTTAAGTTGTTTACAACAAAACTACCATTAATAAGTTTTTAACCAAACCAGAAAGACATCAAAATACTACACAATTTAAGGTACATTAGACCAAAAGTTTAGACCACGTTATATTAACTTATGACGGAAGCGTGTAGTGGGCGAAGATCAAGTGTGCTCATTCCAAATCGTTCGACCGCCTAGATTGAGGGTTTACCTATATTCAACATAAACAAATACGTTAGTATTTCGTTACTACCACAATTAATTAATAAACCGATTCGTCTTTTTCACGGTTTTACATCATTCAATTTCTTTACTAACCGTTAAACGGTTCATTACATGCTTGCCTCAAAGTAGAGACTAAACATACTTTTCTTAACATACCAACTATCGACGGATACTAATATCATTAACATACTTTCATTCGATTCGTTCATGACGAACAAACATATTCTTATCATTCTTGTACTTATACTCCAATCCGAGAAAGACGGATCCAGTAGACTTTCATTCGCTACATACTTAACCTTCCATACCCGGTTCGACTAAAAAGAACCGGATAAGATGCATTATCTTTCGTAACCTATTCATTCATCACAATCCGTTTATGATGGATCTTACTTTCACTTATGAATAACCATAGATTTCAATTCTTCTCAATTTTATTATAACAACACAATACAATTGAGATTATTATACATATGACAATATTATAGAAATATGGTGTACACTAACGTACCTCGATCTTGTGAACTTTCCGATTTCCTAGTATTGGAACCTTCTTCCTTCACGCCTATAACAATACATTCATTCATTATTCTTCCAATTTATACACATTTTCTTCTAAGCATTTCATCAAACACTTGGTGGTCATCAATTTACACACATCAATTACAAGCATACAAATCATGAATTTCTACTAGTTCATCCTATAACTCATCAAAATCAATCCAAGTTCATACCTTTCTTTTATTCCACATAATTTTTCTAAGATTCAGGCATTACAACCTAATCATATTTCAAGGTTTCACATAACTAAAATCACTTAAATCATCCTATTCATATCACAAGTTCATAAAGTGGGTTTTACTAAAAATCTTTCAATTAACCTAAAATCAACATGATTCTTGTTCTAGAAAGTAATCCTAACTCAGATTTCTCACATTCAGACACAAGAATTCGAGATTGGGGTTGAACCCCTCATCCTACAAATCATGATTCCAGAAAATTAAACTTACCACTTCGGAAATTGAGGTTAGCTACTCAAGTTTAGGGGACCATGCATTGAATTTTTCCTTTGATTCAAGTTAAATTGCTTGATTTCTTGATGCTAGGGTTTCAACCCTTGTCCTGCTCTTCTGTTCCATCGACCAGAACCCACGCACAGAGTGTGTGGGTTTTTAACTCTTTTTAATTTAATTAACTTAAATTTTGATATGTTACAACTTTAGTCCCTCAAGTTCCTTTACTTATTTAGTTTTAAACTTCACCCCTTTATTATTTATAATTTAACTTATATCTAGGGTGGAGATACAATAGGAAGTTAATTTAGCTAGGAAGACTAGGAAGTGATCTTGACCATCCATTTAGTTAATCAAGAGCTAAGATTAAATCAGGGAAATTGAAAAGAAGAAAAGAGGCGCGTGAGTTTGTTTAGGGGCATTCTAGTCAATCCAAGCCAATAGTTTCTCTCTCCTTCAATTCCTCCCCATTTTTTAAACGTTAATAACTCTTTCATACGACATCATTTTTTTATAAAAATTGCACCAAAAAACGAGCGTTTTTTTATCTTTAAAACGAGTATACTATTGCTATATTTAAAAAAAAAAATTTAAAACCCAGTTGCGTAAAACGCAATAGAAAAACCCCCAGTTACGTAAAACGCAATGAAAAAAAAACCTAAAAAAAGACATTTTTCTAAAACGCAATGCACCAAAAACACAAATAAATGACTTATTTGTAAAACGCAATAGCCAGAAAACACAAAGAAATGTCTTATTTCTAAAACGCAATAGCCTAAAAACTCAAAAGAAAATGTACTTTCTAAAACGCAATGGACTAAAAACACATAAAATGTGCTTTACCTAAAATGCAATGCACAAAAAACACAAAGAAATGTCTTATTTGTAAAACGCAATGGCCAGAAAACACTTAAAATGTCTGTTTTCTAAAACGCAATGGACTGAAAACACATAAAAAGTGTTTTACCTAAAACGCAATGCAAAAAAAACACAAAGAAATGTCTTATTTGTAAAACGCAATGGCCAGAAAACACTTAAAAATGACTCATTCTAAAACGCAATTGCCTAAAAAATAAAAGAAAGTGTTCTCTGTAAAACGCAATGGACTGAAAACACCTAAAAGGGTGTTTTACCTAAAACGCAATGCACCAAAAACACTTCAAGAATGTGTTTTTCTAAAACGCAATGGCCAGAAAACACCAAAGAAAGTGAATTGTCTGTGCTGTGAACTGTCTGGACCCCGCCAGGGGCGCTGCCCCCGGACCCCCGCCAAGATCGTAAAACGCAATGACTAAATCAAAAACCCATATCGTAAAAATGAAATTAAAGAATTTCTTACATGGATCGAAGTGATTCGTTCAACAATTGACGATTTTTGAATGATTGAAACACTTATCAGCGCTCGAATCGAATGGATCGAGTGATTATCTTCAAAATCACCGGAAAAAACGAGATTTTGTATGAAATTAAACTGGGTTTTCTTCAAAAAAGCTGAAGAACACATTGATCGGGTGTTTGAATCATTGATTGGTGATGAAAATCGCAATATAATATAGTGATTATTGAGATAGAAAGTGAAGAAATGGTTGAAGATGGTGGGTTTTGAAGTTACTGGGTTTTGAAAAGGAAGAAGAAAAGGGTTGGCTTGACTAAAATACCCTTTTTCTTTATTTTAAATGTTGCCACATGTTCTAATCCTATTGCTTCCTAGACTTCCTAGCCAAAATAAACTTCCTATTTGATCTTTTCCCCTTATGTCTAATAAACATTTTTTGGGTGTTACATTAGGCCGCCTAGATATATAAATAAAAAATTCGGTTCAGGTCGGGTCATGTAAAACAAAAAACATCAAACTAAAATTTTGAGTGTTCAACTATCAACATTCCTTAATTTACAAGTTTTGAATTTCAACTTTTCAAACCCTATACTAGACTCATATAATAAATAAGAGATTAAGAGACAATAAACTCATCCTATAAAGACTAGAACAACCCCAAATTACCTCAAAACACATAAAAGTTTAAACTTATTTAACCCATCCTATTATATCATGAGTCTTGAACAAAATCACATAAACATTAAAATAACAAAAACAAAACATGTACCTATTTGTGGCCGGAATTAAGCTATTCTTCGCCGGAATGTTGCAGTCGCCATCAAGGGTGGGGGTGTCGCAGGTCGCTGGCAGTGAGGTGAGGCAGAGAGAGGGCGGGAGTCGCACAAAGCTGGCAGTCGATTGAGGGTTTTTTTTTTTTTTTTTTTTTTTTTTTTTTTTTTTTTTGTAAAGTGGACTGATTTTGTTTAATTAATGTTGTATTTGGGTTGGGCTTGAATTGATATTAACTTATTGGGCTTGATGGAATAAATTCAAGTTTTATTAAAGGGATTAGTGGGCTAACTTGTTTACATAATTGGGTCGGGTTTCAATCCGTGTTCACAATTTTTTTTATAAATTCCTAACATTTTTTCTAAGGGATGCGGACGAAAATTTCCAACGGGTGCGGTCGGAATTTTCTAAGGGGTGCGGTCGGGATTTTTCACGGAAAATACCACTATTTTTTTTTTTCAAGGGGTGTGACTGCCCACCCACCCCATAGGGTAGGTCCGCCCCTGGTAGGTGAAGCCATGAAGATGATGAAGTAGATGACGCATATTTACCAAGTATGGTAGTTTATCAACCAGAAATATAGAAATATTACAGTAGATGAACAAGTTTTCTAAGAGTTTGAGATGAATCAAATATGGAATGAAGATGATAATCCTATGGAAAATGAAAGGGTATCCAAAGACCATGAAAGGATTGCAGGAAATGAAAGGACTGAGTTGGTTAATTATGTTGAGGAAAGGGTTTTGAATCAAGATGTTAAGGAAAATGAACAAGATCCCTGGGGCGGTTCTTAGAAGGCCCGTGCCAGGGCCACGACCCTGGCAAGTTTTTTGGCCATAGTGCTAATTTTTCGCATTTCGATCGAAATTTTTTATATATACTATGTTCGGCCCGGACATTTTTTAGTGCCCGTGTCTTTCGGCCCTGGGACGTTCAACGGGCAAGATCCGCCACTGCAAGATCCTAAATATGTTCTAGTTAACATGACACTATTTAGAAGGAAAATGGACATGGTTGTACATGAAGAAACCACATATAGTGTTAGTGCATGACCTTTGTTTGAGTTTGATTTTAATGCCTTTAATAGACTTAATGATACAGATGATGAACTTCCATTAGATAGGGTTGTTAGAGAAATAAGGATGAAGAACAAACAAATACGCGATTCCATCTCGACCACTTTTTATGTGGGTCAAGTTTTTGCAAGTAGAAGTGATATTAGGCCTTTGGTTAAAAAATTGGCAGTAGATAGTAGAAGATGAGTAAGCATAATACGAAGTGATACAAAAAGGTTTAGAGTTGTTTGTTATGGTCGTGATGTAGGTTCTCTAGTGGTTGCTAAAATATATGAGAAAGTTGGTCCATTAGAGAAGGCTAAAGAACTAATTTCATAAAAAGGTGGCCCCCCAAATATGGAATGTTCACGTACTCCCAAAGAAGAGAGTCCAAAGCTAACATGTCCTTGGGTATGACATGTTTCTAAGAAGGAAAATATGAAGTCTTGGGTTGTGAAAACATTCATAATTAACCACAACTGCCTTCACACTTAAGAGATTAGATTGTGCACCTTAAGTTGGATTGCCAAATATACTGAAGAAACAATCCCAATAAATTAAAGCATACCTTTGTCGGCTCTTCGTTATGTTACAAAAACAAAATCATGGTTTGGGCTAAAAGGGTTATAAAAAAGATGTTGTAGGCTCAGATGTTAAAAAATATAACCACAGTGGCTAAAATCGTAATTTACTCTAATTGAAATATACATACATATTAAATTCAAACGGTTAAAAGACCGTTGAAAGCATTCATATTCATTGTTTTGCTTCAGGTTCTTCCACCCCAAACTCATACCCGTCGGCCACTACCCGCCGGACCGGCGATATACCTGCTAGGGTAGCGCCTAGCCGACGCCAAACCAAATATCAGCCCGGGTCCCATTAGAAGTATTTGTGTACTATTTTCCCAAAAAATGGTCATATGGTGGAAACATCACACTCGGGATTCGAAGTTAGCTGTGTCATTGATACTTTGAATGGTTCCCCCCATATGGGTTTGAGGCCATTGTGTGTATAAGTTGGAATTTGGGCATGAACCTATAAGAGTATAATCCCATTACAGGATTACTAGAAAACATATCTTATTATTTCTATGCTTCCAAAGTTTCTACATTTGTTCACATTTTAGGTACAAATTAAATTATTTAAGAAAAAAAGAATCAGATTTCAATACTTTTATAGTCGAATAATATTATCTTAGAGACTCGTATCGCTAAGTTGGTCCTATAGAAAACCATTAAGTCAGTTCATTTCTTAATGAGTAAACTGCAATTTTACCCCCTGGGGTTTAGGCCAATTGGCACTCTGACCCTCTCTAACGAAATAATTGCAATTTTCCCCCCAACGTTGATGTTATGTCGCAATTTTACCCCCTACAGTCAAATAAGTTGACAAATGGAATGTGAAATGACTATGTTACCCTTTCATATTATCCCCTATTGTTTGTTTTACTCTGCAATATTACCCCCCAATGGCTTCTCTCTCTAGCTTCTCTCTCTAAAACTTTCTCTCTAACTGTTGGCATGAACTAGCACCGAATTCCTCTCTTCTCTGCCCTTAATTCGTTGTTTGGATCTTCCTCTCTTCTCTGCCCTTAATTCGTTGTTTGGATCCTGCTGTGTTCAAATGTCACCTTCAAAAGGTGGAATCAATCCACCGCCCTCACTCCCTGACCCAGATTTGCAGCCTACTCCACCATGTTCATTCTCATAAACGAACATAAAAAGTTACCTTCATTACACAAGCAAACCCAAGCGGTTGATATCCTGATAGATCTGATCCTACCCAACTCACCAACCACTCACCCACCACCATCGCCTATCTATAAATATCACCACTCCCCATCCTCTTCCCTTCGTCTCAACCAATTCATCCTCTTCTTATCACCGGAAGAACGAAACCTACCAGTCTCCCTCCGACGAGGCTCCGTATCTTCCATTTCTACCACCCTTTAACAGGTACGCCCCTGTTCCCCTTCACTTCCATTTGGACCTACGTGTTGTGTCGGTACGCCCCTGTTCCCCTTCACTTCCATTTGGACCTACGTCGAGGCTCCGTATCTTCCATTTATGTCAAGCTTCAGATTTGGGATACTGTAAGTGCTTTTTTTACATGATGAATCACTTTATCATCCAAAAAAATGAACAAATGCAAGTAAATGAACTGATGTAAGAACTGATGTAACCATGAGGTTGTTATTAATTTGGAAGTAAATTTTATCGTAAATAATGATTGAACAGAAAAAATGCTACGTATCGGAGGAATATGCAAAGTATGTGTAAAACAGAGATGTAACCGATCAACATCGCCGCCGTGGCGACGACGGCGACCGCCGTATTCAGCCATACAACGCCACCTGATCGTCTCATTGTCACTGAAGCTTCAAATGGAATACAGAAAAACATCGCAGTTGATGTCGCCGGAGAAGAAACGAAGGAGAGCTTAATAGGTGGGGGGTAAGATTACAGCGAGTGTGATATATTAGGGTGTTATGTTGAGTAAGATATAAAACTAGTGTGGAAAAGACGATTATACCCTTTGACCGTTAATAACTTATGTTGACTTTAATCAGAATTAGACAGCGGGGGGTAAAATTGCGACATAACATCAACGTTGGAGGGGTAAATTGCAATTATTTCGTTAGAGGGGGTCAGAGTACCAATTGGCTTAAACCCCAGAGGGTAAAATTGCAGTTTACTCTTTCTTCATTTTGTAATCTAAACGAGTCCAAAAACATCAATTCATTGAATCTAAAACAAAAGCTTGATTGAAAAATTGGTTAAACTTTGGTTTCACAATTCTTGATTATACGAGGGCCTAATTAAGGTAAACTTTGGTATTTCCGAAGTATATAATTGATATTATAACATAATTTAATTAAATGGTTAATATGCTTGTAGCTCAACCACCTCCACATTTTATTTTTTTAACCAACCATTACACTCCCTACAAACATGTGGTTTAATTTAAACCCTTTTTTTAGCTACAATAAAAAAACCCAAATTCAAATACTAAACACATTTTTAATTAAAAACAATAAATCATATTTTACAAGTAGTTTCCATTTAAGCCTCTGCAGCATCTCCTCTCTCTTCTCCCGCCATCATCTCCGCCGCGGGCCGCCGTCGCCACCTTCTTGTACGGTCATTTCTTGAAATTTCATTTCACCAAAAATCTTCAAAACAAAATTTTGATAAATACCCTTTTCATAATTTCTAAAAAAGATTAATCTTGCATTTTGAAAATTTCAAATTGGTGAAATTACCATCTAACCCTTCACTTTCTCTCTCTAGATTTTCAAGAACTCGACGGAGGCGGTCCGCCGTCGGTTATGGCGGACATCGTGAAACAGATCATTGCAAGACCGATTCAATTGGCGGATCAAATTATTAAAGAGACAGATTTTGCTTGCTCGTATAAACAAGATTGTGCGGATATAAAAAGTAAAACAGAAAAACTCACCACGCTCCTCCGGCAGGCGGCGCGTGCAAGTAATGAGCTTTATGAACGACCCACGCGCCGGATTATTGATGACACCGAACAAGTGTTGGATAGGACATTGCAACTTGTGATCAAATGTAGGGCTAATGGGTTAAGCCGGTTGTATACATTTATACCTAAAGGAAGTGTTAAGAAACAATCGAATCAGATCGAAAATTCGGTCGGTGACGTGTCGTGGCTGCTTCGGGTTTCGACTCCGGCGAACGAGCGCGACGACGAGTATGTCGGGTTACCGCCCATTGCCGCAAACGAGCCGATTTTGTGCTTGGTATGGGAGCAAATCGCCATACTTTGTTGCGGCACGGTTGAGGACCGGGCGGATGCCGCGGCGTCACTTGTCTCGTTGGCCCGAGACAATGACCGGTACGGGCGGTTAATCATTGAAGAGGGTGGGGTCCCGCCTCTTTTGAAGTTAGCAAAAGAGGGGCGGATGGAAGGGCAAGAGAGCGCGATTCGAGCAATAGGTTTGCTCGGTCGTGACGCGGAGAGCGTTGAACAAATTGTCAACGCGGGGGTTTGCCCCGTGTTTTCGAAGATTTTGAAAGAAGGGCATATGAAGGTTCAGATCGTGGTGGCGTGGGCCGTGTCAGAGTTAGCCGCGAACTACCCGCCGTGCAAAGAAGGGTTCTTGCAATGCAATACCATAAGGTTGCTTGTGAGTCATTTGGCATATGAGACTATTGAAGAACATAGCAAGTACACCATTAAAAGTTCTAAAAACAAGATGGAATCACTTCACGCGGTTTATATGGCGAAATCCGATCACGGTGCTAAAAACGGCCACGACAATGATGATACGAGCCATGTTGCACGTCCGGGTGATATAGAAACACGTCCGGGTGATCTAGAGACACGTCCGGGTGATCTAGACACGGTGGGTTTGCACCATGTCGTGACCATGAACTCCCCAAGCCATTCTCAACAACGACGAGAAAAGAGTAGAAGGCGTGTTGCATTGGCCGGGGGGAGCATTAAAGGGAGGGAATTCGAAGATCCGGCTACAAAAACAGAAATGAAGGCCATGGCGGCTCGTGCCCTATGGCACCTATGTGCCGATCACTTTCCAATTTGTAAAACGATAACCGAATCACGAGCACTTCTTTGTTTCACGGTACTATTGGAGAAAGGCGAAGATGAAGTGAAATACAATTCAGCAATGGCGCTTATGGAAATTACCGCGGTGGCTGAAAGTCATACTGACCTGAGACGTTCAGCCTTTAAGCCCACGTCCCCAACCTCTCGCGAGGTTGTGGACAAGTTGCTTAAAATTATCAACAAAGGAGAGTCTGATCTCCTTATTCCAAGCATCCAATCAATCGGAAACTTGGCTAGAACGTTTCGAGCAACGGAAACCAGGATCATCCCTCCCTTGGTGAGGCTCCTTGACGAGAGGGAGAACGAGGTGTCAGCACAGGCGGCCATTGCATTGATCAAGTTTGCGTGCACAGATAACTACCTGCACGTGAACCATTGCAAGGCGATATTAGAGGCGAAAGCGCCTAAATACTTGATTCAACTAACTTATTTCGGGGAACAAATGGCTCAGATACCAGCGTTGATCCTCCTTTGCTATATCGCACTACATGTGCCGGATAGTGAAACATTGGCTCAAGAAGACGTGCATATTGTGCTTCAGTGGGCTTTGAAACAAGGTCATTTGATGCAAGATTCACAGCTAGAAACACTTGTGTTGGAAGCTAAACAAAGATTAGAGATCTATCAAGATCAATCTCGAGCTTAACTTTCTATTAATATATTTGGTTTGGGCTTTCTCTGTTCCTTCTTTTTAAACCGTACATAACATATAGTTAGGTATCGTTACATAATCTTTTATCACTTATTATTTTGTTTGGCCACCCTACATTTAAATTTTGTGCATTCAGGTTAACCAAACTTACTAACACAAAAAACACAAAACCGTTTACGTGGCGCATATTAACTATAATACAATTACCAAACTTTGTTAATAGTATTTAAACTTGTGAAAATGATGCCAGTCCAACTGGTTGATGCACCCGGGTTTTTACCTATGGTACCCGAGTTCGATCCCCACTTGAGGCGGTTTATTCCCCTCTGTGGCGGCTCTCAACTCGTCAAGCCTTGATCCAGAGCGAGGTACCTGTGGGGTTTTTTCCCTGAACGACGGTCACTCTCTGATGCCAGCTGGGGCACGGTTAAGACACTCACGTCTGGCCGGAGAAGGCACCCAAAAAATTGTGACACCTTGCCGTTAAAAAAAATAGTATTTAAACTTGTGACTTTTTTTTCTTTCTTGAGTTTCGTTTTTCTTTTTGTTTTTTTTTATACTTTTAACCCTTAACTTTCAACATTGACAATTACAATCCCTTAACTTTATAAAGACTTTGTAAACGAGTTTTACGTGTTTATTTTTATGTAAGTGTCAGTATAAATTCAAGTTAATTTACATTTCAATGTAATTTTTTCCCGAAAATCAGTTGGGTCAAATATAACATGTTCTTATGCTTATTTTTATGTATGTTTTCAGTTGGTTTACTTTTCAACGCAAATTTTCATCGAAAATATGTCGGGTCAAGTATAATAAGTTTTCGTGCTTATTTTTATATATATTTTCAGCTGCTTTACGTTTTGACGTAAATTACAATTAGCAAGTTGTGTGAATGGTGTTTTTATCCTATTGATTTTTTTTGGACTTTATTATATTTATTTTTTTTTCTTTTCTTTATGTTTACTGTTTTAGTTTTACGTTCTTTTTTCATTAAAGTTATACTTAAGATAGCGTTTACGTTTCCATTTACAATTAATTTAAAATCAGTCCGTTCAATTATCCAGTTTAAATTTATTTTTATTGTTTTCAGTCGATTTAAAACATGTGTCAATATTATTTTAAGCATATTTATTTGGGTTGCTATACTAAATTAGAATAGATATCGATCGAAACCTCGCAGCGTATCACACGTTATCTTACTAGTTATTAACGGTCATTAACAAACTAATTTCTAAAGTTACAGAAGTGACCCATGTGCTCCTTATTATTTCCAGTAAAGCCCTTCAACTTTGTAAACAATACTAAAACTAGAATAAACTTGTAACCTGTTGACTTTCAACTTTCATTTCCCACAGTTACACAGAAACCAACAGAATTTTTGTTTGTCTTGTATTGTATTCTTTCGAGTTGTGCAATTCCTTCTCCACGAACGATAGCAAAATAATAACATAAATAAAAAAAATCCAAATCAACGCACAAAATGATTTGGGTGGTTCAACCCCTCAAAACTCCTTCTAACACATCTTAAAACATATTAGATTAAGGATTAGGATGAAATACAAAGGCTCCTAATTGTAAGAAGGGTACAAAGGCTCCTAAAAAAACCCACTAAAAAAAAAAAAAAAAAAAAAAAAAAAAACCCCTTAAACATCCACCACCACCCAAAAACCTAAACCCCCATCACCCACCCGAGGGAGTGGGGGTTTAGGTTTTTGGGTGGTAGTGGGGGTGGGGGGGTTAGGTTTTTGGGTGGTGGTGGGGTGGGTGGGGTAGGGGTGGGTGTTTGGGTTTTGGGTGGTGATGTAGTGGGTTTAATTTTAGGTTATTAGACACTTGTCACTCTATAAATCTTTCTTACACTTCTTACAATTAGAAGCCTTTGTAGAATAACTTGACCAATTAGATCAAATATGATTTTGATAATTTGGTGGTAATTAGGTATGTTTGTAAGTGAAAATTAGACTAAACTAGATGGAACCCCATTGCGTTACGGCCAGCAACTTACAAAATAAGACAAAACATAAAAAAAATGCTAGATGGAAGCCCTCGTGTTGTCGTGGTGAATGTTAAATGACATCAAACATTAACCATGTAAAACCTATGACAACACAAAACTTAAAAAAATAATCAACTTGGTAACAGAAGAAGAAGAAGTCAGGGGCACATGGAGAAAACGTGTCAAGCAAGCAAGAAAAGCTTCATCAAGAGGATGTATCATGTGCTTTAATGTGGTACAATACATAACTATGAGTTGTTGTAGAACTTGTACCATTAGCATACAACAATCTAATGCACAACACACCAATGAAGCACAAAGTACAACCTATAAAACCAACAAATGTTACAAATTTATATTATATAAATATAAATGGTTGGTGAGACTACCAGTATTAAAAGGACCACATGATTACCGATTACATGTTACTAAAAAAATCTAACTGAACACTAAGGCGTTGGGGTGTGGGAGTGGTGAAGCAATCAGGGAGGCTCTCCTCCATCTCATATAATCTTTATAAAAATTATTGTAGCCATGATTTCTTCATTATCTGAGCAAAAAGGCTCTAAACTTTTTTGTTAACACGATGATTGAGACGGCGAAAATTATAGTGGATATGGAAGAAGACGGCAAAGACGAAGGAACTTTACAACCAAAAACAAGGGTCGCTACGCTAAATAGAGATCACAAAGGTATATTATTTGTTTACACTTTATTGCCGGCTAGGGGAGGATCTAGTCGCCTAATCCTTGTGTACAAACACGTCCGGTTGTGCGGAATCCAACCGGAGATGCAAACCGAGATAGAACACGCAAATGCACGACACACAATATTCAACGATTAACACCACTTGTATTAATACGTATGAAAGGTCCAGTTACAAGCTCAATGTTTACAGATGTACTCTATAAACTCTCTCTCTCGTGTGTGTGTGTGCTGCCAACAGAATGCTCTAAGTATTCTGCCTTTTCTCCCTTGTGTCTAACTTTCAAGTGCTTTAACTTCTCCAATGAACACAACACACTACATGGGAATATATATACCCGACACAGCTAACATGCTCGAAGGATGAGGAAATCTGGTCGAAGGATCATCTATCGACCAGAATTCTACCGAAAGATCCATACATACCTCGAAGGATGATATCCTTCGAGGTCCATCTATATCCATCGAAGACATTATCTTTCGAGGTCATCGAAGGATACAAACCATCCTTCGATGACATCCTTCGACACAAGCATGTTACAACATATGTGCTAACTGTTTGGCCAAGTCAAACCGGAGGATGGTTGACTTGGTCAAACTTACATCGAACGCACATATCAAACCTAAGACGTAACTCAGACTAACACGAGACATCGTTTTGTATCATGACAAATTACAGACATAGTACAGACACAAGTGCACCAACAAGACCCCCTTGGCTGTAGCTTTGTCTCGATCTTCGTGTCTTCGAGTCGAAACCAAGTCGAACTGAGCTGAGTTGAACCGAGCCGAGTCGTGTCCACAAAATATGTATCAACATTTTTTAAATAATTGGTTTGGAATATTGGATTTTAATAATCCAACTATTATTCGTTGGCCGCCAACAGTCCCAACTTTAAAAATAACCACTGGCAGTCCTAGCTTTTAACATATTGCCCTCCAATGGACCCTGACTAACAGAACCCTAACGCCGTTAGTCTCCGGTTGCAGGAAAAACGTTTTTTGGCCGGAAAACTCATCATTTTCGTCCCGAACCTCTTTGTAACCTTATTATGAACCTTTGGGAACCTTTTTTCTACTAAAAGCCCCAATTATTAAAGTCACCGAAAAACTCAACTTTTTGGCTGGAAAACTCAACATTTTCGTCCCAAACCTCTTTGTAACCTTAGATCGGACCTTTAGAAACATTTTTCTGGACAAAAACGGTTTTCCTACGACTGGAGACTAACGACGTTAGGGTTCTGTTAGTCAGGGTCCATTGGTGGCCAATATGTCAATAGTTGGGACTGCTAGTGGTTATTTTTGAAGTTGGGAGTGTTGACGGCCAACGGCGAATAGTTGTAATTATTAAAATCCAATATTCCAATTGGTTTTATTAATTTTGTTATTTATTTTTAAGATTGGTTACTATAATTTATTAAAGTTGTTTTTCAAACTATATTTAAGGTGCACATGATCGTTTGGTGGGTGACTATTTTGATGAAAACTGTGTATACACTAACGAACAATTTAGGCCTTGGTTTCGAATGAGTCGCCGATTGGCTAATTATGATGAGTCATTCACACTACGCTACGATGCTAAAGGGAAAAAAGGTTTTACTACGTTTCAAAAATGTACTTCTGCACTTCGTTAAATGGCGTATTTGTAATATCCGTACTTTTCCGTTCGTTGTAATCTTGTACTTTCATTTTCAAGTCTTGTAATTGTTGACGTTGGATCAATAAAAATCATTAGGAATGTTGGGTAGGGATCAAATAGGAAGTTTATTTTGTCTAGGAAGGATAGGAAGCAATAGGATTATGACATGTGGCAAAATCTTCTAATATAATAAAGAAAAACCTTATCATCCTATGTGTCATGATATGAAGCCTCCTCTTTCATTTGATCCTATGTGTCATTTTCTGAATTTTTTCCTTTTTTTTCTTTTTAGAAAACCTAAAGTCAAATATGGGGAAGTGCTTGCCGACAAATGTCAGACAGGTTATGCCTTTTTCCAACTTTCCTCAAACCACTAATCTCATTCAAAATTCAAATTCATTCCCAAACAAACAAATTCCAAAACCCAGAGAAAAGAGTATGAGAGAAGAGACGAGAGGAGAGTTGAAGGGGATCCAGGCAAATCATCGTCGTCAATCTGTCTCTCTGTAAGTACGATCGTAACCCTAGCTCGCATATACACATGTTTCCATCGGTTACATATCTCAATTATTAACTTTCTACAAATGAAAGAGGAGCTGTAATCACATGGAGTTGTTTGTCTAATGGGTCATCTTTCTCTCTCTTCATACCCATCATCAACTCATTCTTTTCTTGAAAAATAAAAAAAGAAAAATTGTTTCTTGTACCAGATCGATCTGAACACACAAATGGCTGATGATAAGGTATATACTAAATCTTTATGCATAAATTCTTTGTTTTTGCCACAAGTTGTTCTGTTCTTGATGTGATCTGTTGTAAAGTTATGATTTTTTATCATTGTTGTTCTGGTTTTGTGTATATTACGGGTGTAAAGATGATAAAGTTTATTGCTTTATGTATGTTACTGATTTTAGGAATTTGGAGTTAGGTGTGTGAAATTAGGTCAAGATTGAAGGTGATCTGTTGTAAAGTCATGATTTTTACCATTGTTCTTATGGTTTTGTGTAATTAAGGGTGTAAAGATTATAAAGTTTGTTGCTTTATGGCATAAAGATTTGATGTATGTTACTGATTTTGGGAATTTGGAGTTGGGTTTGTTGAATTAGGTCAAGATTGACGTTTTGATGATGATAAACTTCATACGTGATATTTCTTTAAGTTGTAATGTTGTGTATTAGTTAATAGTAAAAAAAATTCCGTTCTTTCGGCATATATTTTGCTTAATTGTTGGTAATAAGTTGTTGAACATATTTGATTTCTAAACGATGTAGGAAATGTCCACAAAGGTCGTTGATGGAAACGGAGCTGAAACCGGTCACATCATATCTACCACAATCGGCGGCAACAATTGAGAACCAAAGCAGGTATACCACATTATTTAAACAACCACCTTTAGGCGAAGATCTACTAATCACACGCATAACATAATTTTTTTCATCATCTCTTCAAGTTTATGATTCAAATACACCGGTTCACCTCACATAAGTTTTGTGAGAGAGATTGGGGTATAATGTGTTTCCGGTGAAGTTACGCCTCGCATCCCTGCTGTGAACATGAGCTGTACGAACACCTCAAGTGTCGCTGCCATGTTAATTCCACCAGAAACTCCTTGACACGGTTTCTGATCTGCGACTCAGGTACAGAAGTTTAATCGGATGATTAATGGTTTATTGTTTACAAGTTAACTGTTCGGAAAGTAAGGTTAGGGATCTTAAGATGCAATATAAATCTTCCTTCTTCTTCAATCCCCTGCTTTCTTATGGTTTTTGGTGCAGATATATACTGGTGCTGAAACTTTGGTAAACTTTCTAATCCTTTTAGTTGATGTTTACCCCAATTTTTAGATCATTTATTCTGTTTTAAGACTTGTGTTTATACGTTCAAATACTTAAACTGGACTATTAATATGCCCAGGAGTCATGGATTACTATTGCAAGTGGTTAACTTGGTATTTTATTTAATAATGTTAATAGAAGAATAGCAGCTTTAAACCACTATAATTGTGAACATGGTTATTAACTTAAAATCATTGTTTAAATCTTGAATATTTAGCTTTGTGAAACAGATCCATTTGGCGTGGGGGCTCAGTTGCTACCTTTAACTTCGGTATTGCATCTACTACTTTATCGATTTTGAGCTCCCGATAAAGGTTAAGGTCAAAGTAGTGAAAGTTCATCCCGGTTTGAGAGGTGACACGGCTCAAGGTAATACACAATATAAATTTTACTGACCATTTATCTTATTTATCAAATATCTAAAACACCCTTTATGTAGGGGTGTTAACGATTTGGTTTGGCCGGTTTTGATGAAAATTTACGACCAAACTGCCAACTACGGATTTCGGAGACGGGAAGCCAAATCTGCTTGGGTGGGTACGTTGGCTAGACTGGACCGGTTGGTTTAGCTGTGTGGCATTGTGGTTTAAAGTATAAAGCAACTTTTCTTTTTATATATAAAGTCATTAGTTAGTATTATAGCTTTTAAAATAATAAAGATGGTTCATTTATATAATCAATATCAAACTGAAAAAATTAAATATGATTGAAGTAGCATTTGATTATTAATATTACTTAGTTTATTATGTTTCAGTTATTGTGTGCAGTTAGATGCCACTTTGGAAGATTTCAACTCCGCCGAACAAGAACGCTTGCCAACCTTGGTGGCTTTGCTAAAAAGAGAATACTTCATGGCATACAACATGCCGTTTGTGTGTGTAAAATAGGGCAGTGGTCCAAAATAGGGAAGTGGTGTAAATTCCCGCCGTTCTTTGCATTCACTTTCAAAGATCTCCTAAACACACACAAGACTTCCGGAGCAAGCGAGGTGAAGCAAAAGGTGATTCAAGCAATAATATTGGTAGCATGTTGGGCAATTTAGAGAAGTTGGAAAGAACTAACTTTCTCCGGTACACGAGTCGAACTGGATTACTGGGCGAGATCAAGTCCACGACGGCACGACCTACTTGTGGATCAAACATCGGGTGAAGAATTTGAATGTGGAGTGGGAACAATGGTGTAGCTTTAATCTTTCAACATTATGATGTAGGGGAAAGTTCTTGTACAAATAATCTTAACATACTAAACATACAAATTGAAGGAAAACTCAAAAAGACAAAGTGACATTTTTGTAATTATAAATAACTATCAAAGTTACTCTACAAATATACCTAAAAAAACTAACCTCCCCCCCCCCCCCCCCCACACCCCTCACCCAAGCTAAAATGCTAAAAACTAAACCCCCACAAAACCTAAAAAAATCTAAAAAATTTAAAAAAAAAACACACAAATTATTTTATTTTTTTTACATTTTTTCTTAAAAATCGCTACTTTTAGTAGCAGCAAATTTTTTTTTCTAACAAAATTTAGCGATTTTTTATAAAAAATATTAATTTTTTTTTTTTGTGTTTTTTAGGTATTTTTGGTTGAGTTCACATTTGTATAGTAACTTTGATAGTTGGTGGTAATTACAAAAATGCCACCTTGTCTTTTTGAGTTTTCCTTCAATTTGTATGTTTAGTATGTTAAGATTATTTGTATTTGATCTTTTGCCTTATGATGTAATATATATTTGGGAGTGAAAATAGTTGGTGATACACGTTCTGTTTGTATACCAGCAGCCTGCTGCAACACTATATTGTAATGTTTTGGTGATGTGATGAATGAAATTTGCCTTCCGAAAATATTATGTCTACTAAAATTATTCATTAAAAGTACCCTAATTATTTAGATAAAATTATTTTAAAAGCATACGTCTTAAACTAAAAGTACTTTCCGCTATTTCAAAACAACTTTAATCTATAATGTTACTTTTAGCATCACTTTAATGGTTCCGATTATAAATCATTTACACATGATTAAATTAGAAAATAAAAATAATCATTAAACTTCCATTTTGCTCCTTGTGGTTTGGTCACTTTAACGATTCTGCCCCAAACCTTTTAAAAATAGCCATTTTCCTCCAATAGTTTGCTATGGTTTTTCCATTTTGCTCCTGAGCAAAATGGAAAAACAGACAATTTGGATGGAGTTAGAGGCAGGGAGCAAAATGGAAAAAACATAGCAAACTATTCGAGGAAAATAACTATTTTTAAAGGTTTGGGGCAAAATCGTTAAAACGATCAAACCACAGGGAGCAAAACGAAAGTTTTCTCTTTTTTATATTATATAACAACACAGGTAGATTATTTAAAATTGAACTTTCCTACCCGAAAGGTTCCCGTGTTATAACCTATATGATACATATAAGAGAATAAAAGACGAGTCTATTAAAAGCTGGCCTATCAATTAATAGATATACATGTGAATATTAGGAAAATATGCCCATCTTATTAATAAATGTGAATATTAGGAAAATATGCACATCATATATCTGTGTTTTGAGTGTCTGTTGTTGTAGTGTTTGATTACAACTAATTGAATTGTTTTTTGTGTTGTCACTCTTTAGGGATTGTGGGAAACAAGTGTATTTAGGTAAGTAATATTCATGATTTTTTTTGTATTATTGTTCAAACATGCAGTTTTATGTATATTGTATAGTTCATTAACAACATTAATTGACCGAATACTGACTATAGGTGGATTTGATACTGCCCTTGCTGCAGCTAGGTTAGAGTTTTGTTTGAAAAATTTTTTTAACTCAATATATTTCTTGGTAAGGTTTGCCAAAAATGGGTCTTAGCATGAATAGATATCAGGTTATAAATCATACAAAAATACTTTTATAGATACAGGTTTTTTAACACAACCCATAACCCGTGAAGCTCACGGGTATATAACCTAGTTTAAAATAAAGAGAAAGTGTATTTTAGTCATTCCAATCCTTTCTTCTTCCTTCTTCTCTCCCCAAGAACTTCAAAACCCACCATCTTCAACCTTTTCTTCACTTACTATCTCAATAATCACTACATTATAGTGCAATTTTCGTCATCAATCAATGATTCAAACACCCGATCAACGTGTTCTTCAGCTTTTTTTTTTGAAGAAAACCCAGTTTAATTTCATTCAAAATCTTGTTTTTTCCCGTGATTTTGAAGATAATCACTCGATCCGTTCGATTCAATCGCTGATAAGTGTTTCAATCATTCAAATTTCGTCAATCGTTGAAGAAATCGGCTTCGATCCATGTAAGAAATTCTTTAATTTCATTTTCACGATCTGGGTTTTTGATTTAGTCATTGCGTTTTACGATCTTCGCGAGGGTCCGGGGGCGGCAGCCCCTGGTAGGGTCCAAGGGGCAGAGCCCCTGGTTGGGGTTGAGCTGACCTAGAAAACTGCATTCGTAAATTGGCTCTAGAAAACTGCATTCGTAAACTGCATTGGTTCAGACAATTCACAGCACAGACAAAACTATTGTCCTGGTTCAATGCGTTTTAGAGAGAACACTTTCTTTGGTGTTTTTAGGCCATTGCGTTTTAGAACTAAGACATTTTTATGTGTTTTCTGGCCATTGCGTTTTAGAAAAACACATTTTTGAAGTGTTTTTAGTTATTGCGTTTTAGGTAAAACACATTTTTAGGTGTTTTCAGTCCATTGCATTTTACAGAGAACGTTTTCTTTTGTTTTTTTAGGCAATTGCGTTTTAGAATGAGACATTTTTAAGTGTTTTCTGGCCATTGCGTTTTATAAATAAGACATTTCTTTGTGTTTTTGGTGCATTGCGTTTTAGGTATAACACTTTTTTATGCGTTTTTAGTCCATTGAGTTTTAGGAAACAGACATTTTAAGTGTTTTGTGGTCATTGCGTTTTAGGAATAAGACATTTCTTTGTGTTTTTTGTGCATTGCGTTTTAGGTAAAACACATTTTTATGTGTTTTCAGTCCATTGCGTTTTAGGAAACAGATATTTTAAGTGTTTTCTGGCCATTGCGTTTTAGAAATAAGACATTTCTTTGTGTTTTTGGTGCATTGCATTTTAGGTAAAACACATTTTTATGTGTTTTCAGTCCATTGCGTTTTAGAAACTACACTTTCTTTTGAGTTTTTAGGCTATTGCGTTTTAGAAATAACACATTTCTTTGTGTTTTCTGGCCATTGCGTTTTACAAATAAGACATTTCTTTATGTTTTTGGTGCATTGCGTTTTAGGAAAATGTCATTTTTTAGGTTTTTTTTCCATTGCGTTTTACGCAACTGGGTTTTTTCCATTGCGTTTTACGCAACTGGGTTTTCAAAATTTTTTTTTCGAAAATATAGTAATAGTATACTCGTTTTAAAGATAAAAAACACTCGTTTTATTGGTGCAATTTTTATAAAAAAAAAATAATGTCGTATGAAAGAGTTATTAACGTTTAAAAAATGGGGGGAAATTGGAGGAGAGGGAAACTATTGCCTTGGATTGACTAGAATGCCCCTAAACAAACTCACGCGCCTCTTTTCTTCTCTTCAATTTCCATCATTTAATCTTAGTCCTTGATTAACTAAATGGATGGTTAAGATCACTTCCTAGCCTTCTTAGCCAAATAAACTTCCTATTGTATCTCCACACTAGGGATGTTTACATATATTGTTTTATCATTTTACATACTTGCATACATATACTAATGTTGTTTGTATCATTTTACACCCTTACATATGCTTACATATAATTAAATGTGCTTAACGTTGAGTTTTTAGCTAAAACTGACCAACATTAAACTTCAGGGGCCAAAATGAAACTTTTTGAAATTCTTCCCTCCTGCGCCAAGCGGAGAAGCTCTTGCTCCTCTCCGCGACGCACGGTGTCGCTTGTTTGACTGGTTGACTTTTACCTCTATGCGCCACGCAGAGGAGCCCTGCTCCTCTCAGCGACGCGTGGGGGAGACCCTTTTTCAGTATGTTCACCCAACTGGGAACTTTAACTTTCTCAACCGCTTTTCAACCCCCAACCACCTTAAACAACAAATTCAACCTAACCTAATTTTTCTATTATAAATACAACACATCACACACTCATTTTCCCTTTACACCCCAAATCCACATCAAATCTCTCTCAATTCTCTGCTCGTCTTCTGATTTGTCGTGTTGGACTTGGGGTGAAGCTTGGCGGGTAGATATGGTGTGTCAACTTTTCGTCTTTTGTATTTATGTTAGTTTTTGTCGTTAATTTGTTTCTTTTATACATTTAAGCTATTTTAATCCTGAAAATCAAAAGTATACAAAAAAACACAGTTTTTTCAACATTAATACATAAAAGGGTTGATTTTATACCATATTTGATATAATTTATATTTTTCATTTTTCGCATATCAATTATACATTAATTTTATTTTTCTTAAATTGTTTTTACTTAACCAAATATACTTTTATATTGTTATTAAATTCATATTAACATTGAATGCCTTTCATTATATAATAATATTTATATACTTATAACTTTTCTATTATTATTAAGTATTAAATTAAAATTCAAAATATAAATATTAATGAAGTAGAAAGTTTTATTAATACATTTACTAAATTTGATTTAATACAAATTAGTTACAACTAATTTCTTAGTTGTTTGTAATTTAATTTCTGTGTTTTAAATACCATAACCATAAATTACCTTGTATTAATATATATATATATATATATATATATAATTATAATATCAAATTATTGAATTATGATTCTAATAGTTTTTATTTATAAAAACCAAAATTTTAGGGATTTGATTTTCCCTCACTCGTCTATCTATATGTACTATTTATTCAATTTTTTTTAAATTGATAAACACTGGTTGTTGTGATATCTTAAACTTATGAGAGAGTTGATAGTCTAGTTGTATGGTTCTTGTGATTGTTGAAATTTATGATAAAGTTGATCTAGATGGATCAAATGCTTTCATATTTATAAATTTGGTAAACATCACACGTTTGATCATACATGACACAAAACTTATTTGTATATTTGAAAATCGTCCAAAAATATTGTTTTATAATTTATATGTTCATTACTAACTACTTGGTTTTTTTATTCAATCACGTAATATACACAATGTTATATCCTAGTGTATAATATTATTATTTGCGTCAATTGTATTATGGGTTATTAAATATAAAAAGACTAACTTGATAAGTAAATAACTTAAAAACCCAAAGTTAAAAAATAACATTAAACCAAAATTTTTTCAAATAAAAGCAGTTATACATACATAAAATTTAATCATTTGGAAATCTAGTTAAAAAGCAATTATACATACTTATATAAACTTTAATCATTTGGGTATATTTTTCAATAGTGTTCATTTTAATAAAAGTCACAATGTTTGAGGATATTTAAGAACGATGTGGACCACTTTGATAATTTCTAAAATACATTTGGGAAATAACAGAGCATGGCTTTCAAGAAAATACAGTGCAAGTCAAACGAGAGTCGATAATTGATCTATGACATGAAAACTTGTTTTTTTCGTATTATTATTCTCAAGTTTAACCGAACATATTTCACACTAAAACTCTAGACTAAGGTGTTTTTTTTTTGTTTTTTGTTTTCTAGAGGTAAACTGTTTGCAATTTGCGGACCACATCTGTATAGACATGTGTAGCAGAAGAGGTAGACCAAACCTCTAAAGTTTACAAGAAGAATACTCTTTGTTTTTTAACTTATGCAGGCTGCTGAAACAACAATTCGCAACAAAATTTCAACAAATCAGAACCATCACACACATATGCATGAATCAAATACAACATGCATCAATTTTCGAACAACAAAACTACAGAAATCGAATCATCACAAACAAAAAACGAACCTGGACAGGGGCGAAGCTTAATGGGGGCGGGGGCGTCCGCCCCCCGGGATTTTTCGCTCAGTAGTGTTATATATGTAGTTTTCGTATAGAAATTTGTGGGTATATACGTTTTCACCCCCCCCCCCCCCCGGTTCTATAGAGGGGGGTATATATGTTTTCACCCCCCGGCCGAAAAATCCAAGCTTCGCCACTGAACCTGGATGTGCTCAGTAGCAGAAAGGGTGCGACGGTTGAGGGGAGAATGGTGGAGCGACGGTGGAGGGGAGAAGGATGGAGCGACGGAGGAGAGGGGTGGGCGGCGAGGGGAGGGGTGCTAGGGCTTGAGAAAAATGAATCTGATATGTTATGATTGTTGAGAAGAGGCGCGCAGAGGTTATCCCATGTCTACAGCAAGAAGAGGACATGCATACATTTTTTAATGAAATGTCTTCTAAAAAAACAAACACACTGCATACCAAAACGTATGCGCATGGTTTGCGCGGCGCAGACAAAAGAGGAGAGGAAGACCTTTTGTGAAAAAACAAACAACCCCTAAGTTGACTAAGTAAAGTCTAGGTAATCTTTTAACAAACTTTCATGTTAAAAGAGAGATCATATATTAGAAAAAGAAATAAAGAAGTGTCAAATATTCTAGATGTGATATTTTTAACACTTATGTTTTGACCTATAAGTGGTCATCCTAACCAATCTTGTGATATTTGTAAAAAGGTGATACTTCGTTACTATTGAGAATATAGGGGTGATCACAACTATTAATCACAACATTAGAATAGTGATGCCAGATTAATGTTAGTATCAAATTTTATTGAAGCAGGAAGAGGTGATTATAATGAGATTTGTGTCACTGCATTCTTAGAGAGACGCTCTTAGTAAAAACAAACTCTTGGTGAATACCAAATAGTGGAAGTAGAGTGTATTAGTTGACGTCTATCAAACCACTATAAATATTTGTGTTTCTCGGTTGATATTTATTTAACTTCAACTTGTTTGCTATCATCTTGCATCAAATGATATATCAACAAGAAACTAATATTGATTTCACCAAACACGTAACCGAAGAAGACGATGGTTATATTGTAAGGAACATATGAGTAGTTGTTAACTGCGGTCAATAGTGTTTTAAATATGATTATGAATAATTATTAATCTAACAACCTCTTCGTTGAAAACCACATGTGCATGTCGCCATGACTATGGACACATCTAAGGCTCCACCTTTGTCACAACCCAATTTAACTTTTCATTTTCATGCATTTTCTAACTTTTTTAAGATATGAGTTTTAAAATTAGGGTTTTGATTATGAACAAATCGTAACTATTTAGAGTTTCTCAAATCTATACTTCATTTGTCAAGTTTACTATAGGTTTTGTATTAAAGATGTGTATCGATGTAGACGAGGTTTTATATATGATGTTTAAATATGTGTTCACGAACAAAGTTTGGACTAAGGTTTGTTATGATGATTACGATTGTTAGTTGTGGTTGAATTATGCATCAAATGATGACGGATTGCAGAGTTATCATGTTTGAAGATATGTCAATAACAATAACTAAGAGCCAATGCTCCCTGGATCATGTGTTAAAGAGGCTAGTAAGCTTTCTTAGAAGAGCCAAGTTCAAACCCCAGTTGGCACAAAAAAGGGTGAGGTCAGGGGGTTTACATTGCCACTCGTTGTGCTGTTTTCTTTTGGGGATGGGCCGTGCGCTTGACTTCTGATCCTAACGATATTCACTGTTGTTTCGAGTGGATGAAGGCCCAGAATAATACAACCCTAAATGGATGTACTCCGGTTTCGAACTCGGGTCTCCTTGTTGGCAACTGAATGTTGGTGCGAATGCCCAATAAGTTGATCTACTACCATTCAAAATAATAATAACTAAGAAATTACAAATTCTAATAATAATAACAATAGTTTAGTTATAATAATAACAACTATTTATATAATTTATAATTATTCTGATAATCGAGATTTGAATATACGATCATGTTTTTATGTGTAAATCACATAAGAGGTTCTAAGATCTAAAACAACATTGCCGCTAAATGATCCACCGAGAGGGCTACATAGATCATCACAACAGTGAACGAGATGGACCACCTCATTTTGTTTCTTCCCGCTTGGATCAAATCTACCAAACATAATGAAGAAACTCGTTTGAATAGGTATAAGGCGGAGTCTTTAAGTTTGGATCACCATTCAACCCTCAAGTCAGTATAGTTGACGAATAGGCTAAAATCTTTGTTGATCTATATGTGTCGGGCTTAAAGTTACCGATGGATCTCTTAAATAACAAAACACAATCATCTAAATATATAAAAAAAACGAAATTTCAATTTAGATATCCCAATTTAACGTCCGTATAAATAAAAAATTTTAAATTACAAGATATAACGAATAATTTAAATACAAATCATCTTAGCCGTTGATCTCACAAAAAAATCACAAAAAAGCCCAAGATCGTATTCCCCTACTAAAATATCTTCCATACCTTTTCTCCAATTAAAATTTCATATTTCCAATCCTACCCCTACGCAACCAATTCCTCTATATAACCGCCCATGATCTCAAAACAAAAAACCACCAATCTAGAGAGAGAAACAAATTAGGGTTTCCTCTCTCCTCAATTTGGGGGTTTTCATTCTCTAGGGTTTCCGATTCAGAAAAAAAATGGAGGTTGACGGCGGCAGGAAATCCGGCACCGTGAAATGGTTCAACGACACCAAAGGCTTCGGTTTCATCACTCCTGAAGACGGCGGCGAAGAGCTTTTCGTTCACCAGTCGTCGATCAGGACCGACGGTTTCCGCAGCCTCAGCGACGGCGAGGCCGTGGAGTATCTGATTGAGCAAGGCTCCGACGGCCGTACTAAGGCCGCAGACGTCACCGGTCCGAATGAAGGTCCAGTTCAAGGAAGCACACGTGGCGGCGGTGGCGGCGGTGGTGATCGTTACGGGGGTGGTGGAGATCGTTACGGTGGAGGCGGTGGTGATCGCTACGGCGGAGGTGGTGGTTATAACGGTGGTAGCCGTGGAGGACGTGGCGGTGGTGGAAATGGTTGTTACAAGTGTGGTGAGAACGGGCATATGGCTAGGGATTGTACTGAGAACGGTGGTGGAGGTGGTGGTGGTAGGTACGGTGGCGGCGGCGGTGGCGGCCGTGGAGGTGGTTACGGTGGGAGCCGTGGAGGCGGCGGCGGTTGCTATAACTGTGGTGAAGAAGGGCATTTCTCTAGAGAGTGCCCTAACAATAGCAACCGTTAGATCTGGTTTAAGTTGATGGTGGATGATTAAGGGTAAATGTGTCTTTTCACATTTGCTTTTAGCTTTTTTTATTTTTGGTTTCTTTGTTGATGAAAGAAGACTATGGTTGGTTTTATTATGAGGTTTTTGTTGTTGGGTTTTTGATGCTTTAGTTATGAATTATGAATCATATGATGTTAATTTAGGTTTTATGGATTATGATTTATGAGTTATGTGTTGTGATCTTTTAATTCAAGTTGAAATTATTTCTAACAAATTTATGGTTTATGTATGCAACTATTAACTATATGGACTGTATGAGAATCCATGAACAATTAATGAAATATGAAATTAATTGGTACTTTAAAGAATAAAGATAAAGATCTTTCTGATTGTTTGGTTATTGAATTGTCATATGTCATGTGGTCAAATGTGGGGACTCTTTTGTGCAGTTTGCACAAATGGCTGATAAATGCTTTATGATGGGGTTTGTTTCTTTTACTGTTGTCTGCACAAACTGTAACAAAAGGGTCTTTTGGGGTTCGAGGTTTGGGTCCATCCAATTTTTTTCAATTGTCTACTTGTGCACATAAAGAGCTTTTGCTAAGGTTCTGTTTGTTTTTTCTCCAGAATTCTGAGCACTTATGTCTGCGTCGCGCAGAGGCGCGCAGACATAAGGTTCCTGCAGCTTGTTTGTTTTCTTGAAGATCTGCAGACCAAAAACGTCTGCAGAAGCTCTTCCCCAAGCAGACTTGTCCACAAGTCTTCTAACCTCTGCAGACCTCTTCTCCCTCTTCAAACCCACCTCTCAGCCACCACCTCCACCATCACATCTCAGCCACCACCTCCGACACCACCTCCACGGCTCCACCTCCACCACCACATCTCAGCCACCACCTCCACCACCGACACCCATCACCTCCACCTTCAAACCCACCTCTCAGCCACCACCTGCTCCGCCGCCCACCCTTGCTCCGCCACCACCTCCAAATCGAAAACAAAACCCCCAAATTGAAAACCCTCATCATCATCAACATCGATCGCAAACAAAACAGACCTGCAACTTCGATCTGAACTTCGATTCACAGCCGTCGAGCATCACCACCGCCTTCGAGCATCACCACCGCCGTCGAACTCCTCTCTCTAGCTGTTGTTTCTCTCTCTCTCTCTCTCTCGCTGTTTCTCTCTCTAGCCGCCTTCGATTCACAGATCTGAAGGAGAAAGGGGTGGGGGTGGGTTTTGATGGCGGTGGTGATGGCCGACGTGGTGGTGGCGGATGGTTGGGGCGGCGGTGGTGGTGGTGGGTTTTGATGGCGGTGGTGGAACGAAGAGAGAGAGACCGTAGAGAGAGAGAGAGGGGGCGGCAGGAGAGAGAGAGGGAAAGAAGAGAGAGAGATCGGGGGTGGTGGTGGGTTTTGATGGCGGTGGTGGTGGCCGACGTGGTGGTGGCGGATGGTTGTGGTGGTGGTGGTAGATGGCAGAGAGAGAGAAGAGAGAGGAGACTGCAGACATTGTTGTGAAGAGGTTTTGGTTGTGAAGAGGTTTGGTTGTGAAGAGGTTTTATTTAAAAAAAACAAACCCTCTTTTCCTTGCAGACTGCAGACATTTGGTCCACCTCTTCTCTGCAGATGTGGTCCGCAGACTGCAGACCTTTTCCTGCAGAAAAAACAAACACCACCTAAAATTGTTGCAATCGCTTTCTTTGCAAAATAGTGTTTCTATCGAACTGTATGGGGTCAAGGAACTGTTTTGGGGTTCATTCTTGGTTAGGCACCAGTAGGGAAGCTTGAGATAACCGACGGGGGTCGAAGACGTATATACCCAAAAGTTTCTATAGAACCAGGGGTGAAAACGTATATACCCAAAACTTTATATACGAAAGCTACATACATAACACTACTGAGTGAAAAGTTCGTCCCCCTTCCCTCGCGGGCCCTGTCTAACCTTCGCTTGCTGTTTGTTTACCTCTTAATGAGGCTCTTAATGGTTTAGAACTCTTACTAGTTTAGTACTTAATGGTTCAGACTGTTTGTTTCACGAGTAGATGTCTTAGTGGTTCAGACGTTTGCCTCTGAATGGTTAAGATTTATACAGAGTCTGAATGGTTAAGACCTCTAATCCGAATTGGTCAGACATTTGCCTCTGAACGGTTAAGCATTATACAGGTTCTTAATGGTTCAGACTTCTTACTGGTTCTGTACTTAATGATTCAGACCTCTTACTGGTTCAGTACTTAACCATTCAGATGTTGCCAAACAATGTGTACTGAAGTTCACTAACGGAATAAAGGAAATGGAAAAAAAGTACTCCCTCCGTCCCATTAAAATTGTCATATTTTGAATTTTCAAAGTCTTTATTTATAAACTTTGACCTTAAATAATTTTGTTTGTGTTAGATAATGCTTGATGAAAGTTATATGATTTGAGTGTGTTTTACAAGTGTTTTTATCGGGTTAATTTTCATCAAGTTTTATATAACACAATATATAATTAAAGCCAAAGTTTATAAATAAAGACTTTGAAAATTCAAAATAGGACACTTTTAATGGGACGGAGGGAGTAAATATTTTGTGTTTCAAACTTCAAAGTTACGTTTAAGAAAAGAAAAGAAAATCAAACATGTTGTGTTCTCGAGTTTCACTTAAGGAAGGAAATGAAAGTAAAATTAGACTAAATTCTTTACCTGTCTTTCCTTTTGATTTGGAAAGAAAGGAAAGACATCAACTCTTTTCTTTTCTTTTCCCTCGTTAAATGAACTTGGGAACAAACTGTAAGTTACAGAGGTGCTAGGAAGTGCAAGAAAATCACATTTTTTAGGATATTATAAGCCACATTTTTTAGGGATTTTATAGGCCAAGGCGGACGCTTATTGTATCATGAGTGTTTTTATGCATTAAAATTTTGTACATTATTTTTTAACTTGTAGACTTACGTAAGCTAAAAGCTTATGTAATACACAAAAAAGTCACATAATCACCTCTGTTCATTCATTTAGTACCTTGGAAAGTTTTGGGTGTTGAACCGTTGATTCCATTTAATTGGATTTATACGTGAGAATATATTGAGTTGATTTTTTAAAATTAAACATTAATGGTAAAGTTCGTACCTCATTATTTGAATTATGATGGGAGAAGATAATATTGGCATCTTGTTTGAATGGAGGAGGTTTGATTTTGCTAAAAAGGTACTAAATTCTACTCTTGATGGGTGGAGCATCTTATTAAAGTTGTTTACATTAAAATGGTTAAGATTTTTGATGAGCATCTATGCTAATATGTTTGTTTTTGTTAATGTAATTGTGAAAGATTGGAAGAATGGAACGGAACAATGGAAAAGGTGTTTATTTTTTTGACCATTTATTTATTGTGTACTAGTGATAATACCCGCGAATATCGCGGTGTTGAACAATGATATGTTTCTTACTTTTTCAAAACAAAATACGTTGTTATCATATCAATTTGAATTTAAAATATTAAAAAAAAAAACAAATTCATCATACTACAAATGTAAAAAAAAGGGGATCGAAAAGTAAATGTAAGAAATATGATATTCGGATGTTCAATATAAACTGAAAATCTATTACTCTAACACTTATGCTTGCTGGAGTTTCGTAACCAATAACTTCGAATTCGTTTTAGACCAATTGAAAAAACAATCAGTTGTACATTACTATACTTGTAAATAGATTTACAATTAGTTGTAAAAATATTAAACATCTAGTGCCACACCCCGATATTTCCACGTATTACCGGTGGGCCCGGTGGGGAGTATCGTGACGTAGTTGAGATCATTATAGTCAAACAACACAATATATAAATGCACAGCGGAAGCAAAAGATAAATATATTACAATCCGAATATAAAGTAATATCAAAGTATTACAACGGAAAGTAAAAGATCCACAGGCGGATCAAATAAAGAGAACTGTTCAACTGACTTTAGGCATCTAGAACTTGCAAGATTCCTTATTAACGCCCTGAGCTCCCAGCCAATTACGTACAGTACCTGTCACTTAACCTTTTGGAAAATACGTCAGTTTACACTGGTAAATACAATTAACTGACTCATTTTGAAAATGTTTAAGAAAAATTGATTTGAATGCACAAGGCACAAAATATCTCTTATAACTTGGGACAATTATATAAATAATCTTGTATACAGATTTACATGTTCGTTGTACGTTCAGGGCCCGATGTAGAAACCGAGTCAAGATTAAAAAACGCCACAAGTATAGGCCCACAAGAGAGTGAGATACCGTTTCCCTTATGCACTGTCAGGTGTATGCCTACACCTCGTGCATAAGACGTGGCCATTTTATAATACAATGATGTCAAGGATATCCGGGACATGGTCATTAACCCCTAAAGGCTTTTATTTCAAACAATACAGATTAAAGCGGGTTACCTCAATAATTTAATCACAATACGACTAAACATTCAATACCCGACCAAGCAGTATTATTATAATACCGTATCCCAAGCCCGTATAGGGAAAATAAGTTAAGAGTATTTACCTGAGCTAGCAATGCAATTTATACTCAGCCGTATATTCTAATCAGCAAGCATAAGTACTTCTACTGGGGCTCTTAATCTGGACCGAAGGTTTTATTAACCTATTAGATTTCTAACGGGTCTTTAATTAAGACTATGCTTAGACCGGTTAGTTTTAAAGAAGGATACGGTTCAAAACGCGTGATTAATCGAGAACCGGATTAGAATGTGGTTTAGATCCGACAAGCTTGTATACTTGTGTAATAAGGGTAAACTAAACACATTCTGGATTTTGAGAAAAAAATGATAAGGTTTGACCCGTTTCGGCTAATTTATGCAAACTAGTTACATAAGCCGATCCGAACGTGAAAAGTGCGTAACGGGTAACCATATGAGTCATGAACAGGTTTCCTAAGTTAATATGCCTTAAATATGTTGTGATATCAGTAGGATACCTTCCATTATGCCCAAAACGAATTTAAAACCAATTTATGCCCCGTAGGGGTATTTTGGTCATTTTAAAGGTTATAAGAGAGGTTAAATATAAATATGAGGTTTAGGTCTGATATAATCAGTAAAAATACTTAATTTAATAAGTTATATCAGTAGGGTATTACATATATGTGAAATTTATTAATTATAACCAAACTATGCACCAAAGGGGCATTTTGGTAATTTCACTTAAGCTTTTAAAGATCAAAATTAGAATTCTGAGTTTAAAACTTTTGCCTACTGTTAAAATATAAAAATTTACTGAATATATTAGTAGGCATCAACCCTTATATGTTTAAAATAGTTTTGATACATATTATGCGTTAAGAACGCTTAAAAAGGCGATTTGGAGCCATTTTCGGGTTTTCAAAGGAAAGCTGATGTTTTTATTATTCCAGAAGGCTCAAAATAATTTATTTATCATATTAGATCAGTAGAAAAAGGTTTGGCATCAAAAGGATTTGTAAAACTCATTTTATAGCCCAAAAGGGCAAAACCGACAATTACCGAATCAAGCTTAAAACCCTATGTTATGCTCGGCCTAAAAATAATTAAAAATCTTCAAAAATCCCCAAATATTATTTTATATCAGTGGGTAAAAATTTTGGTATCAAAATTTGGGTTTAAATAGGTTATACGCTAATTACGTCGTTTAATTAATAAAAAGCTTTTTAATTACGCTATTGAGCATAACTCCTAATCTAGACCTCCAACTGATGTCAAATTTTAGGGACACGTTTATATATCAGTAATAAAGGTTTCTATCCTTTCACATTTTCAAAAATATCGTTTTAAGGTCAATAGGGCATAACGGTCAACATTTTAGGCATTTAAAGGAAACATGCATGAACTAGGATTTCTATGGAACCAAGTTGTATAACCTTGGAGGGTTATACTAACTTATAATATGGTCCTAATGGAATCCTAAAGCATATCTAAACTAAGCTAAATCGGGTCAGAACTGAAAGTCAAAGCAAAAGTCAACTTTTGCGACTTTCGGTTCCGAACCGAGCCTATACTTAGAATTGTCGGGTTGAACATGCTTAGGCATGTTCAACTAATATTTACCAAGTTATTAATGTGGCAAAACTGATTTTATGACTTTTAATTTAATAGTTATGCATTTTAATTAAAACTAACCCGTTGACTTTGATTTGACCCGACAATTAAACTAAGTAAACGTGGTAATTAGGAGATGCCCTTTTGAGGGTTAAACACCTACCTATTTACGGTCACGTAGCCACGTTCGTTGCGAACCATGGCTCAACTGCTTAAAAGTCAAGGTGTTCACCGATAACGCTTGACTTTTCGGTTTAAACGCTAAATAAATAAACTAAACATGAAGGGATTACTTACAAGAGTCCAAAGGACTGAGGGAAGTTCTCAAGAGGGTTCAAGAACCTCTCCAATTTCAGAGAATAATCAGATTTGAAAGAATGGTGTGAAAACAAAGGAAACCCACCACCTATTTATACTTTTTGGGGCCTCGTAGGATCGCGACAAGTTTCGGGAAGCTATATTCAGATCATGACATGTGTTAAGTGGTTTTATCATACCATGGGCAGCCCCTAGTATCGAGTTTGTGGGTGTTGGAAACCAGATTGAACATGAAAACAGCAAGAAACAGGCTGTTACCAGCTGTTTCTGCATCTAATCCACTCACGCGGCCCGCGTAGGATAACCAGGTCACTCACGCGGCCCGCCTGCAAGTCCACACTAGCAGCAATAGTTTTAAAACTGACAGAATTGGTCCCTGTGAGCTTTTAAAGTCATTTTAGGCACGCTTTAGGCCCGTTAACCTCATTTTAAGGCTTCACTATGGTGTTTAAACATAGGGGACATGAAACATGTTCAAAAACATGTCGGATGTCGGTTCGTTTGGCCGTACGGTCACGTTGTGCGTCGAATTACGACGAAACACAGACGGACGCTAAAAACGGTCCAAATCATGCGACGAGTGGAATTTTATCAAGGCGATCACTAAAATAAATTATTTTAGTGCTTACATAAATTTTTGCGTATCCGGGGATATTCAGAATGCGAGATATGATCAAAAGTGCAAACTTGTGCACTTTTTGACACTTTTAGTCCCTGTATGACATAAAAGTTTATTTTTGCGCACAAAACACCTCTAGGCTTATATCTAAGCTATATAAAGGGTATTTAGGGTATGTATAACTTAGGGTTATCTTCCGGAAGATCCGTTTCCCTACGAATCATCATACTTTTGCAGTTTGACGCAAATAGTCCTTTAATTGCGCAAAGTAGCGCGAAATGTCGTTTAATGATATCCAAGCCTTCCATGGCCCTTAATGGGAATTCCCAAGAATATACTTAAATATTACTACGCTCTCGTTCGCCTAGATGGTCACCGAAAGGCGTAGATTCAAAAGTTGACGCTTTAGGTCCCTCTATTGCGCAAACTTGCGCATTTCATCATTTAATAGCATTGAAGCCCCATCTAATCCATATTAGACATTCTTGAAAGTATTATTAAACATCACGATGCTTCGGATTTGCTAAAAAGTCATTCAGAGGTATAATTAAACATATTGACACTTTTAGCCCCTCTAACTTGCAAAGTTGCGCGTAACTTTACTTATAGGCATAAAAACCTTAGACGGCCATTATTTGGCATTCCCGAGAGTATAATTAAATATCATGAAGCTCTCGGTTTATTAAAAGGTCACTCAGAGGTTAGAATTGATATGTTGACGCTTTTAACCCTTTATTACGCAAACCTTCAATTAATTACGCAAACGGCTACACTTAACCATCAAGTGACACATTTGTGAATATAACATCGTAAGAGGTTATTTAGAAAATTATTTTAGGTATGCTAACACTTCCAGTCCTTTCATAATCAAAGTTTTCGATTTTTCAAAAAATTAGTCCCTAAATTTCAATGTTTGACTTCATTAGGGTTCATTACACGTGTCAAGACTTCATTGGACGTGATTTTACAAGGTGTTACATCCTCACCCCCTTAAAAGAAATCTCGACCTCGAGATTTGCTAATGTAATGGAAGTACTTTTTGTCGCATAACGGACTTAACTTCCATAGCCTATTTGGGCCTCTAGAGGCATCCTAAATGACCTTTATAATAGGTTCATGTTTTCTTCCTTAGATTCTGATCCTGACGATCCTTAATCGATACGGTTTTCTTATCATATCATAGATACGTCTATCATTATGTGATAATGCTTCTCGACTTATTGGTGACATACATCCTTAACTCATTAGTGTGGGTCGCACTGCGAGCTCCACCACGTTCCATAACTAGGTTTTAGTTTAAAAGCTATTGACCTTTGATGTATTCGATTTTCCTCGAATGATCCTATATATAATTAGAGCTTAACTAGCCTGTTGTATAAAATTTTTAGTACACTCTTCTTAGAGCGATACTTTCAATTGAACCCTAGTCCTTATTAAGGACTTAAGAGGGTTGCGATTTTTATCAATCCTAGATTTTCCGCCGACTACTGGCAACTTTCAGATCCTGGTAATTGGACTTACCAATCTATTGTCAAACAGTAAATGTTTAACATTCCATCTATACAAGGTCTCCAAAGGAGCAGCCTTGATACTTATATAACAACTATCATAGAGAAGCTTATTCTAAGGTGAGATGGTTAATTCAACCACTACTTAAAACTAATCTTAAAGAATAACTAATCCTTGCAGCTAGTCGAACAAATCGACGATCCTGGGCAACTGATGGCGATTCTTAATCGTTGCCTAATTAGGGTTGCGGCAATCAATGCATAAGCAAAATGAACCGTCCTTCTTAATTAATTATACCGAATTCTCAGGATATTGAGTTGAGGCTATACTAATCCTTTATTTTAAAACTTACTTAATCAGGGTTTCGATTATTCCATAATTGGTATTAGCTGCCTTGGGGATTTCATAATAATGCGGCCCTAAGTGGGATATAAATCTTAACTCTACTTACCTCTCAGGAGGTAAACAGGGTAATCTTAGGAGATGATAATCAAGATACAAGGAGGCTACAGAGATTTTCCAAATCTCAGACTCCAGTTCATCCATCATTGCTTGCGTCAGATAAGTGACACATTTATGTTACAATTCCACGAATTCCTTGATCGGGAACATTTATTTGGACAATTCTATTCCGGATATCTTCTTTGAATACCATTAGTTGACTTTAATACCGTATGACCATTGGAATATCTTTGTGGTTCCATGCATTAAACCTCCATACTGATCAGGCATGGATGCAATCTATGGAACATATTAAGATACACTAATCCTCATATGGCGCTTTTGTCATACCATTTGGTATTCGAAATTGATAGAGATCAAAGAGATATCAAATATGTATGCGGATGGACTTCCTCCAGAGAGAGGATACCTCTAAAATTCTATGCCTGAAGGCTTCTGACAGGAACAGAATAAATGGTTCTTATGATTTCGCCTGTAAGTTTTACCCTTCACTTAATAACTTTGGTTCTTATGAAAGATTTTAAAAGTTTGCTATACTTATAGTTTATGAAGGATTTAGAGCAAGTAGCATTCGGCTCTTTGAACTTTTTCACGATCTCCTTCACAGCTTTTCCAACAGCTGCGTCTTATCATAGTTTGAAGAACATCCTTGGACTTCCTAAGGTTTACAATTGTAGTATCATTAGCATGCGTCGCATCATCAATGGCGTGACTGACTGATGTCTTATCCGAGTTTGTCATACTCAAGATTTGATTCTTATTACTAAATGAATAAATTTCTTGGTTGCGATCCGACAACTGCTATTCATCATCCTGATGGCCTTATATACTAACCATGGTTTCATTAAACCATACAGGACAATATAGCATTAACATTCTTAATGAAAGTTATTTAATGTATATCAATATACTTAGCCTAGGTCACAAAAGACCATCACTGGCATTTAAGGGTTGGACCTAGTCCATCACCTTTTTGACAGGGGATCAAAATGTCATATCTGTCTTTATTATATTGATGAATTTGGACAGCTTGAAAGCTTGCCATAAGGATATCAGAAAAGAGTGATTCCTAATAGATATAAAATATCGATCTAAGGTTTGTTGGAGCATTCTCTAAAGTATCATCGGTCAGTTTTTACCTCGCATTAAATGACCGGAGTCCTAATCAGCGGAGACAACAGTTCTCAACATTTATCGTTCCTTATAGAATCATATGTAGGGATGGCAAAAAAGCCCAAGCCCGACAGGTATACCCGAAACCCGAAAAATACGGGCCGGGTATACCCGAAACCCAATGGGTTTGGGCCGGGTACGGGCTTAAAAAAAGAAAAAATTCGAGTACGGGTACGAGTATGGGATTTAGTGATACCCGCCCGATACCCGGCCCATTTACCCGAATAATACCCGAAAGTATCATATTTTAGATTTCCATATATATATATATATAAACTTAGTACATGTACTTATTACATTCTTTATAATCATATGTGGATATGTATTTGGCAAGTGTTTAGTGAACATATAACTTATTTTTGAGCATGTATATTGGATAGGGAAGCTATCACCCTTTATTATGTGGATGTTTATGCAATTATGTGGTCCTGATACAATTACTTAATTAAGTAATCGTTTTGATTTAGTTTGGTATATGTGGTATGAATATGATATGTAAGTTATTAATTATATTTTCATTTGTGATAGTCATTAAAACAATAAATTATATAAACATCAAAGTAACAATTGCACATTTGTCCCAATGGGTATTTTTAAGAAATTAACGGGTATACCCGATACCCGCGGGTATGCCCGATACCCGACAGGTAATTACCCGACAAATACCCGACGGGTAACGGGCCGGGTATGGGCCAAAGAATTACAACCGGGTACGGGCCTGGGATTACCAATACCCGGCCCAAGCCCAGCCCATTGCCATTCCTAATCATATATGCCAGTATTAAATAAATTTCTGTATAAACTGCTTGATAAGGAAAGGTACCTGCTATATGGTTATTATTCTGCACCATCTCCCGGGCGTTCATTTGGAATACTCATGCGTTTTCTTTCTTGGCTTCTTCAGGCTTCTTCTGATTCCTAGGGCAATTAGTCTTGATATGCCCCTTCTTGTTGCAACCATAACAGGTGGCATCTTTCAACTTCTTGCAATCCAAGGTTTTATGTTCCTTAGACTTGCAGATTCCACAGGGTAGAGGTTGAGACTCGAATCTGCATTTTCCGAGGTGGTATTTCCGACAGGTTTTGCACCTGGTCTTCCCACCCGACTGCTGGCTGTCTTCCTTAAACCCGGAACTCTTCTTATCCTCAGAGTTCCTCTTTGTCTTCCTATCAGAGCGATGAGAATTCTCATCCTCCCTTCTACGCTTTCCATCTTCAGAGGCTTTGGCAGCCCTGTTTCTGACTACATCGAGTGTGAGAGATAGCGACAGATCTGCCGCTGACCTGAATGTAGTAGGTCTTGAAGCCTTAACACTGGCTTTGATTTCTGGGGCTAAACCCCCAATGAAGCGAGCAATTCTCTTGGGTTCTGGTGTTACTAGGTAAGGAACCAATCTGGACAGGGTATTGAAACTGGTGAGGTAAGCTTGACAATCTAAGTTTGTCATAACTAATGATAAGAAATCTGACTCAATCCTCTCAACCTCGTGTTGAGGGCAGTAGTTCTCCTTAATGAGAGCAACAAACTGTTCCCATGTCAGATTGTAGAGTGGGATCTTCCCAGCAGCTTGAATGAGAGACTTCCACCAAGCCAATGCCTCTCCCTTGAATGATTGGGATACATACTTCACTACATCCCTTTCAGCACAACCGCTGATATCAACAACTGTGTCCATTTCATCTAACCAGGTCATACAATCAATTGCCCCTTTCTCCCCAGTTAAATCCCGGGGTTTACAGGAAACAAAGTACTTATAAGTACAGGACTTGGTACGTGGTTCGTTATCGAACACTATCTTCTTGGATGGAACACTGTTTTGATTAGATGAATGTCGATCATCATCTTTCTTTAGTTCATCTTTCTTAGAGAGTGGCTTGCTGTGAGCCTTTGAATGAGTCTTAGGGACAGACTTAGAGTGGGGTACTGAAGAAGTTCTACTATGCGTCCCACTAAACTCCTTGAATTGCTCCTCTACAGCTTTAGATACAGCTGTATCAATCAGTGTACGGAGCTCTCCTCTGGTTATATTAACCCTATCATCATCGTGGTTTTCCAGGGGATGGCTGTTTATTTCTTCTGACCTAGCCATGTAGCTTTAATTGCTACGTAAAATCAAATAAGGACAAGGTTTATTTAGAAGCCTATACAGTACTTATCGTTCTTGACGATTTATTAACCATGGTTTATATTAATCATTTTGGTTAATTTGTTAAATGTATAATTATTCAGGATCTTTATCATAAATCCTAATTTACAAGTTAATAATAGCATAAAAGACCTGGTCACGTAGATAAGTTTAATTTTTTTTAAGCCTAGATTTTATGGAATCGAGGCATTAAGGTTTGAATCAAAGTTCATTACCTTTTCTTGACAGGGAGTTGTAGGCTACCACTGTCTTTAGTCCCAGAGGACGTTAATTATAGCCCGTGGGCACTTCATCCTTAAGGGATGATTATTTTAATAAAGTAAAGTGGAGTAATTTAATTTAAAGATGGCTCATGTAATTTTATCGAATCACATTTTGCCAAGAATGTTAACATGTCTTTAGACATTAACAAGGAATTGAATCTTTTAAATAGGTTTTACCATCTTGGCCGTGTCTGCAATGACATATAGACTAGGTCTTACCCTTAAGATTCTTTTTAATAATTGACGCAGAACAATCCTAAATTGAGATGTTAACAAGGATCTGAATCTAATTGAGGAACTACCATCTTGGCCCTGTCTTAAGGTGACACATGAGCTAGGTCTTGTCCTTTTTAGATTTAGCTATTTTATTATAATGGTAGATCTTATGAAAGGAATGATATTTTAAATCTAATCGTTCCTATTAAAATTTAAACAAATACATGGTAGCCCAAAACGGGACTTCTAACTGAAATGACTCGCCCATGCAAGGGCTAATCAGCAAAATAATGAAGGAAACAAATAAAGACAAAATAAAACAAATTTGGATTAGTCCTATGTTCTTGTCTAGACTCAAGAATGTGCAACTGTGTAACTGAGATTAAACACAAAAGGCTAGTGCTTAATTCACTCAGTGTTGGCTCTGATACCAACCTGTCACACCCCGATATTTCCACGTATTACCGGGGGGCCCGGTGGGGAGTATCGTGACGTAGTTGAGATCATCATAGTCAAACAACACAATATATAAATGCACAGCGGAAGCAAAAGATAAATATATTACAATCCGAATATAAAGTAATATCAAAGTATTACAACGGAAAGTAAAAGATCCACAGGCGGATCAAATAAAGAGAACTGTTCAACAGACTTTAGGCATCTAGTACTTGCAAGATTCCTTATTAACGCCCTGAGCTCCCAGCCAATTACGTACAGTACCTGTCACTTAACCTTTTGGAAAATACGTCAGTTTACACTGGTAAATACAATTAACTGACTCATTTTGAAAATGTTTAAGAAAAATTGATTTGAATGCACAAGGCACAAAATATCTCTTATAACTTGGGACAATTATATAAATAATCTTGTATACAGATTTACTTGTTCGTTGTACGTTCAGGGCCCGATGTAGAAACCGAGTCAAGATTAATAGACACGCCACAAGTATAGGCCCACAAGAGAGTGAGATACCGTTTCCCTTATGCACTGTCAGGTGTATGCCTACACCTCGTGCATAAGACGTGGCCATTTTATAATACAATGATGTCAAGGATATCCGGGACATGGTCATTAACCCCTAAAGGCTTTTATTTCAAACAATACAGATTAAAGCGGGTTACCTCAATAATTTAATCACAATACGAATAAACATTCAATACCCGACCAAGCGGTATTATTATAATACCGTATCCCAAGCCCGTATAGGGAAAATAAGTTAAGAGTATTTACCTGAGCTAGCAATGCAATTTATACTCAGCCGTATATTCTAATCAGCAAGCATAAGTACTTCTACTGGGGCTCTTAATCTGGAACGAAGGTTTTATTAACCTATTAGATTTCTAACGGGTCTTTAATTAAGACTATGCTTAGACCGGTTAGTTTTAAAGAAGGATACGGTTCAAAACGCGTAATTAAGCGAGAACCGGATTAGAATGTGGTTTAGACCCGGCAAGCTTGTATACTTGTGTAATAAGGGTAAACTAAACACATTCTGGATTTTGAGATAAAAATGATAAGGTTTGACCCGTTTCGGCTAATTTATGCAAACTAGTTACATAAGCCGATCCGAACGTGAAAAGTGCGTAACGGGTAACCATATGAGTCATGAACAGGTTTCCTAAGTTAATATGCCTTAAATATGTTGTGATATCAGTAGGATACCTTCCATTATGCCCAAAACGAATTTAAAACCAATTTATGCCCCGTAGGGGTATTTTGGTCATTTTAAAGGTTATAAGAGAGGTTAAATATAAATCTGAGGTTTAGGTCTGATATAATCAGTAAAAATACTTAATTTAATAAGTTATATCAGTAGGGTATTACATATATGTGAAATTTATTAATTATAACCAAACTATGCACCAAAAGGGGCATTTTGGTAATTTCACTTAAGCTTTTAAAGATCAAAATTAGAATTCTGAGTTTAAAACTTTTGCCTACTGTTAAAATATAAAAATTTACTGAATATATTAGTAGGCATCAACCCTTATATGTTTAAAATAGTTTTGATACATATTATGCGTTAAGAACGCTTAAAAAGGCGATTTGGAGCCATTTTCGGGTTTTCAAAGGAAAGCTGATGTTTTTATTATTCCAGAAGGCTCAAAATAATTTATTTATCATATTAGATCAGTAGAAAAAGGTTTGGCATCAAAAGGATTTGTAAAACTCATTTTATAGCCCAAAAGGGCAAAACCGACAATTACCGAATCAAGCTTAAAACCCTATGTTATGCTCGGCCTAAAAATAATTAAAAATCTTCAAAAATCCCCAAATATTATTTTATATCAGTGGGTAAAAAGTTTGGTATCAAAATTTGGGTTTAAATAGGTTATACGCTAATTACGCCGTTTAATTAATAAAAAGCTTTTTAATTACACTATTGAGCATAACTCCTAATCTAGACCTCCAACTGATGTCAAATTTTAGGGACACGTTTATATATCAGTAATAAAGGTTTCTATCCATTCACATTTTCAAAAATATCGTTTTAAGGTCAATAGGGCATAACGGTCAACATTTTAGGCATTTAAAGGAAACATGCATGAACTAGGATTTCTATGGAACAAAGTTGTATAACCTTGGAGGGTTATACTAACTTATAATATGGTCCTAATGGAATCCTAAGGCATATCTAAACTAAGCTAAATTGGGTCAGAACTGAAAGTCAAAACAAAAGTCAACTTTTGCGACTTTCGGTTTCGAACCGAGCCTATACTTAGAATTGTCGGGTTGAACATGCTTAGGCATGTTCAACTAATATTTACCAAGTTATTAATGTGGCAAAACTGATTTTATGACTTTTAATTTAATAGTTATGCATTTTTGTTTAAAACTAACCCGTTGACTTTCATTTGACCCGACAATTAAACTAAGTAAACGTGGTAATTAGGAGATGCCCTTTTGAGGGTTAAACACCTACCTATTTACGGTCACGTAGCCACGTTCGTTGCGAACCATGGCTCAACCGCTTAAAAGTCAAGACGTTCACCGATAACGATTGACTTTTCGGTTTAAACGCTAAATAAATAAACTAAACATGAAGGGATTACTTACAAGAGTCCAAAGGACTAAGGGAAGTTCTCAAGAGGGTTCAAGAACCTGTCCAATTTCAGAGAATAATCAGATTTGAAAGAATGGTGTGAAAACAAAGGAAACCCACCACCTATTTATACTTTTTGGGGCCTCGTAGGATCGCGACAAGTTTCGGGAAGCTATATTCAGATCATGACATGTGTTAAGTGGTTTTATCATACCATGGGCAGCCCCTAGTATCGAGTTTGTGGGTGTTGGAAACCAGATTGAACATGAAAACAGCAAGAAACAGGCTGTTACCAGCTGTTTCTGCATCTGATCCACTCACGCGGCCCGCGTAGGATAACCAGGTCACTCACACGGCCCGCCTGCAAGTCCACACTAGCAGCAATAGTTTTAAAACTGACAGAATTGGTCCCTGTGAGCTTTTAAAGTCATTTTAGGCACGTTTAAGGCCCGTTAACCTCATTTTAAGGCTTCACTATGGTGTTTAAACATAGGGGACATGAAACATGTTCAAAAACATGTCGGATGTCAGTTCGTTTGGCCGTACGGTCACGTTGTGCGTCGAATTACGACGAAACACAGACGGACGCTAAAAACGGTCCAAATCACGTGATGAGTGGAATTTTATCAAGGCGATCACTAAAATAAATTATTTTAGTGCTTACATAAATTTTTGGGTGTCCGGGGATATTTAGAATGCGAGATATGATCAAAAATGCAAACTTGTGCACTTTTTGACACTTTTAGTCCCTGTATGACATAAAAGTTTATTTTTGCGAACAAAACACCTCTAGGCTTATATATAAGCTATATAAAAGGGTATTTAGGGTATGTATAACTTAGGGTCATCTTCCGGAAGATCCGTTTCCCTACGAATCGTCATACTTTTGCAGTTTGACGCAAATAGTCCTTTAATTGCGCAAAGTAGCGCGAAATGTCGTTTAATGATATCCAAGCCCTCCATGGCCATTAATGGGCATTCCCAAGCATATAATTAAATATTACTATGCTCTCGTTCGCCTAGATGGTCACCGAAAGGCGTAGATTCAAAAGTTGACGATTTAGGTCCCTCTATTGCGCAAACTTGCGCATTTCATCATTTAATAGCATTGAAGCCTCATCTAATCCATATTAGACATTCTTGAAAGTATTATTAAATATCACGACGCTTCGGATTTTCTAAAAAGTCATTCAGAGGTATAATTAAACATATTGACACTTTTAGCCCCTCTAACTTGCAAAGTTGCGCGTAACTTTACTTATAGGCATAAAAACCTTAGACGTCCATTATTTGGCATTCCCGGGAGTATAATTAAATATCATGAAGCTCTCGGTTTATTAAAAGGTCACTCAGAGGTTAGAATTGATATGTTGACGCTTTTAACCCTTTATTACGCAAACCTTCAATTAATTACGCAAACGGCTACACTTAACCATCAAATGACACATTTGTGAATATAACATCGTAAGAGGTTATTTAGAAACTTATTTTAGGTATGCTAACACTTCCAGTCCTTTCATAATCAAAGTTTTCGATTTTTCAAAAAATTAGTCCCTAAATTTCAATGTTTGACTTCATTAGGGTTCATTACACGTGTCAAGACTTCATTGGACGTGATTTTACGAGGTGTTACATCTAGTAACAAAATTATATCCTAAAATACAAAAACAATAGCTATTGAATCTATTTAAGTAAAATATATAAAAGTAAATATTGGTTAAAAAAACTTACCGTCGAATTTACTGATTTTTTTAATATATACTTACGCAAAATATCTATGACAATACATAAACATTTAAATAAAAAATCATCATTACAAATACATCATATCAAGTTCTGCAAAATCATTTCTCCTTCATCACAAGACTCAAGAAACTTCAACGGCGGTTCAAAGAATTAGTAAAGGTACTCTTCCAACTTCATCTCCGATCAATTATAAGAAGATTGTCACTTTGATTTACCAAGTAAATTTATCTTCGGTAGTACAAAAAACTCATGAATTGTGTTTATTTCCGACGATTAATGAAGAATTCGACGTGAAATCGGAGTTAGGTTTTTATTAAATTGAAAGTTGTGTATGTTATATGTATTTAAGAAGGATTATATGTATTGCATGTGTTTGAGTGTATATAATTTCGGTTAATACTTTGATTTGGTTGATAGATTTTGATGATCTTGTTATGAAAAAAAAATTCTTGCTTAATAGTGTGATTTGGATGATTGAATAGATATGAGTCTCATTTAAAATTTATGATTCAGAATTTTTTTTTGTTGACTTATATTCAAAATAAGATTATATTTAACTCATATTGAACACTATAAAAGGATAATTTTTGGTAAAAAATAATTGACACATTTAATTATTTGTAATATTCTAATTAAATATAATGATCAGATAAAACTTGCTTTATTCTTGTTTATATGTGTATTGTATATAGTAATTGTATCAGTAAAATGTGTGTGAAAATCTGTTTAAGACGTAATTTTCTTATTGATATGAACATATATGTATCGATTCAAGTTCAATATTAAATGTTTATAACATATGTTGGTATAATGCAGGTTTAAAAAATGAGTCCCTCATGCGTTGCTGTCTTAGAAGAGCCGTACTCGTTAAAACTTGTATGTATAAAGCTTACAAAAATATATATATAACTTGTATTACAAATTATGTAAAACCTAAATTTAACCGCAGGTGCTGCCAATTGATTTTGTTAAGAATGTATATGGAGAATATTGGCAAAGGAAAAAAATAATGATAAATCATGAAAGTCGTAGAAGTTGGCCAGTTTCTTTGAGAAGTGTAAGTGGGGAATGCATTATCACTGACGGATGGAGTAATGTAGTAAGGGATCTTGAATTGACAAAAAGGACGTTATTGCGATTAAGGATAATGGAAGACAAAAGTATGGAAATCAATTGCTTAGTTGAAAACATATGTGGTGAATCTTTTGTCACATTCAACCGTTACAACATTTTAAAGATAATAGTAAGTATACTATTATTTCTGAATGAATATTTATTATGTCATACTTGAAATATAAATGATTTACATAAATATATATCAATAAAATGCTACATAACTTTTCAGGTGATTCCATAAACTTATGTCACAAAATGTTACTTGTACGTACCACTGAACGACTGTTATAACATAAATGCAGCAAGTCATACTTGGAAAGTTGAGACGGACAAAATCAATGATAATTATGTTTTTACAAAAGGTTGTCCGAAGTTATTTCATGATCTTGGAATAGAGGAAGATGATTTACTGTTGTTGACGAAAACGGACACCGCCACATTTACGCTAAAGATATATCGTAGAGGAGTTGAGTTAGTTCTGAACATCAAAGAAGAAAGTGATGATGAATCTGTGCTGGAAATACCTAAAGACACATACTACAAAAACGTTGACTTTGTAAGTATTTAATACTAAATTATAACAGTTTAGTAAAAAATACGACTTACTTAACTATGTTATTGTATGACAGGCTTTCTGTGGAGATGATGATTCAATAGGTCAGTTTATGTGTGAGGTACTAAGCTTCCATTTATGTAGATTAAAATACATTAGAATAAGCTTTTGGGATTTTACTAAGTATCAATGTATCATAAACAGATGAATGAAAGTCGTAACAAAGAGGAGGTGAATAAGAACGTTGGAGGAGAAGAAATGTCGAACGTGGAAACAAAGAGTGTGATGAGATAAGAGATAAACCAACAACCAAAAGAAGATGTAATAATTTTAATCATAATAATACATGAGTAGTAATTTTAATATGTTTAGCCATATTTATTTATTACTTCTTGGTTATTGATGTCTAAAATAAGAAGTTGTGTTAACAGGTTAAGAAGAAAGGAAAACAGATTGAGGGATATTGTAATGCAGACGACAGTAAGGCGCTGATATGCGGAACAGAAGTAGAAATGCAAAACGTTTCAACAGTTGGACAAAGAACACGCAGCCGGTTGGTACGTATAACAACATTTATTTATGAATATCTGAAACAAATTAAGATATATAATACATATTTTATTTTAAATATAATGTGTTTCTATAATAATTAGGAAAAAGACATTAGAAAGAGATCTGTTAGTGCATTGAAGATATTAGATGTTGCACCAAAACGTGTTGCAAGGAGGAATTCTGTTGATAAAGATGGTAACTATGAATTTACACAGAAGGGAGATAACAGAATGGTATGTTTTTACAATACTAAATGATAAACAGTAAGACTATAACATTCATAAGGCTGATTTAATTGTTAATTATCATATTCATGCAGAGAATGCCTGCTGATGTTGTAAGAATTGGCGGATTCAAAAACAAAGTGCATAAGTTAAAAGTGAGGAACATGAATGGAAAAACAATCGATATGAATCTTAGGCGGCAAAAGAATGGAGATGCTGTGAGGTATGCAATCGAAGGTTGGCCAATGTTCATGAAGGAGAATGGTCTTCGTTTGGGTGACACAATGCATTTCAAATTTGTAAGCTCAGGAAATCTGCTGATCTTATCAGACATGGATGAAGTTACTGCAGGTTGAAAGGTAATTTTATAAGCTAATGATGAAGGTTTTTGCGTACTCGAAATCATGACTCTTTTATGCTACTTATGTTATGTTTAATTTTGTTTTGGACATGTAAGCAGTGGTTATGATGTTTTATTGGGTTACTTGGTAATTTAACTTTAAAGACAATTAGTGTTATATCATCAACCAAGAAACCATATTTTTGAATGTAAGTAACGTTGGTATCGTCTATAAAAGGTTGTTGATTATGAATGTGTATGTATATATATTTACATAATAAGTTGTTGTTGTTTATATGTGATTCGGATTGTTTATATAATTTGAAAGTAAGATGTACTAAAGATATAATGTAAGCTAATAAGCTGAAGTAAAAAGAAAAGATGATTATTGGAACAAAAATAAATGAACGAAAACAAATACAGTTGCAAATTATATTTTTAAATACTCAAACTATAAATTTGATAATATCTCTTTGTAAACTGCATTTGTAGTTTTATTAGTAACGTTCCCATCATCGTCTAATATTAACATCCTTAAACCATCCATACTTTTGACTCTTGAAAGTGCAACGTATAGTTGTCCGTGAGTGAAAACAGGTTGCTTTAGAAATAAACCAACCTTCGATAGCGACTGTCCCTGGCTTTTGTTTATCGTCATTGTGAAACACACTGCTATCGGAAATTGCCTTCTTTGAAGTTTGAAAGGAATTCGTTTGTCAGACGGAGAAAGATTGATCCTTGGAATAAAAGTTCTTGTCCCAATATTATTACCAGAAATAACTTTTGCTTCAATAATACGATCACCAAGTGTAACGACTTGTAATCTTGTACCATTGCACAAACCGTTTTTCTGATCAAGGTTACGTAAAAGCATTATGGGAACGCCAACTTTTAATACCAACTTATGATTCGGAATTCCTGAAACTTTTATTCCATTTAGAACGTCGGGGGGGGGGGGGGGGTAAACATCGTGTCGAATATGGTCAGTTACATTCTCCGATTGGCAGATAGAATCAGAACTTAGATACTCTTTTTGATCACCAGGAAACGTTGCTAATAAGGTATCATTTATCTCGTGAACAACGTCGTTCTTAGGAGCAAGTATCGCTCTTTCTTGAAAATAATTTGGATCATTGAAAGATTCAAGTATCGAAGGATACACAAAGTTGATCAGACTACCAATAGGGTTAGTGGAATCAGTAATCAACAGTTCTTCAGGTATATCAATAACAGTTTCGCCGTCGTTGCGACCACCAACTTTTCCCTCGCGAATATCCAAAAGCCATTTAGCAAACTCTTTTGTCTTCTCAATATCACCATGATTAATACCAACTGTGAGCCTCATGTTTTTTGTTAGCGTTAGTAACTTGCATTTGTTCCATATATATGATGAATTCAATGAAGCGTTGACGATATCTTGTCTAGAACCATTAGGAACAACAGGAAGAATTTGTCTAAAGTCACCACCAAATACAATTACCTTTCCTCCAAATGGTAAAGCTTTGCTATTTGAACATTCAGGCATCAATATATCTTTTAAGGTTCTATCCAATGCTTCAAAGGCATGTTTATGAATCATTGGAGCCTCATCCCATATGATAAGTTATGTTTTTTTTTAAAAGATACGCAACTTCGGATCCAGGCTTCATGCGGCAAATAGAATCCTCATTTAGTTCAGAGGGATGGAAAACCGAGAATATGTTGTTCGACCTCCCGAAAGTAGTAAAGAAGCTATACCACTTGAAGTAACATTTAAAACAATTTCAGACCTACTCCGAATTGCTACCGATAATGTCTTCCAAAGGAAGGTCTTACCTGTGCCACCATATCCGTAAAGAAAAAACACACCACCTTTGTTCGTTCTAACAGATTCCATAATCTGATAAAAAACATGACGTTGCTCGTCCGTTAAAAGTACTAACATACTATTCAAGTCATATTCCATAGTATTTTGGTCATAAGATAACTCCTCATTGATCAACCGATTGTTAGAAGAAGAAATAGACTCGTGATCAGGATAAGGCATAGTTGAATAGTTCTTCAGCGATGAGTTATTACGAAGTAAGAATTTCTCAATCTCTAACAAAGCCAAATTCTTAATGTCTTCGTCAGAGTAATGTAAATCTGCATAAAAAATAAATACAATAAGTAAAAAATTTATATAACAATACCATAAGTCGTAGATTTGAGTATGAAAATAATAAAATTGATAAGTATGTTAACTGAATAAATAGATAACATGAGATCATTAAAAAATACATACCATCAACTTGTAAATGTTTTTCTTGTCTATATAAAATGTCATCCGATAAATACATCCATGTCTTCTCCCATACAAAATCCGGTCTAGACAAACTACCAGACATCAACATTATCCCAAATAACGTCCGTAAAAACGTAGCGGTTCCATACAAACTGGCTTCTTTAATACCTTCAATGTACTCGTTGTCATCATCCAAAAGCCTTAACGCATAACATGCGTCCCTGAAAGTTGGATACAAAGTACCGTTTACAGTACGAATATCTTCAAAAGATTTTGGACCCTTTACTTTGTTCAATAATATTCTTAGGTAGTATGCTTCACCAGCGGAAGGAAACACCGAATGAATCCTACCAATTGAAGGATGTCGTTTCCTTACATCCCAACTGCGAGTATTTAATTTAAAAACATATTTTGAAGGAAACTCAACATAAGTAAGCTGACGTGCCTCAGGCAATCTTTCATTACACTTCATCCAAGATAAGAACATAGTAGAAGCAACAGATGGTTTGTTAAGAACCTCGTCAATGTCATCGTCTGCACCATATACTACGTTTTGTTGGCCCGGTAAATGAAACGGAAGTCGAATAACTGCAGGATATCGATAATGAACATCATAGGAAAAGATCCTCCAAGCAGATTCGCATGCAGAAATATACCGGCAATCGTAATAGTTTTCTATCTCATCGACTACTGGTTCCTGCTCATCATGATTTCCACTTTCAACAACTCTAAGCGTAGTTCTATTTGGGCCTTTGTTAATGTACTTGAACAAATATTTGATAGAACCAAGTTGGTTGCACCATTCAACATTAATATGCGCCTGGTATCTTTTTAACAGCACTTTACTATATGGAACAACATATCTATTGTCTACGTTCACACGTGATTTAACAACAGAATGGTCAGAATCCCTTCTACGATAAACTGGAAATCCTTTCTTATCCAAACATGTTTCGTTAACAAATTTTTTTAGGAAACTTCTTGGAGCATTTACGATCGACCATGCAAGGAGAATTCATATTCAGAGCACCACACGGACCATGAATCATGTAGTCTGCCACAAGTTTATATAACTCTGGATCTTCAGCTTTGTCTGGAATTTCGGCAGAAATGATTGGATCTAGTTGGTCAACCGATAGAATCTTGCTGTCAGGATGCATGAATACACATATGTGTGCATGAGGAAGTCCGCGTTTTTGGAATTCGACAGTATAGACAACTACAAAGTACAATAACAAAAAAAAATATTAGAAAAAAAATATAACTAAATTATGTTATCAGCAATATACATAGATTAATAATAATAATAATATTAATAAAAAGTAAACATACCAGAGTTAACTCTACCCAGCAAGTTGCCTTCTTTCAAGTCTTTTGTTAGAGAATCTAGTTTCATCTTAAAAATTCGACACAAAATGTCTGGTCTATCTTCAGGCCTTATGGTGGTATCTTTTAAAAACCTTTCAACTTCCGGCCATTTTGGATTACATGTAATAGTAATGAAAAAATCTGGATACCCAAACCATTTGCACAAAGACATTGCATCTAAGTAATTTTGCATCATATATCGAGAACCACCAGTGAACGAAGATGGAATAAAGATACGTGTTCCAATTTTTGACATATCTTTTTTGCCAGAATTATTTGCATTCTGTATATTCTGAAAACTTTCTGACCTCAAATGCGTTTGTTGTCGCCTTATGTAAAACAACCTTTCACTCTCAATCATAGTGTAAGCATCAACAACAAATTGCTGGAAAAGTCTTTTTGCATTATGGATAACAGAAAACTTATCGACACGATCTTGTAATCTATAGGCAAAGAACTCACGCATAGTACACATTGGACGTTTGCTCTTCGTGTCTACAGTCAGACCTCTATGAAGAATGTCAACCCTGTACATATCTTCTCCATATGGAAATAGAAGAGGGTATTGTAGAGAAAGATAAGAAGGATGTAATTCACTTATGCGCTCAAGCCGACCAGATTTGGTTTTCACAACTATATCACGATTTTCAACAGCTTGAGTAAAATCTCCAATAACTAATGCCGCAACTTCAGAAGCTTCAGGAAGGTTATATGTTCTACCATCTTTGGATCTTTTACCAATAAGACGAAGCTTCAAGTCGATGTAAGGGTTTTCATTTAAACAATTTCTAGCTTGTCTATAACTTGTAACCAAAGCATTGTTAGTGTCTAACATAACTTTAAGTTCCTCAATGATCTGAACATCAAAAGCCTTCTCAGTTATCGAAAAAGAAGTGTTTGAGCCCCTGTAAAATAAACAAATAGTATGGATTAATAATGTTTACATCTCTATTACTAACATTAATAGCATATAAATAAAAATTAAATATATTATAATATACAGAGTAAGACATAAAGACATACCCAACAGCATTTTGTCGATTAAATATTTCATTATCTGTGTCGTATATATACAACTGGCTGAATTTTGGCTCATCTCCATCATCAGGTAACAGACTACCGATATTATGATAATTTTGACCACTTAATCGAAAGATATAAGGAGCATTTCCACGGTTGATACTTTTGTCAATCCTTCCTCCCATAGATGTAAATGAGAACATAGAATTATAACGGCGAATGTATTTTTGAAAAAAATTGCTCTTAGCATTGGCGCCAACATATAGATCTTTCAAAATATCTGGAGGCTGTTTTAAATCAGGTAACAAAACTTTACCGTACGAACAGCAAATTGAATAGTTAACTTTATTTCTCTTTTTTTCACCCCTATCCGCCTCTGCTTTCCATATCTTTGCGTTACATGATCCACAAACGATTATCTGGTCACCATTATCCAAGTAGTCTGTATGTTTTTTTTTTTTTGTATTTCAGTTAAAAGATTAATATTAAACCTTTAAAATCTATGTTGTTATAATCAAAATATAAAAAACAATATGTAAAGCAGTAATAAATAAAAGAGGATCCGGTTTACCTTTTGAAACACCTTTTAAATGTAGATTTATGATTTCAGGAACCTCGTTATCATCATCTCCTGTCAAATCAATAATAGGTATAGGTGTTAAGTCTCGACGTCTTCTTACTAATTTTCGCTTTCCAGATGAGATTTTTGTCAATGTTGAAATGTTGTCTGATGCGAGAACAGTGTTTGGTGAAATTCTAGATGAAGACGAAGGTATGATGTCAACACTTGAAGTTGATGATGAATTGCTTGTAATATTTGTTAGAATACCACTGGAAGATGCAATATTTCCTAAAAAATAAGTATAACAAATAATAGAAAATTAAATTAAATAATAACATATAAAATACAACTGAATCAATATATTTAAGTTTAATATTTAAGAATATATAAACATCTATTTCATAAAATTAATGCTTCATCAAAAATAGTTAATTTAAATAAATTACCTGGATTAGTAAAAGTAGAGGGACTTATAGAAGTTATGTCTTTAATCCCGACACTTGATGATGGACAATTTCCTAAAGAAAAACATATGTAGTAACATCAAAAATGTGAATCATAAAAATCTAATTTAAGAAATTGATAAGGACGAAAAATATAAAGTCTTACCTGAATTTAATTTAGATAAAGTGGAAGAGACATTGATACTTGATAAGACACTAAAAGATGATCTGTTCAACGTAAAAGTTGTGTTCGGATTAATATTCTCTTTATTTTTAGTAGAAGATGTTAAAGTCGATTGAGTCTGTGATGAGATTTTATTTAATCTTTTGCTATTCAAATATATCCGTCTCGCCTTCCTTCTTTTAGCAGCCTCATCCTTGTCTACATTACGTATATCAAGAAAAATGACATATCCATTAGTTAAATATATAAAATATTTTTTTAATAAAATTACGTATATAGAGTACAAAAAATCAATACCATTGGAAATATCATACAAAGGATATGATGAAGAAACATTGGTGTTAGGAATTTCCGAAGATGATAACCCACAAGAATAATTGATGTTTATTCCATGGGTAGTAGATGATCTGTTGTACATGGGAGGTGTGTACGAACTAAAATTCTGTTCATTATTACGAATTGAATAATTGACTGTGGATTGACTCGGGGATGAGATTGTATTGAATCTTTTGTTATTAGAATATATTCTTCTAGCTTTTGTTCTTTCAACAACCTCAGAGTTGTCAATATTACTGCATGTATCAACTGAGATGAGATTTTAATTAGTAAAAATTGAAATGAAATGAAAAAAAAAAGCATCAATACTACTTAAAAACAGATAGTTGATAAAAAAACATACCATTAGATATATCAGACAAAGGATTTGTTGAATTCACATTTATGTTACGAAAGTCGGAACTTGATGCGGATGTATGTTTACGAATTTGTGACATTTTCTGTATAGCAATGAATTATTTGTTATCAAATAATGTTGCACATAAATAAATATATACTAATTTCAGAACACGTACCTTATATAACGTAGAGGCGGTGTGAACAATATTATACTTTGTCAAAGTAGAGGAGTGAATTCTTTTTTGTGTGAAGAACTTCTTGAAGAAATGAGTGTACATATAAATAAGAATCTATATGAATTAAAAAGGAAATAAGCTTAATTATGGATATATATTAAAGTCATACCAATTAACAAATAAAGGCTTATTTTCTTCCCTAAATTTAGTAACTCATGTATTTAAGGTAATCATACGGTTTTACTATTTAACTAGACGACAATTATATATGGAAATGAAAAAAATTTGAAATACGATAGGTAAGCTTTCTATAATTGTTACAAATTATATTATTTTTATCTTATTTTAAGAAAGATGTTATCAACTATAAGTCAACAGTATTAATGTCTCTAAATAATATGTTTAATTTTTTTTTTAAATTTTCTAGTCTAATGAAAGAATTACATTTATGTTACCATATTACATTACTACATTAATAGTTATAATATAGTATGCTTGGGGTTTAATTGAAATGTAAACAACAATCATAAAACTGGAATTAAAAATAAACTAAATTCAAATAATGCTTATTATTCATAACAAAATATCAAATCATCCAAATTGAAACCAAGTATTGTTCTAGACGACACCAATAAAAACCAAATACCAAAACCACGCATTCAAACAATGTATTGTTTTAGGACACCAATAAAAAAGCCAATAACGTAATGATATGAAAACTTCAACAACTATTTCTCGATTTTATGAATGATGAGGTTCATCTTCTCTGCACTATTTGCATCCTTAACCTCGCCAGATTTATGGACCTTTGTTGCAGACATGTGAGAATCTTCATCAACATCATAGACTTCAACCAAGTTTCGCTTCACATCATCCTTAACTAACATTGAAGCAGGAGTTTCAGTGACATCCAAAGCAACAGGTGAAACGGTGCTCGCCATGTTAGATACAGGAGTCGTGTTCTGGCTTCCTTTGACACCATAGTCCTAAGAAAAATAAATTTAACAGGTTAGAAAGGCAACGAATAATTGAACATATATGAAAATAAAACAATGGATAAGAAAACAATAATTCACACAATGACCTTCAAACCATCAGATGACTGAGACTGGAATTCTGAAGCACCAATATTCAGAGAACAATTCTAAGAAGACTGCATAATTTATAAAAAAATAATAATTAAAACAAATTTGTAGACTTCAGGATAATACAATGTTGAAAATGTAAAACAATAAGGTCCAAATTTGTATATAACATACACTTATCTGGGAAGAAGATTGCTTGTCTTGAAGCTGAGATATAACGTTAGGATCCACAGTCAACTTTAGTATACCATACTTATGGATGTTATACTTCAAGACATAGTGGGTAACGTCTATTTTAAAAGCAACAGTCTGGCCAACCAACGCATCTACTTTAGCAGGAATCTTCATAGCATCAGAACGCTGACAAAAATAATATTTATCACTTATCAGAAAATATGAAATTCAGGGTTGGCATTAAGAATCTCATCAACAGACTTTCCTACCAACTTCCGTGCTTCACGATCAAACAAAGTAAGTGTAACAGAGGCAGAAGGGTCTTGACTCTAAGTTGAATCTTGTACCTAGTGAATATGGGTATGTTCATATTATAAATTAATAAATAATAGGTCGTGCATGTAAAAAAAGGTTCGGAAGGTATATTCACTTACTTCAGAGAAGAAGTTATAGTTTTAAAAGCACAACGATCAGAGATACAGGTAAGAACCTCTTTTGTTACAGCTGAACCTGATGCCTGTGTTTCATCGCTCAGATTAACAACTTTGTTGATCTTCTTGTTACATCTATTGCAACCCTCATAGAACCATCCTTCATCTTTGTAAACACCCATTATATTACCCACAACAATGACCTTGCAAACCTGAATAATTATATAATAACTTAATAATGTATACATCTAACTTGTAGTGCACAATTTAATAGTAAGAAAAAAGTATACCATCGTAAACGAAAATACATCACAAATATTGAAAAAATCTTTGCTCTGCAAGAATTCCTCTTCAACAGACTTTCCCATGGAACCAAGGCTCGTGGATTCAGTAACCTCAACAGAATTTTCAATCAAACTGTTGAAGAAATAAAAAATGAACATATATTATAATAAACTTTAGGTTGATCAAAATATTCAAAAATATTAAAAGTTAAATAACGATAAACTAAATAAGAAATAATATATTGAATATTTATTCAACCTGTTTCTGAACTGATCAGTTTCAGGACATTCATGATTGCAAAAAACACGACTAACCGTGTATGAATTGTTAACATACGCGACACCTAGTAAGAAACAGTGGGAAATAAAAAAGTTATAAAAATTAATATAATAAATCTGAATATAAAGTTTAAAATAGAATAAGCAATTTACAGGGATACAGCAGAAAAAAAATTTAATATGGATTGAAAACAAACCATTCCACCACTTGACCTTCCCAAACTGCAATATAATGATTGCATGAACATTTTTCCCTTTGATAGTCTCAAAAAACGACAAAACTTGATCACAGTATTGATCCCATAGAGTAAGAAATAATGTCCGACGCCTGAAGAATCCATAAAAAGGGTAAAGGAAAAGTTTAATATGTTTACTTATATATGTATGTTAAATCAATACAACTATAATTACTATTAATTTTAACAATCATATGTATACTGCATTCTAACATAATTATTAGGATGCTTACTCCAGATCTGAAATCTCTATGGTAACTTTAACAGATTGCTTTCCACTTGCTTTGTTATTTACAGTCTCTTTTGGAAATGAGCGAGTCAAATAACCAATGACATCTACAACAATACAATATCGATCAATAAGATGTGGTTATTCAGTAAAAAACAAAACTTTTAATGAAAAACAAAATTACATTTTTAAAACATAAATTAATATACATACCGACTGTAGAGTTTGAAACAGCATTACTGTTCAAGATATCATCAAAACTCGTGAAATCAAAGCCATAAGGAGATCCACCAATATCTTCACATTGAATAGCTTGGGTTGTACCCTGGAAACATAGCCTGTTTTGGTTGTCAACATACCTGTAAGTAGAGTTATTAAAACCGATAGTTGGATTTCGGATAATTAAACATTGCTTTTCCACTAATGATTGTTGAAATTGTCGTAACACTCGATTCAAACATGTTGCTTCCATCTTTGTACCCTGTATAATGTATGAAAAAAATAATAAAATAAATATTAATCAAATAGTGTAATATAGTATAATAAAGTACAAATTTTAATATATATTGATAAATAGATAAAAATTAAATAAATCTCTTCATCAATTAGAATCATGTCCAATGAGTATAGTTGACTTGGATTCCGCCTTTCAGGGTGTTCCCAAACCCTGATCACCCTAACCTTCACAGAAAACTGCTCTTGAAATGCATCAACAGCTCTCAACATAGTGATGTTATGGTTCTCCATAATATCTATGACACGGAGCAAAACATACTTCAATATACGCATCATAAAAAAGAAAGACCAACGCAAAATATTAAACGAAACCAAATGCATAAACATTTTTTGACATAAAACAGAGTTTAAAAAAATAGTGTTTTCTTGCAGATATATAAGAATAAGAATAAGAAGTCCAAGTGTAAAATGTAACCAAAAGAATGTGAAGATATGAATGACACAATGATAAAATGAATGGAGTTATGAAAAAGTACTTATAGGAGAAATATGAAAAGTATATAAGGAAAACAGAAAATTTGATCATAATCAACATAAATCAATCGATATAATCAATTATCAATTATCAATTACCAAAAATAATTAGAAATATCAACAACTAACAATCAACAATCAATAACAAAAATAACAACACTATAACAACACTAAAACATATATAATATATAATTAATAATTAATAATATATAATTAATGAATATTTTCAATTTGCATATTCTTATGAAAAATATCTTAACCATTTACATATTTTTTCTAAAAATAAGTATAGATCATTTACGGTTACTATATTTACGGTTACCATTATAAATTATAATTATAATAAATATAAAAAATTACACTTAATCATATAATCATATATTACAAATTAATTACATATTATTTCTAAAAATAAGTTAACCTGTTTTAGGTAACCTTATATATTTCAAGGAATAGTAGTATCAATAAATTATACTTATTTCCACCTATATAAATAACAGGTATATATAATTTGATGATATGGTTTATTTTATATTTTTATATATACTTATACTTATATATGAATCAGTTTCCTGTTTAACATTTTAACTTATACATTATAAGAATGATTCTTAAATGTACTTATCACCTAACTTATACATAATATATTCTTAACTTATACATTATGGTTAATAATTTTCAAACTTTTGTCTATATGGTTTATTTTGATATTGTAAGATATATGTAATATGGTTTATATTTTCAAACTATTTTCTATATGGTTTATTTTGATATTACGATAATTGGCGATGCGACAATGGGGAATACAGCATTACTTAAAACATATATTAAACTTTTTACACTTGGAATATTTGTATAATATGTTGTCAGAATAGTCGTTGAAACAACAGGTAAGGTAATAAAAGTTATGGTAAATAAAACTTAAAAACCATAATCCTTGTTAAATATAATAACCATAACTAAATAAGTAAATGTGGTAAACCAAACGTCGAAAACTAAATGTCAAAAAAGTATAATAACCATAACTAAATAACTAAAATGTGGTAAACCAACGCCTAACATGAGGAACAACCCTTTCAACAATCAAAACTTGTTCAAGTTCATCAAAACAAAAATATACCATGTCACCCACCTCAATGCCAGCGGTATTCATGAATGTTGACCACCTCTTTAAAGCATAACCATAACCTTTCTTTTTCGTCTCACGTCTAGTACCGTTAGTAAACTCTATCGGAGGACTAACATGCATAAGTTTGATAGTGATATTTTTTAAACTCAAATGCAGTTTGGCCTTCGCTGAAACATCATCAGGCAGCCGCTGTATTGATTTAAAAATTATATATAAGTAATAAGAAAAAAAAATTATTTATATATTATGTCAACAAAAAGTATATAATATTTAATATTTAGTAATCAGTAAAAACATATTAACACTTACAAAATATTTAGCAGCCGTACAAACAAAACGAATATAACGTCCACCTTCTTGTTCAGCAACAGCAGGCTGATCATTTGAAATCGGAGTACCATCTATTATACAATTAAGAGGTGCAACATCGACCTGAAAAAATAGATATACAAATAATTAAATTTTTAAAATTTATTAACTATTAATTATTTAATATAAATATAGTAAGAAGCAGCAAAATGTATAGTTACCTCGTCGACATGTACATCATCAAAATTCATTTCAACGCCATTTTTACCAAAAATTGTTAAATGGAAAGAATAACCAAACCATTTTGTAAAAAGAAAAATAACAACCGGCCTCCAAATGATATAGACTAACAATAACATCAATACCATTAGTAAAGCAAGCTTTACCACCAACAGTTTCTATCTTAACATGAAACGTCTTGTTGCATAAATGGATGGTTGAAATTAAATCAGTAAGTGTATAATCATGGGACTTCGGTAGGATACACTCAGGTATAACCTGTAAGAAATAGATAAACAAAATTAAAAAATTAGACTTGTAAACTGTTCTGAATAAATCAATATATTAAGAGAAGTTAACATAAAATAAAAAATAATCTTACAGTCAAATAAGAAGATGTAGTTATGAGAGATATCCAGAAACAGGCAGGACTCACACCATTAAGACAATATGTTAGTTTGAATCTGGTAGAATCTAAAGGATTGAAGATTACCAAAGCGCCTGTCTGAAGTCGTAAATGTGTAACGACATCTGACCATCCTTTGAAAAGGAAAAACTTCCCACTTTCTGCACTTATGAAGACACCAAATGTTCGCCCATCGTCTGTTTCTATAAGAACATTAGTAGGCCCTTTATCGACACCCCACATTTTAGCCGCGGCGTCAGATGGAATCCCCTTACAAAAAGAAAATTAAAAAAACAAATTAAGTTGATGAATTACCATAAGAAGTTCATCCGCTCTAAACATAAAAAAAAATTGAATTTCATGACACCAACAAAATAAAATTTATAATTCATGTTAGAGTTTATGAATTACCATAAGAAGTTCATCCGCTCGATTCATAATTCTACAGAAAGAAGGCTCCCTGATAGTAATTCAAATTCAAAAAAGAATAAATTAATAAACAATAATAACATGTTAAGCATACTATTCAAAACAAATGATAAGATGAAATCGAATACAGATTCTAAAGTATTTAAAGAAAATAAATACAAAACATATATATAACATATAACATATAAAATATAAAAATAGACGTCAAGATTTCTACAAATTAATAATCTTCCAACAAAGACATCTTCTAACAAAGACATAAAGCATAAAAAAAACATAAAACATTTACAAAGACAGATTTAACAGAAAATATAAAAATCAGGCAAATCTTCTAATAATTTGTTAAAAATTGATACATAATCTTGAAACCCTACAAACATATCAAATCATCTAAATATCAAACATAACAATCAGGCAAATACCTTGATGAACTTTCCATAATCTTGAAACCCTAGAAACAACGGTTACAAAAAATAAACCGAATCAGATAATGAGATAATCAGTATATTGCCTGTTCAAAATAACGACATAAAGGAAAATAAACATAAGATATTAGATTATTCAGTGTTAACAACAAACAAAACAAAGACTCAAAGACGCCGTAACAGAGGACTAAAATACATACCGTGATTGTTCGAATAATCAGTTTAATGCCTGCTGAAAAAACCGATAGAAAGGAACAAAACCCTAAGATCTTCGATTATTGAGTGATAACAACAAACAAATCAAAGATTCAAACATACATTAATCGAAAAATAAAATACATACCGTAGAGTTTCAAGTAAGAACCCTAAGATCTTCGATTATTAAGATCTTTGCCTGAGGAAATTGAAGAAACGAAGGAAAATAAACCCTAACAATTACAAAGCGTGTGTGAGAAGAGCAATAGATGGGAAACTCATCGGATTGTGAGTTATATATGGAACGATAAAAACGGACCCGAATAGAAGAAATGGACCCCGAGTCGGGTTTCACATCAGGGGATTTAGAGGATTAGAAAATGGCGGGAAAATGAGAAATAAAGACTCTAGATGGGGGACATGTGTCCCCTAGGTATGGCTTTTATTAGATTGTTAAGATATATTTAGTGATCTATCAATACCTTGAATATTATACGAGGCAACTCGGTTTGGCTTGAAATTTAAACGAGCTCATTATGGGTGATGTTAATTAACGAACACAAAAGCAAATTGACTAACACAGAAGCAGTACACATAAAACAAGCATAAGCAATGTGCCATTGAATCTGAGCAAGCACCCTAGTGTGATTGATCTTCATGTACACTAGTCTTGGTGCATGTTCTCATTTATATTTATGTTCATAATTCACAACATTGGGATACACTCGCCTCAGGGTGAAAACCCTCACCTAGGGCCAAAACCCGTGAACACTCGCCCGAAGGCACAACAGTGCGGTAAGGTAAAACCCACTCAGTTCAAGGATCGAACTAGCGATCTCCGCCTACTCGCCTAGTCTCCCATCATCACCAGGTGTCACAGAAAATAATGCGGAGGGCAGGAATTTAACTTGGGTCCCTTCGATCACCAAGTCTCTCACTCACCACTCCACCACCACCTCATTGACAGAGAAAGTTCTATCTATGAAAGGGATGAAGAAAGAACATAATTTATTAGAGCTTCTACAACAACCCTAAACCTTACAAACCTTCGTAAACCTTTACTCATGCCACGTCAGATTTTGCTTCTACAACACGGAACCTTACAAACCTCCATAAGACCATGTGTAGTGGTTTGAGCAATAATGTCCCCACCCTTGGGCGTTTTCTGCCACGTGGCAGTCCAGTCAGCATGGGGGCATTATTGGGTGTTATTGCAAAAGTGGCGTAGTGGGAATAATGCCCAATAACGCTCATTCCAACCATTAAACAATTATTTTTTATAGGGAGGAGGTTAAAAAACAAAAAAAAAATAAATGAACTAGCCGTTGGACCACTCCCATTGGCCAGTCAACATCATCCTCAGCGTTATTTAAAAAACGCCGCATGCAATTTCGACAAACAACACGCCGAAAAACGCCGCAGGGGGCGGAGGAGGGGCTTGATCGGGCGTTATTTGGCATTTTTTTGTGGATCACGCCCGAGTATGGGTGGTCTAAACCTTTATCTAAACATGCCACATCGGATTTCACATCTCTATTAAAAACCCCAACCTTTTCCAAAACAACAAACCTGTAAAAATCTCCACCTTACCATCCATATTATTTCCTACTTTTACATTTATTTAATATAAACCAAATTACTTTAATAATATTTATTTTATATTATGTATATATTTAAATTTATATAATAGAATGTTATTTAAAATTAAATTAGAAAAAGAAAATCGAAATAAACATTAAGTTAAGAACATACGAATAATAAAACTAAAAATGTAGATGAAATATTTATAAAAACATACATAAAACTAAAAATAAAAAGCATACATAACCTAAAATTGTTTTTAATAGATTATGGGTGCTTGAGTAAATTGTGTTGAAGTGTATGATAAACTTCAGTGTCACATGAGTCCTTCAACCTTTGTAAGAGTTTTGTAAAATCGTGCGTAGGTCCATGGTTTGGTGGCTCTACTTCTTCATTCTCATCATCCGACCACTTACTTATTGCGTGTCCATCTTCTACGATCAAGTTATGCAATATAATGCATGCATACATTATATCGGATATAATTTTTGTGCTCTAAATCCTCGTTTCCCTTTGTATAATGTGCCATTGAGCATGGAGGACACCAAAAGCCTTCTCGATTTACTTTTTTGCCGACTCATATCATTTTTTTTTTATAATTTCATCTTCGGGTTTGTGGATACGAGAAGCTTTTACAATCGTTGACCATTCCGGATAGATACCAACTGCAAGGTAGTATCCTTAGTGGTATTCAGTCTCGTTCACTATAAAGTTGCATGGCGATGCAAAATCGTTTGACATGTCATTAAATATTATTGGTGACTGATTTATTACGTTGATGTCGTTGTTCGATTCGACATCTCCAAAATAAGCATGCTAAATCCAAAGAGTCATGTGATGCAACTGCCTTGAGCCTTTTGGTGGACATCCTTGGTCACCTCCACTATATTTTCCTTTCCATGCAACAACGTAGTTTTTTCATACCTAGTGCATTCAATCAATACTTTCCATGAAAGTCATATCTGCTTGAGTGAGTCTCCAATAGCTAATGGATATCTCTTTCGTTAGGTTTTCTAAGATATTCTTTCGAATATTAACATGCCTGCGAAAATATCGTAGACACTGGTTTGCCGAATTTCACCAATCTGTATGTATTCATTGCCATGTCGTATGCCAATTGACGTATGATATATGTGCATTTTTAAATCAGAGAATGATCCTACCTACCGAACGCATCTGCTCGTTGTGTAAAAGATGTATAATTGGCGAACCAATAATCCTTTGGGGCCATACCCCTTCATGACACGCCTAAAGTTCCCACCACTAAACCACAAGAAGGGAAATTGCAATTTACTCAAAAACTATATATTAGAGTAGGACAACCCAAATTCAAACCAGGATGAGTACTTGTTTTGCATCGACAAGATGCTTGCATTAAGCTTGGTAAAAATGATCAAGTTAAAATAGTGTTGCCTTCGAAAAAGAAAGTGCAAGAGTGTAATTTCACATAGATTTTTTTTTTGAGTAAAGTATAATTTTAGTCCTTGTGGTTTACACCCGTTAGCACATACAGACCCTATTTGAAAAACAACGATCATTTGAGTCCCTGTGGTTGCCAGTTGGAATCAATAACGTCTTTCTTGTAACTGGGCGTTAATTGACCGTCTAAATAGATAACTTTGACAGGGGAAAACTTGTAGTTTCACCTAAACTAACCCTAATGTTAACCATATCAATTCTCTATCTTCTTTATAAGCATCACTCCACTCCCTTCAACCCCCAAAACCTCACTGACTCTCAACGTAGTTCTTCGATCAACCCCAAGAACTCCGATCAACGACAACATGATGACATATGCTGTGATCATGCGATCTGAACAAGTAACATGCATGACATTTCCTTAATTTCACTTAACAACGAACTATGCACTAAATACAGTTAAATGACGTTGTTCATCCGTGAAATTGCAGCTGGATTAAGGGTCTACTCTTCTAACGGACATACAAGGATCCAAATCCATATGGTTGTTAGGGGTGTTGGGAGTGCTAGTGTTGAGGTGGTGGTTAACAGGGGTCGTGTGAGAATCAGAATCAACATTGTGCGGCATTGACATGTTTGTGTTGTTTAGGCTGATTAAAACCTCTTATTTATGATACATATTTAGAAACTAACTTTAACTATGATAATGGGTTTTTTGGGTTTAAGTTGTTAATGATCATGGTCAACCCATTTTGCAATCATGTATTTAATATGTAACTTTTGAATGTTTTTAAACGAGTAACTGAATGTTTCTACTGTTATTGCTTCTTGTTTGATATTGTTATTGATGTAGGCATGCTAGTTTAGGTACTGTTATTGCTGGTTCATGTTGGTAGAATGGCTTTGATGTGGGCATGTTATTGGTTCTTGGTCGATACTTGCAATCTTGGTAGTATGACTTTAATGCTGGTTTATTGTAGTATTCAGTTATAATGTAGGTGTTGATGGTAGATGACTGTTATGGGTCATTTTCTAAGCGTACATATCTTGACTAATATCCTGCTTTTAATTGTTTATTTGTGACCAGGATACTGGACTGGGATATTGCTAACATCCTGAGATTGATTGAATTAACCACGTGCAGGTTAAAGGCTGTGGGTTACTAACGGTCAGATGGACTTCTTCTCCTCAAGACTTGGGCGTATCTGTTATGTGAGAGACGTTGAACCCGAAAGACCAGGTCTACAACGTTCGAGTGGGGAATATTCGCCGGATCCCGGTTTATTAGGATAGTTTGTTACACTTCTTATACTATAAATAGATGGGGGCGGATCAGATTAAGGCACGCAACCTTCACACACACTTTCGAACACTTTCGCTCTCTAGCTCACTGCAAACACTATACACAAACACTTGTATTCGAATTACATTGTAACACCTAGTTGATCCGCACCACATCCTGCACTGTATCCTGATATTTGAAGTAATAGAAGAACAAGGCAGCTGCGATTGTCAGCTCCCGAGGTTTTGTGCCGGCGATCTAGATTGATCAAGGGCTTTCCTCGTACATAACGTGTCCACCTTTACTTTTTCGCTCATCGTTTGATCATAGATACAGCTCTATATCCTAAGCTGTATCCTGAAACTGTTTTTACAATTAACTTGGATAAAATATTTTACACACATATTTCTAGCACACTACCTCACTTAACTAATTTGATCACTAAATTGCTTCGTTAATTTTTGACCAAAACAATTTGGCGCCCACCGTGGGGCAAGTGGTGCTATTTTTGCTAAAAACTTTAGTAAAATCATTACTCGGTTTTCTTTTGTCAAAACTTTTTTCTAAATTGTTTTCAATGGCCTCGAGATCAAACATGAGCTCTTCCACCATGTCTGCTACAACCTCTACAACAATTGGTTCGGTGCTTCCACCTCCTCCTCCAAGCTTCATCACACGGAGCTGAAAGTCATGTAGCTTGGGATGTTATCCCCGCTCCCAGTACCCAGGGATCCGGTCCTGTTTTGGCATCTAATGATGAAATTCTGAATTTGTTTGGTAGTGTACAGGATCAGATGAGGCAGCAGCAGGAGACTAATTGGATGCTGATGAGAGAAATACAACTCTTGAAATCCGGCCCAAGCAGACCTGCTGAAGAAACTGTCACTCCTATACAGCCTAGGGCTTTGAACTTCAGTTCTGCAGTTTACACTGAGGATAACTGGGGGAACATCGTCCCAAGCCATTCTCAGAATCATACCCCTGAGATACCCTCCTCGGTCAGGATGTCAACTGTGAGGAGCTCAGGATATGCTTCAGGATATGGCCAGAATCCTCAGACCGGTAACGTGTCAAATAATAATATTCTTGCTACTAACAACAATGGGTCTTTGCAGGATGCAGGTATGACATTAACATTTACTAGGGAGCTTCAGAAGTTGAAGGACATGATATCCAGTGTACCTGGAGTGGTCCAGCCAACTCCGGAAGTATCTCAAGACAGCCACAGGATATCCCGCTTTGCATATCCTATCTGTGATGCTGAAATCCCAAAAAGATTTCAGACCCCCAACATGAAACTGTATGATGGGACTACGGATCCTAAAGAGCATATTGCCCAGTATAGGGAAAGGATGGAAATCAATCCTATCCCCCCAGATCTCAAGGAAGCATGCTTATGCAAGGGTTTCGGTTCTACCTTGACAGGATCAGCCTTAAAATGGCTGTTGAATGTTCTTCCTCACTCAATTACTTCGTTTGCTCACCGTCTCCAGGTCTAGCTGCGAATCCGAATACAGGGCAATGGCAAATACGGCAGCTGAGATTATATGGCTCACTCACCTTCTTCGTGAACTTCAAGCCCTTCCACTAGACCGACCTACATTGCTTTGTGAAAACAAAAGCGCAATCTTCTTAAGTCATAATCCGGTCGCTCACAAAAGGGCTAAACACATTGACATTGACTATCACTTTGTTCGGGAACTGGTTGCCTCTGGTCAACTACATACAAAATTTGTTCCTTCCAATCTCCAAGTGGCGGATATATTTACAAAGAGTCTCCCCAAACCTCTTTTTGAACGCTTCCGCAACATGCTTCGAGTTGGACCACCACCTGTTCGATTGACGGGGGTAATAGGCTACCATAATTTTAGTTAATATTTATTGTATTTAATTGTGATTATACGTAAATCAGTGCTAGCCATTTATAGGTGAGATATTCTCTCCTTTATCACAGGAGAATCTCGTGTATATATTTGGGTGTAATACTTGTTAATATTCATTCAAACAATAAAGCCTTTCAATGTTGCTCAAACACCATAAACGTCATAAATATTAATGACAACTTATTGGATATATCATATATGTAAATGTGCTACTCGAACACCACAACCGTCAACTTGAATTAAAATTCACGAAACATGACCTAACAATGTTCAACCATGACATTAAACTCCACAACTGCATCACCAGAGGTAAGATTAAAAGTATATGTTTTGGCTGTGGCGACTCCCCTTGCCTCCACAACTTTAACGGTTTTGTCCCAAACCTTTAAAAATAGCCATTTTACTCCCTGATGTTTTGATTTTGTCTCCATTTTGCTCCATGTGCTTAACTCCATCCATAATGTAAGTTACAAGAGGGGTATTTTAGTAATTTTATAGATAAATATTTAATTATTTTAATTATTTATTCCTAACATCACCACACCAGTCATCACCATACCCCAAACCACCATTCTTAACTTCTGCACACCCATTCGGATCTTTATCAAGAACCACACAGTCATCATCATCATAATCCAAGTCAACTCTCGACGACTTCAATCCACCGTTACATTCAACTGTCACTTCAATGATAGTACTAGGGTCTACCTTTTCTTGTTTTTGAGCAAGATCTGAAAGCAGATCTAAGCCCCTTGTTTGCCCCTCGTCTCGAACTCGAAATAGATCTGAGCCCCTCGTCACCACCACCGACGATGACGTCGGCGACGAAGAAGTTGCCTCGGATGTCGATGATCTCGTTCGACAACCGTACTGATCTCCGTCTTCTTATATATCTATGCAGTCTGTTGTAGATGAAATCACTCATCACTATCAGGTAATTAGGTTTTAGCGATTGTGTTACTTAAATTTTTTGGTGTTTTGGAGTTAAATCTGAGATTATTCGTTCGAACACGAAGTGGAAAACGCATATGAAATCTGAGATTTTGTTACTTATAATCTGATATTTCCGGTGTGTATCTTGAAATTTGAAGTTAAATATGAGTTTATTCGTTCTAACAGGAAGTTAGAGACACATATGAAATCGAAAACAGTCGTCACAATCAGCTAATTAGGTTTTCTTGATTTTGTTACTTGTAATTTGATACTTTCGGTGTGTGTTAAATTTGAGATTATTCATTCAAACAGGAATTTAGGTTTTCATGATTTTGTTACTTGTAATTTGATATTTTTCAGTGTATGTTTTGAAATTTGGAGTTGAATCTGAGATTATTTGTTCGAACAGGAAGTGAAAAACGTCTGTGAAATCGATGACAGTCGTCGAACGGTTGATGATGATGCGGTTGTGAAAGACGGTGGTTTGGGTAATGGTGATGACTGGTGGTTGTTACAAAAGGGAGAAGAGTGACGGGGCGGTGCCGTAGTGGTGGTAGGGTTTGGAATGTGTGGAGGTGGTTTATGGTGGTGATGGTGCATAATGGTTACGGTGCCGATGGTGTTTGATAGTTGTGGAGGTGGTGGTTTATGGTGATGGAGAATGAAGTTGAATATGTATGTTGAGAGAGAGAGAAGAGTGAGGAGAGAGAAGATGGAGTTGCAGGTGGGTTTGGAGGAGATGATATAGCTGTCTTTTGTTGGAGATTTGGGGTATTAATATATTTAAATACAAATTAAATACAAATTACCAAAATGCCCTTACTTTTATTTTAAAATTACCAAAATGTCCTTTAAGTTAACAGACATTATGGATGGAGTTAAGCACATGGAGCAAAATGGAGACAAAATCAAAACATCAGGGAGTAAAATGACTATTTTTAAAGGTTTGGGGCAAAACCGTTAAAGTGACCAAACCACAGGGAGCAAAACGGAAGTTTACTCTTAATTTTATGTAATGTTTTTTAATATTAATGAAAATATTTTGTTAGTTTATTTGTTAAATGTTAAAAAAAGTAGAAGATTAAAAAAATAAAAAAAACATAAAAGTGGTGGGGTAGGATCATCTAGGACCATCCTCCATACCCTCTAGTTTTGTGGGATGAACCATCCTTGGGAGGACTATGACGTGGCGCCTACGTGACGGATCATCCTCCCTTGGAGGACCATCGCCGTACCCTCTAGCCTTAGGATGGGTGAATTTGACGGTATCTTAGTTAACCAAAACACTAGTTTCTATATGTGTGTTGTCCGTTATGCTAAAAAATGTGTGTGTGTTTTGTTTTGTTTTGTTTTTAAAGTCAACAATGATAGCTATCTCTTAATATCTATTAATTTTTTATGGTCTGTTAGCGGTACGGTTGCTCCACTTTCCATCACTCACCACATCCAATTATTGTCTGCCACGTCATTGAGCTTAATTCCTCACCAGTGATAGATTTTACTAGGGGTGTCCATCACCAGTGATGGTTTTTTTTTTTAAATTATAAATTAACAATAATAATTTCATTTAAATAAAAAACAATATTTCTAGACATATTTTAGGTTACAACTTAAAAAAAAACATAAAAAAATAAAAAGATACATAAAGAAACCTACTCCTCGTCTGAATCCGGAAATTCAAGTGTGTTATTGTCGGAAGACAAATAGCTACCGGTGTCTGGCTGAAAGGAATCGGTTGAAAATTTCATTTTTAAAATTATGCAAGAAAGTGGTATAAAATTATGTGTTTGTGTGGGTGAAAGTGTATTTGTGTGGGTGAAATATATATAGTGTTTAATTTTGTTTCTCAACGGCAACATCATTTAACAACGGTAACATAACGTTCAAATCAACGCGTCATGGTGGCCACGAGTTATACGATTCACGCGTGAAGTTCGATGGTGGTGGCGGTGTATCACGTCCATTAACACGTGATGGTTGGTTTATAACGTGGCGCCCCGAGTGCCCTTATGCTAAAAGATGTTTCTTTTAACTTGATAAAAGTCAATAATGATTGCTATAAAGGGGTGGGGGTGCTCCACTTTCCATCACTCACCACACCCAATCATATTCTGCCACGTCATCGAATTTGGTTCCATCAGTAGTCATGGATTTTAGTGGGGTGCCCATCACTAGTGAAAGGTCATTGAAGAGCAATCGGGTACTGCCATGTTTGCATATGTAACAACCCGCGTCTTTGAAGTCAAAGTACAAATCAAAGTCAAAGGAAGAAAAGATTGCTAAATGCGATCTGTCACTCCTTGCTTAATTATTGATTGTACTCTTTGACTAGTTAATCGAATCCTTTGAATTGTGTACTTTAGTTATATTATGTCGAGTAAATGCTAATAATCGCAGTTTAATCGCATGTTAATTTCTAATCTATTTATCGCTAATCGCATCGCAACTTGAATCGCAGGTTCTGAATATTGTTTTACATGTGTGTGCTATCTATGTATTACTTGTGCATGTTTATTATTTGTTTGTGGTGATTAATCGATAACGCAATCACAACTCTATCGCAACGCAATCTCATCGCGAACTGGAAACACAAGTTTATTTATGTTAGTTATGTTATTTGTGTGACTATTATTTAAATCTATCGCATCGCTTAATCCACACTCGCTTAAACGCATCGCAACGCTCAACGCACGAAACGAAACATCGAAACCCAATTCACTAGAGCCATCCGATCGAAGGACCATTCGATCGAATAGTCATCCGTCCGGATGACCATCCGATCGGATTACCTCCGATCGCATCTGTGCACCGCCTCTTCTCTCCCTTCACCTATAAATAGCACCTGTCACATCACTGTTCAAGTGATGTGACAGCTCTCGTTTGACCAGCACGCTTTTGGCTCTATTTCTCTCGATTCCTCGCAATTCTTGTAAGTTCTTGACTCAAATCTTGTACATTCTTCATCTACACACACTTCTTCATCATTTTCACCATCAAATCTTCACTTTTCACCACGAAATCCATCTGATTTGGGCTGTTCATTGATGACATCATCTCGGGTTCTTATGAAGTTTGAAGTATGATCTCATTCCTCCAAGAACAACTCAGATCTAAGAGATTTCAACATGTTTAAACACTGATTTCGCCTAAATCTAAACATTTTTAAACCAATTTAATTTTGTCTCAATTCTTTTACACTCTTGCACTCAAAACCGAAAGAATCGGAGCTCATTCAGGCCTTCCACTCATTCTCTAGTGATGTGTCGGTCTGAGAACTGATTCTTATCGATGAGGTAACCGACTTAGCGGGTTGAACATGAATAACCGTGAAGAACAGTTAACTGATCGATCGGGGTGATTCCCATCCGATCGGATAACTTGGACTTGATGGGGTTTCCGTTGTTTAACAAGTTGTCATACCATTTCGGTCAAACCGCAAACGTTTCAGACTTAACAAAATTTTACAAGATTGAAACAATCAGGTTACTGAATGGATTGCCGTCCGATCGAATTGCCATCCGAACGGACGACAATCCGATCGAATGACTTGTGGTCTCAAGTACTTAAACCTTTTACAAATTTTCAACACATGTCAATATTCAAACGAATGATCATCCGATCGGACAACCATTTAATCGAATGGCCATCCTATTGAGAACTTTGGGAAATATTTCACCTGGAACGGATTGCCATCCGATCGAACGACCATCCGTCCTGATGACCATTCGATCGAACGACTTGAAGGGTAGAGATACTTCTCTCATTTTAAAATGCTACAACGAAAACTTCAAAGTCATCATACACAAACACATCCATCCCAAACGAATGACAATCTGACCGAATGGCCATCCGACCGGATGACCATCTGTCCGGATTGTCATCCGATCGAATGACCATTCGTCACTTGGTTCATCTGACACCGTTTTACGCACTGTTCATCGCTTATGCTATCATTCTGTAATTAGGCTAACTTTCCAGCGCTCCCTTCAATCTAATCCAAGATTGTGTTATTCATTTAGCACGATCTGTGAGTATACTCGAACCCTTTTGTCGCAACCCCTATCCCCTAACAAACCCGGGAACGGGCGGCCGCGACCAGTTTTGGTGGTATCTGGGTTTATCAGTTTGGCAGCGGAAATTACGTCAGGACCGTAGTTAGGAAATATTTTATTAGAGTAAAATACCACACTTTTAATATATCAAACACATGGAAAAAAACCAAGTTTCAAATACACACATTTTCATAGGGATAAACCCTATCTCATTTAAATAAAACATCTCTTTATTTTAGGTAACTTTATAGCCACTTTTCCAAGCCTTCAGTTCTGTCCAGCTGGCTTCTATTTGGCTTTCACATTTGTTACCTGAAACGCGTTTAAAAACATTTTGTCAGTGGGAAATACTGGTGAGTGAATCTCAGTTTAATCAAGTTTAGTAAAAACCATTGTACAGTATTGAGGGCGGTCGCGCAATTACATTTTTTTCCATCTACTTAATTACCACCCACGGTACTGTCAACCCGACTTGTGGTCATGTTACTCCTCGCAAGTAGTAACAAATTTTGTATACAAAACCCCAACATACCGACGATAATTGTAGAATACAAATACTCAATCACTGTTTAATGTAATTTAATTTAGGTGAGGTTTTGTAAAAACAGTTAACAAAAAGGAGATTACTCACATTGCTGTCTTAGGTTTTCTTTAGGGGTTTCCTGGTGATTATCTATAATTTACACAAATGCACACGCGTTAGTATAATAACCCAACATTTATATTAATGATACCCTCCCCGAGACGGCATTCCAATGACTACGTCGGGCAGAACCATGACAGCCGTTACGGAACCCTGGATCAACCGGGCAACGTATCTAATACGTAACCGGGGTTATGATACTTACAATGGAGCAGAACTTCGTTATTTAGGGGGTATAATACCCGAGAATAGCTTTAACTATGCGAATTTTCGAGAGAAAGAAAAGAAAGTGTGCGAGTGGGACTGAAGGCCGATGCCCTCTATTTATAGTGCTGATCTCAGATTCTCTCGCGGCCCGTGTAAGCCGAAGGGAACCCCTTCGCGGCACGCGACGTAGGCTGGTAGGGCCTAGCTATGACCAGTCATCGAACTAGCTTCGACACATTGCATGACACGTGGCAACACCAGGTTTCTCCTGGTGGCCTGTCTGTTGCGGCCCGCGTAAGACCAAGGGGTGGTCTTCGCGGCCCGCCAAGAACTAATAAAAACTGTTTTTATTTAATTTTAATAAAAACAAAGGTATTAAGGTCATATTTTTGTATATGGGGTGTATTTTAGGACATTTTGGGGTACTTTAAATATTTAGGGTGTCGAAATTTTTAGGAGGGTTGTTATATCCTCCCCACCTTGTTTTAGAGCTCGTCCTCGAGATCTACTGGAACAAGTGTGAATATTTCCTTTGCATTTCTGATTCCAGCTCCCATGTGTATTTTGGTCCTCTTTTGGAATCCCATTTTACTTTGACCAGAACTAATCTCTTGTGCTTGAGTTTCTTAATTTTCCCGTCTTTGATCTGTAGAGGCTTCTCTATAAATTTAAGTTATTCATTTATCTCTATATCCTTAAGAGGTACTATCAGTGATTCATCAGCTAAGCATTTCTTGAGATTACATACATGAAATACATCATGTATTCCTGCCATTTCCTCTGGCAGTTGTAGCTGATAGGCTACAGGTCCTATTCTTCTAATAATCTCAAAAGGTACAACATACATGGGGCTTAGCTTTCCCCTTTTGATGAATCTTACTACTCCTTTCCAAGGAGAGACTTTTAATAATACTTTGTCTCCTACCTGAAATTCCAGTGGTTTTCGTCTGTTATCGGCATAACTCTTTTGTCTGTCACGTGCTGCTTTTAGGCGTTCTTTGACTTGGATGATCTTGTCGGTCGTCTCTTGCACTATTTCAGGTCCAGATAGTTGCTTTTCCCCAATTTCTGCCCAACAGACTGGGGTTCGGCATTTTCGTCCATAAAGTGTTTCGAATGGTACAACATTAATACTTGTGTGATAACTATTATTATAAGAAAATTCGATTAGTGGTAAGTGATTGTCCCAATTACCTCCGAAATCAATTACACAAGCTCTAAGCATATCTTCCATCGTCTGAATTGTTCTTTCACTTTGCCCGTCTATTTGAGGATGATAGGCTGTGCTTAGATTCAACTTGGTTCCCATTGCTTTTTGGAAACTTGTCCAAAAATGAGAGGTAAAATGACTATCTCTATCAGAAACAATGGATAAAGGGATTCCATGTAATGAAACTATTTCATTTACATACAATTTAGCTAATTGTTCCATACTGTAGGTTTCCTTCATTGGTAGGAAATGAGCTGACTTAGTTAACCTATCTACAATCACCCAGATTGTATCATTACCTTTCCTTGTTCTGGGTAATTTGGTAACAAAATCCATTATTATCAATTCCCACTTCCACACTGGTATTTCGAGTTGCTGCAATAATCCTGAGGGTTTGTGATGTTCAGCTTTAACTTGTGATCAGGTTAAACATTTAGAAACATAAGCTGCTATGTCCTTCTTCATTCCTATCCACCAAAAATTGTTTCTTAAATCCTGATACATCTTATCATTTCCAGGATGCATCGTATACTTAGACTTATAGGCTTCTTCTGATATACGATGACGTAGGTTTCCTAATTTAGGTATCCACATCCTCTTTTTATGGAATCTCCAAATTTCATCTGTTCCTTGTTCTAATTCCTTAATGATAACTTTCAATTTCTCAGTATCATTCTTGATTACTGATTCTTTTTCTTTTCTAATTTGTTCATTTAAATCTACTTGTAGATTTAATTTTAGAGAACGTATTCTTTTTGGCTTTTCATGATAATTTCGACTTAAAGAATCAGCAACTACATTTGCTTTTCCTACATGATACTGGATATTACAATCATAATCACTAAGAATTTCCATCCAGCGTCTTTGTCTCATATTCAACTCCTTTTGTCCGAAGACATATCTTAAACTCTTATAATCTGTAAAAATGGTAAACTTACTACCGTAAAGGCAATGTCTCCAAATCTTCAGAGAAAAAATTATGGCTCCTAATTCCAAATCATGAGTTGAATAATTCTCTTCGTGATTTTTAAGTTGTCTAGAGGCGTAGGCTATAACCTTTTGATGTTGCATCAACACACATCCATAACCTAACTTAGAAGCGTCAAAGTAGACTACAAAGTTTTCAGTTCCTTCTGATAACGCTAGTATGGGTGCGTTGGTTAATCTTTACTTAAGAATTCTAAAGGCTTCTTCCTGTTTTGGTCCCCATTCAAACTTAACAGATTTATAGGTTAACTTAGTTAAGGGAATGGCTATTCTAGAAAAATCTCGAATAAATCTTCTATAATAACCGACCAATCCTAAGAAACTCCTAACCTCGGTTGGTGACTCAGGGGTTTTCCATTTGGTAATTGCCTCGATCTTATTAGGATCCACATGAATTCCTTCATGATTGACTAAATATCCAAGAAACTGTACCTGTTCTAATCAAAATTCACACTTTGAAAACTTTGCATAAAGCTTTTCTTTCCTTAATAAAATTAAAAGTGCATGCAGATACGCTGAATGTTCCTCTTTATTCTTAGAGTAAATGAGAATATCATCTATAAAGACAATTATGAATTTATACAAATATGGCTTACATATTCGGCTCAACATGTCCATAAATGCAGCTGGGCATTGGTTAAACCAAATGGCATGACAGTAAATTCATAATGACCGTACCTTGTTCTAAAAGCGGTCTTAGGAATGTCCTCTTCCTGTACCTTTAATTGATGATATCCTGACCGTAAATCGATCTTTGAGAAAAACCGAGCTCCTTGTAACTGATCAAACAGATCGTTGATTCTAGGTAATGGGTATCGATTCTTAATCGTGACCTTGTTCAATTCACGGTAGTCAATGCACATACGCATTGATCCGTGTTTCTTCTTAACGAATAAAATCGGTGCTCCCCATGGCGATGAACTTGGCTGTATGAATCCTTTCTCCAACAATTCGTCTAATTGTTTCTTTAGTTCCTGCATTTCTGCGGGTGCCAAACGGTAGGGTGCTTTGGCAATTGGTGCTGTTCCTGGTAGCAGGTGAATTCTAAATTCAACTTCCCTGTCTGGCGGTAGTCCTGGTAATTCTTCTGGAAATATATCTGGAAACTGAGACACTACTAGAATATCTTTTAATTCCTTTCCTTTAGTGTTAGTGATTATGGAAATTAAATACACTAATGATCCTTTTCTTATATAACTTGCGGTTTTCATCACAGAGATGAATTTTGTGAATCTAGAGGGCTTATCTCCTTTAATTGTGATCTTTTCACCCCTTGGTGAATTTACTTGAATTGACTTTTGATCACATAAAATACTGCTTTATTGGCTATTAACCAATCCATTCCTAATACAACATCAAATCTTATCAGATTCATCGGGTAAAGGTTGCAATAAACTTTTGGTTTAAAAACTCTATTCTTGCTCCCTGCAAGATTTCGGTAATCTTAACGGTTTCCCTATTTGTTGTCTCTACTAGACATTCTTGTGGGAGTTTAGTTAATGGTTGATTGAGTAATTTACAAAATGAAGTATTAATAAAACTTTGGTTCGCACCAGAGTCAAATAATACTTTAGCAAAAACATTATTAACTAAAAACGTACTGGCTATCACGTCTGGAATCATCTTAGCTTCTTCTGCAGTCAGAACAAATGCTCTAGCATTTTTAGTGTTCTTGTTGCCCATGGCTGGAACTAGTTTTGGACAGTTCGGCTTGATATGGCCTTTTTCTCCACAGTTGAAGCACATTCCATTATTAGGTTTCCTTCTGCAGTCTTCTTCCTTGTGTCCCGGCATCTTGCAGAAATTGCAGTAAGTGGAGCATTTTCCCGAATACTTTTTCTTGCAGGCCTTGCAGTAGGGTGCAGAGGTAGAACCTACATTTTTCCCATGGTTGAAATTTCCATAACGAAATTCTTGGGTAAGCCTTTGAGCTAGGTTTCTCCTCTGGTCTTCTTCTCGTGTACGCACTAACTCATCTGTCAAGGTGTTTGCTAGTTCTACGGCTTCTTCTATAGTTTGAGGTCTAGCTGCCTTGACCACATGTCTAATCACACTGATTAATCCCCATATGTAACGGGAGATTAATACTGGTTCAGGAGATGCAAGGGTTGGCACTATTCTAGCATATTCGAAAAATAACATAGTATAACCTTACTATCCACTCCAGTCATCCTAAGGTTTAAGAACTTATTTGCTATTTGTTCTTTTTCATTGGGAGGGCAGAATTTCCTTTCTACCATGTTTTTAGATTCCTCCCATTCCATATTGTAAACCCTGTCACTTCCCCTAGACTGGAGGATAGTGTTCCACCATTCTAATGCTGAGTTCTTAAAGAGATTGGAAACCTCTTCCGCACACTTGCTTATTTTTAAGACTGCCTCAGTCTTTTCTATCCAGCGTAGGGCTGCAACGGCCCCTTCATTGCCCGAGAATTCAATTGGTTTACAAGACCATAATTCTTTATAAGAACAACCATAAGATATGGTTCTTCTTCTTTTGGGAATGGGCACTTGAAGTATGGGTCCATTGTTTACGCTGTGTTCAGGTTCAGTTGGTCGTTTGCTGCTATGGTTACTTTTATTATCCACTTCCCTAACTCTTTGAATAATATATGGCATCGCATCTATTATCCCTTGTGCCTCTATGTGTTGAATGACACTGTTATCCATTTGATTTCAAGTGTTATCATTGTTCGGATTATCATTATTCTGGTTTTCATGGTTCACTTCGTTGTCCATCTGAATTTTAAACATTTACCAGATATTAATATCATCAGATATTATCTTAATACAATCAATCACATAACACACATACTGATAAAAAACGTCGAACATTGCGACTTACTCTTTCTTATATATAGTATGCATCTACTACAAACTGAGACTAGAAATTTAAAATTACAATACAACCGAAATAAAAATTACACTACTAGTAGGCATCCGTAGCTATGATTTAGATTTTTTTTTCAAACATACGCACATATTATATATTATTATATCATATTATTATTATTATTATTATTATTATTATTATTATTATTATTATTATTATTATTATTACTACTACCTCCACCATCACTTTCACTGATATGGGTTCATCCAGAACTCCATATTGCGCTCGTCATACTTCTAGACGAGTCGCTCTCCTACCTGCCTCATTCTCTCGCTACTTTCTAAAATCTCTTGTCCGAAGGTTCAGAGCTTTTGCACATTTTCTGCACTCATTGGGGGTGCAGGTGCTGGTACTAGGTTTGGGAACTGGGGCATGGGGACCTGGTACGGGTATGGATTCTCTAAAATTTCCCTGATGTATTGATCGCTATCATAGTAGGGATCTAGAGGGTCCAAACCTGGGTAGGCTGCTAGATTCGGCATGGGTTCATTTTCTGGTGTTGGGTAGCGTTGCACATAATCCCTATGTTTATCTAACCACGGGTCGTAATCTAGGTCTAAGGGATTGGGTGCTGGTACCCTAGGTATCTCCATTGGGTCAAACTCAGGCATTGGAAATTGGTTTTCTGGGTTGTTTTGGATTTCCATTGGCTGAGTGGGGAATAGTGGTAATGGTTGGGGTGCTATGAGTTGCTCCAGGTTAGGGTCGGCAGTTGTGGTTGCTAGGATATGGAAGTTTGCTAGACTCCTATTGAGCATATCCTGGGTGTGAGCATTTGTCTCTTTCTCTTAATGGCTGCTAAAGCCCGCTGCTGTTGCAACTTTTTCATTTTCTTCCTACGTTCATGTGCACCTCTGCTGAACCATCCTCTCTTCTTAGGAGGGAATGGCTCTTCAGACTGAGCCTTGAACATGAATATCCCATCTTCATTGTCAGCTAAATACCCTGAGAGGGCAGGCTATGAAGAGGTACCTTCATCCCTAGGTGAGTTGGACAACTGACGGTAGGCGTCGGAAGGTCCTTGGTTGCTCATGCTGTAAACTAACAAATAGTCAAATAACACACAACAATAAAATGCAGATATACACGTAATTCCGTAATTTATTTCCTAACATTTAATACTTTGGTGTCAGCAGAACACTTCTGTGGCTGAATCAGTGGCTTAGCTCTGATACCACATTCTGTCGTAACCCCCGTCCCCTAACAAACCCGGGAACGGGCGGCCGCGGCCAGTTTTGGTGGTATCTGGGTTTATCAGTTTGGCAGCGGAAATTACGTCAGGACCGTAGTTAGGAAATATTTTATCAGAGCAAAATACCACGCTTTTAATATATCAAACACATGGGAAAACCCAAGTTTCAAATACACACATTTTCATAGGGATAAACCCTATTTCATTTAAATAAAACATCTTTTTATTTTAGGTAACTTTATAGCCACTTTTCCAAGCCTTCAGTGTAACATCCGTAAAAAATCGACCCGTTTTCAAAATCCGACCCATTTTGAAATCTGAATCATAACTTTTGAAAACCCTGAGTTAATAAATACGGAGTTATTATGTCGGCTTTTGAACAAATTCAATACATCATATAATCGATTAAATGACAAGCTACATTTACCTCATAGTTATTTCACAATTTTATATTATTGTTTAAAGAAATAAGTTTCTACTAGCAATTTATATAAATATGGGAACCGGATTCGATTCCATCTTACTGGAATAGTCTTAAACATGTTTCATTGAGCTATAATAGTTTAGGATTACTTAAAAATGTAAAGTAAACTAAAAGGATTATTTTGTAAGTTGGCCTTAAGTTAAAGGGGTTTAGTGAAGAAGTCAAATTAAATCAAATTCCATATATGTTTACGTAGCCATCTTCTTGTTATGGAATTCCCATAAAGAAATTTGCCAAGTTTAAACCATTTTTTTTACAAACTTGCCGCCAAGAAAAATAGAAAGCAACACCCTCATTTCTTTTATTTTTTCTTTCTTTTTTTGTACATTTTTTTTTAAATTAACTTTCATTCAACAAAAAGGCGAACATGATGCTTCCAAGACGGAAACAACACGCCCCCAAAAACCAAACAATTACATCAATTCAAACCTACACCATTCTTCCCAATCAACCTCGTAACATTTACATCTATTTCTAAACCAAAGGAAACCCAAAGCCTTCACGTCCGACACTATGTCCATCACCTTCATGCTTTTGTTAGAAAAGATTTTATTGTTGCGCGCCTTCCAAATCCTCCAACAGACGATGATCACCACGCCATAAAACGCCTTCTTTTTTTGCAATCGACCCACTTATATTACTCCCCAGTTCAAGTAGATCATTGAAAGTAAATGCAAATATTTGAGGAACTTTACACCAGTTAGAAACAACACTCCAAACGCCACATGAAACACAACACGCTGTGAACAAATGATCCACCGTTTCGACCCCTTCTCCGCATAGAGAACAACCCATATCTTCCACATTAATGCTCCTCCGCCGTAAAGCAAGTTTAGTTGGTAATCTATCTAATTCTGCGCGCCACATAAAAACGTTACATTTATTAGGGACCCATTTACACCAATTGTATATGAACCAGCCATCACTCAGGTTCCTAATACCCACTTCGCTGCGCAACCATTTTTTCGCCTCGCCAACTGAAAACGAATTATCAGCGCTAATAGTCCATTGCCACTGATCTGGGCGAGAGAGCAGCCGCACATTCTGTAACATACCTTCACAAACTGACCTCTCCTGGACCTCCACATTAGTGCTGGGAATTTTGTTCCACGACCAGCAGACTACTATGTCTGCTCCTGTTCTTCTACATCTATCAGCAACATAACATGATTTATCCTTCTCCAGCCTAAAGATATTTGGAAATATATCTTTCAGAATATTGCCATTCAACCATGGATCATACCAAAACCGAACCTCCAATCCATCACCCACAACACCACGAAGAATATGCGATAACCCTTTACCATTAATTTTAACTTTGTTTCCAAAAGACACTATGTTCTTCCATACGCCTCCGTATCTTTTATTGCAAGACATCATCTCCCACCTCCTTGTTGAACCGTGTATGGCTTCTATCATTCGCCTCCATAACGCACCTTGTTCCGATTTATATCTCCATATCCACTTAATTATAAGGCATTATTACACAAGCTTAACTTAGATAACCCCAATCCTCCTTCATTTTTCGGACATGCTGTCCTATCCCATGAAACCCAATGTGTTTTCCTCACCTCCGAACTACCCCCCCCACAGGAAATGTTTGATCATTGATTCCAGTTTATCCACCACCGCTACCGGAGCTTTAAACAATGAAAAATAATACGTGGGAAGACTTTCGAGCACCGATTTTATAAGTATAATTCTCCCTCCTATTGAAAGCGAATCGGCTTTCCACTTAGATAATCGGTTCCGAAAGATGTCTATGACCGGCTCGCAATTATTAACTCTATTCATATTCCCCCCAACCTTGATACCCAAATAAACAAAAGGAACCGCTCCAGCTTTACAACCCAATAACCCAGCTTTCGCATTCAGCATCTCGACTGAAACCCCAACCCCATATACCACCGATTTATGGAGGTTTATTTTGAGGCCCGAACATAAAAAAAATATACGAAGAATTCTCTTTAAATTAGCAAAATTAAGATCTGACCATTCTCCCATAATCATAGCATCGTCCGCGTATAATAGATGAGACAAGACCGGCCCTTGGTTAGGTAACCGAATACCTTCAAACGCTCCAACCGAACACGCCTTCTTGATCATTCCAGAAAGTGCTTCCATGACTGCGAGAAATAAAAAGGAAGACGCAGGATCGCATTGTCTTATGCCTTTCTGACAATTAAACTCAAAAGTCGGTGAGCCATTGACGAGAACCGAAGATCTCGCCGATTCCAACACTCCTTTGACCCATTTGCACCACAAAGCCGGGAAACCCATTTGTTCTAACATAGACAACAGAAATGCCCAGTTCACGTTGTCATATGCTTTCTCGAAATCAATCTTGAATAAAAAAATCTCCTTGTTAACCCGTCTCGCCCAAGACATAACTTCGTTAATCATAAGGGGTCCGTCTAAAATATATCTCCCACTTAAAAATGCCGATTGGTTATCAGAAACCACCTTACCCATAACCCGTTTCAATATGTTTGCCAAAACCTTAGACACCACCTTACTAATCACACCGATGAGATTTATAGGACGGTAATCCGCAAGACCCGTAGGATCCCCTGTCTTCGGTACCAAAGTTATAAAAGATGAACCAACTCCCATACTAATCTTCCCATCAGAATGAAAATGTTGCATCAAACTAAAAAAATCACCCTCAAGTTCCTTCCAGAAATGTTTAATGAAGCGAAAATTAAAACCATCCGGACCTGGGGCTTTATCGTCTCCACACTCGAACACGGCTTCTTTAATTTCTTTCACAGTAAACTGTTCTACCAACATTAACGCATCACTTTCATTCAAATATGTCAGATCTGAAATCTTTAAAGAGGGCCGCGACTTCATGGTTTCAACAAATTTTCTACGAAAAAATCCGTATACTTCCTTCTTCACCTCAGTTGGTTTATGAACCCACTCGCCATTCACCAATAAACCCGGAATATTATTACGAACCCGCCTTTTATTGATGACCCCGTGAAAGACTTAGAATTTTCGTCGCCAAACATCGCCCAATTATTTCTAGCTCGTTGTTTTAAATCCAAATACTTTAGTTCTTCTAATTCACGAAGCCGCTTCTTTGTTTCGTCTAGAATCCAGACTTCATATTCCAAAAGATCCCTTTCATCTCACAACTTATCATAACTCTCAAGCTCTTGTCTAAGAATCACCTCCTCCTCATTTTCTTTACCCAACGTCTGCTTCTTCTATTCACAAATAACTTGCTTTAACCTGCTAAGTTTTAAAGACAATCTCACATCCGGACATCCTTGAACTTCTATATTCTCCATTTCCTTTTTAATCATATCATCAAATCCCTTCCTCTTAAGCCATGAATTAAAGAAGCGAAAAGGTTTCGGACCGAAGTTCTTTGATTCAATCTTAAGAATAATGGGATTATGATCGGACTTGTCTCTTGAAAGAACTCGATATTCAGCTGCGGGCCACTTGTTCAAAAAGTTCTAGCACACAAAAATCCTATCGAGGTGACTCAACTTGTTACCAGCCGCAAATGTGAATTGCCGACCCTTCAAACCATATTCATGTAAATTAGCTTCATCAATAAACCAATTGAAATCCTGAGCTTCAATCACCGAAAAACCCGAATTCCTCCTTTCCCACTGGTACCGCACCGTATTAAAATCACCACCTATAGTCCACCAACCTACACCTGAACGAATGAGTCCCAATAAATCGTCCCATAATCTTCGCTTCATAACCGTATCTTGAGGAGCATATACACTTAGAAAATTACAGACCACATCCAACCCTTTCACCTGACCCGTAAGACAAAGGAAATATCTCGATCTTTGAACCGAAGTAACCTTAAACAAAGACGGATCCCATAAAGAAACGAGACCACCGGATCTACCCGTAGCTTCCACCCATTCGGCATTATAAGCTCCCCCACCCCAGAAAGCATCTAACATCCCATCCGATTTTTGCGCAAATTTAGTCCCTTGAAGCATAATCATACCAACCTCATTTTTAAACTTTAAACCTCGAACCCAATCACCTTTCCTCGGAACGCCTAACCCATGAATATTTAGAGATATTACATTCATTGAGCACCTCCCTTGAAACCCTCTTGATTAATCGATTCTATCACTTGTTGTTGGAACTCATCAATATTCTCGGCCCCAAGAACCTTACCCAGACTAATCGTCTTTGACCTCTCTATAAAAACATCATCCTGTATATGCTCCCCCCTGATATAACCTCCTCTTCCCCGTTGACCCTTTCCACTTGAGATCCCACGGCTTCCGGTGACCCCGAATTTTCTGTCGAAGTGTAACACCCGACTTAATAAATCAAGATTTTATTAATAAAATACACATTTAAATGCTAAAATGTGACTTTGCAAAAACTTTTCATACTAACATTTCCACATGTTAACAACATTTCAAAAATACAACTTAATGTAATTGGATTCGTCGTTTTAAAGATACGACGAAACGCCGAGCGGAAGCTTGTATTTTATCGTGTTCGGTTCCTCATCGAGCTTGATCTTCATCCGGGCACTCATGGCGATCACCTATGATCAAAACCAACTTAAAAGTTAGTTTTGATAGTCAAATATTAAGTTCAAACAAGTACAGGGGTTAAAAGGGCAAAATTTAAAAATTTTCCAGAGTTAGGGGGCGTCGCGTGACGCCAAGGGCCTAGGCGTCACGCCTAGCCCTTGTTTTCACAGACTATTGCCTTCAGCTGTTGCTGTACGTTCCCAGCATGACCCGATTTCACGGAAACGAGCATAACTCTCTCGTTTTTAATCCGTTTTACCCGATTCTTTTTCCTACGCGTCCGTAATTTAATTCTCCATCATATGGAGTGAAAATCCAACATCCAACATAATAAATTTTGAGACTTCTAAGCCTTCGACTCGTTACCCTTTTATCGAATTTTAACCCGTTTATGCATCTTATCAAACAAACGTATTTGTTTGATTCCTATATCACATACACTTCTTCAAATTAATGTTAACTACCATTTTAGGTTCTAATCACAAGTTTATTACACAATTTAAACCCGTTTTCGCTCGTATGCTTATCTTGACCCGTTAAGGGTATTTAAGCACTTTCGAGTCTAAAATCACTTCCGATTGTTTCTAGCATTACATCACCACATTTCTTATCCTATAATCTCCCACCACAACTGTATTTATGGTGGGTTTAATGTGGTGATCTATATAAACCAAATTTTACCTCTCGAATCATTATTTTACGGCAAAAACTCAATTAGTGCCATTTGACTAATACAATACCTCTTTCAGCTTCTATACTTATTCTAAGTATTTACCTAATCATAAAAATCGTTTCCAAACAACCTTTAAAGGTTGTTTGTTCGAATTAGCTAACCAGGGCGTTTTGGTCCTTTTTTATCCTTCTTTTACGACAAAGGACTTTCAGATACTTGTTTGACCCAAATATCCGGTCTTCTAACTATGACCTTGTTTAGAAACCATTATTTTTCTAAAACACTACATTTATAACTTGAATTATTCGGTTTATCTTTAAGATAACCAAATATCCAATTTTACCTTATTTAACTCTTAGAGAACCTCAAATTCTACATGATGAGTTGAATCATTACGCAAACCTGGCTCGGATCAATGTATTGACCCGTTACGATACCTTGCCTTAGTGGCGCTAAGTAATAGCGATGTCATCATTCAATCAATATTTATTCCTGTAATCATGCAACTCGACAAAACATTAGCCGGTATTGTCAAAGGGTGATATTTTCACCCTTTTGACCCGTTTGGTCTATATGACCGTTTACTTTTACGAGATGAATTTATTATCATCTCGTCTACATGACTAAATGACCTCATTTGCTCTTTTTAACCATTCAACATGGTTTATCATTATTGTCTTTTGTTCCGAACCGCGCATGTCGGGTCGAAACATCATAAGTCAAATGTGACTTTTGATAATTCAAAATCTATAAATCAAATAGATATTAATAAAAGGTGTAAGTTTTTAACTTACCTTGTATCCAAGTTACGTCTTTTCTTCTTCCTTGTTTCGTTTGACCCGCTTACTCCCCAAGCTTCACCTAGCTTGTTAAGCGCCAACTATCATTCATTATTCACAAGGTTGTTAGATTAGTCATTCTAAATCATGACTTTCACACCTTATGAATCTTTGACTACTTTTCTTATTGAACTATATCATAAATCATGAGTTAAATTCTCGTGTCAAGACCCACTTCAAATCAAGTATGAACTCTTAACAAATCCCCATTTTGTTCAAGTAGTTCTTTCATACAAGTTAGTATGGTGTTTATAAACACCAATACAACATCAATTTCATCAAATCATCCATAACCAATTTTTCTTTCACGTAATTAGTCAAATATGGCAAATTACGCGTTTCATTTGTAATTTCAACACTTAAACATTCACTTAGGCATTTTAGCAAACACCTTGTGGGCATATTCTATAAAATCAACAATCTATTTTCATAACTAGTTATTTACCCCAAGTTTTAACATCATTCATAAGTTCTTATGTCTTGCATGCATCATAACACCTAGACTTACTTTATGGAAATCAAATAACACCAAATTGATGATCATAAATCTAGTGTTCATCATCTTCCTACAAGACCCACTTAACACCTAAATGGGTGATTCTCAATTTCACATGCATGAATATTAATGCATCAAATTATTGATTAGGGTTCATTCATAACCCTGAATTTATCATAATTTCATTCAAACATCAATCAACCAAGTTCAGATTTCGATTTCACAAGTTATCAAGAATTTGAGATGAAACCAAATTATGAATTTTGACATACCTTGTGATCCTCTAACCCGAGTGATCACTAATCCTATCTTGGTTTTCGATTTAGACTTGATTTGCCCTATTGATTTGGTTGATTTTTGCTTGTTAGGGTTTGAGCTTGAGAGCCCTTCCTGGCTCCTGTGTTTTGTACGACCAGAACACACACAAAGGTGTGTGTTTTGGTGTTTTTAGTTTTAATTAATAAAAACCCATTTTCTCATCTTAACCATTTTAGTCCCTCAACTTTACCCAGGTTTATAAAGGTTACTACATCAAGTTCCCTCATTATTTTTAAAACACTAGAGTAACTAGGTTGATATCCCTAGTTATTTAGTGGGTTCCGGGAGTTATAACCCGTTTTATTTTAAGTCCCGTTAACTCAGGCTCTTATAAACATAATTCCTTAAAACTTTGATTCGTTTGTATTTAATATTAGGATTTCTTATTTAAATCCAAATATTTACCGGGTTATTTTTACTACTAACGGTACGTTACCCGTCTTTTAGTATTAACGGAGTTTGATTACCAAACCCGTTTTTTGGGGTGTTACAAGTCTACCCCCATTAAAGAGGTTTCGTCCCCGAAACTTTTCTTACATAGTTCATCGAGTTCTAAACTCAATGCGTTTGACCTGAGTACTCTTTTAAGCATTACTCATACTTTAACCAATTGTTAGTATTACCAGAAAATTTATGGTAATATCTTTTTGGTTACAGAACATCTACGTACCTCATACGACATAATGTAACTTGAAATAACGTAATTTCGTTATTTCTACTAGTTTAGTTAACTTAGCGATATCCATCGCTTTTATATATTATCGAACTCCTTGTGAATCCGTTACCTTGACCTGTTTAAAGGTCTTTAGTGAAATCTTTCACTTTTAGCAACTATTTCTTTTGTTTTCAAATTCATTTATTCGGTTCAGTTACTCCGAATCCTCCGCTTACGAGCATACCAAATTTCTCGATTTGAATTGCTGACCTTCACCGGTCTCACTAACTAGACTTATTAGTCCAGTTACTTTTTTTTTTACCGCTCGCTTGGTAATAATGTGATTCTATTTCACATTACATTTCTTAACCGTGATCGTGTTGCATCATGTTTAATTTATATATCTACCTTTCATTTTCGAAAAGATCACTTTTCGAATATATCGTCTTGCGCCTATCAGCGTCAAGACTTGAATCTTTCCTGCTTACTATTCAATTTCCTATCAGAATTTATATTTGTAAAAATGTTATTTCTTACTAAAACTGAATTTTAGTCTAACGTTTTTCTCTTTAACTATGTCAATTACTCATATCAAGGAAATTGACAACCCATAATTTATTGTTTTCCGTTCTCGTTTTACGTGGGGAATCGTAACAAGTTCCCTCACCTTACACTATTGACCCGTAGGTTTCTTCACTTAACCTCGTAGGCTATTTCCTTAAGCTTTCATCTCTTTAAGACGAGACCCTTATGATCCCTTTTGCTTCAATTCATGACCCGTGGGTCATTTTGGCCCCGTAGACCTTTACATTAATTAATATCCCGTAGGTTATGATGATCCCGTAGATCATCTTTTATTCTAGTCTTTATTCCATTGTCTAATTATACATATATAGCTTTAAAGCATCCTTTGTTATGTTTGGAATCATTTAATTTTGCTTTTGAACTTTAGTTGACCTTGACCGTAGTCTAAGGTTTCATTTGTTTACTTTCGGACTATCCTTTCCAACTTCTAGCGTCATTTACATGTCGGTTTGTCTTACACTTACCATTACCCGGTTCATACTTATACTCCTTTACAACCCATTACCCGGGTGCTTCTATCTTATTGTTTTTAGCTTTCCGGTTTCATCGGTTTGCGTTTTTCCTATTTTATTAAGCGTTATTCCTTAATTGACTCGTTTGACTCTTTTTGGGTGAATTTTCATCACTCATGAATGTCAAACTTCATTCTTTATTTGACCCGTCCAACTTTGAAATGGTTGAGCGTAATTACCAAAATTTATGTTTGCGAAAATTCTTGTCATCTTTTAGTCATGACTCATATTCCGAGTCTTTTGACTTTCTATTTCGTGTTCCTGTTTCTCAGTCTACGCATGCGTTTAAATCCTTACCCACCAACCGGGTGTTTTACCGAAATCGTTATTATTGCAACCCTTACGGTATGCATTATGACTTCGTTTCGCTTTTATATTCCTACTTTGTTCTCAAATTTGGCGTTTTACAAAATCGGCCCGTTAAGAGTCATATTTGCATTCTTCGGGTTCGAGTGTAAGCACACCCCTCCCAATTGCAAACCTTAATCGTTTTACATTAATCTTTGTCCCTTCACTCGGGCTCATCATCCTAATGTAATACGCTTCCGTCACCCGGCTGTGCGTTTACATTATTATCAAATATTTTGCTCATTTGATTCATTTGGGTACTTTTAAGTTAGTCCCATTCACCCCACCCTTACTACATCGGACATAAATGTGTCCGCTATAAGAAGTTCATGGTATCATATGCCACTACTTACTTGGCCAGAGTAAGCGATTAACACATGACACGCATGACCTTTTTATAGTTTTCACATCACGCCCTATGTAAGTAATGCCTCTATTTGTTTCTCTTGGAAACAATATCCCGAATACATTTTCTATTCGGGTTTTCCAAGTTTTTTTTTTAATCTATATATGCAACTTTCAATTTCTACATCTTTGTTGCATATTACTATTTGTGCAATTATATTTAAAATGTGCACCTGGTAATGCTTGCCCCGACGGGCGTTCCTTGCCATTAACCTTGTTCGCGGTCGTTACGCGATTTGGTCCTTGGTGAGCATGCTCCTCTTGTTATACTTCGGACCGTTCTTCTATCATATCCGTAATTTGTTAAACTCTCGCTATCCTCATATGCGAGTGTCCATCAACTAAAACATATACAACAGTTAGTAATTTTAACATTAAAGGATGCCCGTATTATAATACAAGGCTTTTCTACTATACGCATCAACGTGTGTAATTTCGTTGACTATATCCATTCTATTTCGTTTTTATTGGTGTAACGTGTATTACACGATAACCATATGTGTTGTTCTCAACACTTTAATCATACTAAACCTTTGACATACTTGTACTTACCGGATTTGCGATCAAGCCTCGAACCGAACACCAATCTTTATCAAGAGCGTAAGGTTTAAGTCCAAGCATCGCTTTCCCGCCATACTTGAATCTCTTAAACCAAGGCTCTGATACCAACTTGTAACACCCGACTTAATAAATCAAGATTTTATTAATAAAATACACATTTAAATGCTAAAATGTGACTTTACAAAAACTTTTCATACTAACATTTCCACATGTTAACAACATTTCAAAAATACAACTTAATGTAATTGGATTCGTCGTTTTAAAGATACGACGAAACGCCGCGCGGAAGCTTGTATTTTATCGTGTTCGATTCCTCATCGAGCTTGATCTTCATCCGGGCACTCATGGCGATCACCTATGATCAAAACCAACTTAAAAGTTAGTTTTGATAGTCAAATATTAAGTTCAAACAAGTACAGGGGTTAAAAGGGCAAAATTTAAAAATTTTCCGGAGTTAGGGGGCGTCGCGTGACGCCAAGGGCCTAGGCGTCACGCCTAGCCCTTGTTTTCACAGACTATTGCCTTCAGCTGTTGCTGTACGTTCCCAGCATGAACCGATTTCACGGAAACGAGCATAACTCTCTCGTTTTTAATCCGTTTTACCCGATTCTTTTTCCTACGCGTCCGTAATTTAATTCTCCATCATATGGAGTGAAAATCCAACATCCAACATAATAAATTTTGAGACTTCTAAGCCTTCGACTCGTTACCCTTTTACCGAATTTTAACCCGTTTATGCATCTTATCAAACAAACGTATTTGTTTGATTCCTATATCACATACACTTCTTCAAATTAATGTTAACTACCATTTTAGGTTCTAATCACAAGTTTATTACACAATTTAAACCCGTTTTCGCTCGTATGCTTATCTTGACCCGTTAAGGGTATTTAAGCACTTTCGAGTCTAAAATCACTTCCGATTGTTTCTAGCATTACATCACCACATTTCTTATCCTATAATCTCCCACCACAACTGTATTTATGGTGGGTTTAATGTGGTGATCTATATAAACCAAATTTTACCTCTCGAATCATTATTTTACGGCAAAAACTCAATTAGTGCCATTTGACTAATACAATACCTCTTTCAGCTTCTATACTTATTCTAAGTATTTACCTAATCATAAAACTCGTTTCCAAACAACCTTTAAAGGTTGTTTGTTCGAATTAGCTAACCAGGGCGTTTTGGTCCTTTTTGATCCTTCTTTTACGACAAAGGACTTTCAGATACTTGTTTGACCCAAATATCCGGTCTTCTAACTATGACCTTGTTTAGAAACCATTATGTTTCTAAAACACTACATTTATAACTTGAATTATTCGGTTTATCTTTAAGATAACCAAATATCCAATTTGACCTTATTTAACTCTTAGAGAACCTCAAATTCTACATGATGAGTTGAATCATTACGCAAACCTGGCTCGGATCAATGTATTAACCCGTTACGATACCTTGCCTTAGTGGCGCTAAGTAATAGCGATGGCATCATTCAATCGATATTTATTCCCGTAATCATGCAACTCGACAAAACATTAGCCGGTATTGTCAAAGGGTGATATTTTCACCCTTTTGACCCGTTTGGTCTATATGACCGTTTACTTTTACGAGATGAATTTATTATCATCTCGTCTACATGACTAAATGACCTCATTTGCTCTTTTTAACCATTCAACATGGTTTATCATTATTATCTTTTGTTCCGAACCGCGCATGTCGGGTCGAAACATCATAAGTCAAATGTGACTTTTGATAATTCAAAATCTATAAATCAAATAGATATTAATAAAAGGTGTAAGTTTTTAACTTACCTTGTATCCAAGTTACGTCTTTTCTTCTTCCTTGTTTCGTTTGACCCGCTTGCTCCCCAAGCTTCACCTAGCTTGTGAATCTTTGACTACTTTTCTTATTGAACTATATCATAAATCATGAGTTAAATTCTTGTGTCAAGACCCACTTCAAATCAAGTATGAACTCTTAACAAATCCCCATTTTGTTCAATTAGTTCTTTCATACAAGTTAGTATGGTGTTTATAAACACCAATACAACATCAATTTCATCAAATCATCCATAACCAATTTTTCTTTCACGTAATTAGTCAAATAAGGCAAATTACACGTTTCATTTGTAATTTCAACACTTAAACATTCACTTAGGCATTTTAGCAAACACCTTGTGGGCATATTCTATAAAATCAACAATCTATTTTCATAACTAGTTATTTACCCCAAGTTTTAACATCATTCATAAGTTCTTATGTCTAGCATGCATCATAACACCTAGACTTACTTTATGGAAATCAAATAACACCAAATTGATGATCATAAATCTAGTGTTCATCATCTTCCTACAAGACCCACTTAACACCTAAATGGGTGATTCTCAATTTCACATGCATGAATATTAATGCATTAAATTATTGATTAGGGTTTATTCCTAACCCTGAATTTATCATAATTTCATTCAAACATCAATCAACCAAGTTCAGATTTCGATTTCACAAGTTATCAAGAATTTGAGATGAAACCAAATTGTGAATTTTGATATACCTTGTGATCCTCTAACCCGAGTGATCACTAATCCTAGCTTGGTTTTCGATTTAGACTTGATTTGCCCTCTTGATTTGGTTGATTTTTGCTTGTTAGGGTTTAAGCTTGAGAGCCCTTCCTGGCTCCTGTGTTTTGTACGACCAGAACACACACAAAGGTGTGTGTTTTGGTGTTTTTAGTTTTAATTAATAAAAACCCATTTTCTCATCTTAACCATTTTAGTCCCTCAACTTTACCCAGGTTTATAAAGGTTACTACATCAAGTTCCCTCATTATTTTTAAAACACTAGAGTAACTAGGTTGATATCCCTAGTTATTTAGTGGGTTCCGGGAGTTATAACCCGTTTTATTTTAATTCCCGTTAACTCAGGCTCTTATAAACATAATTCCTTAAAACTTTGATTCGTTTGTATTTAATATTAGGATTTCTTATTTAAATCCAAATATTTACCGGGTTATTTTTACTACTAACGGTACGTTACCCGTCTTTTAGTATTAACGGAGTTTGATTACCAAACCCGTTTTCGGGGTGTTACACGAAGCCACCCTCTGATTCAAGTCAGGTGTCAGAAAACACTCCGGACTATTGGGGTTGTCTTGATGATTGTCTTGTTGCAACTGTGAAGGATTAAAAATCCAAATAAACCGGTCAATCCCAAAAGGATCCGCCTCATCTCTAGCCCATTTCTTTGGTCTTTCTTGACCTTGAGGCGACCCTGTTCTAATAGCATGCACCCTTTTTTATGAGCCCTCCTCCTACCTTTCTTTCCCCCTGGATTAGAATGACCATTATTCTCCATAATACCACTATTAAAGTTGCTATTCCTTGAATCAACATTATTAAAAAAGGATGCTGCATCCATCTCCCCCACTCCCGTACTATCCGAATTATTAACCGAATCTACTACCCGCTGTGAATCCACCGGCATACGATCAGATACATGTTCATTGGCTACTTCTTCCACCTTCACACAGTTATGAAAATTCGATTTTTCCAGAAAACTAGAACATTCATTCGGCACATCATCATCATCCACACAATCAGGAATCCATTCCCCAGTTTCTTCTTCAACCCAAATATCATACTTACAGTTACGCCAATCCAACACAATCTTACCCTCTACTCTAGAACTTTGAAAACACAATACCCCCATATAAGCAAAAGAAAAATCACTAACATCACCTGATAAAGCCGCCGATTGTACTACTTGACCAAAGTGGCGTCCTACAGAATCCAAAACTACATCACATGATAACTGAAGCGGCACCCCATGAATCTTCAGCCAAGCTATACGCTCGTACGATAAAACTTGACATGATTATCTCGTGATAGAAGTTTGTACATGATTATCTCGTGATAGAAGTTTCCGTTTTCGTAGCAAATGAACCTGGTCCTTTAAAACAAATTCGTCAACTGCTACATACAACAGTTTTGGCAATTTATAAATTTCCAAAACGTTTCAACCGTTTTTTTCTATTTTTTTGCTGATTTCACGGGATTATCACACTGTTTAGGCGTTTCCCTTTTTACGAATCAATCACGATATCGTTACCAAAATTACGAGACCATCGAATGTTATAAGAACCGAACCTTCATCACCGAGTTACCCACACAATTCTGTTCGCACAACCTCACACCACAGACCCTCACTTCACCTTCGTGATACCTCACCCTCGAGACATCTTCTCCTCACTACACTTGTTCACGTAACCCGCGAATCGCCGGAGCCAGCCGGAAAGATCAAAGTCTTCACCGGAGATCGGAGGCGTCATCGGAGCTCGACTGCAAGTCCACCGGAACCCGTACCTTCGCCGTTCGCCGCACTCGAAGTCGGACGAGGATGTGCATCGACTATTGGGAGTTGAATAAGCTGACTATCAAGAATCGCTATCCCCTGCCCTGAATCGATGATTTGTTTGACCAATTACAAGGTGCTACGTGCTTCTCGAAGATCGATTTATGCTCAGGCTATCACCAGTTACGAATCCAGGAGGAAGATATACCCAAAACCGCTTTCCGCACCCAATACGGCATTATGAATTCGTCGTAATGCCCTTTGGTCTAACCACCGCACTCGCGGTTTTCATGGATTTGATGAATCGCGTGTGTAAACCATTTCTTGACCGTTTCATCATCGTATTCATCGACGACATCCTTATTTATTCGAAGTCAAAAACCGAACACGCGCAACATCTATGTTTGGTTCTCGAATTACTCCAAGGGAATCGACTCTATGCCAAGTTCTCCAAGTGTGAATTCTGGCTGGAGGAGGTTCAATTCCTCGGTCACATCGTCAATAGCCAAGGTATACACGTCGACCCCGCGAAGATCGAAGTTGTTAAGAGTTGGGTTACTCCAAAATCACCATCCGATTTTCGTTCGTTTCTTGGATTGGCGGGCTATTACCATCGATTCGTCGCTAACTTTTTGAAAATCGCCATTCTGCTTACTTCTTTGACGCATAAAGACAAGTCTTTTGTTTGGAGAACCGAACAAGAGACTGCCTTTCAAACTCTCAAGCATATGCTCTGTAATGCTCCTATCCTCGCTCTACCCGATGGAAGTGATGACTTTGTTGTCTATTGTGATGCCTCGAACCTTGGCCTCAGTTGTGTTCTCATGCAACGGGACAAAGTTATCGCGTACGCCTCTCGTCAGCTCAAGATCCACGAGAAGAACTATACCACCCACGACCTCGAGCTAGGCGCAGTTGTTTTTGCGTTGAAAATTTGGCGACACTACCTTTACGGTACCAAGTGTACAGTCTTCACCGACCATAAGAGCCTACAACACATCCTCAACCAAAAGGAACTGAATATGCGCCAACACCGATGGGTTGAACTTCTCAACGATTACGACTGTGAGATTCGTTATCACCCTGGCAAAGCAAATGTTGTGGCCGATGCTCTAAGCATACGAAGCTATTTGCATAGCGTTCGTAATACTCATGCCCAGCACGATCTCGAAGCCTTGATTCGTGACGCTCAACACGCCTGCTTCATTGAGAATACCTTGCGAAAGGAAATGAAGAAGTGTGGTGCTGAATCGTATTTTGTCACCAAATCGAATGGTATCTACTATTATCTAGATCGCATCTGGATTCCAAGTCGCAATAACCTTCGAGATATACCGTTGACTGAAGCGCACAAGTCTCGATTTTCCATTCATCCTGGTGCCGACAAAATGTACCATGACCTTCGTCTACGGTATTGGTGGCCTGGAATAAAGAAGGATATTGCCATCTATGTTTCGAAGTTCCTGACTTGTTCGAAAGTCAAGGCCGAGCAGCAAAGACCCTCTGGCTTGCTTGTGCAACCCGAGATTCCTATGTGGAATTGGGAGAGCATAGCCATGGACTTTATAACGAAACTTCCGCGAACACCTTCAGGTAACGATAGCATCTGGGTTATCGTTGACCGTTTGACTAAATATGCTCATTTTCTACCGATACGAGAAGACTTTAAGGTAGAACGATTTCGGTGGTAATTGGGATGCGCACTTACCCTTGGTCGAATTCTCGTACAATAACAGTTATCATTCTAGCATTCAAATGGCACCATTTGAGGCACTATACGAAAGAAAATGTCGATCACCGATTGTGTGGCATGAGATCGGGGATGCGCAAAAAACCGGTCCTGAGCTGCTGCAAGAAACGACTGACAAAATCCTCCAAATTCGAGACAATCTGCTGAAAGCTCAGAGCCGAAAGAAAAGTTACGCCGATAGACACTGCAAGCCCCTTGAATTTGACGTTGGCGGTCACTAAAGGTTTCACCTTGGAAGGGGTGATCAAATTCGACAAGAAAGGGAAACTCTCGCCTCGATATGTTGTACCCATTAAAATTTTGGAAAGGATTGGTAAAGTGGCCTACAGACTCGAACTACTAGAGGAACTTAGCAACGTCCACCTGACTTTCCATGTTTCGAACCTCAAAAAGTGTCTGGCTGAGCAGAATTTACACATACCACTTGAGGATCTACAAGTGGACGAAACACTACACTTTGTGGAAAAGCCTATCGAGATCATGGATCGAGAAACCAAGAAGCTCAGATGCTCACGCATTCCCATCGTGAAGGTTCAATAGGAAGGCAAACACGGCGCAGAGTTCACCTTGGAGCTCAAAGGTGACATGAAGGCAAAGTATCCACAACTATTTGTTACGCCTACGGCCTAATTTCGGGACGAAATTCCCTAAAGTAGGGGAGGCTGTAACAACCCGCGTCTTTGAAGTCAAAGTACAAGTCAAAGGAAGAAAAGATTGCTAAATGTGATCTGTCACTCATTGCTTAATTATTGATTGTACTCTTTGACTAGTTAATCGAATCCTTTGAATTGTGTACTTTAGTTGTATTATGTGGAGTAAATGCTAATAATCCCAGTATAATCGCATGTTAATTGCTAATCTATTTATCGCTAATCGCATCGCAACTTGAATCGCAGGTTCTGAATATTGTTTTACGTGTGTGTGCTATCTATGTGTTACTTGTGCATGTTTATTATATGTTTGTGGTGATTAATCGAAAATGCAATAGCAACTCTATCGCAACGCTATCTCATCGCAAACTGGAAACGCAAGTTTAATTATATTGTTGTATGTTAGTTATGTTATTTGTGTGACTATTATTTAAATCTATTGAATCGCTTAATCCACACTCGCTTAAACGCATTGCAACGCTCAACGCACGAAACGAAACATCGAAACCCAACTCACTCGAGCCATCCGATCGAAGGACTATTCGATCGAATGGCCATCCGTCCGGATGACCATCCGATGGTCATCCGGACGGATGGCCATCCGATCGGAAGGCCATCCGATCAGATTGCCCTCCGATCGCATCTGTGCACCACCTCTTCTCTCCCATCACCTATAAATAGCACCTATCACAGCACTGTTCAAGTGATGTGATAGCTCTCGTTCGACCAGCACGCTTTTGGCTCTATTTCTCTCGATTCCTCGCAATTCTTGTAAGTTCTTGACTCAAATCTTGTACATTCTTCATCTACACACACTTCTTCATCATTTTCACCATCAAATCTTCACTTTTCACCATGAAATCCATCTGATTTGGGCTGTTTATTGGTGACGTCATCTCGGGTTCATATGAACTTTGAAGTATGATCTCATTCCACCAAGAACAACTCAGAACTAAGAGATTTCCACATGTTTAAACACTGATTTCGCCTAAATCTAAACATTTTCAAACAGATTTAAGTTTCTCTCAATTCTTTTACACTCATGCACTCAAAACCGATAGAATCGGAGCTCATTCAGGCCTTCCACTCATTCTCTAGTGATGTGTCGGTCTGAGAACTGATTCCTATCGACGAGATAACTGACTTAGCGGGTTGAACATGAACAACCGTCAAGAACAGTTAACTGATCGATCGGGGTGACTCCCATCCGATCGGATAACTTGGACTTGATGGGGTTTCCGTTGTTTAACAAGTTGTCATACCGTCTCGGTCAAACCGCAAACTTTTTAGACTTAACAAAATTTTACAAGATTTAAACAATCATGTTACTGAACGGATTACCGTCCGATCGAATTGCCATCCGATCGAACGACAATCCGATCGGATGACTTGTGGTCTCAAGTACTTAAACCTTTTACAAATTTTCAACACATGTCAATATTCAAATGAATGATAATCCGATCGGACGACCATCCGATCGAAAGACCATCCTACTAAGAACTTTGGGAAATATTTCACCTAGAACTGATTGCCATCCGATTGAACGACCATCCGTCCGGATGACCGTTCGATCGAACAACCTGAAGGGTAGAGATACTTCTCTCATTTTAAAATGCTACAACGAAAACTTCAAGGTCATCATTGTCACACCCCCAAAAATACCACAAGCGAAAACTCCCGCGAGGCGTGTGACGTAACAGGATCTAGCCACTAATCATATTGAACCATAAATAAAATAAACTTTCCATTAAACAAAATAGTATAATTCAACACCAGTGTAGAAAATTAAAAATGTCCAGCGGAAGCATAATAATTTATTCAATGCATTTAAATGAAAATGTTCAAAACAATGCAATAGCGGGAAGCGTTTCCAAATGTCACGACCCATGACCACTCCAGCTTCCCAGACAGCAAGTTCCAGGACAGTGTACCTAAAGACCTGCAAGCATGCAGAAAAAAGTGTATCAGACAACGCTGGTGAGTTCACAGTTTGTTTGACCGTTTGTTACCAAGTATTGACTTATGTTATGTTGATAATAACTTGATACCGCATACGGCTCCTTTCTGCCCTTCTCCAATGCTCTATCAAACATTGGTCATGATTTTAAAGTTATTAGTTCACGCCCGTCCTATCCAGGTACGTCGTGAGGGTGCCAAACCTAATAGCGCTATCAACTAATAACCCCGTTGCCCTACAAGCAACCTATTCAGTAGTATGAGGGGACTTAAGTGATAGAAAGTGAGTGTATTATCCAACATCAACACTTACTGAAAACCGCCTCATATCCCCTACAAGGATATGGGTTTGTGAAAACTGCCTCACATCCCCTACGAGGATGTGGGTTTATGAAAACCCGTTTACTTGTTTGCATGTTTAATTGTCCCCACCGGACGCATGCTTGTTTTGAGAGAAGTGAACTCACCTTAGTTTTGCTCGGTATGTTAAGTTACCCTTTTCCAAGTTGGTCAACCAAACCCTACCGTGGTTACTAATAAAAGTCAGTTTCGTAATCAACTAAATCACGTATTTTCACAGATGGCACTAGCCGCAAAGATCACCGTATGACACATAACAAGTACGCAAATCTCATGCAAGTCCATGTCTCACGTGTATGTCACATAACAGCACTTAATAGGTAAGTTTGCCACTCACACGAATCAAATCAGACTTCTCATTCTACATTAATATTATACAACTTTATAATCACAAACATTCATCAACTTCATCATCATAAACTACTGTTCGTGGGATGCTTCTCGGCGAAGGACACCCTCGACGAAGATTTATACTTCGTTAGGAGGGATGGATGGTGGCAAAGAATCCCAATTGTTCGTCAAAGGCCAGTCGACGAAGAATCAAGTCTTCGTCGAGTTGGGTTCTTCGTCGGGAATCTTTCTTCACTGTTCCTTAACCGATCGTCGTGATTTACTGCAAACCCTAATCACCTACAACCTTGACATTGGAATTACGAGTATTGAATCACACAACAACATCATCATAATTACCAACATGTGATCCTAATATAGCACTTAAATCAGAATAATTAGTCCAAACATAATCATCCAACTTGATCAACCAACATACATTCTAATCGATTCCGTGGCACTTTGTTTATCAACTCTAGATCAAAATTATCATGATATCATAAACCCACAACTAAATCCCGAGACTGTTTCAACATATTTTCACACCGATTCTATGAACACGGCACATAGTTTCATTATCCGTAAAGATTCTCATGACCAATCATTCCATTCAATTCTACGAACACAATTTCAACGAGAATTCGATTACCCTAACACATTAACATGTAATAACACAACCCTGTGCAACAAGAGAATCACAATCGAGTAACGATAGAGACACATTAACCGAGATAACAAGATAGGAATAAAAACGATCCTTCGAAAAGAACCAAAGCTGCCGTCGGTTTGTTTGAGAGAGAAGGAGAACTATCTTCGTCATGAAATGTTTACGACGAAGAACTATCTTCGACAAGAAGTGAGGTTGGCGAAGGACCTTAGCTATGAAGTTGTGAAACATAAACAATTCTTAAGTTATTCATTAAACAACCATACATAACAATAATACTTTAATTATTCATCAATCATGCACAAGTTATAATGCAAAACGAATTATGAAAAGAGGATTGTGAAACAAGCAACGCGTAGAGGAAAGACCTTGAAATCTCGGGTTGTCACAATCATACATAAACACATCCATCCCAAAAGAATGACAATCCGACCGAATGGACATCCGACCGGATGACCATCCGTTCGGATTGTCATCCGATCGAATGACCATTCGTCACTTGGTTCATCCGACACCGTTTTAAGCACTGTTCATCGCTTATGCTATCGTTCTGTAATCAGGCTAACTTTCCAGCGCTCCCTTCAATCCAATCCAAGACTGTGTTATTCATTTAACACGATCTGTGAGTAAACTCGAACCTTTTTTGCTTTACGCACTTTTGGATGTTACATACGTTACTTATTCAAATCATAATCGACACACAACGTAAACACTTTTATACGCTGACCTTTACTGCATGTTATATGTGTTACTCAATGAATTCTTGTATGTTATGTTTACACAGTGATTGTTGTCTGATACCTTAGCAACGATAGTTCTATAGTTTGGACTCAGCACCTGTCGTGGACAGGGGTTGTTAAGGGCTTTACTTCACGTGTCACAGTGGTGATATGTGTTGCGCATTCTACAACTCGCAGTTAAGTCTGTGCATATTTCATTGTCAATAACCTACTAGCTTCACTTTGCTACATGTTATATGCTGGTTATGCGTAAACCTATTTCGCTATCTATTACACTATTAAACTTGTATGCTCACCTTTACACTATGTGTATTGACCTATATTTTAACGTATGTGACAACTGTTTGAGATGCTAGGATGCTTGCTATGTGGAATCAAGTTAGGAAGAGTCTAGAAACAAACAATTTAATTATGAGTTGTCGGAACAGTATTTTATTTGTCTTGAGATATCTATGTCTGTAATAACTGCTTTATTTTGATAAGTTATGGTATGGGACATAATGCTAATTATCAGGTAAATTGGTTGTTATGGATTTCTCTTGGACAATTTGTTTCGCTCAGTGCCTCACCCCGATGTTTCCGCCATCGGTTGGGGTGTGACAGCACACCATACAAATCTCAACAGACTTTCAACGCGTTGTCACCACCACTCATTATCACCATCACGCGTGATCACCATGATTGGCAGCGGTGTTCCATGCGTGGTGAGCCACTTAAAACGGACTATAACGTGGCGCTCCGACTGGCCTAATCCATTTTTATTCTCCATGCCATAAACTAACCTCCGGTATAGATATCTATACAAACCAATCATCTTAACTGTTCTCTTAATTCGTTTGATCGTCTAAAATCTTCTCACACCTTTTCATTGGTTTTACTTTGTTCCCATTCTCTCCCTCCCTTATCTCTCTAATATCTATATAGAATCCTGGTGTTTAGGACTACAAGAGTTTGTCGGTCTTTTTGAAAAGTTACAAAATCATACATTCTTTATAGTTATTGATTTTTTGCAATATTTATATGTTGTGAGCAACTGAGCATTAGGGTCGGTTCTGAGAATTCATGTTCCCTGTCCAAGCCTGGAAAAATATGCCCCTTAAATCTTAACGAAGTAAATAATGTAAATTTTTTTTGCCGCTCATTGTTGTTGTTGTTGTTGTTGTTGTTATTATTATTATTTTTGAAACTAAAATGGGTATTGGTCTAATACCCATTGAGCTTGAGTTAAAAATTTTGAGATTGATAGTTTTAAGTGGGTCTAAGATATAAGTTTAAGTTTTATGAACCTATGTTTTTTTATTTTAATATATATATATATATATATATATATATATAGGGTGGGGTTCGGCTACAAAGTCTAGTTTTCCTACAAAGTGTACAAAGTCATAAAACACCACAATTTCAGCCATAAAACACAATCAAAACCCACAAATAACAAAGTGAAGATCACAAAAACACAATATCCAAACCCTAACAGTCCATAAAAACTTCAAAGACTCCATCGTAGAAACTATGAATATAAAACACAACATGATAATCAACATAAAACATGCTAATGTTAGTCATTCGATAATCAAAGCCTTATCATCCAAAACACAATACAAAACCCACAAATATAGAGTTTTAGTAATCTATACTTTGTTATTTGTGGGTTTTGAGTGTGTTTTATGGTTGGTAGTATGGTGTTTTATGACTTTTTGTTATTTGTGGGTTTTGAGTGTGTTTTATGGTTGGTAGTATGGTGTTTTATGACTTTTTACACTTTGTAGGAAAAATGGACTTTGTAGCCAACTCCCACCCTATATATATATATATAGGTTAAGGGTCCTGTGAAAACGGCTAATTGTGTGAGAAGTGTAAGAAGGAGCCTGATAATGACATGTGGCGCTAGTTATATTGTTAGATTAAGGGTAGTTATGTAAATTTAATCAAAATTCAGTTAAATGAATTAGATAAAGTCTACCCATTTTTTGAGATACTTATGGTAACAAGATATTTTATTTTCATGCTCTTCCTACGACCATACATCTAGAAGCGTGAATCGTAATTCAATGCTCCAGTACATGCTGTTTTACGATCAGTTGCTCCAATTGAGTTATGGTGTTTTACAATTAGTTCGGTCATGGTGTTTTACGATAAACTGTTGATCTAGTATATGGTGTTTTACGATCAGTTCAGTTATGGTGTTTTACAAACAATGGAGAAGAAGGTTGAACAATTACTTTTATAAAACAATTTGCCTTATACAAACATGTAAAAGCATTTTTAATAAAAAAATCAAAAACTACAAATATAAAAATGTTTTAAAAACAGTTAAAAAAAGACTAAAATATTTTTTTTAAATGAAATTTTATTGGAATAATTTCTACTCATTTTTATAAGGAAAAGCGATGATTTTTTTTAAATTGATTTTTAACATGTTAAGTTGAATTTTTAAGAGTGTTTCTGGTTCCCCACTTTTTTAGTGTTCCCCAATGAAACTCACACTATGTATATATGGGAAAGTTCTATGCAGAACACTAAATATTGCGAGAACACGCAGAACAAAATGAATCACTCATTTTTTCAATCCTAAAACCTAAAACGTAAATGAAAATGTTATAAATGTAAGAATTATTGTTTCTCACAATAAAATTTAAAACAAAATATGAAAAATGTTCAGTTTTTAAATAACCTACACACATGTAGGTAATGTATAGGCTAAATTACCTACATGTATGTAGACTACGTGTAGGGGGAAAATGTGATTTTTTATGTATATATAATACACATATGAATGTAAGAAACATAAAATTTGAGAAATATGAACCTTAAATCCCAAAATTTAGTGAGTTAGAGTTGTTCTTTTTGTTCTCGCAATAATTAGTGTTCTGTAATGATCCTTATCCTATATATATATATATATATATATATATATATATATATATATATAGGGTCGGAATTTAGAGAAAACGGTAGAAAGTGTGAGAACGGTGAGAACGCTTATGAATCGTCGGATTAAAACAATCTATGTACTAGATTGACGCGGTGTCGTTTTCGTAAATAACATCAATTTTATTACGTGGACGCGCCTCATTAAGGGTAAAAAGGTCTTTACACTTCTATACCAAAACACCATACTAATGAATAAAACGCCATTACGGACCAAAACACATCCCTATATAAACAAAAACATCCCAGACATAAAAACACACCCCCAGAACCTGAAACGCCATATTTTCTACTATATACCATTCATCTTAGAAAACGCCAAAACACTCAAACATCAAAGATTCCAAAAAATCGACGGTTCTTTCAGATACACTATTTCCTCAGTAAAACGCCAAAATGGCAAAAATCCTTTTTTGTATATTCAAATATTGTTCTACGCCAAAGTTTCGGAGAATGCAATCTTCCCTGAGTTGCTGTGACTCAAAAAACATTTTGCTGCATGAGATGGACAAATCATAAACAAAAAGATGCTGGTGTCAGACTTATGTCATTTTTTGTGTTTTAATATTGATGAATATTATAATGGCATGAAAAGACGAATGACACTGATGAGTTGTTTGAAGATACATATTCAAACAAAACACTCATGTCATTTTGTCTTTCCAAACGGCCACAAAAACACAAGCAGCAAACATGATTCAAAGAAGAAAGAGACTGATGACAGTGAAGATTTGGAAGATGAATTGTTTCTATTTTTATTTTTTTTATTTTCTTTTTTTGATGTTTGTTATGTATTTTTCAACTTAGAATAAAAAAATACATTATATCAATAAAACGCCAAACAGTCATAATGCATTTGAAACGCCATAATGTAGTAAAAATGTCAAAAACTTCCAAACTATAATGAAAATAGTTTGCAGAAGTATTAATAAAAGCTAAAAATGGAAAAAAAAAACGCCAAAACCTACATAAAGCCATTAAAAAATGCCAAACTTGGGAGATGGAAAGTCTATAAAACTCATAAAAAGCTGAACAAAAAACAGTAAAAATACACAGTAACTGGAAAGACGGCTACTTTATTAATATCATTTATTATAAATAAAATCCCGCCTAAACTGTGCGCCAAAAACATCCTATAAGAGAGACGTCTCTGCACAATAAACTGATCACAAAACAAAAACAAACACCATATTCCCTAGAAACCATTCACTTTAAAACACCAAAAATAATAGTTAAAAAAGCCACAGATGCAGAACCTCGATTCTTCTATATTGAGTATTGATCTGAATGAAGTTTCACTGAATGGATTCTTCGCTGAGTTGGGTATCTCTATAATCTTTTGCTGAATGAGATGGACAAATATTCAAGAAAAAGAGACTGATGACACTGATATGACATCATGTCACTTTGTTCTATATGGATATATTGATGGCATGAAGGGATCAATACATTAGAGCAGGCGTTGGTCTTCAACATATCATCAAACAAGTATATATCCACCCACAATAAAGGATGCCACAAAAAATAAGCATCTTCTAAAGACGACCGTTATGTAGGAAAATAAGGATCTACATAAGGTATTCAAAAACAGGTTCAAAACGCCAAAAAGGTTAAAGTAGAAGAGGCTGATGACAGTGAAGATTCGGATGAGAAATTAGATTATAATTTTTAATTTTCTTTTTCATTTTCTATTGTTTGTTATCTAATTCTCTGTTGTTTATTATCTAATTCTCTGTTGTTTATTATCTAATTCTCTACTAATTTAAAAAAATTGAGTATAAAACGCCAAAAACTACAAACACCAAAACGTCGTCTGATAGTGTGAAAAACTGTGAGAACGGATGCTAGCGAAGCACGATGTTGCTATAAAAAAAGGCCAAAAAACGCAAACAAAGTATTACTGGAAAAATCAACACTAATTGACGGATGAAAATTGAAAGAAACAGTAATTGCTAAAACAGTAAAAAGAAGAGACGGAATCATTATTGCCAAACATTTATTATATTAAAAGCCACTACATGGAAAATTGAATTTATTTATCTTTTCAAAACGCCATAATTGTCTGTCACATTATAGGCCTGTATCCTACATGGCACAACACTTGATATAATAAAATCAAGAAAATTACTGATGTTTTTTACATTAAAGGACTGCATCCTGATCTAAAAAACAATAAAAACGCCAAAACAATACTTAAAACGCCAAAATATTTACTATGATCCTGATCTAAAAAACAATAAAAACACCGCGTATTTATTAAACGCCAAAAAATGGAAAGATGAAGTGACACGCGTTTAAAAAAAGGAACATGAAAGGACAAAAAAGCCCCTCCGCCCTTCTCTAAGCGGCGTGACACGTGTTGGGCCAGGAAGCATTCTCACCGTTCTCACACTTTTGAGCGTTTTCTCCTGATCCCGTTTATATATATATATATATAGGGTAGGGTTCCAGCGTGAACAACCTCCCAAGAGTGAACTGCGTGAACATATCTGGACCCTTGATTTCCTTTTTGTTGTTAAGGGTAGGATTGTAATTATATAAAAAATTGGATTTAAATCATTATTTTAATTATTAAATTAAGTTACATCTTTCCTATTTTAAATTCATTATCCACATTATGTTTTATTTATTAATAATATAATTATCAAAACAAACAACAAATCACCAGATTTCAATTTCAATTTTTATTTCAGATTTCATCACTAGAATTCAAATTTTGATTTTTAAGATCCACGTAACCTTCATATTTCAACGGTATACACATGTGTACTTGGATATAAATAGAACAGTACACATGTGTACTCATCATCGTACATATGTGTAATTAGCTACATAATACATACATAGAAACAATATCTTTAAAACTATTTTATATTTAACAAATTACAAGTTCCATAATGTTTTCCAAACCAAACCAAAAAAACATATAATTACAAGTTCCAGTTTCGTAAAAACAATAAACCCAACATAATCGAAAAAACAAAAAACATAATCTTTTACAACTATTCGCCACGTTGTATGTTGAATCATCCTTATCGACCAAGCAAACAAACATATGTGAATAATCCTTATTGACCTCATACATGAATCATCTTTATCGACCTTCCATCTCCACTTTTCTCGTTAGCGACATCTCCTATAATAGCACAAAAAAACTCAGCAACTAATACTTTGCATAATTCAATACACAACAAATTCTGAGATATCACAAAAACAGACGCAATACACATGTGTACATCGTTTTAAAATCAAAATACACATGTGTACATCGCATTAAAAACAGAGCAAAATCAGAATACACATGTGTACATCGCAGTAAAACGAGAGGAAAATCAAAATACACATGTGTACACCGCATTAAAAACAGATCAAAATCAGAATACACATGTGTACATCGCATTAAAAACAGCTTCCGCTGACAACTTTAAGAACAAAACATGGGCTTACCGAACTAGAACAGCTTCCGCTGAAAACCTTTTGCCAGAAACACCAAACATCGCTAGCTTCAAGTTTATAAACTGTCAACCAAATAGATACAAATGTATATAAAATCGAATATCTTCAACGCAACAACAACAACAACAATAAGCCCCAACTGCTAGCAAATTGATAAGCATACACCGGAAAACTCAAACCAGAAGCAACGGCATGAATTGAACAAATATAAACACATAAACAGAGAAAGCAGTATCCTAGAAATCAAAATCAGGTTGAGATTGAACCAGAACTTTCAGATTCGACTGAAATTACCTAATTGAAGAACTGTTAGGATCTTCGCTATCGATAACTATGGTTAAATGAGAAATGGATCCCTAGGGATCTGAGATTCTAGCAACTCACCAGCAATAGTGGCGTTATCCCATCCTTGAAGTAGATTAGCAACAGCAGCAGCAACAGCAACAACAACAAGCACATCTTCACACCTTAATTCGAAACTACAACATATTAATCCAGTTCATTAGATTCACAGTTCCACACACTAACACATACACATTACAAACAGATCAAACAATCAAATTGCAACATTCTCATGTACATACAACCCTAGAACTAACTCCTATTCAGATTCACATCATAAACAAACAATATTCATGCTAACTTAACAACAACCACACAGTAAATCATACATTACCATAAAATGCTCAACTATTATTCCATATAATCAAATACAACAAAATCACATAAACAATACATATAACTTGAGCAGAAACAGGTTGCTGCGTTGCCGGAACTGAAGCTGCCATTGTTGAATAGATCAAAACCCTAACGAAAAGCACAATAAACAACAAATCAATACAGAGCGTAAACCAAACAAAAAACTGCATAACATATGAACACATGAATACACAGTTGGTGTGCCTCCTTACCCGTCGGTGACAGAAACAAATTGAAGAATAATATGAACGAAGTGTACCTGATTGATTATTGTGTGTGAGTGAAAATTGATTGAGTACCAAATCGGAAGGAGAATAATCTTCGAAGGAGCGGTGATGTTTGATGTCGATAGGATGGAAGGTCGACGACGAGAGGTGGTGGTGGCGGTGGGAGGCGGACGGCGAGGATCAATTTAGGGTTCGTTTTTTGTTTAGGGATTGATGGTCTCCTCTGCTTCGATGATATGTGAGAGAGAAAGATTTGTGTGGGATTTTGAAACCTAAATGTGGAGATAAGCGAGATTTATGCAATCAAGTTAAAATGTAAATTACACATATACCCTTATTCACTTAATTAAATAGTAACAAATAACCAAATAATTACCATCTTGCCATTCACTAAAAATCTCAAGATCATAAAAATCAAGGGCCCATATCAGTTCACGCAGTTCACTCTTGGGATTTTGTTTACGTTTTAACCTAATCCTATATATATATATGTATATATGGTGATATTCCTCTACGAAGTATACTTTTGTACAAAGTGTAGGAAGTATTTTGTGACATTGGATGTGTATGATCAATGGTTGAGATTAGTTAGGTGGTTTTTTTTGTAATATTTGTGTTTTAATTATTGATTCATTGAAAAAGGCAGCATCACTGAATTGATTGGTGTTTGTTATCACTAGGAACAAATGTGCGCGAATCGAACTGCGGACTGTCGCCTGAACGAGACATCGATGGAGAGCTGATAGACAAACAGTCGAAAGAACTAGCTGATTTGCGGACAAAGTACATATCGAAAATATTGTTAAATGACGTAAATTCAGTTCGATCTGTGGTGGAGTCAGAAGTGTAGGAATATGCAATGTTGTGTGATGAGGAAAGGATGTAGAATGTTGAAAATGCATTGGAAAGGATAGTATACCGATTGGATATGGAATAGCACGTTTGGTCCCTGTTTCAGCGTAGTTTAAAACTCTGACAAAAAACTTTTTTTTTTAAGTCAGTCGGAATGTTCTAACTTTGAATATCTCTGAACTTTTATTATGTTTTTTTTTGTGGTATGATATATACAGGTTTGCCGAAATAACTGGTAACACCCAACCATCATCTGTAACTGTTCATGTACCGGTTGGAACTAGATTCAAAGGTATGGGCAAGCCTAAAAGGATGAAGTCTACGCGTGAAATTGCGATAAGCCAATCTGGGAAAAGGAGACGGGAGTGTGGCAATTTCAAATGTAAGGGGCATAATCGACGTACATGTAGCAAGTTTCCCTCAAGGGAAAATAATGATGATAACTCAGAAGGAGAGGAAGAAGCAGATGATGAAGTGGAGGAAGAAGTTCAAAAGCAGAAGTAAATGTCAGAGGACGAGTAGATTACCAAATTAGACATATTTGAGTTGTGTTTTTTTAGTTTTACGAGGTTTTTTTTGGATTCGTTTATCGGATTCTATATCTTTTGTTTCATTTTTCAATCATGATTACACTATTGTGAAACAAAACCGTCTTTTTTCATAGTGTTGTAAAATCATCTTTTGTTGGTGGTTTTAGTCTGAACAAGTTTATCGTATATGCTTGCATTCGATTACAGTGTTATATGGATGCACATATAGTAAAGTAGACATCAACCCGTATTTCATATTGTTTGATTTATGGCAAGGGTGCGTGTCGCAACCCCCGATCCCTTATCTATCCCGGGAATAGGCGGACGCGAACTCAGAATTTTGGTGGTATCATTTTGTTAACTTGGCAACGGAAATTACATCAGGACCGTAGTTAGGAAATGTTTATCAGAGTAAAATCACCTTTTTTGATATTAATAATCACATGGGTAAAACCCAAGTTTCTTATTACAACATGTTCATAGGGATAAACCCTATTTTATGGAATTTAAAACATCGTCTTTTAGGTAACTTTTATAGCCACATTTTTTCCCAAGCCTTCAGTGCTCTCCAGCTGGCTTTTTACTAATTGGCTGTCATATTGTGTTACCTGAAACGCGTTTTAAAAACATTTGTCAGTGGGAAATACTGGTGAGTGAATCCCAGTTTAATCAATAAATATTTTATCAATTAACACAGTATTGAGAGCGATGACATTGTTTATTTCTACACAATTACTCATTCAGTACTGTCAATCCTGACTGGTGGGTCATATTACACATTGGCTAACTCGTCGTCCAATGGTAACGTGTTCCACATTTTGTATACAAAACCCCAACATACCGGCAGTAATTGAAGAACTACAAAGACTCAATCACCACATAATCATATTGTAAAGCATTTAAGGTTTTGTAAAATATTACAAAAAGGTTATCAAAAATTGGATAAACTCACATTGTTATCTTAGACTTCGCGTAAGGGTTTCCTGGGATTAATCTATAATTTTCACAAATGTACATAGGTTAGTATAATAACCCTTTGATTATATTAATGATACCCTCCCCGAGACGGTATTCCAACAACTACGTCGGGCAGAACCACGACAGTTGTTACGGAACCCTAAATCAATCGGGCAGCGTATCTATTACGAAACTGGGGTTATAATACTTACAACGGAGCAGAACCTCGCTAATTAGGGGGTATTATACTCGAATATTATGCCTACTATTGAGAGAATTCGAGATACAGAAAAGAAAATGAACGATTTGAAATGAAATCCGATGGCCTGCTTATATAGTACTGATATCTAGTCCTCTCGCGGCCCGCGTAAAGGTAAGCAAGGGTTTACGCGGCCCGCGTCATAGGGGGGTCTAGCTGTAGCCACTATAAAAAAAATGCCATATAGTGACATACAAAAAGTGCCACAACAAAACAAAAAAGTGCCACTAAAGACCTATGTAGGAATGTGCGGCACACAAAAAAGTGCCACTAGAAGCGCTGACGCTAAAGCCTTTTAGTGGCACTTTTTGGATCTGCCACACAAAAGTTTTGGGCTTTTAGCGGCACTTTTTTTTGCCACAATATAAATAAAGGAATTTAGTGGCACATTTTTATGCCTCTAAAAAGTAATCATATATATCCATATACTAGTTTTAATGGCACAGATTTTGTGTCGTAAAACTGTTTTCAGTTAATTTAATATACTATTTCAGTGGCAAATAATTTTGCCACAAATCACATTTTCGATATAAAATACTAAATAAAAGTTCCATAAATGTAATTGTAGAAATCATAATATTATAACTTCAATAATAAGTTCGATTCGAAACATATTCCAAATGTTAGCAAAACATTGTGTAACAAGTAACATATTCCAAATTCTAAATGTTTACACGAGAGGCCTAAACCTTCTTTTGGGTGAGGAATTCACTATCATAAAACTTAATTCAAAAGCTTCTCTTCATAGATTGATATCTACCCTGCCATCATCAACCATATAAACAAGCATTAGTATTAGTTCATAAAAAAAAATCTAAAAGTTCTTTAACTTATAAATTCATTATTCTTGATTCAAAACAAAACGTATATAAGAAAATGACCAGAACATCTAACAATTAGACAAAAACCAACATATTACCTTAACTGCAATGTCAACAAAAAATTTGAAGATCAATTATCCAAACATCTTTCTTGCCCTGTAAAATGAAAAGTTTTATCAATTTCATACTAAGTTTACAACATAAGCATATCCATTTAATATTGCAAAATAGTTAAAGGTAATTACCATCATTATGTCTTCTTGAAAATGCTAATTAAGGCAAAGAGTTGTTAGAGACCAAAGAACCAATACCAGGGACCTACAACATATAAATATAAGAAATGCTAGTACAGAAATACGTAATCGTAAAATAAAAAAAAATGGTTCATTCGTGTAGTTAAATGTATGTAAATATGTTAACAAGATATATGAACATACACATTTTAAGGTTGCTAACATCCTGCTTAGAAAAAGAGCGGAAAAAAAAACCTTTGGACAAAAGTCGCAAAACTGGCGAAACCTCAAGTACGAAAATGACAATTTATTCTATAAATTATCAAGGATTGAAGTAGATGCACAAGATTATTATAATACAAGTTGTAAACAATCAGTATTATCTAATAGACCAGCAACCATGATCGGTATGCAACCAACCGTACCACAACAGTTGGTTACTCAACGAAAGTGGGAAAAACTTTATTGATTGAAAAAAAATAATATTAAATTCCTAGATGATAAGAAAAGGGAATGCAAAAAGTCAATATGTTTTATAACCTTAAGAAGGTTGAAAGCCTCCAATCCACAAGAAAAGACGTTCAGTTGATGTTTTCCATACGCCGGATATGAGATAGCAGACATCAGCCTTTGCTGCAGTTGCTTTAATGTTGAAGAGATTCGCGTAGTGATTTAACGTGTCCTTGACAAGTATATCAATTAGCTCGAGTTAACAAGCCGGGTGAAAATGGCAAGATTTTAAACCTTTTGGATCCAGATGCAAAGAAACAAACCTTTGGACGAAAGTTGCAAAACTGACCAAATCTTAGGGACGAAAATGGCATTTTACTCTAAAATAAATAAACAAAACTTCCTAGCCTCTAAAGAATATATACCTGAGTTTGCAGCTCCATGGAACCCAAGCTGACTAGCACACTCCACCACTCATTAAAGCACACTGCAGAAATCATATTTGGTATAATATATACTCAGTAGGAACCTGAAGATGTTTGGGTCTGACATACGGAATAACCTAGCTTTTTCTCATGCGGGCTGTGAGCTTTTTGAACTAACTCATTTGGCCAAATTTCTCTTAAGCGAATTTTTTATATCTTACCTACAATTAAACAGAATAACCTAGCTCATTTAAAAATAACCGGGCCAAAACTGAAAAGGTTAAATAAAATAATATTCAGAAACTTATTTTTTAAACTTGGGTAAAAACCTATCTCAGTTCTCAATTGCAAGTTCTGGATTACTAGCAAGATCACTCCTCATCATGAGCACCTATCGAAAAACATAGACGGTAAATACCAAAAAGGCGCATCAGATCAACGGTGTGAAGAACGATCGTGTTTTCAAACGACAAAAAAAAATCCGAATATATTCTCACTTTAATATTATACAGCGGATGCATTTTATTCAACATACATTCTTCTACTATCCTTCTTACTTGTTTCAAGCCTTTAAATGAACCCATAGCAGATACCGAGTTTCTCTGTGCATCAACAAGTAAAAAGCAGTATAAATGGTAGATCAGACATAAATAGTTTGTTTTTTATAAAAACAATTTTTTTTAATAAACATCGAAAAGTCAAACCTGAACAAGAATATAGCAGTTTGTCAAAATCTCAAGTTCCTGCATTCCAAAAAGCATGTCCGAAACAAAAGAGTAACAAATGTAAAAAAGTAAACATTTAACAAATATCCGGACTGCGAACACTTTCTTTGTCTATTATATAATATCATGGATGATTAACAATATACACCTGATTGAAATGTATTATTATATCAACTAATCATCCAACTATTTTTAACAAAAGATGTTCAGGAAGTTGTAAGTAGTCGAGAGTATGCTACAGAGTTATTTGTCCCGTTAGCAGCAAAATAACTGAAACCAACCCATTTACCTACGAATGAGCCGATTCAGGTTATGTTGAACTCTAACAGGTCACATGAGTATGATAAATAATTCGACTGAAACCGTTCCGATCCAAAACCTATTTCGTGCCGTAACCCATCTTGTGCGGATACTTGTGCCGGCCCGAAACCCATTCTGATCCGAAATCTGACCCTTTTCTTTAAGGTGCTAACCCACATCGACCCATTTTTTTAAAGTTGTCGACCCGCTTTGACCCGAAAATAACAAGATGGAATTTCAATTAACCCGTTGTGACCCATTTAGTTAAAATATCTTACCCAAACTAACCCATATAATTTTAAAAGCAACCCAAACTAACCCACTTGAAAGCCTTTGGGTCAAGATTGCAACCTCTATATATACATCAACAAAAACAAGCTATGGAATGTAATATTGCACAGACGGCGAATCAATCTCGACTTACCTGTGCCTTAGTTTGTTCAAGTTCTATATATACATCAACAAAAACAAGCTATAATGACACGTATACCTACAGGTACATAATCAGATGACAGCAAGACTTCAATACTAGTGGCGTAGTCAACAAAGAAGATGCAATATCTTGTACCTTATCAACCGGTTTACTAGCTTCTTGATCACACTGATTCGAAGGCCCATTTGTTGTATGTGATGCATCCTCCGACTAACAAAATGAAATTATACACAGTAATATTAGAAAAACAATAGTATTTTAAAGAAAATATACAACAAATAGTATCTATATGCATACCAGCTGGTTATCTAGCCTTGCATCCATCTCTATAACCATGGTTGCAGCTGCATCTTGATAGATGTTACCTTTAAAATCTCCCCACATACTAAACTGGTGCATAGGCTCATACACATCCATCCTCTTAAAGTTGAGAAACTGAGTCGATGAAGAATTCATCCTGTTTCGTCAGTTAAAGCATGGGCTCCTGATTATGATCTTTTCTGGCAGCCGTTACCATCACTTATAATGGTTGTTTAAACACCGTTAGCAGCCCCAAAACACTCCCACACAACTGCCAAAGATCTCGGCTTGTTGCTGTGCCGTTACTCACAGTTCGACCCGTAATCGATCCCAAGACTGCTCCTGATTGCACCTCGTTGTTGTCCATTTGTTGTTCTATTATGGTAGTCATCACCCCTACTATCCAATGTTATTTCATAACCATTTATAGCCCCAACGCACCTCACACACAGCCACAAATAACCCAAGTCGCCGTTGCCCCACGTAATGGTGATAAGTAGACAAATTGGTAGAGACTGGTATAGAAATGTGAGTGTTAACTCAACTTCTCAACTGTACATGATGAGTTGCCTGTATAGGGTTTTAAAAAAATGCATATTAGATTATTTATTTGGAAAGGATCCGTACAGTTTTCTTGACTTTTTCTATTCAATTTAAATATTGACAATTATCTTCTACCTAGATATTGAAGGTGATATGTAGCAATTTTTTTTTCTCGATCGGTAAAAAAAAATAAACGATACAGAGCGACACCGATATGCCAAAAGGCATTGCACCCTAACATCATAGCCTCCGCTAGAATTATCTATACGCCTTACTTCAGTGTTTGTCAAATTGCCTACAAACATTACCACAATACATTATCAAGCTTAACATATTTATACATGTCCTAATAATATAAATTCTTAGCTATGTATCTTTGCAAACGAACCTTATATTGACGGATCAGTTGCATCGCCTTCTTCTCCTAATTGCCAATACCTGTAACAATCAACAAATAACTATGTGCGCGCCTCAGTGCTCTCCCATCGAGCTCCTGCAAGTTTCCAAAGGTTCAAAACTAAAATACAAAATCATAACAAAGTTTGCTTGGCACGCATTAAACAACCTTGAAAGTGATAAAGCTTTCAACTTTTAATATCCTAACTGAACTTTATACAAACTTACATATCCGTTGAATTTATGAACAGCTTCTTCGACTGATGACATTGTAACAAAGCCAAAACCTTTGCTTCTTCCACTAACTTTGTCATATATAACCTGCGTAAATTAATTTCTTCGGTACACAGCTCCTAGTAGTGCCTTCAAGCTACTAGAGCATGTATAAACCTTGGATATTAACAAGGCTCATTCCTTTTATTTTCCTTTTTAAATTAAAAAAAAATCAAAAACTTAACTTTAAGTTTCAGCCCAATACTCCTATCATTAGCAGTTTAGCACTAACTGGTATATACTTTCCATGTATTATTAAATTAACAGATTTATACAACAAAACGCCAATTTTACCATCAAAATCACCATAATTCTTTCATGTATTACAAACATGTGAGAACGTACCCTAACTATGCATTCTATCTCGCTAAATAAAACATTGGTTAGCATATTCTTAATTAAAACCACAAACAAAACTATACATAGAAACAACTAAACCCTAATTTACCTAAAAATACCCCATCATACATTTTTCACAATAGATTGAACAATCAACACAAAACAAATAGTACCCTGAAGGGGTATGGTCCCAAAAAGGCCGCGCAAACCTTCATCAAGGGTGCGCGTGAGACCATACTCCTTATTCAACAACTTTCTTATTGGTAACCTCGCGCGAGCTACATCACATGGCATTAAGCAGGCGCGGGGTCTGGACAATAGGAAACTCCAATTACGACACTTAGCATTCTGAAAGAACATTCAGTCACCCATACCCTGCGCGAGATAGTTATGTGCCCAGCAAGAATCGCGCAGGACAGCAGCGCAAGGCAGTTTCAGATAGTACACAAGGTACAAGTGGCAGAAGAAAGGAGCCAATCAGCGCCCTTCTGGTCCTGCTAAATCGTGCTCCACGATCGTCTGACATGCAGGAGACAAAAAGTACTTAAGGACGCCGACATGGCACCAATCACAGGGCAGAGACAATTGCCCCACGATCTCCACTTACCTGCTGATGGCAGAGGGGCGGCCAGGCCGACAACAGTGACACGTGGCTCCAATCACATTGCGCCAACTCCAGAAAGCTCCTAGAAGCCACTAACGGTCGACACCAGTGAGACAAGGAGCATATCCTATATGTTGTCGCCTTCAGGCCCAAGGCCCCATCAGCCCATATCCTCTTACACCTCTCCGGCTATAAATAGAGACCTCACTTCACAGGTTAAACATTCCATTCCCTCTACTCTCACTCTTAATACTCAATTATCTCCCCTAAAGCAGTCGCTTATTCTCACGCCGGAGCCCGGTTAAGAGGGAAACCCCCACATTCCCCTCTTAACGAGTAACGGTGTTCTGTTTTGCAGGATTAGACGATCATTACGAAGCTCAGAAAGCCATTAGAAGATTAACCACTATGGTAGGAACATAAACCAAACTGATTAGTCCCATTATTAGTTCAGTGTTTCTTCCAAGATCTAATGATGGTTAGATTAAATCATTTTGGTACCAAACACAAACGACCAAAAATTACACCCAAAACCATCAACAATTAGAAAGAAAATAGAAGCGTAACAATCAAATTTGGAGATTTACGATTGATTACCTGCCAAATTAATGTCGAGATTTAGCAAGAACGCACCCGTCTCTAGTGGTTGCAGTCATGAACAGATTGTATTTAAACAGGACCAATGTGGAGAAATCACTGGCGATGTCTTGGAAAACTATGGAGTCACCTTTCAGATTCATGTGATTTTGCGTTATTTTGGAGAGGTGGAAACCAGAGAGAGATAGAGAGGAAGGGAAATCGATGAGCGGGAATATGAAAGGATTGTGGGAGGGAAATTGATTTTGGTGAAAAGTATTTTTTTTAAATGATTTTGGGAGAGTAAACTAATATCACAAGGAAATTTTTTAAAAAATGCTTCAAAGTTTTAGTGGCATATGTAAAGTACCATTAAAAAGCTATTAAAGAATTTAGTGGCACACATAAGTGCCAATAAAAACCTAACTTAATAGCATATTGGTTAAATGCCACTAAAAATGTGTACTAATCAAATATGGCATACACAAGGTGCCATTAAAACCTAAATTAGTGGCACAAACGTTAAATGCCATTAAAAACGTATGCCACTGAATGGCTTTTTTTTGTAGCTGATCCGGGTCATGACTAGGGTCAACACGTGTATGACGCATGTCAACTCAGGGTGCGATCTGACCCTTTAAGCTGGCGCGGCCCGCGTAAGGGTTAAGGGAAGTTTACGCGGCCCACCTAAAATCCAATTTCTTTGTTTTTATTTATTTTTAATGATATAACGTATTTTGGGCTCGGTTTTGTAGGATCGTGTTCCGACCCGGACGAGTCGTTCAGAGGAGTTATACTCTGTTTCAGAGGCGGAAACTAAGAAACAAAGGTAGAAAACAGCATTATCTTCACCTTAACACACTGATTATATTGATTAGACGTTGTGTACAATCATTCTTCACACCGGCAGCACTTCGGTATAGAATACAAGAGACTGATTATGATTTCGCTCATGGAACACATATATATAGGTGCTGTGATTTCGCTTATGTGTACATGACCACAAAAGCGAAATCACATGTTTACCATAAAAGCGAAATCACCAACTACCATAAGAGCGAAATTACATGTTTGCATGACCGTATGAGCGAAAACAACTAATACAATTCTATTTCAAATGAACATTCTATTTTGTCATCTAGCGAACATCATGCAATCTGATTGACTTTCACGTGAATGTTGTAGTTGCTGATGTAAGCATGATGACACTTGGATGATGTCATCATCAAGAATGATGACATCATTCTTGTTTCGAACCGCAACGAACCCGAAGACTCGATATAAGACGAAGACGACAGATGTGTGCACCAACAGACTCCCCCTCAGATGTTGACGAGTCTCACATGTCGAGTCTTTGCATCTTCAGTCTTGATCAGTCTTTGAGCTTCATTATTTCTCTCAAAATTAACAGACTCCCCCTTGCAATGTGCTGGCATTCCGTTAGTTCTTCAGCATCATCTGCTTTAGGATCGTAATCTGACTAGCTCTTTCTGAGATTGTTCGAAGATTGTAATCTGGCTCTCATCCAGCTCAGGATCATCAATTCAGCTCAAACTTAAACCTGCACAAACTCACTCTACCTAAAAATAAATTTCACACATTTAACAATTTGATGCACCAACACTCTGAAATAATCAGACGACTCCCTCTCATAATCATATGCATCATCAATCACTCTCCCTCAGATCATACACATCTGATGAACCACTTGTTGATTTCCAAAACATATTTTGATATTTTAAGACACACTCCCCCTCACAACAATGTCATCATGTTTAGCACTTGAAATTTTGAAAATCAGCTCTCCAACACCAGTTGTCGAAAATCTTTTTGATTTTTTTCAAAAATTTATGCTAAAACACACCGAAAATCTTTTTGTATTTTTGAATGTAAAGAAATGCAGTAAAGAAATATTTACAGACAATATTTTTGTGAGTTCGTGTAAGAGGATCATATCAGTTTATGACAAGTCACAAGTACCGTTGAGCTTAGTTACATATTAAGAATTAAACAATTCACTTAGATTGCCGATATACTGATCCACTTAAATTTTCACACAAAATTTCAACTGATTCAGGATATGAGTTAGTTATTTTAAGAACTTAAACTCATTCATGTGTCCCACCTCTTGAATATACTCCCGTATCCAGATCCCAATATTCAGTCTTACAGGTGAGTATACCACAGATGATATCTGTAAGGGGTTAAATTGCGAGGGCCGTGAGAGCTCAGGTCGATCTTTCGATACGCAGAGAGATGACGGCTTCGACTTTTGGTGGGTCCCCTTTAGAGGATCTTTTGATTACAACAGCAATGACTATCAATTTTATTGTTTCATCAATTTGCTGAGGGCTGCGCTATATTTCAAGCATGCGGAAAGTATTCTCCGGGGACTAGGCCATTGCTTCCGCAAAATCAGAAGTCCCGGGATAATACCCCAGATATCACTGAGCATAAAGACCTAGTATCTCAGAATAAGGGACCTTTCAAACGAGATTTCAGGGGTTACCTATATATCCAAGTAGTGTTCCCCACAAAATAAGCAAGTTTGAATTTATGTTTATATCCCGAAAAAGTTTACTAAATGTGTAAAAACCTATCGGCATATCATCAGTGATACTGTTTAATACTATTTAAACAATACAAATCTTTAGCATACTGTGACCGCCTACTGATGTACTATCATTTCCTCTTCTTTGACACTAAAACTCATTTTTGATTTTATCATGTTTTTGTCTTTTTCAAAATTTCTAATGTTTTTGGATTTTCAGAAATTTCTACTCCCCCTAAAATGCAAACACATTAAAGAAAAAATGAAAATAAACTGTACAACAAACTTGACAACCGATATCGAATCGCATCAAATCGCCATCCACTTGGCATAAACAATCAGAACTCCCCCTTTCACAAAACTATTTTCTCATTATGATTTCAAAACACTTACGTTTGTTTTAACCAAAATGATTTTTCCGGAAAATAAGTTTTTTGTAGGTTCGGGGTGTGGTTCATACATTGTTCATTCAATCACATATATGAGGATTACATCAAGTTCAAACTAATGACCTTGACGAATCACTTTGTACCTCTTGCAAAAATATTCACAACATTCAAGCCTATGTAGGAATAAACCTCTACACAAACCATTTTACCAATCAAGATGCCGATTCCTGCTTCACACTTACCAACCTGGAAGCTCCGGCAAGTCACACTTATCCTGAAAAAAATTCAACTAATTTTAAAATTCAATCAAACAATCAATTTTCAAAAAAAATGCCGATTCCTGATCCACGATTACAAACTTGGGATCTCCGGCATAGTCCTAAGACTTCAAGGGAAACAGACTTCCATCCAAGTCTTCTCAGACTTGATGGCTTTCAGTTCTTGCGCAGTAGGGTTGTAAGTTGCCTTTTTAGTTGCATAAAAATCTTTAACCCCCTTAGCTTTCCCATTCAACATTTTCCCAAAAATTTTCTTTACACTTCCATTAAATGTTTTCTCGACATCAAACTTATTATTCTCTTTATAAAACTGATTCGAGATATCAATCTTTCCAACTTTCTTTTTCACCTCTTCAAACTTCAGTGATGGAAACTCATCATCATTCACTGAAATTTTCACCTCACCTTGTGGCTCTTCTGGCTTTGTAGAACCAGATTCATTGCCGTCATTCGCATCAATTTTCTTAACGACCCACACTTGGTTGTCATTCTCTTTCTTTTTATAAAAATTCTTTTTAGAACACTCACCAACCTCATAAGTTGAATTTTCAAAAATTTTAAGTCTGTCGGTTGGTGGTTCAACATCAACAACCTTTTCTTTCAATTTCTGAGAAACTCCCTGTTTTGTTTTGGCATTTTTCTGGCAGTTCCATGCAATGTGACCAGTTTCATTGCACTTGTAACAGGTACGAGTCTCTCTTTGATAAAACAATTCAGTTCCATTCTTCTTCTTTTCAGCAAGAAACTCTTGATTTGACTGTCTCCATAATGGTTTCTTCTGTTCCTCTTCTGCACTTCCACCTGACACAAATTCTGTTTTTGTTTTAGAATTTTTCAATTTTTTATGATTTTCTGGTGGAATAAATCCAAGACCTTTCTTTTTGTAGCTACGATTTTGGTTTTGTTTCTTTTGAAAACCAGAACCAGAATTGTAACCCTTTTTCTTGTTTAGACGTTGTTGAACTCTTGAAGTGTACTTTTTAGGTTTTTCAGTAAGATTTAAATCTTTTATTTCAGAAATATTAATTTCTGTCATTTTGAAAACCTTTTTGATCATGTCAAAACGAACACTTCTTATTGGAAACTCTTTGTCAGAGTATAATATGTCCGAATCATTTAAAGTGTATGCAACTTCAAATGTTTCATCATCCAAATTTGCTTTTGATAACAAAAATTCTTTACTGTAAGACCGTTTAACCGACGACTTTTGACTGACGAATTTGACCCTCCAGACTCAGACTTTGACTCAGACTCCTCCTCAGTATCCAACACCTGATCGACCACCTTTTTGATTAACTCAGACTCATGATCAGTATCGGACGAGGTAAACGTGACATCAATGTTATCTGGTAAAACGTCAGTTGTGTCGGTTTTTAGCTTTATATTGACTGCTTTTTCAAGTTGCTCCTCATTTGGTTTTCTAGGAGAGTACCCTTCCCAAATTGGAGGCAGACACTTGTTATATCTAACAGTCGGTTTCTTACCACAATCTTTCTTTTCCTTCAGCTTCTCATCTTGAAAAGCTTCCATACCTGCAACAGTTGGGTAAATACGATCAATGAGATAATCAGAACTAGAATAACTTTGTAATAAACGTCTAATTCTCTCATTCTCAATCTTCTCTGTTTCCAACTCTTGCTTCCATTTAGCACTTTCTTCGATGTAAAAGTTGATAGCTTTTTGCTTTGTCATCATAACAGCATTCATCATCGTTAGTGCTTGTTCTCATTCTGAGTTTGTCTTTTGAAGACCAGTTACTGTTTTGTTCAAGACATCATAAGATTCTTTTACATAGTTGAGGTTGAACAGTAACTGCTCTTTCTTCTTCTCATATTCAGCAATGATGTCGTCTTTTGTAGCACATTCCTTGCAAGCTTCCAAACACTTCATACAAGGCTTTACAACTTCAACAATCTTCTCAATCTCGATTGTCTTTACCACTTCAACCACCTTTTCTTCTTCAACCACCTTCTCTTCTTCCTTCACTCGCTCAGTTTCAATCATCTCCTCAACAACAACTTCAACATTCTCATTCTTAACAACATCTTCAGATTTCTTTATTTGTTGTTCTTTAGCAGCTCGTTTCTCCATGCGATCTGCAAAATAGAAATGAAAACTTTCAGGAGAAAGATGAGATTTAGCAATATTGATATATTTCTCTTCCTCATCATCACTGCTACTATCAACTGGTGACTGATCAAACTGTACAGATTTTTCAGAATCAGCATCTGATACACCAGAATCAGACGGTGTTTGATCAAATACAACTTCTTTTTCTGAAGTAACATCATTTTGCACACTCTCATCTGCACTTAGTGAATCTTCATCAGCACTTTCTGAGCTTTCTTCAGATGTAACAGACTGTTCCTTCACACTTTTCACTGTCTCACCAATAGATTTCATCCATGTGGTGAACATGTCTGGTTCTCTAACAATCTTTGCAATGAAAGCTTTGAAATCACCCTTTTCATCAACAAACATATCCCAGCTGAAACCTTCAGGTAGTCTCTCATCATCTTGATCGACTATACATGCTTTGCTATCAGGAGAGATATAAGTGTTCCAGTTGAAATCTACCAAACATCCTCTCTTTGAATCCTCAATCTTTCTACCATGAGCCGTTTGTGAGTCTTGTGACTGACCAACTTGCTGATAAATGGCTTTCCGGTAGTAATCGTCTTTTCCAAACGGATTCTGAGCTCCACTAGCTTCCCTGTTCTTGCACTCCCGCTTGAAATGGCCTTTCTCCCTGCAACGAAAACAAGTAACTTTAGATTTATCAAAACCTAAAGTAGATACACAAGCATCAAGAAAGTCATTTCTCCCGGTAATCGTCTTAAACTTTTCAGCACGTCTAAGAACACTAGCAAGACACCATTTGATATCCATCAGTTCCATCTCTTCGGCGTCTATCTGATCGTAATCCTCCTTTGTGAGCATAGGATTTCCGATCCGACCTGCAACTAGACCTTCATAAGATAACAAGACAGAACCAAGTAGAGCCATGTGGTCTTTAGCAGTGTCTTCTGAAAAACTTTGACCTTCTGGAAGATTTAGAGCTATGTTACACTGAATCACATATCCATTTCCTGTCTTTGTGCTCTGAGACTGAAAGTTTCCTGATGAACTCTTTGGATTGACACTCGGATATAATGAGAAACCACTGCTGCTTTTGTTTGAACTTTGATCAACATTTTCCGTTGAATTTCCAGCACTAAAAGCAGTCTGGATTTTCGGACTTCTCTCAGCTTCTGGAACCGGAACACTCCCTTTATAATACATTTTTACATCCTGTTGACCACTTGAACTGTTCATCCTCGCGATCTTCTGCTGTTCCAAATCTTGACCCTCAATCTTTTCGATAAACTCACCAATTGATAACCCATCATAAACTCCTGTGTTTTTCAAAATCATCAAATAAGTTCCCCACTCTTTTTGCGGTAACGCATCAGCTAATTTGTCTACCCACTCTTCAGACTCCTTTTCTATACTAAGCATTGACATAGATCGCACAAGGTGACAGTATCTTTCAATCAGCTTCTTTGTGTCTTCACCTGGTAGACTGCTGAATAGATCAAACTCTTTCTTTAACAGTGCCTTCTTGCTTTTAATCATTTTCTCGCTACCTTCAAATTTGACTTTAAGTACATCCCAGATTGACTTTGAAGTTTTGTCATGCTGAAGCAGTATGAAAATGTCTTCTTTGATAGCTTGCTGAAGTAGACTAATCATCATCTTTTCAGATCTATACATATCACGTTCTTCATTACTAAATTCATGTATTTTTTTATTAACTTTCAAATCAGTCTGTGGCAAAACATATTTCTTCAAAATACATTCCCATGACCTAAGATGGTTTGCCTGAACCCAATTCTCGAATCTGTCTTTCCACCCATAGTATTCTTCAATACTCATCAATTTCGGGGGCTTTTGGGTGGTTCCCGTTTCGTTTTCCAAATTCATGTTCTGAGCAATAGAAGCCGGAGTAGACGAAGATGTAGCGAACGCGTTATAGAACTCGGTATCCATGATGACTTTCAAACGAACTAGTTCTCCTCGTAACACACCTTTATCACCTTTAAAAAAAAAAAAACAAACAAACACTTATCAGTTTAAACACTATTAAACAACTGAAACAAACTGATACTCGGACTGATGATTTTCAGTGTGGACTGAATGTTGACCAACTGTACGGACTGAATGACCAGGATCGAATTCGATTGACCTTGAATCTCTATAACCACTACACACGACCTAAGTGACTTTCTCAACAATGAACTTGGGCCAAACACTTGAATCGATAGATTATATCTCAAATTCCAATAACCCAACAACACTTTGGGCTGCAAACGATATGAAATAACATGGGCTACAGCACTTTTCACATTTAGTTCTTGGGCTGACAACAATGAAGTTTACTTCAAATCTGACTGAGCCGCAAATAAATTGATCTTTTAACAATTGACTTGTTCAACAGAAACACTAATCCGACGACTAAGATATCATATCATTGAGCCACTGATATCACGTGATGTTTAATAAATGGACCTGATATTATTGGACACTAAAAAATGGAAGACTTGATCAAAGTGATATGCACATGCGGCTGACAACAATACACTTAATGATCTCACCACACTTTAATTTTTCAACTAAATTTTGATTGGACCTCCAATAAACCACTAATTCGACACACTTTTAATAACCTGACAATCTTATCCTTTGCATGCAAACTTATCAAAAGTAACCGACACTTTTATCACAATTTCATTCGACCTTTTATACCACTGAACCGACAAACTCATTATATTCACATGCAACCGATTTAAACCACATGATTTTATATTCTCAATGTACTGATACTTTGTCGTGTTTTCAGATCAACGATGAGCAGAATCAGACTGTACAGATGAGCGGAATGACAATGTTCACAAAAGCGGAATCAGAGTTCTTGGTGGTCACAAAAGCGGAATTAGAATTTTATGTTGACACAAAAGCGGAATCAGAATTTTATGTTGACACAAAAGCGGAATCAGATTCTTGGGTGACACAAAAGCGGAATCACCAAATGTCCATAAAAGCGGAATCACTTCGAGATACATTTTGGTCCATTTTTACTTCGAATTTCAGTTCCAAACTTTCAAGGGTTTGTTAATGTTCAATTATCTATAATCTGTGAAATTTTGAACCGATTCTGACCGTTAAATTTTTCTGAATCGAGAAAAGAAGGTGTAGAAGTAAGAATTCTCAATGAAATACAGCTGTAAACTGAAGAACTCCTCCAACTGGCTCTGATACCAATTGTAGGATCGTGTTCCGACCCGGACGAGTCGTTCAGAGGAGTTATACTCTGTTTCAGAGGCGGAAACTAAGAAACAAAGGTAGAAAACTGCATTATCTTCACCTTAACACACTGATTATATTGATTAGACGTTGTGTACAATCGTTCTTCACACCGGCAGCACTTCGGTATGGAATACAAGAGACTGATTATGATTTCGCTCATGGAACACATATATATAGGTGCTGTGATTTCGCTTATGTGTACATGACCACAAAAGCGAAATCACCAACTACCCTAAGAGCGAAATTACATGTTTGCATGACCGTATGAGCGAAAACAACTAATACAATTCTATTTCAAATGAACATTCTATTTTGTCATCTAGCGAACATCATGCAATCTGATTGACTTTCACGTGAATGTTGTAGTTGCTGATGTAAGCATGATGACACTTGGATGATGTCATCATCAAGAATGATGACATCATTCTTGTTTCGAACCGCAACGAACCCGAAGACTCGATATAAGACGAAGACGACAGATGTGTGCACCAACAGGTTTTCACATACGGGGTGTATTTTAAGACATACAGGGGCATTTTAAAATATATTAGGGTGTCAGAAAAATATTCAAGGGTGTCGGTTTTCTTGAGGATTGTTACATCCTCCCCACCTTGTTTTAGAGCTCGTCCTCGAGATCTACCGGAACAAGTGTGGATATTTCCTTTGCATTTCTGATTCAAGCTCCCATGTGTACTCAGGTCCTCTTTTGGAGTCCCACTTTACTTTGACCAGAACTAGTCTCTTGTGTTTGAGATTTTTAACTTTCCTATCTTCAATCTGTAGAGGCCTCTCTACAAACTTGAGTTGTTCATTTACCTCTATATCCTTAAGAGGTACCATTAACGATTCATCAGCTAAGCATTTCTTGAGATTTGATACATGAAATACATCATGTATTCCTGCCATTTCCTCTGGTAGTTGTAGCTGATAGGCTACAGGTCCTATTCTTCTAATAATCTCAAAAGGTCCAACATACCTGGGACTTAGCTTTCCCCTTTTGGTGAATCATACCACTCCTTTCCAAGGAGAGGCTTTTAACAATACTTTATCTCCTACTTGAAATTCCAATGGTTTGCGTCGGTTGTCAGCATAGCCCTTTTGTCGATCTCGTGCTGCTTTCAGTCGTTCCTTGACTTGAATAATCTTATCGGTTGTTTCTTGCACTATCTTAGGTCCGGATAGTTTTTTTTCCCCAATTTCTGCCCAACAGACTGGGGTTCGGCACTTTCGTCCATAAAGTGCTTCAAATGGTGCAGCATTGATACTTGTGTGATAACTGTTATTATAAGAAAATTCTATCAATGGTAAGTGATCGTCCCAATTACCTCCGAAATCAATTACACAAGCTCTAAGCATGTCCTCCATTGTCTGAATTGCCCTTTCACTTTGTCCGTCCGTTTGAGGATGATAAGTTGTGCTTAGATTTAACTTAGTTCCCATTGCTTTGACCAAAAATGAGAGGTAAAGCGGCTATCTCTGTCAGAAACAATTGATAAAGGTATTCCATATAAAGAAACAATTTCATTTACATAAAATTTAGCTAACTGTTCCATACTGAAAGTTTCTTTCATTGGTAGGAAATGAGCTGACTTTGTTAGCCTATCTACAATCACCCAGATTGTATCATTGCCTTTCTTTTTTTTGGGTAATTTGGTAACAAAATCCATTGTTATCAATTCCCATTTCCACACTGGCATTTCTAATTATTATAGCAATCCTAAGGGTTTCTGGTGTTCAGCTTTGACTTGTGAACTGGTTAAACATTTAGAAACATAGGCTGCTATGTCCTTTTTCATTCCTATCCACCAGAAATTCTTTCTTAAATCCTGGTACATTTTATCATTTCCTGGGTGCATCGTATATTTAGACTTATGGGCTTCTTCTAATATACGATGACGTAGGTTTCCTAATTTAGGTATCCACATTCTCTTTTGATGGAATTTCCAAATTCCATCTGTTCCTTGTTCTAATTCCTTTATCATACCTTTTAATTTTTCAGTATCATCCTTGATTACTGATTCGTGTGCTTCTCTTATCTGATCATTTAAATCTACTTGAAGATTTAATTTAAGAGAGCGTACCCTTTTTGGCTTTTCATGATACTTTCGGCTTAAAGCACCAGCAACTACATTTGCTTTTCCTTCCTGATACTGGATATCACAATCATAATCACGAAGTATCTCCATCTAGCGTCTTTGTCTCATATTCAACACCTTTTGCTTGAAAACATACCTTAGACTTTTATGATCTGTGAATACAGTAAACTTACTACCGTACAGGTAATGTCTCCAAATTTTAAGGGCGAAAATTATAGCTCCAAATTCTAAATCATGGGTTGAATAATTCTCTTCATGATTCTTAAGTTATCTGGATGCATAGTGTCGCAACCCCCGATCCCTTACCTATCCCGGGAACGGGCGGACACGAACTCAGAGTTTCGGTGGTATCGGGCTTGTTTAATTTGGTAGCGGAAATTACATCAGGACCGTAGTTAGGAAATGTTTATCAGAGTAAAACCACCATATTTGATATTAATAATCACATGGGTAAAACCCAAGTTTCTTATTACAATACGTTTACAGGGATAAACCCTATTTTATTGAATTTAAAACAACGTCTTTTAGGTAACTTTTATAGCCACATTTTTTCCAAGCCTTCAATGCTCTCCAGCTGGCTTTTTACTAATTGGCTGTCACATTTTGTTACCTGAAACGCGTTTTAAAAACATTTGTCAGTGGGAAATACTGGTGAGTGAATCCCAGTTTAATCAAGAAACATTTTATCAATTAAAACAGTATTGAGAGCGATCACATTGTTTATTTCTACACAATTACTCATTCAGTACTGTCAATCCTGACTTGTGGGTCATATTACACATTGGCTAACTCGTCGTCCAATGGTAACATACTGTCATCCCCGACTTACTACTCACAGTGTAGTAAATTTTGTATACAAAACCCCAACATGCCGGCAGTAATTGAAGAACTACAAAGACTCAATCACCGCTTAATCACATTGTAAAACATTTAAGGTTTTGTAAAATATTACAAAAAGGATATCAAAAAGTGGATAAACTCACATTGCTATCTTAGACTTCGCGTAAGGGTTTCCTGGGTATAATCTATAATTTACACAAATGTACCTAGGTTAGTATCATAACCCTTTGAAAATATTAGTGATACCCTTCCTGAGACTGCATTCCAACAACTACGTCGGGCAGAACCACGACAGTTATTACGGAACCCTAAATCAATCGGGCATCGTATCTACTACGAAACTGGGGTTATAATAGTTACAACGGAGCAGAACCTCGCTAATTAGGGGGTATTATACTTGAATATTATGCCTATAACTTCAGAAATTCGTTTACAAAGAAAGAAATGAGCGACTGAAAGTGAAATCCCGAGGCCTCCTTATATAGTTGCTGAACCTGGGTCTCTCGCGGCCCGCGTAAAACAAGCACAAGGCTTACGCGGCCCGCGTGAAAGCTGGGTCAATGCGTAGCTCGTCCGGATCACCATCTAGGCTTGACACGATGATGACACGTGTCATCACCGGGCTGCGCCACCATTTTGATCTTACGCGGCCCGCGTAAACTAATCAGGGATCTTATGCGGCCCTCCTGAACTTAAGAAATCAGACGGAATCAGGTTCTAACCCTGATACCGCTCGCGTAAGGTTGGGGTTGGGTCTACGCGGCCCGCCTCGACTTAATAATCAGGTTTTTAAATTTTATTTTAAATGCTATACTGTATTTCGGGCTCGGTTTTCATATACGGGGTGTATTTAAAGATATATTGGGATATTTTAACATATACTAGGGTGTCGGAAATATTCGAGAGTGTCGGTTTTATTGAGGGTTGTTACATCCTCCCCGCCTTGTTTTAGAGCTCGTCCTCGAGATCTACTGGAACAAGTGCGGATATTTCCTTTGCATTTTTGATTCAAGCTCCCATGTGTATCAGTGATTCATCAGCTAAACACTTTTTGAGATTAGATACATGAAATACATCATGTATTCCTGCCATTTCCTCTGGCAGTTGTAGCTGATAGGCTACAGGTCCTATTCTTCTAATAATCTCAAAAGGTCCAATATACCTGGGACTTAGCTTTCCCCTTTTTATGAATCTTACTACTCCTTTCCAAGGAGAGACTTTCAATAATACTTTATCTCCTACTTGAAACTCCAATGGCTTGCGTCGGTTGTCAGCATAGCTCTTTTGTCGATGACACAAGTATCAATGCTGCACCATTAGAAGCTCTAAGCATGTCCTCCATTGTCTGAATTGTCCTTTCGCTTTGTCCGTCCGTTTGAGGATGATAAGCCGTGCTTAGATTTAACTTGGTTCCCATTGCCTTTTGGAAACTTGACCAAAAATGAGAGGTAAATCGACTATCCCTATCAGAAATAATTGATAAAGGAATTCCATGTAAAGAAACAATTTCATTTACATACAATTTAGCTAATTGTTCCATACTGAAAGTTTCCTTCATTGGTAGAAAATGAGCTGACTTGGTTAGCCTATCTACAATCACCCAGATTGTATCATTTCCTTTCTTTGTTTTGGGTAATTTAGTAACAAAATCCATTGTTATCAATTCCCATTTCCACACTGGCATTTCTAATTGTTGTAACAAACCTGAGGGTTTCTGGTGTTCAGCTTTGACTTGTGAACATGTTAAACATTTAGAAACATAGGCTGCTATGTCCTTTTTCATTCCTATCCACCAGAAATTCTTTCTTAAATCCTGGTACATTTTATCATTTCCTGGGTGCATCGTATATTTAGACTTATGTGCTTCTTCTAATATACGATGACGTAGGTTTCCTATTTTAGGTATCCACATTCTCTCTTTATGGAATCTCCAAATTCCATCTGTTCCTTGTTCTAATTCTTTTAGCATACCTTTTAATTTTTCAGCATCATCCTTGATTACTGATTCTTGTGCTTCTCTTATTTGATCATTTAAATCTACTTGCTGATTTAATTTAAGAGAACGTACCCTTTTTGGCTTTTCATGATATTTTTGACTTAAAGCATCTGCCACTACATTTGCTTTTCCTTCATGATACTGGATATCACAATCATAATCACTAAGCATTTCCATCCATCGTCTTTGTCTCATATTCAACTCCTTTTGCTTGAAAACATACCTTAAACTCTTATGATCAGTGAATATGGTAAACTTACTACCATAAAGGTAATGTCTCCAAATCTTAAGAGCAAAAATTATAGTTCCTAACTCTAAATCATGGGTTAAATAATTCTCTTCATGATTCTTAAGTTGTCTAGATGCGTAAGCTATAACCTTTTGACGTTGCATCACTACACATCCGTAACCTAATTTAGAAGCGTCACAATAGACTACAAAATCTTCAGTTCCTTCTGGTAACGCTAATATGGGTGTATTAGTTAATTTATGCTTAAGGATTCTAAAAGCTTCTTCTTGTTTTAATCCCCATTCAAACTTAACAGATTTACAGGTTAACTTAGTTAAAGGAATAGCTATTCTAGAAAAATCTCGAATAAATCTTCTATAATATCCGGCCAATCCTAAGAAACTTCTAACCTCGGTTGGTGATTCAGGGGTTTTCCATTTAGTAATCGCCTCGATTTTTGTTGGATCTACATGAATTCCTTCATGATTGACTAGGTGTCCGAGAAATTGTACATGTTCAAACCAAAACTCACACTTGGAAAATTTAGCGTAAAACTTTTCCTTTCTTAATAGACTTAAAAGTGCGTGCAAATGCTTTGCATGATCTTCTTTATTCTTAGAGTAAATTAGAATATCATCTATAAAGACGATTATGAATTTATCCAAATATGGCTTACATATTCGGTTCATCATATCCAAAAATGCAGTTGGGGCATTGGTTAAACCAAATGGCATGACAGTAAATTCATAATGTCCATACCTTGTTCTAAATGCGGTTTTAGGAATGTCCTCTTCCTGTACCTTTAATTGATGATATCCTGACCTTAAATCGATTTTAGAAAAAAATCGAGCTCCTTGCAATTGATCGAACAGATCATCGATTCTCGGTAATGGGTACCGATTCTTAATCGTGACTTTGTTCAATTCACGGTAATTAATGCACATACGCATTGATCCGTCCTTCTTTTTAACAAACAGTATCAGCGCTCCCCATGGCGACGAACTTGGCTGTATAAATCCTTTTTCTAACAATTCGTCTAATTGTTTCTTTAATTTTTGCATTTCTGCGGGTGCCAAACGATAAGGTGCTTTGGCAATTGGTGCTGTTCCTGGTAGCAGGTGAATTCTGAATTCAACTTCTCTGTCTGGTGGTAGTCCTGGTAATTCTTCTGGAAATACATCTGAAAACTGAGATATTACTGGAATATCTTGTAAATCCTTTCCTTTAGTGTTAGTGATTATGGAAATCAAATACACTATAGAACCTTTTCTTATATAACTTGCGGTTTTCATCACAGAGATGAATTTCGTAGATCTAGATGGTTTATCTCCCTTAATTGTGATCGTTTTACCTTTTGATGAATTTACTTGAATTGACTTTTGATCACATAAAATACTGGCTTTATTGGCTATTAACTAATCCATTCCTAATACAACATCAAATCCCGCCAGATTCATGGGATAAAGGTTTGCAATAAACTTCTGATTTAAAATTTCTATTCTTGCTCCCTGCAAGATTTCTGAAATCCTAACGGTTTCTCCATTAGCTGTCTCTACTAGACATTCTCGTGGTAGTTTAGTTAATGATTGATTTAGAAATTTGCAAAAGGATGTATTAATAAAACTTTGGTTCGCACCAGAGTCAAATAATACTTTAGCAAAAATATCATTAACTAAAAACGTACCAGCTATGACATCTGGAATCATCTTAGCTTCATCTGCAGTCAGAACAAATGCTCTAGCATTTTTAGTATTCTTGTTGTCTGCAGCTGGGACTAATTTCGGACAATTTAGCTTGATATGACCTTGTTCTCCGTAGTTGTAACATATCCTGTTATTAGCTTTCTTCCTACAGTCTTCTTCCTTATGTCCCAAAATTTTGCAAAAGTTACAGTATATGGAGCATCTTCCTGAATGCTTTCTTTTGCAATACCTACAGTAGGGTGCCGAGGTAGAACCTACATTTCTCCCACGGTTAGAATTTCCATAACGAAATTCTTGAGTCAGCTTCTGGGTTAGGTTCCTCCTTTGATCTTCTTCTCGGGTACGGACTAATTCATCTGTCAAGGTATTTGCTAGTTCTACAGCTTCTTCTATAGTTTGAGGTCTAGCTGCCTTGACTACGTGTCTAATTTCTCCGATTAATCCCCAGATATAACGGGAGATTAACACTGGTTCTAGTGAAGCAAGAGTTGGCACTATTCTAGCATATTCGAAGAATAACTTAGTGTATCCCTTACTATCCACACCAGTCATCCTAAGGTTTAAGAATTTGTTTGCTATCTGTTTCTTTTCATTGGGTGGGCAGAATTTCCTTTCTACCTTGTTCTTAAATTCTTCCCATTCTATATTGTAAGTTCTATTACTTCCTCTTGATTGGAGGATAGTGTTCCACCATTCTAGTGCTGAATTCTTAAACAGATTAGAAGCAAACAGTATCTTATCTTCTTCAGCACACTTCTGATTCTTAAGACTGCCTCAGTTTTCTCTATCCAGCGTAAGGTTACAATGGCCCCTTCGTTGCCCGAGAATTCCATTGGTTTACAAGACCAAAATTCTTTATAAGAACAAACGTAAGGCACGGTTCTTCTCCTTTTGGGAATGGACATTTGAAGTACAGGTCCATTGCTTACTGCTATGCTTACTTTTATTATTCGCTTCTTGAATAGTTTGAATAATAAATGGCATGGCATCTATGATTCCTTGTGCCACTATGTGTTGAACGACACTATTATCCATTTGGTTTCCATTGTTATTGATGCTCGGATTCTCATTAACTACGTTAATGTTACTCTGGTTATCATTATTCAGATTTCCTTGATTTCCTTCATCAGCCATCTGAATTTTAAACATTTACCCCGTTATTAATATAGTTAATCACATGACACGCGTTTTTACCAAAAGCGTCGATCATTGCGACTTTACTCTATTCATATACTATTATGCATTTATTACACACCAGTACTAAAATAAAAATTACAATACCAACTGAAATAGAATTACACTAATATTAATAGGCATCCGTACACACATATTTTATTTTATTATTATTATATTATTACTATTACCGTCTCCATTCTCACATTCACGATATGGATTTATCCAAAAATCCATATTGCGCTCATCGTATTTCCATACGAGTCGCTCTCCCACCTGACGCATTCTCTCACTGCTCTCTAGAATTTCCTCACCAAAAGTCCTAAGTTCTTGCACGTTTTCTGCACTCATTGGGGGTGTAGGTTCTAGGACTAGGTTCGGAATCTGAGGTACTGGTTCCTGATATGGGGGTGAAAGTGCCTGAAATCGGTAAGGATCTTCTAAGATCTCCCTAATATAATCATCTTGGTAATAGGGATCTAAAGGGTCCATACCTGGGTAGGCTTCTATGTTCTGTGTGGGTGTGTCTTCATGTATAGGGTAACGTTGCACAAAATCCCTATTATCGTCCCACCAGGGGTCGTAATTTGGGTCTAGGGGGTTAGGTGCTGGTACCCTAGGGATTTCTTCTGGATTGAAGTCATGCATCTCTACTTGGTTTTCAGGGTTTTCTATCTCCATCGGTTGGTCAGGGATTTGCAATTGTGGTTGGGGTGCTATTATTTGCTCCAGACTTGGGTCAGCAGCAGTTGTGGCTAGGATATGGAAATTAGCTAGGCTTCTATTAAGCATATCCTGTGTATAGGCATTTGTCTCTCGCTTAGTAGCTGCTAAAACTCTTTGTTGTTGCAATTTTCACATTCTTTTCCTACGTGCAAATGCTTCCTTACTGAACCATCCTCTCTTTTTATGAGGGAATGGCTCCTCCGACTGAGCTCTAAAAGCAAACATCCCTTCTTCCTGGTCAGCAGAATACCCAGAAAGGGCAGGCTGTGAAGAGGTACCTTCACTCCTAGGTGAATCAGACAACTGACGACACATGTCTGAGGGTCCTTGATCACTCATACTGTAAACTAACAAATAGTCAAATAACACATAACAAATAAATACAATTATGCACGTATTTTCGTAATTTATTTCCTAACACAAAATTTAGATTTTAAGTGTCAGCGGAACACTTCTTTGGCTTAGACCAGTGGCTAGGCTCTGATACCACTTTCTGTCGCAACCCCCGATCCCTTATCTGTCCCGGGAACGGGCGGACGCGAACTCAGAGTTTCGGTGGTATCGGGCTTGTTTAATTTGGCAGCGAAAATTACATCAGGACCGTAGTTAGGAAATGTTTATCAGAGTAAACCCACCATATTTGTTATTAATAATCACATGGGTAAAACCCAAGTTTCTTATTACAATACGTTATAGGGATAAACCCTATTTTATTGAATTTAAAACAACGTCTTTTAGGTAACTTTTATAGCCACATTTTTCCCAAGCCTTCAGTGCTCTCCAGCTGGCTTTTTACTAATTGGCTGTTACATTTTGTTACCTGAAACGCGTTTTAAAAACATTTGTCAGTGGGAAATACTAGTGAGTGAATCCCAGTTTAATCAAGAAACATTTTATCAATTAAAACAGTATTGAGAGCGATCACATTGTTTATTTCTACACAATTACTCATTCAGTACTGTCAATCCTGACTTGTGGGTCATATTACACATTGGCTAACTCGTCGTCCAATGGTATACTGTATTTCGGGCTCGGTTTTCATATACAGGGTGTATTTAAAGATATATTGGGATAATTTAACATATACTAGGGTGTCGGAAATATTCGAGAGTGTCGGTTTTATTGAGAGTTGTTACACATAGGCTATAACCTTATGTCGTTGCATTAATACACATCCATAACCTAATTTGGAAGCGTCACAATAGACTACAAAGTCTTCAGTTCCTTCTGGTAATGCTAGTACGGGTGCATGGGTTAATCTTTGCTTAAGGATTCTAAAGGCTTCATCTTGTTTTAATCCCCATTCAAACTTAATAGATTTACAGGTTAACTTAGTTAAAGGAATGGCTATTTTAGAAAAATCTCGACTTAATCTTCTATAATAACCGGCCAATCCTAAGAAACTTCTAACCTCGGTTGGTGATTCAGGGGTTTTCCATTTAGTAATTGCCTCGATTTTTGTTGGATCTACATGAATTCCTTCATGATTGACTAGGTGTACGAGAAACTGTACCTGTTCTAACCAAAACTCGCACTTTGAAAATTTAGCGTAAAGCTTTTCCTTTCTTAATAGACTTAAAAGTGCGTTCAAATGCTTTGCATGTTCCTCTTTATTCTTAGAGTAAATTAGAATATCATCGATAAAAACAATTATGAATTTATCCAAATATGGCTTATATATTCGGTTCATCATGTCCATAAATGCAGCTGGGGCATTGGTTAAACCAAATGGCATGACAGTAAATTCATAATGGCCATACCTTGTTCTAAATGCGGTTTTAGGAATGTCCTCTTCCTGTACCTTTAATTGATGATATCGTGACCCTAAATCGATTTTTGAGAAAAATAGAGCTCCTTGTAGTTGATCGAACAGATCATCGATTCTTGGTAATGGGTACCGATTCTTAATTGTGACCTTGTTTAATTCACGGTAGTCAATGCACATACGCATTGATCCGTCCTTCTTTTTAACGAATAAAATCGGTGCTCCCCATGGTGATGAGCTTGGCTGTATAAATCCTTTCTCCAACAATTCGTCTAATTATTTCTTCAATTCTTACATTTCTGCAGGTGCCAAACGGTAAGGTGCTTTGGCAATCGGTGCTGTTCCTGGTATTAATGGATTCTGAATTCAACTTCTCTATCTGGAGGTTGCCCTGGCAATTCTTCTGGAAAAACATCTGAAAATTGGGATACTACTGGAATATCTTTTAAATCATTTCCTTTAGTGTTAGTGATTACAGAAATCAAATACACTAATGATCCTTTTCTTATGTAACTTATCGTTTTCATCACAGAGATGAATTTAGTAGATTTGGAAGTTTTATATCCTTTAATTGTGATCTTTTCACCTTTTGGTGAATTTACTTGTATCGACTTTTGATCACATAAAATACTGGCTTTATTGGCTATTAACCAATCCATTCCTAAAACAACATCGAATCCTACCAGATTCATGGGGTAAAGATTTGCAAAATACTTTTGGTTTAAAATTTCTACTCTTGCTCCCTGCAAGATTTCAGAACTCTTAACGGTTTCTACATTTGCTGTCTCTACTAGATATTCTTGTGGTAGTTTAGTTAATGACTGCTTAAGTAATTTGAAAAATGAAGTATTAATAAAACTTTGGTTTGCACCAGAGTCAAATAATACTTTAGCAAATATATCATTAACTAAAAACGTACCAGTGATCACATCCGGGATCATCTTTGCTTCTTCTGCCGTTAGAACAATTGCTCTAGCATTTTTGGTATTCTTGTTGTTTGTAGCTGGAGCTAATTTCGGGCAGTTAGGCTTGATATGACCTTGTTCTCCGCAGTTATAACATATCCTATTGTTAGCTTTCTTCCTGCAGTCTTCTTCCTTGTGTCCCGATATTTTGCAAAAGTTACAGTATATGGAGCATCTTCCTGAATGCTTTCTTTTGCAATTCTTACAGTAAGGTGTAGAGGTAGAACCTATATTTTTCCCATGATTAAAATTTCCAGAGCGAAATTCTTGTGTGAGTTTCTGGGGTTAGGTTTCTCCTTTGATCCTTTTCTCGTGTACGGACTAATTCATCTGTCAAGGTATTTGCTAGTTCTACAGCTTCTTCTATGGTTTGAGGTCTAGCTGCCTTAACTACGTGTCTTATCTCTCCAATTAATCCCCAGATATAATGGGAGATTAGCACTGGTTCAGGTGAAGCAAGGGTTGGCACTATTCTAGCATATTCAAAGAATAATTTAGTGTATCCCTTACTATCCACACAAGTCATCCTAAGGTTTAGGAATTTGTTTGCTATCTGTTCCTTTTCATTGGGTGGGTAGAATTTCCTTTCTACCTTGTTCTTAAATTCTTCCCATTCCATATTGTAAGTTCTATCACTTCCTCTTGATTGGAGGATAGTGTTCCACCATTCTAGTGCTGAATTCTTAAACAGATTAGAAGCAAACATTATCTTATCTTCTTCAGCACACTTGCTTATTCTTAAGATGCCTCAGTCTTCTCTATCCAGCGTAGGGTTGCAATGGCCCCTTCGTTGCCCAAGAATTCCATTGGTTTACAAGACCATAATTCATTATAAGAACAACCGTAAGACACGGTTCTTCTCCTTTTGGGAATGGGCATTTGAAATACAGGTCTATTGTTCACGCTGTTTTCAGGTTCAGAGGGTCGCTTGCTATCATGTTTACTCTTGTTATCGGCTTCCTTAACCGTTTGAATAATATATGGCATTGCATCTATTATTCCTTGTGAGACTATGTGTTGGATAACACTGTTATCCACTTGATTTCCATTGTTATTGATGCTTGGATTCTCATTAACCAAGTTAATGTTACTCTGGTTATCATTATTCAAATTTCCTTGATTTCCTTCGTCGGCCATCTGAATTTTAAACATTTACCTATCATTAATAGAATAATTAAATAGTTTAATTAATAGAATAATTCAACCGTCACACACATTCACATTTTCAGTTCGTTTAAACTAATCGTTTTTTGTTTGATTGTCTACAGGTCTTTCACGAGGTGAATCATTTCGTTTGAAAGGTTGTTTTTGTGAATCTTGTTACCAAATCATGGAAGATGAATTCTATAACGCGTTTGCTACATCCCCGACTACTCCGGCTGCCATTGCTCAAAGCATGAACATGGAAAACGAAACTGGAACAATGCAAAAAACCCCCGAAACTTATGGGAATTGAAGTGTACCATGGCTGGAAAAATCGTTTTGAGAATTGGGTTCAGGCAAATCATCTAAGAGCTTGGGAAAGCATTGAAACAAAATATGTTAGACCACATACCGCTTTGAATGTTGATAAAATTATCTCAGAATTTTCAGACAAAGAGAGAGATAGTTACAAAGGAGAGAAAATGATGATTAGTCTTTTACAACAAGCTGTCAAAGAGGACATTTTTGTTTTGCTTCAGCATGGTGGTAGTGCTTTCTCAATATGGGAGGCACTTGAGAAGAAATTTGAAGGAAGTACGGAAATGATCAATAGCAAAAAATCATTATTAAAGAAAGAATTTGAGTTGTTTACAAGTATGCCAGGTGAATCTACAAAGACTCTCATTGAGAGATATTGTCATCTTGTGCGTACCATGTCTCAGTTGAAAATTACTAAAACTCCAGCATAATGGGTTGAAAAGTTAGCTGATGCTTTACCTTAGAAAGAATGGGGTACATATCTCATGATTTTAAAGAATACAGGAGAGTTTAGTAGATTGTCAATTGGACAGTTTATTGAAAAGCTTGAGGGACAGGATCTTGAACAGCAAAAGATTGCCAGAATGAACAGCTCGAGCAATCAACAAGACATCAAATTGTACTATAAAGGAAATGTTCAAACTGTTGAAGCAAGTCCAAAGATCCAAATTGCTCTTAGTGCAGGAAATTCATCTTGATCAGTCAGTCAAAGTTCAATCAACTCTAGTGGATTTTCAAATGTCAATCTTCCAAGTGTTCAAAGTGCAAATGTTGGTAATGGACATATGATTCAGTGTAATGTTGCGTTACATCTTCAAAATGGTCAGAATTTTTCTGAAGAAGTCGTTAAAACTCATATGGCATTACTGGTTACTGCTTTGGAATCTTATGAAGGGTTGATTGCTGGAAAAATTGGTAATCCTATGTTAACCAAGGAAGATTATGACCAGATTGATTCAGAAGAATTGGAGCTTATGGATATTAAATGGTGTTTAGCAAGTGTTCTGAGGAGAGCTGAGAAATTCAAAATGATTACAGGAAGAAATGATTTCTTAGATGCACATGTCTCTGCTTTAGGTTTTGATAAATCTAAAGTTACTTGTTTTCGTTGCAGGGAGAAAGGACATTTTAAGCGAGAATGTAAAAATCAAGAAGCAAATGGTGCAAAGAATCCGTTTGGTGGCCATGATTACTATCGGAAGGCAATATGTCAACAAGTTGCTCATCAACCGCATCAACAAAAAGAATCACAAAATGCTCATGGGAAAATGATTGAAGATGCAAACAAGAAAGCTTATTATGGTATCATTGATCAAGATGATGAGAAAATGGCTCCAGGATTTAGCTGGGATAAGTATGTGGATGAGAATGGGGAGTTTAAAGCTTTCATTGCTAAAATTGTTCAAAAGCCAGAATTGATAAAAGAATGGATAGCAGTGTTATCCGATGAAGAGAAAAATGAAGATGAAGAATCCGTTTCTTCTGAAAACAGTTCAACAGATACTAGTGATGATGATGAAGAAGTTGAACAGATAAACATTGGAAAAACTCATCTATCTTCTGGCAGTTTTCAATTTTATTTTGCAGATAAATTGAAGAAACTTAAAGAGAGAAAAGCTGAAAAAGAAATGAAAGAAGTTAAGGTTGTTGAGAAGATAGTTGAAGTGGAAAAAGTAGTTGAAGTCGAGAAGATTGTGGAGATTGAAAAGATTGTTGAAGTCACAAAACCTTGTCTTACATGTTTGGAACCTTGCAAAGAATGTGAAGATAAAGATGAAAGGTTTAGTGAGCTTGAAAAGTTGAAAGAGAAGTTGATGTTTGATGTCAAGAATGTGAAAGAATCGTACGATGTATTGAACAAAACTGTGAATAGTTTGCAGAAGACAAACTCTGAAAGAGAAGATGCTTTGACAATGATGAATGCAACAATGATGTCCAAACAAAAAGAGATCAATTACTACATTGAAGAGTGTGCTAAGTTGAAGCAGGAGTTGGAAATTGACAAAGTTGAAAATGAAAGAATCAGACGATTCCTGAAAAGTTATTCAAGTTCTGATTACTTAATTGACAGAATTTATCCAACTATTGCAGGTTTTGAAGCTTTTGACGACAAGAAGCCGAAGAAAAAGGATACTGGTAAGAAACAGAGTGTCAGTTATAACAAGTGTCCGCCTCCAATTTGGGAAAGGTATTCGTCTAGGAAACCGAATGAGGAACAAGTAAAAAAGGCAGTCAATATAAAGTTGGAGTCCGAGATAACCAATGTATTACCGGACAATATTGATATCACTTTCACCGCGTCCGACATAGATCATGAGTCTGAGTTAATAAAAAGGATGGTCGATCAGGTGTTAGATAAGGATGAGGAGTCTGAGTCAATGTCTGAGTCCAGGAGTTCGAGTTCGTCTGTCAGGAGTTCAAAGTCGTCGGGAAAACGGGTTTATAGTAAAGAATTTTTGTTGTCAAAATCTAATTTGAATGACGAAACATTTGAAGTTACATATACTTTAAATGATTCTGACAAATTATATTTTGATAAAGAATTTCCAATAAGAGGTGTTAAACCAGAAATGATCAAAAAAGTTTTCAAACTAATAGAAATTAATATTTCTAAAATAAAAGATGTAAATCTTACTGAAAAACCTAAAAAATACACCTCAAGAGTTCAACAACGTTTAAACAAGAAAAAAGGTTACGATTCTGGTTCTGGTTTTCAAAAGAAACCAAACCATAACGGTAATTTCAAAAGGAAATGTCTTGGATTTATTCCACCAGAAAATTATAAACATAAAAAAACTTCTAAAACAAATACAAAATTTGTTTCAGGGACAAGCTGTGAAGAAGAATCAAAGAGTTCTTTCTGGAGACAATCAAATCAGGAATTTCTTGCTGAAAAGAAGAAAACTGAAGCTCATCAGAGAAAAGAGACTAGAACTTGCTACCGATGTCAAGAAGTTGGTCACATCGCCTAGAATTGTCCTAAGGCAACCAACACAAAACAGGGAGTTTCAGAAAAACTCAAAGAAATAGTTGTTGATAAAACCGAACCACCAATTGAGAAATTTAAAGTGTTTAAAAATTCAACATATGAAGTTGGTGAGTGTTCGAAAAGGTTTTACAAACGAAGGGGAAATCTTGACAATCAAGCTAGGGTTGTTAAGAAATCAGATGTAAAACTTGGCGATGAATCTGATTCCTCAAAATCAGAGGAGCCACAATTTGAGGTAAGTGAAGAGAAATCAGTTCCTCCAATGGATGATGAGAACTTTCCATCATTGAGGACTGAGAATTTTAAACAAAAGATTGGTAAAGTGGAAATCTCAAATCAATTTTATTCTGAAAAGAATGAATTTGATGTTGAGAAAGCTTTTAATGGGAATGTGAAGAAGATTTTTGGGAAAATGATCGAGGGGAAGGTTAAAGGGGCTAAAGATTTTTATAAATCTAAGAAGGCAACTTACACCCCAACTGCAGATGAGTTGGTTACACCCAAGGCTGGTCAGGCTTGGGTGTCTGTGTTTTTTACTTGAAAAACCTGACTTGCCGGAGCTCCCAAGATGGTTATCGCGGAGCATGAATCGGCATCTTTCTTAAAAATTGATTTTGTGAATATATCTTAAAATTGTTAAACTCTACAGGTTATGGAATTGCCGGAGCTTCCAGGTTGGTAAGTGTGAAGCAGGAATTGGCATCTTTATTGGTAAAATGAATTTGTGTAGTTGTTTTATTCCTACAAGTGGTACAGGTGGTAATTTTACAAGTGGTTAATCAAGGTCATTAAGTTGAACTTGATATAATCTTTCATGTGTTATGATGATAAACAATGTGATGAAATGAACCCCTAACCTACGAATGGTTTGTGAAGTTCAACTAAACTAATTTTCCGGAAAAACCATTTTGATTAAAACAAACTTAAATGTTTTGAAATCATAATAGGAAAATAGTTTGTTGTAAGGGGGAGTTCTGATTGTTTATGCCAAGTGGATGGCGAATTGAAGCAATTCAAATCAGTTTGTCAAATTTTCTTTAAATGGTTTTGCATTTTAGGGGGAGTAAGAAATTTCAGAAAATCCAAAAACATTAGAAAATTTGAAAAAGACAAAAACATGATAAAAATTAAAAGAGTTTTGTTGTGAAAAAGAGGAAATGATAGTACATCAGTGGACAGTTACAGTATGCTAAAGAAATGTAATGGTTAAATAGCGTTAAACAGTCTCACTGATGATATGCCAATAGGTTTTTACACATTTAGTAAGCTTTTTCGGGATATAAACTTAAATTCAAACTTGATTATTTCGTGGGGAACACTACTTGAATATATAGGTAACCCCTGAAATTTCGTTTGACGGATCCCTCTTTCTGAGATACTAGGTCTTTATGCTCAGTGATATCTGGGGTATTATCCCAGGATTTCTGATTTTTCGGAAGCAATGGCCTAGTCCCCGGAGAATACTTTACTCTTGCTTGAAATAAAAGCCTGCCCTCAGTACAAAAAATGATGAAACATTGAAAAATGCTAATCATGTGCTGTTGTAAAAAAGATCCTCTAAAGGGGACCCACCAAAAGTCGAAGTCGTCATCTCTCTGCTGAACGGAAGTTCTGACCTGAGCTCTCACGGCCTTCGCATTTAACCCCTTACAGATATCATATGTGGTATACTCACCTGTAAGACTGAATATTGGGATCTGGATACGGGAGTATATTCAAGAGGTGGGACACATGAATGAGTTTAAGTCCTTAATACACCTAATTCATATCCTGAATCAGTTGAAATTTGTGTGAAAATTTAAGTGGATCAGTATATTGGCAATCTAAGTGAATTGTTTAATTCTTAATGTGTAACTAAGCTCAACGGTACTTGTGACTTGTCAAAAACTGATATGATCCTCTTACGCAAACTTACAAAAATATTGTCTGTATATATTTCTTTACTGCATTTCGTTTACATTCAAAAATCCAAAAAGATTTTCAGTGTGTTTTAGCATAAAGTTTTGAAAAATCCAAAAAGATTTTCGACAACTGATGTTGGAGAGCTGATTTTCAAAATTCCAAGTGCTAAACATGATGGACAAATGGGTTGGGAGAGTTTGTTTGAAATGAGAAATGTTTTTGAAATAATTTGAGATAAAAATTTGAGTGGTATAAATATAAGTGATTCATCAGAGATTTCCAATGTCATATTTGTATAATATCTGCAAGTGGTTCTAAATTTGTTAAATCTTTAAAAATTGAAAAATTTACTTTTGGGTAGAGTATGTGCAGATTAGAGCCAAGGTCGATCCAAAGACTGCAAATATCGAATTCCAGACTGCGATCCCAGCCTATCAAAAGGGGGAGTCTGAAGACATAGAGTTAGATTCAGATTCTGAAAGAAGTAAGAGAAAGGATAAAGACAGGTTGCAGTCTTAGAAGAAAAAGAAGACGAGAAGAAGAGAATGATTGATAAGGATGCTTACAATGTCAGATACTTTGGTGAGAGCAAGAAGACTGATCAAGACTGAAGTCTCATCATACTAAAGACTAGTACCGAAGACTCGTCAACATCCAAGGGGGAGTTTGTTGGTGCATATGTCTGTTGACTTCGTCTTGTATCGAGTCATGTACTAGAATTGATAGTCCTAGACGTATAGAACGAAAGAAACAGGAAACGGAGCTGAACTAGCCAGTCCATGTGGAGTGGCATGTGTCCAGTTCATGTGAAGTGGCTTGTGTCCAGTCCATGTGGAGTGGCATGTGTCCAGTCCATGTGAAGTGGAGTGTCCAGTCCATGTGGAGTGGAGCTCCCTATAAATAGGTCATGTTGTCATTTCATTTGTAAATTTTCTCCATTCCAGCAGCGAAGCTCTGCTGAAGTGTCTACAGGTCTGTAAACTTGTCAAATCAATAAACAAGACGGTTAAACTACTTTCTAGTGCAAATCAAGCTGAACCGACACCGAAACGTCTGATTCCGCCTCTCGTTTTGGTCAAAAACTCTTCTGATCGACTCGTTTAGGTGGTTTCTCGATCCTACAAGTTTGGCAAGTTTTATTCGTTTAAGTGATAGCGTGGCACATAATCCCTAAGATTATTAAACCAGGGATCATAATTTGCATCTAAAGGATTAGGGGTTGGTATCTTAGGTATTTCCTCAGGGTTAAAATCATGCATTTCTACCTCCATTAGTTGTGTGGGAATTAAAGGTAAGGGTTGTGGGGCTACTAGTTGTTCCAGACTTGGGTCAGCAACAGTTGTAGCTAGGATATGGAAATTAGCTAGGCTTCTATTAAGCATATCCTGTGTATGGGCATCTGACTCTCGCTTAGTGGCTGCTAGAACTCTTTGCTGTTGCAACTTTCGCATTCTTTTCCTACGCGCAAATGCTTCCTTACTGAACCATCATCTCTTTTTATGAGGGAATGGCTCTTTTGACTGAGCTTTAAAGGCAAACATCCCTTCTTCCTGATCAGCAGAATACCCAGAAAGGGTAGGCTGTGAAGAGTTACCTTCACTGACACATGTCTGAGGGTCCTTGATCACTCATACTGTAAACTAACAAATAGTCAAATAACACAAAACACATAATCACATAAATTATTTCCTAACATAAAATTTAAAATTTAAGTCTCAGCAGAACACTTCTTTGGCTTAGACCAGTGGCTAGGCTCTGATACCACCTCCTGTCGCAACCCCCGATCCCTTATCTGTCCCGGGAACGGGCGGACGCGAACTCAGAATTTTGGTGGTATCAGTTTGTTAATTTGGCAGCGGAAATTACATCAGGACCGTGGTTAGGAAATGTTTATCAGAGTAAAACCACCTTATTTTATATTAATAATCACATGGGTAAAACCCAAGTTTCTTATTACAACATGTTCATAGGGATAAACCCTATTTTATTGAATTTAAAACATCGTCTTTTAGGTAACTTTTATAGCCACATTTTTCCCCAAGCCTTCAGTGCTCTCCAGCTGCCTTTTTACTAATTGGTTATCACATTGTGTTACATGAAACGCGTTTTAAAAACATTTATCAGTGGGAAATATTTTATCAAGAAATATTTTATCAATTAAAGTGAATCCCAGTTTAATCAAGAAAATTTTTATCAATTAACACAGTATTGAGAGCGATCACATTGTTTATTTCTACACAATTACTCATTCAGTACTGTCAATCCTGACTGGTGGGTCATATTACACATTGGCTAATTCGTTGTCCAATGGTAACGTGTTCCACATTTTGTATACAAAACCCCAACATACCGGCAGTAATTGAAGAACTACAAAGACTCAATCGCCGCTTAATCATATTGTAAAGCATTTAAGGTTTTGTAAAATATTACAAAAAGGTTATCAAAAATTGGATAAACTCACATTGCTATCTTAGACTTCGCGTAAGGGTTTCCTGGGATTAATCTATAATTTTCACAAATGTACATAGGTTAGTATAATAACCCTTTGATTATATTAATGATACCCCCCCGAGACGGTATTCCAACAACTACGTCGGGCAGAACCACGACAGTTGTTACGGAACCCTAAATCAATCGGGCAGCGTATCTATTACGAAACTGGGGTTATAATACTTACAACGGAGCAGAACCTCGCTAATTAGGGGGTATTATACTCGAATATTATGCCTACTATTGAGAGAATTCGAGATACAGAAAAGAAAATGAACGATTTGAAATGAAATCCGATGGCCTGCTTATATAGTGCTGATATCTAGTCCTCTCGCGGCCCGCGTAAAGGTAAGCAAGGGCTTACGCGGCCCGCGTCATAGGGGGTCTAGCTGTAGCTGATCCGGGTCATGACTAGGGTCAACACGTGTATGACGCATGTCAACTCAGGGTGCGATCTGACCCTTTAAGCTGGCGCAGCTCGCGTAAGGATTAAGGGAAGTTTACGCGGCCCGCCTAAAATCTAATTTCTTTGTTTTTTATTTATTTCTAATGATATAACGTATTTTGGGCTCGGTTTTCACATACGGGGTGTATTTTAAGACATATAGGGGTATTTTAAAATATATTAGGGTGTCAGAAAAATATTCAAGGGTGTCGGTTTTCTTGAGGATTGTTACAGTGCGACAAAAATGGTATTGTGTTTTACGAGGTTTTAGCTTTTTTAGATACGTTAGTCATTTTTTTACATCCTTTATTTAATTTTATAGTCTCGAATACGTTAATCTCAAACCATTCTTTTTCATGGTGTTTTAACATCAATAATATCTTTGCCAGGTATTGTGTTTTATGGACAAGATAACTGGATGTTTCAAATCATCACGACGACTCTTTGGGGGTGCGTTTACCACTACCTCATCAGCCTTCGATTGATACTAGACAACATGATCCCTAAAAGCGTATAACACATCGAAGTTGGTGACCAACATGTTAATAACAGACTCCGCTGACAGTGTTATCTCACGTACAACTCGGTTAGCTTGATGTTAACGATCATCTCCTTCACTAATACCTAAAATCGCTCCAGGAGCACTATTAGGAACAGCTTCCCTAGTCCACCGTCGCAATATATACCTTTCAGGGAACTGCCTAATATCAAGAAATTGCAAAACGCAAAAATTGTGTGCACACAACAACCCAAACTGTTCATACGTATTGTATACACAACTCATTGTCATGTCTTGCTCCTGCATCATAACCTAATACATCAAAAAACCGCCAAAAAAAGGGAAAAAAATATTAAATCAGTTCAATCTATGAAATAAACTCCATGTAAACATAACTTTTAAAAATGACAATTGTTACATTCCCTAGTTACCCCAAAAAATGTTGTACACGGTTGAGAAAAGTCCTTCACAAAGAACTTCACAAAATTATCTTCTCTTTCTTCCCAACTTCCAATACTACAGTTGTGAACAGTTGTCTGTATTTCAAGTTGGAAATCAAAAAAAAAATTCGTGTGTATATGTTTGTCGCCTGTTCTTCTAAAACAAATTCTCTTGCCCAAATTTCGGGGTTTGTGTGCCTGATATCATGGTCGTTCTTTCAATGCTCATGTATTTGAGCTTCGATTGTAGAGTCAAAATGCCCCATGAATTCCACAAGCGTACAGTATGGGTTGCAAAGCTGCCCAAAAAAATGGTTCTCGCTTACCGAACGTGAGGAAGTGCGCATTAGCCCAGACATGTGCTCGTCACGATAGTACACAGGTATCCATGAATCCCTAATATGATAAATTGACTATAACCATTCATGATTTGCCAGATCGAAGTCAGTCAATATAACACCCCATTCGGATTCAAACTTGTCAGGGAGTAATGCATCGGTCCAAACAAAAGCACACAACCTCTTCTTAAAATCGGTGTTATTACATAGGGTGGCACCAACCTAAGAAACACTGAACAACTTTAACAAAATTAAATATTAAACCAACGGGATAAAGCATTATATAAAGCTAAAACAATGACGCTAAACGGTATTTTCTGTTTTTTCCATATAAAACCAAAATCGAAAATTAATCAAAAAACCTTGGTAGTAAGCTTGTCCATTATATGCCACATGCAAAGCATGTGCCTACTTTCAGGCCAAGTGTCTTCAATCGTCTTCCTCATAGCTGAGTCTTGATCTGTTACAATCGCCAGGTGGTGCACGACCAAATGCCTGCCGAAACACGTTAAGCAACCAGCTGTTGGTTTCGACCGTTTCATTTCCTATTATATCAGCAACCAGAGTAACATTACAACATTACGATAGTGATTATCAACGTCGGTGAACGGTACAAAGATGATCTTGTACCTAAAAAAGTATAATACTCAAAACATAAGATACCCTACATCAGATAAACAAAAAATTATGAATAAAACCAATCTAAAACTATAAGTAAGATACGAACTTGTTGCGACGATAAGTAGCATTAAAAGACACAACATCCCCAAACAAATTAAAATTCCTCTTCGCATCTCCGTCAGCCCAGAACAAAGCCCGTAAAACACCCTCATCAGTTGTTAGGTATTCCATATAAAAATTAGGCATGACTTCTTTCTTCCTTTTTAGCTATTTAATCACCATATCAGCGTCGTATTCAGCTATGTACTTATTTAGGTCTCTTTTGAAAATTCTAAAATCAACTTTTGTGGCCCCTACATTGTTAAACCCTTCATAAAGAGTCCTCATAATATTAAACGCTCTGACAGGACCAACGTTTATGGCACTCAAAGCATTAACGGCTTCTTCCTGCATATAATTCATTCCTCTCTTGCAAGGAAGTAGGTGTCTGTCATCTTCAGCAACAAAGGAGTGATTGTGAGACTCCTTGAAGTAATAAACCTCATAAAGTTTATCATCATTTAACTTTACCCGGATACACGCTTCACAACCAGTCCTTATAGAAGGAACCTTACGGGTAATCTTGCTCCTCGACGTATTATTTGAACTATCAGCTTCCTTAGTTGAGTCAAACGCCTTAAGGGGTTTGGTACCCTCCTTGGAGTAAAGGAAATATTTATTTAAGATGACATCATGAGGCTGGTATTGAGTACCCTTCTTCGTTGTAAAGCCTCCGACCATTGTATATCTTTGGTAAAAAAGAAATGCGTTATTCAGCGAATCAAACGTCATGTACATCTTTGGTTTAAGTGAATCATCAACATTTGGTATAAAGGTCCTCCTTCCAGATTTTGGGGACATTTGAAGATCACCGACCGACTGGTATATAGGAATATCTACAATAAAAAAGGAAAAAAAAACTTTTTAACAACACAATTGTGTTACCATGAACACCATTATATAACACTGTCAAACAATAATAAAACACTATCAGGAAAGTTAACAATATCAATTCAGTGTATAACACTATTGACAGGTATATGACACTATACCGCCATTACCAATTTCTACTCAGAATAAAACACTATTAACCAAGTTAACACTAACTATTTAGTGTATAACACTATTGACCTGCTATATTACACTATAACTCTAATTAACACTATCTATTTGGAATAAAACACTATCAATTAAATTAACAATATCTATTCAGAATATAACACTATTGTCCATGCATATGACAGTATACTGCCATTTACCAATATCTATTCATAATATATCACTATCAAAACAACTTAACATTATCTATTCAGAATAAGACACTATCATTCAAGTTAACCAAATCTGTTCAACTTAAACTGTAGAGTAAGACACCACAAAATATTTAGTCGTCTGTCTTATGTTGTGGTACCTAAAACACCCAACCCCTGTTAACCCTGACATGATCATTCTTAACAGAACAATTCCTATAACAAATATAAAAAAACACTGATACATATCAGGAAAATAGTTAAATGACTTTTTAGTTAAAACACCACAAAGGTACCTGTATTACCGGAATCCATCGAATTGATGTACGCTAAGCACAAAAAAGCAACCGTTTTAGAATGAAACCTTCTTGCGATCTTGAGGTTTTATAATAGATGACAAATAATTCACAGATTTTAATGGATCTTAAAAAAATCGTAATCCTAAAATAACTCCAGACGGTTATGGGAAGATTATCATTTAATTGAATTAGTCAGTAAATTACTTGTTACCCTTTTGAATTAATATAGATTGAGGACACATGTCAACCCCACAATATTTCTCACACTTAAACCCCTTTCTATAGGATCCTTTATCTATAATATAATTCAACAAATATATTAATACATATTTTTTAAAGACAAAAGATGCTCTAGAATGTATACATCTCAGAGTATTTATGAGGCTATATTGTACCACATAGACAGGGGTCCGTTGACTCCCAATAATACCAAAACTAGGGGTGTTCATAAGCCGATCCGAACCGATCAAGGGTCTGCTCATGCTCGGATTGAATTACAACCGATCCGATCCGATCCGATCGGATCGAATTTGCAAAACTAAGCACAAAAGTGATGCTCATGCTCGGATTGAATTTGAATCGATCGGATCGTTTTCGCTCGGTTTTTATCAAATCCTAAAAAAATCGAGCGGATCGTTTTCGCTCGGTTTCGCTCGATTGAATTATAAGGCTGCGTTCAACAAAAACAAATCGTAACTTAATTAAAACATGTCCAACACTTTACTAACAAAAGCAATACATAACTAAAATCATGATTCTAAAAATGTTCTTAACAATATCAAGAAGCACAAAATAAAGTGCGAAATACAATCAGATCATCGCACAATCAGATCTTCTCACAATCAGATCTTCGAACAATAATCAGATTCACACAATCAGAACTTCGCACAAGTACAGCTGACGACGAGAACAATATGCATATCTTCGAACAATATGCAGGCTTGTTTTAGGAATTAGGAACTAAGGAATTTGGGGTTAGATTTTGGTGTGTGTGACACTGTGTGTGGAGCGGCGATATGCAGAGCATCGATTATGACTGTGAATATTGTTTTAGGAATAGAATTTAGGGTTGGATTTTCATATTAACTATTAAGCAAGGTTGAATATCTTTTGGGCTTTTAATTTTTTTTGATAGTATATTTTTTGGGTTTTAATCTTTAAAATCTATAATATATATATATATATAGGGCCAGGATCATTTCAGAACCATAAATATTTACAGAACTCGCAGAACTCCTAATAAACAATCTTTTTATTTATATATTTTTATATTTAGGATAATTTTATCATCTATTATGTGTATTTTTACGATTACATACATGTTAAGAGTAACTTTATCATTTTTTATATGTAATTTTATAATTACACATAGGTAAACTAGTTTTTTTACATATATGTAATTAGTTATGACACATATATATAATTTTGGAAATTAAACATATGTAAACTACTTTTAACATGTATTAATCAAAGAAATACATATAATAGATGATAAAAAGATCCTAAATACAAAAACTTATATATAAAATGATTGTTTATTAGGAGTTCTGAAAGTTCTGTAGTTATTTAGATTTCTGAAATAAACTCACCCATATATATATATATAGGATTAGGTTCAAACGTGAACATTTTCTCCAGCGTGAACTACGTGAACTAATCTGAGCCCTTAATTTTTATGATCTTTAGATTAAAGTGAGGGGCATGATAGTAAATATGTGGTTAATTGTTTTCATTTAATTAAAGGAAAAAGGGTATAACTGTAATTTCCATTTTAAATTATTCCATAAATCACGTTCAATCTCATAAATCAGTATTCAAACTTTATTGAAGATTCAATTTTCTCTCACCTTCGCCGGATCGTTTCAAACCCCTGCACTCTCCCTCGTTCTCTTCTCCGGCAACCACAGCAACGCCGGCGTTGACTTCTCGTTAAAGGGTCCCTCGTTTTTTGGGGTAGAGCAGGTTGAAGAGAACGAAAGAAACGCCGATGACCCTTTGATTGTTGAAGAAAACGAGGCCTGCTATCTCCCTGGCGGCTCTAGGGTTCATGATAACATGCCAGAATCGAAGAAATCAGGCTAATTTTCGACGGATCTGATGTTTGTCGCCGGAATTGAAGCCAAATCTGATGTTTATCGCCGGCGATAAAACGGTGGTCCAGATCTAATTTCCGACCAGGTAGGTATGAAGTTTGTAATTTTTTATTGTTTTTGATGTTTGAAAATTATTATTGTTATTGTTTGTTTGAAAATTATTATTGTGATTTGCTTCTCAGCTGAGTGTTTATCAATGGAATCGAAGAAATCAGGCTAATTTTCGACGGATCTGATGTTTGTCGCCGGAATTGAAGCCAAATCTGATGTTTATCGCCGGCGATAAAACGGTGGTCCAGATCTAATTTCCGACCAGGTAGGTATGAAGTTTGTAATTTTTTATTGTTTTTGATGTTTGAAAATTATTATTGTTATTGTTTGTTTGAAAATTATTATTGTGATTTGCTTCTCAGCTTACTCGTTATTATTTACCTAGTTTTAAGGCGCTGTACACATGTGTATTCTGATTTTGCTCTGTTTTTAAGGCGCTGTACACATGTGTATTCTGGTTTTGCTATGTTTTTAATGCGATGTACACATGTGTATAGCGTCTGTTTTTGTGATATCTCATATTTTTTTTGTATATTGAATGTGTAAAGTTGTTGATGTACACTTGTGAATTATGCAAAGTACTAATTGCTGAGTTTTTTGTGTTATTATAGGAGACGTCGTAAACGAGGAAAGTGGAGATGGAAGGTCGATAAGGATGATTCACGTATGAGGTCGATAAGGATGATTCACGTATGTTTGTTTTGCTTGGTCGATAAGGATGATTCAACATACAACGCGGCGAATAGTTGTAAAAGACTATGTCTTTTTTATTTTTCCGATTATGTTGCCTTTATTGTTTTCACGAAACTGGAACTTGTAATTGTATGTTTTTTTTGGTTTGGCAAACATTATGGAAATTGTTATTTGCTTAATATAAAATAGGTTTACAAGTTTTGTTTATATGTATGTATTATGTAGCTAATTACACATATGTACCATGCTGAGTACACATGTGTACTGTTCAATTCATATCAAAGTACACATGTGTATACCCGTTGAAATATGAAGGTTATGTGAATCCTAAAAATCATAATCCGAATTCTGGTGGTGAAATCTAAAAAATAAAAATGAAATAAGAGATAATGTGGATAATGAATTTAAAATAGGAAAGATGTAACTTATTTCAATTATTAAAATAATGTTTTAAATCTAATTTTTTATATAATTACAATCATACCCTTAACAACTAAAAAGGAAATCAATGGTCCAGATTAGTTCACGCAGTTCACGCATGGGATTAGGTTCACGCTGGAACCCTACCCTATATAGGATTATATATATATATATATATATATATATATATATATATATATATATATATATATTATTGATAAAAATAATTCGAGCAAAACCGAGCGATCGACGAGCGAGCGGACCTTTGCTCATGCTTGGATTGAATTTGAATCGAACCGATTCGAGCGGCTCATTTACAAACTGAGCGGGAATCGACCGAACATTTTTCGAGCGATCCTCGATCGTCGAGCAGTTTGGACAGCCCTAACCAAAACAATGGAATAAATCTCTTTTATTAAAAAAAGTTAAAAAAGAAAAAAGAATAAAGTCCCTTTATTAAAAAAGTTGAAAAAGAAAAAAAAAAAAAAAAACCTGATTGGTTATGCACATGAGTCCACCACCTTTTCTCGTTCTTTCTCATTTAGATAGCAAGACATGAGTGGTGCCCTCTAGGGTCGGCTCAACCATTTTAGTAGTCTAAATCAAAATAAAAATTTGGGGCTTTTTTTTCAAACCGTTGTTATAAACTCACCTACTTTATCCGAGTGACGACCAGCTATAATAAACTAAAAAGAACTCACAAGCACCTAACTATTGTACAAAATATTAAGGAACAAGCACCTAATTAAAAATTAAGAAGAGTTTAGCAAATTTACCAAATGCCTAAAAGAAACAATTAGCATACGCATTTTTTACTAAAAATGGAGGCTTGTGTGGTTGGTGGCCTAAAGCTAGGGCTTTAGGCCATGTGTAGTCATAACCCCCCCTTTGTGGGCGTTATGCGACACGTGGCGCGCCACGTGTGCGGGTGGGCGTTATGGGGCGTTATGCATTTAAGCCCGTAGTCATAAAGCCCCTACCCATCAATACCTAATTATTAATTTTCGTTTTTATTAAATAATTATAAAAACAATAACCTTTTTTTGATTGGTCCAAGGTTTGAAACCTCCCTCCACAACGGCGCGATATCCATAGCGCTGCCCAATTTTTTTTGCCTCATAACCCCGCCCGTAGTGGTGTTCGGGGGGTTATGGGGGGTTATGAGAGAAAATGGCGCCCCACTACATATTACCTTAGAATACTTGCCCTAAGGTCGGCCCTGGTGCCCCCAACTAGCGCCAACCAATGGGAAGAGGCATTATTGGGTTGAGGTGGAGGGAGGGCGAGATTGGGTGTTAAGCCTTGAAAACAATAAAATATTTGGAATGCACAAAAATCAAATTTCATAACCAGGTTCTTTTCTGATGACTAAACTGTATAATCTAAAACTTGTGTGGTTCAAATATGAAACTTAACCTGTAGCCAAAACTTGTAATTTAGTATGGGTGCTACTAAAGTATAATCTAAAACTTGTGTGGTTCAAATATGAAACTTAACCTGTAGCCTTCTCTGTTAGGGCAAGTATTCTAAGGTAATATGTAGTGGGGCGCCATTTTCTCTCATAACCCCCCATAACCCCCCGAACACCACTACGGGCGGGGTTATGAGGCAAAAAAAATTGGGCAGCGCTATGGATATCGCGCCGTTGTGGAGGGAGGTTTCAAACCTTGGACCAATCAAAAAAAGGTTATTGTTTTTATAATTATTTAATAAAAACGAAAATTAATAATTAGGTATTGATGGGTAGGGGCTTTATGACTACGGGCTTAAATGCATAACGCCCCATAACGCCCACCCGCACACGTGGCGCCACGTGTCGCATAACGCCCACAAAGGGGGGTTATGACTACACATGGCCTAAACTCACATTGCTATCTTAGACTTCGTGTAAGGGTTTCCAGGATATAATCTATAATTTATACAAATGTACATAGGTTAGTACCATAACCCTTTGAAAATATTAATGATACCCTCCCCGAGACAGCATTCCAACAACTACGTCGGGCAGAACCACGATAGTTGTTACGGAACCCTAAATCAATCGGGCAGCGTAACTATTACGAAACTGGGTTATAATACTTACAACGGAGCAGAACCTCGCTAATTAGGGGTATAATACCCGTGTATTATAAGCCTACTACAGAAATTGTGATTGAGAATTGAGATTGTGAGCGACGGAAAACGAAAACTGATGCGTTCTATTTATAGTTGCTGAAATCGACTCTCACGCGGCCCGCGTAAGGAAAGCATAAGGCCTTCGCGGCCCGCGTTGACTCCAGTCAATTCAGTAGCTTGTCCCGGTCATGATCTAGACCCGCCACGATGTCGACACGTGTCAGCTCAGGATGTCTCCGCGTTGTAGGTCTCTCGCGGCCCGCGTTAACTAAACAAAAACACTTAAGCGGCCCGTTTGAACTAAAGAAATAAACGATTTCTGATTCTAGCCTTTATACCGCCCGCGTAAAATGTTGGGGTGGGTCTACGCGGCCCGCCTCAACTCAATATTTCATGTTTTTAATTTATTTTATATATTATAATATAATTCGGGCTCGGTTTTCACATACGGGGTGTAATTAAAGACATAGTGAGACATTCTATAATATACTAGAGTGTCAGAATTATTATGAGGGTGTTGGTTTTACCGAGGGTTGTTACATTCTCCCCACCTTATTTTAGAGCTCGTCCTCGAGATCTACTGGAATAAATATGGATATATCCTTTGCATTTCAGATTCAAGCTCCCATGTGTACTCAGGTCCTCTTTTGGAGTCCCACTTTACTTTGACTAGAACTAGTCTCTTATGCTTGAGATTCTTGACTTTCTTGTCTTCAATCTGTAGAGGCCTTTCTACAAACTTGAGTTGTTCATTTACCTCTATATCTTTAAGAGGTACTATCAGTGATTCATCAGCTAAACACTTTTTGAGATTTGATACATGAAACACATCATGTATTCCTGCCATCTCCTCTAGAAGTTGTAGCTGATAGGCTACAGGTCCTATTCTTCTAATAATCTCAAAAGGTCCAACATACCTCGGACTTAGCTTTCCCCTTTTTATGAATCTTACTACTCCTTTCCAAGGAGAGACTTTCAATAATACCTTATCCCCTACTTGAAATTCCAATGGTTTGCGTCGGTTATCAGCATAACTCTTTTGTCGATCACGTGTTGCCTTCAGTCGTTCCTTGACTTGAATAATCTTGTCGGTTGTTTCTTGTACTATCTCAGGTCCATATAGTTGCTTTTCCCCAATTTCTGCGGAACAGACTGGGGTTTGGCACTTTCGTCCATAAAGTGCTTCAAATGGTGCAGCATTGATACTTGTGTGATAACTATTATTATATGAAAATTCTATTAAAGGTAAGTGATCGTCCCAATTACTTCCAAAATCAATTACACAAGCTCTAAGCATGTCCTCCATTGTCTGAATTGTCCTTTCACTTTGTCCATCCGTTTGTGGATGATAAGCCGTACTTAGCTTTAACTTGGTTCCCATTGCCTTTTGGAAACTTAACCAAAAATGAGAGGTAAATCGACTATCCCTATCAGAAACAATTGATAAAGGAATACCATGTAAAGAAACAATTTCATTTACATACAATTTAAATAATTGTTCCATACTAATTGTTTCCTTCATTGGTAGGAAATGAGCTGACTTGGTTAGTCTATCTACAATCACCCAGATTGTATCATTACCTTTCCTTGTTTTGGGCAATTTAGTAACAAAATCCATTGTTATCAATTCCCATTTCCACACCGGCATTTCTAATTGTTGTAGAAATCCTGAGGGTTTCTGGTGTTCAGCTTTAACTTGTGAGCAAGTTAAACATTTAGAAACATAGGCTGCTATGTCCTTTTTCATTCCTATCCACCAGAAATTTTTCCTTAAATCCTGGTACATCTTATCACTTCCTGGATGCATCGTATATTTAGACTTATGGGCTTCTTCTAGTATACGATGACGTAGATTTCCTAATTTAGGTATCCACATTCTCTTTTCATGGAATCTCCAAATTTCATCTGTTCCTTGTTCTAATTCTTTTAGCATACCTTTTAATTTTTCACAATCATCCTTGATTACTGATTCTTGTGCTTCTCTTATCTGATCATTTAAATCTACTTGCATATTTAATTTAAGAGAACGTACGCTTTTTGGCTTTTCATGATACTTTCGGCTTAAAGCATCTGCCACTACATTTGCTTTTCCTTCATGATACTGGATATCACAATCATAATCAGTATGCATTTCCATCCAGCGTCTTTGTCTCATATTCAATTCCTTTTGTTTAAAAGTATACCTTAAACTCTTATGATCAGTGAAATCAGTAAACTTACTACCGTAAAGGTAATGTCTCCAAATCTTAAGAGCAAAAATTATAGCTCCTAATTCTAGATCATGAGTTGAATAATTCTCTTCATGATTCTTAAGTTGTCTAGATGCGTAAGTTATAACCTTTTGCCGTTGCATCAATACACATCCATAACCTAATCTAGAAGCATCACAATAGACTACAAAGCCTTCAGTTCCTAGTTCCTTCTGGTAATGCTAGTATGGGTGTATGGGTTAATCTTTGCTTAAGAATTCTAAAGGCTTCTTCTTTTTTTAATCCCCATTCAAACTTAACAGATTTACAGGTTAGCTTAGTTAAGGGAATGGCTATTCTAGAAAAATCTCGAATAAATCTTCTATAATAACCGGCCAATCCTAAGAAACTTCTAACCTCAGTTGGTGATTCAGGGGTTTTCCATTTAGTAATTGCCTCAATCTTTGTTGGATCCACATGAATTCCTTCATGATTAACTAAATGTCCAAGGAATTATACATGTTCTAACCAAAATTCACACTTAGAGAATTTAGCATAAAGCTTTTCCTTTCTTAATAAACTTAAAAGTGCGTGCAAATGCTTTGCATGATCCTCTTTATTCTTAGAGTAAATTAGAATATCATCTATAAATACAATTATGAATTTATCCAAATATGGCTTACATATTTGGTTCATCATGTCCATAAATGCAGCTGGAGCATTGGTTAATCCAAGTGGCATGACAGTAAATTCATAATGACCATACCTTGTTCTGAAAGCGGTCTTAGGAATGTCCTCTTCCTGTACCTTTAACTGATGATATCCTGACCTCAAATCGATTTTAGAGAAAAATCGAGCTCCTTGTAGTTGATCAAACAAATCATCTATTCTTGGTAACGGATAGTTTAATCAAGAAACATTTTATCGATTAACACAGTATTGAGAGCGATCACATTGTTTATTTCTACACAATTACTCATTCAGTACTGTCAATCCTTGACTTGTGGGTCATATTACACATTGGCTAACTCGTTGTCCAATGGTAACGTACTGTCATTCCGACTTACTACTCGCAAATAATAAATTTTGTATACAAAACCCCATAATACCGGCAGTAATTGAAGAACTACAAAGACTCAATCACCGCTTAATCACATTGTAAAATAATTAAGGTTTTGTAAAACACTACAAAAATGTTAACAAAAATAGGATAAACTCACATTGCTATCTTAGACTTCGCGTAAGGGTTTCCTGGATATAATCTATAATTTATACAAATGTACATAGGTTAGTACCATAACCCTTTGAAAATATTAATGATACCCTCCCCGAGACGGCATTCCAACAACTACGTCGGGCAGAACCACGACAGTTGTTACGGAACCCTAAATCAATCGGGCAGCGTAACTATTACGAAACTGGGGTTATAATACTTACAATGGAGCAGAACCTCGCTAATTAGGGGTATAATACCCGTGTATTATAAGCCTACTACAGAAATTGTGATTGAGAATTGAGATTGTGAGCGACGGAAAACGAAAACTGATGCGTTCTATTTATAGTTGCTGAAATCGACTCTCACGCGGCCCGCGTAAGGAAAGCATAAGGCCTTCGCGGCCCGCGTTGACTCCAGTCAACTCAGTAGCTTGTCCCGGTCATGATCTAAACCCGCCACGATGTCGACACGTGTCAGCTCAGGATGTCTCCGCGTTGTAGGTCTCTCGCGGCCCGCGTTAACTAAACAAGAACACTTACGCGGCCCGTTTGAACTAAAGAAATCAACGATTTCTGATTCTAGCCTTTATACCGCCCGCGTAAAATGTTGGGGTGGGTCTACGCGGCCCGCCTCAACTCAATATTTCATGTTTTTAATTTATTTTATATATTATAATATAATTCGGGCTCGGTTTTCACATACGGGTGTAATTAAAGACATATTGAGACATTCTATAATATACTAGAGTGTCAGAATTATTATGAGTGTGTTGGTTTTACCGAGGGTTGTTACAATAGTCTCCTGGGAAACTAATTCGGTCCCAAGCCAGGATGTTCCACCAAATACATTTGACCCATAAACATCTTAGGAAAATATGATCATTACTTTCCAATTCCAAACCGCAACGGGGACATCAACCGCCATCAAGCAAGATCCCTCTTTTAATTAGACTTTCTCTGGAAGCAATCCTATTAATCAGCACTCTGCAAAGCAGGAAGTATGATTTCGAAGTCGCCCAGTTATTCCAACGAAAAGGCGTGTCATCGGGAATACCAGCAAATTTTGCGGCTTCAATATCTTTTCGGAGCTGTTTAACCGAGAAAGGGACGTCGGAATCATTCCTCCATGTCCACGAATCGTTCTCCAATGTCAAATTCTGTTCCAGGTTAATTCCCAGCTTCGATAACTCCGAATCCATAGAGCTAATATCTTTCCATACCCCCGGAATAGATCTTTTTAAAGGAATGAATTGGGCCAAGTTGCTGTTATGATGGGTCGAAGCGACAACCTTCGCCCATAGCTGATCCGTGTTTGCCTTGATCCTCCACCACCATTTAGTTAGCATCGCTTGATTAAAATCCGAGATACTACCGACTCCCATACCACCCTTCTATTTAGACTTAAGTAACAATTCTTAACGGATCCATCTGATCTTTTTACATCTGTCCGAGATGCCCCAAATAAAATCTCTTCGAATCTTTTCGAGCTTGTTTATAACACATTTAGGAGCCGCAAAAAGAGAGAGGTAGTACGTAGGAAGACTCCCTAACACCGATTTTTCTAACGTCATTCTCCCGGCGAATGACAAATGTCTGGCTTTCCATCTAGATAATTTGGAATAAAATTTATCAACTACCGGTTTCCAAAACTTTGCTCGTTTCATGTTAACTCCAATAGGGATGCCAAGATACGTGAACGGTAAACTGCCCACTTCGCACTTGAGAAGCGACGCCAAACGAGCCACTTCCCTGTCCTCAATACCAATCCCAAACAATTTACATTTTCGAAGATTGACTTTTAAGCCCGAGATCAGATTTAGCCATCTAAGAAGACGGCTAAGAGTAACCACATTCTGCTCTGACCACTTACCAATAGCAAAGAAGAGATAACAATAGGCCACCATTAGGAAGTTGGAAACCGTTAAAAAGACCAAGATTCATCGCCCTATGTAAGAAAAGATTTATGACTTCCATAGCAATAGTAAAAAGGAAAGGAGAGTGGGGATCTCCCTGCTTTAAACCCCTTTTATATTTAAATTCAGCCGTCGGTGAGCCGTTCACTAACACCGACCCCATTCCGGATACAAGACACCCTTTTATCCAAGCGACCCATTTTTCCGGGAAACCCATATAATCCATCATTTGAAAAAGAAATTTCTAATTAATAAAATCATACGCCTTCTCAAAGTCGACTTTGAAAACTAACAAATCCGCTTTGTTCTTCTTAGCCCAAGAGACGGATTCACTCATAATAAAAGGACTATCTAAAATATTTCTCCCTCCAACAAAGGCCGATTGCGTCTTCGAAATAATATCCAAGACAATCTTTAGCCGGTTAGCCAAGATCATTTCTTTTTACCTTGAAAACAGTGAATAGGCAACTTCACATATTCCAAGAGTGACAGGTTACAGTTATTTCTTTTAATGACGGTTGTAGTTAATTATCTCTTCAATACTTTACCAATTGTGATTTGATTTAAAATTCAAGAGTGACAGGTTGAAGTTATTTCTTTTTGTCTTTATCGTTTTTTTATTACATTTTTGTATTATTATATTAGTTTTTATTTTTTAAACATAATTTTTTTATTAAGCATTTTCAAATTCAGATTTTTTATAGATTTTTACGTTTTACGTTTTTACGCCCGGCTTTTTCACGCGTCGTTTTTTAACGCGCCGTTTTTACGCCCGGCTTTTTCACGCGTCGTTTTTTCAACGCGCCGTTTTTTACTCGCCGTTTTTTACGTTTTACAATTTACATAAAAAAAGTTTTACGTTTTATGTTAAAAAGTTTACGTTTTAGGTTAAACTTTTACGTTTTTACGTTTTACGTTAAAACTTTACATTTTACGTTAAACTTTTTACGTTTTACGTAAAACATTTTACGTTTTACGTTTTACGTTAAACTTTTTACGTTTAACGTTAAACTTTTTACGTTTTACGTTTTACGTTAAACTTTTTACGTTTTATGTAAAACTTTTTACGTTTTACGTTTAACGTTAAACTTTTTACATTTTACGTTAAACTTTTTACGTTTTACGTTTTATTTAAAACTTTTTACGTTCAACTCCAATGGATTTACCAACACTCGAATCCCCTACCAACACGATCTTGAACAAGTAATCATACTCGTGATCAATCCTACTCGCCATTCTTCTTTAATTGCTCTAAAACCCTACATATATTAAAGCTAATTATATATTCAATTCACTACATACACGTAGATCTAATAAAATCCAAAATAAACCCACTTCAATTGTTCGATTTCGAACAAAACCCAGAAACCATTTCGATAAAAACACTCACAGTGATCAGAAAAGTAACTAAAAAACACGAAAACAGTGTGTCAAATTATATAATCAATTCACTACATACACATAGATCTAGTCAGATCCAAAATAAATCCACTTCAATTGTTCGATTTCGAACAAAACCCAGAAACCAGTTTCAAAAAAAAAAAAAAAAAAAAAAAAAAAAAAAAAAAAAAAAAAACCAGCACCGACTTGAGGATGATGTTGAGGATGATTGTCGCCGGAGAAGATGATTGTTGGCCGGAGAACAGGGGGGTGTTAGGGGGTTTACAGAGGGGGATCGGAGATGATGAAATATGGTGGTGGGTTATGGTTTGAAGAGAGGTTAGAGGTAGGGATGAAGGATTTTAAGAGAGAGGATGAAGGATTTTAAGAGAGATTATGAATTCTCTGCATTTAGGTTAGTAAAATGGTAGGGACGAAGGATTTTAAGAGAGATGAGAGTTTTTCAAAATTAAGAGAGAGGAGATTGAGATATGACAAAAGTCTGGAGACTTTAAATGCAAGAGAGAGAGAGAGAGATTTGACATTTAGTAAAATACCTCTTATTTTGATTGGTTGAGAGTGGTTCTTGCGATTCTTACAACTGGGGTTAGTTTCTATTTTAGCGGCTTCTTATATATATATTTGTATTTCTTTTTGTTTGAGTAAATAGGTAGAAATATTAAATTGCTCTCACATGAAAGTTAAATTATTTGAAACGCTGAAAACAAATGGAGTTAGCAATAAAAGCCGAAAACTCTTACAACATGAAACATAAAGGATGACCAGCATGTTTTTTTAACATCATGGATGAAACTTGCAATATAAACCTTAAAAAAAGTTTGCTCATCAAAAATAATTAAAATCTATAAGTTCTAAAGGAAACATACCCTTAACAAGAATTAAAGCAACTTGCGTTGTAGCTTTTGGAGAAAGACCCATGTTCAAACTTTGGCAAAGATGTAATTCAAAAAAAAAAAAAAAATTGTAACAATTTGGTAATCCTAGCAATCCTCAACTATAGTTCAGTTTTTGTTTGTTGTCTTTTGCGGATGAACTTCTAATTTGACAACCGAGGCATATTTTGTGGTTGAACTAGTAATTTGAAAACCGTGACGTATTTTGTGGTTGAACTTGTAACTTGACAACCGTGTCATATTGTGGTTGAACTTGTAGTAGGTTAACCATATTGTATTTTGTGGATGAACTTTTAGTTTTATAATTGTATCGCATTTAGGATTTTTATTGGATTTTTTTTTCTGCATTTTAAGCAGAAAAAATCCGGAGCTTTAAATATATTTTTTAAGTTTTTGTCGGAAAATGGTAGGAACATTGTTGTTGGAAAATAATAGGAACACGGTGGTCGGAAAACAGTAGGAACAAATAGTAGGAACACTGTGGTTGGAAAACAGTAGGAACCTTGTGGTCGGAAAACAGTAGGAAAATTATTGTCGGAAAATAGTAGGAACACAATGGTCGGAGTAGGAAAATTGTGGTCGGAACTTTGTCCGAAATAGTAACTCCTTTTTTTTTGTCGGAAATTTTTAGCCAAGTTAGTCGGACACTTGTTGAAAATATTTTCCAACAAATGTATTTCTGTCGAAAATTGGTCAGAAACGCCATGTTTATCGACAAAAACCTTAGTCGGAAATAAGACAGTTTTAGTAGTGGTTTCTTTTGGCCTCTTGGGCGTATGTGTAATTCAAAAAATAAATATATATAAAAAAACAAGTTGTAGTTTCTGTTAGGCTTAAAAAAACAAGAATTAAAAAAGTCTGAACTAAATGATGGTAAATATATTACTTATTACAATTTTTTTGAAAATTAAACTTCATTAAAACACACCTCTGACTCAAACGGGCAAAAGGAAAAATACAAAATAAGACCTCTGACCCAAACGGACAAAGGGCATAACAATTACAACATATACATAGGGTATTTACACCACTCATTCCAACTAATACATTTACAAGAAGATCTATTTTTAACCCAAGCAAAACCCCTTGATTTTAGCAAAACCCCTTGATTTTATCTCTATCACAATCTCTTGCGGACTTCTCCTAATTTGATTGAACACCAACTCATTTCTACCTTTCCAGATACACCGAAGAGAAATAATAACCAAACCATGCAAAATCTTCTTTTCTTTCTTTCCCATATTGTAGGACTTGTGGATATCCAATAAGTCTTTAAAGGCGAAAGCGAAGATCGGGGGAATATTACACCAAGCACTAACAGCCGCCCAAACCCGAGTAGCAATCAAACATGTCGTGAATAAGTGTTCCACCGATTCCTCATACTCGTTGCAGAAAGGGCACATAACCGACGATATATCCACATTCCTCCTATCTAGATTAACTCTCGTAGCAAGCCTGTCTAGGTTACCCCTCTAAGCCATTATGTTACATTTTAAAGGAATCCATTTGCACCAAACAAATTTAGGGAGAGGGCTATTTCCCCTATCATTAATGAGAGCCTTTTTTACCGAGTTAACCGAGAAACCATCCTCATAGTCAACGTTCCAGTACCAACTACCAAGAATCCCTGTCATTTGACAGTCTCACAGAGTTGATAACGCCTTGACATTCCTGCCATTCCTTAAGCTCGATGTCCGTCTCGGGCTGTCTAACCCAGTTCCAAGAATATCTATCGTTATCTTGATGAATATCCATTCTGTCCGCAACCCTGCATGATTTAATCATTTCCAAAACAAACAGATGTGGCCATCTTTCCAAGAAAAGAAGATCTCCCATCCATGTGTCTAACCAGAAACGAATATTATTACCGTTCCCCACTTTACCCAAAATCATCCGGTTTAAACCCTTCCCGTTAAGTTTTATTTTTGTAATCACCTTTACGATATTTGTCCAATAACCAACAATGTTACCGTTAATTGGCAGAAAACTTCTTTTATTGTTTTTACTGTGACATGCTTCCACCTAGGGGTGTGCATGGGTCGGTTTGGGTCGGGTTTTGGCATAAAACCATAACCGCGATGTCGGTTAATGGAAAACCATAACCATAACCGATCGGTTATGGTGGTTATGGTTAATCGGTTTTGATGGTTATAGCGGGTCGGTTGTGGGTGGTTAACCGTGTATTTAGCCTAGCTAAAAATAGCTTATTTTTTAACATGGAATAAATTGGTATTGTCTGTAGTATTAAAAAATACATATAATCTTTAGTATTAATACTAATTATTATCGAATATTCAAATAAAGTGAAACCCCCTTATTCTTGGGCCACATAACCCAATCCCAGGCCACCCAATTCATTTTATTAATGTCACTAGATCCCGTCCAATGGAACCTCCTCATTTTTGCCTCAAGAATTTTTATAATGCCCACTGGAGCCTTATATAAAGATAAATAATATATAGGTAAACTATCCAGCACAGAGTTAATCAGAGTAAGCCTCCCCCTCCCCCCCCCCCCCCCCCATCGAGATATTTTTAGCTTTCCAAACCGACAATCTTTTATCAAAAATCTCAACTATAGCATCCCAGTTACAAATTTTATTCATGTTAGCCCCCACCTTGATCCCCAAGTAGGTCAGCGGGATATTCTCCGTGCAACACCCAATCACCTCAGCCATATCTTTGATTTCACCGTCATTTACCCCCATCCCGAATAAGTTGGTTTTGTGAAGATTTATTTTTAAACCAGAGCATAGATAAAAAAATTCTAAGGCATCTCGACACGTTCGTCACATTAACCCTGTCTCATTCCTGTAACACCCTTATTATTATTTAACGTTTTTCGTATAAATTATGAAAATAAACATGTGATTATGAGCACATATACCTTACATAATCCGGGTTTACTAAAACATTTACAATTTAAAGTTTAAAACAACATAATGTAATTGAATTCGTCATTTAAAAATAATGACAAAACAACATGCGGAAGCTTCTTCATCATGTGTTCGGTTCTTTCTTGTCGCTTGATCTCCATTCGGTGCTTCTGATATTCTCCTACGATCAAAACCAACTCAAAAGTTAGTTTTGATAATTTAAAAACAAGTTCCAACATCAAATTATTAAACAAAATAAAGTTTCCAAAATTATGCCTCTCGCGCCACGCGAGAGGCTTGGTTTTACTTGTCGCGTGCCGCGGGGACTCCCGCGTGTCGCGCCCAGATCGGTGTCACCCATCGCGTGGCGCGGGGGAGACTGTTTTCCAACAGGTCCGTATCTGGACCTGCATTTTCTGCCCAGCTCCAATTTTTTTCCTCTAAACTCAAACTTTGAATAACCATAACGTTTTATCTACATGTCCGTTTTCCACGATTCTTTTTCCTACGTATTCGTAATTTAATTCTCCATCTTATAGAGTTAAAACATGATATTCAACTACTTTAAAAATTCAAATTTCAAGCTCTGGGCTTGAAATTCCTTTTTAACACTATTGACCCGTTTCATAATTCTTTACACAAACATGTTTATTATACCAAACTTCTTATGAACATCATATTTCAATTGTTTCCTATGACACTAGATTTAAATCACGGATCATTAGGCATCATTAACCCGTCTATGATTATGCGCTTATTTTGACCCGTTACAATCCCTAAAGGTTGTTTACCCGATTTACCCGCCATGGGCGTTTTGGTCAACTTTAGTCCTTCAATTTACGACGAAGGACTTTCACTACATATTTGACCAAAATCGCACTTTTCACTATAACTTGTTCATGCGTACCTGGCTCGGGTCATAATATCGACCCATTTCAATACCTTTCATTATTAATCACTAGTTAATAGTAACGCGAACCTTATGTTAATTCCTGTGAACACAAAACTCAACAAGCGATTACCAAATTTTATTGTCAAATGGTGTTAACAACACCATTTGACCCATTTAGTCTAATTGACCATTCGTCCGTATGAAATGGTATTTATTTACCATTTCACCCCTTTAAACCTATCCCGGTTTTCTCCTTGAACTCTTTTACTTAAAAACCGTTTCTTATTTGTTCGTCATTACATGACTAATTTACCATTTTACCTCTTTACCATAGTTCATGATTTCTTACCATTTTCCTTTGTTCCGACTCGCGTTAAATCGTGTCGGAACATCATATTCCAATCACTTAATAGAACTTTTATACAATACTTGCAATTAAGTAAATTGTAGATAAAGTAAAAGGGGCGTAAGCTTTACTTACCTTGCATCCGGTTATGTCCTTTTTTCCGCGTACTTGATCCGTTTGACCCGCTTCTTTCCCAAGTCTTCATCTAGCTTGTCTAGAGTCAAACTATCATCTTCACAATTCGTAAGACGGTTAGATTAGTCATAATCGTTTACGACTATTCCATCCTACGGGTTTTATGTCGAATTTATCATTCGACCATATCAAAATTACCATTCGATCTAATAATTGGTCGGTTTGACTTTTTAAAAGTCAATTGACATATCAACATATTCAAATGCACATTTGGTTCATTGAACTCACTTAGGCATATTTCATCCGAACTCTTAATAAAATTAAATTTTACACACAACCAAGTAGACCGCGATTTCAATTATGCATTTCATATCCCTGAAAATGGGCTGTTTTTGGTGACTTGTTTAACCTGTTTACAAGTCTTCAAAAATTATGATTTTTTTTATGTGGCGTACCTCTCGGAGGGTTGGGCCTTGTGTTAAAATTTCAAGATCTAACTCTTTACCAAAAAACCGTAAAAATTTATTTACTAAGCTGCAATCAAATTCGTCACTTCTGACTGCAGCTTACGGAAAAATTCATTTAAAATTCCTCGTTTATCCGATTGACGAAATTCCAATTGGCGATTCTTTTAATCACTTAAAACTATCTACACTAAAAATTTGAGATCATAACTAAATTCCTAAATTGAGTTATGACATTCGTAATGGGCTGCAAATTCTGCCAGAAAACGCAGCTTGAACCTTCGATACGGAAAAATTCATAAAACGCTCAATTTTCGTCGAAAAAATGCGATTCCAGTTGGGTTTTAAAGATATTTCCTGGAATTACATTTTAGACTCAAGAAACACATGTTTTTGTCACGTTTTATCCACGTTACAGCCAATACAAGTCGGCTGTAAATTCTGATTAGAAGCTGTTTGAATTCAGCTTTCAACTAAAACATGTTTATGACATTATAACACTATCTTTAGCAATCAAAAACCCTAACAACAATCACCTTCAATGGTGTTCATAGATTTTACTAGAATTAGGCACGATTTCAACATATACTTGTCTAGGGTTTACTCCTAAACACTACAATGTTCCTATTTCATCCATATAACAAGCATGCATCAACAATTTTTGAATTCTCTAGGTTTACTCAGAAATTCAACTAGAGATTTCTCATGAAATTTACATACCTTGTGACTCCTTTTCCAGGGGAGATCACTAATTCGTGCTCGGATTTTGATTTGGAACTGATTTGGACCTTCAATTTGAGATATTTAGCAAGAACTAGGGTTGGGCTCCCATGGAGCTTTCTCTGGTCGATCCTACGCACGCTCCTGTGTGTGTGGGTTTTTTTTTTTTTTTTGTTTATAATTAAGCTTTCATTTTATCCATCTTTAGCCCCTCGAGTTTGGTTAGTTATCAAGTAGATCACAACTCCTTTAATTTCAACAATATTCCCTCTTATTTACTAGGTTTGACATTCCTAGTTAACATAAAAAGGTTCGGGGAAAATTATGACCTAGTTTGTTTTAAGTCCCGTTAATTCGGGCCTTTTATTCACTTTATTTTCCTCAAAAGGATTTGCCCAACTTTTATTTAATATTAGGTTTATTTATTTAAATCCTAATATATACCGGGTAAGTTTTACCACTAACTGTATTTTACCCGTCCTTTAGTATTAACGTGGTTTGATTACCAAACCTGTTTTCGGGGTGTTACAATTCCGCCATTAATAAAGCGTCATTGGCATCAAAAAGATGAGAAATGACCGGTTCCCTTTAAAACACCCTTCCAACCCTGCTTTGCAAAAAATGCACGACAGAGCTTCAATAACTAGAAGGAACAGGAACGGAGATAACGGATCCCCTTGTCTGACTCCTTTATAACAGTTAAATTCAAAATTAGGAGACCGTTATCCAAAACCGAGGATCTAGCAGAAGCTAAAACCCCTCCCACCCATTTATACCATAAATTAGGAAAACCCATTTTTCTCATGATATCCAAAAGAAAACTATTGTCATAAGCCTTTTCAAAATCAATTTTTAACAGGGCCTTATTTTTAACCTTTTTAATCCAAGCGATGAGCTCATTTAGCATTAGCGGACTGTCTAGAATGTACCTGCCTTTAAGGAAAGCCGTCTGATTTTTCGAGATGATGGAACCTATAACCTTTTTGAGACGATTAGCGAGGATCTTTGAAATCGTTTTTACTAATCACTCCAATCAGGTTAATCGGTCTATAATCTTTCAATCCCATCGGATCCTTGATTTTCAGGATAAGAGTAATGAAAGATGAGCTACACCCCCCACCCCCGCAGTTTTTCCTTTGCTGTAAAAATAAGCTAACAAATTATAAAAATCATTTTCAAATAAATTCAAGTACCTGTTAATGAATTTGAAGTTAAACCCGTCTAGCCCGGGAGTTTTGTTTGCCCCACACTCGAAAACCGCATCCTTGATCTCGTCTTTCCTAAAAGGAACAGTCAGGGAACACGCATCATCCGATAGACAAGTGATATTATGGCATTTGAGCTTAGGTCTATCGTTGTATTTTTCTTCGAAAGCCTTTTTGAAAAAGCCCCTAATTTCTTTTTTAACCAAAGAAGGTTTGGTAGTCCAGACTCCGTCAATCAAAAGGCCAGGAATATTGTTGGTAGCCCTCCTACTGTTGATGTACCCATGAAAAAAGGCCAAGTTTTCGTCTCCTTCCATATCCCATTTTATTCTCGCTCTTTGTTTTCGATCCTTAATTTTATATTCTTCAAGCTCCTTGAAATCATTAACGCATTCCATTTTGATCCACTCTTCATATTCAGATAACTCCCTCGTTTCTGCCACTTCTTCCAAATTTTTTAACTCCTCCTTAAGATTACTTTCCTTCTCTCCTTCCTTGGCTAAAACCTTTTTTTTCCACTTTTTTTATATCTTCCCTAATCTTTTTGAATTTCCGTGATAACACGTCGGGTTCCCCTTCTCCGGAAAAATGTTCACAAGCCTTATGAACCACCTCGTCAAAGTCCTTTCGGTCTAACCGGAAGTAAACGTTCTAAACGGCTTTGGGCCAAAATTTTTATTTGAATAGGTCAGAATGAGAGGACAGTGATCCGAGATAATCCTCGGCATATCCCGCAAACATGCCATCGACCATTTCGAGAAGAAATCGTGACAAACCAAAATTCTATCAATCTTTCTTTGTTTATTATCCTTATCCTTAAGTGTATTTCCTACCTATCATGTTGTATTCTCTCAAACCGTTTTCAAAAATAAAATTATTAACACATGAAGCACAGTATTTGTTGAATTTGGAGTTCCTTCTTTCATCCGGATAACGGACCGCATTAAAGTTGCCCAAAATCACCCACCATCCCGAAAAGTGACCCAAAACCCCCCTATTTCCTCCCATAAAACCTTCTTTTGAGTAACTTTTTGCAGGGCATAAACATTAATGATATTGATCGCTTTGTTACTACCTTTTAAAACTAACTAGTCAAAAGAAAATTCGGGTGTTTGTCCGAATCATGTACCTTGAGAACGTTGGGATCCCATAGACTGACCACCCCTCCAGATCTTCCGCTAGCCGGCACATGATCCATTTCGAATTTTCCAGCTCCCCAGAACTTCTCGAAAACGATACCTGAAATGTCATTAAACTGAGTTTCTTGTAATGTAATGAAATCAATCCCGTTTTCTCTTTTTAAGTCTTTAACCCAACCCGCTTTGTTTTTTTCTCCATCTCCTAACCCTCTGATGGTTAAAGAAAGAAAATTCATTTGGAAATTTTTTGAAATCCTTCTTCCCTTAAGGCATTTCTGATAATCTGTTCATGATTTTGAAGATCGACTCCCACAGCTCCCCCCAACATAGATGTAAATTGTGACTCTAATTCAATGTTGTTTCCCTCCTCATTTGGCTGCTCGTTTAGGTCTTTCACCGTACTGTCGTTTCCTATTTCCTCCGTCATCTCCTTTCTGAATTTGTTTGACACCCTCTGGATTCTCTCAACAACTTCATCATTCCGGTAGTTTTTGTCCTTTATGTTTTCTTGTTCTTCCTTCGAAGAACTATCCTTCTGGATTCCTATCGTTTCATTAATGTCAAAAGGGTCATCCTGTCTCGTTCTCTTACTGGATCTAGTAAGACCACTAATATCCTCCACCTTTGATGCCCCATTTTTGGGCTTCCTACCCTTCTTGATATTCCTACTAGGCCCAATAGAATTTAAATTTACCTTAAAGCCCAAATTATTCCCATACCCAAAAAACCCTTCCTCTAAATTGTTTCCCCACCATAATTCAGTTTTTTTTCTCCAAATAACTCAATCCATCTTCTGTTTTCATGTCCCACATCCGCCGCCTTCCATAGTCCAGGAAACTTCACCTCCTCATTCAAACTCGGTGTCTCCTGACTATTGTAAACCTTGGGAATCTCTATTCCATTAAATGATTTTTCCGGCTCCTGAACGTTATGTACCTCCGGAGTCCTTTTCCATTAACTGTTTTCATGGTTTCATCTTCTCCGGTCTGTACCCCCGTCGCCGTTGACCTTCTGTTGCCGGAGCAATCCCCACCTTCCGGCAACCTGTCCTCCCCGGTGTCAAAAATACAAGCCGGCAGATCATCGGCAGGAGAGTCATGCGTCCCCGTTCCACCTCCTACTTCCATAACATTAATTAAATTATTGTCATCCTTGGTTCCGTCAGACTCGGACAGAAAGTCCCATCTATCGCTACCTACTGATTGACTACCCTGGTTCTCCAGAAAATCCGGTATCCATTCTCCCCACTCTTCTTCGACCCATACCTTGAACCTTTTTCCTTCCTCGACAAGGGTGACTTCTTCTTCTATCCGATTAACTGAGTCCGTCAAAATACACACTCTGTATGTTCAACCAAGCAAGTCTCTCGAATGCAACCGACTGACCTTGCCAAATTTCCAAATCTAAAAACCACCCGAAGCCCGGAGCGTCGGACCTGAAAGTGTCTGCCTCTCTTTCAGAATTGAAAACAATCAGCACACCCAGGTATTTGATTGTCGAGTCGCCGTATTTTGCTTCCTTCAATAAAACATTCAGCTTTCTGAGTGTCCACAGGTCCTTAACCTTACCGAGAATCGCCTTTCCTTGTAGCTCAACGTAAGCCTTAGCGTATTCCGAGACTACCACCTCTTTAACGATCGGGTGCTTGATGCCTGTCAAGGAACCGACCTAAGTTTTCCCATAGGAAACAAAGGAATTGAAACCAGCACCTTGATCCTTGAAACACTGATCTCTGACTCCCTGTTCCTTTCCAAGTTGCGAGTTTATCTTCCCCTTCGAGTTCCTTAGTTCCTTGTCAACCTCGTAATCTTTGGAGAACCTGGCTATGTTACTGAACAATCTGTAACTGCCAATCCAGACATTTTTCATCGCTAACTCCAAAACCGCCGCATCCTTCACCCCCAAGAAGGTAACAAAACTGAAACGAAAGCCATTTTTATCCCTCTTCCAAGCCACGTATACTCCTTCTATCTTTCTGAAAGCCCCCAAAACCTCCGCTAAATCCTTCGAGCTGCACCTCTTCGGGAGCCTTGCCACATAGAACTTCGTAATCCCGATAGATCCCGCTCCCCGACCTTCCCTTTCTGTCGGTCTTCTGTTCGCCATCTTCGTAACGGTACCCATATTACTTATTACATGACAAATTAAACCAATTACTCATATGCTTATTAATTTTTGTGAGAAATCAACACCGAAGAAAATGAAATCAAAGATATCTACGCCAACAATTCACTCTTTATTCAATGATCAAGGGACTAGCCTCACCCACGTAACAACCAAAGCGTTGTTTAACTAAATGATTACCAAAGTTACAAAAGTGACCCCTTTATTCTTACTAAATTGCTAAGTAACACTTTAAGTTTGACTAACATGTTGACTGCATAAAAAGACTTCGTTTGCGTAAGAACACTGACGGGTGAACATGTTTGGAAAACAAGGGTCAAACTCTATTACCGAAAACGAAATGAAAACATCAACAAATTTGATCATAAGTTTGAAGTTATCCACATTAGAAGATAACATGGAACTTGACAGTATGCCAAGAATTGATTTTTCTCATTCAACAATAATAAAATATATACAAAGAGAGAATCACTACAACTAATGAGATCATATCTCACGTATAAATATAAGATATACATGATTTCCTAAATCACAAAATAAATTGTTTCCTTCTCTGTATTGGCGCCTATTACCCCCTGTCAATGCTAGCGGGAGAAGGTCCGATGCGAAGCATTGTACGAAACTTCTTGAATAATGGTCTTGGGAGAGCTTTAGTGAAGATGTCGGCAACTTGCTTAGTGGTAGAGATAAATTCAGTGTTGAGACTACCGGAAGCAACTAACTCATGAACAAAATGATAATTGATGTCAATGTGCTTTGCTCGTTTGTGCGAGACTGGATTTTGACTTAAAAACAATGCACTTCTGTTGTCACATAGCAGAGTTGGTCGACCCGATGGTGATGCATGCAACTCTCGTAGCAAGTGTGTTAACCATATGATCTCAGCGGTCGTGTTAGCCATAGCCCTGTATTCCGATTCGCAACTGGAATCAGAAACAGTGGGTTGTTTCTTTGCACTACAGGATACCAAGTTTCCACCCAAGTAAATACAATAACCATATGTCGATCGCCTAGTCTCAATGCACCGAGCCCAATCCGCATCAGAGTATCCTACTAATGTAGAAGGAGGACGGCCAAAGGTTAGGCCATAAGATAATGTGCCTTTAACATAACGAAGAATTCTTTTGACAAGTTTGAAGTGAGTAGTGGTAGGATTCTGAAGGTATTGACTAGCTTGGTTAACCGCGTACGAAAGGTCAGGACGAGTGGTGGTGAAGTATTGAAGAGCACCAACAAAAGATCGGTATAGGGTTGGATCGTGAAAAGGTGCCCCAGTGGAGTGAAAAATGTTGGTGGAAGTAAGAGGAGTGGCAACAGGTTTAGAATCGAGTAAACTGGCCCGAGAGAGAATGTCAAGAGCATATTTTGATTGACCTAGGAAGAGACCTGAATGGGTATGGATAACTTCTAAGCCAAGGAAATAGCTAAGAGAATCGAGATCTTTTAATTAAAACTCCTTATGTAGACGAGTTATGAAAGACTGAATCATTTGATCATTGTTCCCCGTTATAATAACATCATCAACATAGACAAGGAGGTAAATTTTGGTAGTGTCTCGAGTGTAGATAAAAAGAGATGGGTCTGCTCGGCTACACTGAAATCCGATAGTAACAAGAAAACTGCTTAATCGTTGGAACCAAGCTCGTGGAGCTTGCTTGAGACCATAAAGAGCACGGTTAATCTTACATACATGATTAGGAAACCGTGGGTTTTCAAAACCAGGAGGTTGTTCCATGTATACCGTTTCGGTGAGATGCCCATTTAGAAATGCATTATTGACATCAAGTTGACGAAGCTTCCAATTTTGAATGGTCGCAATGCTTAGGACAGCCTGAATGGTGGAGGATTTTACCACAGGACTAAAGGTGTGAGAGAAGTCAAGGCCGGGAACTTGCGTGAAGCTCTGAGCGACAAGACGGGCGTTGTAGCGATCAAGAGAACCATCGGCTTTGTATTTAAGTCGATAGATCCATTTTGAACCAACGATGTTGCAGTGAGATGGGCGTGTAACGAGTTCCCAGGTGTGATTGTTATGCAAGGCATTGAGCTCCTCATTCATAGCCTTTACCCATTTGGGATCTTTGAGAGCTGTTTTAATTCCTTTTGGAATCTGAGAAGCGAGTAAAGCATGATGAAGGTGATGTGTGGAAAGATTTGCATAGTGTTTGGTTTTAAAAATTCCTGATTTTGACCGAGTAGTCATGGGGTGAGAGCTAGTGGTTATAGGAGGCATAGACGAGGCAGACTGAGATGGGTTGGAGGCGGGTTGAGAGGGAAGTGGGTCAGGATGACCCGAGATGGAAGTGGGCTCAATGAATGGCGTAGATAAGGAAGTTGGAGGTGGTGAGGTCGATTGTGGGCCTGAAGTGGTGGTAGTTGGGTGTGGGCCGGGAGTGGTGGGAGATGGGTTGTCACTAGTGCTTGAGGGGAATGGGCTGGAGGTTATTGAAGCTGGGTTCGGAGTGATGATAGTTGGGCTGTCATATGGGCTGGAGGTTGGTGAATTCGGTTGGGCTGTGAAAAGAGGAGTGGGGTCGATAATGGATTGTGGGCAGGTTGGACATGGTGAATAGGGTGGTGGTGTATTGGGTTTAGGTGAAGGAAATTTCTGAGGTACCAGGGGAGGGGGAAGATAGTCTTCAAAATTTGAAATTTGAAGAGTGCTTTCATTTGAGGGAGATGAAGAATCTTTGAATGGAAAGATATCCTCGTCAAATTTAGCGTGTCAAGTAGTGTAAACACGTGAGGACGTCGGGTCTAGACACCGATACCCTTTGTAACGCGGACTATACCCAATGAAGATGACAGGAGCACTTCGTGGAAGGAGATTATTTTTCGTATAGTCACGGAGATACGGAAAAACCCGACAACCAAAAACACGAAGATTTGAATATGAGGGTGATTGTTTAAAAAGAATCTCAAATGGAGATTTGTTGTCAAGAAGTGGTGTAGGTAAGCGGTTGATTATGTAGGTAGCGGAAGTGAATGCATCCATCCATAAGTTGGATGGTACGTGGGCATGAAACATCATGGCGAGACCCGTTTCAGTAATGTGATGATGTTTTCGTTCCGCCCGGCCGTTTTGTTGAGGCGTATACGGGCATGATAAGCGATGGTGAATGCTGTTTTGATTAAGAAATTGTTGCACCCGATTATTTGTGAACTCAGTGCCTCCATCACTCTGAAAAGTTTTTAGAGTACATGAAAATGGATTTTGCACCAGATTTAAAAAAGATATAAAGATGGAGTAAAAATCCGACTTGGCTCTTAGTGGGTAAAGCCAAGTGAATCGAGAGAAATCATCTACAAAGATGGCATAATATAAATATCCATCGGTAGAGGCAATAGGTGCGGGACCCTAAAGGTTACAATGAACTAAATCTAACACATGTGTTGCTCGTTTTGTATTTTCAATAAATGGCAAATGTTGTGCTTTTGATAATTGGCAAGAAGTGCATAAACCTGGTTTGGGTAATAAAGATGTAACAACATGACTAGATTTATTCAAAGTAACAATAGTATCAAAAGAAACATGTCCAAGGCGACTATGCCATTTATCAAAAGATGCATGAAGATGTGTAGCAGAAAGTGCAGCAACAAGTGACTTGTGACTCTGAGTGAGAACGTAGAATCCATTCTCATAAGTGCCTCTAGCAAGGACCGCCCCTGTTTTTCGATCCTGAATGTGAAAGAAATTGTTAGAAAAAAGGACATCAACAGGAGAGTCATTGGTTAATCTACTTATCAACAGTAGATCTTTTGTAATGTGTGGGACAACAAGCACGTTTTGCAAAGGAATAGAATTATTAAGTTTTGATGTACCAATGCGTGTGACGGGTAGTGACTGACCATTACCAAAAGTAACACGAGATTTACCAATGTCTGGATGAGTATCGGTCAAACCATGTGTATTAGGAAGCATATGTGCGGTGGCCCCGGTATCCGCTGTCCAATCCGGAGAGTTGACATTACACTGGGCATTAAAAGCCTGTGCTATATTTGCATCCAGAGGGACGGCTCGTTGAGCATAAGAAGCTAGACTTGGGCAAGCACTTGCATAATGGCCTTCCTTTCGGCACAATTGGCAGTGAGGTGAACGTTTGGAGAAGTTGGAACGACCACGAGTAGATGATGAACCATGACCGCGGCCCCGAAAGGGACGCAAATTGTTATATTTCGGTGCTTGTGCCGAGAAGGTGGCTTGAGGAGGTTGAGAGCCGTGAAATTTTGGAGAAAGATTTCATGATTTTCAGCGTGGGCAAGGAGATCTCGAAAGGGAGGTGTTGGAGTAATAGTTCGTTGAGATGTGGATAAAGTTTCAAACGAAACACCTAGGCCACACAAAAACCAATGGCGTTTGTCTTCATCGCTGACTAGGTGTCCAATGGCAGCAAGTTGATCACTTAATGCCTTAAATTTGCGACCGAACTCGTCTACACTGGACACTCCTTTTTGAAGTTGACGAAGGCTGTCACGTAATGTGTGCATGCGCTCAAGAGAGTGATGACTATAGGCAGTCTTAAGAGCGTGCCAGACTTGAGAGGCAGTGGTGTAGCCGATAGTTTCGGCCATAGCCTCCTCAGTGAGAGTCGAGTTAAGAAGTAACAACACCTTCTGGTCAGCGGCTTGCCACGCAACAAATAGAGGATTTGGAATAGTGTTCTTGTCTTTGGTAATAGTTTCGGATGGGGGAGAGATTGTAGTGTCGATGTGATCGAGAAGACCAAGGTAGGAACGAACGGGATGTACCTGTTTCTCCCATGTGAGATAGTTTGATGAGTTGAGTTTTATATTGATAAGATGACTAAGAGAGTGTAGGGGGGTGGCTGAGACATTAGAGGAGGAAGACATAATTTCTAGAGATTAGCAAGAAAAAAAAAAGAAGTGAAAAAAGGATGAGGCAGGGGATGGGCGGCAGAAGAGGGGATTTGCTAGGGTTTATCGTGTTTAGGCTAATACCATGACAGTATGCCAAGAATTGATTTTTCTCATTCAACAATAATACAATATATACAAAGAGAGAATCACTACAGCTAATGAGATCATATCTCACGTATAAATATAAGATATACATGATTTCCTAAATCACAAAATAAATTGTTTCCTTCTCTGGCGCCTATTAGAACTATTGGACAATTATTTAATATTTCCTAATTTTTTTTTCTTTTAATGCTTGAGCAAATAGTTTGTCATGTTAGCATTATTTGACTGCCTGGCAAAATTTGAATTATAATCATCCACTTTTTACTAGAAGAAGTATGAATTACTGAAAGAAAAATACATATGTAAATTAACAATTACATAACTAACTTTTTGGTAGTTACATTTCCTACACTTTCTTATTTTTTTTTTTTTTTTTTTTTTTTTTTATAATAATTATTTTTTTCTTATTAATTATTATTTTTTTCAATATTTGTGTGCAGTTTTGGAAAATGGATTTTGTTAATCCAATTATTACTCCGGTCGTTGAATCTCTTATGGTCCCTGTTAAGAAGCATTTGGGTTTTCTGGTATCCTCCACAAGATATGTTAGAGATATGAAGGAGAAAATGGAACAATTGAATCTCACAGAACAAGATATTCGACACACTTGGGAAGAAGAAGTTGCAAGAAATCATGAGGTATCTCACCATGTGTTGCCATGGTTGGAAAAAGTCCACGAGGTTAACGAAAAGGCGCAAAGTATTCCAACTGGCGGAATCGGATGCTTCAACATTGCAAAAAGATACAAAGCAGGAAAACAATCGTATAATATTCTCGAGGGGATAAAAGCTCTTGAAACACTACGGAAATCTGAGATCGTGTTTACTAAGGCACAAATACCTCTTGCTGTGGTTGTATCTACTTCTACAGAACCGTCCACCTCTACTGCTGACGGTACCCAACACAACTTCAAGTCAAGAGATTTGATATACAAGGCTGCTTTGAAATCCCTTCGATCAAATGATGAGTCCCAAAAGATGATAGCTCTATGTGGGATGGGTGGTGTCGGCAAGACCACAATGATGGAACAACTAAAGAAGGAAGTGGAAGCTTCAAATTCTTTTCATAGGGTTGTGAAGGTGGTTCTTGGGGAAAACACCGACGTAATTGCTCTTCAACGAGCTATTGCAAAGTACATTGATTCTGAGGATTTAAAAGAAGATACTAGAGATGCAAGGGCTGATCGTCTTCAAAAAATATTTGAAGAGATGTCAAAACAAGGAAAGAAAACTTTGTTAATAATGGACGATATTTGGAGCGAGGTCGATCTTAAAGATGTTGGACTAAGTCCATTGCCAAATGGATTTAAGTTGTTGTTCACATCACGATCTGAAAATGTTTGCGCTCGGATGGGTGTTAAAACTGACTCGGTTTTTAAAATACGCGTCTTAGATGAAGCAGAAGCAAAAACTTTATTTTTTGGAATTGTGGGACCATCTATGTTAGATGGTGATGAACCTGAGCTCCAAAAGATAGGAGAAGATATTGTGAATAAATGTGCGGGTTTGCCCATTGCCTTAAAAACCATTGCCAAAAGTCTTATCGGTAACATAAAGGAGGCATGGCAAGAAACACTTTCAAATTTACAACATGATGACCTTCAAGACCTTAATGACATTGTGCATAAAGTTTTTGAAATGAGCTACAACAATCTTAAAAAGGATGATGATAAATCAATTTTCCACCTAAGTGGCTTATTCCCTGATGACTTTGATATTCCCATTGAGGACTTGATGAGGTATGGATGGGGTTTGAAGCTGTTTGGTAAAGTGCATACTTTAAGAGAAGCAAGAAGACGAACAATCATTTGTGTTAACAACCTCATACGGGCGAACTTGTTGACAGAAAGTGACCGCATGGGATGTGTAAAGATGCATGATCTGGTGCGTGTTTTTGTTTTAAGTAATTTTTCAAAAGTCAAACAAGCTTCAATAGTCTACCATGATAATATGTCTGGACATCAGCTTATAAACAACGATGCAAAAGAGTCTTATGAAAGAATTTTGTTAAAGTGCACAGGTACTTCTAGATTTCCTGTAGACTTTAATTACCCAAATCTCTCACTCTTGATTGTAATGGATGGGAATAACCTCCGCAAGTTTCCTCATGATATTTATGAAAATTCAGAAAAACTTGAGGTTGCCTCTTATGAGAATATGGGTATTCCATTGCTTCCGGCAATGTTTGAACACTCGACCAAACTTCGAACACTATGCCTTCGTTCATGCCCGTTGATTGATGATATATCTATTCTTGGAAGTCTTAGCAACTTGGAAGCATTGAGCCTCGTTGATTGTGGAATAAGAAGGCTGCCATCGATGATAGGAATGTTGAAAAAACTGAAGTTACTAGATTTGACTGGATGTGTTGACCTACGCATTGACGATGGTGTCTTTCAAAACTTGGGCAGCGTTGAAGAACTTTATATGAGATCTTATGAGAATCGTCATATTATGTTCACAGATGCCAACTGTGACGAATTGGAGATACTTTCGCTGAAGCTATTTGCATTAGAGTTGGAGTTGTTTAAGAGCGATACCCAACCGAAAAACTTGTCTTTTGAAAAACTTGAAAGGTTTAGAATATCTATCGGTTGTCAATTGGATAAATTGAAGGACAATGAGATATATTCATTTAGAAATACAATTAAATTAGTTGGTGAGTGCAATGAGCTGATAGAATGCAAAATCAGTGATCTATTTGAGAAAACAGAGGAGCTTCATTTACAAGTGAATGATATGAATCATGTTGAAAATGTGTCGATGCATCACTCATTTTCCAATTTAAAGGAACTTTATGTTTATAATTGTAAAGAGTTGACATACCTCTTCACAGTTGCCATGGCAAGTGGTTTGAAGAAACTGGAGCGCCTCGAAATCTCCGATTGCCCTGTTTTGAGAACACTGGTTGGTGAGGATTGTACAGTTGGGGTGATTAGATTCCCAAAGTTGAATTATTTGTCTTTAGATAAGCTACCTAGCATGGTAAGCTTATGTGAAACTGTGATTGAGTTACCAGAAATGGTAGAGTTGAATCTTTATTCTCTTCCCAACTTCACGAGCATTTATCCTGACAAGGGTAATCCATGTGCGATACAATCCTTATTAAACAAAAAGGTACATGCATTAATTTGACTCTTATATCTAAAGCTAAAAATAAATTATAATGGCCATATGCAGTTTACAAATCTTACAAGGCTTAATTATTGTGTAGGTTGTGATACCAAAGTTGGAGAAACTACGTATTTATGATATGCCAAACTTGAAGCAAATATGGCCGTGTGAGATTTCAACTGACGAGAAAAACAATGTTTCCATTTTGAGAAAGATTATTGTGGAAATGTGTTCAGGCCTTATCAATCTTTTTCCAAACAACCCATTGCCAATGCTGAAGAATTTAGAAGAGCTTGAAGTTGAAGAGTGTGATTCCATTGAAGTAATATTCAACATTGACTTTGAAAATGTTAGTGAAATGGAGGGATACATTAGCAGATTAAGAAGCATTGAAGTTCGTGAGTCAGACAATCTAAAAGAGTTGTGGAGGATGAGAGGTGTAAATAACTCTAATATCCTCATCAATGGCTTTCAAGCTGTACAAAGCATTCGTATACGTGATTGCAAGAGGTTTGAAAGTATATTCACACCTGTCACAGCCAATTTTGATCTCAGCGCACTTACTTCCTACACCGCTCAAAAGGTATTTCATGTCATCCAACTGTCAAATTTTATTGAATAAAGTATTAATGTCACATCTTAATTTTCACACATTAAAATATCACAAATGCTTTAAGTTTCTATTTGTTTCCTTTTTTACTTTCTTTACCGGCGGGTGTGTATGGTTTGGTTCGGTTCGATTTTTGGGCAAAATCAAAACCGAAACCAAAATGTCGGTTTTCGGTTTTTCAAAACTATTCGGTTTCGGTTTTTACACCGGTTCAGTTCGGTTTTCCGGTTATTGAAACAAAAGTAAGTAAGATTCAAAAAAAAATATATATATAATTCAAAATTTAAGAATCTTTCTTATATGCAATGTTTTAAATACCGGTATGAACCGGCCGGTTATACCGGTTAAACCGGATATCGGACACGAGTCCGGTACGATAAAGGCCGGTAAAACCCGAATATAGTATGTTTTGTGTACCAGCGGTAAATCCGGTTCTACCGGTTTAAACCGTTTTACCGATTTGCATTATCTTAAGATTTTATTTCTTAATTTTAATAAAATACAATATTAAGGTAATATTGATCTTCCATATTTTCGGTAATTAAGCTAGTGTCTTCTATTCCAATATTTCATCGTTGAAATTGTTACTTGCCTCGTACAATGCAATATTATTTATAACTAATAAAAATATTCTTAAAATGCTTAATAGTTTAGAATAAAAAGAGTAAAATGCACGGATAGTCCCAGTGGTTATGCAAAATAACATCTATAGTCCCCAACTTTTGAAATTACACCGGTGCTCCCTGTGGTTTGATAGTTTGTTACTCGGATAGTCCCTGGAGTGGATGTCCGTTAGTTTTCTCAGTTAAGTGGATGTAAAATGACAAAATTACCCTTCATCTTCTCCACTCTATAAAAATAAAATAAAACAACCTATCCCCAATCCTATAATTAAAAGCCCTAGAAATCCCCAAATCCCCAATCCTATAATTAACAGTAGCATACACTACCTCTCCCATAACCCTAGCCACTGCAGATTCAAACTCCGGATAAAACACACACGTTTTACATACATATCCAAACAATTCGGCATAAAACGAAGCAATTGAAGCGGAACCGAACGTATTCGGCCATAGTGACTGGTCAAATGAAGCTGGAATTGTGCGAATAAAGTCAATAATAATGGTTTGAGGACGAGTATCATTGTAATTACCGCATTTGGAGATGAATCTGGCTGTAATGAGGATTGCATTGAGGTGTTCAGGTGTGATTGTTGGAGATCTGGATGAGAAAGAGTCTGACGGAGGACATCGGTTGCAAATCCAGTCGATTTTGTCGGGGAATTGGCTAGGATTTTGGGCGATCAGATCGCAGAGCTCCACCAAGGGTTTCATGATCTAGTTGTACTTGTTTGAAGATGATTTGGAGTGAGATCAGGTGTTCATGGTGGATTTTCTAGGGTTTTGAGTGTCTAGTAATTATAGGACACAGGGTAGCCACGAAGATGGAGGAGAATAATTTCAGTGTAGAGGGACTGAACGTCTTCAAGGTAAATTGATAAACTGAAATGGACCAAACTGATAAACGAAGATGGGTGGGTTGTTTTGATTTTATACATTGGAGAAGACGAAGGGTAATTTTGTCATTTCACATCCACTTAACGGAGAAAACTAACGGACATCCACTCCAGGGACTATCCGAGTAACAAACTGTCAAACCACAGGGAGCACCGGTGTAATTTCCAAAAGTTGGGGACTATAGATGTTATTTTGCAAAACCACAGGGACTATCCGTGCATTTTACTCGAATAAAAATAGTTGTATTTAGATAAAACTATGATAAGTTACAGAAACCTTAGTTGAGATTGGATTATTTTTTTAGATGAATTTGTATTTTATAGAATTTATAGGGTTAACTAGTAACCCGGTTTAACCGCCCGATACAACCCGGTTCAACCGGTTGAACCATTTTAGAGCCCAACCCGGTATAACTTAAAAACCGGTTTTTAAAACACTGCTTATATGGTTACATTTAAGTTATTATACTTAATCTTTTAACTAAAAATGTTTACATAAACCTAACCTTCTAATCTATTTTTATGTTTCTTCAAAATTTTTATTAGGACTTTTTCTTTTATAATACTTTAAAGATTGTTTAATTTTTATATTAAGCTTTGTTATTTATTATATGCAATACATAAATCATCTCAATTATAAATAAACATCTTAACGTTTTTATTATAAGTACTTAATATTCAAGAATAAAATTAATAATTTCTAATAGTACGGGTTGAACACTTAAACTTAAACATAAAAATATATGTTTTTTTCCGTTTCGATTCGGTTCAGTTTTTTTCAGTTATTGAAAATGGATATCCGAAAACCGAACCAAAATTTTCGGTTATTAAAAATCCGAAAACCGAACCGTCGGTTTTTGTTTCTGTTCGGTTTTGTCGGTAATTTCGGTTACGGTTCGGTTATTTTGGTTTTGTGCTCACCCCTACCAAATCACAATCAATAATTGAAATTATGTTCAAGTTAGAGTAAATTGCCAAAATCGTCTCTCAGGTTTGGGTCTGTTTGCCAGTTTCATCCAAAACAAGTTTTTTGTGCCACATGCCCTTCACGTTTGGCATTTTTGCCATTTTTATCCAAACCTCTAACTGGGTTTGTTTTTTCTGTTAACTTTTAAATTAAAAAAAACTAATTATAAATCCTACCACACCCACCCCACCCCATTCTCTCTCTCTCCCTAAACCTCTTCACACACCCTCTCTCTCTCTCTCCAAATCTCTCCTCTCTCTCTAAATCTGATCGGATCCTCACGACATCACCATGGAACCATGGTGTACTGCCGCAGTTGGAGACCTTTGTTGACCCTTGTCCACCATCGCACCTCATCATTCTAATGTAAACCCAGTCACCGTTGCCAGCACCCTCAACACCGTCCTCAGCCGTCATCGAAAAGCAAATTATGTTTCCTGTGAATAGATGTTGAATATGAAGTGGACGTGCTCCGGTGTGTGTATTTTAGTGATGTTTTTTGTGGATTTTGGTAGGTGACTTTTGAATTTTGGTTTTATGTTTTTGTTTTGGTGTTGTTTGAGTTTAAATTCAGTTATTGGTATATAAGATTTAACTTAGATATTTTGTGAATTATGATATTGATTTTGGCATGTGATGGTTGGAATTTCGGTGAGGGTGTCGTGATGGTGGTGGTTGGAAGTAGAGGTGGTGGTGAAGTTCGTTAGCGGTGGTTGATGATGGCGTCTGGTGGCCGGAAGCAGAGGTGGTGGTGAAAATGGGATTACGATGGTGGCGTTGGATTTGGGCTTCGATCAGTGGTGATGGTGTGGTGTTGGTGGGGTGGTGATGGATGGTGACTGAGTGGTGGTCTGGTGGTGAAGGGTTGTGGTGGTGACGGTGTTGGTGGGCAGGTGATGGTGGTGACTGAGTGGTGGTGTGGCGGTGATGTGGTGGTGGTGGTGTGGTGATTGTGTGTGCATTAATAGCTTGTACCAAGCTTTATGCGTTGTGCGTTAGCTAAAAGCCAAAAGTGCTTCTCATCTTAACAGAAAAAACAAACCTACATAGAGATTTGGATGAAAATGGCAAAAATACCAAACGTGAAGGACAATATGGCACAAAAAACTTGTTTTGGATGAAACTGTCAAACAGACCTAAATCTCATGGACTATTTTGACAATTTACTTTATTTCACGTAACTTAAATTATCTTGTGTGATTTATTTATGTTTTCATGATTCTTGGTTTGCCTTCCCCACTGTTTCCATTTTGTTTTTTGACTTTATATTATATTTAAAATGTTAGATGAAGAAATTAAAGTGTTAATAACATTTAATGTTACATGCAGATTAATGTCATACCAGAAGTGGATGAATACATTCCAGATGTCACATACCCATCTTATCTTCTCAACACCTGTCATCACCTTCAGCGTCTTTATTTATCGAATGATGAAAGAGTGGGTGAGGTGGTGTTTGATATGGATAGTCCAACAAGTAGTACACAATTAGCAACAATTCAACCGCCACTACTACTTCCCTACCTTCAAACTATATACCTATCCCGTTTGGATAAGATGAGTCATGTGTGGAAGTGCAATTGGAATAGATTCTTAATTCGTCATCATCCACCTTTGCCATTTCCATTCCAAAACCTCACAGACATTTACTTGGGTTATTGTGACAAAATAAAGTACTTGTTTTCTCCTCTTATGGCAAAATATTTATCCAACTTAAAGAGGGTGTATATTCATGATTGTGATGGTATGGAAGAAGTTATATCGAGAAGAGAGGATGAAATTACAACATCTACATCTGCATCTTCTTATCAAGACACCGCATTCTTTCCTCATCTGGACACTCTCAGGCTTCAATATCTCCCATCTCTAATGAGTGTTGATGATGGTGGTAGGACGTGTAGGAGTGATAAACTTTCCTCCAATAATATGATTCATGATGAGTTCCAGGTACGGTATTAATTATAGAATTATATGGCAAGAGATTGATAATTCTCATTCATACTTCAAAACTCAGCAGAGCCAAATACAAATACAAGAAGAAACATGCAAACATGGAAAGTATCAACTAAATGTGGAAGGAATATCACTAGGGGAAATAATAAAGAAGAATAAGGAAATAGGATATTCTATATTCCCCTCAAGATGAAGCGTGTAAATCAATCATGCAAATCTTGCCAAGTAGGAAATCGAGTTGTTGTCTTGAGAGGCCTTTTGTCAATAGATCAGCAATTTGCATTTTACTGCTGATATTCATAGTAACAATCTCCTTGGACTCCACGTGCTCACGCACAAAGTAACAGTCCATTTCGACATGTTTTGTCCTCTCGTGGTAGACCGGATTATTTGCAATGTGTCGAGCTGCTTGGTTGTCACAGAACAAGGGGGTAGGCGAGCCACTTTGAATTCCTAATTCCTTAAGGAGCCAGCGTAACCAAAGAATTTTGCTCACCATGCTTGCCATTGCACGATACTCGGCTTCGGCCGAAGAGCGCGAGACCACTGATTCTTTCTTCGTTTTCCACGAGATGGGAGAGCCCCCGAGCAATAAGAAGTAACCTGTGCGTGACCGCCTTGTGTAGGGACATCCTAGCCAGTCAGAATCACAATACGCGGATAGAGTCGGATCCCCGGTACGCGAGAGAAGGATACCTTGCCCCGGGGTACCCTTTAGGTATCCAAGAACCCGATTGACTGCCTCCAAATGATTGCTTCTAGGATCCGCCACGAACTGACTTAGGACATTAACCGCATATGTGATGTCTGGTCGAGTGGCTTGTAAACTATGCAGTTAACTCGGCCGATATATCGGTGCTATATCACCGGTATATCGGTTATCGGACCTAGCCCCAAATATCGGTTTCGTATCTCGGTCAAATATCGGTCAACGATAATATCGGTGGTCAACACCGAAATATCGCCGATATTTTGTAAAAATCATATCGGTTGTCTCGTCGATATCTCGTCTGGGCCCAATTCCGACCGTATAGCGACCTCCGGCGGCTGAAAACAGAAGAAGAAACATACCTGTTGGCACTTATCAACCACATATCGACCGTATAGCGACCTCCGGCGGCCAATTCCGACGCCTCTGCCAGAATTTCTGCTGTAAACCAGTGAGGGAACAGCAAGAGACAAGAAGAAGGAGAAGAAAGTAGCGGCTGATGATGATGAAGAAGAAAGTAGCGGCTGCTGTAAACCAGTGTGTTACTTTTAGGGTTAAATAAGTTTTAAGTATTTCAATATTTACCCCTCTATCTTTCACTAGTTTATACTTAGTCCTTTAAACTTGTATTTTTTTACATAAAAGCACATTATTTGTTTGTGTATATAAATATTTAACCCCTCTATCTTCACTAGTTTATATTTAGTCCTTAAACTTACAAATCTATGCATAAAAAGTATCAACTTAACATTTATATATATATACATTTATATAGGTTCTATATGTATATATATATTTATGCACTATATTAGAAATTACCGATATCTCACCGATATATCACCGCGATAAACGATATCTCAGATATCGGTCCTTGACCGATAACCGATATTTTTCCGCATTAACTGCTTAGCTTGTAAATATAAAAGCCGCCCTATCAAGCGACGATATTGACCAGCATCAACACGATCATTTTCTTCTCCTTTGTCTACCTTCAAACCCTGTTCAATCGGAGTCACACAAGGTTTACACCCCAGCTTTCCGCTATCCTCCAAAATGTCCAACGTGTATTTGCGTTGGCTAAGGACAAGACCCTCTTTGGTTCTGGCAATTTCTATCCCAAGAAAGTATTTTAGGACTCCCAGGTCCTTAATGCTGAAATTTTGATCAAGTTTCTTCTTAACATCTTCGATCTTTGCCAAACAATTCCCCGTTATTATGACATCGTCAACATAGATCAAAACAACTGTCATGACGTCACCGGTCTCGAAAATGAACAAGGAGTGGTCCGCTTTTGATTGTTTGAAACTCATTCTTAAAAGAAATGTGGTGAATTTGTGGTACCAATTTCGTGAGGCCTGCTTTAACCCATATAGGGACTTCCTTAGTCGACACACACGCGTTTCGTCTTTGTTGGTGAAACCTTGAGGAATCTTCATGTACACTTCTTCCTCGAGTTCACCGTGAAGGAAAGCATTGTTTACGTCGAGTTGGTGAATAACCCAGTTTCTTTTGACCGCCACGACAAGAAGAGTTCGCATGGTTACTAGTTTAGCAACAGGCGCGAACGTGTCATGATAATCAATTCCTTCTTGTTGCGTAAACCCCTTTGCAACGAGTCGAGCCTTGAATCTTTCAATTTCCCGTTGAACCACCATCTGGGACACCTACTCACCCCATCGAGATCTCGGATGAGTCGTCCTTTCATGGATCACCTTATCGTGGTCCAGATAGCTACGAGGCAAGGTTTGCCCAGTACAACTGGGTATTCACTCCCTCCTACAACCAACAACAACAACAACAGCAGCAGGATCCCTCGAAGGATTCGCGTTTTGTGGCGGTTACGCCACCGCCACCACCACCGCTTGAGCAGCAGCTGCCTCCGGAGCCACCGAGGCGTAGAAGAACAGGTGCACGGATGTCCGTGCAAGGAGGGGAGTTCCACTTCAGCACCCCTCAGCATTCAAGTGGCAGTCACTACCCGCCACTCCATGAAGACCCACAGATGGGTGGGCTTTCAAACCCCGTTTCCGAGGTAGACTCTGCGCCAGTCCCACCACCACTATTGGGTTATGATAACCCAATTCCTACCTACACCGGTACAGCGGCGTACAACCCCTTTGAACAGCCTGCCTACCCGGGGTATAACTACTACAATGCCCCCGATGCTGACCCATACCTTGTAGCAGCTAACTACAATGCCCATCATCCTGAAGGGCCTTACGCAGCCTCCTACCAAATCGGGTACCCACCTTATGGGTATCAACACCCACCAACTCCTCAACCTCTGCAGCAGCAGCGGCCACAGCCACCACTGATTCAGCCCCAGCAGCAACAGGAGATTCTACAGAGGTTGAGCCAGGTGGAACGGGATGTTCAAGAGGAGCGTAGGAACCACCGGGGATTCCTCAAAGGTCTGGCGAATCTAATCAAGGGAAAGAAGAAAAGGGATTTTTGAAGATTCCTTATTTATTTAATTGTATTGTAATTTCCTTGTATTTCAATCAAGTCCCTGCGTGGACATTTATTTATTTATTTACTTAGTCCCTGCGTGGACTTGTCTTTCTATCTTTAGTCCCTGCGTGGACATCTATTTATGTATTCAGTCCCTGCGAGGACTTGTATTTTCAGTTTAGCCCCTGCGTGGGCAAGTTATTTCTGTTAAAGTCCTGTTTAGGGCAAATATGTACCCTTTTTAATCTTAGTGGAATATTTGAATTTAAAATTTCGTTTTATCATTATATGCATAAATACAATATATGAAATAAATTAAAAATATTATTCCTTTTAAAATAATCTGCCTTTAAATATTAAATAAGAATCTTAAAAGGTATAACCTAGCATGTCATTATAGACCTGGCCATAATGGTAAAACCTGTTTAAAAAGATTCAAACCATTGTTAACATCTGAAAACATGTTAACATTCCTGGCAAATGTGATTCGTTAAAATCACACATGTCATCCTTATATTGGATTCTTTTCAGATTCCTAATCTAACCTAGTGATCCATAAATCGTGGGTTCAAATCATCAATTAAGATGATCATATATATTAAACATCCATTGGTGATGTAGTGCCTACGGGCCATACTCATTGTCATATAAGACAAAAGACAGCTGTAGTCTACGACTCCCTGTCGATAAAAGGTAATGAACTACGTTCAAACCTCAATACCTCGATTCTCTGAACTCACGGTTTATAATTTAAATTGTCCTTGTGACTAGGCCTTATGTGCCATTAATAATACCCCTAATACTTTATAATTAGGATAAATTATGATGAAAATCCTAAATGAATCCGTTTAATAAATTAACCAAATATGGTTTATAGTTACCATGGTTAATGAATTACCATAAAAGACAATTCCATATTAGACTCCTGAATAAATCCTTGTTAATATCTTATGTAGCAAGCAAGCTACATGGCCGGGTCTGATGAAGTCAACAGTCACCCGAGAGAGAATCATGATACCACCAGAGTCAACATAGCTGGTGCAGAGCTGCAGGCATTGATAGACAATGCCGTTACTCGAGCTCTAAACAGACGAGATAATGAATCAAGTAGTACCCACAGCAGGACCCTATATGTACAACATGCAAAATCACAACCTAAGGCTCACTCTGAGGCTCATAGTAAGCCACCTTCTTCACCTCATGAGTCAAAGAAGGATGATGCTCAACACTCCTCAAATCAGCATAGTGTTCCATCTAAGAAGATCGTATTCGATTAAGAGCCACGTATTGGGGGTTGTTCCTATAAGTATTTTGTCACCTGCAAGCCCAGGAATTTCACTGGGGAAAAAGGAGCCATTGATTGCATGACGTGGCTAGACGAGATGGATACCGTGGTTGATATCAGTGGTTGCGCTGATAAGGATATAGTGAAGTTTGTGTCGCAATCGTTTAAAGGAGAAGCTCTAGCATGGGGGAGGTCATTGATCCAAGCTACTAGGAAGATCCCGTTGTACAACATGACTTGGGATCAGTTTGTTACGTTGATCAAAGATATTTTCTATCCTCAACATGAAGTTGAGAAGATCGAGACTGACTTCCTGACATTAGTTATGAAAAATTTGGACTGTCAGGCATATCTTACGAGTTTTAATACCATGTCTCGATTGGTTCCTTACTTGGTGATGCCAGAGCCAAAAAGAATAGCCCGTTTCATTGGGGGTTTAGCCCCGGAGATCAAAGCTAGCGTGAAAGCCTCTCGACCTACTACCTTTAGATCTGTAGCTGACTTGTCATTATCTCTTACCCTTGATGCGGTCAGGCAGAGATCGCTTAGGCATTCTGATGCTGGGAAGAGAAAACGTGAGGATGATAACTCACACCGTTCAGACAAGAGGCACAAGGGGAACTTTGACCACAAGAAGAGTTCCGGGTTCAAGAAAGAGGACCAGCAGTCGGGCGAAAAGCCCAAATGCAAGATCTGCAAGAAGCATCATCTGGGCAAGTGCAGGTATGAATCGAGATCCCAATCACAGCCTAGGGCTTGTGGGATCTGTAAGTCTTCTGAGCATAAGACGTTGGATTGTAAGAAAATTAAGGACGCAACCTGCTACAACTGAAACGAAAAAGGGCATATCAAGTCTAATTGCCCGAAATATGCGAGGAATCCTGAGGAGGCTAGAAAGACCAATGCTAAGGTCTTTAGAATGGATGCCAAGGAGGCAGTGCAGGATGACAACGTGATAACAGGTACCTTCCTTATAAATGATGTTTATGCAAGAGTATTGTTTGATTCAGGTGCGGATAAGTCATTTGTAGATGATAAGTTTTGCGAGTTATTAAATCTTCCTGTTAAAACCCTAAGCATAAAGTATGAAGTAGAATTGGCCGATGGTACCATAGAAACTGCTTCAACTGTGTTAGATGGATGTTTTATATCCATTAGGAACCACTCTTTTCCATTATCTTTGCTTCCTTTGAAATTAGTTGGTTTTGACATAGTAATAGGCATGGATTGGTTATCCCATAACCAAGCTCAGATCATTTGTGATAAGAAGCAAGTGGTTGTCAAGACTCCGTATGGTGAGCCACTCACCATACAAGGAGATACTCAGTATGGGTTGCCTAAGCAAGTGTCTATGCTTAAGGCGTCAAGGTGTATGAAGAAGGGTTGTGTCATCTACATGGCACAAGTAACTATTGATGAACCAAAGCCCAAGATTGAAGACACTCCTATCATTTCTGAATATCCAGACGTATTCCCTGAAGAACTACCTGGTCTGCCTCCAGATAGGCAAGTGGAGTTCAGAATTGACATCATTCCTGGAGCAGCACCTGGTTCAAGAGCACCTTATAGGTTAGCCCCAACTGAGATGAAAGAGTTAAGAACTCAGTTGGATGATTTGTTGGCAAAAGGATTTATCAGGCCTAGCTCATCTCCTTGGGGAGCACCGATTCTGTTTGTGAAGAAGAAGGATGGATCGATGCGTCTACGCATCGCCTATCGCGAGCTTAACAAGGTCACAATCAAGAATATATATCCATTACCCAGGATCGACGATCTGTTCAATCAATTGCAAGGAGCAAGTTACTTCTCCAAGATTGATTTAAGGTCTGGTTACCATCAGCTGAAGGTTAGAGATGAAGATGTGCATAAGACTGCATTCAGAACTCGCTATGGACACTACGAGTTCTTAGTGATGCCGTTCGGGCTCACTAATGCACTAGCAGCGTTCATGGACCTCATGAATCGCGTTTGCAAACCCTACTTAGACAAGTTTGTTATTGTCTTCATTGATGACATTATTATTTATTCAAAGAATCAAACCGATCATGAAAAGCATCTTCGATGTATTCTTAAACTTCTTCAGCAAGAAAAGCTTTATGCTAAGTTCTCTAAATGTGAGTTTTGGCTTCGTGAAGTCCAATTTCTTGGACACATGGTTAGTGAGCGTGGAATCCAGGTGGATCCCACTAAGATTGAAGCCATCATGAATTGGCAAGAACCGAAGACGCCCACAGAGATTCGCAGTTTCCTGGGATTCGCAGGATATTATAGGCATTTTATTGAAAACAATTCAAGGATTGCTGCACCCCTAACTTCGTTAACTCGCAAGAATATCAAGTTCAATTGGGGTCCTAAGCAACAAGAATCTTTTGATATCCTTAAACAAAAGTTAAGCAATGCTCCTGTGTTGACATTGCCTGAAGGGATTGAAGAATTTATGGTATACTACGACGCATCACACACTGGAATGGGATGTGTGCTCATGCAGAAGGGCAAAGTTATTGCCTATGCTTCCCGACAATTAAAAGTGCACGAGAAGAATTATACCACCCACGATTTGGAGTTGGGTGCAGTTGTGTTTGCACTAAAACTTTGGAGGCATTATTTATATGGTACTAAGTGTGTGATCTATTCTGATCATAAAAGCCTTCAACACTTGTTCAATCAGAAGGATCTGAACATGAGACAACGTCGATGGATGGAGACACTGAATGATTATGATTGTGAAATCCGGTACCATCCAGGCAAGGCGAATGTGGTCGCCGATGCTTTAAGCAGGAAAAAACGGGTTAAGCCCATTAGAATAAATGCCAAGAGCATCGAATTAAAGAACAACTTAAATGAAAGATTGTTAGCCGCTCAGAAGGAAGCTGTATTAGAAGCTAACTACCCGAATGAAAAGTTGGGAGTAACTGCTGAGCAGTTATTATATGGCAAGGATGGAATTCTAAGATTAAATGGACGAATATGGGTTCCAATCTACGAAGGACTTCGGGATGTGATCCTTCAAGAAGCCCATAGTTCCAAGTATTCAGTTCATCCTGGGAGCGATAAGATGTATCAGGATTTAAAGGCAAAGTACTGGTGGATAGGTTTGAAGAAATCTATAGCCACTTATGTGGCCAAATGTTTGACATGCGCTCAAGTTAAAGCCGAGCACCAGAAGCCGTCAGGTTTGCTACAACAGCCTGAACTTCCCACTTGGAAATGGGAAATGGTGACTATGGATTTTATCACAAAGTTACCGAAGACAAAGCGAGGAAATGATACTATTTGGGTTATAGTGGATAGATTGACTAAGTCAGCCCACTTCTTACCTATTAAGGAAACACACAGCTCAGATAAGTTAGCTCAGCTGTACGTGGATGAGATTGTATCTCTCCACGTAGTGCCAGTGTCTATTATATCTGATAGGGATACGAGATATACATCGCATTTCTGGAAAAAGCTTTCAGCAGTCCCTAGGCACTCGATTAAACTTCAGCACTGCATATCATCCTCAGACGGATGGTTAAAGTGAGCGTACTATACAAACACTTGAAGATATGTTAAGGTCTTGTGTTATTGATCTAGGTGGAAGTTGGGATGATCATCTACCATTGATAGAATTCTCGTATAATAATAGCTATCATTCCAGTATTCAAGTTGCACCTTTTGAAGCTTTGTATGGAAGAAAGTGTAGAACGCCTGTTTGTTAGGCAGAAGTTGGAGATGTCCAACTAACAGGACCTGACATAGTCCTGGAGATGACAGATAAGATTGTGCAGATACGAGATCATCTCAAAGCTGCCAGGGATAGGCAGAAAAGCTACGCTGATAAAAGGCGTAAACCTCTAAAGTTCGAGGTTGGTGACAAAGTGTTACTTAAGGTATCACCCTGGAAAGGGGTGATGCGTTTTGGTAAGAAAGGCAAGTTAAGCCCACGATACATAGGACCATTCGAGATCATAGAATGTATCGGAACTGTGGCTTACAAGTTAAACCTGCCTGAAGAGCTCAGTGGAATTCATAATGTGTTTCACATCTGCAATCTGAAGAAATGTCTAGCTGATGAATCAGTAGTCATGCCACATACGGATGTGCATATTGATGAGAGCTTAAAGTTTGTTGAAAAACCTTTGTCGATCGAGGATCGACAGGTTAAGAAACTTCGAAAGAAGCACGCACCGATTGTAAAGGTTAAATGGGATGCCCGCAGAGGTCCCGAATACACATGGGAGGTTGAGTCCACAATGAAATAGAAGTACCCTCATTTATTTTAGTAAATCTCGAGGTCGAGATTTCTTTTAAGGGGGTGAGGATGTAACACCTCGTAAAATCACGACCAATATAATGAAGACACGTGTCATGAGCTTTAAACGTGTAATGGATTAAATATGAGGGACTAAAGTTAACAAACAAAGAAAGTATATGTGTAAAAGGATTCAAAGTGTCAACGTATGATAATTATACCTATCAACAACCCTACACGATGTTTATACCCTTAAACGAATGTATTATGAATCATATGAAGCCGTTTGTGGAAGAAAGTGAAAGTTACCAACCGCAAGGGTTAAAATGTGTCAACATGTTTAATTTATACCTTTGAGTGACCTTTTAGCGAACCCAAAGCTTTGTAACGATTAATTATGCTCACTAGAATAAGTGATAAAAATTTCACAAGGTTTCGATATCGTATGAGAAAGATACGCTAACATTCGTAAGTAAGGGGTTAAAAGTGTCAACGTTGAAATTCAGGACTTTTCGGTAATCGTATAACTAACCGGGGACTTAACAAAGTTTGTTTATGACTTGGAGTCCTTAAAAGTCAAGTTGGAGGGTTAAAAGTGTAATAAAACAAGTTAAAACCACTATTAGAAGGACCAGGGACCAAATGTGCAATTGCTGAAAGTTTTTTGACCGGATCTGGGCTTCATACCAGCCGCGTAATGTCACACCCCAATTTTCCACGTGTCACCGGTGGGCCCGGTGGGGGAGTATCGTGACGTAGTTGGTAACATCATGGTCAAACAACACAATATAATAATGCACAGCGGAAGCAAAAGATATATATATTACATTCCGAATATAAGTAATGTCAAAGTATTACAACGGAAGGTAAAGGATCCACAGGCGGATCAAATAAAAGATACTAAAACTGTTCAACAGACTTTAGGCATCTAGAACTTGCAAGATTCCCTAATGACACCCTGAGCTCCCAGCCAATTATGCGTAGTACCTGTCACTTAACCCTTTGGAAAAATACGTCAGTTTACACTGGTAAATACAATTAACTGACTCATTTTGGAAAAAGAGTTTGAAAAGTGATTCGAGTGCAAACGGCACAAAATATCTTGACACATTGATTAAAATGCACAGAGGCAAAATTAATCTTTTATGCTTGGGACAATTCTATTAATAAAAATCTTGTATCCGATTTACATGGTTGTCCAACATTTAGGGCCGGTGATTATACAATACAAGCCGGACAAGATTAATCGACACATCACAAATATAATCTCACAAGAAGATACCCTTACGAGTGAGTATACGTTATACATATGCAACAGGAGGTGTTATGTCTACACCTTGTGCTTACGTCGTGGCCATTCACTTTTTAAAATGAGCCAAGGATATCCAGGACACGGTCATTAACCCCCAATGTTATTTGTTATCAATCAATACAGATTAAAACGGGATTATGCAATTTAATCATCTCCGATTAAAAGGTTTCTACACCCGACCAAGCGGTATTTTTATAATACCGTATCCCAAGCCCGTATAAGGGAAAATAAGTTAAAAGTATTTACCTGAGCTAGCAATGCAATTTACACTCAGCCGTATATCTTAATCAGCAAGCACAAGTACTTCTACTGGGGCTCTTAATCTGGAACGAAGGTTTTATTAACCTATTAAATTCCTAACGGGTCTTATTTAAGTCGTAACTTAGACCGGTTAGTTTTAAGGAAAGGTTTACGGTTCAAAACGCATGATTAAGCGAAGACCGGAATAGGATGTGATTTAGACCCGACAAGTCTGGAGACTTGTATAATATGGGTAAACTAAACACATTCTGGATTTTGAAATAAAACCGATAAGGTTTGACCCGTTTCGGCTAATTTATGTAAACTTGTTACATAAACCGAACCGACGCGTAATAAGCATAACGGGTATCCGTAAGAGCCATATACAGGTTTCCTAAGTTAATATGCCTCAAATATGTTGGGACATCAGTAGGATGTCTTTCATTATGCCCCGAACTAATTTAAACGCAAACTATGCCCCGTAGGGGTAGTTTGGTCATTTTAAAGGTTGTAAAAGAGTTTAAATGTTTAACTGAGTTACAGGTCTGATGTAAACAGCAAACATACTCAATTTGATTAGTTATAACAGTAGGGTGAAGTATATATGTGAAATATATCATCTTTAACCAAACTATGCCCCGTAAGGGTATTTTGGTAATTTCACATAAGCCGAAAAGCTCAAAAACGAAGTCTGAGTTTATCAACCTTTGCTTACTGTTAAAATATCATAATTTGCCTCATATATCAGTAGGTATCAACCCGGGTATGTCCAATATGATTTTAAAACATACTATGCGTTAAAAACGCTAATTTAGGCGATTAAAGGCCATTACCGGGTTCGATACTTAAATCTGATATTTTTATACTTCCAGAAGGCTTAAAATAATTTATTAATCATATGTGATCAGTAGCAAAAGGTTTGGAGTTGTTTAGATAAGTAAAACTCATTTTATGGCCCGTAAGGGCAAAACCGACAATTACCGGATTAAGCCTACGACTACTAGTTATGCTCAGCCTAAAATTTATTAAAAATCTTTAAAAATCCCAAAATAATGTATTACATCAGTGGGTATTAAGTTTGATACCAAAAAGTCGGCTTAACTAGGCTATATGCTAATTACGCCGTTTTATTAACATAAAGTATTAATTTTGCGATATTGAGCATAACTCTTAATCTATAAGTCAAACTGATGTCAAACTTTGCATACAAGTTTATATATCAGTAATTAAGGTTTCTACTCTTTTACATTTCCAAAAATCACGTTTTAAGGTAATAAGGGCATAATGGTCAACATATGAGCAATTAACGGAAACGCGTAAACGAATGGGTCAATCAATGAACCAACCACAGAGGGTTATGCTAACATGTAGCCTGGTCCTAAGGAAACTCTAAGGCATTTCCAAATCATACTAAAGCGGGTCAGAACTGAAAGTCAAAGTGAAAGTCAAACTATGTGACTTTCGGTTCCGATCCGGGTCTAAACAGGAAATAGTCGGGTTGAACATGTTTGGACATGTTCTTACACTTATTACTAAGTTATAGCAATGATCAAACAGGTTATATATGTTCTAGATAGCTAATTATGCATAAATGACATTTTAAGCATTATGTTGACTTTTTAATCCTATGTTTGACCCGACATTTGACCTGATTAGGGTGGTGATCAGGGGAAACCCTTTTGGGGTTTTATAGCCCACATAATTTCCAACTTATAACTACCCTTGATTCGACTAATCACTGGACCAATAGTGATTAATCGTTAAGTCAACCTTTAATTACGACGGTTGACTTTTAAGCTAAACTAAGCTAAAACTTAAACTAAGGAAAGGTTAGAAAACTTACTGAAGTCCTAAGCTTGATTAGGAAGGTCTTGTGCCTGCTTTGAAGTTCCAGAAAGGCTCCTCAATTGCACAAGTGAAGTGTGAAGAATGTTTGGCAACTTATTGGCTTTATATAGTGTTTAGATCACCACAATTCATTGACAACTAAGTCTATGATCAACCACAACCATCCAACACTTGTTACTAGTGCCTAGGGAAGTCTAAGGGTCGTCCACTTGTGAGAAAAACCGGTCAAATGGGTCAGAAATGCGTAAAACAGGCAACAGCCTGTTTTCTGGTGCTGGTTAACTGGTAGCGCACCGTTACACTATCAATGTAGCGGTGCGCTACCCTTCCTCAGGGGCTGCATTGTTGTTCTTTCATGCACTTGAAAGGGCAAGTGATGTGCAATCGATTTAGGGCCATGTTTTATCAATAAGGGGCCTCTAAAAATGTGTTTGAACAATTCTAAACCCTACCATTATGTATTGTTTGCTTGAATCCATAAACAAGACCCGAAAACAAAGGTTTATCATTGCTTTTTCTTCGTGGGATCGAGTCACGCATTTTCAATTCCATTCTTGTCAACCCATATATGGATTTAAGACTCAGTAGATGTTTAATATATAATAACTTGGGTCTTGGGATTTATTAATGAGGTGTTCAGAGGTAAAGATTTACATGACGCCACTTTTAAATCCTGCCAAAACATCTTTATTAAATCCGGGTTTACAACGCGTTTTGTCTTACATGACACGTGTCGTTTTATTATTGAACCTGAAATTTTCGAGGTGTTACATCCTTACCCCCTTAAAATAAATCTCGACCCGAGATTTACTGAAACAAAGGAAGTATTCTCTGCCTAATAATGGCAACTTACAGATGGTTAGGAATTTGTATGATCTTGTTCGTTGTTTCCAATGCAACTTTCAGATCCAGATAATTGGACTTACCAATCTATTGTCCTAATCAATAGATTGTTCAATATTCCATTTATACAAGGTCTCCAAAGGGGCAGCCTTGATACTTATTTATCAACTTTTATAGAAAAGCTTATCTTAAGGTGAGATGGTTATTTCAACCACTGCTTAACAAATCTTAGGGAATAGCTAATCCTTGCCGTCAGTCGAACAATTCGACTATTCTGGGCAGCTGATGGCAAATTCTTAATTGTTGTCTAAATAGGGTTGCGGTAATAATGCATAAGCAAAATGAACCGTCTTTCTTACCCAACCATATCAAACTCTTAGAATATCGAGTTAGGATATATGAATCTATATCTTAAAATTTTCTTAATCAGGTTTTCGGTTGTTCCATATTAAACATGGAGTTCTTACAACACTCTAACCCAAAGCGGGATGTTAATCGTAACTCTACCTGCCTCTAGAGAGGTAAACAGGGTAAACTTAGAAGAAGATAACCAAGATACAAGGAGGTTACAGAGATTTTCCATATCTCAAGCTCCAGTTCACTCATCAACGCTTGTGTCTAATAAGTGACACATTCATGTTATGAGTCCACATATTCCGTTACCAAGGAATATTTATTTGGATAATTCTATTCCGGATATCTCCCTTGAATACTACTAGTCGACATTAGTACAATATGACCATTGGGATATCTCAGGGGTTCCATGTATTAAACCTCCATGCTGATCAGACATGGAAATAATCTATGGGACACACTAGGATACGCCAATCCTCATATGACACTTTTATCAAACATAGTTTGGCATTCGCAGGCGATAGAAAACAATGAAGAAAATAATTAAAATAACATATGTTGTCGCACTCTATGCAAAGAAAGAGTGCTCATAGATTTTCGGAAGAATTCCTTGCCGATCTATAAGAATCGGTTACTATGGTTTCCTTGGTAGTTATACCTTGTGGATGATAATAAAAATTTGCTAAGTTTATGGTTCATGAAGATTTACTATTGCCTGTAGTTCTGCTCCAGTTACATTAATTCTGGTAGTATCATTGCTCTCCTTCAAGTGACTGTTAACTTCATCTAATCCAGCCATGTAGTTTGATTGCTACATAAATATTAACAATGATTTATTCAGAGATTAATATGGAATCATCATCTTTGACGATTTGTCCACCATGGTAATATAAACCATATTGGTTAACTTGTTAGTTATATTAAATTAGTATTTTCCATTATAATTTATCCTAGTTATAAAACATTAAGGATATTAAAGTGGCGCATAAGGCCTAGTCACAAGGACAGTTCTAAATTTTATAAGCCATGATTTCAGAGAATCTAGGCATTAAGGTTTGAATCACGTTCATTACCTTCTCTTGACAGGGAGTTGTAGACTTCAACTGTCTTTTGTCCTTTAGGACAATAGATATAGCCCGTGGGCATTTCCCTTCTGAGGGATGGTTATACTATGATCATCTTCTCAGATGCTATTAGTCGAGATCGTAGGGATCCTACCGACTATTATGCTTGGACCTGGTCCAACACTTTTAGACAAGAGGTCAAAGACCACCACTGTCGTTGTCTTATCGGACAACAAGTTTAGCCCGTAGGCACTTCATCTCTACTGGATGTTTATAATGTGATCATCTTATAGGATGACACAAGCCATGATTTCTAAATCAATAGGCTAGATAAGGAAATTGGAAGAATCTAATATAAGGATGACTGTTGTGATTTTCTCGAGTCACATTTGTCAAGAGTGCTAACACGTTCTTAGGTGTTAACAAGGATTTGAATCTCTTGAGTAGGTTTCACCATCTTGGCCGCGTAGGCTAGGTTTCACCTTTAAGATTTTCTTTAAATTGCACACTGGCAGGAAAGTAAGGATATTTATTTTATTTAGGATTTTTATCATAAATCCTAATTTATAATTTAATAATAGCGCAAATGGCCTAGTCGCGTAGACAAGTTTAATTTATAAGCCAAGATTTCAGAGAATCAGGGCAATTTATGAATTAGTAATGGCAAAAAAAGGCCTAGTCACGTGGACAAGTTTAATTTATAAGCCATGATCGTCTGGGATCGAGGCATCTAGTAATAGCACAAAAGGCTTAGTCACGTGGACAAGTTTAATTTATAAGCCATGATCGTCTGGGATCGAGGCATTTAGTAATAGCACAAAAGGCTTAGTCACGTGGACAAGTTTAATTTATAAGCCATGATCGTCTGGGATCGAGGCATTTAGTAATAGCACAAAAGGCTTAGTCACGTGGACAAGTTTAATTTATAAGCCATGATCGTCTGGGATCGGGCTTGTAGGTGTGAATCAAAATTCATTATTTTTCTCGACAGGGAGTTGTAGGCTACCACTGTCTTTAGTCTCAGAGGACATTAATTATAGCCCGTAGGCAATTCCCTTCTAAGGGATGTTATTTCCCATTTATTTCATGTTTCATGTTTAGAATGAAAACTTAGTTTAATCAATCCATTATATGGAAAAAGTACAGAGTTGCCCTAAGCGGGTCTTTGAAGGGATAATGTGTCCTCGAAGGGACTGAAAGATAAATATGTCCTTATAAGGACTAATAAGGAAACGATCTTCTGTAAAAGGAGTTTCTTCTTCATTTTATTTCTGAATGCTTTCTCCTTGGATGCTCGTTTCATTCTAGTCGTGGTACGAAGCTCAGCATCTCAGGGCTCCGGGTGTGGAGAACTCCTATTACGGCTTCTTCGCTTGGCGACGTATCCAATAAAAATTTTGGAAGTAAAAATTTACAGATTAGGATTGAAAGTATTCCTATGTTAAGTCTAGACTCAGAAGGTTTAGGAATGTGCAATTGTGCCATTGAGATTAAACACAAAAGGCTAGTGTTTAATTCACTCAATGTTGGCTCTGATACCAACCTGTCACACCCCAATTTTCCACGTGTCACCGGTGGGCCCGGTGGGGGAGTATCGTGATGTAGTTGGTAACATCATGGTCAAACAACACAATATAATAATGCACAGCGGAAGCAAAAGATATATATATTACATTCCGAATATAAGTAATGTCAAAGTATTACAACGGAAGGTAAAGGATCCACAGGCGGATCAAATAAAAGATACTAAAACTGTTCAACAGACTTTAGGCATCTAGAACTTGCAAGATTCCCTAATGACACCCTGAGCTCCCAGCCAATTATGCGTAGTACCTGTCACTTAACCCTTTGGAAAAATACGTCAGTTTACACTGGTAAATACAATTAACTGACTCATTTTGGAAAAAGAGTTTGAAAAGTGATTCGAGTGCAAACGGCACAAAATATCTTGACACATTGATTAAAATGCACAGAGGCAAAATTAATCTTTTATGCTTGGGACAATTCTATTAATAAAAATCTTGTATCCGATTTACATGGTTGTCCAACATTTAGGGCCGGTGATTATACAATACAAGCCGGACAAGATTAATCGACACACCACAAATATAATCTCACAAGAAGATACCCTTACGAGTGAGTATACGTTATACATATGCAACAGGAGGTGTTATGTCTACACCTTGTGCTTACGTCGTGGCCATTCACTTTTTAAAATGAGCCAAGGATATCCAGGACACGGTCATTAACCCCCAATGTTATTTGTTATCAATCAATACAGATTAAAACGGGATTATGCAATTTAATCATCTCCGATTAAAAGGTTTCTACACCCGACCAAGCGGTATTTTTATAATACCGTATCCCAAGCCCGTATAAGGGAAAATAAGTTAAAAGTATTTACCTGAGCTAGCAATGCAATTTACACTCAGCCGTATATCTTAATCAGCAAGCACAAGTACTTCTACTGGGGCTCTTAATCTGGAACGAAGGTTTTATTAACCTATTAAATTCCTAACGGGTCTTATTTAAGTCGTAACTTAGACCGGTTAGTTTTAAGGAAAGGTTTACGGTTCAAAACGCATGATTAAGCGAAGACCGGAATAGGATGTGATTTAGACCCGACAAGTCTGGAGACTTGTATAATATGGGTAAACTAAACACATTCTGGATTTTGAAATAAAACCGATAAGGTTTGACCCGTTTCGGCTAATTTATGTAAACTTGTTACATAAACCGAACCGACGCGTAATAAGCATAACGGGTATCCGTAAGAGCCATATACAGGTTTCCTAAGTTAATATGCCTCAAATATGTTGGGACATCAGTAGGATGTCTTTCATTATGCCCCGAACTAATTTAAACGCAAATTATGCCCCGTAGGGGTAGTTTGGTCATTTTAAAGGTTGTAAAAGAGTTTAAATGTTTAACTGAGTTACAGGTCTGATGTAAACAGCAAACATACTCAATTTGATTAGTTATAACAGTAGGGTGAAGTATATATGTGAAATATATCATCTTTAACCAAACTATGCCCCGTAAGGGTATTTTGGTAATTTCACATAAGCCGAAAAGCTCAAAAACGAAGTCTGAGTTTATCAACCTTTGCTTACTGTTAAAATATCATAATTTGCCTCATATATCAGTAGGTATCAACCCGGGTATGTCCAATATGATTTTAAAACATACTATGCGTTAAAAACGCTAATTTAGGCGATTAAAGGCCATTACCGGGTTCGATACTTAAATCTGATATTTTTATACTTCCAGAAGGCTTAAAATAATTTATTAATCATATGTGATCAGTAGCAAAAGGTTTGGAGTTGTTTAGATAAGTAAAACTCATTTTATGGCCCGTAAGGGCAAAACCGACAATTACCGGATTAAGCCTACGACTACTAGTTATGCTCAGCCTAAAATTTATTAAAAATCTTTAAAAATCCCAAAATAATGTATTACATCAGTGGGTATTAAGTTTGATACCAAAAAGTCGGCTTAACTAGGCTATATGCTAATTACGCCGTTTTATTAACATAAAGTATTAATTTTGCGATATTGAGCATAACTCTTAATCTATAAGTCAAACTGATGTCAAACTTTGCATACAAGTTTATATATCAGTAATTAAGGTTTCTACTCTTTTACATTTCCAAAAATCACGTTTTAAGGTAATAAGGGCATAATGGTCAACATATGAGCAATTAACGGAAACGCGTAAACGAATGGGTCAATCAATGAACCAACCACAGAGGGTTATGCTAACATGTAGCCTGGTCCTAAGGAAACTCTAAGGCATTTCCAAATCATACTAAAGCGGGTCAGAACTGAAAGTCAAAGTGAAAGTCAAACTATGTGACTTTCGGTTCCGATCCGGGTCTAAACAGGAAATAGTCGGGTTGAACATGTTTGGACATGTTCTTACACTTATTACTAAGTTATAGCAATGATCAAACAGGTTATATATGTTCTAGATAGCTAATTATGCATAAATGACATTTTAAGCATTATGTTGACTTTTTAATCCTATGTTTGACCCGACATTTGACCTGATTAGGGTGGTGATCAGGGGAAACCCTTTTGGGGTTTTATAGCCCACATAATTTCCAACTTATAACTACCCTTGATTCGACTAATCACTGGACCAATAGTGATTAATCGTTAAGTCAACCTTTAATTACGACGGTTGACTTTTAAGCTAAACTAAGCTAAAACTTAAACTAAGGAAAGGTTAGAAAACTTACTGAAGTCCTAAGCTTGATTAGGAAGGTCTTGTGCCTGCTTTGAAGTTCCAGAAAGGCTCCTCAATTGCACAAGTGAAGTGTGAAGAATGTTTGGCAACTTATTGGCTTTATATAGTGTTTAGATCACCACAATTCATTGACAACTAAGTCTATGATCAACCACAACCATCCAACACTTGTTACTAGTGCCTAGGGAAGTCTAAGGGTCGTCCACTTGTGAGAAAAACCGGTCAAATGGGTCAGAAATGCGTAAAACAGGCAACAGCCTGTTTTCTGGTGCTGGTTAACTGGTAGCGCACCGTTACACTATCAATGTAGCGGTGCGCTACCCTTCCTCAGGGGCTGCATTGTTGTTCTTTCATGCACTTGAAAGGGCAAGTGATGTGCAATCGATTTAGGGCCATGTTTTATCAATAAGGGGCCTCTAAAAATGTGTTTGAACAATTCTAAACCCTACCATTATGTATTGTTTGCTTGAATCCATAAACAAGACCCGAAAACAAAGGTTTATCATTGCTTTTTCTTCGTGGGATCGAGTCACGCATTTTCAATTCCATTCTTGTCAACCCATATATGGATTTAAGACTCAGTAGATGTTTAATATATAATAACTTGGGTCTTGGGATTTATTAATGAGGTGTTCAGAGGTAAAGATTTACATGACGCCACTTTTAAATCCTGCCAAAACATCTTTATTAAATCCGGGTTTACAACGCGTTTTGTCTTACATGACACGTGTCGTTTTAAGTCGGTGTAACAGGCTATAACAGGCATCTGTCTTATATGATAAATAAAATATTTATAACTTTATAAACTGATCAAAAACTCAGGTTTTCTATTTTAACCCGAGAATCGCTTAAAACCGACTTTTACGCGTTTTAAACGCATAGTATGACTTAAAACTATTTTTGGCATATAAGACTTAATACCTACTGATGTTCTAAGTAAATTTTTATAATTTAACAGTAAGCAAAAGTTTTGAACTTAGATTTCCAAATTTGACCTTTAAAGCCTATGTGAAATTACCAAAATGCCCCTACGGTGCATAGTTTGGTTATAAATGATAAATTTCACATATATGTAATACCCTACTTATATAAATTATTAAATTAAGTATTTTTACTGATTATTTCAGACCTGAACCTCAGATTAATATTTAATATCTTTTATAACCTTTAAAATGACCAAAATACCCCTACGGGGCTTAATTTGAGTTTAAATTCGTTTTGGGCATAATGGAAGGTATCTGATGTGGTAAATGTGGTCTATAAAAACTACTAACCTAATCTAGACACCCTAGTTTTAAATTTATAAACTAAGACTCTCTAAATGCTAGACCACTGACAGGCAAGTGTACCAATCGTATGTAGTAAAGCCTAATGAAGTCCGAGTATCGAACCCACTAGACACTAGCGACGCTAAACTAGACTCTGACTCAACTAATACTTAATTGGTTTTTTATTTTGTGTTTTTAGGATTTTTTAATAAACTAATAAAGCAAGAAAACAAGATAACAGGGCAAGCAAGCAAGAAGTGACAGGAAGGAGACAATGATGAGAAAGAACTACCCAGGCTTCGAATCCCTAGAATCATGCAATGCTAATGCGACAATGATGATGGTTAAATATCTATTTCCCTCGATTGACCCCCCGCTAGAGATGTCCCAAACGAAAGAGCAAGACTAAATGTGAAGTGCTAGAACGAACCGGCTCGAGCTATCGATACCAAATCCTACGAAGATCAAGCAATGAAAGCAACTTTACCCCCAAAACCCTCAAATCGCAAAACAAACCCAACCTTGAAAATTGAAATCCTAGGAAACCTTAATTACGATTTAATAAACGAGCCCGAACTATCGGTCACCCAATCTACCCACCAATAATTAGCTAATAACCTAGCTCACCCTAATCGTCTTTCGAGTCACAAGATGAGGATGCAAGTTTTAATATAGTGATTTTAATTATTAGTCAACTTGGTCAATTTCTCAACACAATACCTAACCCGAAAATCCTAAGATAAACGAATTAAATTAAATCCTAAGTCTAGGGGGAATTTCTTCGTGCCTAAACCGCTGAATTTATTGACTAATAAAACAATCAAAACATACCAACATGCAATATCAAGATCAATTTCAAGGAAAAGTTATGTAAATCACATCAAATAACCATAATCATGTCAAAATCGCATTACAATCATCAAGTTCATCTAAGCCCAGGTAGCATAAAAGATTAGCCAAGAATCATAGTCGCTAAGAAGAAACAAGTCTCAAACGATAAGCAAATCATGTTCAATAGTTTGTAAAACACAAAGTTTAACAAAACTAAAAAATAAATAATTGCGAACCAAACCCGAATCTCGAATCGCGGCTTGAACCCTTAACCAATCCTTTTTTCCTTGATCGCACCTCTCTCCCTTTTTTTTCCTGTTCTTCTGCCGTCTAACTTCGTGCGTCTCCTCGAATGATTGCTGCCGTCTCTTCCTGTGATGTTATTCGAAAATAATATATGGATCCAATCCCACTTCACGTCCACTATTTTCTTCCTATTAATTCCATTAGGGCTTTTTTAATATAATATTCAATAACATGTTTCCAAGCCCAAGGATAAACCAAAACAATTCCCACTGATGTTTCAAGAGTTTGCGTGGATGAAGTCTATTTTTGGAGGCCCACCATGTGAAAGTCTTGTAATTCTACTGGGCTATACCATGCTTTTCCCCAATAATTCTTGTTTCTTGTGTCTATGGCGGTAGATGTTATATAATGACCAACACAATATTTAAATAATTTTTCCATTGGCGCCTCCACTCAACAAACATAAATGATGCCATCTTTCTTTTGTACAAAACCTACGAATGAAAGAAAAATCAATTAATGGCACATTTATTTTGTTAATTAATTCTAACAATATTTATGTCAAATTAAATATGATATTAATAATTAATCAATCAATATAATATTTATCAGTTTAGTATAATTTCTTTTGACATAAAATACACCGTTTTAGCTCTTTTCCACTTAAAATCACCAACTTTCAAATATGAATTACATACGAGTATAATTTAATGCAGACAACCCTAAAGTTACTCAAAAGTGTAGGAATAATTATATAAAAATATGTATATTTTGGACCACATCAATTATCCCCACACTTAAACATTTTTCATCCCTGAAAAAGAATCTATGCATACGGAATCAGAGATGGATAAATACTCGGGTCAAAAACTTATTTATACTTGTTAAGATCAAAACTTGTGTTAGCCACGATTGCAAATATGCTTGTCCCTTTAAACCCAAACTCAGTTCTAAGCCCCGTATCATGCAAATTTAGTTCAAGTGCGATCAATCTACCTAGGGTCTCACGCTAGAAGCTACGGTCCACCTAATCCCGCCTCAAGCTTATAGAACAAAAGGAACGATCACTGGACCAATTCCCAACCGTCTTATATCAAAACCATGAGAATTTAAAATCAAATATTTTTTTCTTTTTTTTTTCATTATTTTTTTTTTCATTCTTTTTTTTTAATGAGCGTAGACGTTGCTTTCCCTAACCCAGAGGCATTCCGGCTGTAGAGTCGCTATCCCCAACTCGGATTACTTAGGCTTCGGTATTTTTTTATTTATTTGCAAGTTCGATTTCACACATCCTAGAGGTATTCCGGTTGTAAAGTCACTATCCCCAACCAAGATTACATAGGCCTGCGTTACTTTCATTCAGTTTCTAGCTCATTTTTTTCTATTTTTTTTTCATGATTACAAATTCTAACGGTTTTAACTTATAACGGTATTTTTTATACTCTTATTGGCGGTTTCAATTTCCAATTTTCCCTAGATGAAAACCCACTAGTAGACCGACAATTAAGGTAATATTAACTCAAAGGGACCTAAAACCAAACCGGGCCTATTCACATATCCCAAACTAGACACAAGCTCGACTTAATTAATCTCATATTATCATTATTTGAACCCGAACAAAAACCCATATTTTCTATCATTTTCCGTATTAATTTTGCAAACTTCTTTATTCAAAGACATTTTTTTTTATTTTTTTAATTTTTTTTATTTTTAAATTTTTTTATTTTTAAAATTTTTATGACTCAAGACACACTAACTAAGACCTAAACGACAGTTTCCCATCCCCACACTTAAACTCTACATTGCCCTCAATTTAGGATGGAAACCAACTCAAAAGACTAAAAATAAATAAGAAATAAAAAGACTAAGGGCATAATTGGAAAGGACTTAGCTGGTTTTATAACGCGTATGCTCTATAACTCTCGTCCAATCCAGCTCGATCGTATAGCATTTCGGTCGCGATCGGCTTTGACTCTAACAGGTACACTTGGAAAATTCCTTGAAATTTGCTAAGCAGCTCCAAAAACACTCGAATGGAGATTGAGTACGGGTGGTACATATCCAAACCTGCATTAACAAAAACAAGCAAAACCAAAGCAGTACCGACTCTAAAAAAACGACTCAAAACTACTAAGTTAGACTCATGGTACAAAATAAATGACTAAAAATACAAACTCTACAAACCTCCCCACACTTGAATTTAATCAGGAGGTTTCTCCTTTATCTGGACCCGGTCGAACCCGTTTAATTCCACCCGTTCTTTATTATTTATTAATGTTTTTATAATGGAATTTATAAACCGTTTAAAATTCTCGAATGGGTCGGACCACCAATATTTAAACTTACCTGGACCAAACCTGATTCGTGGCATGTAATGAGAAGGATGGTGTTGTGCAAACTTCAATGGTTTCTCCTTCTTCTTCCTTCGGTACCATCCTTGAATCCTCGGCAGGTGTTGATCCAAGCTCTTTCTCGCCCTCTCCCGTGTTCTTGATCGTGGTGGCAGTCCATCTTCTAACTTCTCCACGGGTCGGCTATCAAACTCCTCAGCCACTATCTCTTCTTCTACGTTTGGTGTATATTTGATCTCCATTGTCGGTTTCTCTTCAAGTAATGATTCTAAATAAGCAAGATCGCCAACCGGGTCAAACTCTTCATCTTCAAGAGTTGGCAAACCTACCAACTCATCACCAAACTCCTCCTCCCAAGATGGTACATGCTCCTCATTCTCATCTTCCATCTTGTCAAGTGGCTCTTCTTCAACTTCTTCAACTTTAGGGGACGTGGTGTAGTCAGGCACCTCTAACTCTTCCTCTTCTACTATCCCCTCATCATCATCACTCCAAAATCCATCATCAATATCCCATGGCGTGGGACACCAATAACTGGAATTAACGACTTGTTGAACCGGAGGTGGGACTTCAATGTCCATTATCGTCTCCGGTTCAGGAATGTGATCCTCATTTTCTTCATACAAGGGCTCAAAATGTGAAACCTGCACGACATCATCCTCACAAGACAAGGGTAAATCTGATTCATGAGAATTATAATAATTAAAATTAGAATCATAATATTTACCTTGCAGTGGACTCTCAATGCACATTTCTCCCCCTGGATCTAAAAATGTATAATCCCTCTTACCATCGGCCGTTTGATATCCTAAATAATTTTCATTCACATCATACGTGTAACGGCCTTGGTTTTTCAAGCTTGGTGAATTTAAAATATCAAATGCGGCTTGAATTGCCCTATCTGTTTCTTCCTTAGCAGCCTTAAACCAGTCACAAAAGTCCTCTGTTGTTTGTTTTGGTTGCCAATTCCAAGACTGATATGACTGTGGCTGCACAAGAGGGTTAGCATCGAAATCTATGGGACACCCCGAATCGTTTGGACAATATTTGGTGTAATGGGGCCCTCCACAGATAAAACACATGATAAAAAATAACTAAATAAGGAAAATATTTATAGAAACGACTAGACACACTACTACTAGACGCAAACCCTAAGACTCAAACTACAAATAAGACCAATTAAACAAATAAGATCAATCAAAGCTAATAACGCAATCGCCTAAGTGTCCCCGGCAACGGCGCCAAAAACTTGATGTGGTAAATGTGGTCTATAAAAACTACTAACCTAATCTAGACACCCTAGTTTTAAATTTATAAACTAAGACTCTCTAAATGCTAGACCACTGACAGGCAAGTGTACCTATCGTATGTAGTAAAGCCTAATGAAGTCCGAGTATCGAACCCACGAGACACTAGCGACGCTAAACTAGACTCTGACTCAACTAATACTAAATTGGTTTTTAATTTTGTGTTTTTAGGATTTTTTTAATAAACTAATAAAGCAAGAAAACAAGATAACAGGGCAAGCAAGCAAGAAGTGACAGGAAGGAGAAAATGATGAGAAAGAACTACCCAGGCTTCGAATCCCTAGAATCATGCAATGCTAATGTGACAATGATGATGGTTAAATATCTATTTCCCTCGATTGACCCCCCGCTAGAGATGTCCCAAACGAAAGAGCAAGACTAAATGTGAAGTGCTAGAACGAACCGGCTCGAGCTATCGATACCAAATCCTACGAAGATCAAGCAATGAAAGCAACTTTACTCCCAAAACCCTCAAATCGCAAAGCAAACCCAACCTTGAAAATTGAAATCCTAGGAAACCTTAATTACGATGTAATAAACGAGCCCGAGCTATCGGTCACCCAATCTACCCACCAATAATTAGCTAATAACCTAGCTCACCCTAATCATCTTTCGTGTCACAAGATGAGGATGCAAGTTTTAATATAGTGATTTTAATTATTAGTTAACTTGGTCAATTTCTCAACACAATACCTAACCCGAAAATCCTAAGATAAACGAATTAAATTAAATCCTAAGTCTAGGGGGAATTTCTTCGTGCCTAAACCGCTGAATTTATTGACTAATAAAACAATCAAAACATACCAACATGCAATATCAAGATCAATTTCAAGGAAAAGTTATGTAAATCACATAAAATAACCATAATCGTGTCAAAATCGCATTACAATCATCAAGTTCATCTAAGCCCAGGTAGCAGGGGCGGAGACAGCATAGAACCAGCCGTAGCACGGGCTACGGCTCAAAGTCGTGTTCGCAGTGTTTCGCAGTGTTAATTTTTTGTTTTTTTTTTCGATTTTATATAAAGGATACCCCTAAAAAAATACGAGGATACCCCTATAAAGGATTTTATATGAATACACCGTAATTTTTTTTTTTTTTGGATACCCCTGATGTTAAAGTCTAGCTCCGCCACTGCCAGGTAGCATAAAAGATTAGCCAAGAATCATAGTCGCTAAGAAGAAACAAGTCTCAAACGATAAGCAAATCATGTTCAATAGTTTGTAAAACACAAAGTCTAACAAAACTAAAAAATAAATAATTGCGAACCAAACCCGAATCTCGAATCGCGGCTTGAACCCTTAACCAATCCTTTTTTCCTTGATCGCACCTCTCTCCCTTTTTTTCCTGTTCTTCTGCCGTCTAACTTCGTGCGTCTCCTCGAATGATTGCTGCCGTCTCTTCCTGTGATGTTATTCGAAAATAATATATGGATCCAATCCCACTTCACGTCCACTATTTTCTTCCTATTAATTCCATTAGGGCTTTTTTAATATAATATTCAATAACATGTTTCCAAGCCCAAGGATAAACCAAAACAATTCCCACTGATGTTTCAAGAGTTTGCGTGGATGAAGTCTATTTTTGGAGGCCCACCATGTGAAAGTCTTGTAATTCTACTGGGCTATACCATGCTTTTCCCCAATAATTCTTGTCTCTTGTGTCTATGGCTGTAGATGTTATATAATGACCAACACAATATTTAAATAATTTTTCCATTAGCGCCTCCACTCAACAAACATAAATGATGCCATCTTTCATTTGTACAAAACCTACGAATGAAAGAAAAATCAATTAATGGCACATTTATTTTGTTAATTAATTCTAACAATATTTATGTCAAATTAAATATGATATTAATAATTAATCAATCAATATAATATTTATCAGTTTAGTATAATTTCTTTTGACATAAAATACACCGTTTTAGCTCTTTTCCACTTAAAATCACCAACTTTTAAATATGAATTACATACGAGTATAATTTAATGCGAACAACCCTAAAGTTACTCAAAAGTGTAGGAATAATTATATAAAAATATGTATATTTTGGACCACATCAGTATCTTTCTGATATCATAACATATTTTAAGCATATTAACTTAGGAAACTTGTTCATGACTCATTTGGTTACCCGTTATATATTTTTCGCGTTCGGTTCGGTTTATGTGACTAGTTTGCATAAACCGACCGAAACGGGTCAAACCTTATCATTTTCACTTCAAAATCCAGAATGTGTTTAGTTTATCCATATGATACAAGTCTTCATACTTGTCGGGTCTAAACCACACTGTAATCCGGTCTTCGCTTAATCTTGCGTTTGAACCGTATACATTCTTCAAAACTAACCGGTCTAAAAGTAAGACTCGTTAGGAATCTAATAGGTTAATTAAAAACCTTCATTCCAGATTTAGGAGCCCATTAAAAGATACTTGCACTTGCTGATTTGTACGGCTGGGATAAATTTATATAATTTGCTCAGGTAAATACTTTTAACTTATTTTCCCTTATACGGGCTTGGGGTACGGTATATAAAATACCGCTTGGTCGGGCATTGAATTGTTAATCATATGAAGGTTAATTTATTGAGATGACCCGTTTAATCTGTTTTGTTTGCTTAAAGCCTTTGGGGGTTAATGACCATGTTCCGGATATCCTTGGCATCATTCATTGAAATGGCCACGACCTAAGCACGGGGTGTAGGCATACACCTGCCGGTGCATATATAAAAAGATATAACCGCCGCGGGATTATATTATGTGGTGTGTCAATTAATCTTTAATTCGGTGTTCAGCCCGGGCTACTGAACGTATAACGAACATGTAATTCTTTAACAAGTTTATTTTTAAATAATTATCCTAAGTTATAAAAGATATTTTGTGCCTTGTGCATTCAAATCTATTTTCTTAAACATTTTCAAAATGAGTCGGTTAATTGTATTTACCAGTGAAAACTGACGTGTTTTCCAAAAAGGTTAGTGCAGGTACTAATCGGAATAGGCTGGCTACTCCTAGCATCAATGAAGAGTCTTGCAAGCTTAGATGTTTATAAATCTGATGAACAGCGTTTCTTTTAACTTTGATCCGTCTGTGGATCCTTTACAACCGTTTTTGTAATCAATGATATTACTTTCATTCGGTTTGTAATGATTTTATCTTTCGACTTCCGCTGTGTATATAAACTGTGATAAATTGTCTATGATGATATCAACTACGTCACGATACTCCCCACCGGGCCCACCGGTAATATTTGGAAATATCGGGGTGTGACATAAACAAATGGATGTTTGCAATGTTTTGGATGTTTAATGGAATGGTATTCAATGTTTTGGATGTTTAATGTACATTTGGTCAATATGGTCATATAGCATGCATTTGGTCAATTAACATGTACATTTGGTCATATAGCATTCAAGTGGTAAATTAACCTGTACATTTGGTCATATACCATCACCATTCAATACATTTTAAAAGACACTTCATAACCATTACCATTCAAAAGACATTACATAACCATTACATTTCAAAAGACATTACATAACCATTACATATTCAATTCCCTAATTGTGATACACTTCAATGACCAAAGATGCATTTAAAACAAACAAACAACAGAACTAATACTATCACATAAGGGCTAGCAGGGCATTTTGACACTTTCAACTTGTGCTTCAGTTTTTTGTTTTCTTCTTCCAACATCAACTTCTCCATTTCCAAATTCGAAAGCTTCATCTCCAATGCTTCATTCTTTTGGATTATGTGCCTATTTGTTTGACTGATGTTCACCCCACATGATAGTGTTTCATCCACCTGTTCTTTCCAGATGAAAAATTTACAATCCTCACTCTATGAGGATTAATAATGTTGTCAGTTGCTAGGATTGAAAAATTAAAGAAAGAATTACTAAACTTACAGGCCAAAGTGGACATCCATAAAACTCATATCCTGCTCTTGAACTACGATGCCCTGCAACCCTCCTGACAGCCAGCCGGTAATGATGGCAGTACACATTGCCTTCCATATCAACACTAAAAATCATAGGTTTACGCGATTGAGATGTGTTTGAAGAAGATGAAGAAGGCATCTTGTTTCAATCGGGTGTTCTAGGGTTTATGCGATCGAAGAAGGTGATTTATAAGGGTTGGGGTTAAAATGGTAATTTCAAGACTAGGTAGTGTTATTAACACATAAGCTATGCTTAGTCAACACCCATTAGCCACATAATCAAAAACATTAGCCACATCATCAAAAACATAACCTCTGTTAACTTTTAACCAGAGAAGTTCGTTCAGAGCCAACAAGTTAAAATGTAGGATTATTATATACATTTACCAACTGGTTAAAGGTTGGTTTACTAAATACTAATTTTCCTAAATACAAAACGCCAAAACCTAAAGATGGGACGTGTTACAGCGTTAACAGATAAAAGCTGAACAAACAGTAACTACAAACAGTAACTGAAACTACGGAAACTTTATTACTAACAATCAAGGCCATACTTAGTATGGATTAATCCGTTCAGAGGGATATTCTGGCCCTTGGGGTTCCCAGGGCCAATTATTGTGAAAGGACTCAAACGGTAATAAGAAGATTGAAGAGAAAATTGCCAACAAATGATGATGATGATGATGTTGACGATGCTAATCTACCAACAGTTACCAATTGAAGTTTGGATGAACAATCAAGAACGGTGAAAGTGACTTATCAACACGAGGTGGATTATTCATTGATGATGGACGAAGTACTGAACATAAATAGACTACACATTCTTGAACAACTCTGTGATTTAGCACCTTCGCACGATACAAGATCTAGGGTTGTGGTTAAATATAGGATGCAACAAAGACGAAACCAGATTATGGCGTTATACGCCAATAAACAAGATGATAATGATAAGTCTGAAGAAAGTGATGAACAAAGCGATGGGTACATCTCTGATGTAATACCATCCACAGAAGACTATTAGTTTAGTTTGATTTCGTCTTAGTTGTAATCTTTTGAATTATTATTGAATTATAATGAATTTAAGAACGCCATGAACGTCAAGATATTTACCTTTATAACATATAAGGGATTAATTCCACTGGTCAGATCAACATTAATTGATTTTAATGAATTTGGGAACGCCATAAACGCCAAAATATTTACTATGTAACACAAAAACGATTAATTCATCGAGGCAGATCTAAGAAATGCCAGGTAGTTATTGTTTCTAATTACACACCAAAAAAATCTTACACGCCAAAAATGAAGCGGTGTTGTGAGAAACGCATTGGAAAAGAAGATAAAAGGACAAAAAAGCCCCTACGCCTTAATTATATCGCGCGCCACATGTTTGGCCAGGATCCGTTTTCACACTTTTAAGCGTTTTCTCCTGATCTTGTTTCTAAATATATATATATATATATATGGTTAGGGTAAAATGAAAACTCCCCTTAGTTAAGAAAACCAAAGGAACTCACCACATCCATCCATTGATCATTTATGTTTGGGTGGCCTAGATCTTATCTTCCATTTCACATGTGCTCAAAAGTATAAGATGAATTTGTTTAATAATAAAAGGGTATTATAGGAGCAATTTAGTCATTTCCTGCTCAACCCTTGTCTCTCACCTCTGCATGTTTTTTTTTTGTTGCAGACTAACTAATATTCTATTGATTTCCCAAAAGTGATGTTTTATGTAAAATAAAATAAAATGATATATGTAAATAAACAAAAAAAAACTGTTGTGAAACAACGACCTACTAGCAACAATATATAAAATATATAAACATATGAACTAAGATTATAGAGATTAGGGAGACAAAGGGAAAATGGAGAATGTAAGAAGCTTATTCTTATTGATGATGTATCTCATACAAAATACATGAGCCACTATATATAAGCTATAACATTAATACAAACATAAATAAAATATGGGAGTTAGAAATGTGGATAGTCACTAATAATGATGCATTCATAACACTCCCCCTTGACTATCCACATGATAATATACTATTTTTTAATAAGTTTGGTGATGCTGCCTCGTTAAAAACCTTGCTAGGAAAACCCAGTGGGACAAAACCTCAGCTAAGGGAAAAAGAGTGCAGCACGTATTGTCTCCCCCTAATACTTCTGGATCAAGTATGTTGCCTCATTAAAAACCTTACTAAGAAAACCCAATGGGACAAAACTTAGTCAAGTAAAAAAGAGTGAAACTTGAATAAGTCTCCCCCTCATTTTAACATCTATCCTTTAAGTGACGTGTGTCCATCTTCCTTGAAAGTCGAACAAAGCTTTTGTAGCCAATGATTTGTCACTTGATCCCTTAATGTGCACGACTGTGTTTTGTTACATTCCTGCATCTACTAGACTAACAAACTTATTTTGATGGGTTAGTAAAATATAATCAAATATCGTTTATACCTGAAATATTTCTTTGAACTCATTTCAATGTCTCTTCGCTTGACAAAGGTTATATCATGACAATAAGCTCAAGTGAAAGATATTATAACCATACATAGCTAGCAAAACATATTAGTGCACTTATGCATTTAACGATGGTACTTCTAGAATGAGAATCTCTACTTTGGTAATAGACGATAATAGGCATTTCTTATAACAAATGACTTAACAACCTTTAACATACTTTAAGGTTCAACTATGTTCATACTAAAATATCCAAACATCATCTTCTAGATGTACTTGAGGGATTGGTAAAATATAATTACATATATACTCGAACTGCAGTTCGAGTAATAATTAGATTGTGTCAAGGTCATTAAAAATTTCTCCCTCTAAAAGCTCGACAATTTCTCTCAATGATGCCTAGACATCATTACTGTAAATTGCGATTATAGTGAACTTTTAAAAGTAGAATGTTCATAGAATATGGGTAATTTAATCAAACTTATATCCCTCTTTATGAGAATATCTCGAGTTGTACAACACTCGTTTCGACTATTTAGTCCATACGTATTTTTCAACTTCATATAATACGTTCTTGAGGTTTTGACATCATTAATGCTTATAGCATTATCAATCCATGAGGGAATTCTTTCCATCTTATCCAAGTATGCATGTGCTTTCACTCTTTAGAAGTTTTGCTACATAAATTTTCCCATTTAACACGTAGATATCTATATCATATGCAAAAATGTCATGAACATTTGCTTTTATCTTCAAAATCCATATCGTATCATGTGTGTACACTATTTATTGAGATATCACAATCACTGGGTACAAGTTTCTATGTACGTTTCTTGGTGCACAAGTATTACATCGTTAAGATGTTTCAATTAACCTTTTAAACATCCAATTGCTTTAGAAACTCATCAGGAGTTTCAATTATATCCAACATGTAAAAAATCATAACCTATTCAAAATCCGAATATGTATACAATGATCACATTGTTCTCGAGAACTTACTTTACATGACCTACATAATTTAATCCTTCGCGACTTTCATGTAAACTCTTAGTATCAAATGATACATAACATTCATAAGACGAATATCAATTCTCTCTTTATATTACTAGACTAATAAAATATTGGAAAGTCAATGCATCCACCACAGGAGAAAACGTCTCCTCATAATCAATCATCGATCTTTGCGAAAATTATTGTGCCACCAATTTTTCCTTATATCACTCAATTTGATTTTCACATAATTCGCATAAAAGACACTTTTGTATCCAACATATTTTACAACTTCAGTTGTATGGACAGTTGGTCCAGAAACTTTCCATTTCATTAGAGAACTAAACTCTGCCTTATTTGCGTCTTTCTATTTTGGCCAATCATTTCTTAATATTCATTCATAGGCCGATCTTAAATCTTGATCCTCATCATTTAATCATTTTAAGCGCTACATTATATACAAAATTATAACGACGTCGATTTTTATTTCGATTCCATACATATCTTAGACATGATACAACTTATCGAGATCTCTTTATTTTCAGGTACCTGAGGTTCTTCTTGAACCATCATGTCTATTATCTCTTCAGGAGATCTTATTACTATAACCTTGACTTGACCATCTTAATTACTTGCTCCAATTTTCAAGGAAATTTATTATTGGAATCAACTAGTCTACCACGCTTTAGGCGTGCAGTAGACTCATTACAAAAATATGTGGTTGTCCTATTGGGACACAAATATAACTAGAGCATAAGTAGTTGGTTATGTGACTTACTTAGTCACTCTATTTAGGTCAGTGAACTTATCTGGAAATTTGTTCTCTAATATTGGTAAATGAATTATACTTTAAACTTCTAGTTTATAGTCTGAGGATCAAGATGACATGATAATTCATTTCACTTTTCACTTTCTAACTGCTTGTTATCTCCCCTTAATGTTGTGAACATTCATTCACTAAAGTGAAAACCAATGAGCCATAAACAAATTTCTCACTAATGGCTTTAAGTATTCAATCATAGACGATTATTTATACCCAACATATTCTCAAACTTTTTAGAAGTCCCATCTTGGTGCGGTGTGGTGGATGAGTTTCAATATATGTCGCACAACCAAAATCTTTGATGAGACATCTTTGGTTCCCTAACCAAAAACCAACTGTATGGGGAGAACTATAACTTATTGGCTTGATGTGAATTGATGGTACTATATATAAAATTACATGTACCTAAATGAATTTGTTTTTGCTCCTCTCATGATCATTGGCTTTGTAACCAAAAGTAGACGTTTAGTGATCATCTCAACAATAACACTTATTCCAATGATCGTTAATAACTTGGGAATCAAATTCGCTATTATCAAATAAATATACTAATCTGGATTAATATGCTTGCTATCACATTAGCTAAGCCACAATCACACAAGCTTCAGGTTGTGGATTTGATAACCATTTAGACGAGGCATCGATTTAAAAAAAATACTAAATGGTATCATGTTGTGATCTGCATATCCTTTAATCGCTTCCAGAATATTTAGATGTACACAACCTCGTTTATTTTGCAAATATATAATTTCCCTTGAGAGCAAACATTACATGCTAATTATTATCTTGAAGAATCTTCCAGTTCCTTCAGGTTCTTCAATATATTTCACATCATCAGTGACTCAGGAAGGTCTGACCGGTCATGCCATTGAATTAAATATTCACGATCCATAAACTTCTGGTTTATGATCGTATATGTTTTAGTTGCAATCATGTTTGTTCAATACACGATAGGAAGTATGAGAGAATAATGTAATATTATTTCAATATTCATGGTATAACATGTTTCCCATGTTTTATGTTTGTATAATCAGTCCCTAAGTGTGCTACTTTTTGTGGTCGATTTCAATATTAAAATGGTTGTCAACATGAGGATTATTACAATTTCCTCAGTTACCATGATCATGACCTTTATAACGATCATTGTATAGTCATTGCACTATTAACATGGTTGATCTTATTACATGATCATCATAACAATTTCCTCAATTACCATCATCACGAACTTTATACCAATTATTATATCATCACATTCTATTCAAGGAATAGATTATACCCACACAACATTCATGGTGGCATCATTACAATTTTCTTAGTTATGTATATGATCATAACCTTTGAATTGATCATTATATCATCACATTCACATCAGGGAATGGATTAGAACTACATAACTTTCATGCTTGTTGTTTCAAACTTTATATATATTCTTTAACAATCAGTGATATGTGACAATGGAAATTGTTTTGCTCAATGAATTATGATATATATTTTTCTCATCACATGATATAAATCGAGATGTAGTTATATAACTGAGACATTTATACTTATTAGTTTAAAATCTTACAAGCTTCGATAAACTCATAATAAACTTTGAGAAGTTAGACACTCTAGGTGTCTTTTTATATAAATCTTGATCACAATTCAATCGTTTTTATAGCTTGTGATCATATACCACAACCCTGGTCACTTTGATGTCCCCTTCCAAATTTATAACATATGGAACATAATATATATACATTAGATTATACAATGCATGGCTATATAACATGTCACCAAATAAATAGGTTATGATACAACCTTATGAAATAAGATTTTTTCATCACTTGTAAGAAATAAATAATTTTTTTGTATTAGCTTATCATGATACAATAAATCAAAAGCATATCTCTTATACACACACATATATATATAGAGTAGGAGTTGGGTAGAAAGTGTGTTTTTCCTAGAAAGTCTAGGAAGCAATAAGAACGCAACATGTGGCATTGAAGAATTTTATCTAAAAGGGCATTTATGTACTTTCACAATCTATTTTTATTTTAGGAAATTATCTTCAATAACTAACTATCCATAAATTTCGGAATTTTTTGTTTTCGATTTCTGATCTCACTTAATATCAAATCATTCCTTCGTTTTCTTGCTGGAATCTATCAGCAATGTTCTTGGTACTGTGTTTTAACAGTTTGTTCTTTGGTGATGTGTTTTAACAGCAAGCAGATTCATACAGCTGTGTTTTATTATTCAGATTCATACAGTTGTGTTGGGGGTGGGGGTGGGGGGGTTTAGGTTTGGGGGGGGGGGGTTAGTTTTTTTAGGATTTTTTAGCTATTTTAGGTTGTGTTCACATTGGTTCTCGCGGTTCTCGCAATAAAGGTGGTTCTCGCATGAACCTTACCCTATATATATATATATATATATATATATAGAGTTAATAGCCAAAATGGTCCCTGAGGTTTGCTCACTTTTGCCACTTTAGTCCAAAACCCAAATTTGTTACATCTGGGTCCCCGAGGTTTGCATTTTGTTGCCATTTTAGTCCAAATTTCAAAAAAGTCAAATTTTGTCAGGATTTCTTACTGATTTTTGTCCTTTTCCTCATTTCTCCTAGGGGCAAAATTGTCATTTTGGATTATTATAAAGTAATTTATATTAAAAAAATCAATTATATATAATATCTATATATATATATATATATATATATATATACCCACACAAATACACAGACATATCTCTCTCTCTCTCAACATGTCACTGCTCTCTCTCTCTCTCTAAACTACCACCACCGCCACCGTCGCTGCCACCGTCAAGACCATCATCATCATCAACATCGCCGCTGGTTGCTGAATCGTGTTGTTGCAGGTTTGGGGTTAGGGTTCCGGTGCACCACCGTCTCTCTCTTCTTTCAATCTCACCACCGTCAAGATCATCATCATCATCATCATCATCATCAACATCGCCGCCGTCGGCACCACCGTCAAACACCACCACCACCGTGATGAGAACCGACATTGGGATTAGGGTTTTCAGTAGGGGTGGTGGGTTGAATCGTGTTGGTTAATGATTTGGGTTAGGGTTCCGGTGTTGGTTGCTGAATCGTGTTGTTGCAGGTTTGGGGTTAGGGTTCCGATGGCTGAATCGTGTTGTTGAAGGTTTGGGGTTAGTCGAAGACGGTTTGCAGGTGGTTGGTGATTAGGGTTGTTGCAGGTTTGAAGGTGGTTGTGGTGGTGTGTTGTTGGAGGTGGTGGGTGAAGGAGAGAGACAGAGAGATGGTGGTGGTAGTGGATTAATGGTGGTGGTGATGAAATTGGGTGCAGGTCTGATCAACGAGGCTGTGATGATTTCACCTAATCCTTGTAACAAACAGGATGATCAAAATTGGGTCAACATTTGAGATTTTCCGCAGCTTAGCGTGGCAGAATCGGAGGAGGGCAAGTGCACTTTCAACCTCTGTTTGCAGCCATGGCGGTTATTCCTCCTTGTTCCCAATGTAAAACAGATCTGAGCCTCGTTTCTTTTTACAAATCGGTTTTTATTTTGATTTGTTTTTGTGATGGTTTCTGGTTTTGTGTTTTAGAGAGAGAGAGAGAGAGAGAGAAAGAGAGGGGGATACGGAGGAATGTTAGTGTCGCCGGCGTGAGGAGGTGGCGGTGGTGGCGGCAGAGAGGAGTAGAGGGAGAGAGAGAGAAAGAGAGGTGGTGGTAGGTTTATTATTTTTAATTAATAATTAGTTATAATAAAATGAAAATGACCATTTTACCCCTGTGCAAAAGGACAAAACTTGAGGTTTTTTTTGAGAAATCTGACCAGATTTCATTTTTGGACTAAAATGGCAACAAAATGCAAACCTCGGGGACCCAGATGTAACAAATTTGGGTTTTGGACTAAAGTGGCAAAAGTGAGCAAACCTCAGGGACCATTTTGGCTATTAACTCATATATATATATATATATATATATATAGAGAGAGAGTAGGAGTTGGGTAGAAAGTGTGTTTTTCCTAGAAAGTCTAGGAAGCAATAAGAACGCGACATGTGGCATTTAAGGATTTTACTAAAAGGGCATTTATGTACTTTCACAATCTATTTTTGTCACACCCCGACCGCGTAAAACAACAAATCGCGGCGGAAACATCGGGGCGTGTCGTAACAGAATAAATTGTTTCATAACCATGGCATACAAAGTTGTATTTTATTTATCAAACAAGGGTGTTACATTGTCTTGAACAGTAAACAAAAGAGTTTATAACATAATTAAACATAGTCTAGCTTCATTTTAAGTCTCTAAGGCACAGGTCCGCCCTAGTGTCATGATCATCATCCTACGGAAAAGCACCTGAAAACACATGTGAAAGTAGGTACGTCAGCATAAAAATGCCTGTGAGATACATAGGTTTGTAAAAATAGGATTCATGACTTGTATTTGAGAAAAATGTTTAGTCATGAACCTTGTAATTTGCTTTGTCATGTAAATCATTTGAAAACAATAAGATCAGATGATATGTATAAGTAAATGTCAGGTTAAATAAATAACCATGTAAAAAATGTGTTTGTATAAGATAAGTTGTTTGTAAATCAATGTCTTGTGAAAAGTATGTTATTTGTATAAAATGTTCTATGTCTCAATATTGAAATGATTCAAATAACGTTACGACATGTAATACCATACAAACACTTATATATAGGAAGTACCAGCGGCGTATCCACCATGCTTGTATCATATTACACACGCATCATTACTTAATCACTTAATCAAACCATACCAACCAATGTAAGAAGTCTATGTTTAAACCAATTGTCAAATGTATTGAATAATATGTCAAAGTGTTCATGCCAAGATGTAAATCATGTAGTGTGAAACAATTGTCAAACATGTTATGTGTCAAATGTAAACCATGTCAAATGTCAATGTCAAATATCCATGTCAAATGTCTATGTCAAATATCCATGTCAAATGTCTTTGTCAAATGTCTTTGTCAAATGTCTTTGTGTAAAATGTCTATGTCAAAATGTCATGTATGGCAAGTGAAATGTCTCAACTAAACCATATGCACAAAAACAAAATGTTGAAGTAAAACATGGTTTAAATCAATCTTATGTCTTTGTGGAAAAATGCATGCAAATATTTAATATGAACATTTATGCGGTATTGTGAAAATGCATACATCCAAGCCTTGTGACTGTGGTGATAAACCCTTTAAACAAATTAAAGGTCTATCTGTCTTATATCATCGAATTCGGTCATTCCTTTCATCCCCTTTCCCTGGGATGTCCGGAACGGGAGTTGTCAATTCCTATGGTACCACTACCTACTAACGAATGGCGTAGCTAATGTTAATGAATGTATTGTCCCATGTAAACAACCCAAATGTCATACCAAAATGTGAGCATGTGAAAACAATGCACTAAGTATGTAATCAAATGAACATACATAGCGTGAAATGTCATGTAAAACGATGTACTAAGTAATGCACATAATGGGCACACCTAGCAGGAAATGTCATGTAAAACAATGTACTAAGTAATGCACATAATGGGCACACCTAGCATGAAATGTCATGAAATCATGTACTATAATGTACTAACGAACATAGCAGGTATATGATGTGAAAACAGGAAAGCATGAAAGTAACAATTAGGCACATGTGTTCCACCCCAAAACAGTTTGAAAAACAGTAAAAGAGGGGTCTATGTACTCACTTGAGATTGCTCAGATGTCTAAAGATAATCACCAAGCAACGCTAGAGATCTCGGAATCGAACGGCACCTAATATAGGTAACTATGTTAATAAACCGGACCTATCTCGGAAGACTGGGTAGCATTAGGGTTTGTAAACCAAATGAGTGTAGGAACTCACGTGATACGGTTTAACAAAGCCTACATACTAAATGAAACTTAACCTTAGTCTTATTGACCCAATATGATCCGTTTAGGTAGCTTATGCTACTTTAACGCATCGTGCGCGTGAAACGCGTTCGGACCGCCTAACTAGTCCTACGACAAGTGTTATATGCCTAAACATGTTACATAATCAGTTATGTGACAAAAGTTTAGGTTACATATGCTTAATTACCAATTATACATGAAAAGGGTATTCTGGTAATTTACCTAAGGCATATAAACTACCTATCATACAACTACTTAAACGATGTGACCATAAGGTATAACCTCGGAAGGTTATTCCCTATATACTATGGTCACCTAATGTATTTGGTCGGATCCTAATGATCGACCAAATGGGTCGGGTTCGAGGTATAAGCGATTTATCAGATCGCTTACCCTACGACCCTAGACAACGTGGTAATCAGTAGGTATAGTCCCAAGGGACTATGACCATCGTGATTACAATCACGTTGCGAAGTTCAAACGAACTTCGCATTGACCATTACTGGTCAACGCTGAAAGTCAAACAAAGTTTGACTTTCTGACTCGAAAAGCAGTAAAATAAGGAAAAGAACGAAAGAATACTTACGAAGGGTCCCCGAATGCTAAACTTGATTCAAAAATCTCAGGTATGAAACAAATGTTTCAACTTAGAGTTTCTCAAATCAAATTTCTTGTGATTTTAGCAATGGGGGTGTTGGGGTATTTATAGTTTTTAGTCCACCGTTGAGATCGTTTCATGGAAACCGTGATTCGATCACATCCGTACACTTGTTGAAAGGTTATGGAAGCTAAATATGATCCTTATCTAGTGACTAAGCAAGTTAGAACATGTGGTGGAGGATCAAACAGCTGCAACTTGTGATAAAATGCATTTAATCTGGTCTGATAGTGGGAAGCGGCCCACTTCAGGATCAGACCAACACAATGCGGGCCGCCTGGCCCTTCTGATCAGCAAACATGTTTGAAAAATGACAGTTTCAGTCCCTGCACGTGTTTAAGGCCATTTCCGACACTTCTAAGGCCCGTAAAGCCAACTTTAAGGCCCTAAAATGATGCTTAAACATTGTGGACATGAAACATGCTCAGAAATATGTCGGATGTCGGTTCGTTTAGCCGTACGAACGCGATGTTCGCTTAATTACGACGGAATGCGCACAAGCGCGAAAAACGATCCAAATGACGCGACGAATGGATTTTTCTTATGGCGAACACTAAAACATAATATAGTCATGCTTACATAAATTTTTGGATGTCCGGATGTATTCAGAACGTAAGTTATGCGCGAAAATGCAAACTTGTGCACTTTTTGACACTTTTAGTCCCTGAATGACCCAAAAGTTTATTTTAGCATACCGAACCCCTCAAAGCCTATTTCTAAGCTATGTAAAGGATATTTATGGTATGTTTAACTTATGGTTATGTTTCGGAATGTCTGTTCCAGTACGAATCGTCATACTTTCGCAGTTTGTCAAGTTTAGTCCCTGTAAGCGAATTAACTTGTTTTTGCCATACCAAAGCCTTCAAAACTTATTTCTAAGTTATGTAAAGGTTATTTAAGGTATGTTGAGTATATGTTGATGTTCCAGAGTATTTCTCGCATTAAACTGAGTACGTTTACGCACTAGTTTGCGTATAACTCTCCAGAAAGTGATGTAGAGTTTGGAATTGAACAAAAGTCAAAACATGAAAAATGTAAAACACAATCAAACAAACATTGGGATCAAATAACATTGTTTTATTGATAATAGAACTGTTCATAGTGATTACAAGCACAGTTGTTACAATTTTTATTTTAGGAAATTGTCTTCAATAACTAACTATCCATAAATTTCAGAATTTTTTTGTTTTCGATTTCTGATCTCACTTAATATCAAATCATTCCTTCGTTTTCTTGCTGGAATCTATCAGCAATGTTCTTGGTACTGTGTTTTAACAGTTTGTTCTTTGGTGATGTGTTTTAACAGCAAGCAGATTCATACAGCTGTGTTTTATTATTCAGATTCATACAGTTGTGTTTTAACAGCAAGCAGATTCATACAGTTGTGTTTTAGCATTCAGATTCATACAGCTGTGTTTTAACAGCAAGCATATTCGTACAGTTGTGTTTTAGCATTCAGATTCAAACAGTTGTGTTTTAACAGCAAGCAGATGCATACAGTTGTGTTTTAGCATTCAGATTCATACAGTTGTGTTTTAACAGCAAGCAGATTCATACAATTGTGTTTTAACTGCAAGCAGATACATACAGTTGTGTTTTAGCATTCAGATTCATACAGTTGTGTTTTAACAGCAAGCAGATGCATACAGTTGTGTTTTAGCATTCAGATTCATACAGTTGTGTTTTAACAACAAGCAGATTAATACGACGTGTTTTCTTGATGTTTCTTGATGCTGTGTCTAAACCACACAGTAATCCGGTCTTCGCTTAATCTTGCGTTTGAACCGTATACATTCTTCAAAACTAACCGGTCTAAAAGTAAGACCCGTTAGGAATCTAATAGGTTAATTAAAAACCTTCATTCCAGATTTAGGAGCCCAGTAAAAGATACTTGCACTTGCTGATTTGTACGGCTGGGATAAATTTATATAATTTGCTCGGGTAAATACTTTTAACTTATTTTCCCTTATACGGGCTTGGGGTACGGTATATAAAATACCGCTTGGTCGGGTATTGAATTGTTAATCATATAAAGGTTAATTTATTAAGATGACCCGTTTAATCTGTTTTGTTTGCTTAAAGCCTTTGGGGGTTAATGACCATGTTCCGGATATCCTTGGCATCATTCATTGAAATGGCCACGACCTAAGCACGGGGTGTAGGCATACACCTGCCGGTGCATATATAAAAAGATATAACCGCCGCGGGATTATATTATGTGGTGTGTCAATTAATATTTAATCCGGTGTTCAGCCCGGGCTACTGAACGTATAACGAACATGTAATTCTTTAACAAGTTTATTTTTAAATAATTATCCTAAGTTATAAAAGATATTTTGTGCCTTGTGCATTCAAATCTATTTTCTTAAACATTTTCAAAATGAGTCGGTTAATTGTATTTACCAGTGAAAACTGACGTGTTTTCCAAAAAGGTTAAGTGCAGGTACTAATCGGAATAGGCTGGCTACCCCTAGCATCAATAAAGAGTCTTGCAAGCTTAGATGTTTATAAATCTGATGAACAGCGTTTCTTTTAACTTTGATCCGCCTGTGGATCCTTTACAACCGTTTTTGTAATAAATGATATTACTTTCATTCGGTTTGTAATGATTTTATCTTTCGACTTCCGCTGTGTATATAAACTGTGATAAATTGTCTATGATGATATCAACTACGTCACGATACTCCCCACCGGGCCCACCGGTAATATGTGAAACTATCGGGGTGTGACATAAACAAATGGATGTTTGCAATGTTTTGGATGTTTAATGGAATGGTATTCAATGTTTTGGATGTTTAATGTACATTTGGTCAATATGGTCATATAGCATGCATTTGGTCAATTAACATGTACATTTGGTTATATAGCATTCAAGTGGTAAATTAACCTGTACATTTGGTCATATACCATCACCATTCAATACATTTCAAAAGACACTTCATAACCATTACCAATCAAAAGACATTACATAACCATTACATTTCAAAAGACATTACATAACCATTACATATTCAATTCCCTAATTGTGATACACTTCAATGACCAAAGATGCATTTAAAACAAACAAACAACAGAACTAATACTATCACATAAGGGCTAGCAGGGCATTTTGACACTTTCAACTTGTGCTTCAGTTTTTTGTTTTCTTCTTCCAACATCAACTTCTCCATTTCCAAATTCGAAAGCTTCATCTCCAATGCTTCATTCTTTTGGATTATGTGCCTATTTGTTTGACTGATGTTCACCCCACATGATAGTGTTTCATCCACCTGTTCTTTCCAGATGAAAAATTTACAATCCTCACTCTATGAGGATTAATAATGTTGTCAGTTGCTAGAATTGAAAAATTGAAGAAAGAATTACTAAACTTACAGGCCAAAGTGGACATCCATAAAACTCATGTCCTGCTCTTGAACTACGATGCCCTGCAACCCTCCTGACAGCCAGCCGGTAATGATGGCAGTACACATTGCCTTCCAAATCAACACTAAAAATCCTAGATTTACGCGATTGAGATGTGTTTGAAGAAGATGAAGAAGGCATCTTGTTTCAATCGGGTGTTCTAGGGTTTATGCGATTGAAGAAGGTGATTTATAAGGGTTGGGGTTAAAATGGTAATTTCAAGACTAGGTAGTGTTATTAACACATAAGCTATGCTTAGTCAACACCCATTAGCCACATAATCAAAAACATTAGCCACATCATCAAAAACATAACCTCTGTTAACTTTTAACCAGAGAAGTTCGTTCAGAGCCAACAAGTTAAAATGTAGGATTATTATATACATTTACCAACTTGTTAAAGGTTGGTTTATTAAATACCAATTTTCCTAAATACAAAACGCCAAAACCTAAAGATGGGACGTGTTACAGCGTTAACAGATAAAAGCTGAACAAACAGTAACTACAAACAGTAACTGAAACTATGGAAACTTTATTACTAACAATCAAGGCCATACTTAGTATGGATTAAGCCGTTCAGAGGGATATTCTGGCCCTTGGGGTTCCCAGGGCCAATTATTGTGAAAGGACTCAAACGGTAATAAGAAGATTGAAGAGAAAATTGCCAACAAATGATGATGATGATGTTGACGATGCTAATCTACCAACAGTTACCAATTGAAGTTTGGATGAACAATCAAGAACGGTGAAAGTGACTTATCAACACGAGGTGGATTATTCATTGATGATGGACGAAGTACTGAACATAAATAGACTACACCTTCTTGAACAAATCTGTGATTTAGCACCTTCGCACGATACAAGATCTAGGGTTGTGGTTAAATATAGGATGCAACAAAGACGAAACCAGATTATGGCGTTATACGCCAATAAACAAGATGATAATGATAAGTCTGAAGAAACTGATGAACAAAGCGATGGATACATCTCTGATGTAATACCATCCACAGAAGACTATTAGTTTAGTTTGATTTCGTCTTAGTTGTAATCTTTTGAATTATTATTGAATTATAATGAATTTAAGAATGCCATGAACGTCAAGATATTTACCTTTATAACATATAAGGGATTAATTCCACTGGTCAGATCAACATTCATTGATTTTAATGAATTTGGGAACGCCATAAACGCCAAAATATTTACTATGTAACACAAAAACGATTAATTCATCGAGGCAGATCTAAGAAATGCCAGGTAGTTATTGTTTCTAATTACACACCAAAAAAATCTTACACGCCAAAAATGAAGCGGTGTTGTGAGAAACGCATTGGAAAAGAAGATAAAAGGACAAAAAAGCCCCTACGCCTTAATTATATCGCGCGCCACATTTTGGCCAGGATCCGTTTTCACACTTTTAAGCGTTTTCTCCTGATCTTGTTTCTATATATATATATATATATATATATATATATTTATATATATGGTTAGGGTAAAATGAAAACTCCCCTTAGTTAAGAAAACCAAAGGAACTCACCACATCCATCCATTGATCATTTATGTTTGGGTGGCCTAGATCTTATCTTCCATTTCACATGTGCTCAAAAGTATAAGATGAATTTGTTTAATAATAAAAGGGTATTATAGGAGCAATTTAGTCATTTCCTGCTCAACCCTTGTCTCTCACCTCTGCATGTTTTTTTTTTTTTTGTTGCAGACTAACTAATATTCTATTGATTTCCCAAAAGTGATGTTTTATGTAAAATAAAATAAAATGATATATGTAAATAAACAAAAAAAAACTGTTGTGAAACAACGACCTACTAGCAACAATATATAAAATATATAAACATATGAACTAAGATTATAGAGATTAGGGAGACAAAGGGAAAATGGAGAATGTAAGAAGCTTATTCTTATTGATGATGTATCTCATACAAAATACATGAGCCACTATATATAGGCTATAACATTAATACAAACATAAATAAAATATGGGAGTTAGAAATGTGGATAGTCACTAATAATGATGTATTCATAACACTCCCCCTTGACTATCCACATGATAATATACTATTTTTTAATAAGCTTGGTGATGCTGCCTCGTTAAAAACCTTGCTAGGAAAACCCAGTGGGACAAAACCTCAGCTAAGGGAAAAAGAGTGCAGCACGTATTGTCTCCCCCTAATACTTCTGGATCAAGTATGTTGCCTCATTAAAAACCTTACTAAGAAAACCCAATGGGACAAAACTTAGTCAAGTAAAAAAGAGTGAAACTTGAATAAGTCTCCCCCTCATTTTAACATGTATCCTTTAAGTGACGTGTGTCCATCTTCCTTGAAAGTCGAACAAAGCTTTTGTAGCCAATGATTTGTCACTTGATCCCTTAATGTGCACGACTGTGTTTTGTTACATTCCTGGATCTACTAGACTAACAAACTTGTTTTGATGGGTTAGTAAAATATAATCAAATATCGTTTATACCTGAAATATTTCTTTGAACTCATTTCAATGTCTCTTCGCTTGACAAAGGTTATATCATGACAATAAGCTCAAGTGAAAGATATTATAACCATACATAGCTAGCAAAACATATTAGTGCACTTATGCATTTAACGATGGTACTTCTAGAATGAGAATCTCTACTTTGGTAATAGATGATAATAGACATTTCTTATAACAAATGACTTAACAACCTTTAACATACTTTAAGGTTCAACTATGTTCATACTAAAATATCCAAACATCATCTTCTAGATGTACTTGAGGGATTGGTAAAATATAATTACATATATACTCGAACTGCAGTTCGAGTAATAATTAGATTGTGTCAAGGTCATTAAAAATTTCTCCCTCTAAAAGCTCGACAATTTCTCTCAATGATGCCTAGACATCATTACTGTAAATTGCGATTATAGTGAACTTTTAAAAGTAGAATGTTCATAGAATATGGGTAATTTAATCAAACTTATATCCCTCTTTATGAGAATATCTCGAGTTGTACAACACTCGTTTCGACTATTTAGTCCATACGTATTTTTCAACTTCATATAATACGTTCTTGAGGTTTTGACATCATTAATGCTTATAGCATTATCAATCCATGAGGGAATTCTTTCCATCTTATCCAAGTATGCATGTGCTTTCACTCTTTAGAAGTTTTGCTACATAAATTTTCCCATTTAACACGTAGATATCTATATCATATGCAAAAATGTCATGAACATTTGCTTTTATCTTCAAAATCCATATCGTATCATGTGTGTACACTATTTATTGAGATATCACAATCACTGGGTACAAGTTTCTATGTACGTTTCTTGGTGCACAAGTATTATATCGTTAAGATGTTTCAATTAACCTTTTAAGCATCCAATTGCTTTAGAAACTCATCAGGAGTTTCAATTATATCCAACATGTAAAAAATCATAACCTATTCAAAATCCGAATATGTATACAATGATCACATTGTTCTCGAGAACTTACTTTACATGACCTACATAATTTAATCCTTCGCGGATTTCATGTAAACTCTTAGTATCAAATGATACATAACATTCATAAGACGAATATCAATTATCTCTTTATATTACTAGACTAATAAAATATTGGAAAGTCAATGCATCCACCACAGGAGAAAACGTCTCCTCATAATCAATCATCGATCTTTGCGAAAATTATTGTGCCACCAATTTTTCCTTATATCACTCAATTTGATTTTCACATAATTCGCATAAAAGACACTTTTGTATCCAACATATTTTACAACTTCAGTTGTATGGACAGTTGGTCCAGAAACTTTCTATTTCATTAGAGAACTAAACTCTGCCTTATTTGCGTCTTTCTATTTTAGCCAATCATTTCTTAATATTCATTCATAGGCCTATCTTAAATCTTGATCCTCATCATTTAATCATTTTAAGCGCTACATTATATACAAAATTATAACGACGTCGATTTTTATTTCGATTCCATACATATCTTAGACATGATACAACTTATCGAGATCTCTTTATTTTCAGGTACCTGAGGTTCTTCTTGAACCATCAGGTCTATTATCTCTTCAGGAGATCTTATTACTATAACCTTGACTTGACCATCTTAATTACTTGCTCCAATTTTCGAGGAAATTTATTATTGGAATCAACTAGTCTACCACGCCTTAGGCGTGCAGTAGACTCATTACAAAAATATGTGGTTGTCCTATTGGGACACAAATATAACTAGAGCATAAGTAGTTGGTTATGTGACTTACTTAGTCACTCTATTTAGGTCAGTGAACTTATCTGGAAATTTGTTCTCTAATATTGGTAAATGAATTATACTTTAAACTTCTAGTTTATAGTCTGAGGATCAAGATGACATGATAATTCATTTTACTTTTCACTTTCTAACTGCTTGTTATCTCCCCTTAATGTTGTGAACATTCATTCACTAAAGTGAAAACCAATGAGCCATAAACAAATTTCTCACTAATGGCTTTAAGTATTCAATCATAGACGATTATTTATACCCAACATATTCTCAAACTTTTTAGAAGTCCCATCTTGGTGCGGTGTGGTGGATGAGTTTCAATATATGTCGCACAACCAAAATCTTTGATGAGACATCTTTGGTTCCCTAACCAAAAACCAACTGTATGGGGAGAACTATAACTTATTGGCTTGATGTGAATTGATGGTACTATATATAAAATTACATGTACCTAAATGAATTTGTTTTTGCTCCTCTCATGATCATTGGCTTTGTAACCAAAAGTAGACGTTTAGTGATCATCTCAACAATAACACTTATTCCAATGATCGTTAATAACTTAGGAATCAAATTCGCTATTATCAAATAAATATACTAATCTGGATTAATATGCTTGCTATCACATTAGCTAAGCCACGATCACACAAGCTTCAGGTTGTGGATTTGATAACCATTTAGACGATGCATTGATTTAAAAAAAAATACTAAATGGTATCATGTTGTGATATGCATATCCTTTAATCGCTTCCAGAATATTTAGATGTACACAACCTCGTTTATTTTGCAAATATATAATTTCCCTTGAGAGCAAACATTACATGCTAATTATTATCTTGAAGAATCTTCCAGTTCCTTCAGGTTCTTTAATATGTTTCACATCATCAGTGACTCGGGAAGGTCTGACCGGTCATGCCATTGAATTAAATATTCACGATCCATAAACTTCTGGTTTATGATCGTATATGTTTTAGTTGCAATAGTGTTTGTTCAATACACGATAGGAAGTATGAGAGAATAATGTAATATTATTTCAATATTCATGGTATAACATGTTTCCCATGTTTTATGTTTGTATAATCAGTCCCTAAGTGTGCCACTTTTTGTGGTCGATTTCAATATTAAAATGGTTGTCAACATGAGGATTATTACAATTTCCTCAGTTACCATGATCATGACCTTTATAACGATCATTGTGTAGTCATTGCACTATTAACATGGTTGATCTTATTACATGATCATCATAACAATTTCCTCAATTACCATCATCACGAACTTTATACCAATTATTATATCATCACATTCTATTCAAGGAATAGATTATACCCACACAACATTCATGGTGGCATCATTACAATTTTCTTAGTTATGTATATGATCATAACCTTTGAATTGATCATTATATCATCACATTCACATCAGGGAATGGATTAGAACCACAGAACTTTCATGCTTGTTGTTTCAAACTTTATATATATTCTTTAACAATCAATGATATGTGACAATGGAAATTGTTTTGCTCAATGGATTATGATATATATTTTTCTCATCACATGATATAAATCGAGATGTAGTTATATAACCGAGACATTTATACTTATTAGTTTAAAATCTTACAAGCTTCGATAAACTCATAATAAGCTTTGAGAAGCTAGACACTCCAGGTGTCTTTTTATATAAACCTTGATCACAATTCAATCGTTTTTATAGCTTGTGATCATATACCACAACCCTGGTCACTTTGATGTCCCCTTCCAAATTTATAACATATGGAACATAATATATATACCTTAGATTATACAATGCATGGCTATATAACATGTCACCAAATAAATAGGTTATGATACAACCTTATGAAATAAGATTTTTTCATCACTTGTAAGAAATAAATAATTTTTTTGTATTAGCTTATCATGATACAATAAATCAAAAGCATATCTCTTATACACACACACATATATATATAGAGTAGGAGTTGGGTATAAAGTGTGTTTTTCCTAGAAAGTCTAGGAAGCAATAAGAACGCAACATGTGGCATTGAAGGATTTTATCTAAAAGGGCATTTATGCACTTTCACAATCTATTTTTATTTTAGGAAATTATCTTCAATAACTAACTATCCATATATTTCGAAATTTTTTGTTTTCGATTTCTGATCTCACTTAATATCAAATCATTCCTTCGTTTTCTTGCTGGAATCTATCAGCAATGTTCTTGGTACTGTGTTTTAAAAGTTTGTTCTTTGGTGATGTGTTTTAACAGCAAGCAGATTCATACAGCTGTGTTTTATTATTCAGATTCACACAGTTGTGTTTGGGGGGGGGGTGGGGGTTAGTTTTTTTTAGCTATTTTAGGTTGTGTTCACATTGGTTCTCGCGGTTCTCGCAATAAAGGTGGTTCTCGCATGAACCTTACCCTATATATATATATATAGAGAGAGAGAGAGTAGGAGTTGGGTAGAAAGTGTGTTTTTCCTAGAAAGTCTAGGAAGCAATAAGAACGCGACATGTGGCATTGAAGGATTTTATCTAAAAGGGCATTTATGTACTTTGACAATCTATTTTTATTTTAGGAAATTAACTTCAATAACTAACTATCCATAAATTTCGGAATTTTTTGTTTTCGATTTCTGATCTCACTTAATATCAAATCATTCCTTCGTTTTCTTGCTGGAATCTATCAGCAATGTTCTTGGTACTGTGTTTTAACAGTTTGTTCTTTGGTGATGTGTTTTAACAGCAAGCAGATTCATACAGCTGTGTTTTATTATTCAGATTCATACAGTTGTGTTTTAACAGCAAGCAGATTCATACAGTTGTGTTTTAGCATTCAGATTCATACAGCTGTGTTTTAACAGCAAGCATATTCGTACAGTTGTGTTTTAGCATTCAGATTCAAACAGTTGTGTTTTAACTGCAAGCAGATGCATACAGTTGTGTTTTAGCATTCAGATTCATACAGTTGTGTTTTAACAGCAAGCAGATTCATACAATTGTGTTTTAACAGCAAGCAGATACATACAGTTGTGTTTTAGCATTCAGATTCATACAATTGTGTTTTAACAGCAAGCAGATTCATACAGTTGTGTTTTAACAGCAAGCAGATGCATACAGTTGTGTTTTAGCATTCAGATTCATACAGTTGTGTTTTAACAACAAGCAGATTAATACGATGTGTTTTCTTGATGTTTCTTGACGATTTGTTTTAACAGCATGTTCTTGGTGCCCTGCATGATTAATACCTGCGACTACGGGGTCTTTCGAACGGCTTCCGACAACTGATCCGGTGCTCTCCATCCTTTCTAAAGTTATCTTCTTCCATGATTGTAGTTATTTTTTGTAGGGATTGGAGTTTCGAAGTTGGGTTTGGAGAGAGAGAGGGAAAATCGCGTGAAATTAGGGACTGGGTTTGACTGACGGTTATCTAATTGATTTAAAACATGATATATTGACAAAATTGCCCCTCATCTTTTAAAACAATGAATTAAATAAACTAAAAAATTACAAGATTGGCATTGACTTCATCTTAACCATTAAACACACCCATTGGATGGCACAGATCGCTTCCTAGACTTTCTAGGAAAAACACACTTTTCGCAGGATCCCTACTATATATATATATATATATATATATATATATATATAGGGTAAGGTTCATTTGAGAACCACCCTTATTGCAAGAACCAATGTGAACACAAAATAAAATCTAAAAAAAAAACAAAAAGCACTCAAAATTTTTTTTTTTAATATTTTTTATAGAAAAATCGCTATATTTAGTTAGCAAAAAAAAAATATTTCGAGTATTAGTTATCCATGCACATGTGCATATGTATCATTACTTCGACAAATTCCGTAATACGTTATCAGAAATAGAAAATTGCACCTTAATTTACAATATCATCCGTAATACACTACTTTTTACATAACCAATATTCAAAATGCACATGTGCATCATTATGTATAACCATGATATAACGTGTTTTGATACAAATGTTTGTGATTTTGAATGGAGAAGTAGGCCCATATACATGTTTTTTGGTTAGTTATATCTAGTGGTTGATGGTTTGGTTATAGTTGTCAATTTGTGATGTAATATGTTCATTGGATGGTATAAATGGTGTTGATATATATGTAATAAAGTGAAAATATTGGTAATGGTATTGTATTATGAATGGTAGGAGGTAATGGTATTGTATTATGGATTGTAGAAGGTAATGGTAGTGTATTATGGATGGTATGATAGATGAAAGGGAAAGTGTATTCAAAGTAGTGTACCAAAACATCTTATTTCATGTTGATATATATAGATGCACATGTGCATTTCTAATATTAGTAATGTAGAAAATAGTGTATTACATATGGTAGTGTAAATGAAAGTGCAATTGTCTGATATTTTTAATGAATTATGGAATTTGTCAAAGAAATGACAAAAATGCACATGTGCATGTTTGTGGATTGTGGATGGAATGATAGATGAAAGAGAAAGTAGTGCACCAACACACCTTATTTCATGTTGATACATATAGATGCACATGTGCATTTCTAATATTGTTAACGTAAAAGGTAGTGTATTACACGTGGTAATGTAAATGAAAGTGCAATTGTCTGATATTTGTAATTAATTACGGAATTTGTCAAAGAAATGATACAAATGCACATGTGCATAGATAACTGTTACTCGGAAAAAAAATTATTTATTTTTATTATAAACAAAATATAGCGATCTTTTCCAAAAAAAATAGTAAAAAAAAATTGGGTGTTTTTTTTTATTTTTTTAGGTATTATTGTTTGTGTTCACACTAGTTCTGCGGTTCTCGCAATAAAGGGTGGTTCCTAACGAATCCTTCTATATATATATATATAGGGTCGGGATTTAGAGAAAACGGTAGAAAGCGTGAGAACGGTGAGAACGCTTATCGATCGTCCGATCAAAACAATCTATGGACTAGATTGGCGCAGTGGCGTTTTCCTAAATAACATCAATTTTATTACGTGGACGCGCTTCATTAAGGGTAAAAGGGTCTTTTGACTTCTCCACACAAAACGCCATCTCATGAAATAAAACGCAAAAAACAAAAATCACAGACCATTCTAAGTAAAAACGCCATTAGATATAAAACGCCAAACTTAATTATAGTAAAATCCCGCCTAAAAAACCGCCAAAAAAATCCTATATATACAACATCTCAGACCTTCAATTAAAGACACACACAAAAACCCAAACGCCATATTTGATATATCCCATTCGCCTTAGAAACGCCAAAAAACCCAAACATCAAATATCTTCTAAGCCAAAACGTTTTTTTTTAAAATTCAGTTTAGTTGTCTGTAAGATTTCGCTCAATGAAATGGACAAAATCCTTAAGTGATGATATTGTCCATTTCATTGAGTAAAATCTTATTGACTTATCCTCCACTTCTATCCAATTTATAACGCCAAAACATACAAAAACATTATTGAGGTTTGTTGTCAATAAAGTTTAGCTGTATGGGGTGGACAACATTGTCAGTTATCTTTCTTAACCGAGGATTAACAATGTTGTCCATCTCATACAGCAAAACATTATTGATTTTAGCATGATCAAATTTTGAGGTTTAAGGTGCTCTTATTTCGTGGCGTTCTTTTTATCGGTAAAACGCCAAAAAAGTTAAAAAATCAAACATCGTTCATTGTAAAATTCAAGATTGTTGGCTGAAGGGTCTAAACTCAATAACATTTTACTGCATGAGATAGACAAATCTTCAAAAAAAAAGATTCTGATGTCAGACTGTGTGCTTCCGACCAGCCATACAAAAAACTACTTGAAAAACAAAAAAACAAAATGAATCATACGAAAGTCGAACCAGCCAGTTAACATGATTCAAAAAAGAAGAAAAAGACTGGTGACAGTGAAGATTTGGAAGATCAATTGTTTATGTATTCTTTTTTTTATTTTCCTTTTCAGATGATTGTTATATAATAAAAACACCATATATAATAAAAACGCCAAAACAACCAAAATGCTTGTTTAAACGATATCATCCCGTTAAACGCCCCCAAAAACTCCCAAACTATAATAAAATTATTTTGAAAAAGTATTATAAAAAACACAAAAAAATAAAACATAAAAAATAAAAAGCAAACTTGAAAATGTAACTAGAAACAGTAAATACAAATCAGTAATATTGAAGATAGGGAAAATTTATTATATTAGAATCTAAAACGCCAAACTTGAAAGATGGGACGTGTTACAGACTTCAGAGATAAACTTTATCAAAAACAATAATTACAAACAGTAACTGAAAAGACGAATACTTTATTATAATAATGCACCGCCTAACTTAGGCACCAAAAAGACATCCTAAAAATGATACGTCTCAGCAACTTCCATTTGATCAAACCATAAAAACAAACGCCAATACTACTAAATACCACTCACTGTAAAACGCCAAAAAATAAAAAAAATCAAAGATGGCTAATATGCTTTCTTGGATATTCAGAATTGTTCTTCGTGATGTTTCACTGAATGAATTGTTATCAGAGAGGAGTAACTCAGAAAGATTTTGCCGCATGATATGGACAAAAATTCAAGAAAAAGATACTGATGCCAGTCATATGGCATTTTGTATTTTTTGTTCTTAAAGAAGGTTTGGATGAAGAGAAGAGATCAATGACACTAAAGAGTGGGTTAATTATAAAGATGAAGATCAAGATAAAGAAAAAGCGAAAAACTCACTCACACCTCATAGATCTATGTCCCCAAACATCCACAAAAAAGCTAGTTCAACAGACGAGCAGGCAAAATAATCAAACCGATGGGTTTGTTAAGTTTACATAAAACGCCATATATTTGGTGACAGTTCTTGTACTATTAAAGAAGAGAGAGACTGATGACAATGAAGATTGTGAAGAGAGATCCGATTAGGATTTTTAATTTATTTTATTCGCTTGTATTTTTTTTCGTGTGGTTGAAATATAATCTAACAATAGTAAAACGCCAAGATACCACAAACGCCAAAATGTTTATAAAAAATAATAGAACAATGGGCCATCTTGTTTAAAACGCCTTGAAAAACGCCATTCAAATAGATTTCCTGACCCCCTGGGTTTCCAATGGCATACGATTTGAATAAATGCCATAAACGCCATAAACGCCAAAATGTTAATACAATGAAACCATTAAAACGCCATTAATTATTGAATTTGGTTAACGCCAAAAATCTTAAAAACCAAAAATTAAAACAAAATTGGGAAAAGCGGAACTGGAAAAACAGAAGATGAAAGGACAAAAAAGCCCCTCTGCCCTTTTCTAAGCGGCGTGACATGTGTTGGGCCAGGAAGCGTTCTCACCGTTCTCACACTTTTGAGTGTTTTCTCCTGATCCCGTTTATATATATATATATATGACCGCTAAAATGAGAACCACCTCGAGTTGTAAGAACCGTGAGAACTACACCGTACGGGGTGAGGTGGACCAAATTTTTTTTCATAAACGTAGATGCGTGTATTATAAACACATTTGTAAAAAAAAATTCAAAAAAAAAATGTCGTGTGTGTAGTTTTGAGCACCACAAGTTTGTGTTTACGGGTACCGTAAATCCTACCGGAAAATTACGGTACCCGTAAACACAAACTTGTGGTGCTCATGTTAGTGCATACATCTGTTGATTTCGTCTTGTATCGAGTCTTGTGCGTAGAATATTAGATCAGTGCACGTAGTTCGAGATATAGTGGTTTAGCTTGAATGAATAGGTTTCGCTTGAAAGAGAGTAGGTCAGTTTCAAGCGAAAGCAAGCAAGTAGGTTTCGCTTGAACTGAGTCTTGTCACTTTCAAGAGAAACCATAGAGCCTATATATAGTTCTTCAAGCGATCTCATTTGTAACTTTTGTGATTTTAGATACCGAAGTGCTGCCGGTTTATCCAGTGATTGTACAAGTTGTAATATCAATCAGAAACGTGTTTAAAGAGAATTGCTAGCTGTTTCGAAGTCAGTTTCTTTGTTTCCGCCACTGAAAACTGATAAAAACTTCTCTGAACGACTCATTTGGGTCAGTACACGATCCTACAAGTGGTATCAGAGCTCAGGAGGAGGAGTTCTTACCGATTCAGCTTGAAATTTCTGTTTTCTACCCCTTCTTTCAGAATTTACAAGTTTTTACGGTTAAAATTGGATCAATTTTTCACAGATTGTACAAAACTGCATTTTGATAAACCCTTGAAAGTTTCATAGCTAAATTCAAAGTAAAAATAGATAAAATGGGCTTCGGTTGTGGTTTCGCTTGAACAATCATTGGAGGTTTCGCTTCAAACTGTTCTAAGTTCGGCTGAAATTTGAGGTTTCGCTTCAAGTTACTCTAAGTTTGCTTGAAATTTGAGGTTTTGCTTGAACATTCCATCAGGTTTCGCTTGAACATTCCATCAGGTTTCCCTTGAACATTCCATCAGGTTTCCCTTGAACATTCCATCAGGTTTCGCTTGAACATTCCATCAGGTTTCGCTTGAAAGTGTTGTGTTAGAAAAACGTGTTGCCGAAACATGGATTCTGAATTCTACAACGCATTTGCTTCAACCCCGACTACTCCGGTTGACATTGCTAAGAACATGAACATGGAGAATGAAACCGGAACAATGCAAAAACCTCCGAAACTTATGGGAATTGAAGACTATCATGGATGGAAGAAACGTTTCGAGAATTGGGTTCAAGCGAACCATTTAAAAGCTTGGGAAAGCATTGAAATTGAATATGAGAGGCCACAAAGCTCAGTGGGAGTTGATAAAATCATTTCAGAATTCACAGAGCAAGAGAGAGAAAGTTATAAAGGAGAGAAAATGATGATCAATCTATTACAACAAGCTGTTAAAGAGGATATATTTGTGTTGCTTCAACATGATGACAGTGCTTATTCTATCTGGGAAGCTCTTAAAAAGAAATTTGAAGGAAGTACAGAAATGCTACAGAGTAAAGCAGCTTTGTTGAAAAAAGAGTTTGAATTGTTTACTTGTATGCCTGGTGAGACAACAAAGACTCTCATTGAGAGATATTGTCATCTTGTACGTACCATGTCACAGTTGAAGATTACAAAAACTCTAGCAGAATGGGTAGAAAAGCTTGCTGATGCATTACCACAAAAGGAATGGGGTACATATCTGATGATTCTGAAAAATTCTGGACAGTTTAGCAGATTATCAATTGCTCAGTTTATTGAAAAGCTGGAGGCACAGGATCTTGAACAGCAGAAAATTGCCAGAATGAACAGTTCAAGTAATCAGCAAGATATCAAACTGTATTATAAAGGAAATGTTCAGACAGTTGAAGTAAGTCCAAAAATCCAAATAGCATTTAGTGCAGGAAATTCATCCGGAACAAGCAGTCAAAGCTCAATCAATACTAGTGGATTTTCAAATGTGAATTCTCCAAGTGTTCAAAGTACATCTGTTGGAAATGGACATCTGATTCAGTGTAATGTGGGTTTACATCTTCAAAATGGACAAAATTATTCTGAAGAAGTTGTGAAAAGTCATATGGGATTACTGGTCACTGCATTAGAATCTTATGAAGGGTTGATTGCCGGAAAAATTGGTAATCCGATGCTCACAAAGGAAGATTATGACCAGATCGATGCAGAGGAGTTGGAACTGATGGACATTAAATGGGCATTAGCTAGTGTTTTGAGGAGAGCAGAAAAATTTAGAATGATTACAGGAAGAAGTGATTTCTTGGATGCAAATCTTTCTAATTTAGGTTTTGATAAATCTAAAGTTGTCTGTTTTCGTTGCAGGGAGAAAGGCCATTTTAAAAGAGAGTGCAAGAATCAGGAGCCGAGAGGAACAAAGGATTCTTTTGGAAAAGATGATTATTATAAGAAGTCCATATATCAACAAATCACTTATCAACCGCATCAACAAAAGGATTCTCAAACAGCACATGGAAAAATGATCGAAGATGCAAACAAGAGAGCTTACTATGGCATCATTGATCAAGATGATGAGAAAGTGGCTGAAGGTTTTAGCTGGGACAAGTACATTCCAGCTGATCCTAATGTTAAAGCTTTTATTGCTCAGATTGTTCAAAAGCCAGAGCTGATGAAGGAATGGATAGATGTGTTATCTGATGACGAGAAAAGTCAAGATGAAGAATCTGTTTCTTCAGAAAGCAGTGATAATGATGAAGAGCTTGAACAGATAAATGTTGGAAAAACTCATTTATCTTCTGATAGTTTTGAATTTTATTTTGCAGATAAATTGAAGAAACTCAAAGAGAGAAAAGCTGCAAAAGAATTGAAGGAAGTCAAAGTGATTGAGAAGATAGTGGAAGTGGAGAAGATTATTGAAGTTACGAAACCATGTCTCACATGTTTGGAATCTTGCAAACAGTGTGAAGAAAAAGACGAGAGGTTTAGTGAATCAGAAAAGATGAAAGAAAAGTTGTTGTTTGATGTAAAAAATTTGTAAGAGTCATATGATGTATTGAACAGAACTGTGAATAGTCTGGAAAAGACTAACTCTGAAAGAGAGAAAGCTTTGAAGATGTTGAATGCTACTATGATGTCAAAGCAGAAAGAGATAAATTTTTATATTGAAGAATGTGCAAAATGGAAGCAAGAGTTGGAAACTGAGAAAGCTGAGAATGAAAGAATCAGACGATTGCTGCGAAGTTATACAAGTTGTGATTATATAATTGATAGAATTTATCCTACTGTTGCAGGTTTTGAGGCGTTTAAAGACGAACAACCAAAGAAGAAAAAGGAAACTGGTAAGAAACAGAGTGTCTATTATAACAAGTGTCCACCTCCAATTTGGGAAGGGTATTCGCCTAGAAAACCGAATGAGGAACAAGTCCAAAAGGCAGTTAATCTAAAGTTAGAGTTCGAGTTAACCGATGTATTACCAGACAACATTGACGTCACGTTCACAGCGTCCGACACAGATCATGAGTCCGAATTAATAAAAAGAATGGTCGATCAGGTGTTGGATAGGGATGAGGAGTCAGAGTTAAAATCCGAGTCCGAAAGTTCATGTCAGTCTGTCGAAAGTTCGAGTTCGTCTGGAAAAAGTTCAAAATTGTTGGGAAAACGGGTTTATAGTAAAGAATTTTTGTTGTCAAAATCTAATTTGAATGACGAAACATTTGAAGTTGCCTATACTTTGAGTGATTCTGACAAATTATATTTTGATAAAGAGTTTCCAATAAGAAATGTTCGTTTTGACATGATTAAAAAGGTTTTCAAAATGACAGAAATCAATATTTCTGAAATAAAAGATTTAAATCTTATTGGAAAACCTAAAAAATACACTTCAAGAGTTCAACAGCGTTTAAACAAGAAAAATAATTATAGTTCCGGTTCTGGTTTTCAAAAGAAACCAAACCATAATAGTAAGTTCAAAAAGAAAGGTCTTGGTTTTATTCCACCCGAAAACTATAAAAATGAAAAATATGTTCGAGATTTTAAATAAAAAATGACATATGTTGCAGGAATTAGCCATGAAGAAGAAGCAAAGAGCTCATTCTGGAAACAGTCAAACCAGGAGTTTCTTGCTGAAAAGATGAAGTATGGAGCTTTTCAAAGGAAAGATACAAGAACCTGTTACAGATGCAATGAAGTTGGTCATATTGCATGGAACTGTCCTCAAGCAACAAAAACAAAACAGGGAGTCTCAAAAAAACTTAAAGAAGTAGTTGTTGACAAAGCTGAACCATCAACTGAAAGATTTAAAGTGTTTAAGAATTCAACATATTAGGTTGGTGAGTGTTCGAAAAGGTTTTACAAGAAGAGGGGAAACCTTGACAACCAAGCTTGGGTTGTTAAGAAATCAGAGGTAAAATCTGGCGATGAATCTGATTCCACAAAATCGGAGGAGCCACAGGTTGAGGTAAAAAGAGAAAACTCAGTTCCTCCGATGGATGATGAGAACTTTCCACCATTGAGGACTGAAAATTTTAAAACAAAAATTGGAAAGGTTGAGATCTCAAATCAATTTTATTCTGAAAAGAATGAATTTGATGTTGAAAAAGCGTTTAATGGGAATGTAAAGAAAATTTTTGGAAAAATGATCGATGGGAAGGTTAAAGGGGTAAAGGAGTTTTATGCTACAAAGAAAGCAACTTACACCCCAACTGCTTCAGAGTTGAAATCACCCAAGGCTGGTCAGGCTTGGGTGGACATTTTCTTTGCTTGAAAACCTGACTTGCCGGAGCTCCCAGGTTGGTAAGAGTGGAGCAGGAATCGGCATCATTCTTGAAATGTTTGGTTGGTAAATTCGCAGGTGGTATATTTGAGTTGTTATATTTTTACGAGTGATGTGGTTGAAAAGTGAACCTGCTAGTGGTTGTTGAAAAGGTTTTCACTAACAAGTGGTAAATCAGGGACATTAAGTTGTATCTGATTTCCTACAAATGATTGAGAAACAAGATGATGATCCCCTAACCTTCAAGTGGTAAAATCAACAAAACTTATTTTCCGGAAAAATCATTTTGGTTAAAACAAACTTAAGTGTTTTGAAATCATTATGAGAAAATAGTTTGTTGTAAGGGGGAGTTCTGATTGTTTATGCCAAGTGAATGGCGAATTGACGCAATTTGATATCGGTTGTCAATTTGATTGTATAGTTTGTTTTCAAATTTCTTTAAATGTGTTTGCATTTTAAGGGGAGTAAAATTTTTCAGAAAATCCAAAAACATTTGAAAATTTGAAAAAAGACAAAAATATGATAAAATGAAAAATGAGTTTTTGTGTCAAAGAAGAGGAAATGATAGTACATCAGTGGACTATCACAGCATGCAAAAGTATTGGAAAGTCAAAATGTGATAAACGGTCTCACTGATGATGTGCCAGTAGGTTTTTGCACATTTAGTAGATTGTGACGAGATATAAACCTAAATTCAAACTTGCTTATATCGTGGGGAAACATCTCTCGGATATATGGGTAACCCCCAAAATCTTGTTTGAAAGGTCCCTCTTTCTGAGATACTAGGTCTTTATGCTCAGTGATATCTGGGGTATTATCCCGGGACTTCTGATTTTGCGGAAGCAATGGCCTAGTCCCCGGAGAATACTTTCCGCTTGCTTGAAACATAGCGCAGCCCTTAGCAAATTGATGAAACAATAAAATTGATAGTCATTGTTGTTGAAGAAAAGATCCTCTAAAGGGGACACACCAAAAGTCGAAGCCGTCATCTCTCTGCGTATACGGAAGTATCGACCTGAGCTCTCACGGCCTTCGCAATTTAACCCCTTTACAGATATCATCTGTGGTATACTCACCTGTAAGACTGAATATTGGGATCTGGATACGGGAGTATATTCGGAGGTGGGACACACGATTGAGTTTAAGTATCTAAGACGTTAATCGTATCTCGAAGCAGATGAACTTTGTGTGAAAATTTAAGTGGATCAGTAAACTGACAATCTAAGTGAATCGTTTAGAACTTAAAACGTTTAAAGCTTAACGGTGTTGGTGATTTGTCTCATAAACTGATATGATCCTCTTACACAAACTCACAAAAATATTGTATGTAAATATTTCTTTACTGTATTTCTTAATATCTCAAAATCCAAAAAGATTTTCAGTGTGTTTTAGCATAAATTTTTGAAAAAAATCAAAAAGATTTTCGACAACTGATGTTGGAGAGCTGATTTTCAAAATTCCAAGTGCTAGACATGATGACCATGTTGTGAGGGGGAGTCTATGTTTTTAATCAAATGTGTTTTAATATAATTTACAAGTGGTTCATCAGGATTATTATTGATAAAATCTTAAGTTTGATTTGAGGGAGAGTTTGAGTTGATGTATACATGTTAATGTTTAAAATTGTAAAATTCACTTTGAGGTAGAGATGGTGCAGGTTTGAGAAAAGACTGGATGTGATCTATGTTGATCGATTATGAGAAGCTTATGTTTGAAAAGCCAGGTTCCGATATTTAAGGACTCTGAAGACAAAGCATGAGCCAGGCATTGATCTTGAACCGGTGAAAGCCAGATTACGATCCTGTAACAAATGATGTTGAAGAACTAAAGAAATGCCAGCACATTGTTAAGGGGAGTCTTTTGATGCTGATTGAAAGAGTGAAGCCCAGTGACTGATAAAGACTGAAGATGCGAAGACTCGACACTTTAAGACTCGTCAACATCTGAGGGGGAGTCTGTTAGTGCATACATCTGTCGATTTCGTCTTGTATCGAGTCTTGTGCGTAGAATGTTAGATCAGTACACGTAGTTCGAGATATAGTGGTTTAGCTTGAATGAATAGGTTTCGCTTGAAAGAGAGTAGGTCAGTTTCAAGTGAAAGCAAGCAAGTAGGTTTCGCTTGAACTGAGTCTTGTCACTTTCAAGAGAAACCATAGAGCCTATATATAGTTCTTCAAGCGATCTCATTTGTAACTTTTGTGATTTTGGATACCGAAGTGCTAACGGTTTATCCAGTGATTGTACAAGTTGTAATATCAATCAGAAACGTGTTTAAAGAGAATTGCTAGCTGTTTCGAAGTCAGTTTCTTTGTTTCCGCCACTGAAAACTGATAAAAACTTCTCTGAACGACTCATTTGGGTCAGTACACGATCATACAGCTCAAAACTACACACACGACATTTTTTTTACAAATGTGTTTATAATACACGCATCTACGTTTATCAAAAAAAAATTTGGTCCACCTCGCTCCGGATCAAAAAGTTCTCACAGTTCTTACAACTCGAGGTGGTTCTCATTTTTGCGTGATTATATATATATATATATATATATATATATATAGGGGAATGTTCATTTGAGAAGAAATTTAATATGAGAAGAAAAAGAAGAAAGGGCATATTAGTAAAATACTATTTCATTTATAACTCATATCATTAATTTTTCTCTCTTTAATTAATTAGTCAACTAATCATTAATTATTCTACATACAATCTACAAAACTTACACATATCAAAATTTTCCTACATATACCCTACACATTATAGAATTTTATCCTACACAGCCGGAATTTATCCTACACACCTCGAAATTTATCCTACAGAACTCGTAATTTATCCTACACAGCTAGTAATTTATTCTACACTTTAAATTAAGTTGTTTTTTTTAATTTGGAAAAAGTATATATTTTGAAAAGGAGTTACAAATTTAATTTAGTTAGTTATTAAAGGTGAAGAATACAAATTAATGATTTATGTAAGTTTACCAATATACCCTTATATTAAAATTAAATGTAAATATTAAATAAAGTAAAATGAAGTATTCTTATTAGTTGAAACTTCTTCTTTTTTCTTCTTACAAAAAAATTCTTCTCATTTGAACCATCCACTATATATATATATATGTAACTTGAAACATATAAATACATATTTATTAAGTCCTTACAATGTTTCAGTAGCATATAATAACATATGATCGAGTATGTCCATTCTTTTTTTAAATAAATTTTATTAGTACATATAACATAAAAGGTTTCACGAGGTTCTCAATGTTAGATTAATTTACTTCGTATATCATCTTTTCCATACAAGCATTTCAAATATTAAGATATAAACAAGAATATGGTAACATTCACAAATATTCATAGAAACTATTATGAAATATTCAACATTATAGCATGTAATTATATAAAATTTATTATAACAACTTTAATAAACTACAACGATGACCTTGTAATGTAATATTAAAATCACTACTGCTACCCATAATTTTTTTTCTTCAACCACAAATAACAACAATAAGGTCAAATTAATTATAAGACAAATGAGATAATCTTATATCATTACAATGCTTGTTGAACTTTTAAGTTTAATAAACCTTTTTTTCTCAATTTAACATATTACGAAATGAGTAAAAAAAAGTAAATATAGATCAAAATGAATTAATGATGAAGAAATCGGAATTGATTTTATAAGTAATAATATTCAATTCACGCTCATAAGTTATATATTAGAACTTTAATTGAATTTATGCTATATTAATTAAAACTAAATAATATATATAACTTTAAAATATATATAAATAATATAATCAACAAGTAAATGCAAAAGCATGGATATCATAATACAACTTTTCTTGAAAGTCATTAAGTATGATAAAGGCAATATATGATTGCACCAACATTATAGTAGAAATCATGAAAAAATTGTAATTGTTGTTCAACTCCACACAAATTATTTTTCCCAACTCTACTCGTTTATATTGATCAACATAAAATTTTAATTTGGTTATACCATATATCTTATTTATGCATAAACATATAACCAAATATTTAATTCTATAACATCACTAAATCCATTTAAATTATAAATTACACAAACGATTTCTCTTAATAGTTTCTCTTAATAAAAGTATTAAAAGTATAGAATTTTAATGAACACATATTAATGATTATTTCTTTTTTTAAGGGCACACATTAACTAATAATAAATATACATAACTGATAATATATAAACATGCATGAGTAATACTATACAAAACTGAGATATTGCATTTAGAATTATAATATTTAATTCATATGAGTTTCTTAAATATAACATTATTTAGAATTATAATATTATCGTTAGTAATTCATTAAAGCATAAATTAAGGCCTTAGAAAAACATAAAAGAATATTTGACATGTCCGATCAATCACTATCTTTTTTTTAATTCAAAAACAACTTTTTTTATGTATCAAAAATAATAGTTATGTGACTTATATTTTTAAATAGTAGTTTGGAATTTAGATTTCTGGTGAGTTAACTAAACCATATCCTCCCACAAAACAATCAAATGCCACAAACAACCAACTTTATACTGATCAATTAAGAATCCATACTAATACACTATCAGAGGAATACCTTCAACTCAATTAAATACTTACCAACAAAATTGGACGCATTCTTACGAACAATTGTATCTTAAGCCTCCATTTTGTAGAATAATCAGTGCAGATCCGTTGATTAAATAATGCCCAATCATATGTAATAGCTTTGATCATAATGACTCCATTGAAAGGGATTAGGGGACTAAGGTTTATGTGGGAGCACTTTCGTGCTGATAATGTGTTGTGAAACAACGACCCACTAGCAACAATTTATAAAGTATATAAACATATGAACTAAGATTATAGAGATTAGGGAGACAAAGGGAAAATAGAGAATGTAAGAAGCTTATTCGTATTGATGTATCTCATACAAAATACATGAGCCACTATATATAGACTATAACATTAATACAAACATAAATAAAATATGGGAGTTAGAAATGTGGATAGTCACTAATAATGATGCATTCATAACAAAAACAAGATTTTTGTTGCAAATATTTTTATTTACATATATGTTAATGTAAATCTGCAATATAATAGGTGTAAATCTGCAATGCAACTTGTTCTCAACTGCAAAAAGTTGTTCCCTTACTTTGAATGGGTGCTAATGACCATGACCACAAAACACCTTACGACAATGTTAAAATATCCAACAAAAAAAATGCAAAGTTTACGCTACAAAAACCCTAAAAACCAACTACAAAAAAAAATGCATATCAAAATATCCAACAAAAAAATGCAAAGTTGTTAATGCTTTTTACACCGATGTAAATGATTTTTACATCCGATTTTTTACTAAAATTTTCGGTTGTCGTTTCCAACATGAACACAAAAACACAACTAAAAAAACCCCTAGGTCGTAAAAGTAATTTACATGTCAAATGTAAATGTCATTAAAACATACATAAAACTTAGACAAACCCACAAAACGAATTAAAAACAATGTTCAACATTTCAAATTGAGTTGTTTTGGTACTTTTAAGAATTTTCATACTCAATAAGCATACATTTGATGTGAACACAAAAGTACACAACAAACTAAATTGATTTCAAAACAAACTTCATTTACACCAAACCCATAACTTTGGCAAACCTACAAATCGAATTAAACCGTAACACAACGTAAGTATCAATTACAAAAAATACAAAGTGTCATTTACAACAACGTAGTATCATTTACACCAAACGTAAAACTTTGATAACCTCACAAAACGAACTAAACCATAACACAAAGTAATCGTAACACAATGTAAGTATCAATTACAAAAATCACAAAGTGTCATAGTCATTTTATAAAATTTAACCTGATTTTTAACAAGTGTTAAAGCTTGAAAAATCCGATGTCGTAAAAGTAATTTTACATCGAACGTAAACCCAATTTATATTGTTGTAAAACCCAGTTTACACCAATGGAATCATCAAAGCTGACCCATAACACCAAGTTTTTTTAAAAAATAAATAATTGTTTTACACCAACGTAAACCGACAAACCGTAAATTGTTGAAACCAACTATTTAAACATTTTCTTTAATCTCTTGATTTTGATTTATTGTTGAACTTCTTATATTGCTTTAAATCTACTATAAAAAATGTTAAAAACTTGATCCATCGAAAGTCAGACTTGGTTACTATTCCAATGCTTTTCTAATGTGCCAAATCAAATATTGTTATGAATATAAATATTATTATCGTGGTTATCAACTCCTAAAATAACTTAGCTTGTTTTCCAAGACTTCATCTCCTATATATATAGTCATTGTATTCTCTTGTATTTGATACACCTATCAATGAAATATTAATCTCTTTTTCTCTACATCTATTCTATATTGTTTAGCTATTAGGCTTGTTGTTTTACAACACGTTATCAGCACGAAAGCGCTTTTCTCATAAACGCTAGTTTTAAGCCGTCTCCGTCACCGTAAATCCAGCACTCTCGATTTTTTTTCTGATTGGGCCCCCATGACAATCCATCCATCCGCAGAGAACCACGTATCCCTGCTCTCATTACTCGATGATTAGATTTGATCGGTAGTTGTCCCATCCCAAGAATATACGGATGCGACAATCACTCAATTTGAAAGGTAATCCTGATTTTATTTATGAACTTTAATTGTATTATGGAAATTGGGTTTTGTTAGATGTGAGGGAACTAGAATCTAGAAGGGGAAGATGAGACGGTCAGGTATGCATCTAGGTTTTGCATCTGGTTAAGTGTGATATATGAGTTTGATATTATTTATTTAACAACCCAATTTATTTATGCTTTTTCCTATTTGAATCGAAGTAATTAATTTGATAGGTAAATAACGTTTTGAAAATAACAGAAGTAATTAGATATCACGACTCAGTTTGTATTTTTTTAGTGGGTTATTATTAGAGAAAAAAGAAACTTTTGTTTTTTATTTTTTTTTATATAGTAAACATTAATATAATGTTATTTTGTAATTTGTAATTAGTCAAAACACTAATTAAGATCACTCGGTAAATGGATTATTAGTATTTTACTATAGTAACGATTGTTATAATGAATTAACACAATGGTATAGCTAGTGTGTAATTTTTGGCGAAATCATTGGCAAATAATAGTTTTTTTTAAAGATTGGATTCTGGTGAACAAGATTTTTCAAAACTATTTTCTGTTATTTATATTATTTATTTAATTTAGTAACCGGCCCCTGGTGTATAATTCTTTTATTATCCTACTATTTGAATGATTAATTTCAAATATTATCGCTAGGTTTTGAATTTTGATAATATATATTATTAAAATATGCATTACTTGCCTTTAGTACAGGTTGTCTTATATATAATAATAGTTGTTAAGAGCTTATCGTGTATTATGTCAGTATGTGTATTTTGATTTTGAACTAAGTTATGTTTAGTTAATTATGTGACATCCATCTAAAAGACTAGCCCCAAATTTTAATGTTAAACAAATTAGTTTTTATCTAGAAGCATTATGAATGCCTTTACAAGAAACTAAATTGATATCATCTATAGTTCGGTTCTTTAGTTTTAAATGCATTGATATCATTTAGTAACTTAAAGTTAGAACTCTTACGATGGGTAAACATTATTTACTATTAGTAAGCTACTTTAAATATACATAAAGCCAAATTATAACAAGGATACAGATTTGTATATGCGTATCATCTTTTATTGGTGTTAATATTTTACCTTTATTAAATTGAATGAGTCGCATAAGTGACAAATAAAGAGAGTGATTATATGAGAATAATAATATGTGAAAGGATAAATATAATAATACATTATTCTCTTGTATTTTTAGTCATGTATATAAAGCACATATTATCATAAACCAGAAGTTTATGGATTATAATTATTTAATTAGTTGGCATGACCGGTTAGACCACACCGAGTCGATGATGTTGTGAAACTTAACGAAGAATCAAAAGATTCTTGCTGACAATTAAACTTGTCATATTTGCTCTCAAGGGAAATTAATGATTCACCAACCAAAGTAGGGTAAGAATCCCTAAATATTCTGAAAGTGATTAAAGAATATGCAAATCCCAACATGATACCATTTAGTGTTTTAAATTGATGCATCGTCTAAATGGTTATCAAATCCACAACCTAAAGTTTGTGTGATTATGGCTTAGCTAATGTGATCACAAGCATATTATTCCAGATTGACATATTTATTTTGGTTGTAATAGTGAATTAGATTCCTAAGTTATTGATCATCATTGGAATACATGTTTTGTTGAGACAAACGCAAAACGTCTATGATTAGTTGCAAAACCTATGATCATGAGAGTAGAAGTTCATATGTTATGGACATGTTATTTTACATGCAACATTAATTCAAATCAAGCCGACAAGTCATAATACTTTCTCCCCATATCGTTGGTTTTCGGTCAGGAGCCAAAGATGTCCCATCAAAGATTTTGGTTGTGCAACATATATTGAAATTGATCCATCACGATGCACAAAGATGGGACCTTAAAAAGTGGTTGGGTATATATGATAATGAATAGAGCCATTGATGAGATATTTAATTACGGCTCAATTATTTGATATACATATTAATGGATTAACATTCCCAACATAAGGGGGAGATAAAAAGCAGTTGGAAAAAAATGAGTTAGTATGAATTATCATTGATCCTCAAAAACTAAAAGTGTGAACCAGAAGTTCAAAGAATAATTCATATACAAAGATTAGCGAATCTATTACCAGACGCATTCACTGACCTTGAAAAGGTGATTATGTCACATATACCAACTGCTAATGCTCCAATTAAGATGAGTGTCCTAGAAGGACAACCACATGTTTGTAATGAGTCTATTGCACGTCTAAAATGTGTAGACTAGTCGATTCCAATAATAATATTCCTCAAAAGTTGGAGCAACTAATTAAGATGGTCAAGTCAGGGTTATATTTAAAAGGTCTCCTGAAGAGACGGTAGACATGATGGTTCAAGAAGAACCTCAGGTACCTGAAACTAAAGAGATCTCGATAAGTTGTATCATGTCTAAGAAATGTATGGAATCGAAATAAAAATCGACGTCGTTATACTTTTGTATATAATATAGCGCTTGAAATGATGAAATGACGAGAATCAAGATTTAAGATCTGCCTATGAATGAAAATACATAAATGATTGGCCAAAATGGAAAGACGCAAAGTATGGCAGATTTAAATTCTCTAATGAAATGGAAAGTTTTCGGAGCAACAACCCATACAACTGAATTTGTAAAGTATGTTGGATATTAATGGGGCTTTTATGCGAATCATGTGAAAATCAAATTAAATGAGATAAGGCAAATACGGTGCACAAGGATTTTCACAAAAACCCATGATTGATTATAATGAGACACATTCTCTAGTGGTGGATGTAATGACTTTCCAATATTTTATTAGTCTGGTAATATAAAGAGAGAATGGATATGCGTCTTATGAATGTTATGTATCACTTGATACTAAAAGTTTACATGAATGTCCCTCAAGGATTTGAATTATCAAAAATCATGTAAAATGAGTTCTCGAGAACGATATGATCGTTGTATACAAATTCATATTTGAATACGTTGAATATAATTGGAACTCCTGATGAGTATCGTAAAGCATTTAAGTGCTTATAAGGTTAGTTGAAATATCTTAAGGATGTAATACTTATGCACCAATAACTATACATAGAAAACTTGTGCCTGGTTATTATGGCATCTTAATGTACAATGCATAAGCATGGTACAATATGGATTAAATATTTAAGACATCCTTGCATATGATATAGAAATCAATGAGGAGGTATATATAATAGAACTCCTAAAGAGTGAATGCACATACATTGTTTTTCAAAGTTGAAAGAAGTATGTATATGATTGCAAATGCCTGAATCATTGATTTCAACTCCTCAAGAATCTATCTTTATAAAGTTAAAGATAGTATGAACTAAAATAGTCAAGTTGAGTGTTGTACAACTCATGATATATTCTGATAAAGAGCAATATAAGTTTGATAATATTATCCATCTTTATCAAATGTTCTTTCTTAAAAGTTCACTATAATCGCAATTTACAGTGATGATGTCTGAGCATCATCAAGAGAAACTGGCGAGCTTTTAGAAGGGGATTTTTTTAATGACCCTAGCACAGTCTAATTATTACTCGACTTGCAGTTCGAGTATATTTATAATCATACTTTTATCCATCTATCAAACTACATCTAGAAGATGTTGGTGGGACATTTTAGTATGTAGAGAGCTCAACCTTATAGTATGTTAAAAGTTGTTCAGACACTTTTTATAAAAAAATGATTACTATCATCTTCTACCAAAGTAGAGATTCTCATTTCAAAAGTACCATGGCTAAAGTGCAATTATGCATTAACTTAACTTTCTAGTAATGCATGATAATATATATATATATTATTTGAATTTATCAACATGATATAGCACATGTCCAATGAGGAGACATTTGAATGGTAAAACAGATATGTCGATACCCTAAAGGTAAGAATGATATGTGTCTATATTTTACTAACCCATGAAAGCTAGTTCTGTTAGTCTTGTAGATATAAAGAATGTAACACAAATAGTCTTGGATCTTATGGTATTTGTTCGCAAGAGGAAGCACTAGAAGTCTCACAAGAGAATTTTACAACATTACTCAATATAAAGGATTGCACTTCAAGGCATCAAACGACAAATCATTCTACAAAAGTTTTGAGCAACTTTCGAGGATGATGGACACACTTTACTTAAAGGATACATATTATAATGAGGGGGAGATTTATTCAAGTTGCACTCTTTTTCCCTTGACTAAGTTTTGTCCCATTGGGTTTTCTTAGTAAGGTTTTTAATGAGGCAACATACCTGATCCAGAAGTATCAGGGGGAGATAATGCGCATTACACGTTGCACTCTTTTTCCCTTAGCTATGGTTTTGTCCCACCGGGTTTTCCTAACAAGGGTTTTAACGAGGCAACATCAAGCGTATTATGTTGATAACCAAGGGGGAGTGTTATGAATATAAATATTATTATTGTGGTTATCAACTCCTAAAATAACTTAGCTTGTTTTCCAAGACTCCATCTCCTATATATATAGTCATTGTATTCTCTTGTATTTGATACACATATCAATGAAATATTAATCTCTTTTTCTCTACATCTATTCTATATTGTTTAGCTATTAGGCTTGTTGTTTTACAACAAATATATCTTAATGATAACCCCAAAAAATAAAAATAAAAAACAAACAAAATTATCATGTACATAGGTAAATTTAGTTGAATAATAAAAAGTTAAAGGTTTTACAAATCCAAATCCTTTTTCCAGATTTGAAAATTTTGTTCAATAATCCTTTTTCAAAAATTTGTTCCATAATTGTGAAAAAAATGATTGCCCTCCAACAACCCCAAGTATAATTGGGTGAAAACAACAACAAAAGGGTTTCACTTTCATCTCATGTTTCTTTAACTGTATTAAAACAAAAACAAAAACAAAAGGATTTCACTTAGGGTGTAAGGAGTGGTTAAACACTTGAGAGTGACAAACTAAAAAATCAACCAATAAGAGTGCGCCGCGTCAATCAGTGAAAAGTGTTTAAACTTTACTGAAAAATGTTGGCAATGGTTAGACACCTGGTGAAGTGGTAAACTTAAAAAAAAGGAAAAAGGTGTGATTGGTTGAGAGATGGCATGGACCCCACCCCACACTACCCTCTCTCTCTCCTCCGATCATCTCCCCGAATCGTTAACCCTTCCCCGCATCCGCAACCTTCACCGAGCGGCAAACCCACCGGCGGCGGTGTTACCGCACGGCAAAGGCGATTTGCCTAGTGGGTTTGCCGCCCACTCCGTATACCTTTAAAACTGAGACCCGCACTTCAAGACACACCTCCTCATCATTCTAGTGGAAATAAAAGGTATAATAGAGTAAGAAGGAGAATAACAGAGATATAGAAACTCTAGTTTTGACCTGTCTTTGAACTGCAACAATGGTACAAAGAAAATTGTTCTCCTGAAATTCGTTGAAACGGTGGAGGCGTCAGACCAAATCCTTAAACTGAAGCAAGTTTAGGCGGTGTGTGGAGGAGGTTATTTGTGGTGTGGGAAACGGTGGCGAAGTCGGAAACACGGTTGTTGCAGTGGTAGACGAGAAGAGTGGTGGTTGTTGAAGGGAACCATGGAGGTGGAAGAAAGAGAGTTTGAATATGGATCCAGATCTAAATTTTCTTTTGTATGAGAAGAGAGAGAGAGAGTTTGATATGATTGATGATTTAGAGAAAAAAAAGGGTATCATGTGTAAGAGGAAAGGAAAGGGTAAAAAGACAAAATTACCCTTCTAGGTGTGATTTTCTTTAGGGTAAATTACACTTTTCATCCTTTATGTTTGTAGCGAGCTGTAATAGATTACCTTTAACTTCAATAATTACAGTCATAGTCCTTTATTTGAAAAACTCATTACACTCTACGTCCTTTAGCCCTAACCAGGTTATAATTTTTAGTTAAATATGGCATGTGCATTGTATATGAGGGTAGTTTAACAATTTTAGAAATATCTCTAACAAAAATAAAAATAAAAAATATATAAAAAAACCCCTTTCTCCCACAAAGCCTGCCTGAAAACCCAAATCCCTTCTTCCTTCTTCTCCACTTACTCACCACCACCACCACCACACCAGGTTCGTCTTCACCATCTCATTATCAATCAAATGGATCAATGGAGGAATTAATGGGATTTCAACCAGGTGCATACTACTCCACCGTATACATAATCAACAGCAATTCCGGTCGATATGCACATGTAGAATATTACCAATCAGGCTAATCTTAGTAATTATTTAATTCACCGATTATTTGCTTTCAATTTCGACTTCTATCATAAATGTTATGTTTTCTTTCCATTTTTGCATATGAAATAGATATAAGTGTATCTCGGTACAAACAAACACCGTAATTTTTGTTTCAAAACACGCTTGAATGGAAATTAGTCAATGAGGAAGTGAACCTGAGCAACTGGAGCATTGTCATCGATAAATGGAGCCGCAAGACTTATGAAAGAAGCTTCACCAACACCAACTAACCTAAAAGCGACGTTTTTAAGTGATACCAAAAGTCAAACGGTGATGGCGACAGGGGTGGTTGATTTTTGTTCAGATTGGAGTGACGGTAATGGTGGTGGTGGTGGTGGTGTGTAGTGGTTGCGACAGGGTGGTGTGAGGGTGGGTAGTGTAGTTGTGGCAGGTGGTGATGGTGTGGTGGTGGTGGTGGGTAAGTGGAGAAAAAGGAAGAAGGGATTGGGTTTTCAGGCTTTATGGGAGAAAAAAGGGGGGGTTTTCTATATATTTTTATTTTTTGTTTTGTTAAAGATAATTCTAAAATTACTAAACTACCCTCATGTGCAACGCACATGCCATATTTAACTGAAAATAATAACCTGGTTAGGGCTAAAGGACGTAGAGTGTAATGAGTTTTTCAAATAAAGGACTGTGACTGTAATTATTGAAGTTAAAGGTTATCCATTGTAATCCGCTACAAACATAAAGGACGAAAAGTGTAATTTACCCTTTTCTTTAAGTGATGTGGTTAAGATGGGTTCTCGAGTTCTCTTAGTTGGAAGTGGTTCTTCCTTGATCTGTATCTGATGAAACAGTGGTTAACCAAGGAAGGTTAATTCACTTGTCTCGTCAAGTAAGGTTAATCCCTTCTTTCTGAGGATCGGTGGCTGGATCGTCCACTGATCTGTCTCCTGCACAAGGAAAAACACACCGTGACTCGTAACAAGGAAGAGGGGGTGGGTGGTGCTCTTTGTTACCACTCTTCGGCGTGAGAATCAGTAATTTGCTTGAGAAGCAAAGTGTGTGATAGTAGTTGTAGTAGTGAGAGAGTTGATAAGCGATACCTCAAACCTGGTCCAGGATGGGTATTTATAGCCGAGGAGTGAAGGAGGGTAATTGAGTGGCTAGACTGAGAACGCGCAGCCCCTATGCAGGTGTGTCAGGCTTGTCGGTCATGGAGGTGAAGCCACGTCCTACTGTGGTTTCAGTCTGTTGCTTACGTGTGGGCTGACAGGCAACTGTCATTGGTGCCATTTGCTCTGTGGTGTCAGTCCCACTTGCCTCATGGGAAGGATGCAGTGCAGGGCCGCATCACTGCTCGAGGTAACTGCTGTTGTTTCCGCGTCCTTGCTCTGGTCAAGACATGTGCGAGATGCGATGCTAGGCCGCATCGCCACTTGTGGTGACTGTTTCTATTACCTAGATCCCTTGTCGTGACGAAAATGTTCATATGATGCGGTGCTAAGCCGCATCGCTATGTGTAACACCCATTTTCATACACAAGGTAAGTCTTCTCATCACTTGACCGATTGGATTCAACCGTTGTGTTGGCGCATGCCCGCACGAACACAGATAAGTTCTTGCCGGTGGGGGTTTTTGATAAGGGTAATGGTCACTCGCGGCCATGTTGATCGAGATCTGGGACCATACCCCTTCAAGTCCCCCCAGTCTAGTGCTGTTTCCTCATGCAAGTTGCATGTGGGAGGAATACTGGACTATGAGGTCGAGTGGGCACTGTGGAAGTTGGAGAAGATTCTAGGCCAGACCGATGGCTCCTGCTTCAAGTAAATCAAGCTGGGGATCTGGTAGAGTCGTGTGACGTCTCTTCCGTACCGGTGAGTAAGTTTAGGCTGATGTTGGAAACTCAGCCTATGACTTTAGGTAGTGTGCTCTACTTTTTTCTGATGTCATCAGGGTTGGTTGCCACCTGTTGGTGTGCCGAACCAACCTTTGAGATGGTGACTGAAGATGTGAGTGTCCGCAACACTAGGTGTAACCTCTGCGTTTGCGGATGCAATGCTTTAAGTGCCTTGCTGGCGCTTTATGTTCATTAACTGGACATGTAACGATGATCCCTGTCCTGTGGGGTATTCGTGTTCTTCCAGTTTAGCTCTCAAGTAACCGCGCGTCCTTTGCGGTTACCTCGTTCACTTATATCTTTGGCCATGTTTGGTCGAACAATGTGGGGGAGTTTGCGTCATTGTTGGCCGTGTTTGGTCGAACAATGTGAATCGTTCGGTTGAACTATGGGCAAATAAACATGGTCATAGGCATGGTAGTGCCCACCATTGTTTATTTTATGCGGCCCATAGGTGGGCAAACAAAGTCATAAGCATACTTGTTACCACTGTTGATTGGCTTGTTGCTCAATGAGATCACCGCGGATGGTTAGGAATCTGGGTGAAACTCGTCCGCATTCGTTCTATAGCCACTTTCCTTCACACGGAGTTGTAGAGCAGTTTTCCTTGAAGTAGTTTTGCTCATCCGTGTGAAGACTTAGTCATGGCTCTTCCGTAGCTACCGTTCGCGGAGTTATATGTAGCCGCAGCGACTCATGAGTGTCTACGGTTACAACAAAAGACTCGCTTTAAAAGAGTTTACGCTTGGATGTAGCTCTTAAAGGATCAGGAGTCAGGGTTGCTGATGTGCGGTCGCTCATCATACTTATCCTTTTCCCTATGGAGAAGCTGTTTGCGTCCCCTCTGTGGTTGTGAACCGGACACAAGGGATTTGAAGCTTGAAGAAGCTTAGAGTAATGTGGTATGCCTGTTCCTGAGAAACGGTTTTCGTAGTCCAAAGAACAACGCTGGTTCTGAGTATCTGACACACATGTGCGGGCTCGTGTGTGTCATCTCCGCATATTCCACGTGTGTTAGTGGATATGTGAAAATATTGGTCAACCCCCTTTACATAGTGTATATATATATTTTTTCTTTTTTGAGGGGTATGTAAAAACGACATGCGATATGGGTTATGGTGCGGAATGCCAAAGAAAACGCATGCCGCTTACTGGAATGTTGTCGTCGCTTTTTTGCTTGTTGTACACGTGGTAGACCGCACGTGTGAGTTGGTAGAAGTTGGTGGGATTTGCCTGGCATGTGCTGAAATGAAAGGATGTTTGCACTGCCTAAGGTTATTAATGCACTGTAGCAGGAGTGTAAAAGTACCTTTTGTCATGCGCGTGGGCGGCTACGCGCGCGTGGTAACCGTCAGAGAAACCGTCGCTGTACACGTGGCGACGCATAACTCGTTTCTTTTGTGCACGTCTGTTTGGTTTCTGTGCTGCATTTATTGCGATGAGTATAAAAGGAGAAACCGCTTGTGGTTTCCCCTCACTTGTTCGAAATTTCAAAAATTTTCCAGTGAGAGAAAGTTGGTTCCTTCGTCTTCTCCGATCAAACTCTTTGATTTTCCGGTGAAATTTCTTCAGGGTTTCTCAACTCATCTGTTGTTTTCTTTCTTCTTCTTCTCATTGGCTAAACCATCGAACCCACATTCTATTTCTGCTGAAAACCCTGAACCATCGTCGCTGGTGGCGGCGGAGGAGGAGGCTGAAGGTAATGCTCTGGGCGAGAATTTGCCTGTTCTGAAATGGTCAAGGCCATCATTCGAGACGCTTATGAGGGATATCCAGATGCCTCCAGAGTATGGGTCTATCTATCCCCAAGAAGGTGACACCGCGGGTGATACTCCGGCGGGATATGTCACTATGTTTGCTGATTTTTTCGGAGTCTGTAATCTCCGGTTGCCGTTGACTGTGTTTGTGGCTCAAGTTTTGGAGTGGTATAAACTCCACATTTCTCAACTCATTCCTTTTGGGATGATTCGAGTTCAAAACTTTGAGTACACGTTTCGTGCTCTGGGTATAGAACCCATCGTCGGAGATTTCCGGCGATTTTATCAGTTTTCTGTGTCGATGGGGTTTTACTCTTTTCGTCAACGAGATCATACCCCCAAGCTGATGGTCCCTCCGAAGGGTATGACGAAATAGAAGACAAAGTTCTTCTACATTAAAGATGTTGCTATTGCTGCGAAGTTGCAGTTTAGAAATGTGACGGAGTCGATAATAACAGAGAACATTAGTGTCCCCAGAGGAGATACGGTGGATTGGTTCCCGGACTTGCGGATCATTGGTTGGGTGAAGTTGGATAATAAGCAGCTATGGGTGCTGCGGATGATGTTAGGCAGGATGAGTAGGCAAGCAAGGCTCGTGCTTAGTGCAGTTTTTTTTGTTGTCTAATGATCTTGTGCATGGGTTATCAGAGGAGGCTCCGTTGTGGAGGATGTTTTGCCCCGATTTCAAGGGCGAAATCGAGATAGTTGCGTGTGCAAATGATGTGGAAGGGTTCAACCGCACTATTCATGATAATTTTTGGTTGCCTGAACGGGACGCGTTGGAGGCGGAGTTGTCGCAAGGCAAAGGTATACTGATTTATTCCTCCTTTATTGTTTTTAAGCAACTTGCCCTGATGAGTGTTTGTTGATGAACGAAACGCAGGGGATCTTGGGGCCTTGGGAGACCCTACTGCAGCGGGTGTTCCCAAATAGCCCGTGCAGAAGATGGGCGATAAGTGGTTGCGTAAACCGAAGAAACCGTATGAGGCGGTTGTTGATCCTCCGTTGGTGCCAGAGGTGGCAGGTATCTCTCGTACTCGTTTACGCAAATAAGACGATTACGTAGTAGCGTCTGACACCCTTAAGGGTTTGGGTGTTCCAGGTGGTGTCGCGGCTGCGGGTGGATCGTCAGTGGGTGCTAAGCCCGTTGATGATAAGAAGAGAAAAGGAGATGCCCCTATTGCTGGTGGGCATAAAGCTCCTAAGTTGAGAAGGACTCAGACAACTGCTATCCTGAAGCCAAAACCTGCGGTTACAACTGGTATGTTGATAAGATGTTATACAAGTGTTGTCCCAGTTGTAGCTGATAGGTATCTTTTGTTTTGTGTAGAAACCGGGAAGAACCGGTTTCCTTGTTTGCCACCCCTCCTTCTTCCCCGCAAGTGGCGGGTGTGGAAACCCAGAAGGAGGATAGGATAAGTCCTTTGATTGAAGTGGTTACTCCACCATCTGTTCGTGCAGAGGACACCGCGAAGAAACCCGTGGGTAAAGCCATTGTTGATATGTTGGATTCATCCAACAACTTAATTGATCCGCATGATGCTGAAGGTCCGGGGGTGGAAAGCCGAAGTCCCCTGTTGCGGAGAAGCCGAAGTCCCCCGTTGTCGAGAAGCCATCCGGTTCGGCTGCCGCGAGCACGAGGGTTGAAGATCAACCTTCCATTCAGCCTGGCGAGACTGAATTGGAGTTTTATTACCGCTCCTATGTGGTAGACCGGGGTTTGGATTATCACCGCCCCCCTTGGACTGTTATGCAAGGGGATGATATCTCTAACGATCCCTCAGCTTGCAGGGACATCTTGAGGGGTTTGGGTACCCCTTTTGAGGTTCTTCGTGCTCATGGTTTACCTCGTGAAAACCGGGTAAATCAGTTGTCTTCCATGCTTGTTGGAAGTTCTATAATTGCGAATGCAATTATGGAAGACTACCATGTACTAGGTCGACGAGAGGAGGAAACCATCCGGCTGCGTGCTGAAGCTGAGGCGATTATGCAGGCTGCTCGGGAGGGTGCGGAGCAGTTGAAAAGGGATAAAGCTGCTTTTGAGAAGTTGAAGCAGACTGAGACTTGGGCTGCAACCGCCGGCCTTAAATAGGTTTGTTCTCTTACAAAACTGCTTTCTGATGAGCGCAAGGGTTGGAGGGAAGCTTTTGCTAGAGAGAATGAAAAATTGTTCCGTGTTCGTCAGGATTTGACCAATCTCAAGGCGGCGAATGCTGCTTTGATGAAGGAGAAGGCCACGGCTGAGGCAGCGGAAAAAGATGCGGAGGCGCGTGCTTCCAAAGTCCTTGAAGAGGCGGATGCAGACCGCACTAATCTAAACAAGGCTGTTGAGGAACTCAAAGTATGAACTATGACTGTTCTTGGGTTATTTCCTTGTTTCTTAAGTGTAAGAGATTGCTTGTTTATACTTCTCTGTGCCAAATGTCAATAGGCGGACTTGCAAAGCCGAGTGGTAATCCTTGAGGAGGTGAGTGCCCGCGCAACTGAGGCTGAAGCGCGGGCAAGGCGGGCTGAAGAGGTTAGAGATGGGCTGACTACCTCTCTAAATCAACTTACTGCTGATCGTGACTGGATGCGTGACCACGGTATCGCGCATGTAAGTATCTGGTGCCCCTTTGATTTGTGTGTTTGCCTTTGGTAATTTTGTTGTTCATATGTGTTCAGATTGTTGGAACCATTCTTGACGCGCCTGAGAACGCGACTGTCGTTAATGAGCTGAAAGAGCGTTCATAGCAGGCTTGGCTTAAGGCTGGTTACAACGAATGCCTTAGTCATGTGAACCCCTTTTATAAGAGCAGATTTACTGATGAAAGATCTGGGTTCCATGGTGTAGATACTGAAGCAGCTTATGCCGCAGCGGTGGATGCATACAATAGTTTGTCCATTTCCGCCATTGAAGATATTAAGAAATGTTTGGAGGCAGAAGATTATGTGGACCGTTTGCGGCTGTTGTATGACCGACCGGAGGAGGAAGCCGCCGGTGGTGAGAAGAATGATGCTGGCACCAGTGGTACAAAAGCAAATTAGGTTGGCATGCGTGCCTTGTTTGACTGCCTTTTTGATGTAAATGGTTGAAAAACTCATGTACTAATCCCTTGCACCGCATAGGTGTAGAAATCTTGTGGATATACAATTTCCCCTTCTGCTCATCGTATACAAGTGTTTTCACTATTTGCTTTCGAATGTATAGGAGGTAATGTTTTTATAAGGCCAATGTTTAAGGCCTTTGTAAATAACACTAAGTCCAAGATTTTCATTTGCATATCTAGGTGATATGCAAGTTTGTGTGGCTCAAAGTGTATAAGTAAAGAATATTTACTTTGTCTTTGTGTGAGCGCGGGTGAAATAGTGTTATTTAAGGCCAATGTTTCAGGCACATGTAAATAACACTAAGTCATAGTTTTCCATTTGCATGTCTAGGTGATATGCAAGTATATGAATGACTCCGTTGGCTATAAAGCGCGGTTGAGTACACTATCATTGTTGTATAAGTAGTAGTCAATTCCCTATTTTATCCCGTTAGGGCGTAGGAATTGTTTTTAGGGTTTTGGGACCCACGTTTATGCATCCGGCATGATGCATAATGATGTTTTGCCTTTGCTGGCCTATTACAATATTTGTGTGTGGTGGCCACTTTGTGTGGGTATCGCGAATGAAGATTTTGCCAATCTGTTTTTGCAGATACCGCAAAGTGGAACACGTATTTGTAATAGAAAAGATAAACAATATTGCATTGAATTGTTCATTTATTTGTTGACAAATGGCCTGCGGGCCAGTAAGTTACATAGAAAATGTAAACGTAGCTTACATGTAACAGCGTCGAAGCTGCTGTGCATTCCATGTTATTGCGATAGGTTCTCCTTCTAACATTTGCAGTTTGTACTTACCTTTGCTCAAAACCTCTTTGATGAGGTAGGTTCCTTCCCATTTAGGGGCTAGTTTCCCTGAGCATTCTACGTTAGAAGCCTCGTTGTCGCGGAGGACATAATCTCTTGGATTGAATGTGCAAATGCGGACGTGCGCGTTGTAGTATTTTTCAAGCTTGGTTTTGTACTTGGCCTCGTTGATTGCTGCGTTTTCACGCCTTTCTTCTAAGAGGTCCAAGTCAAGCCTGCGCTCGTCGCTGTTGTCAATTTTGTTGACAGCTATCAGTCGAGGTGAAGGGAGACCTATTTCAGCGGGGATCACCGCCTCAGAGCCATAGACAAGGCTGAAGGGTGTCTCACCGTGGCTTGTCTTCGGGTTAGTCCTATAAGCCCATAGGATACTTGGGAGTTCATCGACCCAGCCACGTTTGGCTGTTCCCAACCTTGCCTTTATGCCTTCGACTAGACTTTTATTGATGCTCTCAACTTGGCTATTCCTTTGCGGATGCGCCACTGAGGAGAAGACGTGTTCAATGTTTAGTTCTTTTAGCCAGTTTTGGAAATCATCGGCAGCGAAGTTAGTGCCGTTATCAGTTACGATGCACATTGGTAGACCGAAACGGCAGATGATGTGTTCCCAGACAAACTTCCTTATTATCATAGCAGTGGTAGAAGCTAGCGGTTTTGCTTCTACCCATTTGGTGAAATAGTCGACAGCTACTATGATAAACTTGACTGCACCTGCTGCGTCTGGAAAGGGTCCCACCACGTCGATTGCCCATTTTTGGAAAGGCCATGCGGTGGTAACAGGGATCAGATTGTTCTTTGGATGCAAGGTTTTTGGTGCATGTCGTTGACAATTGAAACACTTGCGCAAGACTTTGACCGCATCCAGGTGCATGTCAGGCCAGTAGTACCCAGCGTACATGATTTTGGCCACCACCATGCGCGGGCCCGCGTGTATGCCACATATTCCTACGTGTATCTCTCAGATCAGATATGTGGCATATTGAGGGTCAACGCATCGCAGGAGTGGCCCCAGGTATGACTTATGGTGTAAGATACCGTCCCCCATCTGATAGTGGCACGCCTTGTATTGTAGCTTGCGTGCCTCTGCTTTACTTTTGGTGGTAACACCTAATTGTTGGTATGCATTAATTGGCGTCATCCAGGACATTTTACCTTACTGGATGACGTTGACTTGGCGCAGGGGTACAGAGGGCTTTTGCAGGATCTCAATACGTATCTCCTTTGCCAGATGTTGGAAGCTGGTGGATGCAAGTTTTGAAAGTACATCCGCATGTTTGTTCTCACTCCTATTAATATGGCGAATATTGAAGGAGGTGAATCGTGATTTTAGTTGCATGGCTTGCTCGAGGTAAAGGATCATGATATCCCCTTTTGTGGCATAGTCGCCACGGACTTGCCCCGCAACCAGTAAGGAGTCGACGTGTGCTTCCAAGTGTTGAACGTCGAGCTTGACTGCCAAGCGTAGCCCTGCTAGTAGGGCCTCGTATTCTGCCTCGTTGTTTGTACTTTTGAAATCGAGGCGGATGGCATAAGTAAGCTCTTGACCATCAGGGCTTACGAGTCGCAGACATGCACCTGCACTGTCCTCGTTGGACGCACCATCTGTGTATAGTACCCAGATGTCGGATGAGCACGGTGGAGGTGTAGGGTTTTGTTTGTCTTCGCATTCTTGAATGCGATTCGCCGGTACTTCCGTGGCGAAGTCAGCTAAAACTTGGCCTTTGATTGCTGCACGCGGTTTGTAAATCAATGTGTGCGTGCTCGGTTCAATGGCCCATTTTGCTAGTCTCCCTGAGATTTCGGGCTTAGAGAGGATTTGCCCGATCTTGTAGTTGGTTAACACGGTGATGACGTGATCTGCAAAGTAACGGCATAACCGTCTGGATGCATGTACCAGTGCGAGTACCAACTTCTCCATGATGGAGTATCTTGTCTCTGGATCATTGAGCATTTTGCTGACATAGTAGATCGGTGTTTGGACTCCCTCCCGCTCCACTATAAGTACCGTGCCCACCGCGTTATCTGCGGCGGACAAGTACAGGATGAGTGGTTCTTTCTTACGTGGTGCGGTTAGAGTTGGGAGTTGGATCAAACACTCTTTCATCTCCTAAAGCGTGTTCTACCTCTTCGGTCCATTGGAACTGTTCCTTTTTTAAGCAGTTCCGCAGAGTACTGATAAAGGGGTAAGATTTAGCCACGTGGTTAGCTAAGAATCTGTTTAACGCGGCTAGCCGGCCGGCTAGTCGTTACATTTCCTTCATCGTAGAAGGCGATGGCATGCGCTCAATCGCCTGGACTTTCTCCGGGTTGACCTTGAATCCATCTTCCGTGACGATGAATCCAAGGAACTTGCCTTCTTCCATCCCAAACGAGCATTTCCCTGGATTGAGCTTCATGTTGACGCTTCGCAGAGTTTGGAATGTTCTTTCGATATCTTTGAGCATGGTATCCTCTTTCATGCTCATGACGACTAGGTCGTCCATGTAGATTTCGACACTCTTGCTGATTTGATCGCCAGAAGTGCGTAACAATCATTGGGGCTGGCTTTGTTGAGATCTTTGTAGTCGACGCACATGCGCCATCCCCCAGTTGCTTTTTATACCATGATTGGGTTGGATAACCAAGTCTGGTATTTGTCTTCCCGCAGGATGCCTGCGGAAAGCAGTTCTTTAACATGATCATTCATCGCCTCGTTCTTTGCGAATCCAAGGTGGCGTTGTCCATGGATCACCGGCTTGATACCTGGTAGGGTATTCAAGAAATATTGCGTGACTTCGCGTGGCACACCTGTCATGTCGGCGGGTGTCCATGCGAAGATGTCTTGATTCCTGAAGAGGAGTTGCTTTAGGCGCGCTCTTGTGCTGTTAGACAAGGCATGACCCCCGTCTCGGTTGGGAAACCGATGGCAGAGTGGGGGACGGACGTTATCATGTTAAAATCGCCCTGGGATTCCCTCACGAGAAGTACGTCGTATCGGGAGGTGTGGGGTAAAACCATGAAGTTTACCTCCTCGGTCCGCGTATGCTTACCGTTGGTAAGGCGCATGGGGAATGTGATTTGGCCCAGGGGGAAAACTATTTCCCCGGCGAATCCAGCCAACGGGTAGTCTACCTGCTGCAACTGATCTTTATCTTGTTGCTCGAATTGGTTAAAGCACTGCTCATAGATAATTTCAGAGGTACTGCCCGGGTCGATAAAGAGACGCTCCATGCAGTAATGAGCTAGGTACCCGGTGATGACGACAGCGCGCCTGTCACGCGATCCGCCATTGACTTTGGGGAAAACGACTTGTTCGTCTTTCCAGTCGTTATCCCCCCTTCTTGCGGGGGGATGTGGGTTGTGGCCACATGTGGGTTGTGGCCACTTGCATGGTCTTTTTGCCTCTAGAGGTGCACTCGTCGTGGGGGTGATGCGTTTGGTTTTCTTCTGCGCGACTGTCAACAGATGTTGCAGCTTCCCCTCTTTTAGGGCTCGTTCAATCTCCAACAGGAGACTGTTGCAGTTGTTGGTTTAGTGGCCTGATGTGTGTAAAATGCAACATATAAATTACATCAAATGAGGCATAAAACTAACGCTTTTTTAGTACTAATGTTGGAAAAAAAATGTGCTTTTGTTTTCCTTTTGTATTTTCAGGATTAAATGAGCTCAAATGAACAAAAGAAGCAAAAAAATGCAGCTAAATCTAACACAAATACAAGAAAAGGAATAAATGTGGCATGCCCGACCCCTCGACAGCATCTTCCCAAGCAAAAACAAGACATCAGAAGGCTGAACACGCCCCGTGCCCAGCGGACACGGGGGCGTGCCCAAGTGTCTGCAGAAAAGACAAAGTTGTAGAAGCTTCTATTTCCCAACACGGGGGGCATCCCAGCGGACACGGGACCGTGGTCAACGCTAAGATTCGTAGAATCCAAGCAAATCTTGATAGTACATATACGCTTCTGCACACGGGGCCGTGCCCAGCGGACACGGGGGCGTGGTCAACTAATACAGACAAACTGCATTTAATGAAGAAAGAGAAGATGGATGGACACGGGGCCGTGCCCAGCGGGGGTAACGTCACCTGCTGACTCAAACTACTTAGTCGAGGGTAACGTCACCTTTAAAAGAGGGGCCTACCACATTACGCATTAATAACTTAATTAATTATCTTTTAATAATCCAACCCTTTAGGATTGTATCCTTGCTGACTCAAACTACTGGGTTGAGGGTAACGTCACCTTCAAAAGAGGGGCCTACTACTATAACTAAGATAATCTCTTAAAAAGTGCAAAAGTGCGGAAAACATCAAAGGTTACACTAAAGGCGAGTCGGATCCAAGGATTCATCTTGTCTATCTGCTTTATTTTTTTTTATTTTTCAGCATTTTTAGTTTTTATTTTCATGTTTAAAACCTTTTTCCAAAATTTTGATTTGATTAGACGTTGAGGATAAATCGATACTAAAAGCTCTTGTGTCCTTGGACGACCTCGGTATCTTACCAACGCTATACTACGCTCACGATGGGTGCACTTGCCCATATGTGTGTTTAGTGTTAGTAAAATATTGTGTTTTATAAATTTAAAACTTGACTAAAGTGTTAAAATGGGCTTAAAATATACATAAAAACCTATCACACTTAACGCACATCAAGTTTTTGGCGCCGCTTCCGGGGACACAAGGATTTTAGGAAAGTTAGGAATTAACGGCCTAATCGTTTTTCTTATTTTTCTTTTTTTTATGAGTTTTTTAATTTTTTCAGCTTCTGCAGAGCTCAGCACGGGCCGTGCCCGCTGAACACGCCCAGTGCCCAATCTTTGGTACTGGCAATCCTGTTTTTAGTCAGACAGTAGCTGAACACGGGGCCGTGCCCACTGAACACGCCCCGTGCCCAAGCTTCAGATACTGAAAACAGAGCCGTAAGATCCCGACGGCTGGTAATTTCTGACGCAATCATGAGTGATACTGATAATTTTTACTTTCACTCCTCTTATGGTACGTGGTGTCAATTATGTGGCAGAAATCATGAAGATTTATAATGTTATTTTTTAAATTATACTCCCCACATTATAGACCCACTGTTTTCTTGTAGCCTTAAGATGGGTGAAAGTAAAAATAAAATCCTATCTCACCCTCGAATGCTCTCAATCATCCCTTCCAGATGAAATGCTTCTTGAAGAATTCTTTCAGCTAGAAGAACTAATTCTCCGATGGATAAAAGAACTTGAGATGGATATAATTAATTCATCTCAAGACGACGATCAAGAAGAATTAGTAAGACCGCATTCGAATTATAACATCGTTGCTCCCGAAATCACCTCTAACTCTTGCGAAGACTTGAGCGATAGTCGTCCCTGTGTCGATTGTGCCGTGAAGGACTCCTCATCGACTTCCGTCGATGCATACATAGACCTGAGTGATTCGACATACACCTTATTTAACGAGAGCCCGGATAGGGGTTGGACTTGTCCACCTACATTTAGCATAGGAATCACCCTTTCTGACAACCTCTTGTGTTCCCGTCTAAAACTAGGGCAACTAAGGTATCTCAGGCACTTCGGTGTTGTTCCATCCAGTAAGGAACCACCCGATCCGGATAAATTCCTTAAAAATAGACAAAACTTCATAAACAGCCTCTAGACACGGGGCCGTGTCCAGGTCAGCACGCCCCCGTGTCCACCTAAATATTCTCGTCTGACTTTTGGTCAGAATACGGACAAAAAGTGTCAGAATCTTATCTGCACACGGGGCCGTGTCCAGCCGACACGGGGCCGTGTCCAGCGTGCTGTCGTTTTCTATAAATGCAGCAAAGATTCCTGCACATTTGGACCATTTCAAAGACAGGGATTTGGTGGGATCTTCACACATACCATACTAGAATGTCAAGCCAAAACAGTGGAACCTCCTCAGCACATTCCCGAAATATACGAGGGAACGAAGGCCTTCAATCGAAGCAACTCTTGTACGCTATGTTGTGGCACTACGAGAAGCGCTCGACGAAATGACATCCGTAGAAGAGGTCCTAATCGATCGTATTAATTATCTAACGGTGGGGCTGGAAAATAGTTTCCAAGAAATCAACCTCTTGCACCAGAGGTTGAACATTCTTGTGACACCTCCCATGGAACCAATCCTTCCCCAAGAAGATTGGAACTTAGCACTTGGAATCAATAACCCCACCGGGTGGGATGACATCCCCGTGGAACCTCCTCTTGACAATTTGCAAGAAGTTCTGGGGGAAGTTACACCCCCTCAAAATAACGATGCCAATGAGCCAGCCTTTCTTTTCCCTAGGGAGATAGAAGAATGGCTCAACGACGTGTGAGGGACCATGCTCGGAGTAGCAGTTCTTCAAGCCTCATTCAACCGAAAAGATTATCTTTGTCAGAAATTTTGCTCTTATAATAAACTATAGGCTAGGACTTCTTTGCGGTTTTAGATTTCTTGTGTTTCTTGACCTAATTATCTAAGTTTTAGTTATTCTTTTATTATTAGGAACTTATTGTAATTCTCTCTTTAATGAATGATGGTTTTAAAATTATTTGGTGGTTGGATGATGTTGTAATGAATAAAACACACTCAGGATGGTGAAGGATACTAAGGGAAGCTTGAACTAACACCCCATGCACAAAAACATAGCCTCCCGACAATTTTTCTTCATTACAGCAAGATCAGCACGGGCCGTGCTCAGCCAACACGCCCCGTGCTCAAGGGTCTACAGAAAAATGCCCAGTTCAGGTATCTGGACACGGGGCGTGTTCACTGAACAAGCCCCCGTGCCCAGCCTTCTGTTACTTTTTGTCACTCTCTGTTACTGGCAACCTGAACACGGGGCCGTGCCCCGACACCACGGGCCGTGTCTAGATACCCAGTAACAAGAAATTTTGTTTTTAACACACCTTTTTACACATTCAATCAACCTAAAACTTATTTTTGGGACACATTGAGGACAATGTGTAATTTAAGTGTGGGGGGATGCTAAAACCTTGAATTTTGCAAGTCCTAATTACAAGCCTTACACAAAACTCTATTGGAACCGCTAAACACCCCAAATTTTTTTCAAAAAACTTTTCATTTTTTTACTCGTCTTAGTTTAAGTTGGGAATATCAAGTTCTAAAAAGGTTATATTTTTACAAATTTACAACCGATAGCTTCGTGATAAAAAGAACCAACATAAGAAAATTATGAAACGGCATGACAAATCTAGTTAAAATTTGATTATATATACTTGATCACATTAAAAACCCATTCCCACAAAAAGTGAGTTTTGGGCCTTTAATTGAGCATACAAATACACATCTTTAGACTAAATGCTCATCCTTCGTTTCTTGTGTGAATAACCGCTTGGTTTCTTACGACTCTAGAACTTGCCATGACAATACATTCCCGGTCCTTATCAACTTAAACCCAAGTATGTAAATGATGGAGGCATTAGGACTAATCCCTTTTCTTTTCAACACCATTATTTTTCTTTTTTACCACCTACCCAAAATCCCCCTAGTTAACCCCTTTGACCCTGAAGCTTTTCATTTTTAAACCCACAAAACAAACACCCTTTACCCACCAAAACCCTTTTGCATTTTTAACCCTTTATTTTAGTAAAAATCTTGGTTTTCATGTGACATTTCTTATCAAAAAAAAATGATGATGAAGTCTAGCAATAAACAAACAAGTTCCTCAAAATAAACTTTGTTTGAAAAATGCTTCGTTTGAATAAAAAGTCACGAAAACAAAAAGTTTTACGAAAACCGATGCTTTTTACGCCTTTCGCCCTTTTCTACTAACTACTAACCCAAAACCACCTACCTTTAACCCAAGCCTAACCCTTCCCCAACGTCCTCTTGATATTTACAAAGGTGTATAGTCAAAAAGGAGGAGGATTGATTGCTTGGCAAGCATATGGTGGCAGTAAGTTCCATGCCGGTCTCGAGTGTTTCACAAAAATACATCTTCGGCCGAGTGTTGAGTGATCTTCCGTGAGGTATGTGAACTTGTATATAAAAGAAATTTTAAAGAGGCATGTTATGCCCAAATAAGTAATTTCTCTTATGTAATGTTCTAGATAAATCATAACGAATAGGATTGTAAATAACATAAAAATAAAACCTAATAAAGATCTTGGAATCCCGACACTCAAAGACAAGCCCAAAACCTTCTCTTCTACTCATTCCATTTGGGTGTGTAGGCCACATTATAAAGAGTTTTGCTTGAGGACAAGCAAAGATTCAAGTGTGGGGGTATTTGATGTGTGTAAAATGCAACATATAAATTACATCAAATGAGGCATGAAGCTAACCCTTTTTTAGTACTAATGTTGGAAAAAGTGTGCTTTTGTCTTCCTTTTGTATTTTCAGGATTAAATGAGCTCAAATGAACAAAAGAAGCAAAAATGCAGCTAAATCTAACACAAATACAAGAAAAGGAATAAACGTGGCATGTCCGACCCCTCGACAGCATCTTCCCAAGCAAAAACAAGACATCAGAAGGCTGAACACGCCCCGTGCCCAGCGGACACGGGGGCGTGCCCAAGTGTCTTCAGAAAAGACAAAGTTGTAGAAGCTTCTATTTCCCAACACGGGGGCGTGCCCAGTGGACGCGGGGCCGTGGTCAACGCTAAGATTCGCAGAATCTAAGAAAATCTTGATAGTACAGATACGCTTTTGCACACGGGGCCTTGCCCAGCGGACACGGGGGCGTGGTCAACTAATACAGACAAACTGCATTTAATGAAGAAAGAGAAGATGGATGGACATGGGGCCGTGCCCAGCGGGCTTGGGGCCGTGTCCAGGCTTCTGTGCAGGCTATAAATAGAGGTGCTTGGTTCACTTCAAAGGCATCCCTTGGCAAACCACCTCTCTCACACTTCACCCACACTCCACCACCATCACAACCCACATCCACCACCATCATCCATCATCCATCATAGAGTGTGTGTAGTAGTCTCGGGATCCAAGATTGATAGTAAGAGTTCTTGACAATCAAAGGCCATGTTTGCCTAAGTCTCTTACATCACTTGGTGAAGACAAGCATTTAGTGTAATACTTTTGTTTTTTTAATCTTTACACACTTTTTATTTGGTTTTGTATTAATGACATTAATAACTAGTTTCTTATGTTGAAGGTGAAACTTCCTTATCATTTGTCTGTGGTGTCTTGGCGTTATTTTACTGTCTATATAAAATAAAAGATTTACACCATTCATATCTCTACGGCCTATATAGAGATATGTTGGCTACCTGGTCGGGGGTTAAGGGAACGGTTTGCTAAGGTTCTTGCCTTGTTCAGTGTATAGATCCTACAAGGACCTGGGTTAAGCTTACTAGGATCTCCTTCAATACCCATTGGTATTGGATGGCGGGGGTATGAATGGCTTGATCCCCTCATATGTAAACTACTATTATTACATTAACCCGGCTACTTAGGATTGTATCCCTGCTGACTCAAACTACTTAGCCGAGGGTAACGTCACCTTCAAAAGAGGGACCTACCACATTACGCATTAATAACTTAATTAATTATCTTTCAATAATCCAACCCTTTAGGATTGTATCCTTGCTTACTCAAACTACTGGGTTGAGGGTAACGTCACCTTCAATAGAGGGGCCTACTACTATAACTAAGATAATCTCTTAAAAAGTGCAAAAGTGCGAAAAACATCAAAGGTTACACTAAAGGCGAGTAGGATCCGAGTGATTCATCTTGTCTATCTGTTTTATTTTTATTTTTATTTTCAGCATTTTTAGCTTTTATTTTCATGTTTAAAACCTTTTTTCCAAAATTTTGATTTGATTAGACGTTGAGGATAAGCGGGTACTAAAAGCTTGTGTCCTTGGACGACCTCGGTATCTTACCAACGCTATACTACGCTCATGATGGGTGCACTTGCCCATATGTGTGTTTAGTGTTAGTAAAATATCGTGTTTTATAAATTTAAAACTTGACTAAAGTGTTAAAAAGGGCTTAAAATATACATAAAAACCTATCGCACTTAACGCATATCAGGCCCGAGTCCTTATGATATTCACAGTAAAGTGTCAGATCTTGGTTCTTCTTGGACTTCATCGGTTGGGCTGGTCGCAAGAATTGTGCATACGTAAGGAGGACGTCTCTTGGCGACTTGTTGATCTCGGTCCAATTGCGGTCCCGATATTCCTTCTTGGATGCCCGCTGTTCTCGTTGGGCATTGATCGTTGCCCTTGCGTCGGGCTGGTATCCGCGTGGGACGTATGGTTTGGGATCGTTGCCACGATTCCAAGTGTCCCGGTAGCGCTTGTTGTTGCATTTGGTGTCTTGGTGGGAGGATTGACCTTTCGTCTGGGGCTACGTTTTGCCAGTGTGCGGTTTAAGAGACCGCTGCGTCTGGGCATACGTCTTGACGGCTGCCATGACATCGTCCCATTTTTCTAGCAAGCCCTCCTTGCCTAAGATGGTCATGACCATTTCATCATCTTTGACGGCTCGGATGAAATGGTTGTGGGCCATCTGATCTGCTACCACGCCAATCTCGAGGAACTTTTTGTTGTAACGGATAACGAAAAATTCTAAGCCAGATGTTCATGACGTCCATTGAATCGCGTTTGTGACGTCGTTGTTGGCTAAAATGAGCAAGAAATTTTGCTTGTAATTGTTCAAATGAAGCCAGCGAGCCGACTGGCAAAGAATCAAACCAGGCCCTCGCTAATCCGGTGAGGGTCTGGGGGGAAAATGGCACCATGTGGCTTCGTCCCAATTGCCCATGCACCCAGCGCCGGTAAAAATATTCATATGGTCGTCCGGGTCAGACGAATCACTGTATTTCCTAATCATGGGTGGGAGTTTGTTCGTAGTGAGTTTGGCATGGGTGATATCCGGTATGAATTTAGAGTTTTCAGCCGCGGACCTTGGCCTCTATGTTTGGGCTTGGTTGCGCTTCGCAGTGCGGACGTATGTAGTGCGGGGTTGAGTTAGAGGAATGCAATTGTATCCTCCTGGTCGGCTATTAGCCGAATGGGATTCCCCGCAGTATGTACGGTCGTCTGGTTCGGTGCGATCATACCCCTCGTTGTGGGGTTGTGGTCCCAGACAACTATGGATGCCGGAGCCACGGCGGGCTGTTGATTGTCGTCGGTTTTCACCATGTGGGCCCAGGCGGCTTTGTATTGGGCCCCTACGGTGGGACCCATATATGGAGTCGTCCTTTTCGAGCGTGCGGATGCTACAATAGGAGGATCCGCGTTCTTCGCCCCTATCCCGAGAAGCCGGGTTTGTGGGGGGCCTTCCCTCGTATTACAAGATACGAGCCGCAGGTGTGTTTGGTGCTGGATGGATCCTCCAGGTATTTGCGCTTCTACGCACGCTCTGTTATAGGCTGCGGCAAGGATAGTCTGTTGTTGGAAATACCAGGCATGGAGATCCATGCCCGGGGGTATCATAGAAGCGTACCGTGCGAAATCTGGTGTGAACATGGGGGGAGCGCCCCCTTGTGTAGATGTGCCAATGTGGCCGATTTGTTGGGCTGGGGGAGCAGTACTCGTAGGCCTCGGGTTTGCGGGGTTGAGGTTATCCCCGGTAGCATTGTTTTGACGCTCAGACATGATCTTCAAGAAAGAAAGAGATGTGAAAAAGTGCTAAGAGTAGCGGTGGGCGCCAATGATGAAACAGTGGTTAACCAAGGGAGGTTAATTCACTGGTCTCGTCAAGTAGGGTTAATCCCTCCTGCACAAGGAAAAACACACCATGACTCGTAACAAGGAGGAGGGGGTGGGTGGTGCTCCTTGTTACCACTCTCCGACGTGAGAATCAGTAATTTGCTTGAGAAGCAAAGTGTGTGATAGTAGTAGTAGTGAGAGAGTTGATAAGCGATACCTCAAACCTGGTCCGGGATGGATATTTATAGTCGAGGAGTGAAGGAGGGTAATTGAGTGGCTAGACTTACAACGCGCAGCCCCTATGCAGGTATGTCAGGCTTGTCGGTCATGGAGGTGAAGCCACGTCCTACTGTGGTGTCAGTCTGTTGCTTACGTGTGGGCTGACAGGCAACTGTCATTGGCACCACTTGATCTGTGGTGTCAGTCCCACTTGCCTTGTGGGCAGGATCCAGTGCAGGGCCGCATCGCTGCTCGAGGTAACTGCTATTGTTTCCGCGTCCTTGCTCTGGTCAAGACATGTGCGGGATGCGGTGCTAGGCCGCATCGCCACTTGTGGTGACTGTTGCTGTTACCTAGATCCCTTATGTTCGCGCATGCCCGCACGGACACAGATAAGTTCTTGCCGGTAGGGGTTTTTGATAAGGGTAATGGTCACTCGCGGCCATGTTGGTACGAGATCTGGGACCATACCCCTTTAGTATCCTATATATATACACACACAATCTCTTATATTTTATAAAACTTAGTTTCTTTTCTGTAAATCCATATTTAGCTTAAACTAGTTGCTATTTGACTTGTTAAACATAAGAGTTAAAGTGTCATTTCAAACTAAATGTCAAAATTGTACGATTTTCCTCTTTAAGATTCTCAAAACAAGCCATTTCAGTCCAAAAACTAACGGTAGTTAAAAAACTCAATTAACTCAGGGATGAAAATGGCTTCCTACTCTAGATATTAATATTATTATTATTATTATTATTATTATTATCATTATTATTGTTATTATTATTATTATTTTTATTATTATTATTATTATATACACACACAATCACTTTCACTTCCTCCCCCTACCTTTCTACATCACCACCACCTCCTCCATCTTCTCCTCTCCCATCTCTCACTCTTTCCCTTTCTCTCTAATACTGTATCAAACCTCAACATAAATACCTCCGACAACCACACACACCATCGCCTTTCGCTCCAACCATCACAATAACCACCGCTGAAGACCTGCACAACCACGGAACCTTTATACGTTCGCCTCCTCAGCTCACCACTCGAACCCTTGCGTCGTCATCCTCTGCTGGGTCGAACACCACCACCGCACACCACCTTTTCCGCCTGAAAACCATTTATCAGATCTGTTGGTATTTGTATAAATATGTGTATCATTTGTACATATCAATTCTCGTTCGATTTCGAGCTCTAAATCGCTTTCTAGAAAGTTATACGCAAACTGATGCGTAAACGTAATCAGTTTAATGCAACAAATACTCCGGAACAGTTACATGGGCTTAACATACCTTAAATAACCTTTACTTAACTTAGAAATGATTTTTGGAGGGTTTGGTGTGTCGAAATCAAGTTTATTCGATCGCAGGGACTATTTGCGTCAAACTGCAAAAGTATACCGAATCGAATAGTAACGAACATTCCAGAACTTGATCATAAGTTGAACATACCATAAATATCCTTTACATAGCTTAGAAATAGGCTTTGAGGGGTTCGGTGTGCAAAAATAAACTTTTTTGTCAAACAGGGACTAAAAGCGTCAAAAAGTGCACAAGTTTGCATTTACGCGCATATCTTACGTTCTGAATATATTCGGACATCCAAAAAATTTTTGTAATCATTAAAATATTTTATTTTAGTGATTGGCATGCCAAAATTCCATTCGTCGCGTAATTTGGATCGTTTTTCGCGTCCGTTCGTGTTTCGTCGTAATTAACCGAACAACGCAACCGTACGACCAAACGAACTGAAAACCGAGATGTTTTTGAGCATATTTTAAGTTCCCTATACTTTAACTTTATTGTAGAGCCGAAATGGGGTTAACGGGGCTTAAACGTGTCAAAAAATCAAGTTTTAAGCATCAGGGGCCTGTTCTGCCAATTTTGAAAAGTTGCTGATCTGATAAGCTAGGAGGGGTGCGTAGCCCATCCCCTCTGTCTACGCGGGCCGCGTAGAATGCCCAGATCTACAAAAATCAGTTTTTCATAAACAGCAGCTGGTTTCTTGTTTTGTACATGGTTTCCTTCAATCTATGGACTGGTTTTGGGCACCCATAGCTTTGTAAAATCAGTGGGCACACATGGAGGGTCAAGATTGAAGCTCAAAGTTCGAGAAATGATCTTAACGGCTCTTGAATTCCTATAAATACCCACCTTGATTCATTTGATTCTTCACATTTGATCTGAGTTTATACTCTAAGTTGAAGCCTTTGCTTCATACCTGAGTATCTTAGATCAAATTCTTCATCGCTTGGACCTTTTGTAAGTTTCTTTCATGCTTTTATGTGTTTTTAAGTGTGAAAGTCAAACAATGTTTGACTTTCTGCTTTAACCAGTCCTTGGTCAACACGAAGTTCGTTTGAACTTCGTAACGTGAGCGTAATCACGATGGTCATAGTCCTTTGTGACTATACCTACTGATTACCACGTTGATTAGGCATAGTGACGAGTCATAGTTTCGGTCAAAATACGCGTTTATGCGTATTTTGCAACCAAACTATTCTTGGGTATCAAAACCCTTTGTTTTGATATCAAACTTGTTTTCTAACTTAGTTAAACATGTTTTAACATATTTAGCTCGTCACTTTTAGTTTAGTGCTTATATAGGGTCGTAAGATAAGCGGTCTAAACAACCGCTTAGACATTCGAACCCGACCCATTTGGTCGATCATTAGGATCCGACCAAACATATTTTGTGACCATAGTTGTATAGGGAATAACCTTCTAAGGTTATACCTTATGGTCACTTCGTTTAGTTAGTTGTATGATAGGTAATTTATATGCCTTAGGAAAATGACCAAAATGCCCTTTTTACGCATAATTTCATTTTAAGCATATGTAACCTAAATTTTGACATCTAAACTGATTAGGCAACATTATTAGACATGTTAAGGCATATAATACTTGTCATAGGACAAGTTAGGCGGTCCGAATGCGTTTTACGCGAACGACGCGTTAAAGTAGCGTAAGCTACCTAAACGGGTCGTAATGGGTCGTAAGCACTTAGGATAGGTTTCGTTTTAGTATGTGGGCTTTGTTAAACCATATCATATGAGTTCCAATACTCATTTGGTTTATGAAACCTCATCCTATCCGATCTGCCGATTTAGGTCTGGTTTATTAACATAGTTACCTATATTAGGTGCCGATTGATTTCCGTGATCCCTCTAGCATTGCTTGGTTGTTATTCAAGACTTCTAAGCATTCTCAGGTGAGTACATAGTCCCCTCTTTTACTGTTTTCAAATGTTTTAGGGTGATTCACATGTGCCTACTTGTTAATTTCGTGCTTTTCATGCTTTTGTATCATATACTTGCTATGTATGTTCACTTAGCATGCTAGCACATTGATTTTCATATATTACATTTTTGTTGCATATGTTCACCCAGCATATGGACACATGTTTTACATTTCTACTTTGTATGTTCATTTAGCATATTTAAGTACATTATTTTCATATAACATGCTTACATTTGGTATGACATTTGGTTTGTTTAACGGGTCATAAATACATTCATTGACACCGATCATGCCGCTCAGTAGTAGGTAGTGGTACCATAGGACTTGACAACTCCCATTTCTGAAATCCTAGGTTTGTTTGGACATAAGGAATGACCGAATCCAAATTCATTTTTGGTAGACCTTTGACTTGTTCTAGGGTTTATCCTTCAGTCGCAAGGCTTGGATGTAGACGTTTAACATTACCGCATAGATGTTTGTATCAGTAAAGCATGCATTGATTTTACAAAACATAACTTTTGATTTAAACCATGATTTATTTCAATACCTTGTTTTGTACATTTTACATATGGTTTGAATAGACACTTTTATTTGCCATACATAATATTTGATTATACATGAACATGAATTACATTTGACATTTGACATTGTTTATACATAAACATTTTAACATTTGGTTTAAACAAGACATTTTAGTGGTTTGTTTGGGTAAGTGATTTAAATAACGAGGCGTGTGTAATATGATAAAAGCATGGTGGATACGCCGCTGGTACTTCCTATATATAAGTGCTTTTATGATATTACATATCATAGCGTTATTTAAACCATTTCAATTTAGACATATTACATTTTACACAAATAACATATCTTTACAAAACATTGTTTTACAAACAACATATTTTATACAAACTCATTTTTACTTGGTTATTTATTTATCTATGCATCTTTCCTTTATATCATCTGATTTCTTATAAATTTTTTTATGATTTATAAAAGAAAACACTTTACAAGGTTCATGACTAACTTTTGTTAAACATTTTCTTTAAACTTACAAGTCATGAATCCTATTTTAATAAAACCTATGTATCTCACAAGCATTTTTATGCTGACGTACCTATTTTCACATGTGTTTTCAGGTGCTGTTGTTAGATGATTTGATGCAAACATAGGATTGGACGAGGGCCATAGTGACAATAAAAGATGCAAGACTAGTTAATTATGTTATGTCTCTTTGTTTATAAGACATTATAACCTCTTTTAATTTAATAAAACAAAACTTCAATTTCCATGTGTTATGAAACAATGATTCTGTTACGACGCTCCCTGACGATTTTGCCGCAGTTTGTTGTTTTACGCGGTCGGGGTGTGACAGTAGTGGTTGTTTAGACGACTCTTAAGGGCTTTACATGATAAATACACATGGCCAGCCCTAATGTTTTGATGTTTCAAAACATATTTAACAGGTGGTGGGTGTTGGTTTACAGGTGGTAGTTGTCTAATGGTGGGTGGTGGTGAATGTGGTGGTGATGTAGAGATGGGGGAGTGAAAGAGGCTGTGTGTGTATAATATTAATAATATTTTTTAAAAACATTTATATTTTCATTCATACTTGCCAAGTTACATCAAAACAGAAGGTAGACGGGCAACAACCTGTGCCGCCACGCCTTTCAGAATTGCAAACCCTAATCTACTAAAGACAAAACCCTGCCTGCCCGCTGGGGATAAACAATTGTTGTGGATGACCCATTGGACCCTGGTTAGGAATTGGATAGCTTCTGGAACTAGGGAGCTGTTGGTGCACTACATTTGTCGACTTCATCTTGGATCGAGTCTTAGCCTTAGAATGTTAGTTTAGGGCACGTTTTACGAGAAAATAGGAAGTGTACTGTGTCTAGTGTTGAGATTTCGCTCATAGGGCACTTAGGAAGTGATTTCTCTTATGTGTCAAATCCTGATTCCACTTATGTGTCAATCAGGTGATTCCACTTATGTGTCAATCAGATGATTCCACTTATGTGTCATGTACATAAGAGTGGAATCTGTTGTTCTATAAATAGGTCTTTAGAGCGAAATCTCAGATAAGTTCTTGTTTTCCATACCGAGGTGCTGCTGGTGTGAGATTTGGTTGTAAACGTTGTAATATCAATCAAAAGTGTGATTTAAGTGAAGATATTGCTGTTTCTACGTCAGTTACTTGTTTTCCGCACCTGTAATTGACCAAAACTCCTCTGATAGACTCGTTCGGGTCAGAATACGATCCTACAAGTGGTATCAGAGCTTCAGGAGGAGGAGTTCTACAGAGAATTGCTGGATTTCATCATAAATTCTTACTTCTACACCTTCTTTCTTCATCAGAACGAGATTTAACGGTCGGAATTGGCTCAAAATTTCACAGACTATAGGAAATTGATTATAGACAAATCCCTGAAAGTTTGAGCTTCAAATTCAAAGTAAAAATGGTTCAAAATACCCCCCGAGTTGATTTCGCTCATACGAACAATCCTTGATTTCGCTCCAACATACACTTTAATTTCGCTCATAAAGACATTCAGACCAGTGATTTCGCTCATTTGACACCTGATTTCGCTCCAAAGTACATCCAAGAGACCTGATTTCGCTCATATGTCAATCCATTAACCTAATTTCGCTCATATGTATATAAGTTGAGGGATTTCGCTCATAGATCATTCTGATTCCACTCATTCGAACATTCTGATTCCACTCATTCGTACATTGTGATTCCACTCATTCGTACATTGTGATTCCACTCATTCGAACATTGTGATTCCACTCATTCGTACATTGTCATCCAACAGAATCTGATTTCACTTATAAGTACCTGTGTTTGAACAAAGAGAATTAAAAAAATGGATACTGAGTTCTACAACGCTTTTGCTACGACCCCGACTAATCCATCAGACATTGCTAAAAACATGACAATGGAGAATGAAACCGGAACAATGCAAAAACCCCCAAAACTTATGGGAATTGAGGATTATCACGGGTGGAAGAAACGGTTTGAGAATTGGGTTCAGGCAAATCATCTAAAAGCTTGGGAGAGCATCGAAACTGAATATGAGAGGCCAAAGAATTCAGCGGGAGTCGGTAAAATCATTTTAGAATTCACGGAGCAAGAAAGAGAAAGTTACAAAGGAGAAAAGATGATGATCAATTTGTTATAACAAGCTGTTAAAGAAGATATATTTGTGTTGCTTCAACATGATGAAAACGCTTATTCTATTTGGGAAGCTCTTGGAAAGAAATTTGAGGGAAGTACTGAAATGCTACAAAGTAAAGCAGTTTTGTTGAAAAAGGAATTTGAACTATTTACTTGCATGCCTGGTGAAACAACAAAGAGTCTTATTGAAAGATACTGTCATCTTGTACGCACTATGTCACAGTTGAAGATTACAAAAACTCCAGCAGAATGGGTTGAAAAGCTTGCTGATGCGTTACCTCAACAGGAATGGGGTACATATCTGATGATATTGAAAAATTCCAGACAGTTTAGAAGGTTATCGATTGCACAGTTTATAGAGAAGTTGGAGGCACAGGATCTGGAGCAGCAGAAAATTGCTAGAATGAACAGTTCTACTCATCAACAAGATATTAAATTGTACTATAAAGGAAATGTTCAAACTGCTGAAGCAAGTCCAAAGATACAAACTGCATTTAGTGCTGGAAATCAATCTACACCAAGCAGTCAAGGATCAGTCAACACTAGTGGTTTCTCAACGGTGAATCCTCCAAGTGTTCAAAGTTCATCTGCTGGAAATGGTCATCTAATTCAATGCAATGTGGCTCTACATCTTCAAAATGGTCAAAATTATTCTGAAGAAGTTGTAAAGCATCATATGGGATTATTGGTCACTGCATTAGAGTCTTATGAAGGGTTGATTGCCGGAAGAATTGGTAATCCGATGCTCACAAAAGAAGATTATGACCAAATCGATGCAGAGGAGCTGGAACTGATGGATATTAAATGGGCCTTAGCTAGTGTTTTGAGGAGAGCAGAAAAATTTAGATTGGTTACAGGAAGAAATGATTTCTTGGATGCAAACCTTTCTAATCTAGGATTTGATAAATCTAAAGTTGTCTGTTTTCGTTGCAGGGAGAAAGGCCACTTTAAAAGAGAATGCAAGAATCAGGAGCCGAGAGGAGCAAAGGAGTAGTCTGGGAAAGATGATTATTATAGGAAAACCATTTATCAGCAAATCACTCATCAACCGCATCAACAAAAAGAAGTTCAAACAACACATGGAAGAATGATCGAGGATGCAAACAAGAAAGCTTACCATGGTATCATTGATCAAGATGACGAGAAAGTGGCTGATGGTTTTAGCTGGGACAAGTACATTCCAGCTGATCCAAATGTTAAAGCTTTCATTGCACATATTGTTCAAAAGCCAGAAATGTTGAAGGAATGGATGGAAGTGTTATCTGATGAAGAGAAAAGTGAAGATGAAAGATCTGTTTCATCTGAAAACAGTTCATCAGAAACAAGTGATAGTGATGAAGAGATGGAACAGATAAATTTGGGAAAAACTCATTTATCTTCTGACACTTTTGAATTTTATTTTGCAGAAAAATTGAAGAAACTGAAAGAGAAGAAAGCTGCAAAAGAATTGAAAGAAGTCAAAGTGATTGAGAAAATTGTGGAAGTTGAAAAGATAGTTGAAGTCGAGAAGATTGTTGAAGTCACAAAACCTTGTCTTACTTGTTTAGAGTCATGTAAACAATGTATAGAAAAAGATGAGAAGTTTAGTGAGTTAGAAAAGTTGAAAGAAAAGTTGTTGTTTGATGTTAAAAATTTGAAAGAGTCATACGATGTTTTGAACAGAACTGTGAATAGTCTGGAAAAGACTAACTCTGAAAGAGAGAAAGCTTTGAAGATGTTGAATGCTACCATGATGACAAAACAGAAAGAGATCAACCTGTACATAGAAGAATGTGCAAAGTGGAAGAAAGAGTTGGATAGTGAAGCAGCTGAAAATGAAAGAATCAGAAGATTGCTGCAAAGTTACAAAGGCTGTGACTACATAATTGATAGAATTTATCCAACAGTTGAAGGATTTGAAGCGTTTAAAGGTGAAGAAACAAAGCCAAAGAAGAAAAAGGATACTGGTAAGAAACATGGTGTCTGTTATAATAAGTGTCCGCCTCCGATTTGGGAAGGGTATTCGTCTAGAAAACCAAATGAAGAGCAATTAAAAAAGGCAGTCAATATAAAGTTGGAGTCCGAGATAACCGATGTTTTACCGGACAATATTGATGTCACGTTCACAGCGTTCGACACAGATCATGAGTCAGAACTGATAAAAAGAGTGGTTGATCAGGTGTTGGATAAGGATGAGGAGTCAGAGTCAAAGTCCGAGTCCGAAAGTTCGTGTCAGTCAGTCGGGAGTTCGAGTTCGTCCGAAAAGAGTTCAAAATTGTCGGGAAAACGGGTTTATAGTAAAGAGTTTTTATTGTCAAAATCTAATTTGAATGATGAAACATTTGAAGTTGTGTATACTTTGAATGATTCTGACAAATTATATTTTGATAAAGAGTTTCCAATACGAGGTGTCAAAACTAATTTGATAAAAAAAGGTTTTCAAACTAACAGAAATTAATATTTCTGAAATAAAAGATGAAAATCTTAATGTAAAATCTAAACCTTACACCTCAAGAGTACAACAACGTTTGAACAAGAAAAAGAGTTACAATTCTGGTTTTGGTTTTCAAAAGAAACCAAACCAAAATCGTAGCTACAAAAAGAAAGGACTTGGTTTTATTCCACCTGAAAATTATAAAAATGAAAAATATGTTCGAGATTTTAAATAAAAAATGACATATGTTGCAGGAACTAGCCATGAAGAAGAAGCAAAGAGCTCATTCTAGAAACAGTCAAACAAGGAGTTTCTTGCTAAAAAGATAAATAATGGAGCTTATGTGAAGAAAGAGACAAGAACCTGTTTCCGATGCAATGAATATGGTCACATTGCATGGAACTGTCCGAAAGCGACAAACACAAAATAGGGAGTTTCTGGAAAACTGAAAGAAGTTATTGTTGATAAAACCGAACCACCAACTGAAAAATTTAAAGTTTTCAAAAATTCAACATTTGAAGTTGGTGAATGTTCGAAGAGATTTTACAAGCGAAGTGTGAAACTTGACAACCAAAAATGGGTTGTTAAGAAATCAGAAGTAAAATATGGCGATGAATCTGATTCCACAAAGTCAGAGGAGCCACAATTTGATGAGAATGTTGAAAAATCAGTTATTTCAATGGATGGTGAGAATTTTCCACCATTGAGGACTAAAAATTTTAAAAGGAAAACTGGAAAGTCTGAAATCTCAAATCAGTTTTATTCTGAGAAGGATAATTTTGATGTTGAGAAAGCATTTAATGGAAATGTGAAGAAAATTTTCGGAAAGATGGTCGATGGGAAGGTTAAAGGGGTAAAGGAGTTTTATGCTAAAAAGAAAGCAACTTACACTCCAACTGCTTCTGAATTGAAAACACCCAAGGCTGGTCAGGCTTGGGTGGATATTTTCTTTCATTGAAAAACCTGACTTGCCGGAGATCCCAAGTTTGTAATCGTCGATCAGGAATCGGCATCATTCATGTTTTATGAGATTGTATGAAAAGTTCTTAAAATTGTTAAAACTTTACAAGTTGAATGACTACGCCGGAGCTTCCAGGTTGGTAAGTGCAAAGCAGGAATCGGCACTTTGATGGGTAAAATGTAGATGACTCATTCCTACAATTGGTATTGATTGGTTATATCTACAAGTGGTTATTCTTACAAGTGGTTTAAAGGTTGCTTGATTGCAAACAGTGAATCAAGGACATTAAGTTGTACTTGATTTACTACAGTTGAAAAAATTGACAAGATGATGAACCATATTCCCGTACTTAAACAAGTGGTAAACTTACAAGTGGTAAAAACAAACTCATTTTCCGAAAAAATCATTTTGATTAAAACAAACTTAAGTGTTTTGAGATCTAATGAGAAAATGGTTTGTGATAGGGGGAGTTCTGATTGTTTATGCCAAGTGAATGGCAAATTGAAGTGATTCGATGTCAGTTGTCAAGTTTTTGTACAGTTCATGTTATGTTTCAAGCGGGTCAAGAGTCTAGTAGTTTTCAAATTTCCTAAAATGTGTTTGCATTTTAGGGGGAGTAGAAATTTTTCAGAAAATCCAAAAACATTTGAAAATTTGAAAAAGACAAAAACATGATAAAAAACAAAAATGAGTTTTGGTGTCAAAGAAGAGGAAATGATAGTACATCAGTAGACAGACACAGTATGCTAAAGAAATGTAATGTTTAAATAGCGTTAAACAGTCTCACTGATGATATGCCGATAGGTTTTTAAACATTTAGTAAACTTTTTCGGGATATAAACTTAATTTCAAACTTGCTTATTTCATGGGGAACACTACTTGGATATATAGGTAACCCCTGAAATCTCGTTTGAAAGGTCCCTCTTTCTGAGATACTAGGTCTTTATGCTCAGTGATATCTGGGGTATTATCCCGTGACTTCTGCTGAAAGGAATTTCTGACCTAGTCCCCGGAGAATACTTTCCGCATGCTTGAAATATAGCGCCGCCCTCAGCAAATTGATGAAACAATAAAATTGATAGTCATTGCTGTTGTAATTCAAAAGATCCTCTAAAGGGGACCCACCAAAAGTCGAAGCCGTCATCTCTCTGCGTATCGAAAGATCAACTTGAGCTCTCACGGCCCTCGCAATTTAATCCCTTACAGATATCATCTGTGGTATACTCACCTATAAGACTGATTATTGGGATCTGGATACGGGAGTATATTCAAGAGGTGGGACACATGAATGAGTTTAAGTCTTTAAAACACCTAACTCATATCCTGAATCAGTTGAAATTTGTGTGAAAATTTAAGTGGATCAGTATATCGGCAATCTAAGTGAATTGTTTAATTCTTAATGTGTAACTAAGCTCAACGGTACTTGTGACTTGTTATAACTGATATGATCCTCTTGCACGAACTCACAAAAATATTGTCTGTAAATATTTCTTTATTGCATTTTTTTAATTTCAAAAATTCCAAAAAGATTTTCAGTGTGTTTTAGCATAATTTTTTTTTAAAATTCAAAAAGATTTTCGACAACTGATATTGAAAAGCTGAGTTTCAAAATTCTGAGTGCTAAACATGATGAGTATGATTTTAGGGGGAGTTTGTGTTTAAAACTGATTATTTTTGTCAAATCTTCAAGTGGTTCATCAGGATTATTATTGATAATATGTTTGATTTGAGAAAGGTTTTGAGTTGATGCATACGTGTTATTATTTAAAATTGTAAAATTTACTTTGAGGTAGAGATTGTGCAGGTTTGAGGAAAGGCTGAGTGTGAGCAAGGCTGATTGATATGGAGAAGATGTGAGATGGAAAGCCAGACAACGATCCTAAAGCTGATGATGCTGATGAACTGAAGAAATACCAGCATATCGCAAGGGGGAGTCTGAAGTCATGCGAGAAGAGATTGAGAGAGAGAAGCCCAGAGACAGATCAAGACTGAAGATGCGAAGACTCGACACTTACGACTCGTCAACATCTGAGGGGGAGTCTGTTGGTGCACTACATCTGTCAACTTCGTCTTGGATCGAGTCTTAGCCTTAGAATGTTAGTTTAGGGCACGTTTTACGAGAAAATAGGAAGTGTACTGTGTCTAGTGTTGAGATTTCGCTCATAGGGCACTTAGGAAGTGATTTCACTTATGTGTCAAATCCTGATTCCACTTATGTGTCAATCAGGTGATTCCACTTATGTGTCAATCAGGTGATTCCACTTATGTGTCATGTACATAAGAGTGGAATCTGTTGTTCTATAAATAGGTCTTTAGAGCGAAATCTCACATAAGTTCTTGTTTTCCATACCGAGGTGCTGCCGGTGTGAGATTTGGTTGTAAACGCTGTAATATCAATCAAAAGTGTGATTTAAGTGAAGATCTAGCTGTTTCTACGTCAGTTACTTGTTTTCCGCACCTGTAATTGACCAAAACTCCTCTGATAGACTCGTTCGGGTCAGAATACGATCCTACAGGAGCCAAATGTGTCAAAGGCGAAAGGGGCAAAAACATGCTGGTTCTCTACACAAGTTTTAGCGCGCTTATCAACTTTCTTCGATTCTGTCTTTCTTGCTGCTTGTCCAGCTATAAACCTGTTTTCCCTAAAATCAACAAGAGGAGAAACCCCATGAGGCCCACACAAGAATATTCCCCCCTAGCCCAACCAAAGCCGAGCACGTTTTGAGTAAATCTAGAGTAAAATGTGATTTTCGTCCCTGATCCCAGAGTTAGAGTTAACTGAGTTTTTTTTTAACTATGTTAGTTTTTTGGACTGAAATAGCACGTTTTGAGAATGTCAATATGGGAAATAGTATAATTCTTAAATTTGACCTGAAATAGCAAATGTGGACAAACCATAAGGACGTAAATGACACTTAACTCTAAATAGAAAAAAAAAATATTTTTGTTTCCCACCCCCAAATCCCAAAGCATAATTGGCCTAACGCCCTTTCTGGTAAATTTGAACTGTGGTCTTAATAAAAAGTGTAAGAGTTGCATTATATTTCTTTTAGAGTTAATTACTATTTTCGTCTCTCTGGTTTGTCAAAAATCACTATTTAAGTTAATTAGTTTAAAAATTATGATTTCAGTCCCTGTGGTTTCACTTTCATAACCATTTCAGCCCACCTCGTAACCATTTGAGTCTCTGTACTAACAAAATAAATGGATTGAAATGGTAATAGAAGTGAAACCACAGGGACTGAAATGGTTAGGAAAGTGAAACCACAGGGACTGAAATCACAATTTTTAAACTAATTGACTGAAATAGTGATTTTTGACAAACCACAGGGACGAAAACAATAATTAACTCTTTCTTTTAAATCTTTATGTCAATAGTGATTTTTGACTTAATTTGTTTCTTTTAAACTTAATCTAAATTCTAAATTGAGAAAGTAAACCCGTAAAGAAGTTAAATTAAGAAAATAGTTGGATGAGTGACACCTATTGGGACCATTAGGGGAGGGGGTGGTCACTAGTGATGAAATTCCATCACTCACAAACATCCAATCATGTTCCGCCATGTCAGCAACCACTATTCTATCACTCACAAGCATTCTTTAGTGGGGGTGGTCATCACTTGTGATGGGATTCCAATGTACAAGTATTAATACACAATGTACAAGTCATACACATACCTCAATAATTCTTCAACGCGTGATATAAACAACGAGTTAATCCTATCACTCGTTACCAAGGTGGTGGCGGCGATGTGCAAAAAAAAAAAATGAGTGATAGGAGCCTATCTCGGAAAAATAACACACCACCCTTCCTCCCATTAGTTATTGATATTCTTTTAGTTTAGAGAGAAAAATATTGGGTTTGGGTGTTTGACTAGTATGGTTCACTGTAACTGGGTTCACAGTTTGATATTTTCACCCCAAAATCAATTAGATTTAACATGTGTATAACCTCTATGTATGTGTTTCTTTAGGAAAAGTTTTTGGCTTTGTTGGTCTTTCCAATGCATGTTTTTAACCCCGTCGTGGAGGAGAGAGAGGGAATAGAGGCGTACTTGTGCAAAAACGTACAAAAATCGAATTACGTGAGAGGTGTAATACGGATATGTACCAACAGGGAGGCGATTTTGAGAGCCTCTATTGTAAGACCATAGTAAGACCATGCGTAGTGGAAGAAACCCCACCCTTGGGCGTTTTGCGCCATGTGGCGGTCCAGTCAGCAAGAGGGCTTTATGGGGCATTTTTCTAAAATGGGTATAGTGGGGATGTAGGCATTATGTTAAAAGGAAGAATGCATGTGATTGGCCAAAGAATTGGAAGTTGGGTGTTGAATTAAGAACGTTGCAGCCCAAAATCACCAAAACAACGCCCATAGGGGCGGAAGCAATGGCGTTTGGGGGCGTTTATTTGTAAAAAAACGCCCAAAAATGGCACCACTACGGGTGGTCTAAGATAGGGGTGTTCATCGAATCGAATAACGAATTTTAGAATTTTTCGAATTTTTATTTTTTTACCTGAATTTGTATTCGATTCTATTCGATTAATATTTGAAACTCGAATTCGAACTGAATTCGAATAAATTTGATTTAATTCAAATTCACGCTAAACAATAAATTATTTTACTTTCATTTTTTAAAGGTACTACAAACTAATTATATTCAATATAAAATCTAATAATCTGCAAAATTAATTAACTATCAATATGTCAAAACACCAAAAATTAGAAGATAGGTTGGTTACTGATAGCGATTTAAGTTAGGTAAATATTTAGGAATAAGTAGTATTAGCTATTTGTCAGTATATTTGGTAATGTTATGAATAATAAACTTATCAATTATGGAGAATAAATTCGATTTAATTCAAATTCACGCTAAACAATAAATTATTTTACTTTCATTTTTTAAATGTACTACAAACTAATTATGTCACAACCCCCGACTCCACCCTGGGAGCGGGAGCCGCGAGCCAATCAGATGGTATCGGTGTTTATTAATTTGGCAGCGGAAATTTTAATCAGGACCGTAGTTAGGAAATATTATTATCAGAGTTAAACACCAAGATTTTTAAAATAGATGAATGGGATAAAACCCAAGTTTTGCTGATAATACATTTATAGGGATAAACCATAATTATTGAAAACAAGTCTCCATTTTATTTAGGTAACTTTTGAAGCCACTTTTCTAAGTTTTCAGTGCTCTCCATCTGGCTTTTATTGGCTTTCACATTTTGTTACCTAAAACGCATTTTAAAAACATTTTATCAGTAATAAATACTGACGAGTACATCCCAATTTATAAAACATCAGTTCACATTACAGTCTTAAGGGCGATTACAATGTTTATATCTACACAATTACTCGTTCGGTACGTGTCACTCGACGGATCTGTGACTATAGTCATATCACACATTGGATACTCGTGCCCAATTGTGAAGGTTATCAAGTACTGTATACATAGTAGGGGCGGACTTACCCTTTGGCCAGGGTGGGCGGCCGCACCCCTCGACAAAAAATTTTTAGTGTATATTTTAGGCAAAAAAACCCGACCGCACCCTTAGAAAATATGGTTGAACACGTCATCCGCACCCCCAGCAAATAATTTTTGGGTCCGCCACTGATACATACCTCATAATACTGGCAGCAGTTGAAGAATTACAAAGATTTGATCATTGTAGTTATAACTGATAAATATTTATAGTTTTGGAAAATATTTGAAATAAGGGCTCACAAACTGTGAGAAAAGAGAATGGACTCACATTTGTAGACTTAGGTATTTCAACAGACTTCATGATTTATAGCTTCCTGTTGTTTTTCCTGGTTATTATCTTATCGAAATTACACAATTGTGACAACTGTGTTCTGTAATCGATGTACGATGTAAAACAATGATGATTACTAATAAAACAATGTGATTTGGTGTTATTATATGTGTTTTGGTGTTTCTATCTGTGTACTTGTGTTTGGTGATTTTTCAATTCGATTCGATTCCGATTGCAAGCCATAAATCGCGTTCTGGAAGGTTATACGCAAACTGGTGTGTAAACGCAGTCAGTATAACGCGACAAACACTCCGGAATAGTGACATAGGCTTAACATACCTTAAATAACCTCCACATAACTTAGAAATAAGTTTTGAATGGTTTGGTGTGTCGAAATCAACTTTGTTCGATCGTAGGGACTATATGTGTCAAACTGCGAAACTATGCCGATTTGTATAGTAATGAACATTCCGGAACTTGATCATAAGTTAAACATACCCTAAATAACCTTTACATAGCTTAGAAATAGGCTTTGAGGGGTTCGGTATGCTAAAATAAACTTTATGGTCATTCAGGGACTAAAAGCGTCAAAAAGTGCACAAGTTTGCACTTTCACGCATATCTTACGTTCTGAATACATTCGGACATCCAAAAATTTATGTAAGCATTAAAATATTTTATTTTAGTGTTTGGCATGAGAAAATTTCATTCGTCGCTTAATTTGGATCGTTTTTGCGTTCGTTATGACTCCCGTCGTAATTAACCGAACAACGCAACCGTACAACCAAACGAACTGACATCCGAGATATTTTTGAGCACATCTTAAGTTCCCTATACTTTAACTTCATTTTAGAGCTTTGAAATGGGGTTAACGGGGCTTAAACGTGTCAAAAATGCATCGAAAACCAAGTTTGGGGCTTCAGGGGCCTGTTCTGCCATTTTTGAAACTTGGCTGGTCTGCACAAGGCTTACGGACCGTAAGACATAAGCCATACGGTCCGTAAGGACGTCCCAGATCAGAAAAATCAGTTTAACAGCCTGTTAACAGCTGTTACCCACTCAAAACCCAATTGCACATGGTTTTGGGCAATACTAGGGGCTCAAATGGTTTTGTAAAACCATGGGCTTGAGGTGTATGGTTGAGATTGAAGCACGGTTTACGAGGAACGATCCTAACGGTCCTAGAAATCCTATAAATACCCCATGATATCAACCCCAAAAACCCACACCTTTGAAATCTGAATTTGTTCTCTAAGTTGATGTGTTTAACACTTCATACCTGAGAATATTCGGATTCAAAACTTCCATTCTTGGACCTTCTGTAAGTGATCTTTCGTTCTTTTCATTCGTTTTAGCGTTAAAGTCAAACTGTGTTTGACTTTCTGCATTGACCAGTTTATGGTCAACGTGAAGTTCGTTTGAACTTCATAACGTGAGCGTAATCACGATGGTTATAGTCCCTTGTGACTATACCTACTGATTACCACGTTATCTAGGCTCAGTGACGAGTCGTAGTTTCGGCCAAAATGCGTATTCTCGCGTATTTTGTAACCAAACTACTCTAGGATATCAAAACCGTTTGTTTTGATATCAAAACCTCTTTTCTAACTTAACTAAACATGTTTTAGCATCTTTAGCTCGTCACTTTTTAGCTTAGTGCTTGTGTAGAGTCATAAGTCAAGCGAACTAAACACCCGCTTAGACTTTCGAACACGACCCGTTTGGTCGATCATTAGGATCCGACCAAACATGTTTAGTGACCATAGTCGCTTAGGGAATAACCTTCCGAGGTTATACCTTATGGTCACCTTGTTTAGGTAGTTGTATGATAAGTAGATTATATGCCATAGGTAAATTACCAGAATACCCTTTTCATACATAATTGGTAATTAAGCATATGTAACCTAAACTTTTGACACGTAACTGATTATGTAACATAATTAAACATGTATAGGCATATAATACTTGTCATAGGACTAGTTAGACGTCTTGAACGCGCTTTTGCGCACATGACACGTTAAAGTAGCATAAACTACCTTAATGGGTCACGATGGGTTGAAAGCACTTAGTTTACGTTTCATTTAGGATGTAGGCCTTGTTAAACCATATCACATGAGTTCCAACACTCATTTGGGTTATAAGACCTCATTCTGTCCGATCTTCCGATTTAGGCGTCTTTTGTTTGACTAGTGATTCAATTACTAGGTGCTGCTTGATTTCTCTGATTTACTTGAGTTTGTTAAAGTACTATTGATTAAGGATACCTTGCACTACATGTGAGTACATAGTTCCCCTATTTTACAACTTTCAATTGTTTTGGGGTGATTCATATGTACAAAATGTTTTCAAAGTTTAAACGATGATTTCAAAAACGAATAGAACGATTTATACTAAACTATTAACGATTTCGATAATGTGAACGAACTTGTTGGTTGTAGTTACATAACGAACGACATTCATTAGCATTGATCAAGCCGACCAGTATTAGGTTATGGTACCATAGGATATGACAAATCCCGTTATTGCACTATACCCGTGGTTATGTGTGGGTGTTGTGGGTAACGACAGAATCTGATGATTGTTAACTTACCCTTTGGAGGTTTGTTAATGCAAGAACGAGTTGAATGATGAACGAGTCACAAAGCTTTGAATGTTATTAACGAGACGACCATATATAAGTTTTCACAATTAAAACGAGGACGATTTAAACGATCTAAACGAGTAAACGATTTGGAAACGATTTGGAAACGATGTTAAACGATTTGGGTAAACGGTTGGCTTCTGGGCTAAGTGTTTAGATAACGGGATGGGTGTAATGTGGTGAAAACATGGTAGACACGCCGCTGGTACTTCTTATATATAAGTGTTTTCAACATATTACATACCGTGGCGTTATTTAGTTCACTTGGGTAAACGATATTGAAACGATGTCACTCAACGATGTTTTCGAAATAATATAAGAGTTTTATTAACGAGTTTACACGAGATGTTTTACAAGATGGTTTTCTAAAAACAAAAAAGCTTTTGGGTTAAGAATCATGGCTACGAAATTTTATAAATTATAACCATCTTGATTTGAGTTGGTTAATCATGTTGCAATATTATACACTTTTTAAAAACAAGGTTTTCAAGGTATTGCAATATATCAAAACAAGCCATGATTCCGATACTCTTATAAAACCTATGTACTCGCCAGTATTTCTTTGCTGACTTTGTTTTTACATATGTTTCAGGTATTGTTGCTTGATTGATGTTCTAGGATGCACGCGTCACATAGTATCTGGACGAGGCCTTAGTGACATAATATCTATGATAGACGATATAAAACTTGTTTGTTATGTGTTAAAACAATGTTAATGTTTAATATTATCAATAAAACGATATACTTTTGTATCCATGGTTATGAAACGATAATTCTGTTACAACACCCCCTGACATTTCCGCCACGCTTAGTTGTTTTACGTGGTCGGGGTGTGACAACAATGCACATGTGTTAGTAAAATAACCCAAATTACATAACCGTACAACTCGAGACAGAACTCCAATAACTGAGTCAGGCAGAGCCTTGACATGCATTACGGAGTCCTAGATCAATCAGGTGTAACACGAGACAGAACCCCAACGACTGAGTCAGACAGAGCCTTGACATGCGTTACGGAGCCTTAAATCGATCGTGTAGGGTAACAAATAGGGTTATATTACTTACAACGAGGCAGAGTTTCGCTTAGTAGGGGTTATTAGGCTATAGCTTTTGCCTTCAGAAATTGAGAGAGAAAGTAAAAGAAATGAACGATAATGAATGCTGATATCTGCCCCTTTTATAGCTGGAATAGGGGAGGCTCGCGCCTCGCGAGAGCCTACTCTTTATCCTTCGTGGCCCGCGAGGAACCTTAGGTCGGTTTTAGGGTTGCCGAGTCATAGCGTAGAATCGTCACGTGTGGGGACACGTGGCTTGTTTGTTTGTCCGGTAAGCAATGGGGCCTCGCGCCACGCGAAGACTTCCTCAAACTGGGTCGCGGCCCGTGAGCGACCCAAATTATTTGTTTTATTTGTTATTTATTGAAATGAATGTTATTCAGGTTCGTTTCTCACATACAGGGTGTATCTGGGAGCGTTTAGGGGTGTTTTCTTGAGGGTTGTTACAAATTATATTCAACTTAAAATCTAATAATCTGCAAAATTAATTAAGTATAAATATGTCAAAACACCAAAAATTAGAAGATAGGTTGGTTACTGATAGCGATTTAAGTTAGGTAAATATTTAGAAATAAGTAGTATAAGCTATTTGTCAGTAAGTTTGGTAATGTTATGAATAATAAACTTATCACTTGTGGAGATGATTCATACTTTGGTCAAGTTTATAAGTTATATGTGTGTGTATATATGTTTGTGTGTGTATATATGTTTGTGTGTGTATATACATATATTAAAATATTATATATAAATTGAATTCGAATTTCGAATGGAATCGAATTCAAAATCAAAAATTTGTATTCAATTCTAATTCGATTACTCGACTCGAATACGAATTAACTCGACTTCGAACCTTTTTAATCGAATTCGAAGCAAGTCGAATTTCGAATTTTTCGAATCCGAATCGAATTCTGAACACCCCTAGTCTAAGACGTTTTTCGTTGCAGTTGGTGTGGAACTGTCATGATGAATATTGACAAGGCTGGTGTGGCTTCTAGCAATGAAACTGATGTAAATATGCAGGATGCTCATGTGACTGAGAACATTACTAAAGAGATAGGAGATGATCTTGTTCAGACGGAGGCTGATGCAACTTAGTGCCCATAGTTTCATGGAATTTGTGCCAAAAATGGTAAGTAAATCTTGTGTCACGATCGGACACAATGGACACGGGCACTCCGTGACGGGATATTATCTCGTTTGTGTAATCCTCCGCCATATTTTTAGAAGAAAAGGTTTCTCGTATAGGTAAAAAGTGAACACTTTTTGTGAGACGGTCGACAATAACCCAAATGGCATCGTGCCCTCTTTTTGTTTTGGGAAGTTTGGTTACGAGATCCATGGTTATATCTTCTCACTTCCAAACTGGTAATTCTAAGGGTTGTAACTTACCATAAGGTTTCTGGTGCTCCGCTTTCACTTGAGAACATGTAGACATTTGGCGATATACTTAACAATGTCGCACTTCATTCCGAGCCACCAATATCCCCTTTTTAAATCTCGATACATTTTTGTTGCTCCGGGATGTACTGAATAATGAGATTTGTGAGCTTCATCGAGTAAGAATGATTTTGCTTCACATAACCAAGGCACCCAGATTCGGCCATACCTAGTCATGACGCCGTTTGCATTCACTTCTAGTTTATCGATAAATCGTTACGTTCTTTCCTTCATCGAATCTTACACATTTAATGATTTGATTTGAGCTTCTTTTATTACATCTAAAAGTTGGGGTGAAATTGTCATTCTCATGGACTTAACCTGCATAGGAGGTGGATAATCCTTCCTGCTTAATGCATCTGCTACTATATTGGCTTTCTCCGGGTGGTAAAGAATTTCACAGTCATAATCCTTAATCAGTTCCAACCACCTACGTTGTCTCATGTTTAAGTCTCTTTATTCAAAGAAATACTTGAGACTTTTATGGTCTGAGTAAATCGTACACTTTGTTCCTTATAAATAATGTCGCCATAATTTTAACGTGAATACCACTGCGGGGTTCCGGATCATGCGTTGGGTAATTGCCTTCGTGTGGTTTAAGTTGCCTTGAGGCAATGCTATAACCTTACCCGTTGCATTAAAACACCTCCCAGCCCCTGATGTGAAGCGTCAATGTAAACAACCAAATCTTCCGACCCCTCTGGTAGGGTTAACACTGGTGCAATAGACAACCTTTCTTTCAAGGTTTGAAATGCTTCTCTTGTTCAGGCCCCCAGATAAACTTCTCTTTCTTCTTTGTCAATTTAGTCATGGGTAGGGTATTTGGGAAAAATTTTGTATAAATCTTTGGTAATATCCAGCTAGGGGAAGGTTCATTGGGGAACACTAAAAAAATGGGGAACAGCAGGGAACCGACTCAAACGAACTCTGATTGGACTCATTCCAGCGACGTTGGAACCGGCTCATCGAACCCTAACTAAGATCTCTTAACCCTAAACCCTAAATCCTAACTCCTAAACTCTAACCCTAAAGCTAAAAAATAAGGCTAAAACCTAAGCTAAACCGTAAAAAACTATAAACCCTAAAAGCTAAACCCTAAAGGCTAAACCTAAAGCTAAACCCTAAAGCTAAACCCTAAAGCTAAACCCTAAACCCTAAAGCTAAACTCTAAAGCTAAACCCTAAAGCTAAACCCTAAAAGCCAGACCCTAATATATTTAGGGTTTAGAGGTTATGATTTAGGGTTTAGGGTTAAGAGATCCTAGTTAGGGTTCGACGAGCCGGTTCCAACGCCGCTGGAATGAGTCCAATCGGAGTTCGTTTGAGTCGGTTCCCCACTGTTCCCCACTTTTTTAGTGTTCCCCAATGAACCTCACACTATCCAGCTAAACCTAGAAAACTTCTTACTTCACTTGGATTCTTTGGTGGAACCCATTTCATGACAGCCTCTACCTTGGTCGGGTCCACCAAAACACCATCCTCATTGATCACGTAGCCGAGAAATTGCACTTCTCTAAGCCAGAAAGCACACTTTGAGAACTTTGCATATAACTTTTCCCTTCGAAGTGTCTCTAGTACTTCACGAAAATGGAGTGCGTGCTCGACCCTGCTTCGAGAATAAACAAAAATATCATCGATAAATACTATTACGGACTTATCCAACATGGGTCGGCATACTTGATTCATGAGGTCCATAAATGCGGCCGGCGCGTTAGTTAGTGCTAAATCGGAGATGATTATCAACTGAAGAGGAACTCTCGAATACTAAGAATGGAAGCAGAAGTCTTGAATTATACCGAATAATAAGTTATGGGTGAATACCACCAGGGGCGGCTCTCTTGGGTGCACGGGGAGGATCATCGGCAAGGACCCTGATGGGGTATGGTATTGGACCCAGCCAATATTTATTATTATTGCTTACTAACCCAACCGTGAGGCCCAACGGATGTAGTCTACACTACAATGGGAGGGGGACTTATAGAGATAACCTCTTGCTGGGTTTGGCCCATTGAGGTCAGGGGAGGCCCAAATCTCCTATATAAATAGGTGTTCACATCATTATTAGGGTAGACAAGATATGGAGCCGCCACACTTTTTGTAGCTGGAAATAGGAGATTCTTCCTCCACCAGCCATCTCTACATCCTTACTTTTCTCTCTTCTCCGTTGCAGATCTAGGTTCAAGAAGAAGAACGAGTGTCGAGTAGTGATAACTGGTATCTTAGAGAAGCCGGTTCGATTCCCTCTTTTGAGTAAATCCGTGTTTCTTCAGGCTCGATATCTCGGAAGAAACGTTATTTAAAAAGAAACCCGATATATATATGTCAAATTCTTTTTAAAGGGTATACCCATACAAAAACCAACATCGGCCAACTTACAAAACTATTCTATTGGTTTAGATTACTTATTAGCCCATTGACATTAGGTTTAGACCTTTAGTGAGCCCAATACCCAATTTCATTAAGGCCTAAAGGCACGTTTTTCCGAGCACAAAAATGATACATAAATTCTTAGAACTAGCCCTGAATATCACTAATCGATTGAAATATTGTAAGATAAATAAGAAAAGCTACTTCAAGAATTAATTAATTACTCTGAGCCGATTGTATATTAGTCTGACTATTAGTGGAATTTTTTTACAATATTTATTTAAAAAAAATTGTTTTAAACATTTGCTGCTTCAATAAAAATAAGGTAACTACTCCTTCGGCTATATAATGTAACTAGTTTTTTTATATCGCGTTGCGGCGAAACCGAGCAAATGATATGTAAAACAAACGCGATTTGAAACAAAAGTATGTTGTTTAAAAGTCAAACCATTAGAAAGATTTAGTTTATCATCGTAACGTTTTGTTTTATGATACCAAATAAATATTTTATTTTGAGTACAACTTCGGTTTTAACAAAACTTATAACGGAATATCAGGTAAGAAATCAAGCACAACTACGTACTTAAGTTTTTAGATAAAAGTTGTAAACGTAAGTTATTAAAGAAGTATCAGATTAATCGATAAATTAATATATGTTCAAAAAAATAAAAAACAACTATTAAAAAAAGTTAAAGAAAATATATGTTTTAAAAAAAAGAAAAATATATTAGTAAAAGTAAATATAATAATAAACTATTATAATATATGAATAATAAAATAACAAAAAACTATATATTATTATTAAAATAAAGTTACTATTCATCTATCCTCGTCAACAATATATATATATATATATATATATATATATATATAATGGAATATGATAATCATTGAAATGAAATATAATGGAATAAGATGTTATGGAGTGTGACGATCACCTCTTGTACCTTAACATAAGATCATGTATAGTTGCAAGCTTCATAACCCTCATAGTATAGGGGGTATATAACTTGAGTGTGTAGTGGTTTATACCCCTTCAATTATACACACACATACACACAAATATATGTGTGTGTGTATATATATATATATATATATATATATATATAGGGGAGGGTTATCTTGAGAACGCTAAATATTGCGAGAACCGTAAGAACGATTAAAAAAACCAATCAAAACCAATTTTTTAATACAAACCTCATTGTAATTAAGATACAACATCAAAAAAAGAATTTAAAACATCAAATAATTCATTTCTCCTTTTAAAATCACTCTTTTTAGATTTTTTACACATGTGTAAATATAACAGATTTACACATGTGTAAATGGCAAACTTACACATGTGTAAATTTTCTTTATTTACGAATTCACGTAAATTTAAACGTGTAAATTAAATTTCTAACATTGTATTCGAATAATAATGATAGGTGTAGAAAAAAATTTGAATTTGAATTGTTTTTGACCAAGTTCTCGCGGTTTTTTTCATTTGTTCTCACGGTTCTCACAATATTTAGCGTTCTCATTTAAACCTTCCCCTATATATATATATATATATATATTGGTAAGATCAAATAAAAAGTTTATTTTGCCTAAATAGGATGAGAAGAAATCTTAACCATTCATTTTTCAAATCAATGGCTAAGATGAAAGTGTAGGAGAAAGGAGGGGTGCAAGGGTATTTTGGGAAAATCCTATTTATGGACTTTCTCTCTCCACAAGCAAGGCACATGCGTATTCCACCTTCATTTTTTAAACGTTCATAACTTTTTTATACGACATTATTTTTTGGTAAAAATTTCACCGTAAAATCGAGTTACTTTTTATCTTTAAGTTGAGTACCATATTGCTATATAAAATATGAAGACTAAAAAAATCCACTAAAATGTGTTGTATTTCTATGTTGTATAACATTTTTTTGTGCTGTATTTTTGTACTATATTTTTGTGTTAAATTTTTTGTGCTGAATTTTTTTGTTTTAAATTTTTTTTCTCAATTTTTTGTGCTGAATTTTTTTGTACTATATTTTTTTGTTGAATTTTTTCGTGCTATATTTTTTTGTATTATATTTTTTTGTGCTACATTTTTTGTGCTATATTTTTTTGTACTAGATTTTTTTTACTAGATTTTTTTGTTGTATTTTTCAAAACAAAAGAGGTGTCACATGTCATTTTCATTTCTATTTATAAGGACTAAAATGTCATTCATTCCTACTTATTAGGAGTGCCACATGTCATCATCACAATCCTTCTTAGGCTACTTAGGCAAAATCCACTTTTTAGTAGATCCTTCCCCTATATATATATATATATATATATATATATATATATATATATATATGGGACCGCTAAAATGAAAACCACCTTAAGTTGTAAAAACCGCGAGAACCAGTTTCTAACCATTAGATATTCAAGATCAATGGATGAGATTAAAGGTAGTTAATATTAATATTAAATAGTTTTTATCTTATTATGTCTTTAATATTTTAATCCAAAAGGGTAATATAGTAAAATTACTTTTTTTGTCTTTTAGTCTTTATTATTTTTCTATTACTTTTTTGTTTTATTATATTACTTTTTATTTTTTAAACAAATTTTTTTTATTAAAAATCATTTTTAAATTCAGATTTTTTAACAAAACAAATTTATTTTGCGCGCCGGTTTTTGCACGCCGTTTTTACGCTCGGCTTTTTCAAGCGTCGTTTTTAAAGTGTATTTTTTCACGCCCGGCTTTTTTACGCGCCGGTTTTTGCACGCCTTTTTAACGCGTCGCTTTTTACGCGCCGTTTTTAACACGTTGTTTTTTACGTTTTACGATTTACGTTAAAACTTTTTATGTTTTACGTAAAACTTTTTACGTTTTACGTAAAACTTTTTACGTTTTATGTTTTTTCGTTTTACTTTTTACGTTAAAAAAGTTTACGTTTTTACGTTTTACGTTAAACTTTTTACGTTTTACGTTAAAAGTTTACGGTTTAACATTTTTTTTTATAAAAACATTTTTACGCAACACGAACGCACCCAGAAAATGCAAACTTTTTACGTTGTACGTAAAACTTTTTACGTTTTACGTAAAACTTTTTAGGTTTTACATTTTACGTTAAAAAGTTTACGGTTTAACATTTTTTTTACAAAAACATTTTTACGCAACACGAACGCACCTAGAAAACGCAAACTTTTTACGTTGTACGTAAAACTTTTTACGTTTTATGTTTTACGTAAAACTTTTTACGTTTTACGTTTTTACATTAAACAGTTTACGTTTTACGTTAAAAAGTTTACGGTTTAACTTTTTTTTTTTACAAAACTTTTTTACGCAAAAACGAACGCACCCAGAAATCGCATACTCGGGAGGTGTCTCAGATATATCGTTATTGTAACACCCCGTGTATTCACAAGTCAAATTCAAGGTCAAAGTCAACGACCGATTCCGCGCAACTTGACTTGTAGAAATTTCTTTATTTTATTTGTATTATGTGGAGTAAGTGTCGTTAATTTGCAATAATCGAATCGTGTTAATCGCTATTCAACCGATCTACGACTATGAACTATAGGAAGTAACAATGCGATAAAGTTAACTAATCAATAATCAAGCAATGTTAATCGAATCGACATCGAATCGCAACTCGAACTATGTATTTACTTGTTGTTTATACGTGTGTGTGTGTGTGTGCCTTACGTGTTACCTGTGCATGTTTATTTATGTTGTGTTGTGATAATCAAGCGAACTCAATCGAAACTCGAATGCAATCGAACTCGAACTCGAATCACGATCGAACCATGATAGATAGTGGAAAAGAGATTACGCTAGATACGAAGTAGTTGAGACTGAAAGTAATTTGACTAGGAAACCTTATCGAATCGAACCGAGCGCAATAGAAATCGAAACATCAAAAATCGTCGCGCGAAACACTCAAAAGGTGCGACTGATCGATCAGGCTCCCAGCCGATCGAACAGCCAGCCGAACGGACTGCTGTCCGATCGGACAGGCTGTCCGATCGAGCTGCCTGGCCGATCGGCCAGCCCTTTCCCCTTTTGTCATCCTATAAATACCCCTGTCATTGTCATTATTTCCACTTTTGGAAACCTCTGTTCGACCAGCACGCTCAGCTCACCTTTTCTCAGATTTCTCTCGATTCTGGTAAGTTTTCGTCCTAAATCTTGTACTTTCTTGATCTATACACACTCCTACACCTTTCTATCTTTCAAATCTTAACTTTTAACCGTGAAATCATCAAGAATCAAGTGTTCTAGGATGATGTCATCATGGGTTCTTGAAGAACTTTATGTTTTGGCCTCAATCCACCAAGAACAACTTGGATCTAGCCGATTTCCACATAAACAAACAGAGATCTTTCATAAGATCTAAACATATACTCGGTGAAAAGGATTGGAAGATGGATTCCAACTTTCCTTCAACTCTTTTTCACTCAATAACTTCAAAACTTGTAGAAACGGACCCTAAGCCGGTTTACAAATCACTTCGGTGGTCGTACGGCTCAAGATCTGGATTCTACCCATGTGGTTAACCGACTTCGGGTTAAACGTTAAACTCCGTTCCGAACTGTCCACCGACCGAATTTGGGTGATTCCTGTCCGACCCCAAGGACCAAGTAAGGACGAAAGATCTATGGTTTTACTCGCTGTCAAAATACCTCGATAAAACGACAAACAAACAGAACAACCAAATGTTAGACGCAAGGGCTGATCAGGTCAGGATGCTGACCGATCGGACTGCTGTCCGAACGGACAGCCAGCCGATCGGATAGTCAGCCGATCGACTGGCCAGCCGATCGGCTAGCACATGGTCCCACACAACAAATTTATTTTGAAGAATAGTATTGAACGAACTGTTGTTCGATCGAACTACTGTCCGATCGGATTACTCTTCGGATCATGAGATACTATGCTTCAATACTTAATCGATTTTCAACATGTTCAATGCACTAAGAAGTGCCACCCGATCGAACAGCCGTCCGATCAGGTGACACCCTGTTGTCCGATCGAACAGTAGTTGTGTTATTCGATCGATCAACTATCCGATCCATTGCACCATACTTTACATTTCATTTAAAGTCTTTGACTTGTTGACCTGTCCGATCGAACACCTGTCCGATCCAAAGACTAAACACTGTAATTCATTTGAATGCCTAACCAATCGGGTTGCCGGCTGATCGAACAGCCGTCCGATCGACCGACCTGAAAGGCAAAGGTACTTCAATGTTTTCAAATGCTACAACGAAAACTTCAAAAGTTAAGCCATCATACACAAACACATCCTTCTAAAAGGAAGGAACAATCCACTCGAACAGCCATCCGCTCGGCCTACCGACCGACCGGACAGCATACCGAACGGGCTGTCAACCGAACGGTCAGCCGTCCGATCGAACTGCCGTCCGATCGACCAGCTGTCCGACTCACCCATACTTGTTTCCCGTTTTACGTTTCGCTTATGGTTATGCTATCAAATCTATTCAGGCTAACCGTACTCGCTAAGCGCTCCCTTCAATCCATAAATCACTGTGAGTATACCCGATCCCTTTTTGCTTTAAGCACTTTTGGGTGTTACATACGTTACGGATATTCAAACTACAACTATCACACTACTCAAACTATTTGAACGCTAACCATTAATGCATGTTATACGTGGCTTATGAATGCTTGTTTGTTGTGTTTACACATGGAATGTTGTCTACCTGCCTTAGCAACGATAGTACTATAGTTTGGACTCAGCACCCGTTCACACGGGGGTTGTTAAGGATCTTTTACTTGCATGGATTACGGTGGTAATCATGCATTGCGAACTGCCTCGGGCAGTCAACCCGCAGTCATTGGTATCGATGGATCTATGTCGATAACTAACGTGCTTCATTTCACTATGTGTACGTGCTGGTTATGCGTAAACGAATTCGAACTCTATATGCTATTATCAAACTTGTATGCTCACCTTTACATTTTATGTATTGACTTTATTTTAACGTATGTGACAGGTGCGTAGGATGTTTACATGCTTAGCACGCTGTGAACTTGAGGCTAGGAAAGGTCTAGGATGCTCTCTGCGCTGTGATGAAATCCAAGCTAGGAAAAGGGGTCCTAGAAACCAATAAATAAACTATCTATGTTTGAATCTGAGTTGTCGGAACAGAATATTTGCCTAGATTTTATCTGTAATAATTTGTTTACTATTTGAGACATGGTATGGGACATGTTAACTTAAATTGAATGGTAATGATAGTTGTTATGGAAACTTCTGGACAATCTGTTTTGCTCAGTGCCATGCACCGATGATTCCGCCATCGGTTGGGGTGTGACAGATTGGTATCAGAGCCATAACTATAGGGAATTAGGCAAGACTCGACCTAGTCTGGGTCGATGTCTTAGATACCTAGACTATAGTTAAGAACCAACAGACCAACTCGAATACGTCTGGTAGGAATTTCGCCCGTACTTATTCCTCACTACCTCTGCTTATGCTATAATAATACTACACTCGAATTTTCAACTATGAAAAGGGCGATAAGGTCGAGATTAGGTGTGAAAACCGCAAACTCCCGACTAAATTGCTTAATCAACACTGCTATTGGGGGAGAATTATACCAAACTAGGGGTGAAACCCACATTTTGATGAATAATCTCCTCTATTTTATCAAAACAGGAACGAAGTTGTTAAGCCAGGGGTGGAACCCTAACCTTGACGACTTGTTCTGCTTTTTATACAAAACTCCCACCAAAGTCTCGACGAACTCCAACGGCCTGAAGTCACGATATGACCAACGGGATGTGTGCCATACGCCCAAGAATCGAGGCAAAGGCACAGTCCTGGAGGTTAAATGTGCGCAACGGGTCCTTGTGAATAGTCGAACCACTTTGGTTAGTCGAAGTCTATTAGCCGCAGACAATCTATTTCTCGAATTTCATATGTTTCGATTATGAGTCCGCAACTGCTGACTCTGATGTTTCATCGATTTTTATGTGTTTTTATGTCATTACCCGTTTATGTGCTTATTTTCACTCCGAAACGACCGCGAACCGAACACGTGACGTGTGGAATCCGTACACGAACATGACCGAACACACAAGAACGTACTATAATCAGTGATTCTATTGACAGAACTAAAATCGTACAAAGCACCAAGAATCACCTTTTGCCACTTTCTCTCTCTAGCTTCTTTCTCTAGACCTAGGATTCTTTTTTCTGACTGCCTCTAGTGACTAAATGCGTATGTGCTTCCTTGCTACTGTGCTTTATGTGCTTAGGTATTAAATAATTTTGTGCTCTACATGCTTATGTGATTTCGTGCCTTATGTGTTAAGTAGTTACGCAAATATACGTGTTCCTGAGCTTTAGTAAGTAGTAGACGTGTGAGGTGAGATTCGAATACAATGTGATGAGTCCTGTGACGATGTCTGTTGCAGACCATGTCGTCTGGATCCCGTCATGCACTTTCTCGTCAAGAAAAGAGAGACAAACGCCTTGCTTCCATCATCGCCAAGAGTGTGGCAAAGGTCGCGAGTGATGTTTATGAGAATGCCAGCAAATCATCCGAGGAATCGAGAACCGAAGCTCCCAAAGCTACCGCAAGGCCTTTCAGTTTCAAGCAATTCAAGTCGTGTGGGCCAAAAGAATTCACTGGCGAAGGAGGTCCCACTGCACTATTTCACTGGTTTGATTCCATTGAGGTTACTCTGCGACAGAGTGGTTGCCCTGATGACCTCCGTACTCTGAATGCTACCGGCGTTTTCCAGTCCCGTACATTAGACTGGTGAACGGCCGAGAGGAACAAGCGAGGGAACGATGCAGCCTACGGTCTATCGTGGGACGAGCTCAAGGAAGTTATGCTAGAGGAATTCTGCCCTCCTCACGAACATCAAAAGCTAGAAGATGAATTTTGGCACATACAGCAAAAGGATGGTGACAATGCTGGTCACACTGCTCGTTTCAAACAGCTCAGCATTATCTGCCCCGATCAAGTCAAGACTCCCGACATGACAATAAAGATGTACATCCGGGCCCTGCCCGACTGCGTTGCTGATTTCGTGCAAGCGGCTAAGACTACGACGATCGAGGAAACTTATCTGCTAGCCGCTGAAATCAACGACAAGCGGGTTAAGGCTGGTGTCTGGGATAAGACTTCGAATCATCTGCATCAAGCTACCGCTACCGCACCAACTGCTGAACCCACCTCATCAAGCAACAAGAGGAAGAACAAGAGAAAGAACAGCTCCAGCAACAAGAACTGTGCGATCACTGCTGCACCAATTCAAGTTGTACCTGCCCAACAGCGTTAAGTAGCGGCGCCTGTGGCCAATGCACCGCCTGCCAAGCGTGCATACACTGGACCACACCCGCTCTGCCCTACTTGCACCTACCACCACCCAGCTGCCATTGCTTGCCGTTTTTGTGCTCATTGCAACGTATACGGCCACTTTACTGCCAACTGCCGTATTCGTCAAGCTCCTGCCAACCAAGCTCTACTCACCGCCCCTCAGGGTCAACAAGCTCCTCCGGCACCCGCGGTCAAATCCAGAGCCTGCTTCGCATGTGGCGACCCGAACCATTTCGCCAACATGTGCCCAAACAGGGTCGTGAAACAAGAGCCTCAGCAACAGCAGCCACAGCCGCAACAACAACAGCAGCAGCAACAACAGGCCGCACGCGCCAGAACTTTCAACCTCAACGTGCATCAAGCCCAGGCCGACAACAACGTGGTCAACGGTACGTTCCTTGTGAATGGTATTTATGCTTCATGTTTGTTTGATACCGGAGCCGATAATTGCTTTGTTTCGTTCGAATTCGATAGTCGTAAACGTTCCCAACTCTCCTCGGCATTTGATGTTGAAGTCGCTACCGGAAGTACCGTTTCCGTCAATTCTGTCATCCGTGACTGTACTCTTGAGCTCAACAATCACATCTTCCCAATCGACCTCATTCCGGTGCAACTCGGAAGTTTCGACGTCATAGTAGGCATGGACTTTCTTCGGGAAAACCATGCCGAAGTTGTGTGCTTCGACAAGATGATTCGTTTTTCACTCGCAAATGGTGACTTATTTTGTGTTTATGGCGATACTACTTCAAGGGGGCTCAAGCTTATGTCATGCGTCGAAGCCAGCAAGTATCTCCGCAAGGAATACAGGGCTTTCCTAGCTAACATCGTAGTAGCGGACAAGGAAAAGAAAGAGAAGAAGGAAGTGAAAGACGTTCCTGTGGTTCGAGAATTTCCTAATGTTTTTCCAGAGGATCTTCCCGGACTACCGCCAAGTCGTGATATCGAATTTCGTATTGACATCATTCCTGGAGCCAATCCTATTGCCAAAGCTCCCTACCGACTCGCAACGTCCGAAATGCGTGAACTCTCAACCCAACTCCAGGAATTACTTGAGAAAGTCTTCATTCGCCCGAGCACCTCTCCATGGGGCGCGCCAGTCCTTTTCGTCAAAAAGAAGGACGGGTCGTTCAGGATGTGCATCGACTATCGGGAATTGAATAAGTTGACTATCAAGAACCGTTATCCTCTACCTCGTATCGACGATTTGTTTGACCAACTACAAGGCGCCACGTGTTTCTCGAAGATCGACCTACGTTCAGGTTATCATCAACTACGTATTCAAGAGGAGGATATACCCAAAACCGCGTTTCGTACTCGTTACGGGCATTACGAATTCGTTGTCATGCCTTTTGGTCTAACCAACGCACCAACGGTTTTCATGGATCTGATGAATCGCGTGTGTAAACCGTATCTCGACCGTTTCGTCATTGTATTCATCGACGATGTCTTGATCTATTCCAAATCAAAACCGAACACGCGCAACATCTACGTTTGGTTCTCGAGTTACTCTAGGGGATCCAACTCTATGCCAAGTTCTCCAAGTGTGAATTTTGGTTGGAGAAAGTTCAGTTCCAGGGTCACATTGTTAATAGTCAGGGTATTCACGTCGATCCTGCAAAGATTGAAGCAGTCAAGAGCTGGGTTACACCTAAGAACCCGTCTGAAGTCCGCTCTTTTCTCGGACTAGCGGGCTATTATCGACGATTTATCGAGGGATTCTCAAAGATCGCTGTACCGCTTACCTCTCTCACGCATAAAGACAAGCCTTTTGTTTGGGGAACTAAACAAGAGACTGCCTTTCAAACCCTCAAGCGCATGCTTTGCAATGCTCCTGTTCTCACATTGCCCGACGGAAACAATGATTTCATTGTCTACTGTGATGCTTCCAACCTTGGTCTTGGTTGTGTTCTCATGCAGCGGGACAAGGTCATATCTTACGCATCTCGTCAGCTCAAAATCCACGAGAAGAACTATACAACCCACGATCTCGAGCTAGGCGCTGTTGTCTTTGCATTAAAGATTTGGCGACACTACCTGTATGGTACCAAGTGTACGATCTTCACCGATCATAGGAGCCTGCAACATATCTTTAATCAGAGGGAACTTAATATGCGTCAACGCCGATGGGTAGAACTTCTCAACGATTACGACTGTGAGATCCGTTATCACCCAGGCAAAGCAAATGTTGTTGCTGACGCACTTAGCAGACGAAGCTATCTGCTAAGCACTCGTAATGTTCAAGCCCAACATAATCTTGAAACCCTCATCCGCGACGCTCAACATGCATGTTTTAACGAACGCACCCTGAAGAAAGAAAGAATCTACCACGATGGAGCCCAACTTGTGAGCAAATCGAATGGGATATTCCACTATTTAGACCGAATTTGGATTCCCAAGCGAACCAACTTGCGACAAATTCTGATGGACGAAGCTCACAAATCCCGGTATTCTATTCATCCCGGTGCCGACAAAATGTACCAGGACCTTTGTTATAAGTACTGGTGGCCGGGTATGAAAAGGGATATCGCTCTCTACGTCGGAAAATGCCTAACTTGTGCTAGAGTCAAGGCTGAACATCAAAGACCCTCTGGCTTACTTGAACAACCACCAATTCCTATGTGGAAGTGGGAAAGTATAGCTATGGATTTCATAACCAAGCTACCACACACGTCATCAGGTCACGACAGCATTTGGGTTGTAGTCGACCGTTTGACTAAATCAGCTCACTTTCTGCCGATACGAGAAGACTACAAGGTAGAACGATTAGCCCGAATCTACACCGACGAGATCATTTGTAATCATGGAACGTCCCGTGACATCATCTCTGATCGTGATGCTCGGTTTACTTCGCGACTGTGGGAAACGTTTCAAACGGCACTCGGTACAACGCTTAATCTAAGTACCGCTTTCCACCCTCAAACCGACGGTCAGACTGAAAGAACGATTCGTACTCTTGAAGACATGCTCCGTTCGTGTGTCTTAGACTTCAGTGGTAATTGGGATAAATACCTGCCGTTAGTCGAATTCTCGTATAACAACAGCTACCATTCTAGCATCCAAATGGCACCATTCGAGGCATTATACAGAAGAATATGTCGATCGCCTATTGTGTGGCACGAGATCGGTCACTCGCAACTAACCGGTCCGGAGCCACTACAAGAAACGACAGACAAAATTTTCCAAATTCGAGACAACCTAGTGAAAGCTCGGGATCGACAGAAAAGTTACGCCGATAAAAAGCGCAAACCCCGTGAATTTGACGTTGGCGACTACGTACTCCTAAAGGTATCACCTTGGAAGGGTGTAGTCCGATTCGGCAAGAAAGGGAAACTCGCGCCTCGATATGTTGGACCTTTTAAGATTCTGGAAAGGATCGGAAAATTCGCCTACAGACTCGAACTACCGGAGGAACTTAGTAACGTCCACCCGACTTTCCACGTGTCGAACCTCCAAAAGTGCATAGCCGACCATGACTTACATGTTTCTCTCAATGATCTGCAAGTGAACGAAACATTACACTTCGTGGAAAAGCCTGTCGAAATCATGGATCGCCAAACCAAGCAGCTCAGGCGCTCACGCATTCCTATTGTGAAAGTCCGATGGGAAGGCAAACGAGGCGCAGAGTTCACTTGGGAACTCGAAAGCGACATGAAGGCTAAGTACCCGCAGTTATTTGAGGAGAAAGCCTAGAAAGAGAAAGTTCTCAAACGTGAGACGCGGTGTTGTAACAGCTTCCAGCTTAATTTCGGGACGAAATTCCCTAAACAAGGGGAGGCTGTAACACCCCGTGTTTTCACAAGTCAAAGTCAAGGTCAAAGTCAACGACAGATTCCGTGCAACTTGACTTGTAGAAATTTCTTTATTTTATTTGTATTATGTGGAGTAAGTGTCGTTAATTTGCAATAATCGAATCGTGTTAATCGTTATTCAACCGATCTACGACTGTGAACTATAGGAAGTAACAATGCGATAAAGTTAACTAATCAATAATCAAGCTATGTTAATCGAATCGACATCGAATCGCAACTCGAACTATGTATTTACTTGTTGTTTATACGTGTGTGTGTGCCTTACGTGTTACCTGTGCATGTTTATTTATGTTATGTTGTGATAATCAAGCGAACTCAATCGAAACTCGAATGCAATCGAACTCGAACTCGAATCACGATCGAACCATGATAGATAGTGGAAAAGAGATTATGCTAGATACGAAGTAGTTGAGACTGAAAGTAATTTGACTAGGAAACCCTATCGAATCGAACCGAGCACAATCGAAATCGAAATATCAAAAATCGTCGCGTGAAACACTCAAAAGGTGCGACTGATCGATCAGGCTCCCAGCCGATCGAACAGCCAGCCGAACGGACTACTGTCCGATCGGACAGGCTGTCCGATCGAGCTGCCTGGCCGATTGGCCAGCCCTTTCCCCTTTTTTCATCCTATAAATACCCCTGTCATTGCCATTCTTTCCACTTTTGGAAACCTCTGTTCGACCAGCACGCTCAGCTCACCTTTTCTCAGATTTCTCTCGATTCCGGTAAGTTTTTGTCCTAAATCTTGTACTTTCTTGATCTATACACACTCCTACACCTTTCTATCTTTCAAATCTTAACTTTTAACAGTGAAATCATCAAGAATCAAGTGTTCTAGGATGATGTCATCATGGGTTCTTGAAGAACTTTATGTTTTGGCCTCAATCCACCAAGAACAACTTGGATCTAGCTGATTTCCACATAAACAAAAAGAGATCTTTCATAAGATCTAAACATATACTCGGTGAAAAGGATTGGAAGATGGATTCCAACTTTCCTTCAACTCTTTTTCACTCAATAACTTCAAAACTTGTAGAAACGGACCCTGAGCCGGTTTACAAATCACTTCGGTGGTCGTACGGCTCAAGATCTGGATTCTACCCAGGTGGTTAACCGACTTTGGGTTAAACGTTAAACTCCGTTCCGAACTGTCCACCGACCGGATTTGGGTGATTCCTGTCCGACCCCAAGGACCAAGTAAGGACGAAAGATCTATGGTTTTATACTCGCTGTCAAAATACCTTGATAAAACAACAAACAAACAGAACAACCAATTGTTAGACGCAAGGGCTGATCAGGTCAGGATGCTGACCGATCGGACTGCTGTCCGAACGGACAGCCAGCCGATCAGATAGTCAGCCGATCGACTGGCCAGCCGATCGGCTAGCACATGGTCCCACACAACAAATTTATTTTGAAGAATAGTATTGAACGAACTGTTGTTCGATCGAACTACTGTCCGATCGGATTACTCTTCGGATCATGAGATACTATGCTTCAATACTTAATCGATTTTCAACATGTTCAATGCACTAAGAAGTGCCACCCGATCGAACAGCCGTCCGATCAGGTGACACCCTGTTGTCCGATCGAACAGCAGTTGTGTTATTCGATCGATCAACTATCCGATCCATTCCACCATACTTTACATTTCATTTAGAGTCTTTGACTTGTTGACCTGTCCGATCGAACACCTGTCCGATCCAAAGACTAAACACTGTAATTCATTTGAATGCCTAACCGATCGGGTTGCCGGCCGATCGAACAGCCGTCCGATCGACCGACCTGAAAGGCAAAGGTACTTCAATGTTTTCAAATGCTACAACGAAAACTTCAAAAGTCAAGCCATCATACACAAACACATCCTTCTCAAAGGAAGGAACAATCCACTCGAACAGCCATCCGATCGGCCTACCGACCGACCGGACAGCATACCGAACGGGCTGTCAACCGAACGGTCAGCCGTCCGATCAAACTGCCGTCCGATCGACCAGCTGTCCGACTCACCCATACTTGTTTCCCGTTTTACGTTTCGCTTATCGTTATGCTATCAAATCTATTCAGGCTAACCGTGCTCGCTAAGCGCTCCCTTTAATCCATAAATCACTGTGAGTATACCCGATCCCTTTTTGCTTTAAGCACTTTTGGGTGTTACATACGTTACGGATATTCAAACTACAACTATCACACTACTCAAACTATTTGAACGCTAACCATTAATGCATGTTATACGTGGCTTATGAATGCTTGTTTGTTATGTTTACACATGGAATGCTGTCTACCTGCCTTAGCAACGATAGTACTATAGTTTGGACTCAGCACCCGTTCACATGGGGGTTGTTAAGGATCTTTTACTTGCATGGATTACGGTGGTAATCATGTATTGCGAACTGCCTCGGGCAGTCAACCCGCAGTTATTGGTATGATGGATCTATGTCGATAACTAACGTGCTTCATTTCACTATGTGTACGTGCTGGTTATGCGTAAACGAATTCGAACTCTATATGCTATTGTCAAACTTGTATGCTCACCTTTACATTTTATGTATTGACTTTATTTTAACGTATGTGACAGGTGCGTAGGAAGTTTACATGCTTAGCACGCTGTGAACTTGAGGCTAGGAAAGGTCTAGGATGCTCTCTGCGCTGTGATGAAATCCAAGCTAGGAAAAGGGGTCCTAGAAACCAATAAATAAACTATCTATGTTTGAATCTGAGTTGTCGGAACAGAATATTTGCCTAGATTTTATCTGTAATAATTTGTTTACTATTTGAGACATGGTATGGGACATGTTAACTTAAATTGAATGGTAATGATAGTTGTTATGGAAACTTCTGGACAATCTGTTTCGCTCAGTGTCATGCCCCGATGATTCCGCCATCGGTTGGGGTGTGACAGTTATCATCATCGACTAGAGGGGAAAAAATACAAAAACATCAAAACAAAGTGTATCTCGAAAATAAAACGGGGTTTGGCTCAGATTATCCGATAATAAAAAGGCTGCAAAAGTGGGGTTGCAGGTTAAAAAAACCTACCCTCCGCCGTCCTTGCCGTGCCATCGTCATCTAAATCTACGGGGTTTTTTTTTTCATCATCGTCACCCCAAAATCAACCATATCAAAACCCATAGATCAAAATCCCCAACATACCAAAATCAAAACAAACATCAAGAACACAGGCCAAAATATGAAAATCCCCAACATACCAAATCAAAACAAATATCAAGATCAAATTCCCAACATACTAAACCCAGAAAAATCAAGAATACATGGCAAAAAATACCAGAGAAATCAACAACACAGGAGGAGACCGGGACCTCCGCCGCTCACGGCGGCGCTGCCGCCGGCCCACCACCCAGCCGTCGAACCGCCCACCACCCGTCATGGGGTGCCAGTGTCCATCGTGTCTGATAGAGATACCCGGTTTACTTCGAATTTCTGGCGGGATTTTCAAGAGCAAATGGGAACCAAATTGTTCATTAGCACCGCGTACCATCCTCAAACGGATGGACAAAGTGAAAGAACGATACAAACATTGGGGGACATGCTACGGGCGTGTATAATCGACTTTGGAGGCAGTTGGGATGTTCACTTACCGTTAGTCGAGTTTTCGTATAACAACAGTTACCAATCTAGTATTAAGATGGCACCATACGAAATGCTTTACGGTAGGAAGTGTCGAACCCCGGTATGTTGGGGTGAAGTGGGTCTACGTGAACTTGCCCACCAAGATATAGTACGAGCCACGAATGAAAAGATCGATAAAGTTCAGGCACACTTGAAAGCGGCTCAAGACAGGCAAAAGGCGTATGCCGATAAAAGGAAAAGGCCAATCGAATTCCAAGTCGGTGACATGGTCATGCTAAAAGTTTCCCCATGGAAGGGCGTTATTAGATTCAGAAAAAGGGGGAAACTAAGCCCAAGGTTTATCGGGCCATTTAAAATTATCGGGAGAGTTGGCAAGGTAGCTTACCGTCTTGAATTACCGGAGGAGCTAAGTGGAATCCATGGCACGTTTCACGTGTCACAATTAAGAAAGTGCCTAGCAGACGAAACGGCCTATGTCCATTACGATGATATCGAAGTGGATAATAGTCTGAATTATGCGGTGAGACCGGTGGAGATTTTAGACCGAAAGGTCAAACATTTACGAAATAAACAAATTAACCAAGTCAAGGTCAAATGGGAGCATAGGAAAGGTTCGGACACTACATGGGAGTCCAAAAAGGAGATGCAACGTCTTCACCCTATATTATTTGGTACGTACTTCGGTTTCGAGGACGAAACCCTTTTAAGGGGGGTGGACTTGTAACACCCCGAAAATATAAAACTTTATATTGTAACTATAAAGTATAAATAGACGAGAATTTATTAACTAGGAACTTTTAACCTAGTTAGTTAATAAAACTAGAAATAGCCTATAATAGGGTTAAAGGCTACTAAACATTAAGTAGGACAAAGTTGAGGGGCCTAAGTTGACAAAATTGAAACTTTAATTGTTAAAACAAATTAAAACATAAACCAAACACCCCACTTTGGAGCCTTGGTCGACCAGAACAACAGGGGGCGACACCCACCTTCAACAAAACCTAGAATTCTACTAAAATTCTCAAATTGGAGGAGCAAATCTGGTCCAAACGAAAATTCGAGCATAGAATCGTGATCCTCATCACAAGAGGATTACAAGGTATGTAAAATTTAAGGAAAACTCTCAACTTGAAATTTTCATGAATTGGGAAAAATCTGGAATTAGGGTTGCATGTGTATGTTATGATGATTGAGGAACAACTATAGTGTCTAAGGACAAACCCTAGATCAATAGAAGTTGAAATCATAAGAAATTTTGGGTGAATCCATAAACACCATGGTAGGTGATTAGTGGGTCATGTGTATTTGGATGAACACTAGAAAGTAGATTGTTAATCTAGTGTAATTTGGCAATCTGGAAGTGATTTCAGCAATTAGAAGCTAACATTCATGTAAATTGGTTGATTTATATGAAAATAGGGTTAAATGATAAACTAAAGATGTGATGTTTAATCATGTAAAAATCTGCTTATGAAGTGTTTGTTGAAATGCCTCTATGAAGGCTTAAAAACTGAAATTTCGAGTTTAAACGCATAATCATGATGTTCGGTGTATTATGCGAATTATGATTTGAAGAGAGTTCTAAACATGTCTTGAATTGAACTCTATAGGACAAGATACCGGAACGTCGAGTGGACAAGCCGGTGGTGATTCGCGATTGAAGGGCGTGCGCTAAGGTATGTAACTTGACCCGTTACATTAAGTAAATTAAAATCATTATAATATGCATAGTTGAATTTTAGAAATAAGGTTGCTATGAATTTAAGTGATGATATCGCTATATTGAATAATTGGACAAAAGTTGGTTAGAACTCGTTGGTAGTCGTCAAAAGGAAGAAATTCCGTAGACGAGCCAAACGGGTCGGATAATCAAGTTAGGCATGGTTAATGCCCCGGATTATGATAGATTGATTGTTGATATTGGATATTATATAACATACTAGAAATACCAGATTTTAATGTATTGATATCGTAGAATACTGAAATCCGAAGGTTGGGGTTTTGGTGTAATGATCAAACAAACAAAATATGAAATTTCCAGGTAATACCGTAAATTACGGTAGTACCGTAATTTACGGTAGAAGCCAGAAGTTTACGGTGGGGATCTACTGATTTACGGTGGAATCCTTATTGAAAAAAATTGTCCACCGTAACGGTAGAGTCAGAAAAGTTTTGAAATTTTATTTTTCAATTCATCGAATGTAGTTTCGGTTATGTATTATTTCTAGAACTCCATTATTAATGTTTTGTGATAAACATTTCAGTTTTCAGGTATATCAAGTAGTAGGATGATGATCAAGCTATCAAGTCGAACCGAACACAAAATTTAACGCTTCCGCACTTGATCTTTTGTTTTAAAACTATGTAAACAATTGTAGTTCCTGTCTTGAATATGGTTTCGTAGGATCATTATATGAATGTTGTGTCTAGACAAAACTTTCAAGTTTTGTAAGTCTTTTATAAATTTCAAATTTTGGCATGAAATGCAAGGTGTTATGTTATTAAATCTAGTATTATAAACTGGGTGTTACATATATATATATATATATATGTGTGTGTGTGTGTGTGTGTGAGAGAGAGAGAGAGAGAAACACCATGATACGCCGTTATTAATGGGGAAAGTTTTTTTTACCCATAGCGCCTGGAGGACGGTGTATCCCGCACTACTGGACTTGATGATGGTCAAGGACGCCATATAAGACTAGACTACATGTGTCCTAAAACTAAAATGTATATCTGTGTTCTCTAAGGCTGGAGGGTGTGGGGGCGCCACCCCCGCCACCTCACCATGTATAGCACCCATATGGGCTCCATCACCACACCCTCCAAGTGAAGAGGGGGGCGCCATGGCTTGGGCTTCATGGTGGTAACGCCAAAGTTGAAGCATTCAGGTGGGGCCTACTAGTTTTAAACCAATCAAATGCTTTTTTTTTTTAATTTTGTTTAATAGGGGCTCCATCCACACCATGTAAATTAAAGAGGGCTCCATAGGTGAGGTGGATCCTAGATGGAGCCTAGGTGGACTTGATAAAGCCCTATGGGGCTCCAACCACACCCTATAGCCTAACAAAGTATGGGTTCAAATCCTATAGGGTTAGGGTGTTAGGAGTGGACGCGACAAAGGGTGCGGCAAGGCGGTTTGCCGCGCGACAAACACCGCCGCTTACCCTTTGCCGTTGCCGAGAAACGCGTGGATCGGGGAGTGCATGCCGACGCGGGGAACAATGTTCAAAAGGCTATAAAGTCGTTGGGTATTAAAAAAAATCATTTATACCTTTTATAAATTAACTATTTCAAATCCATTTTCTCCAAACATTAATCACATCCATTTTTACTACATTCCACTCTTTTTTTTTAAATCTTTTCAAAAAAAATGGAAGGCTCAAACAAAGGTGAAGGCAAGAAGAAAATGGTAGGGTCCGGTTCGAAGTCGAGGGCTCAATATAAACGTGGTTCGGGTGGTTCTAGTGTCCCGTTTCATCCCCACCTTGGGTTTGCGAATCAAACCCAACCTCCATTTTATTTTAACCAACCCATGCATCAACCTTTCGGTTATGATACCCAACCCATCCAAAATTGGATGCAACACGGTCCGACGATGACTCGACCCGGTTATTATGATTACTCCCTAGAAACCCAAAATGCTTTTGACCCGTTTGCTTTTCAAACCCCAAGCTCACTATCACCGAGACCTTTTCAAACCCCAATGTCACAATCACCGAGAGACGTACAAGATGACTCCGATGAGGAGTTTGTGCCGGAAACCCAAGAACAAGAGTTAGATGAGGATGAAGATGTTGCGGTTGAAGAAAATCGGGTGAACGAACCCGCACCGGAAAGAAAAGAAAAAGCGAAACGGGAAACTTGGACGCCTAGACAAGAAGAGGCGTTGGCAAAGACTTTTGTTCATTGCAATTTGAATAAAAAGAAAGGCAATCAATAAAAGGTGGATGGGTTTTGGAAGAAAGTTCTAAACCACTACAATGAAACGGTCGGAGGAAGTAACCGAACCCACCACCAAGTTCGATCAAAATGGATGACGATGCAAACAAAATTGAACACATTCAACGGTCTATATCATCAAGCGGTAATTTTTTTTATACGGTTTATTTTTTAAGGAAATATTTGGATTAAGTTGTTGATAATTTATTATTGAGTAAATTGCTAAAATCATCCCCGACGTTTGTTCACATTTGCTAGATCCATCCAAAAAAGATTTTTTTCTCATAGAAACCACTGAGTTTTCAAAAAAGTTGCTAAATCCATCCAAAAAGACTAATACTCTTAACAATACTAAGTTGATAGAGGGGTAATTTAGTCATTCTTTTAATTTATTTAACTTATCCTTTTTTAACAGGTTATTACATGCCACCACCCTTTTATAAACAAAACCCTAAAACCTTTTTTTAACATGTTATTACATGCCCCCACACCAGATCATGAGGCATCATTCTTTGATATTTTCAAATAATCTGCTAGCAAATGGTGTTTATGGAGTGCAAATGTGAATAAACGTTTTTTTCCAAGTGCTAAGAAATTCAAGTAAAGGTGGTCACATATCCAGCTCCTTCTAGGCCACAAAACGTTCCCTCTTACTTATCTTCCATGATTTTGTGAGGGTCTCGTTTTTTAAGGCGGAGGCGTTTCTTAGTTTCGATTGTTGTTTTATCGGTTGGACATGCTATTGAATTTCTAGTACAATTGTGTCTGCTCACTTCTTTCTAGACGGTATAAAAATTCTTTAGACCACCCGTAGTGGGGCGTTTTTTTTTTTTTTTAAATCAAAAATAACGCCCGATAACGCCCCGCCTACCATTACGGTAGGCGCTATGGGGCGTTTTTTTTGGAAAAAATTTGTCTCCGGCGTTTTAATTAAAACGCTTGCACATGTTGGTAGGCTCATAATGTGGCCAATGGGAGTGTTCTTCAGTCTGACAACCCCACTTTTGCATGTGATTGTGTTTGACCAGCCAATCACCATTTGTTTCCTTTTTTTTTTTTAATGATTGAATGGGTGTTATTGGCATAATGCCCCACTACGCCACTTTTGCTATAATGCCCCAACGTTGACTAGGATGCCACGTGTCAGATAATGCCCCATGATGGGGGCATTATCTTTGTTCACCACTACAAATGCTCTTACTGGGTTCATCTGATGATCAAATGATTCATGATTTTGGCAACTTTTCATTGTGGTTCTTTTTAACGTGTAGGTTGAAATCATGCCGATACATTAGGTTTCTAATTGACAAAACAACTAAGTATTATATGTACTATCACATGCCCCCACCCTTTAGTTAATTTCAAATAATCTGCAAGCAAATGGTTTTTTTTTCTAAAACATGTATGTTGAGGTCGACTGCAACAATTCGGTTTTAGGGTTTTGTTTATAAAAGGGTGGAGGCATGTAATAACATGTTAAAAAATGGTAAATTAAATAAATTAAAAGAATGACTAAATTACCCCTCTATCAACTTAGTATTGTTAAGAGTATTAGTCATTTTGGATGGATTTATCAACTTTTTTGAAACCTCAGTGGTTTCTATGAGAAAAAAAAATCTTTTTTGGATGGATCTAGCAAATGTGAATAAGCGTTAGGGACGATTTTAACAATTTACTCTTTATTATTTTAGGATCGTTTACGTCCTAGCGGGAATGACGATGCTTATGTAATGAAGCAAGCACTAAAGGATTACAAAGGCAAAGAAAAAATTGATTTTGCTCATATTGCGGCTTGGGAGATTGTTAGAACAAATCAAAAGTGGTCGCCGGTACCTTTGTTGGGTGAAGAAAGCTCCGACTCGAGTTAAAAAAGAAAGTCTTCGGATTCGGGAAATTATAGAGCGGATAAACCGAATGTCGAAATCTCGAGCGGATTCGGTATTCCCGACATAAATGAGGATCCCTCGCCAAGACGACAAACGAGAAAGGCAAGAAAGGACAAAGGGCCGCCTTCAAGAAACGAAGACCCAAGAGATATAACACACAAATTCGAAGAGTACAAGGCCATGAAAAAAGAGATAATGAAAATTAAACGTATACGGGAAGAAAAATACTTGACATTGGCGGATGAGCAACGAGAGGCGTTGCGACAAACAATGTTCGACAAGGACTTCGAGACGTATAATCGGCCTACCGACAATGTTCACCCTGCGATGTTGGAAATCACACTCGCTAGAAAACGTGAGATCGCAAAAAAATATGGTTGGCCTTGTGATTTCTAGTTCTTTATAAAGTTAGATTTTATTTAAAATGTAATGCTTTATTTTTATTTATAAAAGTTTGATGTTTTTTTCCATTTTATCTTAAATTAAAAAAAACAGAAAATAAAAAAAAAAGTTTGCCACTCAGCAAGTGTTTAAACTATTGCCAACAATTTTCAACAAAGTTTAAATATTTTTAACTGATTGACATGACGCACTCTGATTGGTCGTTTTTTTAGTTTGCCATTCTACTCTAAGGTGTTTAACTACTCCTAACACCCTTATTTTAGCTAAAAACAAAGTATATTGGGAAATCCAATTATGTTGGCTAAGAGCATTCTCATCCAATCCATCAAATTATACATACATTCCACTAAAAAACAACTCCTATATCAATATATTTTCACTAAAAACAAATACTTTTTCTCTCTCCTTTTCAATTAAATAATATTATCATCACATTTTTCTCTTTCCTTCACTTACAACCACTTTCAATATATATTAAAAAAATTATACTGGGTGAACAGTGTCCCCCCAAATATACAGATGAACAGTAACATTTTCTCTCTCCTCCACTCACAACCACTTTTTTTACCCTTTACAATATAAAAACTCACCCTCACAAGTTTTGATGGATTGGATGAGAATGCTCAATATCCTTTTAACACCAACAACTCACATGAATGGTTAGGTGAGGCGCAACTTTTTAGAAATATTTTACAATTTGTTGAATATTTATATTTAAGTGTGCCCGTAAGTTTCGGATCTCGTCGAAATTTGAGAAACAAAAGAACCAAAGTATCATTATTCTTATATAAATTAAGTGGACTTGGTCTTCCCCTTTTCTTCCTCACATACACCTCTTCATCTTTGCACTTAAACAAATAGAAGATCGGAAGAGAAGAAAGTAGTAACACTATTGCAAGGAAGCAGGTATTCTCTTCTATAATTTGCATGCATCTTTATTGGATTTTGTTTATATATTTCTAGCTCTTAAATGAATTCAAAAGTATATCTTACAATGCTTGCCATTTGGTGTTATAACATATGCTGTAAATTGTATATTCGGTATATGAATTTAATTTTCTAGTGTTCACTTCATATAGCCCTTGCTAGCTTGATATATTGTACATTAAACATAAATGGATAGGTTTAGACTCACCCATCTAAAACTATTGCATAAATATACTTTGTTGTAAGACAACTGATTACACATAGCACATGTATTCTCTTTTATTTAGGAATAATGGACTTCAATAGTTCTAACTATTGCCCATTGGCCGACAACGGTCTCAACTTCAAAAATTCCCACTTGCGGTCCTATCTTTTCACATATTGGCCTTCAATAGACCCTGACTAAGAGAACGCTAACGCCGCTAGTCTCCGGTCGCAGGAAAAACTTTTATGGCCGGAAAAAGGTTCATAAAGGTCCGATCTGTGGTTACTAAAAGGTTTGCGATGAAAACTTTGAGTTTTCCGGCTAAAAAGTTGAGTTTTCCGACCAAAATGAAGTTTTCCGGCGAAAAAGTAGTTTTCCGGCGACATTAATAATTAGGGCTTTTTACTAGAAAAGGTTTCTAAAGGTGTGTAATAAGGTTACAAAGAGGTTTGAGACGAAAATGTTGAGTTTTCCAGTCAAAATGAAGTTTTCCGGCCAAAAACGTTTTTTTCGGCGATCGGAGACTAACGGTGTTAACGCTCTGTTAGTCAGGGTTCATGGAAGGCCAATATGTGAAAATATGGGACCGTAAGTGAGAATTTTTAAAGTTGGGACCGTTGCCAGCCATTGAGCAATAGTTGGGATTATTAAAATCCATTATTCTTTTTATTTTTTGATTAACGTTCGTTTATAAATTTTTTGTTTTTTCAATTTTGTATAAGTGTCTGGTTCATACATCACAAAAAAATAAAAATAAATAAATAAATAAAAAACCTCATTAGGATTTAGTGCATGATCGCAAAGACTTGAATTCTGATATTAATCAAAGGGGGGAGTTATCTTTCCCACTCTTCTCTTTCTTTTAAATTAACTAAAATAATAGGAACCTAATATAAAAATACAAAATTAATTTTAAAATTATATAACTTGTAAGTAAATAAAGTAATTAATCTTATAAAACTTATATTCTATCGCTAAATCCCAAAAAACCCAATACCAAAGTTCTATATCTATATAGCAGATAATTTAATTTTAGAGTATGCATTCTTTTTCTTAAAAGAGGTTTAAAATAGCATACTCGTTATTATATTATATAATTATACTCTTATACAATTAGCAACACGGGTTGCCTCTCTAGAATGAAAAGTTGTGACTTTTAAAAAACCCACACATACATACCTTTTTGCTATCTATTCAATTTAAATTAATACTATATATATGTGGGGTGGAGATATGATAGGAAGTTTATTTGGCTAAGAAGGCTAGGAAGTGATCTTGACCATCCATTTAGTAAATTAAGTGCTAAGATTAAATCAGGGAAATTGAAGGGAAGAAAAGAGGCGCGTGAGTTTGTTTAGGGGTATTATAGTCAATTCAAGCCAATAGTTTCTCTCTCCTCCAATTCCCTCCCATTTTTTAAACGTTAATAACTCTTTCATACGACATTATTTTTTTATAAAAATTTCACCAAAAAAACGAGCGTTTTTTACCTTTAAAACGAGTATACTATTGCTATATTTTCGAATTTTTTTTCTAAAACCCAGTTGCGCAAAACGCAATGGAAAAAACCCAGTTGCGTAAAACGCAATGGAAAAAAAACCTAAAAAATGACATTTTTCTAAAACGCAATGCACAAAAAACACAAAGAAATGTCTTATTTGTAAAACGCAATGGCCAGAAAACACAAAGAAATGTCTTATTTCTAAAACGCAATAGCCTAAAAACTCAAATTAAACTCTTATACAATTAGCAACACGGGTTGCCTCTCTAGAATGAAAAGTTGTGACTTTTAAACAACCACACATACATATTTTTTTGCTATCTATTCAATTTAAATTAATACTATATATATGTGGGGTGGAGATATGATAGGAAGTTTATTTGGCTAAGAAGGCTAGGAAGTGATCTTGACCATCCATTTAGTTAATTAAGGGTTAAGATTAAATCAGGGAAATTGAAGGGAAGAAAAGAGGTGCGTGAGTTTGTTTAGGGGTATTATAGTCAATTCAAGCCAATAGTTTCTCTCTCCTTCAATTCCCCCCCATTTTTTAAACGTTAATAACTCTTTCATACGACATTATTTTTTTTATAAAAATTTCACCAAAAAACGAGCGTTTTTTTATCTTTAAAACGAGTATACTATTGCTATATTTTCGAATTTTTTTTCTAAAACCCAGTTGCGTAAAACGCAATGGAAAAAACCCAGTTGCGTAAAACGCAATGGAAAAAAAACCTAAAAAATGACATTTTTCTAAAACGCAATGCACAAAAAACACAAAGAAATGTCTTATTTGTAAAACGCAATGGCCAGAAAACACAAAGAAATGTCTTATTTCTAAAACGCAATAGCCTAAAAACTCAAAAGAAAATGTACTTTCTAAAACGCAATGGACTCAAAACACATAAAAATGTGTTTTACCTAAAACGCAATGCACCAAAAACACAAACAAATGTCTTATTTCTAAAACGCAATGGCCAGAAAACACTTAAAATGTCTGTTTTCTAAAACGCAATGGACTGAAAACACATAAAAAGTGTTTAACCTAAAACGCAATGCATAAAAAACACAAAGAAATGTCTTATTTGTAAAACGCAATGGCCAGAAAACACTTAAAAATGTCTCATTCTAAAACGCAATTGCCTAAAAAAACAAAAGAAAGTGTTCTCTGTAAAACGCAATGGAATGAAAACACCTAAAAATGTGTTTTACCTAAAACGCAATGACTAAAAACACTTCAAGAATGTGTTTTTCTAAAACGCAATGGCTAGAAAACACATAAAAATGTTTTAGTTCTAAAACGCAATTGTCTAAAAACACCAAAGAAAGTATTCTCTCTAAAACGCATTGAACCATGACAATAGTTTTGTCTGTGCTGTGAATTGTCTGAGCTGTGAATTGTCTGAACCAATGCAATTTACGAATGCAGTTTACCAGGGGCTCTGCCCCTTGGACCCCGCCAGGGGCCTACCGCCCCTGGGACCCCGCTACCACGGGCGCTGCCCCCGGACCACCGCCAAGATCGTAAAACGCAATGACTAAATAAAAAACTCAGATCGTAAAAATGAAATTAAAGAATTTCTTACATGAATCGAAGTGATTTCTTCAACAATTGACTAATTTTGAATTATTGAAACACTTATCAGCGCTCGAATCGAACGGATCGAGTGATTATCTTCAAAATCACCGGAAAAAACGAGATTTTTTATGAAATTAAACTGGGTTTTCTTCAAAAAGCTGAAGAACACGTTGATCGGGTGTTTGAATCATTGATTGGTGACGAAAATCGCAATATAATGTAGTGATTATTGAGATAGGAAGTGAAGAAATGGTTGAAGATTGTGGGTTTTGAAAATGGTGGGTTTTGAAGTTACTGGGTTTTGAAAAGGAAGAAGAAATGATAAGATTGACTAAAATACCATTCCTCTTTATTTTAAATTTTTGTAACATGTCCTAATCTTATTGCTTCCTATCCTTACTAGTCAAAATAAACTTTCTATTTGATCCCCACGCTATATGTATATGTGTTACTTAAAAGGGCCACAACAATAAATTAAAATGAGGTGCCGTTTAAGAAATGCATGTCTCAATATTTTGTAACCATTACTGCCACCGCTTCGTATACTATACAATAAACAAATTCAACCCGAAAAGCCAGACCATCCCAACGATTCATCACGACAAACCGAAAACCCGAATCATCCCAACGATTCACCAAGGGGTATAACACCTTTTGCTAACTATAAATACAATCTTAAACAAATTGTGATAATCCTCAATTGGCATCATAGCCTTCGTTGCTTGGTTCCACAATTCAAACAAAGACCAGAAACAAACATTATGATCCCCTTTTTTGCTATTTAGTTTCAAACACAAATTTCATACCCAAATCCACAACGATAAGATTAGTTTATGATTCATACTGGATCGCCATCATCAATGGATTATAAAGAATCAATTGAATACCACCCATAACCATTCTAACCCACTGACGCTTCGTCCCCGGCAAGTTCTATCTCCGTCTCTTCGTTTCCGGCGAGTCGTCACCACTGCCTCTTCATCTGCGGCTATTTGTAACCGCCACCCCTTTGTATCCAACGATTCATCACCCCCTTTACATTTAGCAAATCAAAAAAAGTTGCAATTGGCAACTGGAATGGGTTATGAATACTACTCTACTATCCTGTTTCGTATGTCACAAAGAAATAGAATGAAAATCATAAAACTCAACCGGTGGTTGCGATGATAGACGCACATATGTATTCATTGCCCATGAAAGTGCTTATAATCTTTCATTGTTTTGTTTTTTCAGTTTTGTTTTACTTTTGCAAAAACCCATTTTGCATCCCAATCATGCAAATAAAAGTTGATATTAATGTTTAAATATATATGTCAGCATAGCATACGTGAAATAAAATTTCAAATATGTTGTTTCTTGCTACTTATCTTTAGTTTTATGGTTTATTTTATTTTGATTTTTTTTTTTTGCTTTTGTGTTTCTTTCTTTTTTTTTTCTTTCATTACTTGATGCTTTTGTCCCTTTTGCCTTTGACACATTTGGCTTCCTAGCGGCAGACGCTATCCAATTCCTGACCAGGGTCCAACGGGTCATCCACAACAATTGCTCAGCATCAGGGGGACGAGGTTTTGTCTTTAGCAGATTAGGGTTTGCAATTCAGAAATGGGTGGCGGCGCAGCTTGTTGCCCGTCTACCTTTTGTTTTAATGTAACTTGGCAAGTATGAAAAAAAAAACTTTTAATTAAAAAAAAAAATTACTTGATTATCTAACAAAACAACTATTGAAATGTCAAATTTTGATATTTCAAACTTAATATTTTAAATAACTATGAGGTGCTTATTTTTATTAATGTTTAGACCTAACGTTTAGACGTCACTTTGTTTGCAAGATAAATGCCGATGTTTTTGGGTTGATAGAAGTTGTTTGGAATTCAATCATGTTGATAATTGGACATATTCGTTAGATTTGGTTGCATCATGCATGGGTTGAATTAGGTGGTTAAGTACACAAAAGTGATTTGAAAAAAAAAAGATATGCTTATTCTACGTTAATAGATTGATTCGTATGGAAATATAGGCTGGTATACAAAGATTCAAAGTTGATCAAATCTTTATAGTGTGCAAGTGTTTTTATTTAGTGGCATTAGTCTTTTATATGCTTGAATCCTATGTATTTTTTTATAAACATGCATTATTAAGTTTACAAATAGGTTTATAAAACAAGCTAAGAATTTATTAAGAAAAAAAACAAATAATAATTTTGTAGAATGGGGAAAAAGGTAAATGAAAAGAGTGTTTTGTATAAAATAAGCATTTTCACATTCCAAATAATGATACTAAAGACTTACATAATTAACATCTCGCCGCAACGCGCGAGTTAACGTCAACTCGTAATTATACAATAAGCAACTTAAGTTGCCTTTGACACACACCATCACGTCTTTTCACAGCAAGGCACCGATTCATTCACTTAGGAGATTTTCACCGTTTCCACTTTGTGTGTTTAACAGTTTTCTCCTTTCCGCACGCATCTAACAAAAACCATGAACATCGTTCTTTTCCTCCCTACTCTTTTATTCCTCGCTTTCTATGTTCATCCTTCAACATTAGATTATTACACAATAGGTCACCGTCAGAACCAAACAACATCAACCAGAACTCACCAGCAAAAACCTCCGCAAAACCCGCGTCATATGCTCCAATCCCGAAGGCACAGACTCATCATCAGACCTATCAGAACCCGAAGGCACCGACTCATCATCCGACCTATCATCCACTCGCCGAATCGTTTGCGAGCTTGTCATCCATGAGAATTTGAATTCATTATCTAATTTGACTTTTACTAAAATCACAAAAAACAACACTGCATGTCAAAATCACAAAATGAAACAAGGGATGCGCCTCATCTTAACCGGTACATCCTTTCCTGAACAACGTTGTTTCTCTTTGAAATGATCTATACGTAACGGCCTGTTGGTTCATGAATTGATGCGTCTCTTAAATAAGAAAACATGCATGAAGCGGAGTATAATTATAATTTAATGTCAAACAATGATGCTAAAGAAATTCATAGTCAACATCCCGCTGCAACGCGCGGGTTAGCGTCAACTAGTTATTGAGTACAAATTGTTATGTGTGTGGTACAAACTACTTCGCACAAGATAGATACACTTGTTGATCGAGATCGGCTCATGATAGATACGTGTGCTGCACGGTGTGGTTTTTATGCGGTACTGAGATAACCAGGACAGTATTTCAGCCCGTGTCATGACTTATTTCTTCCCGTCCTACAGAATATGTTAGGCATTCCGTCCACTGAGACAATCTGGAGTTAAATATGCCTCTGAAAGGTTTCCATTCTACAACTCTAACTCTATTCATCAACTGGTATGCTGAGATAAAGGAACGGGAGAGACGTCGGTTTGCATTAATTAGCTCTGCCAATTGTCGTACTTGAGTCTCTCCTATAGCGACACCAAATAACCAGGTCTTTCCAAGGTTGATTTAAGTAAGGCTGAGCAAAGTGCTCGTCACTTGCTCATATATTCACTTGGAAAATGCTCGCTCGATTTTTTGCTTGATTGTAAACCAGCCAAGCACAAGCAAAGGACCGCTCGACTCGGTTCGGCTCGAATAGTTTTAATTTGTTATATATATATATATATATATATATATATATATATATATATATATATATATATATATATATATATATATATATATATATATATATATATTGTGATGTTCATTGAGGAACACTAAAAAAGTGGGGAACAGTGGGGAACCGACTCAAACGAACTCCGATTGAACTCATTCCAGCGGCATTGGAACCGGCTCGTCGAACCCTAACTAGGATCTCTTAACCCTAAACCCTAAATCATAACCCCTAAACCCTAAATATATTAGGGTTTGGCTTTTAAGGTTTAGCTTTAGGGTTTAACCTTAGGGTTTAGCTTTACGGTTTAGCTTTTAAGGTTTATAGTTTAGATTTTACAATTTAGCTTAGATTTTAGCCTTATTTTTTAGCTTTTGGGTTTAGAGTTTAGGAGTTAGGATTTAGGGTTAAGAGATCTTAGTTAGGGTTCGACGAGCTGGTTCCAACGCCGCTGGAATGAGTCCAATTAGAGTTCGTTTGAGTCGGTTCCCCGCTGTTTCCCACTTTTTTAGTGTTCCCCAATGAACTTTCCCATATATATATATATATATATATATATATATAACATCCTTGCCATTGATTTACACACGTGTATGGCTAGGATTTCATCATCAAAGTGTAAAATACACTAGTGCATTTCATCCATTTCATCATCAAATACTGGTCATTGATTTACGCATGTGTATGGCCAAGATCAATTCACTCAGTTCGCAAAATAAACTAGTGTTCACTCGTGTATGTGGATGATGTCATTCTCATAGGAAATGACACGAACATTGTCAAGGAGTTCACAAAGAGGTTGCACAAACTGAAAGACCTAGGCGTCTTAAATTATTTCTTAGGACTTGAAGTTTCTCACGCTTCATCAGGTCTTTTTCTCAGCCAAGCTCGGTATGCATATGACATTCTAGCTCGAGCTGGACTTCTTGACCCTAAACCGGTTACTACCCCACTCACCACAATGATACATATGTGTCACTCCATTTCATGATCCCACTCTATATCTCACAATAACCCGTCCCGACTTATCTTATGCCGTCAACCAAGCAAGTCAATACCTTCACATCCCAACTGATTCTCATTTCCAACTAGTCAAACGTATTTTATGTTATGTCAATGGAACTCTATCCTACGGATTAACCTTTGATAAACCCAAAGAAACAACACTAGTTGGTTACTCAAATGTTGATTGGGCTCGGTGCATAGAAACAAGATGTTCTACTTATGGCTATTCAATATATCTTGGAGGAAATCTAGTTTCATGGAGCGCAGAGAAACAACCAACTGAATCTCGTTCGAGTTGCGAATCCGAATATAGGGCAATGACTAACTCCATGGCGAAAATTGTTTGGCTTACTCATTTACTACGGGAACTATATGCACTTCCACAGGGACGTCCGACTCTCCTTTGTGACAACAAGAGTGCATTATTTCTAAGCCTGTAAGACCCAAGCTTACATAATTGAGAATTTATAAAAACTTTTGCATTTTATACAAATAATGCAAATAAACTTTCATACAATGTTTCGGGTAATAAAAGTGTTCTAAAGTGTTTAAGACACTTACACACTTTAGCACATTAATACGTTCATAAAATATAAAACCCTTACAAAGTTTATAATTGATTCGGTTCATAAAATAACGAAAATAAGCGGAAGCTTGAAATTCAGTTGTGTTCAGTTCGTCCATTATGCTTGATCATCATTCGTAAGGTCCTAGCTATCACCTATACACCAATAACAACTCATATGTTTGTTATATGGTGCTTAGACTTGGATTTATAACCAATAAACAACAAATAAGCAATCAAAATTAAGTTTGGGAAGCTTGCCGTAGGCTACGGTTGGTGTACCGTAGCGTACGGCGCGCATGAAACAACTTGGACAGCAGCTCTGAACCGTAACTTATGGTTGCCAACCGTAAGTTACGCTGCAACCTAGCTGCAGATTTTTCAGTTTTGGTCCTTTTTACGAAAACGACCGTAACTTTCAAACCGTCTATCCGTTTAACCTTCCGTTTCTTCCTATGCGATCGTAATTTGGTCCTCTATCATTTGGACTCAAAATCCACCCTCTAGATTAACAATATTTTCATCTTTTAAACCTTCGGCTTAATATTTATCTACGAAATTATTCGACTCGTTTCAAGATTTGAGCACTAAGCTCAAATCTCGCTTATTCTTTCCATTCCTCCTATTCCCACACTAGGATTTTCATTTATCTTCCACCACAACTATATTTGTGCTGGATTTCATATGATAAAATCTTATTTTCCAAATTGTCTCTTCGGTTTGACAATTTACAAAAAAGACCCATTTCGAGGCATTAGACCAAAAGGCTTATACCTTTCACTTTTACACTTATTAAAAGGATTTACTCGATCATAAAACTTATTTTCAAACTACCCTTAAGGGTTGTTTGCCCGATTTGCAAATTAGAGGGTATTTTGGTCAACTTTAGTCCTTTCTACGACGAAAGACTTTTACAAGCATCTTTTAACCAAGTGAGCACCTTTAATTAATACTCTAACTAAAAATCATTATGTTTCTATGAACATAATGTCTACTATTTAAATTATTAGATATACTTTACCTTAGGTAATCCAATGTCCACCCATGACATATTTAACTCTCATCGGACCTTAAGTCCTTATTGAACGTTTAACCCGTTACACATACCTGGCTCGGGTCATAGTATTGACCCGTTTGTTTTACTACCTGGCACTATTAATTGCTATTTTAATAGCAACGCAACCATACGCTATTTCCTGTAAACACAAAACTCGACTAGCGACCATTAGTTATTATTATCAAATGGTGACGACATCACCATTTGACCCGTTTGGCCTAAACGACCATTTTATCTTTATGAGATGGTATTTATTTACCATCACATTATTTAGTTCGTTTCGGTTTACACCGTATGATCATATTACTAATAGTCGTTTCTTAATTTGTTCGGCCCATTATGGCTTACGCTATAGGGTGTTTTTTTTTTTAAACTTAATATTTATTTGTCAACTCGTGACCGAATTACCATTTTACCCTTTTTACCCGTTATGGTTTACACCTTAAGGTAATTTTTCAAAACTCCTTATTTATTCGTCATTACATAACTAAATTACCGTTTTACCCTTTTATCCATTATGGCTTACACCATAATGTAATATTTATCAAAACTTATCGTTTATTCGTCAACACGTGACCGAATTACCTTTTTACCCTTTTATCCATTATGGTTTACACCATAATGTGATCTTTATCAAATCTTATTGTTTATTCGTCAACACGTGACCGAATTTCCATTTTACACTTTTTACTACCAAATATGGTTTCTAACCATTTTTACTTGTTCCGACCCGTATCAATCCGTGTCGGAACGTCGTATTTCAAAGACTTATTTCAAATACCAAGTCACCCCGTCCTTAATCATATACATGAAAATACCATTTTATAAATGTAAGCTTTACTTACCTTGCATCCGATTATGCTTTTCCCGCGTACTTGATTCATTTGACCCGTTTCTTTCCCAAGCTTCCACCTAGCTTGTCAAGCGTCAAACTATCATTTATCATTCGCAAGATGGTTAGATTAGTCATCATTTATCACAACTATTCCATCTTACGGATTTTATATCAAAATTATCATTCGATATTATTATAGGTCAGTTTGACTTTTAATATTCAACTGCCTATTAACATATACAAACCCACAAATAAGTTCGACAACTCATTTAGGCATTTCGTTACTTACCCGGTAGGCACTATTCTTAGGCCACCATTGTAACCACATTTATCAACCTAGTTCATGTGATTGTTAATTCACGTTAACATAATTTATATTCATTGTATGCTAATTTATCATTCATTATATAAGAACATAGGGATTGTTTCATCACCATGAAACAACCCATTGCATCATGTGTATGAAATTTACTCAATTATCCAACTTAACCAAAGACTTTAATCATTCATATACACATGATGATTTCAAACATATATTAACATGAATATAACATTAATTTCATAGTATACAAAAACCCATTTTAGGTCATGTATGATTACTTACTCGAATCTCTAAATTGTTCAAGTTTCTTACACATGCATATAAGTATCATGATTATAAACACTCATATATCATCAATTCCATCATATAATCAATACCCATTTTAAGGTCTACTTGTTAATCACTTACAAGTAACCATATATCAGATATATTCCTAATTTCCTTATGCTTAACAAAATTAAGCATACATCTATACCTAATTTCATCTTTGGATCATCATCCAACAATTTAATTGCAAGTAACCTACTTGTCTCAAATTTCAACTTTCACTAATCTAGGTTTTAAGACATACCTTATGATCCCCTTGTCTAGGTGATCATTAATATACATTCAAGCACGAATTTGAGGTCTTATTTCCTTTTTAATTGACGATTCTTGGTTGAACAAGTGTTTTCCTTGTCTCCACCTCCTAAAGATCGACATACACACACACCATGTGTGTGTTATGTCTTACTTTTTCTTAATATACCAAATCTTAAGGTATTTCTCTTTTGGCCCCTCAAGTTTTAGATTTTAATTATATATGGATATTATCCAATATTTATTACTAACAATACAATTAATCAACTAGAATAATTATTCCTAGTTGACTACTACCCGTTAATTATCAATAAACATGATAATTTAATCTACTATGTCCGGGGATGCTACAACCCGACTTAGATCACGTACTGATAGTTTCGGGCTCTTTTTATAAACTTTATTCAAAAAGGCATTCATCTATCCTTTATTCAACATTAGGTTTATTTAATTATATCCTAATGTTTATCGGGTTAGCTTTTACTACTAATGGTATTTTACCCGTTTTTCGATATTAACAAGGTTTAATTACAAACCCGTTTTTGGGGTGTTACAAAGCCAAAACCCGGTTTTACACAAACAAGCTAAACATATAGATATAGATTATCATTTCATTCGGGAATTGGTCTCCGCTGGTCGTCTTTGCACAAAGTTTGTTCCAACCAAGCTCCAAGTAGCCGACATCTTCACAAAAAGTCTCCCATGGCCACTTTTTGAACACTTCCGTCTCATGCTAAGAGTAGGACCTCTACCCGATTCGCTTGACCTGGGGGTAACAGGAGCCACACACAATAATTCAAAATTCAAAAAAATATTAGTCAAATCTTTTATTTATGTAAAGAGAATATCTCTCCTTGTAATTAGCCATTGTATTCTTGTATATATATTGACACTGAGGGGCTGTTTGGTAGCCTCTTAATGACCATTCAGATGCTACCTCTTAATAGTTTAAAACCTCTGAACGAATAAGAGGTAACCTCAAGTCTGAATGGTTAAGAGGCAACATCTGAATGGTAAATCATCACATGTCACATTCTTCTACCTTCTCATTGGTAAAATTCTTAATGGTCCCATTAAGAGGTAGCCTCTTAATGACCATTCAGAGGCTACCAAACAGTACCAATGACAAAGGTAATCAATTTTGACCATTCTAATAGGTGGAAAGAGAGATATGATAGAGAAAGAGATGGAGCGAGAAGGATTTGCCTTCTCTTTGAAACAATATAAATTGAGTAAATTGACAAAATTATCCTCATGTGCAAGTCATATGACTTGATTTAACAAAAAAAAATATAACTGAATTAGGGTCAAATGACAAAACGTGCAATAAAATTCCCTATAAAGGGCAAAACCTGGTAAAATTTGTTGAAAGGGACATCACCTGAAAAAGAGTATCAAGATAAAGGACAAAACGTGTAATTTTTTCTCAATAAAAATCCACCTGAAACACACCAAATCTGACCTGCTCGACCACCCATTGCTCGTTTCTAGGCTATCGTGGCTGTAGACAGCTATATATGACTTGTGTTGCCATTTCTCAAGTACAGATTTTAAACGGTGTAACGGTTGTTGTTTTTTTTTAATTAAATGAAATTTCAAGTAGAATAAATCTAATGTAACTTGCTCTTTTTGTAATCTAAACCATTGTGATTGATCTATTCACGCTAATGTGTCGTTCAAATGTATGATCATCCGTAGTGGGGTTTGGCGAGCCCCTTTGGGCGCTACCATGTTAACGAGCACAATGGCACAGTGACATGGTGGGCTGTGAGCCCCTTTAGGCGCTACCATGTTAACGAGCGCAATTGCACAGGGTGTGGCTTAGCACCACCCCATCATGTCACCGTTTTTAGCGTCCTGGGGCGCCATCAGCCACCCCCCGACAGTTATCTAGGGGGGGCTATCCACCCTCCGCCACCGTGCTAACGAGCAAAAATTGAAAGGATCGAGGGAGTTTTAAAGTTGGTCAACTATACCGTTGATCCACGGTAGCTTTTTTTTAAATTAAGTTTAAAATTTATAATTTACCTATAAATACCCTACCCCTTTTCTATAATTTTCATCTCTTCTTCTTCATCTACTCTTTATAAAAAAATCTTTACACTTTTTTTTTATAATCACACAATGTTTCCCAACAACCAAAACATGTGGGATCCCAACCATCCGTTTTGGCAAAGTGCACCAAACAATCCCAACAACGAGCAAGAAGACCGTTATTGAAGATACCCGCGAAAGACTTTTACCGAGTCGTTTTGGAGGCTCATATGGCACAAATTCGAGCGAAATATATGTAGTTTTCTAGTACTTTATTTTTTTTAAGTAACTTTGCATTTTTTTTAGGATTTTGTAATGTTTTATTTATTTTAATGAAATTATGTTTTTATATATTTTGTAATTATTAAAATTGGCATATAAATTAAAAAAAATAAAACATATAAATAAAAAAATAATTAGGTAATGATGATGGGGGATTTAAACTATTACATCCAAGTTAAAGGAAGGGGCTTTTAAGCCCCGTGTGTGACGTGACGGTGAGGTGGCGTGATAAAGCCTCTGAGGCTTTATACCACACTCCGTAGCCTTAGTATAAGGGAGGAATGAGCATTCTAGGGCAGTAGTACCCATGCCCCCAACCAAATCCCACCATGTCAATTTTCTTTCAAAGTGTCCATTTGCCGTAAAACATTGGCGGCGCCTACCCATGCCATAAACAATTTCTTTTTTAATTTAAAAAAAGTCAAATGTAAGAGAAAATTAAATATTATTGAAATTAGAATAACATTAAATAATTAAATATAAAAGTTACACATTACATAAAAATAAAACATAAAACTTAGTTACTATATAAAAACTAACATAAAACTTAAACATTACATAATAATTAAACATACATCCTAATAATTTGCCACGCCGAAACATGGTCAAAGTCCTCGTCGTAGGTGTGTTTGTAGTCCACAAGTGCCACTTGAATGGCTTTAGATTCCAAGAGCTCGTTGTCGGGCTTTTCCACATTGGTGAACCTCCCATGAAATCTTGCACATTTGAAACAGATAAACGCGAAACGTGAGTTAATTTGATCCACTTTTTGGTTGGTCTCACTAACATGGAGACAAAATTGTTGGAAAACCTGGTTCCAAAACGAAACCAGTCTACTAGTGAATGCGCGTTCATGATGTGTTGCGACCTAAGACATAGCTAAAGCATTGTCTTCCTCTTATGTCCATAAATTCCTTGACATTTTGAGAGGAGTTTTTTGTAGATAGAAATAAAAAATTAAGAGAGTTTATGTGAATGGGGTAGATTAAAATAATGAAATGGGTAGGTTATATAGAGATAGTTATTTGATTTTTTGAATTGGAATTTTTTTAAGGAACGGTCAAAACGGTAAGAAAGCAATGATCAAAACATTGAAATTGTAAAACTTACACGGGTTGTGATAGTGGCTAGCCGAGGCTATTTGAAAGGGTATGGTCCCAAATATTGCGCCGATCATACGAGTCAACCTCAGGTCATGCGCGGGGCCATACCCAAAGTAGACCAAAGTGTTGACATCGCTGACCTTGCGCCAACTATAAAGGTGTACAATGAGTCGCGTGCGAGGTCAGGACCAAAATAGAATCAATTCTGACACTTAATTCCTTTGACAAAAGACCTAGCTTCCTTGACCTTGCGCCGACTACTCAGGCTTGCCCAGGTCCACTTTTGTTTAGGAATATTGGATGCGCCAACAGTCTCAACTTCAAAAATAACCACTGGCAGTCCCAACTATTGACATATTGGCCACCAATGGACCCTGACTAACAGAACCTTAACGCCGTTAGTCTCCGGTCACTGAAACCGTTTCTTGTAGTGTTCCATACCCAACCACACCCCACAATCCCATATCAGATATAGCAGCGGCCAACAATAACACGACCTTTGTTAGATTCTTTTTGGAACATATTCATGTAGTCTCATATGCTTGAGATCCTGTACAAACAGTGCTAACTGTAAGAACAGATCTGAACCATTGATAGTTTAAATCAAGGGTTATGGTTGATTATAAATAAAACCCTTATAATTAAAAATTAGTACTAACAAGTTAGGGGTAATTATGTAAAATTGCTAGTCATTTGACATTTTCAATTAAATACAAATTCCACCAAGGTTTTTTAAACTAAAATAACTTTTATATACTTCATTATTTTTTTAAAAAAATATACCATAAAATCAAGTATTTTTTTATCTTTAATATGAGTACCATATTGCTATACTTTTTTTTTATTTATAAAAGTAACTTTTAAAAAAGTTATCAAAAGTTGTTTTATAATGGTGCTGATAATGTGCTGATTATGTGTTAATTACAATATAATTGCCCATCGAGATATTTCATAAAATTTGTTAAATATTCTTCCCATAAGATTTTATCCTGCTTGAAGGTGATTTGAATAAGCACTTTGAAAACTAACCAACACGTGTATTAACAACACTTTAAAAACATACCAGCACATATGCTAACAACACTTTAGAAACATATCAGCACATGTGCTAACAGAACTTTAGAAACATACCAGCACATGTGTAAACAACACATTAAAAATATACTGAAAAAAATAAGTAGCACATGTTTTAGCAGCACTTGAAAAACAAGCACAACAGGGAATTAAATTTGTTTCTTGCTGCACTTGAAAAACAAGCACAACAGGAAACTAAATTTATGTAAATACACATGCTAACTGCGTAATGGAAAATTAATTTCAAGTTTTTATTTTAGTTTATCTGTTTATTTCTTTATTTGAATTCTTGGTACTTATCTTTATTGACTTTTATCTTAGTTTAAAACAATCATATAGTTGTAATAATTTGTTACAAAGTGCTGATTAACAAAGTGCTGATTAAGAAAGTGCCTATTGTTGCGATTTGTGAAGATTGTGCTGATTTACAAAGTGCCTGTTGTTGGAAATTTTCAAATTTTGATTTGAAATAGTGCATGAATATATGGGATAATTAAAATTTGGAATTAGTTAAATTCAAAAAATAGAGTGATAAAGTCTAAAATACCCTTGTCTAGTTTTTTTAATGAAGAACACATGTCTAATAGTGGTTGGTTCTTATAGTTCTTACACATATTGAGGTTTGTATTTGATCCCATCTCTATATAACTAATATTATATTATAATGGGGGTAAGATCAAATAAAAAGTTTATTTTGCCTAAGTAGGATGAGAAGGAATCTTAACCATTCATTTTTCAAATCAATGGTTAAGATGAAAGTGTAGGAGAAAGCAGGAGTGCAATGGTATCTTGGGAAAATCCTATTTATGGACTTTCTCTCTCCACATGCAAGACACATGCATATTCCACCCCCATTTTTTAAACTTTCATAACTTTTTTATACGACATTATTTTTTCATAAAAATTTCACCATAAAATCGAGCGTCTTTTTATCTTTAATTTGAGTACCATATTGCTATATAAAATATGAAGACTAAAAAAACCCACTAAAATGTGTTGTATTTCTATGTTGTATAACATTTTTTTGTGCTGGATTTTTATACTATATTTTTGTGTTGAGTTTTTTTGTCTTAAATTTCTTTTTTCTCAATTTTTTGTGCTGGATTTTTTTGTACTACATTTTTTTGCTGAATTTTTTCGTGCTATATTTTTTGTACTACATTTTTTTGCTGAATTTTTTTGTGCTATATTTTTTGTACTATATTTTTTTGTGCTATATTTTTTGTACTACATTTTTGTGCTATATTTTTTTGTACTAGATTTTTTGTGCTAGATTTTTTTGTACTATATTTTTTTTGTTGTATTTTTAAAAAACAAAAGGGGTGCCACATGTCATTTTTACTCCTATTTATAAGGACCAAAATGCCCTTCATTCCTACTAATTAGGAGTGCCACATGTCATAATCACAATCCTTCTTAGGCTACTTAGACAAAATCCACTTTTTAGTGGATCCTTCCCCTATTATAATGTACTTTTGGTTACCAGTCATTTTAAATTTACAATCATACATTCATACCTGTTCCCATTTTGAAAGTAATAATTAACTAATGTACTATGATATAACTTGTCGCTTGAGTTGTTTACAGCTCGTAACCTTATTTTCTCTCTTTGCAAATTTTTTATACTAGAACCGTAATTAGTAACAAAAAAAAAGAATAGTTTTGTAAATTAATTACTAACTGCTTTGGTAATTACAGTTCCTGCACTTTCTTATTCATTCTTTTTATTGTGCGTATTAAATTGCAGTTTTGGAAAATGGATCTCGTAAATCTAGTTATTACTCCTGTGGTTGAATCTTTGATGGTCCCTGTTAAGAAACATTTGGGTTTCTTAGTTTCATCAACAAAGCATGTTAAAGATATGAAGGAGAAAATGGATCAGTTGAATCTCACTGAACAAGATATTCAAGAGAAAAAAACGACAGCTGATGCAAACTATCATGTGGTATCGCACCACGTGTCTCCGTGGCTGGAAGATGTTCAAAAGATGAAGGAGAAGGTAGAAAGTATTCCAACAGCTGGAATTGGGTGCTTCAACGTGGCAAAGAGATACAAAGCAGGAAAACAATCTTGTATTATTGTCCAACAGATAAAAGCTCTCAAAGAACGAGCGTCTGAAATCAGTTGGACAAATGAACGAAAACCACTTGCTAAGGTACCATCCACCTCTGCACCAGTTCCTCATGGTACCCAAACAACCACGTTTGAGTCTAGAGATTCGGTATTTAATGCTGCATTGCAATCTCTACAATCAAGTGACGAGTCCCAAAAGATGATTGCTTTATGTGGGATGGGTGGTGTCGGCAAGACCACAATGATGGAACAACTAAAGAAGGCCGTGGAAGATTCGAAAATGTTTGATTGGGTCGTGAAGGTGGTTCTTGGGGAAAGTTCTGACCCTTTTCTTCTACAGCAAGCTGTTGCGGAATACATTCATGAAGATTTGACTGAAAAAACAAAAGATGTAAGGGCTGAGCTTCTTCGTAAGAAATTTGAGGGGATGTCGCAAAATGGGCAAAAGAAAATTTTAGTAATAATGGATGATATTTGGAAGGAGGTTGACCTCAAAGATGTTGGACTAACGAGCCCTTTGCCGAATGGGTTCAAGCTCTTGTTCACATCACGATTTGAACATGTGTGCACTCAAATGGGTGTTAGAGCTAATTCAATATTTAGAGTACGTGTTTTAAATGAAGCAGAGGCAAAAACATTGTTTTTTGAGATTGTGCGACCAACTCCTTCGGATGGTGATGATGATGAACTCCAAAAGATAGGAGAAGATATTGTGAATAAATGTGGGGGTTTGCCCATTGCCTTAAAAACCATTGCCAATAATCTTAATGGTAACATAAAGGAGGCATGGAAAAAGGTATTTTGGCGTTTAGAGAAAGATGACCTTAAAGACCTTGAAAGCATCACATATAAAATATTTGAGATAAGCTATGAGAATCTCAAGGAGGGTGATGATAAAGCAATTTTTCTTCTTAGTGCCTTATTTCCTGATGATTTTAATATACGTACTGAGGACCTATTGAGGTTAGGATGGGGATTGGGTTTTCTTACAGATGGCAAGACATTAGGAGAAGCAAGAAGCGATATGAAAATTTGTGTTAACAATCTTCTACGTGCAAACTTGTTGACTAAAAGTGATCGCATGGGATGTGTCAAAATACATGATCTTGTGCGTGCTTTTGCTTTAAATAAAATTTCAGAAGTCAAACAAGCTTCAATTGTCAACATTGATAACAAAACAGAGCAATATGCAAATGAGGCCTACGAGAGAATTCTATTAAAATGCACGGGTATGACTGAATTTCCCAGTGACTTTAATTACCCAAATCTCTCTTTGTTGATGCTAATGGATGGGCATAGGTCCTTTAAGTTTCCAGAAGATATTTACAAAAGAATGGAAAAACTTGAGGTTTTGTCTTATGAGAACATGCATATTCCATTGCTTCCACGAACATCTGAACACTCAACCAAACTTCGAACACTATCTCTTCGTTCATACTCGTTCATAAATGATGATGTTTCATTTCTTGGAAGTCTTAGCAACTTGGAAACACTGAGCCTTGTTGATTGTGGAATAAGTTGGTTGCCATCCACGATTAGGAAGTTGAAAAAACTTAAGTTACTAGATTTGACAGGATGTGTTCACCTACGTATTGATGATGGCGTTTTTCAAGACTTGCATAGTCTTGAAGAACTTTATATGAGAGCTGATAGTCCTATTAGGTTCACAGATGGAAACTGTGAGGAGCTGGAGAAACTTTCACACAGGCTATCTGCATTAGAGTTGGAATTCTTTGAGAATAAGCCCCAACCCAAAAACATGTCCTTTAATAACCTTGAAAGGTTCAGAATATCTATCGGTTCTGAATTGGTAGAATTGAAGTACGATGAAGAACATTCATTCAGAAACACAATTGATTTCAGTGGTTACTGCGATGAGCTTATGGAATGCAAAATCAGTGACCTATTTAAGAAAACAGAGGAACTTTATTTGGAAGTGAAGGACATGAGCAATCTTGAAGATGTTTCAACATGTCACTCATTTTCAAAATTAAGAGCCCTTGATGTTTGTAATTGTAAAGAATTGTCATACCTCTTTACAGTTGCTATGGCAAATGGTCTGAAGGAACTTGAGCGACTTTCAATTTCTGGATGTAATGATATGAGAACACTTGTTGCTGAACATAGCAGAGTAGGGGTGATTAGGTTTCAGAAGTTGAATTATTTGTCTTTGAGCGATCTACCAGAAATGGTAAGTTTGTGGGACAATGTGATCGAACTACCCGAAATGGTGAAGTTGAAACTTCATAAACTTCCCAACTTTACCAGCATTTATCCCGAGAGTCACAATACGCCTGAAGTGAAATCATTATTGAACGAAAAGGTACATGCATTTATCTTGATCTTTATATTTAATGCTACAAATAACTTATTATTTAATATTTACTCCATGGATATCAGCGTATGCTTTTTCACAAGGCTTAATTACTTTGTAGGTCGTGACTTCTAAGTTGAAGAAGTTAGATATTTCTAGCATGGAGAACTTGAAGCAGATATGGCCTTGTCAAGTTTCTGCCATTCAGAAAAATAATGCTTCCATGTTGAAACTGATTAAAGTGAAAGAATGTTGTAACCTTATCAACATTTTTCCTAGCAATCCCCTTCCATTGGTGAGTAATTTAGAAGAGCTTGAGGTTTCCGAATGTGGTTCAGTTGAACTGTTATTCAACATGGACTTCGAAAGCTTACATGAAGTAGGGGAACACATTAGCAGCGCATTAAGAAGGATTAAAGTTGATAAATTAGGAAAGCTAAAAGAGTTGTGGAGGATGAAAGGTGTAAACGACTCTAATATCCACATCAACTGCTTCAAAGGTGTAGAAAGCATTGAGATAAGAAATTGTTTCATCTTTCGAGATATATTCACACCTGCAACAACCAATTTCAATCTGGGAGCACTTACTAACTATGTTACGGAGAATACCGGTGAAGAGGTATCTCATGCCATCCTGGTTTTCAATTTTTCTTTAATCAAGTATTGCCACATCTTAATTTGCATATATTAAAATATCACAAATACATTCAATTTTCATTTGTTTTTATTTTGCTAGTTTTAAATGTAACTAAATGGCAACCAATAATTTAATCACGTTGCAATTAAGTTATTTCACCTGATTAAAATCTTGTGTTTTTTTTATTCAGTTTTCATGATTTATGTTGGCCTTCCCAATTCCAATCACACGTCATGTATAATTTCTTATCATTGATAGTTTTAAAATGAATAATTTTAACAAACCCAAATCTAAATATGTAAGAATTTTCACCATTATTTGCAGTAATTAGTATAGGATCATGCATCCATGGGGGCGTGTGTTGAATGGAGTGGTTTAATTGTTAATTACATTTAATGTTAAATGCAGATCAAAGGAGAGATATCAGAAATGGATGATGATATTCCTAATGTCACATACCCATCTTATCTTCTACACAACTTTCATCACCTTCAAAATCTTGAATTACTAAGTGATAAAAGAGTGGAGGAGGTGGTGTTTGAGATGGATAGTCAACCTGCACTACTACTCCCCTACCTTCAACGTATATGTCTATACAATTTGAAGGAGATGAGTCATGTGTGGAAATGCAATTGGAATAGATTCCTAATTCGTCATCATCCACCATTGCAATTTCCATTCCAAAACCTCACAGACATTACCTTGCGGAGCTGTCCCGTAATAAAGTACTTGTTTTCTCCGCTTATGGTGAAATATTTATCCAACTTAAAGAATGTCAGTTTAGAATCGTGTGATGGTATTGAAGAAGTTATTTCGAGAAGGGATGATGAAAATGAAGAAAATACCATATACACGTCTTCCCATCAAAACACCACATTATTTCCCTGTTTGGACACTCTTACGCTTTCCTGGTTGCCACATCTAAAGTGTGTTGATGATGGTGGTAAGAGGGGCAAAATTTCCTCCAATGCCTTTCATGACCAATCCCAGGTACGATATTATCATTTAACATAATCACCTATAATACCACTTACACTATATACCTTAATATATGCTTTGCTTAATTGAAACTTATCTTTCATAAAGTTTAGTAATAATAACAAAATACAGTAGATAAATATGAAATTTATTTAGGTTAAAAAATAATGGAGAGAAATTAGTTTACCACTTTGGTAAGGTTGAGAAAATCAAAAGAAGCTGTAATAATCATTGATTTGTGATTCATTGCAGAGTGCTCAAGTAACCGGCTCTTACTGGTCGTTGTGCCAATACCCCACAAGGATAGACATATGGGGTTGTCATGCATTGTCAAGTCTAATTCCATGGTATGCAGCAGGACAAATGAATAGGCTTCAAGAGCTGAAAATTGTGAGATGCAAAAGGTTAACGGATGTATTTGAAAGTGAATGGAGTGCAAACAATGTTGAGGACGGAAGTGCGCACGGTGGTGCTGGTACTACATTAACAAGACCAACACTAAGAAACACTACTATTGTAGCTGCCCCTCAACTCTCCAACTTAATAAGAGTGTGTATTGGTCAGTGTGACCTTCTGTCATATATATTCACATTCAACACTCTTGAAAGCCTCAAGCAACTCAAAAAGTTAACAGTAGGAAGATGCAAGGCAATACAAGTGATAGTAAAAGAAGAAAATACTGGAAAGTCATCAAAAGAGGTTGTATTTCCTAGTCTGGAGACACTTGAACTTGACCATCTGCCAAACCTCAAGGGTTTCTTCTTGGGGATGAATGACTTTCGATGGCCCTCATTGGATAATGTAGTGATTGAAGAATGCCCTCAACTGATGATGCTTACGTCAGGTCAGTCAACAACTCCAAAGCTCAAGTACATACACACATGGTTTGGCAAATACAGTCTTGAACGTGACCTTCATGGAGTGGTCAATCAGGTACATGTTTTTTATTATATTATTATGCATCATCTAGTGAATAAACAATTTCTTATTGAAGACCATGACCATATATTTGTGATGGTAGGTATAGTAATCCCTAAGTAGTTGAATGAAAATTCGTTTTTGAAGTGAAAAAGATTTTTTAGGGCTCTTAACAACAAACACCTTGTGTTTGCAGAACACATTCCCCAATTCTTCTTCAGAGCCTACTATTTCAAAAGGGATCCCTTGCTCTTTTCATAATCTGGTAGAAATTAATATAAAGTGGGGAAATGTTGGAAAGACTATTGTACCATCTAATGCACTGCTACAGTTGGAAAAACTTCAACTGATTACTATACATGGATGTTATGGGCTAGAAGAGGTATTTGAAGTAGTAGCAGTGGAAGGGAGTGGTTCCAGTGAATCAAAAACTCTTGTCCCAATTCCAAATCTAACACACGTGAAGTTAAAGAATCTAGATGGTCTAAAGTATTTATGGAAGAGCAACCAACGGATGGTACTGGAATTTCCAAACCTAACAACTCTCTCTATTGAATGGTGCAATAGTTTGAAACATGTTTTTACATGTTCCATGGTTGGTAGTCTAGTGCAACTCCAAGACCTAATTATACGTGGCTGTGAGAAAATAGAGGTAATTGTGAAGGAAGAAGAAGAAGAATGTGATGCCAAAGTGAATGAGATTATGTTACCTCGTCTAAACTCCTTAAAACTACAAGATCTTAGGAATCTCAAGGGATTTTACTTAGGGAAGGAGGCTTTCTCGTTGCCAGCTTTGGATACTTTACAAATCAAAGACTGCTCAGATATTACAGTTTTCACCAAGGGACACTTGTCTACCCCTCAGCTGAAAGTAATAGATGCAACATTTGGGATGTGGAATGTGAAGCCAGACCTCAACTCCTTTATAAAGACTAAACAAGGAGAGGTATGATTGGATCTTGTTCGCTTCTTTAATCTTAAAACTGTCCATTACATGAGAACATTCATCAAATTTCTTTTCAGAATAATATTAATATTAATTTCACTGCAGTGTACAAATTTTCAGTAACCTTAAAATGAACTTGAAAAAAACCGGACAATGCCATGTACCATCAAAGAAAAACTCAAAGTATTTTACCTTAATTCAACTTTTTAATCATCCGCTTTTTGCAGGGGTATAAATTCTAGAACGTGAAGGTAGGTCATGCGTTTTATCTGCAAGGTTTATGAGGTAAATTCTTGTTTTAAAAAGTAATATGAATGTCAAAATGTATATAACTGAATAACTGCGATATTAAACTGTAGGTGGAGGTTGCCGACTTTACAGGCAACGTGGGAGGGTAAAAATAAAGGAACCGTCAACTGCAGTAAAGATTTCAAATCTTCAACTGTAAAGAAACCTCCCCTTCAAAAAGGTTTTTTGTATTTTAAATGGTTGAGATTTGATCTCCGCCTGATGATCTGACGGTGAAGATTGATTTTAAGACCCTTTGACTTTAAGGGGAGCATAAGTATATATAATATGATCGGTTAAACTATTCATGAACGTCTCTAGCTTAAATCATCAAACAACTACTATACATACAAAATTATGTCACACTATTAATTTCAGAAAGACGTGAAACATCGATATCAACTTTTTTAGTTTTAAATGTTTTTTTTCTAATAGTATCAACCTTCTTTCTCTTGTGATCATCCTTACACGAACCATCATGAATGATATGATATTATATATTAGCGGTTGAGATAGTTAATTAGTTATCATAAATATTTTAGATTATAAACATCCATGAAACATGACATTGAAAACATTATAATCATCCATTTTTTTTCGTGATCGTCAACATCTTTGAGTTTACATGAAATTGGGTATAGTAGAAACAAAATTTAAGGGCAAGTATTTTATGTTTAAATTGAACTCAAAATCACTTTAAAAAGGTTAGCGATTTCTGTTTAAATTGAATTCAAAATCACTTTAAAAAAGGTCACGTATTTTGTAAAATAAATTTAAGTTTTATATAATAAATCAATATTATAATAATTGATTTAATTAAAATACGGTGATAACTACCTTATTAGTGAGACGTTACAGCAATTTATACCAACTTAGAGAGAAGTATTTAGTGAAAGTAAACTCTTGGTTGAAAATCGAGTAGTGTACGTAACGCAGATTAGTTTACTTCTACTCAAATCATTAAAAGTTTTTGTGTTTATGTGATAGTTATCTCTCGTTTCCTAAACTTTTATTATCCAACAACTACTTTAATACTAATGTATGGTGAAACGCGTATAGTCGTATACTAAAACCAATTAACAGAAATAAACAGCAGGACTTAAACGCCCATAATTTAACGATCTTTGCTGAAAATTTGCGAAAGCAAAATTGCAGTTATATAAAACATTCCAAAAATAAAACAAACGTCCGTAACTGTTAGCCAAAGCTCAGAAAACAGGAATTGTTGCTCATTCTACAACAAACTGCATTTGCTAATTGCTAGCCAAAATCTATTCCTCTACTTCTTCTTTTTCAGTTTGTTGGACTGTGATTGAGTATAAGCGGTTCCCTGTAATCATAACAACTTAGTCATTAGCAAAAAACCCTCTTCCGTGATTCAAATACACAATGTAGTTCAAGAGCTATACAATCTTATCTTGTTCAATGTGCGTTGTTAAAACAATATATGCCGAAAAAGGAATTTGAATCATTAGAAATTAAAAAAAAAAAAAAACAGAGAAGAGAGAAAAAACCTGCAGCCACTCATCCATTGATGCATCGACAGTGCGAGTTATTTCCACTTTTGTTATCTTCTTAGTTTTCTAAGTAGGGTAAACGAACGATACAATCAGGACAGTTAAGTAGTTGTACCAGAAAAAGTGTTGACTAAAACAGACAAGAAAATGACAAAAAATAGTGGAAACCAGTTGATTATTTTTATTTACCTTGGAAAGAGATTGCGGTTGAGTGCGAACCCACAAGCCAAGAAGAACAAGAAGAGCAAGTCCAAGTGAAACCAAGAACACTGTTTCGACACTAACAAGCCCACCAGCTTCCGTAACTTCAATGGTGCCGTTATAAAATGTATTCTGGTATGGTTGTTGGTCAATCTCGTACACTATTGTCCCAACAAGATCGAATGTTCCGGGCTGCAACATAAGTCATTCAAAGAATCATTTACTTGAATTTATCTTTCATATTTGCTAATCATCATTTTGTAGGATCCGAAACATGATTTAAGGTAAAGCATGTACAACAGAAGTGGCCGATTTCTACCTGTAAGGCTATAGGGTGTGGGGGTCATTATTGGGACATGATTTGCCACCTAGGAACATGAATGGAAGGCTACACCACCCCCTTGATTGATCCACCATGGTTTGCATGGATTAAACCATGGCAACCATGGTCCTCATTTCCATTTTTCAACAAATCATTTCCTTTTTTCTTTAGTCAAAGATAAATTAAAATAAATAAGGGGCTAGTGGTTTAGGTCATGACCACACCCTTAGGGTAGTGGTTTTGGATGGTGGATTAGAGATGGGTTAGATGGCACTAACATGGAGGGTCATGGTGGTCATGAGGGTCATGACCACACCCTATAGCCTAAGAATTTGCTGACAGCAAATATATAAGGAAATGTAGCTTGAACTGAAGCAGGAACTGATGCATTGTTGAAAGACTGGCAACATAAAGAAACAAAATATTAAAAACAAATTATTGTAACTAGAATTTCACCAAAGGAAAATCGATTAAGATTCCGATTTCAGTCCTTTTTATAAACAATGGTGTCATCCAAAATTAAAATAAAATTTCATCATAGTAACATATATTACCATAACAGAGAGATTTTAGACCAACATTCGATGATCAAAAGGAAGATGAACACTAGCATGAACAGCAACAACATTCACACTTTGTTCCCCAGTTCATTAACCAATAGTAAGCAATTTCATCTCTACGTATCCAAAATAACCAAATGTACAAATAACATATGGTAAGAGCACAATGTTACCCTCATTTTTCAGTCCAACCAAAAGTTCAGTTTCTTGACCAGCTACCACCACTGCAGAAACAAACAGCTTGTAACGTGTCTCTTAGAAGGTAAATTTGATAAACAGAAAACTGCAGTAGATTTACGTTTTACAGGGTTTTGGGGGAAAACAGACACTGTTTCCACACCAGGAGCAGGATTATAATTCCCGACACCGAAGTCGTGGGTATCATCACCAACGTATGCGCCTTCCTTGACAGTTTCAGCCACAAGTTTCGGCATCAGCATCTGAGTCAGACTGAGACCTAGCAACTATACAACAATATTAGTAATTTATCAAAATGACGCAGGAGAACTTAAGTGGCAATGAATGGCAAAAGCTATAACATTTGCAAGAACAAGTCTCAGACTTTAGATTTGAGCTTGGTTTCTTACTTTAACATCGAGTCAATAACATATATAAAGTACTTATAAAGTACGCTGCAGCTCAATTTTTTTGGGGCCTAAAGCAGATTCTAAAATCATGGCCCTTTTGGTAAAAAAATAAAAAAACAATATTTTTAGCTTAGGATCCTAACTTCCTAACACGTGCGGATATGAGTTATGACACATTTTTCGTATGCGATTCCTAAAAGGCACAAAATCGCACAATTCCAACTGTAAAATTCAATAGATTGAGAAATGAGGGACTTGGGATCCGAGATGAAGAATCGAATGCGAATCTCACGTAGTCAAACCGGATAAAACTGAGGCCATGAGCTCTTAATATATGAAATGACTTCAATTTATTCCATATTTTCTAAATTGAGACAAACTTAGAGTAGTAATTAAATCATCAAAACAGAAATGAAACGATTCAAATAAACAGAATTTCTAAAATCAATACATGCATGCACACACATCTTAACCTAAAAATCAAAATCATAATCAAATGCCAAATGCTGCACAATTACATTTCTAAATAGAGCAATTAAACAACATCGAATAGCCAACTACAAGAACTAAAATTTAACAACATTATAACAGATATAAAAGCACATAACTTAAACTACACAAACAGTAACCACAGAACAGGAAATCAGTTTTCCCCTCTCTGTCCCGTAGATCTCTCATTCTCTCCGCACAAAGACACACTAACCACCAAAAATCACCACAAGAAACACATCCATCGCGCTGTGTACCGTTTCGCCATCACCAGCAAACCGAAAGTCGTAGCAGAAGCCCCCCATCTGTGCAATCACACCCACCCACCGCAAATGACTTTGATGCAAACCGACCGAAGGGCAATATCGACGGAAGGGCAATTATGTAATTTGAAAGAAGGGAACTTTCCTATTATCCTTCGGTGCACTGTAGTACGGTTGTTCTTTGGTAGTGGCACCGGCGGCGAGAAGCGAAATCCGGTAAATGTTGTTCTGTTATCTGTTTGCATTATTACTGAAATCGTAGAAAGTCATAACAACCGGACTCCACCACAACCGCCGCCACACCTGCGGATGTCTAACTCGTCAAAAAATTTCGCTCATCCGTTTCGTTCTCTTCTTTGTTGTCGGATTTGAATAAGGGCTTTGAAAATGTCTTCTATTAACTTTCCAATGAATCGAGAATTGTGTGGCTTTAAACATGAAACGATTTGAAATTACATGTATAAATTTTGATTGAATCATGTATGTATGTTGATTGAATTGAATTAGTGCCCTTTTGATGAAGTCTGAAAATTGGTTGAAACTGTGCCTTTGACGAAGGGATGCGATGGTTTGAAAGTAAGGGCATGTTTGGCTTAGCTTATTTTCAACTTATTGAAAAGGACTTTTGGCAAAAAAAAAAAAAGTTAGGATTTTCTGACTTTTGCCTTGGTAGAAGTCCTTTTGCCCTAAAAAAGGAAAGGCAAACACAAAAAAAAAAAGGACTTTTGGCTCAAAAAAAGGACTTCTGGCTCAAAATAAGGAAAGCCAAACACGCTCTAAATGTATGTATGTATACGATGGTCCGTTAAAAGAAAACTCAAGTTGCTACTTGTATAAGATCACAAAGTGTGGGGTCTGGTTTGGGGAATTGATCGATACGTGGCGAGTGTGAGCTCCACCAGACCCGTCCCAAAAAAAGTGGGGTGTGGAAACGGCATAGCCAGGCCGGCGTGGGGTGACATGTAGAATTTTTTTATTTTTTGTATATAGTTAACAGTTTTTTATATAATAAAACACAAACTTATATTAATTTAAAAAAAGTTACATAAAATGCTAAAAAAATTAAAAAAAACTACTTATTAAATCCTAAAAAATTAAAAAAAATACACTACGTGAAAAAGGGGCTATGGCGCACTTTTGGCAAAACCGCCCTGCCACACATTTGTAAAAATGTGTGACTAAAGGTTATTTATTACATTTTAAAACATATTTAGCCAAACATTTTTATTATTAATGTGACCATTTATACCAGTTCAGAACCTTTAGTCACACTTTTAGAAAATAATGTGATATTTATTAGCCACAAATTGAAATGTGTGACCAGATGTGATCTATGGCCACATATTTTTGTTTCATGTCACGAAAAAACATATATTTGACACATTTTGTCACACTTTAAGAAAAAACTTTAAGAAAAAAACTGTGACATATCTTTGCTACACTAGCAAAGTGTGGCTAAATGTTATCCACGATCACATTATATATTTTCCTGTGACCAATAACATGTGTATTCAAAACCTTTAGCTATACTTTAAGAAAAAAACTGTGACATTTATTACTCACACTAAAAAGGCGTGGCCAACTTTGATCTACGGTTACTGTATTTGTTTCGCGTGACTAAATACAAAATTATTCCAAACCTTTAGCCACACGTTAAGATAAACATTCACATTAGAAAAGTGTGGCCAAATGTGTTATACGACCACATTATATGATTAATAATGTGGCTAAAATCTAATACATATAGCCACATATATTATATATTCTTATGTTCCCCTTAAAGTCAAAAGGAACAAGATGCAATCTGGGCCATTGGATGAAGATGAGATTAAATCCTGACCCTTCTAATTCATAAAAACCTTCTAGAAGGGGAGGTTTCTTGACAGTTTTTTTGTTTTCCTTTTGACCGCCAGCTTTTTGGGCAGTTTCATGCGGTTATGAAGGTTCAGTAGCCCCACTCACTCCCCCACCATTTCAGAGATCCCCAACCATAAGTCTTCTCGGCGTTCTTCCCTACCAAATCAACAACGCAAAATTCCAATTGTCAGCTTTCATAAATCAACATCGAATCTCCATCCAAGCTTCTCACAATTGGCGATTTGTAATGATCAGTCATCGTCTCCCTCTGGTTTTTTCATCTGCAGGTACGTTTTCAAAAACAAATATACTTGAAGCTTTAATGGTTCGTCTCCTTCCCTACGTAGCCAATAACATTCGTCTACCCTTCCTTTTCAGCAGATCTTATGTTGAATCGCAATACCAAACCTACATTCAAGCATTCTTCCATCGCGATTTGGTAAGCATCTAGATTTAAATTTGGTTTCATATGCTAATTATGTTTTTGATTGTGTTTAGAAAACCCTAGATTTAAAATGCCTTGCTGACTATTGCTTACTACTACTAGCAAGTGGGATTTCATACCTGAATGTGATACAAAGTCTGCAGGGGAGACAGATTCTGAGACTCAAGATCTTATTGGTGCAAAAACGGGACTAATATAAACCCACTATGTTTTTGCTGACCAATTTTTTATGCTATGTGAATTGTAGGAATAGAACAAGCTGTAAAAAGGTAAGATTTCAAGCATTGTATTATTTGTGTTAGTTTTGAAAGCATAAGTCAATATCACATTGTTTCTTGTCCATTCCTAAAATTTATTTACTTCTATTTCTTGTAGTCAAGGATTTTCAAGGTATTGTAATCGCCAATGAACCTCAGAGGAAAGATTGCATTCAACGGTAAACAGTAAGCTACAAATTTCACTATTAGATAGTTTGAATACTTTTTGAAGTGGTAATTGAAGAATTGACATATGAACAGCTATGGAACATCATTTATAACCACAGATTTTTGAATTCTATTTTGATGTGATCGTTATACATCATGCTTGTATATAAATTTCTGATGTTGCATTCTGTTCAAGTACTGTTTAATATATGTTTCTCTAAATGTGATAGTACATAAATGACAGATGTTACTTTCTATGAAATTATTGTTTGAAATCTGATTAGTTGAAAGAGTTTGAGAATTATAAGATTGCTTAGTTAACCAATTTATACTCAGCTATATGATAATACAACTGCAGATTCAAATGCACTAATCAGATTCAAATCTGACCCGTTCAGAGTTAGTAAATTATAAGATTGCTTAGTTAACTGATGGTTAACCCTTCCAATAGTTGATATGTGGATTTTAAATTGTTGTATTACTCAACGTGACAGGGAAGGGATAATAGCTATTGGAGTAGCTGATGATGCCATACAATTAAATATAGCAAATCCGAAGATCATTCGGTAGGCAGTTCATATACACCTTTTTCTTTTCCTTTTGAAAACATTGGGAAAAAGGTCAGGTTTGTTTTTTTATCATACATTGGTTATTACTTTTCTAATACTTTGATGTAACATTATTTGTCCAACTTTGGGCATGTTATCTATACGGATGTCTAATCTGAGTCCATTTTTTGTTGATATTCCATTTTATTGATTATAATAACGATGTCAAAAGTAATAGCATAGTACAAAGTGATACAATTTCATTATATATTCTGGATTTTTTCAATTGAATTATAGTATCATGAATTGAGGCTTTCTTGTAAGAAGGTCCGATTTTAAAGTGTTTATTTTTTTTCTTTTATACCAGCATCATCATCATCAAGAGCATCAAGTGACTCATGAGTTATTGAAGCATAGTTGGCTAATAAGTTTCTCTATCTTACACAAGTCTGATGGGCAAAGAAAACACTGAAAAATTGCAGGTTAGCTTATACGTTTCTGAGTTTAATACAACATTAAAATACCCATGATTAATATTCATTTCTCTTTGTTTTTTAGATATCACGTACAAGCTATTCGCATCTTCTGAGCGTGAGTGAGTTCAAGGTCCAAGGACAATGAAGCCGATGACGACGTGATGATAAAAAATAGAGGCTTAGACGCCGGCAGATCAAACCGGGCAGCAGTTGAGAGGTTGAGGAAGCGTTCACTTCCAAAGCGATTTGAGGTCGTTCACAGTTGTTTATTTAAATTTGAACTAAAGTATGTTTTTTGTACATTTTTTTACATATGGTCAGTTTGTAAAGTACCCGTCCACCGGACGGGTATATATAAGGGTTGCCTTATATGCGTTTGGTTCTTTGAAGATTCTAATTATTCCTCTGTTTGGGTCTTTGAATCATATTCTAGATTTCTGTCTTGGTCTGGATTTGCCTCCAAAGAAAAGGGTTGCCATCTATGTGCTTTTTCTTATGACAGTGTGGCGTTTATGATAGGGTTGGAATAAGTATTTGAAAATAGGACCACGTCGCAGTTCGAATTGGCCGTGGACATCAAAGAGACGGGGTTTTGGTGGATGCGACAAGATTGAACATGATGGGGATCTCGGTGGATAACTGGATTAGATTTGCTGGGTTAGATTTTGGTTAGGCCGATGTGTCAGGGCAGGATAGATCTGTAGTTAGTGCAGTTTCAGGTCCTGTCCTGTTGTAGGGGTGGGTTTTAGCAGCGTTTTGTTTTGGTTTGTTTCGTTTTTGTTTTGGTTTGTTGGGTGTTGTTTGTTTTTGTATGTTCTGCTATAGCATCTTGCTAAGGCAGGAATTTTTTTTGGTTAATGATATTTCATTTGCTTATCAGATAAAAAAAATGAATGAGAGTGCTAATAATCATGTGTTTTCTTAGTGCCATACTGCCATCTCATTCATTGAAGTTTCTAAAGGCTACAAGAAGGCACATTATTATTTTTGCTGAATTTATTTTTCACTGTATAGTTCAATCGAAACTTTTAATGTGGGCCAAACTCCAATTGCTATATGGAATTTTAAGGGGATTGTCTACGGCCAAAAAGGCAAGGATTTAATATGTTGGGTCCTAAAATAAAAGTTGGTTTTTTTTATGTCAGAGTTGACCGGAAAATCAACATCAACGGTCAATGGGTTATAGAGGGTATGGATATTCATACTCGGTACGCTCTCCTATCGGCAATTTTGGTGGTGTAAATGGGTGCAAGTGCCAAGTTAGCGAGGTATTAAGAATTAATTATGTCATACCATTAATATACCCGTCCACCGGACGGGTATAGAACTAGTTATTTTATGTAACCAAAGTTTAGATAATAGTCACTCTTAAAATTACAAAATTTAATATGGTTTTACATTAACATTCGTCACACAATCATCATTTTGTGTATTTTGTGTGATAACATATTATCAAATGTCATTAAAAAATGTATGACCAAATGTTAAACTTACTACATCTTTAAAAATTCCCCCAAAATATTTAATTCCAAAACTTAAACTTCCACCTAAAATATTTCATCTTAAAATTTCCTCCAAAAATATTTAATTCTAAAACTTAAACTTCCCTCCAAAATATTTCATCCTAAAACTTAAATTTCCTTCGAAATATTTTATTCTAAAACTTAAACTCCACCCCCCCCCCCCCAATATTTGATTCAAAACTCTATTCTCAAATAATATTTTTATTTAAAAAATTACATTATTTAATATTAAAAAACAAAAAAAAATCTTACTAGATATTTAATAATTCAAACTATTATTAAATATTATAAACTTTAAATCATGTTTGTTTCTTCTAAATAATATATTAACTAGCAAAAACATCCGCGCGCGTTGCGTGATCATATGAAAACGTTACGTGATGCGTTAACCATATGAAAACGCACGTTTCGACCTATCCAATCGAACTTAATGTAACCTATATAAGCATTGCGATTGGATCAAAACATAAAGTAAATCAAATTTATACCTTATAATCATAACGTATTATACCAATGATCTCTTGTGCTAGTGGTCAAGGGGAGGTGAGAAGCTTTGCTTCTCTTGGAGGTCTTGGGTTCAAATCCCGACACTGGGGAATTTTAATACTAACTTGGTGATACTAACTACTAACCCGATTAGCGACATCCTATCCATACACCGTTTAAAAAAAAAGTTAAAAAATTAAAGTGGTTAAATTTAAAAGATAAAAACATTTGTGTTGAAAATGAAAAAATCAATTATTTTTTGAAAGACCCCCAATACATAATGTACAACAACATAAAGCAACTTTATGTTGCTAATTTATATTATGGTAATGTATGCATAATAATAAATTTTAAATCATGTTTGTAAATAAATTATTTTAAATCATTTGGCCACGTCAGCAAAAAGAACTAACCCAGTTAGTGGTTATTTAACGACAGAGTGATACAGCAACCCAAGTGTTAAGTTGAGAGTGGTGTGAGCCAAAGTCAAAGTTGAGAGTGACAGCGACCAAATGACAATAGTTGGGGGTGTTTAAATCCATTAATCCAAAGATAAAAAAAATACTTAACAAAGAAAACTAAAAACGTTTTTAAATAAAACAATCAAATAAACTTTTTTTCTAAAGGAAAAATACATTAAAAATCATATAAAATAATAATAATAATAATAATAATAATAATAATAATAATATGAAAAAGCTACATAAATAGTTAAATACTATGCAAAATAAAAATAAAAATCCAAATCATCATAAAAAATTTGAGAGCACATGTAACAGAGAGTCAATGACACAATTTAAACGCAACTAAATAGTAAAACAAAAAACCACCGTGAAACAAAACCAATAAACCAATTTGGGTGATTTCATGGTTTTAAACTGAATTATTTATTAAATAAATGAATGTGTTTCATTCATTTAGTTAAGCAAACGAACGTGAATACATGTTTCATTCGTGCATGTGTATCAATTTTGGTCTGTTAATATTCATTTATGTTTGTGAATAGTTTAGAACTAGTAAAAGTACCCGCGAGCGTTGCAGCGCGAGTACATTGTAAACGTCAAATGGATTAGTAGCATTAGTGTGATGCGTTAACCATATGAAAACGCATACTTCAACACTATGTGATTGAACCCATTGAACTACTAGAATAATGGGTAATAGCCATCAAAAATTGCTACCTGAACAAACCGTAGCAAATTTAACTACTTATTTCGAACATAAATATAATATTCGTAGCAACCTAAAATTTCAATTAGCCCGTGCTCCATCTCCCCTTAGCTCATACAGCCTTAAGGGCATGTTTGGCAAAGCTTATTTTAACAACTTATTAACTTATTTACTTTTTGAAAAGTTAAAAGGTGTTTGGGTTAGCTTATTATGTGAGGGGGAAAAGTAAATAAGTCACTCCATCCTGACTTATTTACTTTTCCAAAAAGTCAATAAGTTATAAGTTGCTCCAAAATAAGCTGGCTGTTTGGCAACATCTGAACCAATAAATGCTGAATGAATAAGAGGTCTGAATGGGTAAGAGGCTCTGAACCAATAAGTGCTGAACCAGTAAAACGTTGTTTGGTTGTACCTCTGAATGAATGTGTAAAATTACATTTTTACCCTATGAACAAAACTATATGATTAACATCAATTCACTGTAAATCAATTCTCTAATTTCGAACTTGCTTTTTCTTCAAACAACTAGAATTACCACCCGCCGCAATGCGGCGGGGGATGCGTTAGTTATATATCATATTAGATGAAAGGCAAATGTTTCTTACATGACCGCGAGCATGTGTGTAAAACATAGAAAATAATAACTGAGCCGATCTATGACTCACACATTGCAACAGACCTATCAAACGGAGAAAAATAGACGCGTTGTGACAGGCCTATCAAACAGTATAAAGTAGATGGAAAAATGTTGAACTCCAGACCCACGTTGTGGCATGTTAACTCAGAAAATCTAGAACGAAACGTTAAACACAAAACTTGCGATAGATGAAAAGTATATGAGGTCAAAGTTGCAGAAGTTGAAAAGCTTTAAGTTAAAAGTAAAAAAAAATCAAAGTCGTTAAATCGTAAAAGATGGAAAGTTTTGAATTAGAAGTGAGAGTCCAAATTAATCAAAGGGGTTAAATTGTATAAGACGGAAACTTTTGAAGTAGAAGTGAAAAATCAAATTAATCAAGGGGGTTAAATTACCAAATATTAAAACCTTAAACTAAAATTGTCAAAGATTGATACTTTAGGGTTAAAAGGGGAAAATTCCAATTTTTTTTGAAACACTCCCAAAGCTAAAAGTACAACCCATCTATGCATAAAGAAGTTGCTAAGTTATAAGTTTATAATAATACCCTAATTTCAGATGCCCATTTCTCTCTCTACAAACCCTAGTTTTTTTTCTTCATGATTAAGATCAGTTTTTGACCTGGTTTTCGAGGTGGGTTTGGTCTCAATTGCAATACCCAGTTCGCGATTTGGATCTTTTTCACCGGAAATGGACGGTGCTGGTGGCGGCGGCGGTGGTTCGAAAGGGGAGAACAAGATTCCGGCGGAGGGTGGTGAGCCCAGGGTGAAAAAGGAAGATGAAGACTGCTTCTCAGTTGGAGATTCTTGAGAAAAGTTATGCTGGTATGTAAAGTATTTTTCTTTTTGATTATCTTGGTTTTGGTTGAATTTTTTGTAAGTTTGTTGCTTGATTTGATCTTTAGTGGAGTCGTATCCATCGGAGCAGCTTCGAGCTGAGCTATCGGTGCAGTTGTGGAGTAGCAGAGGAGGAGGAGCCGGCGGCTCTGGAGGAGGAGACGGTGGAGGAGCAGTGGAGGGGGAGGAGGAGCTGTGGAGGAGATGGGAGGAAGGGGTATGTATGTCAAGTGTTTCATTCAGCGACTTTTCAAATCTGAACCATTCAGATCTGAATGGAACCATTAAGAGGTAAGAGTTTTGTGAACCAAATAACCCTTGCCTCTGACCGATTCAGAGGTAAGCTCTGAATGGATCCATTCAGATGTAAACAAACAGCCCCTTAGCCAAACATGCCCCAAAACAAAAATATATTAGGGTTTTCCATACAGATCAATCAATCGAAGAACTCAATCTACTCAAAACAGAAGTTTATTAGGGTTCGGATGCATGTCAATCAATCGAAGATCAATAGAATTGAATTCAATTTCAATTTCTCCTCCGCTCCGCTACAGATCAGTCGCTCGTTCTGCCAGGTATGATTCATCTCCATCACCGAATTCAGTTTGATTTATATCATTCAACCGATTTACACACACATGAAATCCTCTGATGAACACAATAAAACTCATTGTTTCTGTAAAGTCATTGTCTCTCATTGTTTTTGCCCTAATTTTAGAACTTTTTCGGATTCAGAGATAGATACTCCATCTAGATTCTATCTGTTGATCGATTGATCTATTGTGTTTACCAATACCTATTTTAATTTAGTGATTTTGCTTCAGGATATATAGCTAATTCTCTCTTATCGAAGGATAAGTTGATTTCATGTTTCAATTTTGGGAATTAGGGTTTTTTTTAAGCAGATCGTTGCTGGTTTATTTTGTTTATAAGATTTTGTAATTTGAATATAGATGGCCTAATTTGAAACAGCTAATCTAGGTTTAGCTAATAAGCTTGCTTAAATTTCATCATTTATAAGATTTTGTAATTTGAAAGGGATGAATAAGCTGAACACATATTCGTTTCCTGCATGGTCAGCTCTGTCGTTTGGCATATGGTTTCAAGATGGCTAAAAATCGTTCCTATCTTTGCCTTCTCTGCCGCTGATCTATTTCAATACATCATCATATCACTGGCCCGGACTCTATTAAGAAAATCATCCACGCAGTGGTATTAATTTCCTGCTGGTGTATATGGAAATTACGTAATGATGTAATCTGCTCAAGCAATCGGGTTGACATCGCTAAACCAAGCACGGTTCATATTTTCCAACATGTCTTAGACCATATTGTTTCGGCTTCGCTGTTTTACTTCATTAACAACATTCTTATTGATTGAAATACATCAAAAAGAGGGCTGGTTGGCATATTCTTCCAAGTTATTAGTCTAATGTTCAATTGGAAGCTAGCTTTTAAAATCCGAACATCACATGATGCGGTGATAAGCTCGCATCGTTGCAGTTGATGTGCACATTATATAATGTGTGCACTTCGCGCGTCGGTTTATGGAATCAAAATGCATAGGAGCGCCACAGACGCTATTTAAAACCAAGATTGGAAGTCTGAATTTATATGTACGTTGCAGGGAAATAAAGGAGTGTGGCTTAAATTGTCTCTTGAACATGTGAATCTTGTAAAACCTTCAGTAAAGGTAAATAAAATGTGCTTCATCTTAAGGATTTAATGTCGAATTTTGGATCCAATACAAAATGTTTGACTTTACTGTTTCTGTTGACTCATTTAGGAAGGATTTTGGTACCATCATGCTGAACCAACATACGTTATGCTCGTGTATTGGATCCCTGAAACTAATCATACCCCCCACCCCACCCCACCAAATGCTTCACATTGAGTCGGTTATGTTATTTATGTTTATTACGGTTGAACACTCGTACTTGCATTTCATAATCTGTATTCTATTTACAGGGAGAAGATATAAGTGCAGCTGCCATCAGGGAGGTGAAAGAAGAGGCTGGAGTATGTGTTCTTGACTTTAAACATGTAACAATATGATTTTATCTAATAACTGTTTTTTTCTTTTTTAATTATTCTCTCCAGATTGATACATAATTCATGGAAGTCCTTGCATTCAGGTTAAAAGCGCATTAATTTTTTTTAAGTTAACTTTTGAAGTCTTTAATCTTAGTTTATATATGAATTAATGAATTACAGGCAAAGTCACAAATCATTCTTTAGCAAGTCAGATCAAATGTTTGTGTGTATGTTAAAACATCATCTTTGGATATTGAAAAGCATGATTATGAGATTGAAGCAGCGCAGGTAATGAACAACTGCATGCTTTGATTATTCTATATATTAATTAATTAACAATACTTTTATGATTGAAATACATCAATTTTCATTCTTATTGATTCGGATTTATTAACAGCGATCTCAACAATGCATGTATGTTGTGGAATAAATTGGTGAGTGTTGTATCTGAAACGCTTCATCTTGTTATGCCAACTTTTTATAATTATTATTATGGTCTTTCTTTTTTTATTTTAGATTATGCCATGTCACCGGAGACTGTTATTGTTGGTGGTGGTTGCTGTTCTCTCCAATATGCTAGTGGAAGCTCAAGGAACACTGCTGCTCTTGCCTTGGTATTTGCTGAGGACATGAACAAACCTCCAGGTAACTTCAAAACTTCACGTTTTACAGTTTTTTTTAATATATTTTTTTTTGTTTTATCACTTTTAGTTATGACTCTTTTCTTAATTTTTTTTTTTTTTTTGAGCAGGTGTTAGAGTAACTCAATTTCATACTGTATTATCGAGTGCACTGCTACCGGTAGGCCCCACATGCAAAAGTGACATCTCAATTTCATACTCATCCGGTGAACGATGACTCCACGGTTAGTCTCCTGACCGTTAATCTACTAGTTTGCTTTCAACTTCATCATAATTAACATGGAGGTGTTACTTCTGTAGAAGATATGATTCAATTAACAATTGATGAGATGATTCAAAGAGGTACATTTTTCACGTTATCAGTTTCGGTATTTTTCTGTATTTTCAGTGATACCAGTACCGAATGGTACCTACAAGACAATATTGGTACGATATTCGGTTTAGACATTCACATATTTTTCATTATTAGTTGAACGCTCCTACAAAATAAAAAGATTTGAATTATTTGGTCACAAAATTGCAGGTTACACAGCTTGAGCTTCATCGTCACTTTCCATTCCCTTGGGGCTAGGTGATTGAGGAAGTTAGGGTGCAACATGACAAAGGTTTCGGTTTTGTCAGATACTTAAGGTACATACCAATCATCATATTCAGTTATCACATATATTGTAACTATTTGACCAACTAGTTTAACTTTCATAGACTAGCAGGATCCCAGTTTCCGAGATTTCTGATCATTGTTTTCTTCTATACAGGACGGACGCCACACGCCACATCTTTCACGTCTCAACTGGACTTGAATCGTTGATAACTTCGGTTCAAAAATAGCTATAAACACGTCTAGTTTGAATTGGATGTTTTAGTTTGTGTATTTGATGTTATTGATTTGGATGTTTGTTATGATTTTGAGCTTTCATAAAATTGTTGCATATTTAAGTTATGCTAGTTGGTATAAATGTATATAAATGGCAGGTATAAACGGATATTAGTAAAGCAAAACGGTAGCAAAAAGCCAAAAAGGATAGATAACGGTAGCAAAATGATGGCAAAAAGCGGTAGCAAAATGGTAACAAACGAATGGTGACAAAACGGTAGCAAAAAATAAAACGGTAGCAAAATTGTCACAAAAAGTGGTAGCAAAACGGTGGCAAACAAACGGTTGCAAAACGGTAGCAAAAAATAAAATGGTAGCAAATAGGTGGCAATAGGGCAATTGCTACGTGGGTATTTGCCACCGAGTTTTTAGTGGCAAAACGATAGCAAAAGGGCAATTGCTATCGTTTTGCGACCGAAAATGCGGTAGCAAAAACCCTTTTCTCTAGTAGTATATAAGCATTATATACCGTGCTTTGACATATCTGATTGGATCAAAATGTAAACTAAGAGGAATTTATATCGTACACGCGTTGTGGTGGGACCGCAAGTAGCGGCGTGTTTGTGAACTTAGTTACACCCGTTGCGATAGTGACATTAGAGTGTTTAAGTAACTTATAAGTAGTATATTAAAACCATATTATGCCTCACATGTTACAACTTTATAAAACAAAAACAAAAAAAAAACATTTTAACCGAAAAGCCCTAATTAGCTCTTGCACTTTGCTGCGGAGCCTTACGTGTCAAAGGGCACGTTTGTAAAATTAAATACCAACGTTGAAACAATGCTACGAACCCGGTTACCATCGTGAAATTGATGTGGCTAGGCAATTAAAGAGAAACGTATGAAGTTGCGTAGGTTATGTTATGAAAACTGACAAAAAACAATTTTGAGTTGTAAAGTAACTGCTACAAAACAGTAATTCGACTTTTTCAACCTGCACGTTACGACCTAATGGTCTAAATAAATAAATCTAAAATAAAAATATAAGAAAACTTAAAAAGAAAAAAAAACCAATAAAAACAAAAGAAAATAGTTGAAAGCCAAATGGATCGAACGGGGACAAATACCAAACTCAATTGGAACACATAACCAATTTATCAAGGAATTTCTTTGAAATTTCACCAGAATGTAAGATGTATAAATTTAGTTTTGTTCGGTGACTTTGCCACAGGCATTTGTTTTTAAGGTAATATTTAAGAGTATTATTATAAAAAAAAATATCTATAAGATATCGAGCAAAACATTTTGAAAACAAACCACTTTTTTGTTTCTCGGGTACTTTTTAAGTTTTTGAGCTTTTAAGAATCCGTGTGTTCTGACATGGGTGTTAAAATGGAAAAAATAGACATAAAAACACTAAACTACGCATGAGAGTCATGATGTGTTAACTCGCTGAATACAAATTAAAACGTAAAATATTCGTTGAATATTTGTTTTTATAAAGCGTTGTTCCAAATTATTAATATCTTATCATAGGGACTTGGACTACATACGTTACCTGCTAGTAGGTTTAAAGACTTGGTGAGATTCTTTTACAGGAAGAGTATGTTTTACATACTGTGAAGTGTGAACCTAGACAAATTTTTAAGTCATTCTAGAGTAAAGAACTATAAACTTATTACATGGACTATTCTGGCCCAATTAATCTATTTTTCAACTTTTTAATAAAGTCTGGTCCAGTAAGATTTGATAAGTTGAAGTAACAACTTACAAACAATATTTGTTAGCTTAATTTATAATCAAATTTCTTCTTTTGGTCTCAGACACCACACCATTTCCCCCAACGCCACCATCGAACTGAGTGGGAGAAAATGGTTGCTCCTCTCTCTGTTGTCATCATCGCTCGTCACGACTGGTATCATGAAATCGTCGCCGATTTGTTGCCTCATCGTCGTCCACCAACGCCGCCTTTTTGTTCGCTTTTGACGCGGCAGCGGTGGTTTTCCGGCCTATAGATCTTGCGGCGGTGATGGGGTATAGCCGCGTCGTCCGGGTACTGGATCTTTCTCTCTGTCTCTCTAATTTTTTTTTACCATCAAACCTTAAATCATGTAATCCCGATTTGATTGCTGACCCGTGTTCGTTAGCGATCCATTACCGGCCGGATTTCGTTGTGTTTTTGGGTCGCCGTTACCTTAGCCGCCGTCGATCTGATGAGTCCGTCTCAGATCTGGTACATGCATTGCTGGAAGACCGGTTAGCCAACGATTGACCGTAACCCTAGACTGTCATGCAGTGCAACCACCACACACCGTCAGTTCACGAAGCAGTAACCGTCATGGTTGTTAGGGTTGAAACCACCTTCACCGGAAAACTATACTGAGTCCCAGAGTGTTTCGTGGGAGAAAGGGCAAACTGGTCAATTCGTAGTCAGTTTGCAAGCTGGTGATTTCATAGTATACGAAGGGCATTATTGGAATTTTGTTTGTGCACTGTAGCACTGACCACCTTTCTGGTCTCTTGTCTTCCTTCTGAGCCAGGATCAATACCAGAAAAAGAAAAATGAAAAGCGCTAAACCAGATCGATCTTTCGGCATAGAAAATCGGACTGTCTTTCTTACTTATACTAAGTTAAGGGAAAAAAAGAGCTTTTTCTCCTTTAAGATGTTATATAATGTTGATGAACAAATACAAAGTTAACGGTCTTGAATACATTAATTAACCGTATTTGTTTATTAACAAAAAAATACGAAAAATACTTAAAAATGCTAGCTAGAAACTCTCTAAAAATTATATAAAACACTTTCTAAAAAAATTAAAACAATTTTCAGAAAACAAAAAGTGTTTTTCAAAAATAGTTATAAAAGGTTATTTAAAAAAACGTTTTCAAAAAAAAAACTTTAAAAAGGTTCTTTAAATAATTAAAAAAGCATTTAAAAAATATTATAAACGATAAAAAAATCAAAACAAATAGATTTGAATTTTATTATGAAACTTAAATGGAGTTGCACGTTTAGTAAAAATACAGGGAACAAGAGGTACGTTTAACAGCCCCATGCTAATAACTTTTAGTTATCTATTTTATTTTCACTTATATATAGATTTTTTTCAAAATAATTTATCTAGTCATTTTCGTTTATCTGGTTATTTTTTCATATATCTACTTTATTTTCACATGTCAATTTTATACATATTAATACATTAATCTTGGTACACAAAATATGGTACATACACCACATATTTCTATGGTAGCTATAGAGGTATGAACTTGTGTTACTTGTTTATATCAAATATAGCTTCTTTTCTGCCTTTTTAATATTGATTTCAGCTTGTGATAATGGTGGTCTGGTGGGTATGCGATAGTGTGTGACAGATGGTGAGTGATGCGTGATACACCGCTGCAAGGGGTATATCAGAGTAATGGAGGCCGACAGTGTGATACACATCACGGTGTGACGGGGGGTGTTGGTTTGAAGGGGGCTCCTTTAAAAAAATATTTTCTAACCCTGTATTGCATTCAATATTTATCCATTTTATACATACTTTATATCTAAAAAATACACTACAACACCAAATTTTCAACCAAAAAAAACTCTATGGAAGGCTTAAGCAAAAAAAAACGCCCGCTACGAAGAAAAAAATTAGGCCGAAGGTTCGTGCTAATCTAGGCGAACCAGATAGGTTTCGTTTACAAGACGAACCGATGCCCACACAACTGTTTCCCACCCAACCGTAGTTTATTATTAATTTTTTTTTTTTGCGACATTTGTGTTTTTAGGTTATTTTTTATCACCTTAAATTCAATAGTTTTTTACTTATTCTTTTTTTTAAATCGTTTATTTTTAAGTTTAATGCAATATTTATTTACTTATATTGGTGGGATTTATTGGGTTTGGTTATTGTTGCAATATTTATTTACCTGTTTAGCATATTTTCATTTTAATTAAAAAATAGAAAAAAAAAAGTGAGTGATGGAATGTGATGACCATTACAAGTGTGATACAGTGAAATGTGAGGGAATAACGTGTCAATTTATGATTGGGTGTGATGAGCAATGGAGTGTGAAGAGCGATGACCAACCCTAATACCCTAAGAAAGATAATGCATGTGTCAGTGTGTGCCATTTTTTATAATTAAATTTTTAAATATATTTAATTATTGTTGAAACAAGTTTAGAGATGGTTATTAAAATTTAAGATCGAATTATATTTGAATTATCAACATGACAACATGTTCATTGAATCATTGGGTCATGACAACATGTTCATTGAATCATTGGGTGTATGTGTGTAACAGGATGATTCATATTTTGGGCTTATATAATGAAAATGCGCCTAAAAATGTAAACGAATGTAAGTGGTCTACCACTCTACCGTCCACGATGGAGCCCATATGTTTGCTAAGTTGGGCTAAAAATCCATTATCAGGAATTGCCCAAGGCTAAGCTTTGGAGAGGTTAATCAAAGCTTTTGGTTAATTACTTAATTTCTGGCTAAAATGTTGATAAATCAAAAAAGTTTCTCAAATTGTTTTAGTTTAAGCAGTTGAGTTTTACATATATGATAACGGGGAGAACATATAGCAATTAGATGGCTTATCAAGTCTTTCTTTCCAACATGCACACTACAAGTCTACAAATCATGAAATCAAAATATTTTCACTGACGAAGGAACCTTTGCTCATCTTAGGGCCGGCAATTTTAGACACATACACGAATACACGACATGAACCTACACGAAGTTAACAGGTATTGTGTATGGCCTTAACAGGTAACAGATACTAAACAGGTAGACAGGAAAATACCTGTTAATTTTCGTGTCTAAACATGTAAAATACATGTTTACCTGTTTAGTACCTGTTAATACATGTTAACAAAGTTTAACATAATAAAAAATATAATTTAGTGTGATTATGTGATTTGAAAACCTGATTTTATCATTTATCTTTCTAGTTTCCCTAACTCTTCTCGTTCTCATTCCAATGACCCTTACATTGTTTTGAATGGATGTTATGAATTATTTAAACCTTTTGTGATTTGTCATTTATGGATTTTGTTTAAAACTTGTTACGGATTATGCGTTTATGCATTATTTAAGCCTATTGTGAACTTTTGGCAACTTTTGTTTCACTAAACAAGTTCCTAGATATGTAATTATTGAAACATTCTTAAACAGGTATTAACAGGTAATTATCGTGTATACCCGTTAAAAAATATTTTATGTTCGTGTATGGAAAACTGGACACGATACCTTATCGTGTCGTGTTCGTGTATGGGATTTCGTGTATCGTGTATTATCGTGTTCAGCCCTAGCTCATCTGATAGTGAAGAGTAGCCTGGTTGGTAATCAGTCAGTGAAGTACGTGGGTAAATACTTTACCAATGGATCAACGACCACAGTTACCAATGGATCGCCAAGATCTTTTTACTCTACTGACGAATCACCAACAATAATGTTTTTTTATCAACAAGTCCTTCAGAATTCAACTTTTTCTAGGTTTATTGTTTTGTTGTCGGTGATCCGTCTAAAAGTATTAATCGATAGCTAATGGACTCTGAAAATTTCATTTCTAGGTTTATTGTTTTGTTGTCGGTGATCTTTCAGTTATTACCGCAACGAATGTTCAAAATTTAGCTTTAATAGTTTTTTCTAGACCTCTCTTTTTTGGGATGGTGAAAGTCGATTTTTAGTAGTGATCACATTGTTCCAAAGATATTCTTACATTCAAAAAGACAAAAACAATACATATTTTTTCAAGAAGAGTTGATTCGTTACATATACACATAATGATATAAACTTTTTATAAAGAGAAAAAAAATACATGATTCACAATAACAATCAGCAACAAAAACATTTGACAAACATGACTATGGTCTTCCACTGTTCCAAAACCCTATATCCTTTGTTTCGTTGATGAAAAATGGTCACATTCCATTCAAGAATAGCATCACCAGTTGTAAGATTCAAGAAATTGAGTGTATTGAAAATAAACCCTTTTGCCATCCTAAACTTGTTGTTTGGTATAGAGAAACACTGCGGTTTGGAATTGGTTTTTTTTGAAATCGTATTATCATAAAATTAGGGTTATACAAAGATGGGGTTTACATAGCCCACCATATTACACACTAGTCCCTATACTATTTGTTTCCTTCTTTCCGACACTTCCCCTCAAGTTGAGTAGTGGGATTTCCAATACTTAACTTGCTCAAAAAGCTACTAAATGCATTTCCGTTGACTGCTTTTGTGAGAATATCTGCGAGTTGATCTTTTGATGATATATACGGAAGCTCTATGATCCTTTCCTCCAGTTTCTCCATGATGAAATGTCGATCTACCTCCACATGTTTTGTTCGATCATGTTGAACTGGATTTTCTGAAATTTGTATTGCAACTGTATTGTCGCACATAATTTTACTGGGTGCTGCCCTTTGGGAGAAACCAATGTCTTCTAGAAGTTTCCTGTTTCAAAGAACTTCACTTAACCCTCGAGCTATGCCTCTGAACTCTGCTTCTGCACTCGACAGAGCGACCACCTTCTGTTTCTTGCTCCTCCAGGTAACAAGGTTTCCACCAACCAAGGAGAAGTACCCTAATGTCGACCTTCGATTTCCCTTATCTCCTGCCCAGTCGGCGTCAGTGTATTGCTCAACATTTAAATGTCTATTTTCTTTGAACAATACTCCATGGCCTGCGGTTGTGACACCCGGCTTTTCAGGCCGTACCGTACAATTGTAGCACGTATTGTGAATAGGTAACATGGCTATATTTTATTGGTTATGATGTTTATATGTAAAATTTAATGTGTCGGTAAAATTAAATTTTGATAAAAATTATGTTAGTAACGGTAAGATAAACGCTTATCGCGTAACGATTAAAATGCGAAACGAACGTCGGTGACCAACCGAACAGTGTTAAAATCCTAAAAAAATAATAATATAGTTTGTTATGATTAGAATAATAATTTTAAACATATTTGTGAGGAAAAAATAAATTAAAACGCTAAGAAACTCTATTTTTCGAGTTTAAGCGCGTACCGCGCGATGCAGCGCGTATATCGACAAAATACTGTCAACACAGCCTGTCAAGACGACGGAAAAATCATTTTAGTAATAATTTGATAAGTATATTCTTATAGAATGACAAAAATATATAAAAACGCTTAAATTCCTATTTTTGCGATTTTTAACGTATACCGCGCAGCACAGCGCGCATACTGCCAAATATCGACAACGTAGCCAGTCCAGGCAAACAAAATAATGTTCAATAATATTTTTGTGAGTTTATTTTTATAGAGCAATAAAAATAATTTAAAACGCACTAAAACGGGATTAAAACGTCAGATAAAATACCCGGTACCCAGCAAAATACCTGTTTTTGCACTAATTTACATATAATATGTGTATGTATATGTTTTATGTGAGAGATGGGGACTTAGGTGGCGGCACATAGGCAGCCCTCATTTGCCACATTTTTGATTTCTTGACAAGTGTTCACCTTGGGAAGACAAGCAATCATTTAAATCTTCTATACACACTTACTACACCCAATACAAGATCAAACATCACTCACTCTCTCTCTCTCTTGAATCTCGGCTGAAACCACACACACACACTACCATTTCAATTTTTTGAAGTCTTGAAGATTCAAGTTCATGCAATCTTGTTCCAAGTCCATTTGAAGATCTAAAAAGGGTTTTAGAAGTGTTTTCAAGAAGGATCAAGCTAGAACAAGTTCCATATCATCATTTTCATCAAAACCCACTAGGAATCTTGGAGGTATAACACTTCATCTTGTTCTTGGTTCATAATGATGGATGGTTATGGGAGTTTCTCTAGTTCTTGAATATAAACACTAACTTGAAAACTAAAACAAATGGGTTTTTAATAAAAATGAAAATGGATAAGTATGTATATATGTAAGGCCGTAGATATATATATATATATATATATACATACATATGAGATTTTGAGTTTTATTGCTTGATTGATCTTGCATGATGATGTGTTGACATGTGATAGAATGTGTGACCTTGGAATGTTCTAAAAAGTTGTTTGGTGATTGAAATGAATATATGAAAAGTATAAATTTGGAAGCATATGAATATGTATATATGTGAGAGCAGTGTATATATATATATATATATAGAGAAGATCATGCGAGAACCACCTCTTATTGCGAGAACCGCGAGAACCAATGTGAACACAATCAAAAATGCCTAAAAATAGCTAAAAATCACACAAAATTTTTTTTTTAAATATTTTTTATATAAAAATCGCTACTTTTCGAAGCTAAAAAAAAAATTAAATTTTTTAAAAAATAAAAAATAAAAAATTTTTGCCACTAAAAGTAGCGATTTGAGTATAAAAAATATTAAAAAAAAAAATTTTAGATTTTTTTTTGATTTTATTAGTTTTTTTAGGTTTTTTGGGGGTTTAGTTTTAGCATTTTAGCTTGGGGGGGGGGGTTTAGGTTTTTTTTTTTTTTTTTTTTTTGTGGGGGGGGGGGGGGGGTGGGGGTTAGGTTTTTTTTAGCTATTTTAGGTTGTGTTCACATTGGTTCTCGCGGTTCTCGCAATAAATGGAGTTCTCGCATGAGCCCCTCTATATATATATATGTATACGCATGTACACAAAATTTGTTGTTAGTTCATAAATATGAAGGAATGTGTCTTGCATTTATGTTGAATGATTAGATGATGATGATCATATGAAGATGATATTAATTTTAGATATATGAACATGAGTTAAAGGCATGTCTAGATGCATTTAGTCCATACATGTTGATGATGATATGATATATGTGCATTAAGTGCTTGTACATAGTCATGCATATGGGTGTATGTACATAAAAATGATGAATAAATGATGTTATGATAAAAATAGTTTTAGATCAGATTATACACCTTAAAAATAAAGTTATTCCATGTGTTAAAGTAGTATGAGACTTGTCATGAAGTTTACTAGCTTTGCATGTAGTACATTGTGCTTAAAGTGTTGAAAAATACATGAAATCGCATGATTTATATGACTTACACAAAAACTGCACTAATATGAATATAATCACTATTTTAATCAGTAAATAATGTGTATTGTGTTAAAATATCAAGTCGTTTCGAGTTGGGATGGTTACGGTTAAGTTTAACGCAAAACTATGCGTTAAAACGGTCAAAAATCGGCTTTTCAGATGATTTTTATAAAACTGATTTAGATCAGTAAATAAACTGATATTTTTAGTTTAAAAACAAGTATTTTAACTAATTTTAAGTGTACTTATTGTTTGGATGGTCATACGTGACTTCCGACGCCCGAAAACGTTACCGAATCGTTAAAATACGCATTATTTTTTTTTTCTCGATGAACATTAGTACGGGTAAATTTTGAGTGAACCTTATGTGATAAAATGTGTTAAGTGATTTAAACATATAAATGTGATAATATGTTAAGTGTTAACTTAATAGTGGGAAATTTAGACTATAAATGTATACTTGTGCGTTTTGTGCGGTAGAAAAGGTAAAAATTACGTTAAATGTGAAACTTGTTTGTCGAGCATGAAATTTGATAGATATAAGATATTTTATGAATATTTTCTTTAAAAATAACAAAATAGATAAGTTAACAAGATTTCGTGAGTGTTGATGACAAATTGTATGAACGCATATTTATATATATATATATATATATATATATATATATATATATATATTATGACGCGCAAACCGTAGATATATTACGTATAAACGGGAAAGTTAACGGATTTACACAATAACGGTCACCAATAAAATCGTTCAAATCGCAAAATCATAATATATATATATATATGTATATATATATATATATATATATATATATATATGGACTCATATATATTAACATGTCAACATAATAAAAAATGACAACTTTTCTAGAAAATCTCAAAGTTATATGATAATTCTAAGAAACGGAGAAACTTAGGATTTTTGTGTTAAATATGTATATTGATTTAGAATTGTTTCTATATTAGGACGCATATATAAAAATCAATTTCTGGGATTGCGGTATTAAATTACGCACCCAAAGGTGAGTGTCACTAAACCCCTCTTTTTACTGTTTTGTATATATTTTGAGGGTGGAACACGTTGTTAAAAGGGTTTAATAATGTATTCGAAATAAAACATACCTTTTACTCTAAAATATATATTTTCGCTGAAAATATATGAAATTTGATAAATCATACGTTTCAAAGTAAAACGTTTTTGATGAATAAATATTGGATGTACGGTTTTTCTTAAGTGATACAGGATCGTACAGTTGGGGTACGGATGCCGGCCTGGGTCTCGAATGATGGAGATTCAGGGGATTCCTACACATCGTGTATTAAATTGTCATATTAGTAGGATATATATATTGTACATGAGGCAGACATCATATTGTTCTTCGAGAAGAACCCTGCGCCCATGATGTCGTTTAATCAGTTTAAGTATTGCAAGCAAGGAATTGTTGGTAGATCTATTGGGTTGACAACCCCGTCGTGACCGGTCGCCCCGTGTCAATGTCAAGCGACGAATTAATATTCTGTTCATTGTCTAGTTTTGATTATCCCTGCATGGTTAATATATAGTTCGTATCGTCTAGCTAACATACGAGTCTGAAAATTGACGCTATAATTTAATATACAAAACCTGGGCAGTATTACTATTGTCGGAGTAATGACCCGATGGAAGGCCCATGGATTTTATCAAAGGAGTAAAATGGACTTTCTAAAATTACATGGATGTTTTCAAATAAACACCTAATCAGAAAGTTTTCCTTGGAATAAAATTTGTTAGTAAACGAATAAGTGAACTCACCTTCCTTTGTGTTGACACTTGATTTTAACGTGTTCTACAGATACTTGAATTCGGCTTCGGGAAATCATGGCGTATCTTGTGTTTGAATGATGCATGTTGTTTGTTTAAAAATGTTGGACAACTTTTAAACTTTCTGGGACTTTTGTAATAAGATCCGCGAGGATCAAAGACATCTTAACTATGTAATTGTGTCGTGACTTAAAACGTAACGTTTAATAACTTATGTTTAAAATAAACCAATATGTCCAACAATAAAATTCATTGCTCGACAAGATATAAATGGGCACCAACTTCCGTCTCCACTACGTTTAAATATTCCGCTGCGACATTTTTGGGGTGTGACAGAAGTTGGTATCAGAGCCATTGGGTGTTAGCGAACTAGATGTTTTCGTGAAAAACACTAGACTTCAACCAGAGAATTTTGAAATATAAAGTCCAAAATTCTCGAAGCCAAGATTTTAAATAAACATAGAAAATATTTTATGATGTGTGAAAACCATTATGTGTTTTATGTGTGCATACGTGATTTTCTGTTTATTTTTTAGCCTTATGTGTTACTACTCATGTTGATCACACACTTACTTGTACGGTTATGTATGTGTCACAGATGTCGCACAAGCACGAGGTCATCGACATCAACGACTCAAGTAGCGAGCCAGATTTCGAGACTTCACCCAGATCTATTTTACCAGAGACACCTATCACGACCCCACAGATGGTTGGTATGGCTGAGTTTGCTTCATTATTCTGTGTCGACCCTGCTTTCACTAGCCAGGTAGACCCCCGATATGCTTTCACGAGCAACGGGTGGATTGATGACAACGATGACGCTCCTCTCTCGATCCACGAGATAGGACAATCATCTGACACAGTACCAGTTATCGACGACGTGATCAGAGATGTCCCTGTATTTGGAGGACCTTTTAGTATTGCACCAGCAGTGGATGCCACTATCGTCACAGCTCGACCATTAGAGCCGTCTGTTGCTCCACCTACTACTGTGATCGAGACCGTTGCTGAGGTCCCTCCACCTGTTTTGTCAGAGTCACCTTTATCTGTCATTGAGTCACGTGCATCTCCTACACCTCTATTAGTGTATTATCGCCGCAGAAAGAGAGTTAGGCCTGCTGGAGAGGTAGCTTCTACGTCACAAGCTGAGACTGCATCTGCTTCTAAGAAGCAGAAAGGAGTTTGGGTGGATCGATGTTGCCATTGTGACCGACAGTTCGCTGCCATGCGTGAAGAGCTGGAAACGACTAAGGGTAAACTGAAGGACCTCGAAGGGCAAATGGATTGGTACAATGAGTTGAAGGAACTGGATAACAGCGCAATGGATCAGATGCATTGGAGGATCGTGGATTTGGAGGAGTTGGTTAGGAAGATGCTAGATTTCATAGGGATGAAGTGTTAGATGTTGTTTATGTTTGTTGGTGGTTGTTTGTTTTTGGTTGTAGTATATGGATACTCATTTTGATGCTTTTCTTTTGGGGGCCTGGGTGCCAATTATATTTTGTGATATTAGGTAGAAATTCTGTGAAAACTTGTTATGGGTATCGATGTAGACATGCCAATGATAGACATGATGTACTGAAAAACAAGTTGTCAATTTCTATGATAATATCAGATGATTAACTTTTGGGTTTAAAAATTTGTTCTCATTAATATGTGGATATTATACATGCGCAATGTTTGGTCCACTAATGTTTAATGATTGAATTATTTTATTTTGGTTATCGTCTCATGTGATTATTATTGTTGTAAATAATAGAAACGACGAAAATGCCGCCAAAAGCGAAACCGGATACTGGACTACCTGCCACCCCAGAGGAGTTGGCACGACTCATAACTCAACACGTTAATACTGCCTTGGAACAGTGCGATGCTAACCAAAATGATGGCCATAAATGTGAATGCGATACTCCTGGGCAGGATCTTGGTGGGACACAGATTGGAAACCCTTCAGTGCACCGGAGCGTACACAAAACAATCCAGGGTTGTAGCCCAAGATCATTTACTGGTGTCCTATGCAATGACGTGACCTCAATATGCGTGATATCAGGCTGTCAGAATGAGTCAGTTATCCGAGTGTTTCAGCGGTCTGAACCTGAAATTGGAAATTCGAGGGAGCGCAAACCCGAGAGTTCCAAGAAGACTCCCGAAGTTGGAAGTAGGAAGAAACGCAAATTGGAGAAAGCAAGTGCAGCTAACCCTCAAGAGTCAAGAAAGGGTAAGGACGACAATGGACAAGAAAAGTGCGCCAGATGTAGCCGAACCGGACATGTGACTTCCCATTGCTACGCTAAGAATGCCATAGATGGAGCTATGCTCGAAGGATGTTTTACATGCGGTGGACAAGGACACTACAAAAGGGAATGCCCGAAATCAAAAGGACAGGACATTAAGAGTAATTCCGTTGGGACAAGTGTTAGGAAGGCAAGTGAGAGCCCTGCTACTGTTACCGGTATGTTTTGAATCAAAAGCCAATCTATGTTCATACTTATAATACTAAAGCTGACTTGAGTTTCGTTCAAGAAACTATGAACCATTGTTGTGTTCACCTATAAGTAAGCCAAGTATAAAGTGTCCGATAGAACTAATAGTTGGTAAATTGATAGAAACTAGCGAGGTTGTTCGTAGTTATATTAATTGGATAGGCGATTGTAGTTCTAGAGATTGGAGTCCTATCAATGGAGCTGAGAAGCTTTGACGAAAATGCAAGAATGAATTCACTTTCTGAGGATGGAATGGGGACTATCTCTCGAAGAAGCTAGTTAGAATATTTTATCCCGATAACGATGGAAAGGCGAAAGCGGTTCGCGGGGATCATTCGAGTCAAGTGTTGAGTGTTAATAGTCGAGAGTGGTCAGTATTGTGAGGATACTGAGTTGTTGCGAAAGGATTATCCTGCGTTTGCAGTGAACGTGATGGATGCGAAGACCGAATGTAGGAATGTCGGAGAGATTTCTATCAAACGCAACTATCCAGAAGTCTTCCTAAAAAGACTTACTTGGATCTTCCCTGCGAGGTGGATCGAACCTTGAATCGATCTGACTCACGGTGCTGCGCGCAATTGCACAATCTTCTTACAGATTAAGCACCGCCGAAGTGATAGAAATGACGAGATAGTTTTAAGAGCTTTTGGACAAGGAATTCATTCGATCAAGTTTATCGCCATGGGTTGCATCTGCCTTGGTGGAACCTTGATTTGAATCTCCTTGATGTAGAGTTTCGAATGTTGGACCCTGGAAAGGGTGGAGAGTATTGAGATGAGAGTATAGGAATCGAGAACGTGTGTAATATAGATCTACAAGGATTCTTCGGAAGAATCCAAGTTTCTCGCAGAAACTATGAGACTATATTCGATAGATTCGTTTTGTTATTTTATTTAGTGCGAAAACAAAACCTGTAAAGTAAAAATTTCGGGGACGAAATTTCCTAAACAGGGGGAGACTGTGACACCCGGCTTTTCAGGCCGTACCGTACAATTGTAGCACGTATTGTGAATAGGTAACAGGGCTATATTTTATTGGTTATGATGTTTATATGTAAAATTTAATGTGTCGGTAAAATTAAATTTTGATAAAAATTATGTTAGTAACGGTAAGATAAACGCTTATCGCGTAACGATTAAAATGCGAAACGAACGTCGGTGACCAATCGGACAGTGTTAAAATCCTAAAAAAATAATATAGTCTGTTATGATTAGAATAATAATTTTAAACATATTTGTGAGGAAAAAATAAATTAAAACGCTAAGAAACTCTATTTTTCTAGTTTAAGCGCGTACCGCGCGATGCAGCGCTTATACCGACAAAATACTGTCAACACAGCCTGTCAAGATGACTGAAAAATCATTTTAGCAATAATTTGATAAGTATATTCTTATAGAATGACAAAAATAAATAATAACGCTTAAATTCCTATTTTTGCGATTTTTTACGTATACCGCGCAGCACAGCGTGCATACTGCCAAATACCGACAACGTAGCCAGTCCAGGCAAACAAAATAATGTTCAATAATATTTTGGTGAGTTTATTTTTATAGAGTGATAAAAATAATTTAAAACGCACTAAAACGGGATTAAAACGCCAGATAAAATACCCGGTACCCAGCAAAATACCTGTTTTTGCACTAATTTACATAAAATATGTGTATGAATATGTTTTATGTGAGAGATGGGGACTTAGGTGATGGCACATAGGCAGCCCTCATTTGCCACATTTTTTATTTCTTGACAAGTGTTCACCTTGGGAAGACAATCAATCATTTAAATCTTCTATACACACTTACTACACCCAATACAAGATCAAACATCACCCAGTCTCTCTCTCTCTCTTGAATCTCGGCCGAAAACACACACACACACACTACCATTTCAATTTTTTGAAGTCTTGAAGATTCAAGTTCATGCAATCTTGTTCCAAGTCCATTTGAAGATCTAAAAAGGGTTTTAGAAGTGTTTTCAAGAAGGATCAAGCTAGAACAAGTTCCATATCATCATTTTCATCAAAACCCACTAGGAATTTTGGAGGTATAACACTTCATCTTGTTCTTGGTTCATAATGATGGATGGTTATGGGAGTTTCTCTAGTTCTTGAATATAAACACTAACTTGAAAACTAAAACAAATGGGTTTTTAATAAAAATGAAAATGGATAAGTATGTATATATGTAAGGCCGTAGATATGTATATATATATATATACATATGAGATTTTGAGTTTTATTGCTTGATTGATCTTGCATGATGATGTGTTGACATGTGATAGAATGTGTGATCTTGGAATGTTCTAAAAAGTTGTTTGGTGATTGAAATGAATATATGAAAAGTATAAATTTGGAAGCATATGAATATGTATATATGTGTGAGCCGTGTATATATATATATATATATGTATATGCATGCACACAAAATTTGTTGTTAGTTCATAAATATGAAGGAATGTGTCTTGCATTTATGTTGAATGATTAGATGATGATGATCATATAAAGATGATATTAGTTTTGGATATATGAACATGAGTTAAAGGCATGTCTAGATGAATTTAGTCCATACATGTTGATGATGATATGATATATGTGCATTAAGTGCTTGTACATAGTCATGCATGTGGGTGTATGTACATAAAAATGATGAATAAATGATGTTATGATAAAAATAGTTTTAGATCAGATTATACACCTTAAAAATAAAGTTATTCCATGTGTTAAAGTAGTATGAGACTTGTCATGAAGTTTACTAGCTTTGCATGTAGTACATTGTGCTTAAAGTGTTGAAAAATACACGAAATCGCATGATTTATATGACTTACACAAAAACTGCACTAATCTGAATATAATCACTATTTTAATCAGTAAATAACGTGTATTGTGTTAAAATATCAAGTCGTTTCGAGTCGGGATGGTTACGGTTAAGTTTAACGCAAAACTATGCGTTAAAACGGTCAAAAATCGGCTTTTCGGATGATTTTTATAAAACTGATTTAGATCAGTAAATAAACTGATGTTTTTAGTTTAAAAAAAGTATTTTAACAAATTTTAAGTTTACTTGGTGTTTAGATGGTCATACGTGACTTCCGACGCCCGAAAACGTTACCGAATCGTTAAAATACGCATTATTTTTTTTTCTCGATGAACATTAGTATGGGTAAATTTTGAGTGAACCTTATGTGATAAAATGTGTTAAGTGATTTAAACATGTAAATATGATAATATGTTAAGTGTTAACTTGATAGTGGGAAATTTAGACTATAAATGTATACTTGTGCGTTTTGTGCGGTAGAAACGGTAAAAATTGCGTTAAATGTGAAACTTGTTTGTCGAGCATGAAATTTGATATATATAAGATATTTTATGTATATTTGCTTTAAAAATAACAAAATAGATAAGTTAACAAGATTTCGTGAGTGTTGATAAACAAATTGTATGAACGCATATGTATATATATATTATGAGGCGCAAACCGTAGATATATTACGTATAAAAGGGAAAGTTAACGGATTTATACAATAACGGTCACCAATAAAATCGTTCAAATCGCAAAATCATAATATATATATATATATATATATATATATTGACTCATATATATTAACATGTCAACATAATAAAAAATGACAACTTTTCGAGAAAAATCTCAAAGTTATATGATAATTCTAAGAAACGGAGAAACTTAGGATTTTTGTGTTAAATATGTATATTGATTTAGAATTGTTTCTATATTAGGACGCATATATAAAAATCAATTTCTGGGATTGCGGTATTAAATTACGCACCCAAAGGTGAGTGTCACTAAACCCCTCTTTTTACTGTTTTGTATATATTTTGAGGGTGGAACACGTTGTTAAAAGGGTTTAATAATGTATTCGAAATAAAACATACCTTTTACTCTAAAATATATATTTTCGCTGAAAATATATGAAATTTGATAAATCATACGTTTCAAAGTAAAACGTTTTTGATGAATAAATATTGGATGTACGGTTTTTCTTAAGTGATACAGGATCGTAAAGTTGGGGTACGGATGCCGGCCTGGGTCTCGAATGATGGAGATTCAGGGGATTCGTACACATCGTGTATTAAATTGTCATATTAGTTGGATATATATATTGTACGTGAGGCAGACATCATATTGTTCTTCGAGAAAGAACCCTGCGCCCATGATGTCGTTTAATCAGTTTAAGTATTGCACGCGAGGAATTGTTGGTAGATCTATCGGGTTGACAACCCCGCCGTGACCGGTCGCCCCGTGTCAATGTCAAGCGACGAATTAATATTCTGTTCATTGTCTAGTTTTGATTATCCCTGCATGGTTAATATATAGTTCGTATCGTCTAGCTAACATACGAGTCTGAAAATTGACGCTATAATTTAATATACAAAACCTTGGCAGTATTACTATTGTCGGAGTAATGACCCGATGGAAGGCCCATGGATTTTATCAAAGGAGTAAAATGGACTTTTTAAAATTACAAGGATGTTTTCAAATAAACACCTAATCAGAAAGTTTTCCTTGGAATAAAATTTGTTAGTAAACGAATAAGTGAACTCACCTTCCTTTGTGTTGACATTTGATTTTAACGTGTTCTACAGGTACTTAAATTCGGCTTCGGGAAATCATGGCGTATCTTGTGTTTGAATGATGCATGTTGTTTGTTTAAAAATGTTGGACAACTTTTAAACTTTCTGGGACTTTTGTAATAAGATCCGCGAGGATCAAAGACATCTTAACTATGTAATTGTGTCGTGACTTAAAACGTAATGTTTAATAACTTATGTTTAAAATAAACCAATATGTCCAACAATAAAATGCATCGCTCGACAAGATATAAATGGGCACCAACTTCCGTCTCCACTACGTTTAAATTTTCTGCTACGACATTTTTGGGGTGTGACAGCGGTTCCCTTTAGATACCTTAGAATTCTCTGAGCAGCTTCCATGTGAGCAACTTGCGGTTGGTTCATAAACTGACTTACCACTCCAACAGCATAAGCTATATCAGGGCGAGTTTGGGAGAGATAAATTAACTTGCCCACGAGCCGTTGATACCTCTCTTTGTCTGCAAGCTCGCCATTAAGTTCCAAGTAAAGATTGTGGTTCACCACCATTGGCGTATCTGCTGGTTTACAATCAATCAAACCAGTTTCCGCCAAGAGATCAAGGACATACTTCTTTTGGCAAATGAAAATCCCCTGTTTAGATCTGAGAACTTCTATTCCAAGGAAATACTTGAGATTCCCAAGGTCTTTCATTTCAAATTTTGAAAACAAATTCTTTTCTAGCCGTGCTATCTCTTCCACATCATTTCCAGTGATAATCATGTCGTCTACATATATGATCAGGCAAGTTACGAGGCTGTTTCTTCTTTTGAGGAACAGGGTATGATCAACGTTACTTTGGTAATAACCGTATTCTTTAATGGCCAAGATGAACTTTCCAAACCAGGCTCGAGGTGACTGTTTTAGCCCGTATAAAGACTTTTTCAACCGACAAACCTCCTCATCTTTAAAATCCCTTGAAAAACCTGGAGGTGCTTCCATGTAGACTAAGCTTCCGCTAGGTCTCCATGGAGAAATGCATTTGTTACATCAAACTGATGAAGAGGCCAATTCTTATTTGCTGCCACAGAGAAGAGGACTCTGATGGTGTCCATTTTTGCAACCGGAGAAAACGTCTCAGAGTAATCGATCCCATACGTCTGAGTGTACCCTTTTGCTACATGTCGAGTTTTGTACCTTCCAATAGAACCATCTGGTTAATACTTAATTGAATACAACCAACGGCAGCCAACTGTTTTCTTTCCTTTTGGGAGAATGCAATTTTCCCCCGTATTGTTTTTCATAAGAGCTTGCATCTTTGTTTCCATTTCTTCTTTTCAGTTCTTCTTACCTTGTGCTTCCTTAAAAGAGCCAGGTATTTGTTCGGAGTATTGAGAGGTGACAAATACTTTTGCACTGTTAGATAAGTTCCCATTAACTATATTAGCTACAGGATACCTTGAGGTTCTAGTTTCCCTCTCTGGCGAGTATCGTTTTGGAGGGACCCCTCTATTGGCTCTAGGAGGTAGAGGGTATCTTCCGGTTGTTTCTTCTGCAATTGATTCCACATGTTCAACGACTTGATCAACCTCTTCCAAGTATGGTTCGCCCTGTTCCACATCTGGTTCAGCCTGTGGAGTAGGTTCCGTTGTTGTCGCTTCCATGTGTTCCCCTGTTGTCTCATGGTTATAAAATGCAGAACCTCCAGGGTCCTCAGTATTTCTTACCTCAGGTATCACGTTGGATGGACTTTCTTCAGTGGTACCGTGCTCCGCAGATTGTGTGGCTGTGTTTTAAGGACCCGCAGTACTGTGATGATTTTCTGTTGTTACTTCTTCAGATAAGGGAAGTTGGGTTAGCCAACTCAGGGTGTCTATACATTCGTTCTCCCCCTGACCACTGAGTTGGGTGTCATAAAAGTATTTTGTTTCAATCAAGTCAACGTTCATTGTGGTGAACATTTGATGGGTTTTTGGATAATAGCACCGGTAGCCTATTTGGTCGATCCCATAACCGACAAATACACATTTCTCAGCACATGGGCCAAGCTTGTTCCGGTTGATTTTTGGTATGTGGACAAATGCGGTACACCCGAAGATTCGAGGTTCAAGTGTAAGAGGATGGGGAATACTGGCAGACTTAGACAGACAATCTAAGGGAGTTTTAAATTTAAGAGCTTTTGTGGGAAGCCGATTCAGGAGATACACGGAGGTGGCAACTGCCTCCGGCCAGAAAGATTTAGGAACCTGGGATTTGATTAAAAGGGCCGAGTCATTTCAAGAATAATACGGTTTTTCCGTTCGAAAACACCATTTTGTTCGGGGGGTATGAGAACAAGAGGTTTGATGAATCAATCCTTTGGTTTTAAAGAATTGTTTCATGGGTGTATTGACAAATTCCCCCCCATTATCGGATCGAAGGATTTGGATTTGAGTTCGGAATTGAGTTTGAATCATAACATAAAATGTGATAAATTTTTCGTAAACTTCGGATTTGTTTTTTAAAAAATATACCCATGTCATGCGAGTGCAATCATCCACAAATAGTATGAAGTACCGAAGACCCTGCCCCTATCACAGGAGCAGGACCCCACACATCAGAATGGATAAGTGAAAAAGGTGAAGCAACTTTCGTATTGCTAGGTTTAAATGGTTGTCGATGGCTTTTGGCACGAAGACAGGTTTCACAGTCTATCTTCCCATCGAAAGGGAAGATTTTTGGAAACAAAAGGTGCAAATAACCATTGGATGGGTGTCCCAAACGTCTATGCCATAGCCAGGCTTCTCGATTTTCGGTTCCATGTGCCAACATCACAGTACCCTGTTGAGCCACTTCATCCACGTAGTAAAATCCTTGGCGCTCAGTACCACGTCCAATAATCACACCCGTCCGGATATCCTTTAGAAGACAGAAAGTAGGATGCATTAGTACCGTGCAATTTAACTCTTTGGTAATATGGCTAATTGAGAGCAGTTTATGAGATAATGATGGAACGTAAAGACAATTTGATAATTTCATAGTTGGTGAAATCTCAATTGTTCCTCCTCCTTTCACTTGCATCGTTCCATTGTTTGCAGTATGGATTTGAGTTTTTTGAGGATTGGACATTGACCGTATGTCTAACGGTTCAAACGTCATGGTGTCAGTGGCACCAGAATCGAATATCCACGAACTGTTTTTTCCATGGTTGATTTCCATTTTTTTTGAAGCGAGGAACCAACTCTATGAAAGGTTAATAGGATTCGAATCAGTCAAGCTGCACTATAACGATAGCCGTGGCCAATATCAGACCTAGTAAGCAATCGAGAGAGGAACCGGCTAGCAACCGAACAGAACCGAATCCCGGAAGCGAATGGAAGGATCGAAAGATCGACTTAGGGCGAGAGGTCAAGCCGGGAGATATAGCGACCTCGCACACTAAGCCTGTCTTCTCCTCTTCGTCGAGCCACCGGAGAATGGAATTGGCGAAGATCCAAGGACGAAGAAGGAATGACGAAGGAAGGGATTCTTCGTGGGTTGAAAAAAGGTTCAAAAGGATTGAAAGTTCGACGTTTCTTGAAGGATCAAAGGTTCGTGACTAAGAAGGTTCGTTGGATTGCAAAGGTTCGTTGGATTGCAAAGGGTTCGTGAAGGTTCAAAGGAGATTGAAAGGACTCCTATCACTATTATTATTTTTCGAAAACAATTGAGGCAAGTGCCACTTGGGCTATGGCCCAGTGGTAACACCTTTGGTGTTTGGGGAAGGAGAGCCAGGTTCGATCCTGGTTGTGGGGTAACATGGGGAGTTTAATTTCTAACATAACTAACAATTACTAACATTTAGCCGTTCAAAAAAAAAAAAAAAAAAAAAAAAAAAAAAAAAAATTGAGTCAAGTGGGAAAAAAAGCAGAGGTAATAAAAGTCAAACGTGAAGGAGGTTATTATTATTGGTTTTTGAGATCAATAGCAAGTGAATAGCAATTGTTTTTTTTTCGAACAACAAACAACCTCAACAGTGGGTCACGAAGAGAAAGAAAGAAAAAATATTAGGGTTTGCAAAGGGTCTGTGATGAAGAATGTTTTGTTCGTGGGGATTGTGACGGAGAATGTTTTGTTCGTGGGGATTGTTCCTGGAGGTGAAGATGGTTCGTGGAGGTGGAGATGGTTCGTGGAACAGTCGGCAGTCGGAACTGTTGGCGGTCGCCAGAGGCAGCGGATAACTGTTGTCGGAAGTTTAGATGTGGAGTCGCCGGAAGAGATAAGAGAGACTGGTGAGTTGTGCGAGTTGCGGCAGTTGCTGTTTTTGTTTGATACGGTTTGATGTTTGATTTTAGGGTTTTTTTGGGTTTTTTCTGGTTTGATTTTGATTTTGGTTTTGGTTTTGTTTGAGGTAGATTGAAGATGACGAATCAAAAGGCTCACGAATCGAAACTCTACTCTACTCTACTCTACTCTGATACCATGTTGTTTGGTATAGAGAAACACTGTGGTTTGGAATTGGTTTTTATTGAAATCGTATTATCATAAAATTAAGGTTATACAAAGATGGGGTTTATATAGCCCACCATATTACACACTAGTCCCTATACTATTTGTTTCCTTCTTTCCGACAAAACTTACCTCTACCACCAACAATCGCCATTTCTTTCAACAAAATCAACGGATCCCTAGTAGCCACACTTATGGAACTCCCATTAAACTCGCCACTCGTAAACTCTAAATCACCATTGAATAGTATGGTCAAGTCCGACCCACGACTTATTGAAGCGTACAATCCACGTGCGTTACCAATAGCAGTTGAGTTTGGGTTAGGTCTCTCTGTGAGCGGATCATCAAACACGTAGACTGCCCCGAATGGGATGGGGTTGCCTTCTTGGACCACCGTGTTGTTTGGTTTTGCTACAAGGACGGCGGAAGGGTTGTCGCCGGATATGGTGTCGTGCAAGAAGAAATGGAGATGGGTTTCCTTTATGGTGGTCGGAACATCAATTGTGTGGCTGTTGGAATAATATTTAGCTTTTACTAGTGAGGTTGTGGTTAAGATCACTAGAAAACATGCAAACAGAATTGTTTCCATTGTTTTGACATGTATTAGGAGTTCATGTGAGTATATATAGTAGACATATCAAATAAAAACTCCTATATTTTATTTATTTATCTCACCATGTCTAAATATGTGTAAAATAGACTACTGACCAGTGGCGGAGCTTGAACGAAAAGTCCGTGAGGGCCGGACTCTCAAAATCTAAATTAGTGGGGCCAGACTCTTAAACTCCCAATATAATACACAACAAAAATAATATTTCAGTAAAATGAATACGATCGAAAAATCAGCGGAGGACGAGGCACCCTTTGGCCCCAATAAAGCTCTGCCCTTGGAGTTCTCACAATTATCATAATATTTAGAGTATACACACAAAGTTAGAAACATATGCATTACATAAGTTTAAATAATGATTTGATTGTATAGGAAAATAAGAAAACAACCAGGGAATTTAAAAAGAAATGGACAGCGAGTCGTGAATGAGACTAGTGTTATAGAAAAACTAATAAAAAAGCTAGGATTCTGGCATTGTGCTACACGACATCACATGTACTTATTTATTAGGCATGTGTAGTCATAACGCCCCACGTGGCGCGCCACGTGTGCGGGTGGGCGTTATGGGGCGTTATGCATTTTAAGCCCGTAGTGATAAAGCCCCCGGCTAATCATTACTCAATTATTAATTTCTAATTTTTTATAATTATTTTCTAACTTTATAAAATTGAAAATTAAAACAACCCACTGAAATTCCGGCTTCTTCTCCGGCCTTCTTCTCCGGCCAAACGCACTGAAATTCCGGTTATGGGACAAACGCACTGAAAATTAAAACAACCCACTGAAATTCCGGTTATGGGACCAAACGCGCCTTCTTCTTCTCCGGCCTTCTTCTCCGGCTTCTTCTCGTTCTTCAGGTCCGATTTGCAGGACCAAAGTGTAAAATGCAGGGACCAAAGTGTAAAATGCAGGGCCTTCTTCTCCGGCCTGTTTCTTCTCTGGCCTGTCTTCTCCGGCAACCAAGTTCACCGGAAAAAATGGTGATGATGATTTTTCACTTCACCAATCTTTTAACCCCAGAAAATAAAAAAAAATAAAAAAATTCAAACAAACACACACATACCGCCCTTTTAACCCTGCTATAGACATCGCGCCACACCCCTTTTTTTCCCTTCATAGCGCCCCACGTTTTGGTGTTTGGGCGTTTTTCCGGCGCTATATGAGGTTTCCGGCGGTATATGGAGCCCCACTACAGGGGGTCTTATAAAGATATTAAACCCCATATAAAGAAGCAACTACTTTATGCTTCTATAGGTTGTAACATGAGCTTAGCATGTTTTTCAAAAAAAAAAAAAAAAAAAAAAACTAGAATTTTTCTTTTTAACCTTCAACTTTTAATCTCTAACAATTTAAGTTTTAAGTTTAATCTTTGTTTCCTTTTTAACCTTAAACTTTTAATCTTTGATAATTTAAGTATAAAGTTTTCATCTTTGGTAATTTAACCCTTGTGATTAATTTGATTTTTCCCTTCTAATTCAAAAGTTTATATCTTATACGATTTAACCCCTTTGATTAATTTGATTTTTCACTTCTAATTCAAAAGTTTCAATCTTTTGCAATTTAACAACTTTGATTTTTTTTACTTATGTGTGGTAATCTTGGCTTTCGGGGTTTTTCAAACAAAAAATGGTTATGCATATGGTTGTTAAAACGTTGGCTTTTGGGGGTTTTTAAAAAAAATTGTTTTTTTTACTTTGACCCAAAAGTATTTCATAAATTACTTTTAACCCAAAACTATTTGTTTTTTTTACTTTTAACACAAAACTTTTTATCTTTTGCAATCTATCCTCACAACTTTTTTTTACTTTCAGCTTTGGTCCTTTATAGCATTTGTTTTCCGCAAATTTTTCGTTTTATGCTTCGTTCTAAATTTTGTGACTTAACACATCGCAACGTGCGTCTTTGGTTTAACGTTTTTACGTTTCGTCTATTTTCCCCCGTTTGACAGGTTCAACATAACGTGCGCACCATAAATCGATTTAGTTATAACTAAAGAATCTCCGCCGCATTGCGTCTGGTCGTAATTCTAGTTCACATCAAATATACACCCGCCTTATGATAAAACAAATAAAGTAAATGGATATAGGGGATAGTTCAAATGAAAACCAATTTTATTGTGAAAACACGAAACTAACTAAAAAAATCCTAAAAAAACACACCAAATTTTTTTTTTCAATTTTTTTATAAAAATCGTAGGTTTTTTATATATAAAAAAATTGTAGTACACATGTGTAATAATACACATGTGTAGTACAGTACACATACACATGTCTACACACGTGCACTACATTTTTTTTTTGAAGTTTTTTTATATATAAAAAATGGTGAAAATTGGTATGCAAAAAAAAAAAAAAAAAAAAAAAAAAAAAAAAAAAACTGTTATGTTTTTTTGGCTTTTTTAATTAGTTTTCGAGTTTTCACAATAACTAGTGGTTTTCATTTGAATCTTCCCCGATGAATATAATAGAGTTAAATGCTTGGTTGGTCCCTGTGGTTTCCAAAAATTACAGACTTGGTCCTAGTGGTTTACTAATTACACGCGTGGTCCCAAAACTTGTCAAAAATGCACTCGGTTGGTCCCCAGCCCTAACATCAGTTAAATTTCTCAGTAAACTATGTGTGAAATGACTATATTACCCCTCAAAGCCTAATCATCTTCTTTAACATCTTACCCCTGAAAGCCCTAATCATCTCCTTCAACCCTGAAACATCTGCATCATCTTCATCACCATCATCATCTTCATCACCGTCATCTTCAGCATCCATCCACCGATACACACCCACAATTACACATAACAACAACCCATACATACATACATACATACACCATATGTATACACACCTGTGTCAGAGAAAACGAACGAAGAACAACAATAGATCCAGTGGGTAACCGTCTCATTAGATAAGCACAATTCTCTCTGTATTCAATCTCCATAATCCCTACAAACATTTTCCCCAATTTCACTAAGAACCACTTCAATTTCAGCTTCAGTTCTATAATCATGTGCTCTATATCACCATACAAGACCCACTTCGATCTCTCCTTCTTTTGCCGACAGAACATCATCAGCAGTTGCAAACCATCTATACCGGTGAAATTCGTCGGAGAATAAACCACCACCGTCATCATTCATCTTCACCATTCACGTCACCATCACCGGACAAACGAGAGGGGAAGGGGCGCCGTTTAAATCCACCACACGGCGGCGCTGCCGTCGTCGATCTGCACATCATCTTCATCATCGACACCTCACCGTCATCTTCATCCATCATTCTCGTCCCCACTGTCGTTCTGTGTCATCATCAGAAAGGAGGGTTTGTCGGAGCACGTCGACCGGAGTGGTCGTCGGAGAGGCTCGCCGGCTCCTCCATGTGGTCCACCAGACTTGAAAATGAGAGGATAAGAGAGGGTGTCGGCTGTGGTGGTTGTGTGTAACTATGATCTTGTGAGTATGGATTGTGAAGGAGGGTGTCGGATTGTGTTATCTGTGTTGTGTATATAGTTTAGAGAGTTAGGGTTTCAAGAGAATGAAGATAGAAAGTGAGTAGAAGATGGTGATGAAGATGATGCAATGAGTTTTGTTAATAAGTAAGGGTATTTTGGTCATTTAACATGGACTTAACTGAGAAATTTAACTGATGTTAGGGCTGGGGACCAACCGAGTGCATTTTTTGACAAGTTTTGGGACCACGCGTGTAATTAGTAAACCACTAGGACCAAGTCTGCAATTTTTGGAAACCACAGGGACCAACCAAGCATTTAACTCAATATAATATGATAAAACAAATAAAGTAAACGGAGGTGTCCGGATAGCTAGGAAGAATAACGAATATTACATATGAAATACAGTTGATAAATCAAGTGAAATGGACATTTTAATTTCCTACATTCTCAGACCGGTGGGTATGGTGAGGATAGTCTCTTTGGAGACTACCCGCCATGTAGGCGCCACGTAATTACGGGAGGAGGAGTATCCTCTTGAGGACTAACCAAGGATGTGGAGGGACTACCCACTTTAATAAAAAAATAATATATATTCAAGGAGAGAGAGAGAGAGAAACAATGAAGGGGGCCCACCAATTTTGAAACTCAGCCCCGTCTTCACCGTCTGAAATCCGACGGAAGTGCCGTGACGAGCCCCTAAGGGGCGGTGTGCGACGGTCCTGGATGGGGGACGGCCCGGGGACGAGCCCCATACCGGGCAGTCTCAACTTATAGCCTGTCACTTTTCAAAGTTAGATGATATATCATGATAAAAACAGTTACGTGATTAACGTTTGACCGTTAGATGGTGTGGTGGGCCAGATTGAGTTGTTAATATAATATAGCATGTGGAATTCAAGTTTACAGGACAACAAGACAACTTAGTTTTTATGTTGGGGTTGCTTGCATTTCAACAGGGCTGTTATAGTGGGTTAATCCGATCTGTTAAAATACGAACACGATAAGACACGAACCCGAAACACGTAAACATGAACACGACACGGAATCTTATCGTGTCAGATTTTTGAAACACGAACCTGTTAATAAACAGGTTACACGAAACGACCTGCTAAGACACGAAAAAATTACCAACTTATCATACGACTTGGTTAAGACACGAACACGACCCGTTTAAGACATGAACACGGCCGAATTATGGAAGCTGTAAACCGAATTGTGAATGGTGGTGTTTGTTTATTAACAATGGGATGTTTCACCTTCGAAAATAAAATATTAATTATGGCGTTTGTTTATTAACAAGCCACTCTCCGCCTCACTCACTCACTCACTCACTCACTCACTCACTCTCTCACTCTCTAAGAGTAGGTGAATTTTCAAGAAATAAAGATAAAAAAGGACAGGAGCCAGGCGGTGATGTAAGAGAGAAAGCACAAACATTAGTGGTTAATATGTAAGAACCAAAAAGTATAGTGGCGCAAGCCTTGTTATTTGGTATGAAAAAAAATATGTTTTTTTACGGGGTATCTAAGTTTTCCAGATCTGTTAAATGCAACTTGTAGTTTGTGCCAAAAACAACTTGTCGATTTAGACCGTGGGGTATGGGGGGCTTGAGTTGGGGCTTGGGTTGGGGCATTTTTTGACACGTGGAATGGGAGCCCCCCCACCATCAAAACCCACGCCCATGGGGTATGGTGGGGCTTGGGTTGGGTGCACCGCGTGGCAGATTGTTAAAAAAAATATAATACAAAAAGAGGAAGCCAATAAGAGCAAGCCAGCTAGCATGTCCCCCCGCCCCACACCCGGCTTGAAACCCAAGCCCCAAGGGGCCACGCCCCAACCCAAGTCCACCCGGGGTGGTGCCTTGGGCATTTTACCCCAACCCACGCCCAAACCCCCGCCCCATACCCCACGGCCTTAATAGATTTTGATAAAACAACATTTACTTGACACAAAAGTATAAGAATGTAAAAATACCCATACATGTATTTGAATCGTGAAGTTGGGACTATATAAGCTTGTCTTTCTTAGTAAGTAGTTATAGGGAATCTTACACTAATACAAATAGTTATTTTTTTTTACAAAATTTATATATAGTGAGTATGCTGACAAAATTTTATCAAGTGCACTGCCGGATCTCCTTCGAAAATAAATATTATATGATGTCGTTTGTTTATTAACAAGCCACTCTTTGCCTCACTTGCCCTGCCCCCCCCCCCCCCCCCCCCCCCCCCCTCTTTCTCTTCTCTCTTATTTTCTCTCTTTAGCAGTAGGTAAATTTTCAAAAAATAAAGATAAAATAGGATAGGAGCCAGGCGGTGGCGCAAGAGAGAAAACACAAACATTAGTTGTTAACATGTAAGACCATGTGTAGTGGAAGGGGAAGATAATGCCTCCACCCTAGGGCATTTTACGCCATATGACGGTCCAGTCAGCAAAGGGGCATTATTGGGCGTTTTCTAAAATGGGTGTAGTGGGGATGGTGCATTATTGGGCATTATTGGGGCATTAAATAAAATAAAGAAAAAACACAGAAAAAATCTTATTGGATAAGGAGAAGGGGGCTGAAAGATGATTGGACAAGGAGAAGGGTAGTAGGCGTGTTTCAAAAAACGCCAAGGGGGCTTTTTTTGAATTTAAAAAAAAAAACGCCCCATGTAATGGTTTGGGGGTGTTTTTAGGCGTTTTTTTTGAATTTTTTTTTAAAAAACCACCCCACTACGGGTGGTCTAAGAACCAAAAAGTATATTGACGCAAACCATTCTTGTTATTTGATATATATAATGTTTTCTAGACTCTACCTTTAATTTATCCATATCAATTTCACATATTTGTTTAATAATATTAAAAGTCAGTTTTGTTTATTATATGAAACTAGTGCTTTCGATGTCGCGCGTTGCGCGAGAGGCATTTGTGTTTTCGTTAAAGCTTTGGAACGTTAGTAACCTGTTATCAAAAGGTCAGACTTTGCCAACATTCTAGTTCAGCTCTGGTGTTAACACCGTCCAACATCCTTTCAGGCCTTGGGGTACTTCTGAAGACCTTATTATTGCGCCATTTCAATGATACACGAAATAAAGTAGAAAATGTTATTTACGTATCTCATAACTATAGATATACAAAGTTTCTGATATGTTTGTAAGATTTTACTGAATAATAGTTACTAGTTTTTTTATGTCGCGCGTTACGGCGAAACCAAGCAAATGATAATGTAAAAAAACATGATTTGAAAATAAGAATTTTGTTTAGAAAGTCAAACCATTATAACGATTTAATGTATCATCGTATCGTTTTATGATAACAAATAAATACTTTATTTTGAGTACAACTTCATTTTTAACAAAACTTATAATGGAATTTCAGATAAAGAAATCAAGCACAACCACGTACTTAAGTTTTTAGAAAAAAAGTTATAAAAGTAAATTATTAAAGAAATATCAAATTAATCGACAAATTAATATATGTTCAAAAAAATAAAAAAAAAACAATTATTATAAAAAGGTAAAGGAAATATATGTTTAAAAAAAAGAAAAATATGTTACTAAAAGTAAATACAATAATAAATTATTATAATATATTAAATAATAAAATAATAAAAATATATATATTATAAAAATAAAGTTACTATTTATCATCCATTGTCAACCATAATAAAATAAAATAATTGTCATGATACGTTTTTTTATTGGAAAGATAACTTTAAGAAAGATAATAAGACCTTTTCGACCTTTTTCTATAGATATTCTTTTCAACATTGAAAATAGTTTAAAAACAATTTGTAAGATTTAAACTTTAGATTATCAAGCGTTGATTGGATGTAATGTATTGATATTATATACTATCAATTTGTAATAATTCTTAGCATTGTTGTTTGTACTCTATGTATTGAAGTTTGTATGATGGTTTTAAAAGACCTTATTAAATCATAATTGGCATTGTTGTTTGTACTTTATGTATTGAAGTTTGTATGATGGTTTTAAGAAACCTTATTAAATCATAAATAAGCAACAATTATGTTTTTTATAGAGTTGTGCCCTTAGCATGAAGAGTTTTTTTTTAAATGATTTTTCACTTTTATGCCCCATATTTTTCATCTTTTTGCAAGTTTTTCGTTTTACGTTTTACGTTTCATTCTATATTTTGCAAGTTAACACGCCTATTTTTCCCTGTTTAGCTAGTTCGTCGCAACGCGTGGGCCCTAGACCATCTTAGTTATTTTTTTCTATGTTTTACGTTTCGGTCTAATTTCTTCACATTAACACGCCGCAACGGGCGTACGTGGTTTAAAGATTTTACTTTGCTTTTCGTTCGGTGTTATTTATTTTCTTTTTAATTTATTTTGTTTTTACGAGCTTTTCTGGTGTTGGTGGTCACCGACATTGGTGTATCATTGGTGCAACTTGACATGTTTTTACGCCCCCATCGCAACGCGGGGATGGTTTAATGCTAGTTAATTTTCTTTTATATTTACAAAAAAATAATAATAATAATAATAAGAGTTGACAAAATGTAAGTGGTCTACGCTGGAGCCCAAGTATTTTGCTAAACTGGGCGTAAAACTTCATGGGTCAAAAATGGCCCAAGGCTAAGCTTATTTGAATTAGATAAAAAGGCCCAAGTCATTTAACTTTTGGGTCGTTCAACTATTTGAGCGAATTCTGAAAAGCCTGTTCAACTAATTGCAAGGAAATTAACATGTATATTAATTACTACCATATGAAACTTTCTATTTTTTTTTTAAATTTTTTTTCTTAAAAATTTAAATTAATAATGATCTCATCTAGTTTTGACGCTAATTTAACTGGTTGAACGAGCAGGTCAGACAGTTGGATATATCCGTTCTCTTTTTAAAAATCACAAAAAAAAAAAAAAAAAAAACTTCACAGGAAGTTTCATTTAATTTCATGTTTTTTTCGTTCATTTATAAAAGCATCTACAACAACCACAACGAGAAAAGCCAATAATATCTCACCCATAGTAAAACTATTAGTTGGGTCTAATGAAGGTGGGATTTACGCAAGCTATATCCTTATGACAGAAGATTGAAATACTGTTTCCAGTGAGACCCTGTCTCCAAAGCCATTTTTGGTCATGACAAGTATATTTGAAACACGCAAGGATCACTAAAAGCACAGGAACAACTAAACCCGTAAAACAAAAACATTTGAGTTCTTTTATTTATATTCCCAAACATAGTATCGTACTTGAAGTTTTTTCCCAACTTTGTATCTTTGTTTTATGGATTACAAATGGTGACATGCCATTCAAGAATGACATCACCATTTGTAGTATAAAAATAAACCACATTATTCCATAAAAACAAACCCCTTTGCCATCCTGAACTTGCTTCTACCAACGGTGGTATAAAAATAAACCACATTATTCAAAACAAACCCCTTTGCTATCCTGAACATGCCTCTACCACCAAGACTGGCATCTCCTTAACCAACACCAATGCATCCCTACAAACCACCCTTATGTAACAACTCCCATTAAACTCAGCACTTGAAACTCTAAATCACCATTGAACATCAGGGTCAAGTCGGACCCACGACTGACTGAAGCGTACAATCCACATATCTTCAAAATCGGACATGGCCCCTTAATTTGTGAGTGGCCATCAAACAAGAATATTGCCCCTAATGGGATTGGATAACCGTGTTGTTTGCATAAGGAAATGGAGATGGGTTTCCTTTATGGTAGTCGGATCACCAATTATATATGTGTCTATCCGAGTGATATTTAGCTTTTACTTGTGAAGTGTCCATTAAGATCACAGGCAACCATGCCAAGATAATTGTTTTCATTAGATATACTAATGGGAGAACCCGCGCTTCGCGGTGGGGGACTTGATGATTTTCAACAAAATTAAAATAAAGATGTAGATAGAAAAAAAACACTTCTCAATGAAAACATAACACACACGCTACATAGCTTTTATATTTTGCTAAAAGCAATTCTCAACGAAACTTTATATAAGAAAAAATAAAACGTAACACGTGCTTTGCGTACGTTTTATTTTGTTAAAATCAAATTTACCCGTCCTGGAACACCATCACCAATCCCGTGGTGGATTTTTTTTTTTTCACATAGACACTTATATTAATAGTTAAAGTACAAATTAAATCCTCCTGATTTGATTTCTTTTTTACTTTGGCCTTTATTTAATAGGTAAAATACATGCTATAAATGAGTGAAATTAATACGCTTTACATACTATTAATAATAGTTAAATGGGAACAAATCATTTTCATACATTGATAAATTGTAGTTTACACATTAAAATTTGTGTTAACTGTTGTAATATTTTTTTTTGAAATTACAGTAGATGATAAAAAGATCCTTTATACAGTAATAGTGGGTTGGCCCGCGCGATGCGATGGATGTCACTAAGCCTCTTTGGAGACCACAAATGAACTCGGCCTACCTTATACGTTGATTATATTTGGGCATTATTATTATTATTATTATTATTATTATTATTATTATAACTATCTAAATCTTTTGTATTTAAATATTTAAGTATTTAAATAAGATAAAAATCTAATGTAAATAGTATTTAGTTATAAAATTATAAATAACAAATGTAAATCTAAATCTTAATATAAAGTTTTATTATTATTATTATTATTATTATTATTATTATTATAACTATGTAAATCTTTAGTAATTCGATACTTAATATTTAACTTAGATCGTATTTAGTTACAAAATTATAAATAGTAAATGTAAATTTAATTATTAGTTTAAAGTATTACAAATAAGATAATAGTTTTTTTTTTTGGTTTTTTTTTTATAACTAGGAACTATTACATAAAACACTTGTAGCTTATGCTTCCAACGTTGTATCAGACGTTTACAAAAAACATGAAATTATCTATATCTCAAGGATATCTATACTATATAATAAAAGAAACCATTTTTGAGACACTTGTCATTCTCTTATTTAATTGATTAAAATTATTAATAATACTAATAATAATAATAAAAATAATAATAATAATAATAATATTTAATATAAAGCTAATATATCGTCTATGCACTCCCCTTTATTTGATCTTGAAATGATTATTTCCTTCATTAAAAAAAAATATAAAGTAGTAAAAGTTAATTTTATTTAATAAATATAACAATACAATTATTATATCTATTCAAATTATTAATCTATATAAAAATGATGTATTCTCTATCCATTATATGGTTACCTATTATTTTTCGTTTATATAATTCACTTAACTTAATGTGTAATATCTATCTATTTTTTTTTGAACGGCATGGAACGACGTGTCAATCACTGTGATATCGGGTGCTGTGGCCAAGGTCGACTACTCGACCACCGCCATCCCTTTGGCTCTTCCTAGATGTGTGAAAACCCGACCTCCACCCGCCCGAATGCACGACAGTGGAATAATCGGTAAAACCTCGCCTCCCATCCAAGTCGAACCAGTGCCACTCGTATTCGCTCTTCACCTAGACGCCGTAGAAAATAATGAGGAGAGTGAAAATCGAACCTGGGTCACAAGGAACACCAATTATTTCCCCAACCACTACACCACTACTTCATTGGCATATCTATATCTATCTATATCATATAATAAAAAGAAATTAATGTGTGATTTAAACATATATAACTTTTACATTATTTATAATACAAAATTATATTTATTAAACTCGTGTAATAAATGGTTTTTATACATATAAATTTTTTTATTATTTTGTGTATAAAATTATATTTATTCAGCCCACGCAATTTTAAAACTATATCTTTTTTTTATTATTCAATATATAAAATTACATTTAATAAACCTGTGTAATACACGGGGTTCTAACCTAGTACATTATATAGTAACGAGTAAAATACACCCACGCGTTGCGGCGGGTATTTGGTCGGTATCAGATTGATTCATTACGGTATTCGTATGGTATCAGCACTCGGGAAATTAACCAAAAGATAAAACCCAAAAAATAAAGTCATATGATCAAAATGATATCAGCACGTGTTTTACATCGGTCAAAAAACATAAAAACGAAATCAGTTACGTTCTGATAGTACTGATACCTATACCGATGTTTTTCGGTTGAATCGACAGAGCATCGAAGTTGCTAGGACGGTATCACTTTGGTTCGTCACGATACTGACACTCGTTGTACCTTACAATATATAAAATACACTCTATACTGCTACGGTGCTACCAAACTTATCCGGGCGGTATTGATTTGGTTTGTCAAAGTAAAGAACACCAAAATCAATTATATTTGACCCATCCGATTTTAAAACAAAACTTCTATTAAAACAATATAGATAAAAAGAAGCACGTTATAATGGTATATTCGAAACTTCATAAATCATTACACTATATTATTAGAATAACGAAAATGATGGCTTTGATAACGTGTATGTTTATACTTCAATTGCGTATACATTACCACTCACAACTCAATATCGAATTAACTTTTTTATAGAGATGTAGATAAATATAGATACATCACAACATACTCAAAGTTTTATAAAATAATATACCTTAAAAGTTATAATAAAAAATAAATTATGTTTAAAATGAATATATATAATTAAATAACAAAAAAAAAAGATAGAAAGGTTATAACATAAATATCCTATAAAGCGATAAATATTGAAAATAAAAGGGGAAATGGACTGAATCACCCTAAACTATGCAAAATTGGCCAATACCATGCCCAACTTTCAAATTGGCTCCCACCACCCTCTACTCGACAACTTGGTGTCACTGTCACCCCTTCGTTAAAAAAACACTAACTGAGTTTGTTTATTTTGCTGATGTGGCTTTTTATCTGATGCGGCAAGGTGACGTGGCATTTTTTAATTATAATTAATATAAATATATATATAACACAACACATACAATCACTTTATAACAACAACAATTATCAAATCTTTCTTCACCAGCGACGTTCATCATCTTCACCAACATTAGATCTGAAAGTTCAGTTACACAGCGACGTTGCATACGAGTGCAACAACCACTGCAGATTTAATCGATGAATAACAACAACAATTATCAAATCTTTCTTCTACTTTGCATATTTCAGCAACAACACAAATTGGAATTAGAAATTCAACAATGATTTAGAACTGGAATTCAGCCGATATGTTCACTAACATTCATCAATCTCAGCTTTATACAATCAGATCTGAAAGACCACAACTTGCATTTTCGATCAGTTCAAGAACAACTTTGAAACAAACTTTGATTAACAACAAAAACCTGAATCAAATTTTATTATATCCAAGTAGATTAGCAGTCTGCATTTTCGATCACCTCCGCCACCGTCAACACCACCACCACCTCCTTCCCCCCTTCTGACCACCGCCGCCATCGACTCAGCCACCACCTTCTTCCCCCTTCTCACCACTAGGATTTTCAGATCTGATCGGATTCGAGAAAGTGTGGTGCCGTGTTCACCGGTGATGTCGAAGAATAAGAGGTAAACGACGATGATGACGGCGACGGCGTTGAAGATATTGAAATATCGAGATTTGGGATTTTTCTTTGACGACGGTGGAGGATGGAGGCTGATGATGATGAGAGATTAGGTTTAGGGTTCTGCCAGTTCTCGTTGTAGAGTGGGCTGCCGGTGGCGGGATTAGGTCGTAGCGGCGTGGTGGTGGTCGGAGACGGTGATTGATCGACTAATTGGGGGTTTTGAGAGAGGAAGGTGGAGGTGGTGATGAATTTAGGGGTTAGTGGAACCGGAGCCATGGATTTCAACAAAAACAACGCAAAATCAAGCTTGAAACCGGAGCGATCTTGCTGTCGCCGTCTTGCCGGAGCCATGGATTCCGACCGTCTCCTTCAAGGTAGAGAGAGAAGGAGAGTTAAAGATAATAAAGTGACTGTATGTATCTAAATATTAATAAAAGACTACAAATAATGCCACATGTCATTCTCTCCTCTAACCTCATAATTATTATATATGTTTTATTTTAAATTTAAATTAATTAATTATATATATATTTAATAATTATTCTTTCCCGATTTAATGGTGGATAAATCTAAATATTAATAAAAGACTGCAAATAATGTTACATGTCATTCTCTCCTCTAACCTCATAATTATTATATATGTCTTATTTTAAATTTAAATTATTTAATTATATATCTATTTAATAATTATTCTTTCCCGATTTAATGGTGGATAAAACCCAAAATTTTCTAATGCTTAAAAAGAATGCAAATATTTTATAAATGGATTCAACTTTCCTACGGATTATTTAATAATTATTCTTTCCCGATTTAATGGTGGATAAATCTAAATATTAATAAAAGACTCCTCTAACCTCATAATTATTATATATGTTTTATTTTAAATTTAAATTAATTAATTATATATATATTTAATAATTATTCTTTCCCGATTTAATGGTGGATAAATCTAAATATTAATAAAAGACTGCAAATAATGTTACATGTCATTCTCTCCTCTAACCTCATAATTATTATATATGTCTTATTTTAAATTTAAATTATTTAATTATATATCTATTTAATAATTATTCTTTCCCGATTTAATGGTGGATAAAACCCAAAATTTTCTAATGCTTAAAAAGAATGCGAATATTTTCTAAATGGATTCAACTTTCCTACGGATTATTTAATAATTATTCTTTCCCGATTTAATGGTGGATAAATCTAAATATTAATAAAAGACTGCAAATAATGTCACATGACATTCTTTTCTCTAACCTCATAATTATTATATATGTTTTATTTTAAATTTAAATTAATTAATTATATATCTATTTAATAATTATTCTTTCCCGATTTAATGGTGGATAAAACCCAAAATTTTCTAATGCTTAAAAAGAATGCAAATATATATATTTTTTTTAACGGCCAACAAACTCAATTCCGAGCACTCTCGGGGCACCCACTGGACAAACGGAGTACTCCGAGAGTAACCCGAGTCCAACACCAATTTCGGGGAAATTCGGTGACCCATCCGTCCGTAGGCACGATGGTAAAATCACCGGTAAAACCCGTTTGGCTCAAGGATCCAACCCAGGTTTCCCTGGGTCTTCTATCATTGCCAACCAGTGCCTCACTCTACACCAAGTGGGAGTCGAACCTGCATCTCTCAAGAGAAATGCAAGCCTTCCACCATTTGATCTAGAGATTATTGGCAGAATGCAAATATTTTCTAAATGGATTCAACTTCCCTACGGATTGATGTCATAGCTATCATCTATTTATGAATCGGACATGATTTTTATTTGAAGAGATTAAAAACAAATAACAACTATTTGTCATCCTAAAAAATCTTAATTGTTTTATATAATTTGTTTTTGGCAAAGTATTTTCGAAAATTTCATTCTAATAAACGATTTCATTTAGTGTCATGTTGCAACAAGTACTTTTGAAAATCTTATTTTAATAAACGATTCCAGTTAGTGTCATGTGATATTTTCTCTATTAACATTACAGTTTTTACTTAAACTTTTTAACTTTTTTTCCTAATTTATAATATTCAATACTAAAATTCCTGGTAAGTCAAATAATCAATATTATAATTTATGAAGATTTAAAATCTTTTATATAATATTGCTTTAATAAGAAGGTCACTATTAAATTTAATAATATTTTTAAATTATATATAAAAAGGTATAAGTTAAGAAAAAATCATTTTAAAAATCATCAATAAATGCTAACGTAGGAATAACCCACTTGTAGAGGCATAGCCTCTAGAGGGGAGGTATGGGCTAGGGAGAATAATTTAGGATCATTGGTGTGTAATAGACTAGGAGTAAACTGTATCGTTATAAAAAACCATTAATAAAGTATACTTATTTAGCGTCATTGTAATACGCGAGATCAAAGAAGACAGTTTTCTCGATGACAATAAATAAATTGAAGGACATTTGCTATTGAGAGTTGGTTTGTTTTTAAAACACCAGTGTTTTCACATAGACTGTACATGGCTTTTTCCATAATCAAAAGTAGAGATAGACTTAAACTATTAATTATTAATAAAAATGATAATCTTTCGAGTAGTACATCTAATGTTGTCTATAAAGAAGTTATTCGAGATTTGTAAATGTAACATTAATTTGTAATTTGTCATTGTAAACATTTTATAATGCATAACCCCGTGTACTACACGGGACTATAAACTAGTTGTGTTATATATATCTATACATATAATAAAAGAAACCAATAATGGGACACTTGGCAATCTATGAGACGATGTTAGATGTGGTTTTCCCCCCTTAGATGTAAGCGGCAGATCCATGGGTAAGCCATGACCCGGTTTTCTTTTTTACATGGATTTTATCCATATTCATATCCCTGCTTAAGATTCATATCGCTAATAACAAAGTCACAAACCCTAATGTTCTCCACCACCGTTTCCCTCTGCCAAACCCAAATCTGCAAATGTCACATTCGATTTTTCTTCTTCCATCTCCACTGCCGCACATGATTTTGGTATTTTGTTTCTTTTAATCGACTTGTCATTTGTTCAATTATTAATATTTGGTTTCTTTTATTCAGAGATGAGGAGCAGATGGGTGGATTATGCGAAGACTATTAAATACTCCGGTCCGAGTCTCACAACCACAGGCTGACATGGTTGCGACAACTGTTATTCTGCTCCGACGATGTAATTCCCAACTCCGGTCCAAGTCTCACAACCACAACTCTTGCTACAAGCTAACGCTACACGATCTGTTTTGTATCAATGGTACATTGTAATTCCGCTAACTTGTGCTCTTAATTTAATTGGATGCAGTGTTGATTTTCAGGTTTAAGTAGCATAAAGGATTAATAATTTGCATCTTTTTAATCACTTTTTGTCTAAGTGTATCCTTTTTGAATGGTTTTGAATCACGAGGACTTTTGTAACTGGGTACTCCAAACTTTGAAACACTGATTTTATTCTTGTAATTGAAACTTACTAATTTTTGCTAATTTAAGGGGTTTTTTATGGTCATGCTGTATTTTGGAGGCATTTTTGAGATCATGTTGATAGTGAATATGAATTTGTGTTGTTCTGTAGATTTTCAGTACCAAAAAACTTTAAATTTTATGACAAAAAGCAGGAACTTTTAAAGCCTGGGTGCTTTAAACTTTGAACCCTCAATTTTTTTTTTTATTGTTGGAGGTTATTGATTACTGTTATTACATTCTTTATTTTGTGGGCATGCTAAATTCGATCATTCTTTAATCAATATGTATATCTAATATTGTCATTTTCTTATATAATAAAGTAGTTTAATGAATATATAAAAATCTTATGGGAATAAACCCCCACCCAACAATGAGGTTCATATAGAGAAAGCCAAATGAGGCTACCAGTTTTATTACATCGATTTGCTTTTCTTGAATTTAATGAGATTTCCTATGATACCTTTACTTCTTTCTTTGAGCTTCATATGTATTTATGTGTGAGTGTTATTAAATTCTTATATGTATATGCCATTTGCAGGTAGGTATTCTAATTATTTCAAGGAAATACATAATGGGGGTAGGTGGATGAGTGAGATTTTAAGACCTTGATGATAAAAAATGGGGCCTCTGTATGTATATTAATGTAGGATGTGTTTGTATATATGTATTAACAAATGAGGTCTCGGACACAAAATTACGGGCATACCTAATTAGCATTTGGATGCAAGAAGGAAAGCAAAGGCATCTAGCAACTACAAGAGCCAATTTTTAGCAAACATGAGGTGAATGTTTAATGATTTTCTTCTTCTTTTTTCCCGGACTTTTAACATTTTTATTAATCAATACATTAGAAAATGCTGAACATGCATAGTTCTAGATATATAATTCATGGTTTTTGTGTTATCATGTGATAGTCATGAACTGAGAATACCAATGGTTGCATTTATATAGGATTATTGGACAAATGATATCTTATTATTGGTGTTCTTAACTTCGATCTTTGGTTCTTCACTTTCACTTTAACAATACTCATGTATAGTGCAATTGATTTCAATTTTTCTTTTCTAATGTTTTGATTGTCAATACTCTTCGTCTTTCATCATAGATCGGCAAAGACCAATTCGTATACAAGACAATGACCTACAATTTGGTATTAAAAAGTTGTCATTGTGGTGCATAAACTTCTTTATTCAACCCGTGTAATACACGAGCCCATAACCTAGTATATATATATTTATATTAATTATAATTAAAAAATGTCACATCACCTTGCCACATCAGATAAAAAGCCACATCAGCAAAATAAACAAACTCAGTTAGTGTTTTTTTAACGAAGGGGTGACAGTGACACCAAGTTGTCGAGTAGAGGGTGGTGGGAGCGAATTTGAAAGTTGGGCGTGGTATTAGCCAATTTTGCATAGTTTAGGGTGATACAGTCCATTTCCCTAAAATAAAATTATTAAAAAAATCAAATATGTGTTAGAGTACTGAGGGAAAAGAAAGCAAAAAAATAAAATAAAATAAAATAGTAAAACATTAAAATAGAATCAAACTTGAATTTCAATTGAAAAGTACGTTTAGTATTGAAGTGTCACTGGGCAAAAGAAACCAAATATTCGTGGCTGAAACAAAGAAATAGAAAGTTTGCTTTTTCTCAAATGATAATATTTATTTATAATATAGGTTAGTAGTTTGTGTCATAGATACATGTACGTAAAATGGGGAATTACACTTCAACGTTATAAAGTCAACATTAATTAGAGTTGACTTGATTAAATGAAATTTACATATTAATTCTCCTATATATTAAAAACACAAGTTTGTGAATAATAACCTGGGACACGTCACAAGCCTAATTAATAGTAAAATACACACGTCCTCTTCTCTCCCTCCTCAACCTCCTCTCATCAGTTTTTATCCTTCAAAAACCCTAGCACCAACCCACCATCACCGCTCCACCATCCATCTCCGGCACCATCCATCTATCCACACTCCTTTAACCCTTTCCTCACAACACTTTCGCCAAAAACCCACTTCCCAACTAAAACCGTCATCATCTCCGGTCTTGCCCGTTTGTAGTCGTTGGAACCGTCATCATCTCCGGTCTTGCCTGAGGTCGGAACCCTTTCTTCACCACCTCTTGCTACGTGTCTTCTTCATCCATTAGCAGGTGTATAACTTCCGGTTTCTTTTTCACTTTTCACTCCCAAAATCAACCTGCTCTCTAACCCTAAATCAGGTATTGTATCTCGGTTCTTTGATTATTTTTGTCCGTCTGAGGTCGGAACCCTTTCTTCACCACCTCTTGCTACGTGTCTTCTTCATCCATTAGCAGGTGTATAACTTCCGGTTTCTTTTTCACTTTTCACTCCCAAAATCAACCTGCTCTCTAACCCTAAATCAGGTATTGTATCTCGGTTCTTTGATTATTGCCTGAGGTCGGAACCCTTTCTTCACCACCTCTTGCTACGTGTCTTCTTCATCCATTAGCAGGTGTATAACTTCCGGTTTCTTTTTCACTTTTCACTCCCAAAATCAACCTGCTCTCTAACCCTAAATCAGGTATTGTATCTCGGTTCTTTGATTATTTTTGTCTGTATTTTTTGTTATTCAAAATGTGTTGTTTCTTCTGTTCTCAGGTTCGGTCTTGGGTGGTTGAATGGGGGGTTTTGAGTGTTTTTGAGGAATTGGGGATTTTAGAGTTGATGTTTAACAGCTGTAGTTTTGGTTTATGTTAATTCTCAATTTGTTTTGTAGGTTCAGTTGTGTTTCTTCATCTCTTATGCAGGTACTTTTTTTTTAAATGTGATTGTCGACATTATTTAGTTTATTATTTGTTGACTGTTGTATGATTCTTGTATTAGTATGATGGATCATGTTGATGGCAGGTAGGTAGATGTAACAGCTGTGAACGTTTAGGAGGATGAAATTGTATAATTCTTTGACAAGGTAGAGATGACTACTGGCTCATTAGCTATAGTAAGTTTAGGATTTTTAAGCTTAGACTGATACATGCAGGTTGCTATTAAATTTCAATCGTTTATTTAGAACTTTTAGAATCTTAGAATATTTAACAACTTTAAATTGTCACTATATGCAACTACAAAATTTGTAGTCAAAGTGTGTGGTTCACTCTATACATTTTTTTGACTTTGACCTGTCAAGTAAGTAGACTTGAGCATAGGAAACAGTGAATAGTGTTTTAATGCTACATGGTATCATTGTTTCATCGTTAATCATCGTACGATTGTACGAACAATAACGCTATCGCACAACTTTTTGCTGGTTTTCTTTAACTTTTAATGATTTGTTTATTTTAGTTTTAGGGGTAGGGATGAGCACGGTGCCAACCGATACCGAATCCGAATCGGTACTTGTACCGAAAATGCTGGTTACGGTACCGGTTTATGAAGGTAAAACCGGTGGCGAACCGGTACCATGAACGCCAAAAGTCGGTACCGAATTATTACTTAATATATTTCGGTTCAGGAAATTCGGTACCGATACCCAATACCATTGGCTCATATCTGACCATGAGTTTCATACGAACATCATTACCATATAACTTTTTTGGTTGATTTTCTTCAGGTTCTCTTTTAGTGTTTTTTCTACATTTTTTTAATTTTTGTCAGTAGTTCCGTGCGCAAGGCGCTCGGATGAACCACACATGGATGTTAAAGGTTATTCAAATTAAAAGATTAAACTCCACATTCACTATCAAGTGGGAATACTAATTCCATATCAATATCAAAGTCATTATCAAACCAACTAAAAATTTACCGAACCCGGTGTATTTTTGGAACCGGTTCGACGCTGGTATTCACCAGTTTTTACCCTCAAATACCGGTATCGTACCGTGTCGCAACCCCCGATCCCTGATTCCTGAGAACGGGCGGCCGCGAGCCAGTTTCGGTGGTATCGGCTTATATTAATTTGGCAGTGGAATTTACATCAGGACCGTAATTAGGAAATGTTTATCAGAGTAAAACCACCATACTTGATATTAATAATCACATGGGTAAAACCCAAGTTTCTTATTACAATACATTTATAGGGATAAACCCTATTTTATTGAATTTTAAAACATCATCTTTTAGGTGACTTTTATAGCCACATTTTTCCCAAGCCTTCAGTGCTCTCCAGTTGGCTTTTTACTAATTGGCTGTCACATTGTGTTACCTGAAACGCGTTTTAAAAACATTTGTCAGTCGGAAATACTGGTGAGTGAATCCTAGTTTAATCAAGAAACATTTTATCAATTAAAACAGTATTGAGAGCGATCACATTGTTTATTTCTACACAATTACTCATTCAGTAGTGTCAACCCTGACTAGTGGGTCATATTACGCATTGGCTAACTCGTTGTCCAATGGTAATGTACTGTCCTTCCGACTTATTACTACTACTCGCAGTAATAAATTTTGTATACAAAACCCCAACATACCGGCAGTAATTGAAGAACTACAAAGACTCAATCACTGCTTAATCGTATTGTAAAATATTTAAGGTTTTGTAAAAACAGTTTACAAAAAGGAGATTACTCACATTGCTATCTTAGACTTCGCGTAAGGGTTTCCTGGATATAATCTATAATTTACACAAATGTACATTGATTAGTATCATAACCCTTTGAAAATATTAATGATACCCTCCCCGAGACGGCATTCCAACAACTACGTCGGGCAGAACCACGACAGTTGTTACGGAACCCTAAATCAATCGGGCAGCGTAACTATTACGAAACTAGGGTTATAAGACTTACAACGGAGCAGAACCTTGCTAATTAGGGGTATAATACACGCGTATAATATGCCTACTACAGAAATTTGAGATTGAGAATTGAGAATGAGCGACGGAAAACGAAAACTAATGCATTCTATATATAGTGCTGAAATCTAGTCCCCACGCGGCCCGCGTAAGGAACAGACAAGGGTTACGCGGCCCGCGTCAACCCTGGTCAACTCTATAACTTGTCCGGCTCACTAAGTAGACCCGCCACGATGTCGACACGTGTCAGCTCAGGATGTCTCCTCGTTGTAGACCTCTCGCGGTGTCACGACCCCCGACCCACCCTGAATGGAATCGGAAGTTGTGAACAGTCCAGCGGTACCGGTGATTATTTTAAAAACGTTGCAGCGGAAATTTCATCAGGACCATGAGTTAGGAAAAATATCAGAGTTTAGAAACACCGGATTTTATTTATTAAATATATGGGATAAACCCATGTTTTATAAAGGTAGCTTTAATAAGATAAATTTGTTTACATAAAACAATATTTCTTAATTTGATTTAATAAAATAAGCCACTTCTTGAAGCCTTTCAGTGTCGTATCCAGCTCTTATTCCAATTTACTGTAATTACCTGAAAATGTTTGAAAAAGGTTTTGTCAGCGAAAATACTGAGTGAATTCATTCCATTTTATAAAATATATTGTTATACCTTACAATATTAAGGTTTTTATATCTATTTATATTTATCGAACTCAATCAGTATTTGTCACATAGCGACAATTCCAATATGACATTAATCATCTCACCCATTGGCTCACGTTTGTCAAATAGTGAATTTATCAATTAATTATATTTTACTATTATTCAATTTATCTGTCACTAGGCGATTCCTGTGACTATAATCATATCACTATTGATTATTCTTTTCAATTAATGATTCTGGTCATATCACTGTTGATCATTCTTTCAACTAGTGATTCTATAACACTGTTGATCATTCTCTCAACTAGTGCTTTTGGTCATGTCACTGTTGATCATTCTTTCAACTAGTAACTCAGATCATATTACTGTTGATCATTCTTTCAACTAGTAATTTCTATTCAGAACACTGTTGATCATTCTCTCAACTAGTGTCTTTGGACATAATTGTGTCCCGTGACATTTCTTTGTCAAATATATTATTTATGGTATAAAACCATTTAATCCAGAAAATGACATATATCAATTTATGTCAAATTACTATAACTTATCAAATATAATATGTTAATTAAATAATTGTAATATCATTATTTAATATTTTAACATGACTAAGACTAAAATATAATTTTAGTAAAATGCATAATTTCCACTGTTATTGTAATCATGATAATATTAACTAACTTTCTGACAAATAATAATGAGAATCAAATAATATATAAAATCTTTTATACCAGCAGTTAATATAAAAACTTAATCACTGTAAGTATAACTGGTAACCATTTAGGATTCTGGAAAAGCCTTTGTAAATATAATTGTATCATAAAAAGGTGATAAAACTGTGAGAAAATAGAGTGGACTCACAAACTGTGAGAAAAGAGAAATGAACTCACATTGCAGATTTCTACGGGCAAAGCTTATTCTACAGATAATCCTTGATATATTGCAGATTTAATTTGAGCAGAGCTTAGCCTATTTCTTAGCCTGGTAACCTAGTGCACATGAACTAGGTAATAACTAATACAGCATTTACGATAACTCACGAGATAAAACCCTCACAACGAATGACAAAGTGCAATCACTTAAACATCCGTCGGATTCACAACAAAGGACAGAGTTTTCCCCCAATTCGGGTGATACTCAACATCCTGTCGGAATCACAACTAATGACAAAAGATAGCCCAAGTTTTGAGCAGCACTTAAACATTCATTGGATAGTTTCAATCGATCGGACAATGAATCGTAATAGCGATCGAGTTAATACCCTGTTCTGCAGCACCCCGCTATACTAATTAGTGATTTGTGTGTGTTTCTGAAGTAATTGGACAATAATTCAGCGTGAATTTGAAGTTTGAACGTCGTTCCAATTGCAGAATTCAAGTCCCACAGCCGACTATTTATAACCAGAAAAACCGTCCCCCTCGCGCCACGCGAGGGGTCTTCTTATTCCTGTCGCGTGGCGCGACAGGTCAGTTTTAACATACGGTTGCCACGAGTCTTTGAAGCCTAGGTGAGTCGACGGATCGAATAAATTCGATTTTTATAATAAATTGTGATGATAATCATCAACGGGAAATGCCCCCTCTGAGTTTTAGGGGCCCTGATCCTGATTCTGATTGTTCTAAAATTTGTAGGTTTCGCGTAGAATCACTTGGGTTTCTTAATTATGGTTTCCTATTGAATAAAATAATAATATAAATAGGACTTTTAATGAGGGTTGTTACATTCTCCCCACCTTAATAAAAATCTCGTCCTCGAGATTTGGGTTATGATATTTCTTTTAAACTTATGTCATATTCTAGTCAATAAAAACAATATTAAGGTAGATGAAACAGAATTGAACTATCAAATTTTGTGAATACTAATTGTATCATAAGTAGAATTCAAAGGTTCAACTGAATTTGAAGAAATCGATGTCAAACGGATGAGATGAAATGATATAATTTCCAAAGTGACTATTTTCAAGCCAAAAGGTATATGAGCAATAGATATTTAGAATGAATGTAAAGAATTTTTAGAATCAATAAAAATTCTTTGTCAAAAGAAAACTTACTTTGATTGGCAACTGAAGAAGACTCAGAATTAACAAGCTTAAAATGAAATAGAAACATGAAAATGATTGTCAACGATCGAATCATAACAAAAGAAAAATCAGTGTGTTGATATTTATTAAATTGCAAGGATACACCGAAATACAATAGAGTTTAGTGTATCATTGTCTTAATACATAATTGCATCAAGACTATTTTCAAATGATGAGTCAAACGAAATACATACGTGATTTTGAATGATTCGTATGCTTATAATTAGCCCAAGCTACAAGTTTACATCGACTCCGCAAGGTGTCGAAATGATTGAAATAATTCAATAATTACGATGACCGAACAATTTCACCGTATAATCAACTGAAAGCTTTAATGAAGTAAATTTTGGATATTCATTTCGAATAGGATTTTTAATTGATATAGAACTTTCGATAAATGATGAAAGAAACTTTAAGAGGTACACCGGAATATGATATGAATTTGTGTACACTTATCTTAACACATAATTGTATTAAGACTGTTTAAGATGATAAACCAACAAAATTAAAATTCGTTTATCAGGAGTGAAAATGAGAATAGCTCAAACTTCAAATTAAAGAAAATGCCACCACAAGGTGTCATAGTAATTGAAAATAGTAGCGGTGAATGAAACAAATTTCACCATGCTTTAAATCAAATGAAGTAAATCCGAATGTTTCAAATAAATCTAGTAGGATTGAACTCGAAATACTTGAATAATGGTTTTCGATTAAAGATGATAAAACAATAAGGATTACGAAACGCTCGATTGTTGATATAAAATCTTTAAGAGATACACTGAATATATGAAATGAATTTGTGTATCATTATCTTAACACATGATTGTGTTAAGATTGATTTTTATAGAATAAGACAACAAAGCGGATTCAATATAAATGAATAATTAAACCCGTATGCAACGAGATTAGCACAAGCTTCAAATTTTGTGAAAACGTCACCACAAGGTGATCGTGACCAAATGAATAATTTAGTGAAAGTGAAAACCAAACAATTCTGTTATGGTTTTGAATAGATGAAGTACTTAACAGAATATATTTATTTATAAACTTTTATTTGTACTAGGGTCAAATAATAACTTAACTTAGATATTATATATCAGCTATCACGTCTGGAATTATTTCTGCTTCTTGCGTAGTAAGTACGAATGCTCATGCGTTCTTCTTAGCTCCGTCTGTTGTTCTGGCCTTGTTATCGAGTGCTTTGGTTAGTTTCGGGCAATATGATTTGATGTGTCCTGTTTCTCCGCAGTTGAAACAAACATTAGTTTTCCTTCTACACTCTTCCTCTATATGTCCGGTCATCTTGCAGAAGTCACAGTAGGATGTTTTCCTAAAACGGCATCTTCCTGAATGCTTTTTGTTACAGCTTCTGCAGATAGGTTGTTCCAGTGACGATTCAGTTCCTGTCTTCTTGTAGAATTCTTGGGAAATTTTCTGGGCTAACTCTTTCTTCTTGTTTTCTTCTCTTGTGCGAATTAGTCCATCTGTCAGCATGTTAGCTAGTTCGACTGCTTCTTCAATAGTCTGTGGTCTAGTGGCCTTAACTATGTCTCGAATTTCGCTAACTAATCCCCAAATATAACGAGAAATAAGTACGGGTTCTGGCGAAGCCAGAGTTGGTACAATTCTTGCATATTCGAAGAACGTAGTCGTATATTCACGACAATTCACATCTATCATTTTATGATTTAGGAACTTGTTAGTTATTCGTTCCTTTTCATAAGGAGGACAAAATTTTCTTTCTGTCATTTCCTTGAATTTTTCCCAGTTCATGGCATAAACCATGTCACTTCCTTTTGCCTGAAGAATTGTATTCCACCATTCTAAGGCTTCTTCCTTAAAAAGATTAGATGCATACATCACCTTATCTTCTTCGGCACATTTGCTGATTATAAGAACAGCTTCCGTCTTTTCTAACCATCGCAGAGCAGCTGTGGCTCCTTCACTGCCGGCGAACTCAGTTGGTTTACAAGCTAGAAATTCTTTGTAGGTACACCCGAGAGTCATTGCCTTCTTTTTCTTGGGAAATGGGGTTTTGATAATATCATCATTACCTCCATTGACACTATGGCTAAAACCATCGTCACGAGTATGCTTGCTACTCACAACTTTGGTAGGTTCTACGGTATTTTTAACAGCTTTAATTATTAAAGGTAAAGCATTAGCTATTCCTTGAGCTATTAGATTTTCTATAGCATTTTTATCCAAAGGATTTTCATTATTAGCATGAACTTCTGGATTATGTGGTACTTCATTCGACATCTGAATTGCAAACATTTTCACTTATTAATATCACAGAATAATTAGAACAAAACAATACTTCCAGGATATTATATGTGCATATCGACATATATATATATTCATATATATATAACACATATGTTAATTTGTATCAGTTTCCTAACTTTATTGTTTAAGTTTAGGTATTAAAAGAACACCTAAATAGCTTAAACAAGTGGCTCTTTGAGTTGGCTCTGATACCACATTCTGTCACGACCCCCGACCCACCCTGAATGGAATCGGAAGTTGTGAACAGTCCAGCGGTACCGGTGATTATTTTAAAAACGTTGCAGCGGAAATTTCATCAGGACCATGAGTTAGGAAAAATATCAGAGTTTAGAAACACCGGATTTTATTTATTAAATAGATGGGATAAACCCATGTTTTATAAAGGTAGCTTTAATAAGATAAATTTGTTTACATAAAACAATATTTCTTAATTTGATTTAATAAAATAAGCCACTTCTTGAAGCCTTTCAGTGTCGTATCCAGCTCTTATTCCAATTTACTGTAATTACCTGAAAATGTTTGAAAAAGGTTTTGTCAGCGAAAATACTGAGTGAATTCATTCCATTTTATAAAATATATTGTTATACCTTACAATATTAAGGTTTTTATATCTATTTATATTTATCGAACTCAATCAGTATTTGTCACATAGCGACAATTCCAATATGACATTAATCATCTCACCCATTGGCTCACGTTTGTCAAATAGTGAATTTATCAATTAATTATATTTTACTATTATTCAATTTATCTGTCACTAGGCGATTCCTGTGACTATAATCATATCACTATTGATTATTCTTTTCAATTAATGATTCTGGTCATATCACTGTTGATCATTCTTTCAACTAGTGATTCTATAACACTGTTGATCATTCTCTCAACTAGTGCTTTTGGTCATGTCACTGTTGATCATTCTTTCAACTAGTAACTCAGATCATATTACTGTTGATCATTCTTTCAACTAGTAATTTCTATTCAGAACACTGTTGATCATTCTCTCAACTAGTGTCTTTGGACATAATTGTGTCCCGTGACATTTCTTTGTCAAATATATTATTTATGGTATAAAACCATTTAATCCAGAAAATGACATATATCAATTTATGTCAAATTACTATAACTTATCAAATATAATATGTTAATTAAATAATTGTAATATCATTATTTAATATTTTAACATGACTAAGACTAAAATATAATTTTAGTAAAATGCATAATTTCCACTGTTATTGTAATCATGATAATATTAACTAACTTTCTGACAAATAATAATGAGAATCAAATAATATATAAAATCTTTTATACCAGCAGTTAATATAAAAACTTAATCACTGTAAGTATAACTGGTAACCATTTAGGATTCTGGAAAAGCCTTTGTAAATATAATTGTATCATAAAAAGGTGATAAAACTGTGAGAAAATAGAGTGGACTCACAAACTGTGAGAAAAGAGAAATGAACTCACATTGCAGATTTCTACGGGCAAAGCTTATTCTACAGATAATCCTTGATATATTGCAGATTTAATTTGAGCAGAGCTTAGCCTATTTCTTAGCCTGGTAACCTAGTGCACATGAACTAGGTAATAACTAATACAGCATTTACGATAACTCACGAGATAAAACCCTCACAACGAATGACAAAGTGCAATCACTTAAACATCCGTCGGATTCACAACAAAGGACAGAGTTTTCCCCCAATTCGGGTGATACTCAACATCCTGTCGGAATCACAACTAATGACAAAGGATAGCCCAAGTTTTGAGTAGCACTTAAACATTCATTGGATAGTTTCAATCGATCGGACAATGAATCGTAATAGCGATCGAGTTAATACCCTGTTCTGCAGCACCCCGCTATACTAATTAGTGATTTGTGTGTGTTTCTGAAGTAATTGGACAATAATTCAGCGTGAATTTGAAGTTTGAACGTCGTTCCAATTGCAGAATTCAAGTCCCACAGCCGACTATTTATAACCAGAAAACCGTCCCCCTCGCGCCACGCGAGGGGTCTTCTTATTCCTGTCGCGTGGCGCGACAGGTCAGTTTTAACATACGGTTGCCACGAGTCTTTGAAGCCTAGGTGAGTCGACGGATCGAATAAATTCGATTTTTATAATAAATTGTGATGATAATCATCAACGGGAAATGCCCCCTCTGAGTTTTAGGGGCCCTGATCCTGATTCTGATTGTTCTAAAATTTGTAGGTTTCGCGTAGAATCACTTGGGTTTCTTAATTAGGGTTTCCTATTGAATAAAATAATAATATAAATAGGACTTTTAATGAGGGTTGTTACACGCGGCCCGCGTAAGCTATCGAGAACTCTTACGCGGCCCGTATCAACTTAAAGAAATCAACGATATCAGGTTGTCAGTTTTACCGAGGGTTGTTACATCCTCCCCACCTTGTTTTAGAGCTCGTCCTCGAGATCTACTAGAACAAGAATGGATATTTTCTTTGCATTTCAGATTCAAACTCCCATGTGTACTCAGGTCCTCTTTTGGTGTCCCACTTCACTTTGACTAGAACTAGTCTCTTATGTTTGAGATTCTTGACTTTCCTGTCTTCAATCTGTAGAGGTCTTTCTACAAACTTGAGTTGTTCATTTACTTCTATATCTTTAAGAGGTACTATATGTGATTCATCAGCTAGACACTTTTTGAGATTAGATACATGAAACACATCATGTATTTCTGCCATTTCCTCTTGCAGTTGTAGCTGATATGCTACCGGTCCTATTTTTTTAATAATCTTAAAAGGTCCAATATACCTGGGACTTAACTTTCCCCTTTTTATGAATCTTACCACTCCTTTCCAATGAGAGACTTTTAATAATACTTTATCTCCTACTTGGAATTCCAATGGCTTGCGTCGATTATTAGCATAACTCTTCTTTCGATCACGTGCTGTTTTCAGTCGTTCCTTGACTTGAATAATCTTGTCGGTTGTTTCTTGCACTATCTCAGGTCCAGATAGTTGCTGTTCCCCAATTTCTGCCAACAGACTGGGGTTCGGCACTTTCGTCCATAAAGTGCTTCGAATGGTGCAGCATTGATACTTGTGTGATAACTATTATTATAAGAAAATTCTATTAAAGGTAAGTGATCATCCCAATTACCTCTGAAATCGATTACACAAGCTCTAAGCATGTCCTCCATTGTCTGAATTGTTCTTTCGCTTGGTCCGTCCGTTTGAGGATGATAAGCTGTGCTTAGTTTTAACTTGGTTCCCATTGCCTTTTGGAAACTTGACCAAAAATGAGATGTAAAGCGGCTATCCCTATCAGAAACAATTGATAAAGGAATGCCATGTAAAGAAACAATTTCATTTACATACAATTTAGCTAATTGTTCCATACTGAAAGTTTCTTTCATGGGTAGGAAATGAGCTGACTTAGTTAGCCTATCGACAATCACCCAGATTGTATCATTTCCTTTCTTTGTTTTGGGTAATTTAGTAACAAAATCCATTGTTATCAACTTCCATTTCCACACCGGCATTTCTAATTGCTGTAACAAACCTGAGGGTTTCTAGTGTTCGGCTTTGACTTGTGAACAGGTTAAACATTTAGAAACATAAGCTGCTATGTCCTTTTTCATTCATATCCACCAGAAATTTTTCCTTAAATCTTGGTACATTTTATCATTTCCTGGATGCATTGTATATTTAGACTTATGGGCTTCTTCTAAGATACGATGACGTAGGTTTCCTAATTTAGGTATCCACATTCTCTTTTTATGAAATCTCCAAATTCCATCTATTCCTTGTTCCAATTATTTTATCATACCTTTTAATTTTTCAGAATCATCCTTGATTACTGATTCTTGTGCTTCTCTTATTTGATCATTTAAATATATTTGCAGATTTAATTTAAGAGTACGTACCCTTTTTGGCTTTTCATGATACTTTCGGCTTAAAGCATCTGCCACGACATTTGCTTTTCCTTCATGATACTGGATATCATAATCATAGTCACTAAGCAATTCCATCCAGTGTCTTTGCCTCATATTCAACTCCTTTTGTTTGAAAACATACCTTAAACTCTTATGATCAGTAAATATGGTAAACTTATTACCATAAAGGTAATGTCTCCAAATCTTAAGAGCAAAAATTATAGCTCCTAATTCTAAATCATGGGTAGAATAATTCTCTTCATGATTCTTAAGTTGTCTAGATGCGTAAGCTATAACCTTTTGTCGTTGCATCAACACACATCCATAACCTAATTTAGAAGCATCACAATAGACTACAAAGTCTTCAGCTCCTTCTGGTAATGCTAATATAGGTGTATGGGTTAATCTTTGCTTAAGAATTCTAAATGTTTCTTCTTGTTTTAATCCCCATTCAAACTTAACAGATTTACAGGTTAGCTTAGTTAAGGGAATGACTATTCTAGAAAAATCTTTAATAAATCTTCTATAATAACTGGCCAATCCTAAGAAGCTTCTAACCTCGGTTGGTGATTCAGGGGTTTTCCATTTAGTAATCGCCTCGATCTTTGTGGGATCCACATGAATTCCTTCATGGTTTACTAAATGTCCAAGGAATTGTACCTGTTCTAACCAAAATTTGCACTTAGAAAATTTAGCATAAAGCTTTTCCTTTCGTAGTAAACTCAAAAGTGCGTGCAAATGTCTTGCATGATCCTCTTTATTCTTAGAGTAAATTAGAATATCATCTATAAATACAATTATGAATTTATCCAAATATGGTTTACATATTCGGTTCATCATGTCCATAAATGCAGCTGGGGCATTGGTTAAATCAAATGGCATGACAGTAAATTCATAATGACCATACCTTGTTCTAAATGATGTCTTAGGAATATCCTTTTCCTGTACCTTTAATTGATGATATCCTGACCTTAAATCGATTTTTGAGAAAAATCGAGCTCCTTGCAATTGATTAAACAGATCATCGATTCTCGGTAATGGGTACCGATTTTTAATCGTGACCTTGTTTAATTCACGGTAATCAATGCACATACGCATTGATCCGTCCTTCTTTTTAACAAACAGTATCGGCGCTCCCCATGGCGACGAACTTGGTTGTATGAATCATTTTTCCAACAATTCGTCCAATTGTTTCTTTAATTCTTGCATTTCCGCATGTGCCAAACGATAAGGTGCTTTGGCAATCGGTGACGTTCCTGGTAGCAGGTGAATTCTGAATTCAACTTCTCTGTCTGGTGGTAGTCCTGGTAATTCTTCTGGAAATACTTCTGAAAACTGAGACACTACTGGAATGTCTTTTAGTTCTTTTCCTTTAGTGTTAGTGATTATGGAAATCAAATACCCTATAGAACCTTTTCTTATATAACTTGCAGTTTTCATCACAGAGATGACTTTTGTAGTTCTAGATGGTTTATTTCCTTTAATTGTGATCATTTTACCTTTAGGTGAATTTACTTGAATTGACTTTTGATCACATAAAATACTGGCTTTATTGGCTATTAACCAATCCATTCCTAACACAACATCAAATCCTGCCAGATTCATGGGATATAGGTCTGCAATAAATTTCTGATTTAAAATTTCTATACTTGCTCCCTGCAAGATTTCAGAAATTCTAACGGTTTCTCCATTAGCTGTCTCTACTAAGCATTCTTGTGGTAGTTTAGTTAATGATTGATTTAGAAATTTGCAAAACGATGTATTAATAAAACTTTGTTTGCACCAGAGTCAAATAATACTTTAGTAAAGACATCATTAACTAAAAACGTACCAGCTATGACATCTGGAATCATCTTGGCTTCATCTGCAGTCAGAACAAATGCTCTAGCATTTTTGGTCTTCTTGTTGTTTGTAGCTGGAGCTAATTTTGGGCAATTAAGCTTGATATGACCTTGTTCTCCGCAGTTGTAACATGTTCTATTGGCTTTCTTCCTGCAGTCTTCTTCTTTGTGTCCCGATATTTTGCAAAAGTTACAGTATATGGAGCATCTTCCTGAATGCTTTCTTTTGCAATTCCTACAGTAGGGTGTAGAAGTAGATCCTACATTTCTCCCACGGTTAGAATTTCCAGAACGAAATTCTTGAGTCAATTTATGGGTTAGGTTTCTTCTTTGATTCTCTTCTCGGGTACGGACTAATTCATCAGTCAAGGTATTGGCTAGTTCTACAGCTTCTTCTATGGTTTGAGGTCTAGCTGCCTTGACTACATGTCTAATCTCTCCGATTAATCCCCAGATATAACGGGAGATTAACACTGGTTCTGGTGAAGCAAGGGTTGGCACTATTCTAGCATATTCGAAGAATATTTTAGTGTACCCCTTGCTATCCACACCAGTCATCCTAAGGTTTAGGAATTTGTTTGCTATCTGTTCTTTTTCATTGGGTGGGCAGAATTTCCTTTCTACCTTGTTCTTAAATTCTTCCCATTCCATATTATAGGTTCTATCACTTCCTTTTGATTGAAGGATAGTGTTCCACCATTCTAATGCTGCATTCTTAAATAGATTAGAAGCAAACAATATCTTATCTTCTTCAGCACACTTACTTATCCTTACGACTGTCTCAGTCTTCTCTATCCAGCGTAGGGTTGCAATGGCCCCTTCATTGCCCGAGAATTCCATTGGTTTACAAGACCAGAATTCTCTATAAGAACAACCGTAAGACACGGTTATCTTCTTTTGGGAATAGGCAATTGAAGTATAGGTCCGTTGTTCACGCTGTTTTCGGGTTCGATTGGTCGCTTACTGCTATGCTTACTTTCATTATTCGCTTCTTGAATATTTTGAATAATAAATGGTATGGCATCTATAATTCCTTGTGCCACGATATGTTGAAAGGCACTATTATCCATTTGGTTTTCGTTGTTATGGATGCTTGGATTCTCATTAACCACGTTAATGTTACTCTGGTTATCATTATTCAGATTTCCTTCGTCGGCCATCTGAATTTTAAACATTTACCCCATTTTAATATCACAAATAATATAGTTAATCACAGACATCTCTAACATCTCTGTGTGTCATAATTATCTTCTTTATAAGAATTACCATGTTTACCTTCTGAGAGGCAATGGATGTTAGGACAAACATCCCGCTTAGGGCTGCAATTATTGTAAAAGCCTTATATCCGTTAGTACCAACGGAATAGGAAGAACTAAGAGCCAAGTCGATAAGTTTTTAGAGAAGATTTCATAAAGCCAAAAATTCGAAGTTCTAAGAACTCCGATTTATATAAAAAAAGAAAGACGGATCATCTTGCTTATGCATTGATCACCGCAACCCCATTTAGGCAACAATTAAGAATTGCCATCAGCTACCCAGGATCGTCGAATTGTTCGACTAACGACAAGGATTAGCTATTCCTTAAAATTAGTTAAGTAGTGGTTGGAATAACCATCTCATCTTAAGATAAGCTTTTCTATAATAGTTGATATGTAAGCATCAAGGCTGCTCCCATGGAGACCTTGTAAAGATGGAATGTTAAACATCTATTGTTAGGACAATAGATTGGTAAGTCCACTTATCAGGATCTGAAAGTTGCATTAGAAACAACGAATAACATCATACAAACCCCTAATTATCTATAAGTTGCCATTATTCGGCAGAAAATCAAGGATTAATGGAAAGTAGTAACCTTCCTAAATTCTTGTTAAGAAATAAGGCTCAACAAAAGATATCACCCAGGAAGGGTATGCCAAATTTGTTAAATTATCAGGCTAGTCAAGCTCTGAATATATAGAATCATTCGAAGGAAATCGAATGTATCAAGATCAAGTAGCTTATAAGCTAAAACCTATTTAAAGAGCTTGGCGGAGCTCGCAATACATTACACACTAGTGACTGAAGGATGTGTTTCGCCAATAAGCCAAAAAGTACTATCACATAATGATATACAGATCTATGATTGTATGAGAAACCTATGTCGATTAAGGATCGACAGGAGTAGAAGCTCCAAAAAGATACATGTACCTATTATAAAGGTCAATTGGAGTGCCTTAGAGGCTCAAAGGTACTGGGGAAGATTAAGCCCAAAATAAGTTAGAAAATACTTCCTTTACTTTAACAAATCTCGAGGTTGAGATTTCTTTTAAGGGGGTGAGGATGTAACACCTCGAAAATTCACGTCCTATAATGTGTTGACACGTGTCATATGTTTGAACGTGTGAAAGAATGTTATAAAAGGATTAATGTTGACAATCATGGAAAGTATGTGAATATACGAGTTCTAAATGTCAACAGTGAATAAATATATTGTACATTAACCCTACATGATGCTCATACCTTCAAACGAATAAATCATGGATCATACGAAGCTAAATATGAAAGAAAGTGAGAGATTACAAACTACAGGGCTTAAATGTGTCAACATGTTTAAGTTATACCTCTGAGTGACCTTTTGACAAACCCGAAGCTTTGTAACGGTTAATTATACTCACTAGAATGCACGATATAAATTTCATAAAGTTTCGTTATCGTATGAGAAAGTTATGATCAAATTCGTGTGCGAGGGGTTAAAAGCGTCAACGATGAAGTTTAGGACTTTTCGGGTGACAATAAAGTTAACCGATGACTAAACAAAATGGGTATATGTCTTAAAGCCCTTATAAGTCAATTTGGAGGGTTCAAAGTGCAAGAAATAAAGTCGTAGCAAAGTTTCCAAGAGCCAAGGACCAAAGCGTAAAAATCAGAAAATTGAGATTCTGTGCAGAAGGGTGTCGCGCGACGGGAAGCCCCAGGGGGGGTCTTCGCGTGCCGCGAGGGCCTATCTGGTCCGATTTTCTTGGGTTCTTGTCTGCCTTTGCCATTCTAACCGACTTTAATCCGAGTTTTCTCATATTGGACGACCCCTAGGCAACCCCTAGACACTTAGGGACACTTGTGGATGAGTTGTGGTCAGTTGTAGACTTGCATGTCAATAATCTAGTGGGTTTGAATCACTATATAAAGTCCCACACGTTGGCAACATTGATCATTCATTCCCATTGCATTCCTGATCATTTCTGGAGCTCAAGTGCAATTCCAAATCATCTCTGGTCGTTCATAGGACTCTTGTAAGTTTGCTTAACCTTTCTTAGTTAAGTTTTTGCTTAGTTTTAGCTTAAAAGTCAAACCGTCGTAATTAACGGTTGACTTAACGATTAATCACTAATGGTCCAGTGATTAGTCGAATTGAAAGTAGTTATAAGTTGGTAATTATGTGGGTAATAAACCCTTAAAAGGGTTCCCCCTGATTCCCACTCTAACTAGGTCAAATGTCGGGTCAAACTTGTTATAAAAAAGTCAACAGGATACATAATTTCTAATTTATGCATAATTAGCAATGTAGAACACATACAACCTGTTTGATCATTATTATAACTTGGTAATTAGTGTAAGAACATGTCTAAACATGTTCAACCCGACAATTTTCAGTAGAGACCCGGTTCGGAACCGAAAGTCGTATAGTTTGACTTTTGCTTTGACTTTCAGTTCTGACCCGTTTAGGCATGTTTTAGAAATGTCTTAGAGCTTTAGTTGGACCAGGTTACATGCTAGTATAACCCTCTGTGATTATACACCATGGTTCATTAGTTAACCAATTAATATGCTTGATTTCCGTTAATTGCTCATATGTTGACCATTATGCCCTTTTCACCTTAAAACGTTATTTTTGGAAATGTAGAAGAGTAGAAACCTTAATTACTGATATATAAACTTGTAACCAAAATTTAACATTGGTTTGAGGTCTAGATTAAGAGTTATGCTCATTAGCGTAAATTGAAAGCTTTATGATTAATTAAACGACATAATTAGCGTATGGCCTATCTAAACCTACTTTTTGATATCAAACTTCTTACCCACTGATGTAATATATTATTTTGGGATTTTTGAAGATTTTTAATTGATTTTAGGCTGAGCATAACTTATAGTCTTAGGCTTAATCCTGTAATTGTCGGTTTTGCCCTTACGGGCTATAAAATGAGTTTTACATATCTAATCGACTCCAAACCTTTTGCTACTGATTAGATATGATAAATAAATTATTTTAAGTATAACGCCCGGCTCTTTTGTACTTTCCATTTATAGAAAGTTTTGTTCGTATTTCTATTTTTGGAAACTTTGTTTTCTTGTAATCGTTTCTCCTTTGTAATCGTTGTAAAACCGAGACTTGGATCATTAATGAAACTCGTATTTTGTTACAATTATGTTCTACACACTTTATATATGCTCGAATGTTCGATTTAGTGAATCAATTGATGCTTAATCATTATTCTTGGAAACTATGTGCTAAACTTGTAATTAAACTAAACTTATGCCCAAAACGTGTTTTGAACGAGAACGACACGTGATTTTGATACTTATACGCTTAATCATACTTGGTTTATGCTCCTCATACTTAAATGTACCTCAAACTATGCCTTAGTGGCAAGAATGGTCCTTAAAAGCCCTAAAATAATCAAATAACAAGTCTGGGGGCCAAATTGTAATTTTTGAAACTTTATATCCGGAACATTAGGGGCGGGCGGCCCGCTTCAACTTACCTGATACCTCAGGCGGGCCGCATGGCCTTCAGTTTCGCAGAAAACCAACTCAGCTGCATTTTGACGCGAATTTGGCACAAAATCCCAACACTTAAACTCACCCAATCACCTCTAATCCACCTCTAAACACCTCCAATCACCACCAACCTCTTCCACTATAAATACAACCCTTCTCCAAGCATTTCTACACTTTCACAACCTCAAATCTCCTCCAAATTCACTGTCAAATCAGTTGCAAACTTAGAATTCGGGCAGATTCATACTCTTGTACTAAAGTGAGCATAACTTGCTCATTTCTTAACGAAATTACTTGATTCTTCTTCCTACTTGCTTGGATAATCATGGAGTTTGATTCCTTGACTTCTCCTGGGAGAAATCAGACCTGGATTTGCTCCGAAATTGTCCACAAACTTTCTGTTTTGTTACATACTCTTTCAAACTTGTTTAAACTTCATCCAACTTGTGTCTAACACATCTCACACCAATGTCCTAATGCTTACAACCCCTCTAATGGTTGGTTAAGCTTAAAAACATGGTTGAGACACTATAAATCAGAGGTTAAAACCTCAAATACTTTCTGTTTTGTTAGGGTATTTCACCCACAAGTCATGTTCAAGCTAGTTCTTGATGTAGAGTGATTATGGAACAACTTGGGTTGTTCCAAACATACAATCCTCACATGATTTGATGATTTCTCTTTAGCTAGATTGTTTATATTATTATCCTAAACCTAGTTCGTGACCCTCCTTGGTTGTTTTTACATCAAGAGAAGTGGTGAACATTCAAGGGGTTCCTAAATGGAAGCTTGTCTTCCTACCCCATACATGACATCCATGAATAACTCGAGGTGCCTAAATGAAGATCTTAATCTTCTACCTCCTACTTGAAATATTGGACTTGATAATATGTAATACTTAACCTAAGTATATATATACACTCATTCGAACCTTTAATATTAAACTTGTGTTTATATGTTAAAGTAGTAGAATACCATCTAAGACTTAACACTCCAAGTATGATTCTAATGGGCATACTACCCATGAAATACAATATAACCCTAGTGGTTACGTAGTGTCATATAAGAGTATAAGTTAAAGATGATTATTTTGATATTATACTTTATGTTATGTCAAACTCCAAATTATAATCTTCCGTTGAACGTCAAACTCACACACCTACGTTTCCTCGTGTAGAAGGACTAGGTGCTCCAACTTAATCTACTCCAACAACTCACTCGCGGGATTTCAAGTAGGAAAGCTTGCAACCACCGTGAGTATACTCGATCCCTTTTTCCCCTTTACACTTTGGGATGCAACATGTATAATTATGCAAACATCTTTAAACTAAACTAAACATACTCAATCCTTGTACAAACATGAAACTAATGTGCTTTACTTATGATTCTTGTATGCTCTATTTGAACGATTTGGAACGTATATGCTCATTAACTTTGCTAGCCCACCTTAACAATTATAGCGCTATAGGATTTACGCACCGCCCATTAAACTTGGGGTATTGTTAAGTTAAATATTTACCATCCTGCTATCAATTGGGATTAGGTTATTTTATGCGTTGGATTCTTGGGTTTGATCATAGTGTACGCCAAAATTGCATACTAGTAATTCACATAATATGAATCATGTTGGATTTGAGCCTTTTATTCTATTATGCTATGTAAACAAACTTGTAAACTCGCTCATTGCCTTTGCATTGAAACTCTATTTTAATACATGTTGCAGGTTGATTTATGAAGTATGGATGAATGATGAAACAAGTTTAGGGTGGACTAGATACACACCTTTAATCTATCTATCTTTTGTTGATTTGAATTTGAACAATGTTGTATTTCCATTTCTTGTATTGTATGACAATTTAGCATTTGAAATGAAATTTGAGTTTAATTAAATATTGTCACATAGTGTTATGAAGTCTCTAGCAATCTATACACACTTCGTCTCATCCCGATGTTTCCGCCATCGGTTGGGGTGTGACAGATTGGTATCAGAGCCATAACTATAGGGAATTAGGAAAAATTGCCATGCTTTTGCCCTAATCTATAGTTTTAGGAATTTTGCCTCTATTGTGTTGTTTAAAACTTTTGTACTCTACCATGCATGCTTCCTAGCTACACTTCTTGTTGATTAAATTTATATGCCTTTCCTAAGGTTAACATGAATACACTTTCGTTTATTTGTATACTCTTGTAACACAAACGAGACAACTTTACCAAAATAGGCGTGAAACCCACAATTTGGTAAACGACTCTCATTCTACCTTAAACTATTTCTTTTGCACGAAATTCCACCATTAAGCTAGGAGTGAAATCCACAACTTAATGGTAATTTCCATTTCAACTCTAGTGGACCCTTGTCATAGTGTCGAAATTTTATTTTGACCCGACAAGTACCAACCACATTTAGGGTACGAAATCGTCAAGTTAGGGGTGAAACCCGCACCTCGTCGATTAAGTCCCATTCCTCGATTTTCAATCTCGCCAAAGTCCCGATTGTTTCAATCAATTAGAGATGTGTAGTAACCGGAAGGGTAAGATACCGTTAATCGCTTCTCGACGAGAGTATCTTACCTATAGGCCAAAGCACGTTTTCTCTAATTCGAAAGAACTTTCGACCCACTTTGGAATAGTCGACGTTTCTCTACCCGAAACAATCCTATGTTTTATTGAGCCTCTCTTTTATGTATCTTAATTTATATGTGATTTTACACTTGAACGTTCGTTCATTTCAAAATTTTGTTTTACTCATTTCGCACTTTATCGCAATCACAAACAATAATAATCCCTCGTGAACAAACTAAATTTACAATGCTTTCATTTATCCATGCTATGCTATGTGGAACTTATGACTATGCTATATGGGACGTCTAAACTCTTTATGTTATGTGAATCAAATTGAAACTTTTATGCTAATGTGACACTTTATGCTATGTGAATCAATTTATGCAAACGATTTTTCTTAAACAAACATTATGATCAAGTCTCACTTATTCGTTCTTTGAATCTTAGATGTCTTCTCGTCTCTCCAACTCGTCCAAGAAGTCAAAGTCCCGTGCTACGAAGAAGATGATGGCTTTCATGGCCGATCAATTTGCGCGCGTCATTCCTAAGGTCATTTCCGAGATTCGAGCGTCTGAAACACCTAACTCTTCGTCGACTCTAAGGTCGAAATACGCAAGCCCGCTTCGTTCAACTTCAAGCACTTTTCATCATGCAATCCCAAGCCATTCACCGGCAATGATGGGGTGACCGCCATGCTCGAATGGTTTGATAGCATGGAGGTCACGTTCATCAACAGCGATTGCCCCAATGAGCTCAGAACGCGTAGTGCGACTGGGGTATTCCAAGCCCGAGCTCTTGAATGGTGGACGAACGAGAGGAACATTCGTTCGAACGAACTGGCATATGCGTTGGAGTGGGAAGAAGTCAAGGCCCTAATGATGGACGAGTTTTGTCCTCCGCATGAGCAACAAAAGTTGGAGGAAGAGTTTTGAGACCTAAAGCAAGTGGGAGATGAGAACCTAGCCTATACCACCCGTTTCAAACAGCTTAGCTTCATTGTTCCCCACCTTGTTATGACCACCGATCGTAAGATAAGAAAGTACATCAATGGGTTACCCTCTGCTATGCGCGATACGATCGAGGCTGCCAAGCTCGACAATATCGAAGCTGTTTATCGTTTGGCCGCTTCCCTAAACAACAATCGCATTCGCGATAAACAGGTTGCAACCTCCACCAAGATAGCCAATCAGATTACCACTGACCATGAAGCCCAAGCAAGTGGTGGCGAAGGCAGGAAATGAAAGTTTCAACACACAGAGTCAGTCAACAAAGTACGCGCTTGCTACAAGTGTGGAGACACTACTCATCTTCACCCACAATGTCCTCTATGGAATCAAGAACGACAGCAAGCCCAAGATGACGACGAAGACAGTGAGGATACGCTTTCTCATTAGCAACCTTATTACCTCTATTCGCGTAAAACCTTGTGTTGTTAAACTTGAATTTATGTCATTTCCGGTCAAAATTTTGATGGCAAGTTCATCACCATAAAATTTTACTTTCCGTTATTGTCTTCTAGCACTCAACATCCATGTTTTCTCGAACGACTAGTATCCCTATCTTTTCCCTATGTCTTCCTAAATTTCAGGACGAAAATTCCTAAAGGAGGGGAGACTGTAACGCCCGGCTCTTTTGTACTTTCCATTTATAGAAAGTTTTGTTCGTATTTCTATTTTTGGAAACTTTGTTTTCTTGTAATCGTTTCTCCTTTGTAATCGTTGTAAAACCGAGACTTGGATCATTAATGAAACTCGTATTTTGTTACAATTATGTTCTACACACTTTATATATGCTCGAATGTTCGATTTAGTGAATCAATTGATGCTTAATCATTATTCTTGGAAACTATGTGCTAAACTTGTAATTAAACTAAACTTATGCCCAAAACGTGTTTTGAACGAGAACGACACGTGATTTTGATACTTATACGCTTAATCATACTTGGTTTATGCTCCTCATACTTAAATGTACCTCAAACTATGCCTTAGTGGCAAGAATGGTCCTTAAAAGCCCTAAAATCATCAAATAACAAGTCTGGGGGCCAAATTGTAATTTTTGAAACTTTATATCCGGAACATTAGGGGCGGGCGGCCCGCTTCAACTTACCTGATACCTCAGGCGGGCCGCATGGCCTTCAGTTTCACAGAAAACCAACTCAGCTGCATTTTGACGCGAATTTGGCACAAAATCCCAACACTTAAACTCACCCAATCACCTCTAATCCACCTCTAAACACCTCCAATCACCACCAACCTCTTCCACTATAAATACAACCCTTCTCCAAGCATTTCTACACTTTCACAACCTCAAATCTCCTCCGAATTCACTCTCAAATCAGTTGCAAACTCAGAATTCGGGCAGATTCATACTCTTGTACTAAAGTGAGCATAACTTGCTCATTTCTTAACGAAATTACTTGATTCTTCTTCCTACTTGCTTGGATAATCATGGAGTTTGATTCCTTGACTTCTCCTGGGAGAAATCAGACCTGGAATTGCTCTGAAATTGTCCACAAACTTTCTGTTTTGTTACATACTCTTTCAAACTTGTTTAAACTTCATCCAACTTGTGTCTAACACATCTCACACCAATGTCCTAATGCTTACAACCCCTCTAATGGTTGGTTAAGCTTAAAAACATGGTTGAGACACTATAAATCAGAGGTTAAAACCTCAAATACTTTCTGTTTTGTTAGGGTATTTCACCCACAAGTCATGTTCAAGCTAGTTCTTGATGTAGAGTGATTATGGAACAACTTGGGTTGTTCCAAACATACAATCCTCACATGATTTGATGATTTCTCTTTAGCTAGATTGTTTATATTATTATCCTAAACCTAGTTCGTGACCCTCCTTGGTTGTTTTTACATCAAGAGAAGTGGTGAACATTCAAGGGGTTCCTAAATGGAAGCTTGTCTTCCTACCCCATACATGACATCCATGAATAACTCGAGGTGCCTAAATGAAGATCTTAATCTTCTACCTCCTACTTGAAATATTGGACTTGATAATATGTAATACTTAACCTAAGTGTATATATACACTCATTCGAACCTTTAATATTAAACTTGTGTTTATATGTTAAAGTAGTAGAATACCATCTAAGACTTAACACTCCAAGTATGATTCTAATGGGCATACTACCCATGAAATACAATATAACCCTAGTGGTTACGTAGTGTCATATAAGAGTATAAGTTAAAGATGATTATTTTGATATCATACTTTATGTTATGTCAAACTCCAAATTATAATCTTCCGTTGAACGCCAAACTCACACACCTACGTTTCCTCGTGTAGAAGGACTAGGTGCTCCAACTTAATCTACTCCAACAACTCATTCGCGGGATTTCAAGTAGGAAAGCTTGCAACCACCATGAGTATACTCGATCCCTTTTTCCCCTTTACACTTTGGGATGCAACATGTATAATTATGCAAACATCTTTAAACTAAACTAAACATACTCAATCCTTGTACAAACATGAAACTAATGTGCTTTACTTATGATTCTTGTATGCTCTATTTGAACGATTTGAAACGTATATGCTCATTAACTTTGCTAGCCCACCTTAACAATTATAGCGCTATAGGATTTACACACCGCCCATTAAACTTGGGGTATTGTTAAGTTAAATATTTACCATCCTGCTATCAATTGGGATTAGGTTATTTTATGCGTTGGATTCTTGGGTTTGATCATAGTGTACGCCAAAATTGCATACTAGTAATTCACATAATATGAATCATGTTGGATTTGAGCCTTTTATTCTATTATGCTATGTAAACAAACTTGTATACTCGCTCATTGCCTTTGCATTGAAACTCTATTTTAATACATGTTGCAGGTTGATTTATGAAGTATGGATGAATGATGAAACAAGTTTAGGGTGGACTAGATACACACCTTTAATCTATCTATCTTTTGTTGATTTGAATTTGAACAATGCTGTATTTCCATTTCTTGTATTGTATGACAATTTAGCATTTGAAATGAAATTTGAGTTTAATTAAATATTGTCACATAGTGTTATGAAGTCTCTAGCAATCTATACACACTTCGTCTCATCCCGATGTTTCCGCCATCGGTTGGGGTGTGACATTAAGCCTTCTGGAATGATAAAAATATCAGCTTTATGTATAGAACCGGGAAATGGCTTCTAATCGCCTTTTTTAAGCGTTTTTAACGCATAGTATGTACTAGAACTATTTTAAACATACAAGGGTTGATACCTACTGATATTTTAGGTAAATTATAATATTTTAACAGTAAGCAAAAGTTGTTAAACTCATACTTCAGTTTTGAGCTTTTCGGCTTATGTGAAATTACCAAAATGCCCCTACGGTGCATAGTTTGGTTATAATTGATAACTTTCACATATATACTTTTCCCTACTGTTATAACTTATTAATTTGAGTATTTTTGCTGATTACATCAGACCTGTAACTCAGGATAATACTTAAACCCTGTTATAACCTTGTAAATGACCAAACTACCCCTACGGGGCATAGTTTGTGTTTAAACTCGTTTTGGGCATAATGGAAGGTATCCTACTGATATCACAACATATTTGAGGCATATTAACTTAGGAAACCTGGTTAGGACCCTTATGATTACCCGTTACGCCTCTTTCGCGTTCGGTTCGGCTTATGTAACTAGTTTACATAAATTAGCCGAAACGGGTCAAACCTTGTCGGTTTTACCCCACAATTCAGAATGCCCATATAAGGCAAGTCTTCAATCTTTTCGGGTCTAAATCACATTCTATTCCGGTCTTCGCCTAATCGTGCGTTTGAACCGTATAATTAACCGGTCTAAGCTTAGGCTTAATTAAAGACCCGTTAGCATTCTAATTGGTTATTTATACCATCATTCTAGACTAGAGCCTTCCGGTAAATTGTACCTACGCTTACTTAAGTGAATACGGCTGAGTTATTATAATTCTTGCTATTTAAGACAGGAGCTGGCTCAGGTAAATACTCTTAACTTATTTTCCCTATTACGGGCTTGGGATGCGGTAATATAAATACCGCATGGTCAGGTATGGGATTCAAAGACCAATAAGTCGGGAAATCCAAATAACCTGTTTCAATTCGTATTGCTTGGCTGAAACATTGGGGATTAATGCGACCGTGTCCTGGATATCCTTGACTCATTAAATGCAATGGCCACGACCTAAGCACGGGGTGTAGGCATACACCTGACGGATGCCATATGTTTATTAATTAATTGTACCCAATAAGGGATTCCCAATAAGGGAATAGTGGTGTGTCGGTTAATCATGAACCGGCATAGAACCGGGCCCCGTATGTAGAGCAAGTTATGTAAAACTGATAACATGAAATATAGTTTGTCCCAAGTATAAAAGATTAATTTTGCCTTGTGCATTTTAATCAAAGTGTCAAAACATCTTCGTGCCTTGAGCACCTAAACCAATTTTCATAGACATTTTCAAATGAGTCGGTTGAGTGTATTTACCAGTGAAAACTGACGTATTTTCAAAAGTCTAAGTGACAGGTACAAGTACGTAATAGGCTGGAAGCTGCTCAGGACGTTAATAAGGAATCTTGCAAGTTCTAGGCGTCTAAAGTCTGTTGAACAATATTTATGTTTTAAGATCCGCCTATGGATCCTTTACTTTCCGTTGTAATACTTGATATTACTTTATATTCGGATTGTAATATATTTATCTTTGCTTCCGCTGTGCATTCATATATTATGTTGTTTGACTATTATGTTGCCAACCACGTCACGATACTCCCTACCGGGCCCACCGGTGACACGTGGAAATCCGGGGTGTGACATTCTGGGATTTGGGGTTGTGGGGCTACTAGTTGTTCCAGACTTGGGTCAGCAACAGTTGTAGCTAGGATATGGAAGTTAGCTAGGCTTCTATTAAGCATATCCTGTGTATGGGCATCTGTCTCTCGCTTAATGGCTGCTAAGGCTCTTTGCTGTTGCAACTTTCGCATTCTTTTCCTACGAGCAAAACCTTCCTTACTGAACCATCCTCGTTTCTTATGAGGGAATGGCTCTTCTGACTGAGCTTTAAAAGCAAACATTCCTTCTTCCTGATCAGTAGTATACCCCGAGAGGGCAGGCTGTGAAGAAGTACCTTCACTCTTAGGTGATTCAGACAACTGACGACTCTTGTCTGAGGGTCCTTGATCACTCATACTGTAAACTAACAATTAGTCAAATAACACATAACAAATAATTACAGTTATGCACGTATTTCCGTAATTTATTTTCTAACACAAAATTTAGAATTTAAGTGTCAGTAGAACACTTCTTTGGCTCAGACCAGTGGCTAGGCTCTGATACCACCTTCTGTCACAACCCCCGATCCCTGATTCCCAGGAACGGGCAGCCGCGAGCCAGTTTCGGTGGTATCGGCTTATATTAATTTAGCAGCGGAATTTACATCAGGACCGTAGTTAGGAAATGTTTATCAGAGTAAAACCACCATACTTGATATTAATAATCACATGGGTAAAACCCAAGTTTCTTATTACAATACATTTATAGGGATAAACCCTATTTTATTGAATTTTAAAACATCATCTTTTAGGTAACTTTTATAGCCACATTTTTCCCAAGCCTTCAATGCTCTCCAGCTGGCTTTTTACTAATTGGCTGTCACATTGTGTTACCTGAAACGCGTTTTAAAAACATTTGTCAGTCGGAAATACTGGTGAGTGAATCCCAGTTTAATCAAGAAACATTTTATCAATTAAAACAGTATTGAGAGCGATCACATTGTTTATTTCTACACAATTACTCATTCAGTAGTGTCAACCCTGACTAGTGGGTCATATTACGCATTGGCTAACTCGTTGTCCAATGGTAACGTACTGTCCTTCCGACTTATTAATACTACTCGCAGTAATAAATTTTTTATACAAAACCCCAACATACCGGCAGTAATTGAAGAACTACAAAGACTCAATCAATGCTTAATCGTATTGTAAAATATTTAAGGTTTTGTAAAAACAGTTTACAAAAAGGAGATTACTCACATTGCTATCTTAGACTTCGCGTACGGGTTTCCTGGATATAATCTATAATTTACACAAATGTACATTGATTAGTATCATAACCCTTTGAAAATAATAATGATACCCTCCCCGAGACGGCATTCAAACAACTACATCGGGCAGAACCACGACAGTTGTTACGGAACCCTAAATCAATCGGGCAGCGTAACTTTTACGAAACTAGGGTTATAATACTTACAACGGAGCAGAACCTCGCTAATTAGGGGTATAATACCCGCGTATAATATGCCTACTACAGAAATTTGAGATTGAGAATTGAGAATGAGCGATGGAAAACGAAAACTGATGCATTCTATATATAGTGCTGAAATCTAGTCCCCACGCGGCCCGCGTAAGGAACAGACAAGGGTTACGCGGCCCGCGTCAACCCTGGTTAACTCTATAGCTTGTCCGGCTCACCAAGTTGACCCGCCACGATGTCGACACGTGTCAGCTCAGGATGTCTCCGCGTTGTAGACCTCTCGCGGCCCGCGTAAGCTATCGAGAACTCTTACGCGGCCCGTATCAACTTAAAGAAATCAACGATATCAGGTTTCAACCCTGATACCGCCCGCGTAAAAGCTTGGGGTGGGTCTACGCGGCCCGCCTCAGCTTAATATTTATTGTTTTTAATTTATTTTATATGTTATTACATATTTCGGGCTCGGTTTTCACATACGGGGTGTAATTTAAGACATACTGAGACATTTTAAAATGTACTAGAGTGTCAGACATATTATGAGGGTGTCAGTTTTACCGAGGGTTGTTACATACCGGTACCGAACCGTAACGTACCACCTAAAACTCAACTATGCCGCCTTTCTGGTGGTTTTGTTGAGATATTTTATTTCAAATTTGAACTTTACCCCTTTAGCTTTAAATAAAATATCCTTTCACCCATTTAAAGTTATAGCGAGTGCCGATACCGTACATGTGCTGTGATGAACCAAACTAATACCGGCACCAGAATCGGGTATTATGGGAACCAGTACCGGCATTCACGCTTATGGTTTTCGATCAATGTAAAACATATGTTGATATCTTTTTGGGTTATATCCTTTTGTGCATATCATCCCTTTATTCATTTTTATGGTGTTTTTATCGATGTAAAACATGTGTCGATATCTTTTCAAACTTATGACAAATTTTTTTTCTCTTTTTGTTGTTATTCCAAATGTCGATATTGTAACGGACCAAACCGATACCGAATTCTATGTGTATTGAGTGAGGAATTTCCACTAGATTTATACATATTAATTTATTTAATCTTTAATAGTAACCATGATGAATAGTCTATTAGATAATTTAATATTGTTATTACTTTGAAATTATATTTTTTGGTTTGATTTTTCTTGAAGAATTTATGTTTGTTAATTAAAAAAACTAAAGACGCACTTATGTTTTACGTATTAATTTATTTAATCTTTAATAGTAACCATGATGAATAGTCTATTAGATAATTTAATATTGTTATTACTTTGAAATTATATTTTTTGGTTTGATTTTTCTTGAAGAATTTATGTTTGTTAATTAAAAAAACTAAAGACGCACTTATGTTTAAACTAAAACTGGTAAGGTATTAAAACAACTTTTTATTATGAGAACTGTTGTTCAAGTAGTTGAAGCGATTTAAAACTATCTTGAAGGCTTGGGTTCGAGTCTGTTTTGTGAGTTTTTCTCCATATTTTCCCCTTTTATAGCATGTCTACCTGTGTTTAGGAGGATGGCGTATGCTTCTTCATTTATTAAACAGTTTTTTTTTTCATGAATCTTCTTCGTTTATGATTAGACCGAACATGCATTTTTTTTAATTTTTTCTATAAGCCAGTATGATCGTTGTTTGTAAATAAATAGTAATAGTTGCGAGAACAATTTAAATTTTCAATGTTGGGTTTCTTTGCTGTGCTATTACTATGTTACATCATGACTTTTGTTTCCCCTTTTAGCACCCGCATTTGAAACGGAGGCGCTGTGCCTCCTGTGTCGATGATATTCCTTCTTCTTCCAATGTTTCCTTTCCTACCGGAAGTGCCACCCACAGGCAAACTGTGTTTCGCGCAGCCATTGTGTGATTGGGATGTGTCCCAGCCTATTTCTGTACAACAATTGGATCATTCAACACCGGCTGAGTATCTAGATCTGGGGTGTTGTACAGAAGTTTGCGAGCATTGTCAGGCGCTGTTTTGGTATGACGAAAGGTTGGTTTCGGCTCCAGTAAATCTTGGTCCTAAATACAACAAGTGTTGCAAGGCTGGAAGAGTTGTGCTTCCATACCCGGTTCAACCTCCTGACTTACTAAAGCTGTATTATACAAATTTACACTTCATGCAAAACATACGTGCTTACAATGCTATGTTCTCTATGACTTCATTTGGTGCAACGATCGATGAAGATATTAATGTTGGAGGTGGACCGTATATATTCAAAGTTGCAGGTCAGGTCTCACATTGGCTTGGCTCTTTGTGTCCACCTCCCGGTGATAAACCTCGATTCATGCAGATGTACATATTTGAAAGTGAAAATGAAGTTGAAAACCGTTTGAGGTTTTTCCGTAATAACGCAAGCGGGCAACTTAATCCTGAAGTTGTTAACGCTTTGAGTCATATGCTTTCTGGCGTTAACGCTTATGTACGGTTGTTAAAATCAGCTAGGGAGATTTACTTGCAGTCTTCCACCCCAAACTTTGTAATAAAGTTGTTTAGTCGTATGGTGGATCGTCGATATGATGTTCCTGCTCCTCATACACTCTGTGCAATTATACATGAAGGTAACATGGGTGGCGAAGACTACGATGTCATTATAAAGAGTAGAGATAACACGCCACATAGGGTTAGTAAGTTGCATTCATCATATATGCCTCTACAATACCCAATTTTGTTTCCAGCAGGTGAACAAGGTTGGTCACCTGAGTTACACATGCTTGAGGTGGCAACAACTGATGGTGATGCTTCACCAGTTGAAGAGCGTAACTTAACTCCGATCATGTATTACAGTTATCAAATACATGATCGAAAAGATACGTACACGCATTTGTTGAGGTCTGGTAGGCTTTTCCAACAGTATTTGGTCGACGCTTATGTGTGCGTGGAACACTGTCGTTTGCAATATATAAGGACAAACCAGAATGAATTTCGGTGTGAGTTCTTAGATGGAGTCCAGGATGCAATATCTCGAGGTGATGTTGATGCACGAAATGTTGGTAAACGTGTTGTCCTGCCAGCGTCATTCACCGGAGGTCCCAGGTATATGTACAAGCATTACCAAGATGCACTTGTAATATGCCAAGTGTATAGAAATCCACAATATTTCATCACATTTACCTGTAATGCACGCTGGCAAGAAATAACTAGGGAAATCCACCGTGTTGGTGCATCCACTGCTCAGGACAGGCTAAACATAATTGCTAGAGTTTTCCAGATGAAGGTTCGATCTTTCCTTAAATACTTGAAGAATGCTAAACAATTTGGAGATGTAACTGCTGGTATGCATTCGTTTTAAGCATCTTCCAATCCGTTATACAATTTCATGTTCTTATTATGTTCCTTGTTATTGATACTATTCTTTTTAGATCTTTACACCATCGAGTTTCAAAAGAGAGGCCTTCCCCATTGTCATACATTGCTTTGGGTTACAGATGCATACACTGTGCGAACTCCTGAAGATGTTACCCGTTATATATCTGCTGAACTTCCAGACCGTCATACTGATCCGACGCTTTATAGAATTGTAGCTGAATCTATACTACATGGTCCATGTGGTATAGCTAGGATAACTTCGCCATGTATGAAAAATGGCGAGTGCACAAAGAACTTTCCAAAGCCATATGAAAGCGTCACTCGCTTCGACTCTGCTGGCTATGTTCATTATATGAGAGCTTCCAACTGTGAACCTTTCTTGAAAAACGGTATTCCCCTTGACAATGGCTATGTTGTGCCGTATAATCGAGATTTGCTCCTACACTTCGATGCTCATATTAATGTTGAGTACTGCGGTTGGAGTATGGTTATCAAGTATTTGTTCAAGTACATAGCAAAAGGAGCTGATCGAATCCGCTTTGCATTAGCTTTTGACAGAGATGTGTCATCATCTGAAGTTCCGAATGAAGAACCGATAGTAGATGAAATACAAAATTTCTTGGATGCTTGATTCATTTGCCCGCATGAAGCTACATGGAGAATACTAGCATTCCCGATACATCACAGAAGTCCGCCAGTTCAGGTTTTGGCAGTTCATTTAGAAGGTAAACAAAATTTGACATTCAAGTAATCCCAACGTTTGAATGATATCACGAATAACCCCAACACAGGTAAAACTACATTGACAGAATGGCTTTCAAGTCATATTTGCGAAATGTTGACTGGAAGCCCATCGTCAACTGTAGGATTAAACCTTCGTTACATAGATTACTTGACAAAGTTTAGGTGGGATCTTACAAAAAAGACATGGGTTGCGCGCAAATCTAAACGCACTCCTACAGTAGGAAGGCTTGCGTATGTGCATCCTTCATGCGGAGAACTTTTCTACCTAAGGATTTTACTCACTTATCAGACTGGATGTTGTTCGTTTGAAGATATTCGTAAGGTGTCTGGTACTGTTATGCCAACATATCGAGAAGCATGTGAGAAGTTAGGTCTTATTGGCGACGACAAAGAATGGGAAACTACTATCAGCGAAGCTGCCGAGTGGGCATCTGGTCCTGAACTTAGATCTCTTTTCATGTATTTGTTGTTGTATTGTGATGTCTCAAATCCTGCGAAATTGTGGGAGCAAAACTGGAGATGCATGTCCGACGACATAAGCTACCGTCTACAACAAAGCAATTCCACTTCTTCGTCTTTTGTGAACACTGATGACCTTCAACAATATGTGCTATTTGAAATGCAAGTCTTACTGAACTCGAATTCTAGCCCGAAATCAGTCACTGATTTCGGCCTCCCATCATTGGATCCTACTGTTATTTCAGCATTGGAAAACAGCCTTCTGTTCGAAGAAAAGAACTATGATAGGCGTGCGTTACAAGACGAACACACTTTACTTCATTCAGGACTCCATCGTGAACAGTTGCACATTTACGACTTAGTCATGCTTTCTATAGCCTCTTCTTCACAAATTCTACTCTTTGTATATGGCCATGGTGTCACGGCCCCCGACCCGGTTTGACCCGTTTCAGGAGCCGCGGGACAGAAATCCCGTGGTATTTATTTAATTGAGTTTAACAGCGGAAGTTTATCATCAGGATCTTTTTAAAACTGAAATATTTCCCGATTATTTTATTTCACAATTCGGGATAAAACCCGATAATTTACAATCTTGAGATTTCACGAAGAAATCTCTTATTTTACAAAACATGTTTCTTTATTTTATACTGAGCAACTTCCTTTAAGCTTGTAGTGCTATATGGCACTTTTCCTGGATCATAACAGATCACCTGAAACATGTTTGAAAAAGATTTTTGTCAGCGGGAAATACTGAGTGAATCATTCTATTTACATAAAATGATGCATAGTTATTAATTACAGCATAAGAGCGATTACAATGGCTTTTATCTTATTTTTATCTGGCGTCCTGTCACAATGGTGACATGTCACAATGGTGACGATGGTCATACCACTATTAGATCAATGAACCTAAATAGTGATGATTATCCCTAGTAGGTCAATGAACCTAACTGGGAGAAAATTTAGTAATGTGCACAATACCCCACAAGCCAGTGATTCAAGATATCCACGACTTAGTCCCTGTAATTATAACTTTTGAAAATAATTTGAGGTATTGTAAAATAATTGATAAAAAGAGAATGACTCACATTGCAGATTTATACGGGCAGAGTTTAGCCTACTGATTAGCCTTTTATCCTAAATTTAATAATAAGCACACAATTCTGGGTTAGTAATCAATACGGCATTTACGATAACTCACGAGATCAAATTCTCACAACGAACGACAAAGTGCGATACTTAAACATCCATCGAATTAACGACGAATGACAAAGCATAACCCTAATGTGGGCAGCACTTAAACATCCATTGGATATATTGATCGATCGGACAATGAATCGTAATAGCGATCGAGTTATTACCCTGGTTGCGGCGTTGATTAGTGATCCGTGTGTGTTAATTATGGTAAACAGAAGATATCTCGAAGCGTATTACGAATTGGTTCGTCGCTCAAATTCCAGAACTCAAGTCCCCCGACCCTCTATTTATACCCGAAATGTGTCACCCCTTGCGCACCGTAACACTCTAACCCTTATGGTGCGCAAGGGACACCTAATGGTCATAGGGTTGCCACGTTTGGGACTAGGCCTGCTGAGTTGACGAATTTCATAATTTCAAATTTGACAGAGAGATTTTAAGATATAGGGTTTACCCCCCCCCCCCTGAGTTTTAGGGGCCCTGATCCTGATTCCGATTGTTCTGAAAATTTTAGGGTTTGTGCAGAATTACTTGGGTGTCTCAATTAGGGTTTCCTATTGGACAATTAAAATAATAATTAAGACTTTTTGATGAGAGTTGTTACATTCTCCCCACCTTAATAAAAATCTCGTCCTCGAGACTTACTGGAATAATTGAGGATACTTTCGCTTCTTTTCTAATTCCAGTTTCCAAGTGTATTAGGGTCCTATCTTTGAATCCCACCTTACTTGAACTAACACTAATCGTTTGTGTTTTGAGAAATTTGATCTTTCTATCTTTTATCTGAAGAGGTTTCTCTACAAATTTTAAATTTTTCATTTTACCTTTATATCTTAGAGAGGTACTACCAAAGATTCGTCTGATAGACATTTCTTGATATTGGATACATGAAATACATCAGGTACTCCAGCTAACTCTCCTAGTAGTTGTAAACGATAAGCAACTGGTCCTATACGTTGGATCACTGGAAATGGTCCTACGTACCTTGGATTAAATTTTCCTTTCTTACCGATTTTAACAACTCCTTTCCAAGAAGATACTTTCAATAGCATTTTGTCTCCAACTTGAAACTCCAACGGCTTTCGTCTATTATCTGTATAACTCTTCTGGTGATCTCTAGCCATCTTCAGCTTTTCCTTCATGATACTAAATATCACAGTCGTAATTACTTAGGATTTTCATCCATCTCCTTTGCCTCATGTTTAATTCTTTTTGCCCAAATATATATCTTAAATTCTTATGATCCGTATAGATAGTAAACTTACTTCCATACAGATAATGTCTCTAAATCTTAAGGGCAAAAATTATGGCTCTTAATTCTAAGTCATGAGTGGTATAGTTTTCTTCGTGCTTTTTCAATTACCTTGATGCATACGCAATTACCTTTTTGTGTTACATTAACACATATCCAAATCCTAGCTTTGAAGCATCACCGTATACTTTAAAATCTTCTGTTCCTTCTGGTAAAGCTAGGATTGGTGCATTTGTTAATTTATGCTTTAAAATCCTAAAGGCTTCTTCTTGTTTAGATCCCCATTCAAACTTAACTGCTTTACAGGTTAGCTTAATTTAATGGTACAGCTATCTTAGAAAAAATCCTTAATAAACCGTCTATAGTATCTGGCTAAACTTACAAAACTTCCTAATTTCCATTGCGGTTTGCGGAACCTTTCATTTAGTAATTGCCTTTATCTTAGCAGGATCTACATGAATACCTTCGTGATTCACCATGTGTCCTAAAAATTGCACTTCTTGCAACCAAAATTCATACTTCGAGAATTTAGCGTAAAGTTTCTCTTTTCTTAACAAAGTTAAGAGAGCATGCAAGTGCTGACAATGTTCTTCTTGACTTTTGGAATAAATAAGTATATTGTTGATGAAGACAATTACAAATTTATCCCAATATGGTTTACAGATCCTATTCATCATGTCCATGAATGCTGCAGGTGCATTTGTTAATTCGAAAGACATGACTGTAAACTTGTAAGGACCATACCTAGTTCTGAAAACAGTTTTAGGTATGTCTTCCTTTTGTACTTTCAATTGATGATATCCGGAACGTAAGTCGATCTTAGAAAAATATCTATCTCCCTGGAATTGATCGAATAGATCATCAATTCTAGGTAATGAGTATCGATTCTTAATTATAACCTTATTCAATTCCTTATAATCAATACACTTTCTCATCGAACCATCCTTTTTCTTAATAAACAACACTGGTGCCTCCTACGAGGATAAACTAGGTTGTATGAAACCTTTACTTAATAATTCATCTAATTGCTTTTTTTTTCAGTTTTAGTATTTCTGTGGTTGCTAACCGATAAGATGTCTTGGCTATCGGTATGGTTCCTGGAATTAGATGAATCCTAAATTCTACCTCCCTATCTGGTGGTAACTCTGGTAATTCTTCTGGGAATACATCTAGGTATTTTGAAACTACAGAAATTTTCTTAAGTTCTTTATCTTTAGTATTAATGATTACTGAAACCATATATACTATTCCTTGCTTTTGTTCATTATTAGCAACTTTTATTACTGATATGAACTTCATGGGTTTACGTGGCTTATCTCCTGTAATCATTATTACTTCTCCAGTGATTGCACAAATTTCTATGGAATTTTTATCACAGATAATTCGAGCATGGTTGTTTACTAACCAATCCATTCCTAACACAACATCGAATTCAACTAATTTCATAGATAATAGAGTTGCAGAAAATTTATGACTTAAAAGTTCTATTTCTACGTTTTGCAGAACCTTATTTATTTTAAATGAATTCCCATATGCCGTTTCTATTGTAGAAATTTGCCTAATGCTGGTTAAAGGTAAGTTAAGAGTTTGGCAGAATGAAGTATTTATAAAACTTTGGTTTGCACCAGAGTCAAATAATACTTTTGTGTAAACGTTGTGAACTAAGAACGTACCAGCTACCACATCTGGAATGAGCTCTGCTTCTTGAGTAGTCAGCTGGAAGGCTCTTACATTCCTTTTTGCTCCTTCTGCAGGTTTAGCTTTATTGTCAGATGATTTGTTCAGTTTTGGACAATCTGGCCTAAGATGTCCAGCTTCTCCACAGTTGTAGCAGACTGAAAATTTCTTCCTCCTGCAGTCTTTTTCTTGATGCCCTGGAATTTTGCAAAAATTGCAGTATCCTTTGCATTTTCCAAAATGCTTCCTTTTGCAAGAATTGCAGAATGGACTAGTGGAAGATTGCCCATTCCCTCCTTTCTTGAAATTGTTATGGTTACCCGAACGGAATTCTTGGGTAATCTTTTGGGCTACTTCCTTCCTTCTATTTTCTTCTCTTGTCCGTACTAGTTCGTCAGTCAGAGTATTGGCTAAATCTACCGCATCATCAATCGTGCGAGGTTTCGCAGCCTTGACGATGTTACGGATTTCGGCAATCAATCCCCAAATATAACGAGAAATAAGTACCGGCTCTGGCGAAGCCAGGGTTGGTACCACTCGAGCATACTCGAAGAATGTCGAAGTATACCCTCGACAATCTACATCCACCATCCGGTGAGTTAGAAACTTATTTGTCATTTGTTCCTTTTCATACTCGGGACAGAGTTTTCTTTCTACAAGGTTCTTAAATTCTTCCCAGTTCATAGCATACGCCATCCTTCTTCCTTTGGCTTGTAACACCGTATTCCACCATTCTAGCGCCCCTTCTTTGAAAAGGTTTGACGCGTACATGACCTGATCATCCTGAGCACATTTACTTATGGCAATTACTGCCTCGGTTTTCTCTAACCAATGCAGTGCCGCAGTTGCTCCTTCATTGCCTGCAAACTCAGGGTTTACAAGCAAGAAATTCTTTGTAAGTGCAACCAGGCGTTGCAGCTTTCATTTTCTTAGGGAGTGGAGCTTGCCGTGGTTCATTATCATGATTAACATGATCATTGCCTCCGTTTATGCTATTACTGAAGTTATCTTCAGAAATACGTTTGCTAGGAACTATTTGTTGCGGTTCGATTGGATTTTTAACAGCAGCAACGATTGCTGGAATAGCGTTAGCTATCCCTTGAGCAACTATTGTTGGAATAGCATTGGCTATCCCTTGAGCAATGATATTTTCTATATCCTGCCTAGTCATAAATTGATCCCCCGGTTGTTGCTCAGATTGATTAACCTCATTAACTGGTTCATTATTAGCGTTTTCCATCTGATAATTAATATATATATTTTATTAGTATCAAATAAATAACAATTACACATAAAATCATCATACAATTTCACAATACACATATAGCCAAAACTATCAATTTCTTGATTCCCATTTTTATATTTTATAGTATGCATCAATACATACTATTATCTTACAAAGTTTTATTCGTAATTATTTTACAGACTGATTTTACTATTACTATTACACAACCATAGTTCCATAATCCCCTATCCTTTGTTAGATGATATTCTAGTAACGGTGTTCCCTCTCATCGTATTTCCAGGAGATCTGTCCCCCAATCTCTTGGATCCTATTCCCAGCATCCATTAGTTCTTCGCCAAAGTGACAGAGTTCAGCCATATTCTCGTTACTCATTGGTGGATTTGGTAAAGGTTCTGGATCGAACTAAGGAAAAAGCTTATAGGGATTGTTTTGTAACTGTATTTCATTAGTCAACCATTCATCTATTTGCGAGTGGATTGAAGGGTTTGGAATAGCTGGTTCTAAGTTTATTAGTAGTTGTGTTTCAAGAGAGTGAATAAAAACATTTTCATTAACAGGCTCAATAGTATTATAGCTTGCCAATATAAAATCTAGCTCTTCCTGAGATGATAACCCCTCAATTTGCCTAGAGCTTTCCCCAATTTCCATTTTCTTAGGCTTAGGTTTCTCGAGAGGTAAAGCGTTGAATTCTATAGGTTCTTCTATGTCTGGAATATACCTATTGAAATCTCTGGAAACTTCTATTCTTACTGGATAGAGATTTAAATTCTGAAGGGCGTCAGACAAGTCACTCATGCTGTTATGCAAAATACACACCATTACTAATTATAACAAAATAGAAAACCTTTAAATATTATTCCAGACTGTGTAACTACAAAATAACTGAAAATTAAAACACACGAGGTTTTATTTATAAATTTATTTATTTACTGAATAAGGTTTCTAGACTGTAGATAATAAAGGTAATAAAACTTGGGTCAATTGCATTAATTGCTACATTGGTTAGTATATAAAAATCTGCCCATACTATACACAATTAGTCAGATAATAAAACACATAATCACAAAATAGCAATTAATAAAAATTAAGTATTTTCTAAATACTTAATTGGCTTAAATCAGTGGCTCGATCAGTGGCTCTGATACCACCTTTTTCTGTCACGGCCCCCGACCCGGTTTGACCCGTTTCAGGAGCCGCGGGACAGAAATCCCGTGGTATTTATTTAATTGAGTTTAACAGCGGAAGTTTATCATCAGGATCTTTTTAAAACTGAAATATTTCCCGATTATTTTATTTCACAATTCGGGATAAAACCCGATAATTTACAATCTTGAGATTTCACGAAGAAATCTCTTATTTTACAAAACATGTTTCTTTATTTTATACTGAGCCACTTCCTTTAAGCTTGTAGTGCTATATGGCACTTTTCCTGGATCATAACAGATCACCTGAAACATGTTTGAAAAAGATTTTTGTCAGCGGGAAATACTGAGTGAATCATTCTATTTACATAAAATGATGCATAGTTATTAATTACAGCATAAGAGCGATTACAATGGCTTTTATCTTATTTTTATCTGGCGTACTGTCACAATGGTGACATGTCACAATGGTGACGATGGTCATACCACTATTAGATCAATGAACCTAAATAGTGATGATTATCCCTAGTAGGTCAATGAACCTAACTGGGAGAAAATTTAGTAATGTGCACAGTACCCCACTAGCCAGTGATTCAAGATATCCACGACTTAGTCCTTGTAATTATAACTGTTGAAAATAATTTGAGGTATTGTAAAATAATTGATAAAAAGAGAATGACTCACATTGCAGATTTATACGGGCAGAGTTTAGCCTACTGATTAGCCTTTTATCCTAAATTTAATAATAAGCACATAATTCTGGGTTAGTAATCAATACAGCATTTACGATAACTCACGAGATCAAATTCTCACAACGAACGACAAAGTGCGATACTTAAACATCCATCGAATTAACGACGAATGACAATGCATAACCCTAATGTGGGCAGCACTTAAACATCCATTGGATATATTGATCGATCGGACAATGAATCGTAATAGCGATCGAGTTATTACCCTGGTTGCGGCGTTGATTAGTGATCCGTGTGTGTTAATTATGGTAAACAGAAGATATCTCGAAGCGTATTACGAATTGGTTCGTCGCTCAAATTCCAGAAATCAAGTCCCACGACCCTCTATTTATACCCGAAATTTGTCACCCCTTGCGCACCGTAACACTCTAACCCTTACGGTGCGCAAGGGACACCTAATGGTCATAGAGTTGCCACGTTTGGGACTAGGCCTGCTGAGTTGATGAATTTCATAATTTCAAATTTGACAGAGAGATTTTCAGATAAACGTAACTAGGGTTTACCCCCCCTGAGTTTTAGGGGCCCTGATCCTGATTCTGATTTTTCTGAAAATTTTAGGGTTTGTGCAGAATTACTTGGGTGTCTCAATTAGGGTTTCCTATTGGACAATTAAAATAATAATTAAGACTTTTTGATGAGAGTTGTTACACATGGTGGGACAGGAAAAACATATCTTTGGAAAACATTAATTGCTGATTTGAGATCTACTGGTTGCGTTGTTCTCACAGTTGCTGCTTCCGATATTACCTCATTATTGCTTCCCGGTGGTAGGATGGCTCATTCAAGATTTAAAATCCCATTAGAGCTTACAAATGACTCTTTTTGCAACATAAAGAAAAAAACTAATCTATGTCAGTTGTTGCTAGAAACCAGCCTTATAATATGGGATGAGGCACCAATGAGCGATCGCAGGTGTTTTGAGTCACTTGATAAAACACTTCAAGATCTTACGAACAATACATCACAATTATTCGGAGGCAAATCAATACTATTAGGAGGCGACTTCAGGCAATGTTTGCCTGTAAAACCAAAGATCATGAAGGCTGAAGTTATTGATTCATCTTTACCCCGTTCTTACATATGGAAACACTTGACCGTTTGCAAGCTTACTGAGAATATGCGTCTAGCAACATCAACAGCCACTGAAGCAGGAAATCAAGAAGTTCAAGGGTTTTCCTCCTGGCTTCTACAAGTCGGCGATGGTCACGAGGGCATGCTAATTGAAGGAAATAATAGAGATGTAAGGCAGATTAAAATTCCAAGTCCATATCTGCTTGATGAAGACTGCGGCAGCCTGCAACAACTGATCAAATTTATCTACGACACAGAATTGCTTTCTTGTCCAACACCAGCTTTGATTGCAGAACGAGCAATAATATGTCCTACGAATGACACTGTACAAGCGATCAATAATACTGTGCTGGCGTTTACGCCTGGGGACAGTGTGACATACTTTAGTACAGATTCTATGGTACCACATTCTAAGAACGGAGAAGAAACAGACATGACGTACCCAATTGAATATTTAAACACGCTTTCTTTTTACGGTATTCCTGACCATTGTTTACAACTGAAAAAAAAATTGCCCCATAATGTTGATGCGAAATATGGATCAAAAGAACGGTCTGTGTAATGGTACACGTCTTTTAGTGACACAGTTGTTACCACGTGTGATTGAAGCTAGAATTATAACAGGAACCTCAATCGGTCATAGAGTATATTTACCAAGAATTCGTTTCGTCAATGACTCAAAAGATCTTCCATTTGTGTTTACCCGACGTGAGTTTCCCGTTAAAGTTTGTTATGCAATGACAATTAATAAAAGTCAAGGTCAATCACTAAAAAAAGTAGGCTTGTACTTGCCTGGTCCAGTTTTCGGTCATGGTCAATTGTATGTAGCTCTATCAAGAGCTACATCTCCATATTCATTGAAAGTTTTAATAACAAATGAAAATAATAGTTCTATAGATACAACATTAAACATAGTTTATAAAGATTTCTTGGCTGAAATTGACAACACCCAGGCCCACATTTCCTCATTATTCCTTTATATATCAGTGTGCATGTAATAGCCCCATATCTAATATACTTAACAAACATGTTTATTATCACTTGCCACAATTTGTATACTTCAATTTATGATGCATGTGTCTCATTATGGAACACCCCGGAGTCCCTGAACTAAGGCCATCAAAATCTGCACCGGCAATCCATGTCAGAGTGTTACGCTCATGGGTGCCAGACTACAGAGATAATGAACTGCACTTCTTACTCGTAGATCAGGAGGTAACAATTATCTAATCAAAACAAAACAATATCAACAACATCGCATACATGTTAATCAGTATATTTTTTTTTGCTAATCACAATACATGAAACAGGGCCTTGGAATTCAAGTGGTAACGAAGGATAATGACTGCACAAATGTACGATCAAGACTGCAGATACATGGATGCTATGAAATAAAGTGTTATGCTTGTGTAAAGGTTGATGACTTTACTGCAGTGATCACCCACCCTGCAATGATTAGGTTAGGAACAACATCTGTCATCACACCTATAGCTGATACTGAAGAATTACCGACTCAATACTTTGAGTTTGCAAGTAGGAGAAAAATGGAACTTGAGGCCCAAAAAGAGAAGGGTATCGTAGGTATGATTATTATTCAACTCAAAACACCTTCAAAAAGAATGTTTTACGCATGGTTAAACACTTGTTTTACAGATTTCATCAGAGTCTACCTCAAGATCGAAGACAAGACAAGCAAAGCTGACAGACCGTTTGTTGTGCTTACACTTCGAGATAGCAGGTAAATAGAAAACATGGTTAAGAATAAAGTACATGTAAAAATAGAAATCATAGTTAAAAATAAAGTACATACGTCTGTTTCACAACAAAAAAGGCTGATGTTAAATCTTTCGTATAATTGATCGCTATTTTGAAAAAGGTAAACAAAAAACTAAACTGTTGAAAGCATATGTTATTTTTTGTACAAATTTAGAAGGGCCTATTGTTCATTTTATGGATTCAGTATTATTCACTTTATTACTTTACATTACCAATTCTACCCGTATCCTGCCTAAAAGTACAAAACTCAGGTTTCTGGGTTTTAAACATATCTTTACAAACTCAATTGTAATGTACCGCTATTATAATGTTTAAAACGGTTTGTTAAGATTCAAAACTCCAAAGATTCTTAGTTCAAACTTTTCATGAACTCACTAGACTGATTTCCTACCTTAGACTAATGCTTACAGTTAACTTGCTTCTGATTTGCTCGGCTGAAACAGTAATCAAGACATAACTGTCGCTATGTGGAAACAGATAGCAATGTCTTCGCACCGATTCAACAGAAGAAGTATCGAGATGGCTATCTCACCTGCAATTGTAGCGTTCACCAGCTTGCAGGTTAAAAAAAAATACGGTAATGTTTTCGTGTCATCTTAAACCACCCTAACACATGTTCTTTCACATACAACAATTTATTTGATCTGCCTGAGCTATAAGTAACAAAAAATTTAGATACAGTTTGCTTGCCAAATTGGTAATAGTCTCATAAAAAAACAGTTCAAACTGACCTATAAAAGAAGGAGAATAACCAAATACCAATCGACGAAATGCCAAAATAGTATATTCATATGAACTGTTATGATTGAAACAGGTCTTCAATTGCAATCAACTAACGCAACATACGTCTACCTTAACCCGCAACATGTGGAGGCTGTGCTGTTGAAAGAAATGTAATATTAATAAATAACAACTTCATAACTACAAAAATCTTTACCATATTAACATTGCTTTTGAACGCAGGTGGCAAAAACAAGAACCACATCATCCAACATCGCAAAGTGTACCTGACAATGACGTACCCATATCCGATTTACTACAACTACAACCAACTGAAATAACAGTATGAAAATTATTTACAAACAACAATTTAGCTAGGCAATCACTAAACTGAGTTTAATTGTAGGGGAAGACATACACCATCAGGGCCGCAGTCACAGAAATTGAGGCGACCAAGGATTGGTATTACGCATCATGTCCAAAATGTAATCAATCGATACTACCAGCTGACACTGAATGGTTCTGTACAAAAGACGGCATGCTAGAAAAAGCCAATACCATGTAGGTGACACAACATTTGAATCTTTGACCTAAACAAACATTAAATACACTAACGCACATGTATACAGGTACCGAATCATCACTACAGTAACTGACTACACCGAAGGAATCCAGGCAGTCATTTTCGACCGTGCAGGCAGGCAACTATTAGGAATGACATGCGAAGAACTAACTGCAAAAGAAAACCCCATTGAAACCTTGCACTCCACTATAGGCAAAGAAGCATACATGGGAATCGAGCTACAACATGACAAAAAGACGCACGCATTGAAATGCATTGTTAACAAAGTTTCATTTCCAGTAGCCAACAATACTGAACAAGTTTCCTCCAGTCTCACCGGGATGATACAAACACCTCATCCAACCACGCCATCTCAAAAACCAAACAGTGGAACTACAGCCAAACGACAACTAGAATTCCACGATAAGCTTACTCAAGGGAGATACCTTACCACCACATCATACACCCTGAAACATCCGCCTCTATACTTATCTTTTCACTGCAAACTAGCTTGCTCCTATACTTATCTTTTCAGGATTTGAACCATCCGCCTCTATAATACAAGGGAGATACCTTACCACCACATCATACACCTTGAGGGCACGTGTTCAACTTTACTAACAATGAGTTCGTATTTTTAAATTTCTGAAAGTGTAATCAAATTTCCCACGGGCATCAAAGTTATTGATCGATTTTGCTTTATAAGAATTTTTTATTGTTTTTAATAGAAATATTTGCAATATGTAACTAGCAAAGTCGTGGTTTTTCAGAAATATAATATAGTAATTATATATTTAAGTAAAGGGTTGATCCATAAGTTTCGCTTCTAGGCAGGGGCGGACCCACGTTAAGCGGAACGGGGTCCCCGGACCCCAATCTTTTTATAAAAAGTAGTAGAAACGGTATATAAAATTTTCTATGGACCCCATAAAATAATTTAGTTGGACCACATAACAATAAGAGTGAGCTGGTGCATTGGTAAAACCCTTTGTTTATACACAAAAGGTGTTGGGTTCAATACCTGTTTCTTTCGTTTTTTTGTGTCTTTTTTAAACTTGACTTTAAAAATGGGTATTCTAATAGTTGAATGTGTAGTAATTAAATGAAACTTGTAGTTTAGTTATGATATTGTTTTCTATTATGTTTCTCGACCCGACCCGAACAACGACCGATCCAAAAAATTTGAACACCGAAAAAATGGGACCCCATTGTCCAAAAATCATGGGTCCGCCAGTGCCCTCATGGGTTACAATCACATTCATGCACTTTGGAGAATAAATGAGTGTTTTCTATTTAGTAAACTAGTAGTGCCTCTTTTTGTTTGGGTTTTCTAATTGTTTCGGCATGATCAGTAGAGGGTCACAAGTCACAACCTATGTTTTTATCCAAACCTTCAACTTAAGTGATCAAACACATATTTTTATGCATCTAAATTATTTAGTTTATGTGTTTTCCAAAAAAAAAAAAAAAAAAAATTTCACTGCAAACTAGCTTGCTCCTATACTTATCTTTTCAGGATTTGAACCATCCGCCTCTATAATACAAGGGAGATACCTTACCACCACATCATACACCTTGAGGGCACGTGTTCAACTTTACTAACAATGAGTTCGTATTTTTAAATTTCTGAAAGTGTAATCAAATTTCCCACGGGCATCAAAGTTATTGATCGATTTTGCTTTATAAGAATTTTTTATTGTTTTTAATAGAAATATTTGCAATATGTAACTAGCAAAGTCGTGGTTTTTCAGAAATATAATATAGTAATTATATATTTAAGTAAAGGGTTGATCCATAAGTTTCGCTTCTAGGCAGCTATGAGATTCGAGCAAAACTAATACCATTTACAATTAGATAATGACATTTTTAATTAAATAGTGTTATATAACTTGAATCTCTTCTTCTTCTTCTCCTTCTTCTCCTTCTTCTCCTTCTTCTTCTTCTTCTTCTTCTTCACAGCTCATAATCCTTTCCTTTACAAAAACATAGAAGATCGGAGAGAAGGTTGTAACACACACGCAAGCAGGTATTTTCAATCTTTCATCTACTTATGATTTCATGCATCTTGGTTTTTGTTTTAGCCAACGTATATGAATTATACATATAGGTATTGTAGTGATCAACTTGTATAGCGTGTGCTACTGCTACGTACATAAATTGCATATAAATTCGTATAGTCTATATATAAGTTTAAAAAAATGATGCTCTTTTTACTGTTTTATGTAACGACTATATACATGCATTGTATAATTTTATTACAAATTTAAACCTTTACAAACGATGATATTTACAACTGTGTATGCCCTAAAACTTCATTCTTTTCGTAGATAATATCACTGCAGGCTAGTTAAGACTCACCCTGAAACAAGTATCAATATATGTTAACTTTCGCCGGTGAATCCATAATTAAAACATTAAAAACCTATAAGTTTATGAAAAAGAACATTTATACTTTGCATAAACTCTTTTATAAATGTTTCTTATTATTGATGCCAACTTTCAAAACTACCACAAATTTACTCGACGCGTTTCAACACATCACATTGGTCACGCAAACATGACCTTTACCTATATTGACAAAAACAAAGTCCGGGAATAGTGATTGCTTATTACCGGTGGAGAAGGGCGGCAAAAAGAAGTTGGGGGAATAGCGTCAGACAGTTTGCCTGGCACTTCCCCATTGGTCTAACCAATTTACGATTTTATCCTCAATTTAAAATTACGCTTTCGTCTTCAGTTCAAAATTACATTTTTGCCCCCAGTTCAAAACAAAATTTTGTTTTTGCCCCCAGCTTAAAATTACGATTTTTCCCTGAATTCAAAAATATAATTTTGCCCCCATTTAAAAAATTACGGTTTCGCCCTAAGTTCAAATTTACGTTTTTGCCTCCAGTTCAAAATAAAATTATGCTTCTCATCTTAACAGAAAAAACAAAACCAGTTAGAGATTTGGATGAAAATGGCAAAAAATGCCAAACATGAAGGGTAATATGGTAAAAAAAACTTGTTTTGGATGAAACTGACAAACAGACCTAAACCTTAGAAACGATTTTGACACTTTACTCTATAAACATCCTTTAACCTCTATGTATAAACATCCTTTGAACTACTTATTTATGTGTTGACTTTTGAATAGGCTTGGGTTTGGTCGTGCCCAAACTCTTTATCAACGTGAGGCATACTCACTACCAACTAAAGTGGACTTTTAAATCTGTCACCTCACATGGACCTACCAACAAAGTGGACTTTTAACTCTGTCACTTCACATGGAATTTTTTAACTCAACCAACGCATGACCCATTCTTAGGGTGAACGGGGCACCATGCGGGGAGGCAAGCGGTGACCCTAGTCCCCGAGCGGGAACACCGCCGCCATCCCCGCGGTAAGGGTAATCGGTGAGTGAATGTGGTGTGTGTTCACCGCACAAAGTGAGGGTGATATTTTCAAGTGTGTCAGACTTTTTTGAAAAAATGGAAGGTGCATGTGAGGGTGTGATATTTTCAAGTGTGTCAGACACTTAATTAAAAATATATTAAAACTCAATTCCCCTAAAGAGGGGAGTGCCGCCATCAAAATGGGGTGTTAGGGGAGTTTAAGAGGGGAGTTGACGTGGCACTATCTGATTGGAGGTGTGTAAGAGAGGGGACTCCCCTCTTAGGGGAGTGCCCCGGATACCCTTAGGCATGTTAGGATGACAAAAATACTCAAGTCTCACGAGTATGTTCAAAACCCGAGGCATTTATGACGAGTACTCGATATTAGACGAGTATTGAGCTAGGTATAAGTATGAAAAAAAATCGCGGGTATGAGATGGATATAAGATTAGATGATACCCGATCTGATTACCTGAATTATATATCGTTTACTCGAAATATATACCCGAAAACTTTTAAGTCTTATATTTATTTTCCTTTAACTATAGTTTAGTAATTCTTTATATTCTTGTAGTTTTATTATTTGAAAAAAAAACTTTTCATTTTAACTATATATTTTGATGACATTATTCATATTTATAGCTATGTAATACAAAATTATTTTTTGAGATTAATATTATAATATTTTTTAAATATATCAATTATTATTATGGTGATGTTGATATATATGTTATTTATCACAGTTGAATATATTATATAGATTTTTAAAACATAAAATTATAAAGAAAAGTAAAAAATATATATACCGAAAATCACAACGGGTATACCCGATACTCGTCGGTATGCCCTATACCCGACGGGTAAATGCTCGTTAAATATCTGACGGGTAATGAGCCGGTATATGACGAGATTTTACAACCGAATATGGATATGGAATTAGTCATATAGCTGACCTATTACCATCCCTATAGCCACACCATTTAATTACCACTTGAACCAAACCGTGTCTAAAAACCCTTACTAATCTCATAATGGAAAACTCGTAACTCTTTTACCATTCTAGAACACACTTTATAAATCACTTTTTTTTAATAATATTAAAAATGTATATATAACTCTCTTTTCACAACCTTTGTGATTAACCCAAAAATATTAACCACTTTACCCTTCCGTAGTCATGGCAAACTTACCAACTTTAACATACATAAAAACTAATAAGGTCATAACTCATATAACATAATCCCTCACCCGGAGGCAGATTCAATTGTATGGGAGGGTTGGCACAGGCCCACCGTCCAGCCCAAACCACAAGACATGTATTTTTGTTTTGCTAGTGTATGGATAAACATTTAGTTTCGGGTACCGGTACCGAATCGTACCGAATATATTCGGTACCGATAGTGGTTCCTATAAATGATTTAATAAAAGACAAAAATTATTTAAAAACATAAAATATATGAATGATTTAATAAAAGACAAAAATTATTAAAAAACAGAAAAAAAATTAAAAGGAAATATAGATTTAAAAAAGGAAAAAAATAAAAAAAATATTAAAAGGTAAAAGTAAATATAATATAAAAAAACTATATATTATCGTAAATTTAAAATCACTATTCATGTTCATTCGAAAACAATATATATAATATATAATATATATATATAATATTTAAAAGTAAAAAATATAAAAAAACTTTATATTATTGTAAATTTAAAATCATGTTTATTCGAAAACAATATATAAAATATATATAAAATATATATAACATATATATAACATGGCCCTATTATGAAATGCCCAATAAGCAATAATTTAATACCCATATTTTAGATGGCTTAGCTCACCTCCAAATTAACAATTTACAATACCCAATTACTCATAACCAATTACGGACAATATATACCCAATCCCTACATCAGATGAACAAAATAAATAAAAACTATCTTATGAATTGTGATCGACAAGTAGATCAACACACGACAAACAAAGGTTTTTCTAATTAAATGATTGAACTTTGTGATTGACCAAGATTTGCTCTCATCTCCTTGAGTCTAAACGTGTGTTTTTATATTTTGTGATTGCCTCTTTGTTTTCTAGGGTTTTTAAAAAAAATTAAATTTATGTTCCAGGGTTTTTATATTTCCTAGACAAAAAGTTGTTGAACCTAAGTCGACGATCGAAGTTGCTTAACCTAATTTGGTGATGCCTTCGCATAATCATAAACAAGGTGCCTTTTTATACGCTTTTATGGTCTTATATATTCAGAGACTTAAGGGTATTTTTTTTGTTAATTTATATACGTTTCTTTATGTAGGAACTCTTAACAATTTCTTAAAAAGAAAAGAACCATGTTCAAGTGAAATTCCATCTAGTAATCGAGGTATATCGTTATTATATTTAATTATTTCAAGCACTATGTTATTTTATCATCGTTTTTTTCTTGTGATCTATTTTAAGCCAACCCATGTTGGGCCCATCCTACAAAAAAATTATGTATCCGCCAGTCACCCCAATCATATCCTGTTCTCCAATTCAAATCACAAACATATGATTAATCTTGCATAGAAAGCTCAACCAAATCACTTGGTACATAGCTCATGACAACTAATAATAGTTTTAATATTTAAAGCACATCCATTTTAAATTATCACAAATAATCATAGAAATATTCAACAATATTCAAACAAAAATCCATAAGATATAATTTATGAACAATAATCTGTTTTATTACTAAGGCACATCCTATGTGTCTTCAACTTCAAATCCTCAAACTTGTTTATCTGTATTATGTTAGAAAATAATTTTAGATCGACAAAAGTTGGTGAGTAATCCTTATTTTTATAAAATAATTTTGAATAAACTGCCATTTTGGTCCCTGTGGTTTGGGCACTTTTGCTATTTTAATCCAAATCTCAAACTTTTTAAATCTGGGTCCCTGTGGTTTGCATTTTGTTACCATTTTAATCCAAATCTCAAAATATCTCATTTTTGACTGTTTTAAGGTCCCTTTTTTGTCTTTATCTACAGGGGTAGTTTGGTCCATTTAATTTTCATTAAATCAATTCCTTTTATTAAAAAACCCCAAATATACACCCCTCTCTACCTTTCTCTCTCGTTCCTGCTATACACCACCACCACCAGACCACTTCCACCACCAAACCAATTCCTTAACTCTCTCTACAAACTCTCTCTCATATATACAGATCCACCGCCGGCAACGCCGCCATAGCTCCGTCGACCACCTCTCAATCCCGCCACGTGCCACCACAACCATTGTGAAAACCCTCTCAAATCCGAAAACCCACCATGAAAAACCCACCATGAAAAAACCCTCAAATCCACCACCGTAACCACCCAAAATCCCCAAATATTCACTAGAAACAAAAACTTAAAATCCCCAAATATTCACTAGAAACTTCATAAAACACCCAAAATCCCCAAATACTCACATTTTCACTTACCAGAAGTGGATGAACCCTAGCTTTCTTATGGTTGCTAATTCTACTGCCGGAAGTGGATGAATCGTTGTTGGAGTTGTCGAGATTGATCACCGGAGTGCTTGAATGATGTAGAGAGATGGGGGCAGTGGTGGTAGATGGGGGCGGTGCCATTGAGCTCATCATCTGCAGGTCGCCGGCTCCACCGAGGGGAGGGAAAGCAGTGAGAGAGAGAGGCCGAGGGGATGGAGAGCAGTGACCAGAATAACAAGGATCGGAGGAGGGGGGGGGGCTGTCGTGGGTGTTTGTTGTCGGGTTTACGGCCGGAACCGGCTGTTTTCCGGTGACCAATGAAGAGAGGGAAGAGCAGAGGGTTGTGGTGTGGTGGTTCGTCGGAGGTGTGGCGCCGGAGATCCTCGACGGCTAGTCCGGTCGCCGGATTTGAATCTGAGAGAGAATATGGTCTTTGTGTGCTGCTGGACTTGAGTAATGTGTGTTAGGGTTTTTCTATCTAGTGACATTAAATAGAAAAAGATTTAATTAATATTTAGTTATATTAATTCTAAAATGACCAAAATACCCCTGAGGGTAAGGACAAAACAGGGGGTTTTAATTTGGGGATTCTTGTCAAATTTCACTTTTGGACCAAAATGGCAACAAAATGCAAACCACAGAGTCTCAGATTTAAAAAGTTTGAGATTTGGACTAAAATGGCAAAAGTGCCCAAACCACAGGGACCAAAATGGCAGTTTACTCAATAATTTTTAAGGAAAAAGTTTAAACACACTTTTCAAAGATTAATATAAAGATCACAATATATCAATAACACAATAACATGTTTTTGGGGGGTATTTTTACTAGTTTTTGTCACCTCATCATTTTTCCTTACTTCATGTGAATGGTGTCCTTTCTTTTAATTTTGCAACTTGTATTTCCCTAAGGACTAGAAAGTAATGCTCAAGTGGTGGAACCCAATAATTATTATAATAGAAAACCCTTTAATCCCTTTCTCTTTCTCTCTCTCTCTATATATATAAAATGGTGATGAGGTGATAATGGTTTTAAGTGTTTTTAGATTTTGTTATTGGACAGGTTTTTGGTGTTTTATAAAATGGTGTTTGTATGATTTGGCAGCTGACGTGGCACGTTTTTAAGTGTTTTTAAAGTTCCTTATTGTAAATGGTCTTGGTTTTTTAAGTGTTTTTAAGGTTCCTTATTGTAAGAAACTAGTTGATGCCCCGCCCGCGTTGCGGGACAATAGCCGAATAATTCTCAATCAATTAAAAAAACACTATTATAGTTTTGTTAGGAAAAAAAACTTAAACGATGACAAGACCGTAGTTCTGAGTTCATGGCAAAACTGTAGTTTGTCAGGATTAATGAGCGAGTGTTAGGCAACTCCTTGACATAGAAAAAAATTAAATCCAGCAAACCAATTAAAAAAACACTTTAATAGTTTTGCTAAAAAAACAAAACGATAGCAATACTGTAATTTGAACCGAGGGCAAAGTTGTATTTGTTGACTTGGGTAAAATCGTATTTTGCCTAAAGTTAAAGTGGCAATACTATAAATTTGAACCGGAGACAAAATTGTAATATAACTTTGCACTAAGGACAAAATCGTAATTTTAAGCTGGGGACAAAACTATGTTTTTAATTTGAACTGGGGCAAAATCAAAATTTTGAACTGATGGCAAAATCGTAAATTTGAATTGGGGGGGCAAAAGCATACTTTGATTTTGAACCGGGCAAAAACATAATTTTAAACTGAAGGCGAAATCATAATTTTTGAAACGGGATGAAAATGCAGAATCGTCATTTTTAGTTTGGGGCAAAAGCAAAAAAATTATTTGAACCGGTCCAAAATTGTAATTGTAATCTGGGGATAAAATCATATTTTTGAACCGAGGAAAAAAGCGTAATTTTAAGCGAGGGGCAAAAACATAATTTTATTTTGAAGTTGGGGCAAAAACATAATTTTATTTTAAATTAAGGATGAAACCGTAATTTTAGAACGAATATAAAATAAGACAACGAGTCGTCTAACAGGGAAGTGCCACACAGCTGTGTGGCACTATTCCCCTACCTTGTTTTTGTATATGTAGGAAATGGTCTTTGTTTTTTTTTGAAAGGTAAACTTCATTAAAAACCGGCCGGCCTGACAAAAAAAGCGCAAGACCGCACCCAAACCAGATTATAACATGTACAAAGGGGACTTACACCACTCGTCCACTCACTCCAAACTAAGTTACACTGTTTGGACCTACTTTTAAGCCAAAAGAAACTAAGAGCGTTCACCTCCCCAACGATATCAACAACATCGCCTCTACCGTTAGAGAAGATCTTCAAATTCCTAGCTTTCCATAAGCACCAACAAGACACCAACACAATCCTATGGATAATTTCCTTAGGCATCGAGAAATGGTCTTAGTTAACATATTAAAACTCATATTCTTTACTTTCACTTAAAAATCATCCTCGAAGGCTCATAAAACTCATACTTGGGGCGCATATGTTTTACATACATTAAATATCTACTACCATTTAAAAATATTATTTTTATGTGAATCAACCCCCATATATTTGAAATCTGATAAATATGGGTGTATAAAACTCACCTCAAATGCATTGTCTAGGTTGCTCATTCGTGTCCAAGATAGTCTGAAGCACCACCCATGGGCAGCTCTATGTTTTTTTGGCTTGGGTCTAGGTAAGAAAAAAACACACATAAAAAGATAAAATAAAAATACTACTAGGATGCATCTAATTCTTATGATCAAAGGGTCTTTGGTATAAGAGTATCATGCTATATAGAATAGTGTCCTATGAGATTGAATGTTCGAGTACACGAGAAACAATGATGTAGATTAGAAATAGGAATAGGTTATTGTAAGCGAAGAAAGCATGTATTCTCTTCACAACTCATAATTATACAGAAAAGAAGATCGTAAGCAAAGAAAGCATGTATTCTCCTTTTCATTACATGTTAGAATCTCGAAATATTGCCTGAATTGATCTTGGCAAGTGTAACAGCCCTTCTATTTGGATATGTTTGGTGAAACAAGGGTGTGTGTATGTGTGTGTTTGTAAGATAAATAGTTTTGTAACGTGAGTATCTCTTTGGTAATTACGATTTCTTCACCTTCTTATTAATTATTTTTTATTGTTTGTATTAATTTTGCAGCAAAAAAAATGGATACTATTATAAGGTCATCTATCTCTACCCCTGATGGTATTTTCAAGTCCAGAGATTTGATATACAAGGCGGCTTTAAAATCCCTTCAACCAAATAATGAGTCTCAGAAGATGATAGCTCTATGTGGGATGGGTGGTGTCGGCAAGACCACAATGATGGAACAACTAAAGAAGGAAGTGGAAGCTTCAAATTTATTTGATAAAGTTGTGAAGGTGGTTCTTGGTGAAAACACTGACCTAGTTGCTCTTCAACAAGCTATGGCAAAATGCATTAATCATGAGGATATAAAAGAAGAAGCTATAGATGCAAGGGCTGACCGTCTTCGAAAAATATTCGAGGGGATGTTAAAACAGGGAAAGAAAACTTTTGTAATAATGGACGATATTTGGAGTGAGGTCGACCTCAAAGATGTTGGACTAAGGCCTTTTCCAACTGGGTTCAAGTTGTTATTCACGTCACGATCTGAATATCTTTGCACTCAGATGGGTGTTAAAACTGACTCAGTTTTCAAATTACGCGTCTTAGATGTAGCAGAAGCAAAAGCTTTATTTTTTGGAATTGTGGGAACATCTATGTCTGATCATGGTGATCCTGAGATCCAAAAGATAGGAGAAGATATTGTGAAAAAATGTGGGGGCTTGCCCATTGCCTTGAATACCATTGCCAAAAGTCTTATTGGTAAGAAAAATATGGCATGGAAAGAAACACTTTCTAGTTTACAACAAAATGTCCTTAAAGACATCGTGCATAAAGTTTTTGGAATGAGCTGCAACAATCTTGAAAATGAAGATGATAAATCTATTTTTCTTCTAAGTGGCTTATTTCCTGATGAATTTGATATTCCTATTGAGGACTTGATGAGGTACGCATGGGGACTGAAGTTGTTTACTAACGTGTATACTTTAGCAGAAGCTAGAAGGCGAACCATCATTTGTGTTAACAACCTCATACATGTGAACTTGTTGACACAAAGTAAATGCATGGGATGCGTAAAGATGCATGATCTGGTGCGTGTTTATGCTTTAAGTAATTTTACAAAAGTGAAACAAGCTTCAAAAATCTACCATGATAATATGTTAGACCAATGGCTTATAGAAGATGCGAAAGAGTCCTATGATAGAATTTTGTTTAAGAGCAAAGGTATTAATAAATTTCCATTCGACTTCAATTACCCAAATCTCTCACTCTTGATTGTAATGGATGAATATAACCTCCTTAAGTTTCCGCAAGATATTTATAAAAAAATAGAAAATCTTGAGGTTGTGTGTTATAAGAAAATGGGTATTCCACTGCTTCCGGTAATGTTCGAAAACTCAACCAAACTTCGAACCTTATGTCTTCGTTCATGCTCATTGATTGATTATATATCTTTTCTTGGACATCTAAGCAACTTGGAAACATTGAGCTTTGTAGATTGTCAAATAAGAAGGTTACCATCGATGATAGGAAAGTTGAAAAAACTGAAGTTACTAGATTTGACTGGATGTGTTGATCTACGTATTGACGATGGTGTCTTTCAAAACTTGGACAGCCTTGAAGAATTGTATATGAGAGCTCATAGAGGTAGTCCTATTAAATTCACAGATGCCAATTGCGACGAGTTGGGGATACTTTCACGGAGGCTATTTTCATTAGAGTTGGAGTTCTATGAGAATAAGGCCCAATCGAAAAAAATGTCTTTTGAAAACCTTGAAAGGTTCAGAATATCTATTGGTTGTCAACTGTCATTATTGAGATATGACGAAAAATATTCATTCAGAAACACAATTAAGTTTGTTGGTGAGTGTAACAAGCTTCTAGAATGCAGTATTAGTGACCTATTTGAGGAAACAGAGGAACTTCATCTTCAAGTGGATGATATGCATCATCTTGAGAATGTTTCAATGCATCACTCATTTTCCAATTTACGGATCCTTCGTGTTTTTGGGTGTAAAGAGTTGACATACCTCTTTACGGTTGCCATGGTAAGTGGTTTGCAGAAATTGGAGCAACTTGTACGATCAAGACTGCAGATACAAGGATGCTATGAAATAAAGTGTTATGCTTGCGTAAAGGTTGATGACTTTACCGCAGTGATCACCCACCCTGCAATGATTAGGTTAGGAACGACATCTGTCATCACACCTATAGCTGATACTGAAGAATTACCGACTCAATACTTTGAGTTTGCAAGCAAGAGAAAAATGGAACTTGAGGCCCAAAAAGAGAAGGGTATCGTAGGTATGATTATTATTCAACTCAAAACACCTACAAAAAGAATGTTTTACGCATGGTTAAACACTTGTTTTACAGATTTCATCAGAGTCTACCTCAATATCGAAGACAAGACAAGCACAGCTGACAGACCGTTTGTTGTGCTTACACTTCGAGATAGCAGGTAAATAGAAAACATGGTTAAGAATAAAGTACATGTAAAAATAGAAATCATAGTTAAAAATAAAGTACATACGTCTGTTTCACAGCAAAAAAAGGCTGATGTTAAATCTTTCGTATAATTGATCGCTATTTTGAAAAAGGTAAACAAAAAACTAAACTGTTGAAAGCATATGTTATTTTTGTACAAATTTAGAAGGGCCTATTGTTCATTTTATGGATTCAGTATTATTCACTTTATTACTTTAGATTACCAATTCTACCCGTATCCTTCCTAAAAGTACAAAACTCAGCTTTCTGGGTTTTAAACATATCTTTATAAACTCAATTGTAATGTACCGCTATTATAATGTTTAAAACGGTTTGTTAAGATTCAAAACTCCAAAGATTCTTAGTTCAAACTTTTCATGAACTCACTAGACTGATTTCCTACCTTAGACTAATGCTTACAGTTAACTTGCTCTGATTTGCTCGGCTAAAACAGTAATCAAGACATAACTGTCGCTATGTGGAAACAGATAGCAATGTCTTCACACCGATTCAACAGAAGAAGTATCGAGATGGCTACCTCACCTGCAATTGTAACGTTCACCAGCTTGCAGGTTAAAAATGTGACAACCCTCACTAAACCAGGTATCCGTACGACTTAATTAATAATTAATTATTGCTTAATTACTGTGCTTGCTTGAACTTGTGAATAAACTGCTACTTGAATACTGATACATGTACTTACTTGCATCATACTTTACTTGCTGTCACTACATTATTTACATGCTGAACCTTAGTGACAAACATGATGCACAAAAAGCACAGTAGCACTTTAACGGATAACCTATTGAACATGCTGATAGAGCCAGCATCAGGCAGACACTGCCTCAAAGGCCTGTAAGAGCCTGAAATATTTTGCTACACTAGTGGTGAGTGTAGGGATACAAGGGTTGTAGAACTGCGTCTCTAGGAATAAGTCACATTGACTGGATGTGCCTAAAACGTACTCTAAAGTACAAAACTCAGCACTTTACATAATAATTCAGCTTTTAGCTAACTAATAAAGTGCCAATACTTGAGAAAAATATTACTAGACACTTTCCAAAGTGACAGGAATAAGTTGTGTCACTAAAAAGGGTATTAACGACACTTTAAAGCTTTGTTAAGCACTTTAACGGATTACTATCCAACCGAACAACCGGACTATACCCGAAATATGAAAATATTGTTATTTTCATTATTTATCTTTTTCTGAGCCAGTTAGGGTCCCTGAACACCCTAACACCCACTGTAACGCGTGACACACTAATAACTGGGTTAAACACTTAACTAACTTGGTTTAACCTAACTAATACCTAACTAAGTAGTTGGAATCGGACCAAGACCCCCCCCCCCCCTCTCTAACCGTCCCCAACTAGAGGGGGACACACCTTGTACTAACTTGATTTGTTTAATCTCTTATGCTTAGTATCAAGAAGACATGGTGACCATTGGTTAATACTCTTGAAAATTGTCTATAAGATTAAGCTTAAACACACATGAACATTATCATCACACAACTCACAACTAAACTCTCTCTCCCTCTCCTTGCTCCTCACGGCCGAGAACAACAACAACCATCCATCCATCCTTCGATCTTGTTCAAGCCATTCCAACATCATACAAGCTTCAAGGATCACGTATTAGGAGGCTTGGTGCACTCGGAGTTTGAAGGACCTCTTTCTCTAGCTTTTATCCACCTCATTTGCGCGTAGATTCTTCCCTAGCCTCGAGCTAGTGGTATGTCACTTAAAACACCTTCTTGAACTAATCTAAAGTGGTTAAAACGATTTGTAATGGTTAAAACTAGTAATCTTACAAGATGATACTTTAAAGTCTACTAAAAATGCTATAAGTGTTGGATAATAGCTCATATGTTGTGTAAATGTTGTAGTAATTGAAATTTGTGATTATTTAGACCCGATCTATGTTGTGGTAGCTCGGATCATCACTTAACCCGGTTTGGTCATGATCACGAATCATGACATAAGGTTGTTTTGAATAAAACAAGGGTTAAAGGATGAAACTCTACCACACGCGAATCATGAACTTGTGTAAAAATGTTTTACTTGTGGAATAGTGTTTAAAACTAGCAGATCTACGTATCTGCAAGTGGTATTTTCAAAGGACCAAGCGTTAAAGAAATCATGCTTTCTAAAAATGGATCTTACACTAACAAGAATGGTTTTTAGAACACACAAGTGTGTAAACACTTGTGTAACACAAAGTTTCGACAAAATAACTATTTTTGTAAAAGATGACGAGAAGTTGTAAAGACGGAACTTCCATAAAAACGAGGTTTTACAGAATCGGATAGTTATATACAAAGATCCACTAAAAGTAATGGGATTTACTTCATAGTTGAATAAATCACAAGTTCATGAAATTTTATGCGATTTATATACATATTTTGACTAGTTTGTGATTTGAACATTGTTTTGGTTGAATGAGAAAATTGTTGGTTGATTTGTAAAAGAAAATGATACGCTTGAAAGTGTGGCCACCTCCAGTTACAGAGGAAACTCTGGCGAAATTTTTCTAAAACCTAACACTTTGAAATATTTTCACTATAAGTGTTAGAAATACGTTTTGACTTGTTTTCGAAATATAAGTTTCGCCACGACTATATTTACAAAACATCGGAGGTGGGATTTTCGCAAAATAAAACGTGATACATATATATATTTAGTATATATTTTTCACAACATCACTTGTATAAGTGTTTATGATTATTTTGTGAACTACGTAAATATTATTTTTAGAGTAAAAATAATATTACTAAGTATTATGTTGGGAAAATCACATGTATTAAAATATAATATTTTTGGGAAGAATAATTATATTTTGGAGTTAAGAATAAAATATATTAAGTGAGACTTAATAGTGTAATCCGAATTATACGAACGCACATGTATTAAATCCCCCATCCTTGGGAAGGAAAAATAACCACCAAGTATATACAGAATGTAAACACGAAATAGTTGCCTAACTATTTCCCAAAAACTTAATCCATAAAGCTAAGGCACGGCCGTCCGTCTAATAGAGTTAGCACGTGTAGGTCGTCATACGGCTGATCGATTTGGAGGCATACTTGGTAGAGACGCACCACTGTGAGTTCATGTCCCCCTTTTCTCTTAACTATTTTCAGTTTTTAACTGCGGGGGTGAAATACATGTTACTATGATTACGAGTACTTTATACATGGTATGGTTAGCGTAAGGAGGGTTACTACTTAGATCATGTGAGTGGGTAGGCGGGAACTGGAGGCCATTAATCCTCATTGTAGGACTGAGGGACGTAAGCGGTAGATCTATCTGGGTGTAGCGAGCCCAACTCTAGGCCCAACAGAACGGACCTCTGGGAGGCCCAACAGAACGGACCTTGGAGTGACTTTGTACCCAACGCTAAATCTGCTAGGTTTGAGTCTTCCTACTTGCACTCCACAAATATCAATGGCCTTGCAAACCATTGGTGATCTCTTTTTCCTTATTTGCTACATACCAGGATTTTTATACATACAAAGGTTTACTTACTCACTTACACATGAACTCGCTCAACATTATTGTTGATTTTTCAACTTACATGTATTTCAGGAAAATAAAGATCTGGCGCGGTATGTTATGTTTTCCCGCTGCATAAGGGTTCCAAGGTCATCCCAGTTTAGGAAATGTGACTCTTTCCTGGACAAGTCACAAATCTTAAACTGCGTTTATTTCATGTCGATGTTTCTGTCTTTCAAACAATATTATGTTATGATGTTGTAAGTCTCTAAGACAATGCTATGTTACTTCGGTTTTAAACTTAAATTTATGGATGATCTTGCATGGTTTTATTTCATATAGCTTTGTTATGGTTAAGCTATGGTATTAAGAAGTCACACCAAATTAACCACGCTTCCGCAAAGCCAGGGTGTGACAAAAAAAAACAAATACGGTAATGTTTTCGTGTCATCTTAAACCACCCTAACACATGTTCTTTCACATACAACAGTTTATTTGATCTGCCTGAGCTATAAGTAACAAAAAATTTAGATACAGTTTGCTTGCCAAATTGGTAATAGTCTCATAAAAAAACAGTTCAAACTGACCTATAAAAGAAGGAGAATAAACAAATACCAATCGACGAAATGCTAAAATAGTATATTAATATGAACTGTTATGATTGAAACAGGTCTTCAATTGCAATCAACTAACGCAACATACGTCTACCTTAACCCGCAACATGTGGAGGCTGTGCCGTTGAAAGAAATGTAATATTAATAAATAACAACTTCATAACTACAAAAATCTTTACCATATTAACATTGCTTTTGAACGCAGGTGGCAAAAACAAGAACCACATCATCCAACATCGCAAAGTGTACCTGACAATGACGTACCCATATCCGATTTACTACAACTACAACCAACTAAAATAACAGTATGAAAATTATTTACAAACAACAATTTAGCTAGGCAATCACTAAACTGAGTTTAATTGTAGGGGAAGACATACACCATCAGGGCCGCAGTCACAGAAATTGAGGCGACCAAGGATTGGTATTACGCATCATGTCCAAAATGTAATCAATCGATACTACCAGCTGACACTGAATGGTTCTGTACAAAAGACGGCATGCTAGAAAAAGCCAATACCATGTAGGTGACACAACATTTGAATCTTTGACCTAAACAAACATTAAATACACTAACGCACATGTATACAGGTACCGAATCATCACTACAGTAACTGACTACACCGAAGGAATCCAGGCAGTCATTTTCGACCGTGCAGGCAGGCAACTATTAGGAATGACATGCGAAGAACTAACTGCAAAAGAAAACCCCATTGAAACCTTGCACTCCACTATAGGCAAAGAAGCATACATGGGAATCGAGCTACAACATGACAAAAAGACGCACGCATTGAAATGCATTGTTAACAAAGTTTCATTTCCAGTAGCCAACAATACTGAACAAGTTTCCTCCAGTCTCACCGGGACGATACAAACACCTCATCCAACCACGCCATCTCAAAAACCAAACAGTGGAACTACAGCCAAACGACAACTAGAATTCCACGATAAGCTTACTCAAACAAAAAAACCTACACACACAACAGAAATACTGATAAAAACATAACTGCTACCAACTGAATGCATGGAAATTAGTCCGGATCAGTAAGAAACAACTATTAGTCGACTAAAAGGGCAGTTAGGTATAGTTTCACATTTTATCTCTTTTGATCACATTTGCAACCGCTATTACAGACATTTTTATCAGAGTTGCATTTATAGGTTTTTTACCTTTTCATACGCATACTCGAATCAGCCACCCAAAAAGCATGGCAAAAGGGCTCTCACAGACTAGAATCTGGTTAACAACAGCTATTCGTTTTGTCCACCTGAAACAACAACGAGTGGGGATAATCAAGTCGTTTCTTTTGTACAAATGATGCCAACTACTTGCTAACTACATGATGTATATACAAGCATCATAACACGTCAGCCATGTAAAAAACTTAGGTAACGGTTGAATGTTAGGGGCAGTAATATGTATGCTTATTCATACTATTTTTTGATGGATGCATCAGCCATGTAAAAAACTTAGGTAACGGTTGAATGTTAGGGGCAGTAATATGTATGCTTAGACATACTATTTTTTGATGGATGCGTCTGCAATGTAGCATAATAACTATATGATTCTCAGTTGTTAACATCACTATCTAATCACATTTCTAGCTAAGTTTTACAACTAAAATATCCAGTCCATGTTCCTGGTCAAACAAAATCGCAATAGTCGCCATCGCCAGGAGTTACTAACTCGCTTGCTACCAACGTTGTCAACTTAAAAATAAGACACTAAATAGCACAGCTTTAATAACAATCAAATATTTAGTCACAATATATAGTTTTACGATGACTTAGTTTTGTCGAGCCGAAACGCGGCGAACAGCATTAAAATCTAGTTTTCTTAATTCTAAGCTAGTAATGTGCAACCAATGTTTTAAAAACTGGTTCAAACCGGCCGGTTGTACTGGTTGAACCGTCCGGTAGAATTGGTTAAACCGTCCGGTACACTCCGATCAAGCCACCCAATACATTTGGCTAAATCGTTTCTGGGTCAAATCTGGTACGGTATAAAAACCGGATTTTAAAACATTGTGTGCAACTCTTCCGTATACAATAATATAATATTAACTTGATTTTATCAACTCTAATTTGGAACGTAACACATGAGTTGACTTATAAAAAGACATTTTCAAGAGTTGACTTTTGAAATAAACTTATATGTTTTGCTTATTAAATTTATTATTTAATATATAAAATTACATTTACTCAATCCGTGTAATACACGGGGTTCTAACCTAGTATATACTATAACATCGTCTGGTGAATGAGATAAGCATGAAATCATGAGTTACTGTTCACAACGGTTTTTTTTTTAATATATAGATAATAGTAAGGTAGTTTTTGCGAGAGAATGAAAAAAAGTGTGTTTGGTTGGTCAATTTAATGAAATCACTCATTCCATAAGTCATTGCGTTCCCTCAAATTCATTCTATCCACTCCCTTGTTTTTTTTTCATTTCATTCCCTCTTTCACCATACGTCACAAACACCGCCCATCACCACCACCACCACCATCTACCACCAACACCACTTGCCATCTCACCACCCCCACCAACCTCCGCCGACCACCAACACCGTCCTCCGCCGCCACCGCTGCTCGTCGCCACCGCCATCGACTACCGTCGCTGCCACCCGCCATCGCAAACCACCGCCACCCCGACCACTACCGCCACCCTCCACCGACCACCACCACCACCATCCTCCGCTGCCACCATCCGCTACCATCGACCACCATCCACCGTCGTCGCTACCGCTGCCACCACCACCCGTCGCCACCACCATCGACCACCATCGCCGCCACCCGCCACCGTCAACCCGACGACCGCCACCCCGACCATCACCACCCCGACCACCCGCCACCACAGACCACCGCCAACCCCGACCATCACCGCCGCCACCACTAACAACCGTCACCCACCGACCACCGTCACCGCCACTAGCCGCCACCACCCATCGCCGATTTAGTTCATTCCTCTTTTCTTACCAACCAAACAATACAAGGTAATGATTTATTTCTTTCCTGCATGGTAACCAAACAAGACTATGGAATGTAATGATCCATTTCATTCCTTTGTACATTTCATTACCACGTTCATTCAATTCACTCGTCTATTCTATTACGCCATACCAAACTGATGTGTATGGTATAAGGTAATGGAATGGACAAGGGAATGGAATTGCCGAGTTAATGGAATGGAAATAAAATGAAATGAATCATTACCATTTCATAGTCTTGTTTGGTTACCATGTAGGAATGAAATGAATCATTACATTGCGTTGTTTGGTAGGCAGCAAAAGACGAGGAAATAAAGTCGGTGATAGTGGCAGTCATCGTTGGTGGAGGCGGTGGTCGGTGGAAGAGGGTGGTGAAGGCGGTGGGTGGTGGTGGCGGAGACAGGTGTCGGCAACGGTGGTCGGGGTTGGCGTCGATAGGTGACGGTGACAGTGGGTGAAGGGGAAGTGAAAATTCGGGGTTGAAGGCCACATGCATGTCTCAAGTTCGAATCCAATCTCAATCGGGGTTTACCGTAGTGGGCCCTGGGGCGGCGGTTTTTCCCATGAACTAGAGATGGTAGGCTTGGATCGTGACCTTTAATTGATGGGGCATTGGGCATGACTATTGGCATTTGGTAAAATAAATCTACATGTACTCGCTTACACTCCAACTTTTCTATTCCCTACCTCTTCAACGACCCTAGTCATCGGAAGTCGGAACCCGTTCTTCACCCACACATCTGATGAAGCAGACTCTTTAGTTACATTTACGTTTGTTGAAAATCAGTACACCCTCATGCAGGGGCGGACCCACGTTAAGCGGAACGGGGTCCCCGGACCCCAATCTTTTTATAAAAAGTAGTAGAAACGGTATATAAAATTTTCTATGGACCCCATAAAATAATTTAGTTGGACCACATAACAATAAGAGTGAGCTGGTGCATTGGTAAAACCCTTTGTTTATACACAAAAGGTGTTGGGTTCAATACCTGTTTCTTTCGTTTTTTTGTGTCTTTTTTAAACTTGACTTTAAAAATGGGTATTCTAATAGTTGAATGTGTAGTAATTAAATGAAACTTGTAGTTTAGTTATGATATTGTTTTCTATTATGTTTCTCGACCCGACCCGAACAACGACCGATCCAAAAAATTTGAACACCGAAAAAATGGGACCCCATTGTCCAAAAATCATGGGTCCGCCAGTGCCCTCATGGGTTACAATCACATTCATGCACTTTGGAGAATAAATGAGTGTTTTCTATTTAGTAAACTAGTAGTGCCTCTTTTTGTTTGGGTTTTCTAATTGTTTCGGCATGATCAGTAGAGGGTCACAAGTCACAACCTATGTTTTTATCCAAACCTTCAACTTAAGTGATCAAACACATATTTTTATGCATCTAAATTATTTAGTTTATGTGTTTTCCAAAAAAAAAAAAAAAAAAAATTTCACTGCAAACTAGCTTGCTCCTATACTTATCTTTTCAGGATTTGAACCATCCGCCTCTATAATACAAGGGAGATACCTTACCACCACATCATACACCTTGAGGGCACGTGTTCAACTTTACTAACAATGAGTTCGTATTTTTAAATTTCTGAAAGTGTAATCAAATTTCCCACGGGCATCAAAGTTATTGATCGATTTTGCTTTATAAGAATTTTTTATTGTTTTTAATAGAAATATTTGCAATATGTAACTAGCAAAGTCGTGGTTTTTCAGAAATATAATATAGTAATTATATATTTAAGTAAAGGGTTGATCCATAAGTTTCGCTTCTAGGCAGCTATGAGATTCGAGCAAAACTAATACCATTTACAATTAGATAATGACATTTTTAATTAAATAGTGTTATATAACTTGAATCTCTTCTTCTTCTTCTCCTTCTTCTCCTTCTTCTCCTTCTTCTTCTTCTTCTTCTTCTTCACAGCTCATAATCCTTTCCTTTACAAAAACATAGAAGATCGGAGAGAAGGTTGTAACACACACGCAAGCAGGTATTTTCAATCTTTCATCTACTTATGATTTCATGCATCTTGGTTTTTGTTTTAGCCAACGTATATGAATTATACATATAGGTATTGTAGTGATCAACTTGTATAGCGTGTGCTACTGCTACGTACATAAATTGCATATAAATTCGTATAGTCTATATATAAGTTTAAAAAAATGATGCTCTTTTTACTGTTTTATGTAACGACTATATACATGCATTGTATAATTTTATTACAAATTTAAACCTTTACAAACGATGATATTTACAACTGTGTATGCCCTAAAACTTCATTCTTTTCGTAGATAATATCACTGCAGGCTAGTTAAGACTCACCCTGAAACAAGTATCAATATATGTTAACTTTCGCCGGTGAATCCATAATTAAAACATTAAAAACCTATAAGTTTATGAAAAAGAACATTTATACTTTGCATAAACTCTTTTATAAATGTTTCTTATTATTGATGCCAACTTTCAAAACTACCACAAATTTACTCGACGCGTTTCAACACATCACATTGGTCACGCAAACATGACCTTTACCTATATTGACAAAAACAAAGTCCGGGAATAGTGATTGCTTATTACCGGTGGAGAAGGGCGGCAAAAAGAAGTTGGGGGAATAGCGTCAGACAGTTTGCCTGGCACTTCCCCATTGGTCTAACCAATTTACGATTTTATCCTCAATTTAAAATTACGCTTTCGTCTTCAGTTCAAAATTACATTTTTGCCCCCAGTTCAAAACAAAATTTTGTTTTTGCCCCCAGCTTAAAATTACGATTTTTCCCTGAATTCAAAAATATAATTTTGCCCCCATTTAAAAAATTACGGTTTCGCCCTAAGTTCAAATTTACGTTTTTGCCTCCAGTTCAAAATAAAATTATGCTTCTCATCTTAACAGAAAAAACAAAACCAGTTAGAGATTTGGATGAAAATGGCAAAAAATGCCAAACATGAAGGGTAATATGGTAAAAAAAACTTGTTTTGGATGAAACTGACAAACAGACCTAAACCTTAGAAACGATTTTGACACTTTACTCTATAAACATCCTTTAACCTCTATGTATAAACATCCTTTGAACTACTTATTTATGTGTTGACTTTTGAATAGGCTTGGGTTTGGTCGTGCCCAAACTCTTTATCAACGTGAGGCATACTCACTACCAACTAAAGTGGACTTTTAAATCTGTCACCTCACATGGACCTACCAACAAAGTGGACTTTTAACTCTGTCACTTCACATGGAATTTTTTAACTCAACCAACGCATGACCCATTCTTAGGCATGTTAGGATGACAAAAATACTCAAGTCTCACGAGTATGTTCAAAACCCGAGGCATTTATGACGAGTACTCGATATTAGACGAGTATTGAGCTAGGTATAAGTATGAAAAAAAATCGCGGGTATGAGATGGATATAAGATTAGATGATACCCGATCTGATTACCTGAATTATATATCGTTTACTCGGAATATATACCCGAAAACTTTTAAGTCTTATATTTATTTTCCTTTAACTATAGTTTAGTAATTCTTTATATTCTTGTAGTTTTATTATTTGAAAAAAAAACTTTTCATTTTAACTATATATTTTGATGACATTATTCATATTTATAGCTATGTAATACAAAATTATTTTTTGAGATTAATATTATAATATTTTTTAAATATATCAATTATTATTATGGTGATGTTGATATATATGTTATTTATCACAGTTGAATATATTATATAGATTTTTAAAACATAAAATTATAAAGAAAAGTAAAAAATATATATACCGAAAATCACAACGGGTATACCCGATACTCGTTGGTATGCCCTATACCCGACGGGTAAATGCTCGTTAAATATCTGACGGGTAATGAGCCGGTATATGACGAGATTTTACAACCGAATATGGATATGGAATTAGTCATATAGCTGACCTATTACCATCCCTATAGCCACACCATTTAATTACCACTTGAACCAAACCGTGTCTAAAAACCCTTACTAATCTCATAATGGAAAACTCGTAACTCTTTTACCATTCTAGAACACACTTTATAAATCACTTTTTTTTAATAATATTAAAAATGTATATATAACTCTCTTTTCACAACCTTTGTGATTAACCCAAAAATATTAACCACTTTACCCTTCCGTAGTCATGGCAAACTTACCAACTTTAACATACATAAAAACTAATAAGGTCATAACTCATATAACATAATCCCTCACCCGGAGGCAGATTCAATTGTATGGGAGGGTTGGCACAGGCCCACCGTCCAGCCCAAACCACAAGACATGTATTTTTGTTTTGCTAGTGTATGGATAAACATTTAGTATCGGGTACCGGTACCGAATCGTACCGAATATATTCGGTACCGATAGTGGTTCCTATTTTTCTCGTCTTTCGATACCGGTACGGTACCGAACCGATATATTCGGTACCGGTATCGGTACCAATTTTTCTCATTTTTCTGTACCAGTACTTTCGGTACCAATAAGGTACCGTGATCATCCTTATGCTAGTGTATCTTAAGTCTTTTTAAAATGAACTAGCTTTGTCGTCGTCGCGCGTTGCGGCGAAACATAACAAATGATAATGTAAAACAAACGTTATTTGAAAATGAAGCATGTTGTTTAGAAAACCAAACTATTAGAATTGGTTCAGTTTATCATTGTACCGTAAAACCAAACCAACTAAATACTCTATTTTGAATACAACTTCATTTTTAACAAAACTTATACCAGAATATCGAGAGAAAAAAATTGACTAACGTAAGCTATTAAAGAAATATTAAATTAATTTATAAAGAAAATATGATTTAATAAAAGACAAAATTATTTAAAAACATAAAATATATGAATGATTTAATAAAAGGCAAAAATTATAAAAAAAAACAGAAAATAAATTATAAGGAAATATAGATTTAAAAAAGGAAAAAAATAAAAAAAATATTAAAAGGTAAAAGTAAATATAATATAAAAAAATATATATTATCGTAAATTTAAAATCACTATTCATGTTCATTCGAAAACAATATATATATATATATATATATATATATATATATATATATATATATGTATATATAATATTTAAAAATAAAAAATATAAAAAAACTTTATATTATTGTAAATTTAAAATCATGTTTATTCGAAAACAATATATAAAATATATATAACATGGCCCTATTATGAGATGCCCAATAAGCAATAATTTAATACCCATATTTTAGATGGCTTAGCCCACCTCCAAATTAACAATTTACAATACCCAATTACTCATAGCCAATTACGGACAATACCCAATCCCTACACCAGATGAACAAAATAAATAAAAACTATCTTATGAATTGTGATCGACAAGTAGATCAACACACGACAAACAAAGGTTTTTCTAATTAAATGATTGAACTTTGTGATTGACCAAGATTTGCTCTCATCTCCTTGAGTCTAAACGTGTGTTTTTATATTTTGTGATTGCCTCTTTGTTTTCTAGGGTTTTTAAAAAAAATTAAATTTATGTTCCAGGGTTTTTATATTTCCTAGACAAAAAGTTGTTGAACCTAAGTCGACGATCGAAGTTGCTTAACCTAATTTGGTGATGTCTTCGCATAACCTTAAACAAGGTGCCTTTTTATACACTTTTATGGTCTTATATATTCAGAGACTTAAGGCTATTTTTTTGTTAATTTATATACGTTTCTTTATGTAGGAACTCTTAACAATTTTTTAAAAAGAAAAGAACCATGTTCAAGTGAAATTCCATCTAGTAATCGAGGTATGTCGTTATTATATTTAATTATATTTCATGCACTATGTTATTTTATCATCGTTTTTTTCTTGTTATCTATTTTAAGCCATCCCATGTTGGGCCCATCCTACAAAAAAATTATGTATCCGCCAGTCACCCCAATCATATCCTGTTCTCCAATTCAAATCACAAACATATGATTAATCTTGCATAGAAAGCTCAACCAAATCACTTGGTCCATAGCTCATGACAACTAATAATAGTTTTAATAATTAAAGCACATCCATTTTAAATTATCACAAATAATCATAGAAATATTCAACAATATTCAAACAAAAATCCATAAGATATAATTTATGAACAATAATCTGTTTTATTACTAAGGCACATCCTATGTGTCTTCAACTTCAAATCCTCAAACTTGTTTATCTGTATTATGTTAGAAAATAATTTTAGATCAACAAAAGTTGGTGAGTAATCCTTATTTTTATAAAATAATTTTGAGTAAACTGTCATTTTGGTCCCTGTGGTTTGGGCACGTTTGCTATATTTAGTCCAAATCTCAAACTTTTTAAATCTGGGTCCCTGTGGTTTGCATTTTGTTGCCATTTTAATCCAAAACTCAAAATATCTCATTTTTGACTGTTTTAAGGTCCCTTTTTTGTCTTTATATGCAAGGGTAGTTTGGTCCATTTAATTTTCATTAAATCAATTCCTTTTATTAAAAAACCCCAAATATACACCCCTCTTTACCTTTCTCTCTCGTTCCTGCTATACACCACCACCGCCAGACCACTTCCACCACTAAACTAATTCCTTAACTCTCTCTACAAACTCTCTCTCATATATACAGATCCACCGCCGGCAACGCCGCCATAGCTCCGTCGACCACCTCTCAATCCCGCCACGTGCCACCACAACCATCGTGAAAACCCCTCAAATCCGAAAACTCACCATGAAAAACCCTCAAATCCACCATCGTAACCACCCAAAATCCCCAAATATTCACTAGAAACAAAAACTTAAAATCCCCAAATATTCACTAGAAACTTCATAAAACACCCAAAATCCCCAAATACTCACATTTTCACTTACCAGAAGTGGATGAACCCTAGCTTTCTTATGGTTGCTAAATCTACTGCCGGAAGTGGATGAACCGTTGTTGGAGTTGTCGAGATTGATCACCGGAGTGCTTGAATGATGTAGAGAGATGGGGGCAGTGGTGGTAGATGGGGGCGGTGCCATCGAGCTCATCATCTGCAGGTCGCCGGCTCCACCGAGGGGATGGAAAGCAGTGAGAGAGAGAGAGAGAGAGGCCGAGGGGAGGGAGAGCAGTGACCAGAATAACAAGGATCGGAGGAGGGGGGGCTGTCGTCGGTGTTTGTTGTCGGGTTTACGGTCGGAACCGGCTGTTTTCCGGTGCCCAATGAAGAGAGGGAAGAGCAGAGGGTTGTGGTGTGGTGGTTCGTCGGAGGTGTGGCGCTGGAGATCCTCGGCGGCGAGTCCGGTCGCCGGATTTGAATCTGAGAGAGAATATGGTCTTTGTGTGCTGCTGGACTTGAGTAATGTGTGTTAGGGTTTTTCTATCTAGTGACATTAAATAGAAAAAGATTTAATTAATATTTAGTTATATTCATTCTAAAATGACCAAAATACCCCTGAGGGTAAGGACAAAACAGGGGGTTTTAATTTGGGGATTTTGGTCAAATTTCATTTTTGGACCAAAATGGCAACAAAATGCAAACCACAGAGACTCAGATTTACAAAATTTGAGATTTGGACTAAAATGGCAAAAGTGCCCAAACCACAGGAACCAAAATGGCAGTTTACTCAATAATTTTTAAGGAAAAAGTTTAAACACACTTTTCAAAGATTAATATAAAGATCACAATATATCAATAACACAATAACATGTTTTTGGGGGGTATTTTTACTAGTTTTTGTCACCTCATCATTTTTCCTTACTTCATGTGAATGGTGTCCTTTCTTTTAATTTTGCAACTTGTATTTCCCTAAGGACTAGAAAGTAATGCTCAAGTGGTGGAACCCAATGATTATTATAATAAAAAACCCTTTTATCCCTTTCTCTTTCTCTCTCTCTATATATAAAATGGTGATGAGGTGAATGGTGATAATGGTTTTAAGTGTTTTTAGATTTTGTTATTGGACAGGTTTTTGGTGTTTTATAAAATGGTGTTTGTATGATTTGGCAGCTGACGTGGCACGTTTTTAAGTGTTTTTAAAGTTCCTTATTGTAAATGGTCTTGGTTTTTTAAGTGTTTTTAAAGTTCCTTATTGTAAGAAACTAGTTGATGCCCCGCCCGCGTTGTGGGACACTGGCCGAATAATTCTCAATCAATTAAAAAAACACTATTATAGTTTTGTTAGGAAAAAAACCTTAAACGATGACAAGACCGTAGTTCTGAGTTCAGGGCAAAACTGTAGTTTGTCAGGATTAATGAGCGAGTATTAGGCAGCTCCTTGACATAGAAAAAAAGTTAAATCCAGCAAACCAATTAAAAAAACACTTTAATAGTTTTGCTAAAAAAATAAAACGATAGCAATACTGTAATTTGAACCGAGGGCAAAGTTGTATTTGTTGACTTGGGTAAAATCGTAATTTGCCTAAAGTTAAATTGGCAATACTATAAATTTGAACCGGAGACAAAATTGTAATATAACTTTGCACTAAGGACAAAATCGTAATTTTAAGCTGGGGACAAAACTATGTTTTTAATTTGAACTGGGGCAAAATCAAAATTTTGAACTGATGGCAAAATCGTAAATTTGAATTGGGGGGCAAAAGCATACTTTTATTTTGAACCGGGCAAAAACATAATTTTAAACTGAAGGCGAAATCATAATTTTTGAAACGGGACGAAAATGCAGAATCGTCATTTTTAGTTTGGGGCAAAAGCAAAAAAATTATTTGAACCGGTCCAAAATTGTAATTGTAATCTGGGGATAAAATCATAATTTTGAACCGAGGAAAAAAGCGTAATTTTAAGCGAGGGGCAAAAACATAATTTTATTTTAAATTAGGGATGAAACCGTAATTTTAGAACGAATATAAAATAAGACAACGAGTCGTCTAACAGGGAAGTGCCACACAGCTGTGTGGCACTATTCCCCTACCTTGTTTTTGTATATGTAGGAAATGGTCTTTGTTTTTTTTTGAAAGGTAAACTTCATTAAAAACCGGCCGGCCTGACAAAAAAAGCGCAAGACCGCACCCAAACCAGATTATAACATGTACAAAGGGGACTTACACCACTCGTCCACTCACTCCAAACTAAGTTACACTGTTTGGACCTACTTTTAAGCCAAAAGAAACTAAGAGCCTTCACCTCCCCAACGATATCAACAACATCGCCTCTACCGTTAGAGAAGATCTTCAAATTCCTAGCTTTCCATAAGCACCAACAAGACACCAACACAATCCTATGGATAATTTCCTTAGGCATCGAGAAATGGTCTTAGTTAACATATTAAAACTCATATTCTTTACTTTCACTTAAAAATCATCCTCGAAGGCTCATAAAACTCATACTTGGGGCGCATATGTTTTACATACATTAAATATCTACTACCATTTAAAAATATTATTTTTATGTGAATCAACCCCCATATATTTGAAATCTGATAAATATGGGTGTATAAAACTCACCTCAAATGCATTGTCTAGGTTGCTCATTCGTGTCCAAGATAGTCTGAAGCACCACCCATGGGCAGCTCTATGTTTTTTTGGCTTGGGTCTAGGTAAGAAAAAAACACACATAAAAAGATAAAATAAAAATACTACTAGGATGCATCTAATTCTTATGATCAAAGGGTCTTTGGTATAAGAGTATCATGCTATATAGAATAGTGTCCTATGAGATTGAATGTTCGAGTACACGAGAAACAATGATGTAGATTAGAAATAGGAATAGGTTATTGTAAGCGAAGAAAGCATGTATTCTCTTCACAACTCATAATTATACAGAAAAGAAGATCGTAAGCAAAGAAAGCATGTATTCTCCTTTTCATTACATGTTAGAATCTCGAAATATTGCCTGAATTGATCTTGGCAAGTGTAACAGCCCTTCTATTTGGATATGTTTGGTGAAACAAGGGTGTGTGTATGTGTGTGTTTGTAAGATAAATAGTTTTGTAACGTGAGTATCTCTTTGGTAATTACGATTTCTTCACCTTCTTATTAATTATTTTTTATTGTTTGTATTAATTTTGCAGCTAAAAAAATGGATACTATTATAAGGTCATCTATCTCTACCCCTGATGGTATTTTCAAGTCCAGAGATTTGATATACAAGGCGGCTTTAAAATCCCTTCAACCAAATAATGAGTCTCAGAAGATGATAGCTCTATGTGGGATGGGTGGTGTCGGCAAGACCACAATGATGGAACAACTAAAGAAGGAAGTGGAAGCTTCAAATTTATTTGATAAAGTTGTGAAGGTGGTTCTTGGTGAAAACACTGACCTAGTTGCTCTTCAACAAGCTATGGCAAAATGCATTAATCATGAGGATATAAAAGAAGAAGCTATAGATGCAAGGGCTGACCGTCTTCGAAAAATATTCGAGGGGATGTTAAAACAGGGAAAGAAAACTTTTGTAATAATGGACGATATTTGGAGTGAGGTCGACCTCAAAGATGTTGGACTAAGGCCTTTTCCAACTGGGTTCAAGTTGTTATTCACGTCACGATCTGAATATCTTTGCACTCAGATGGGTGTTAAAACTGACTCAGTTTTCAAATTACGCGTCTTAGATGTAGCAGAAGCAAAAGCTTTATTTTTTGGAATTGTGGGAACATCTATGTCTGATCATGGTGATCCTGAGATCCAAAAGATAGGAGAAGATATTGTGAAAAAATGTGGGGGCTTGCCCATTGCCTTGAATACCATTGCCAAAAGTCTTATTGGTAAGAAAAATATGGCATGGAAAGAAACACTTTCTAGTTTACAACAAAATGTCCTTAAAGACATCGTGCATAAAGTTTTTGGAATGAGCTGCAACAATCTTGAAAATGAAGATGATAAATCTATTTTTCTTCTAAGTGGCTTATTTCCTGATGAATTTGATATTCCTATTGAGGACTTGATGAGGTACGCATGGGGACTGAAGTTGTTTACTAACGTGTATACTTTAGCAGAAGCTAGAAGGCGAACCATCATTTGTGTTAACAACCTCATACATGTGAACTTGTTGACACAAAGTAAATGCATGGGATGCGTAAAGATGCATGATCTGGTGCGTGTTTATGCTTTAAGTAATTTTACAAAAGTGAAACAAGCTTCAAAAATCTACCATGATAATATGTTAGACCAATGGCTTATAGAAGATGCGAAAGAGTCCTATGATAGAATTTTGTTTAAGAGCAAAGGTATTAATAAATTTCCATTCGACTTCAATTACCCAAATCTCTCACTCTTGATTGTAATGGATGAATATAACCTCCTTAAGTTTTCGCAAGATATTTATAAAAAAATAGAAAATCTTGAGGTTGTGTGTTATGAGAAAATGGGTATTCCACTGCTTCCGGTAATGTTCGAAAACTCAACCAAACTTCGAACCTTATGTCTTCGTTCATGCTCATTGATTGATTATATATCTTTTCTTGGACATCTAAGCAACTTGGAAACATTGAGCTTTGTAGATTGTCGAATAAGAAGGTTACCATCGATGATAGGAAAGTTGAAAAAACTGAAGTTACTAGATTTGACTGGATGTGTTGATCTACGTATTGACGATGGTGTCTTTCAAAACTTGGACAGCCTTGAAGAATTGTATATGAGAGCTCATAGAGGTAGTCCTATTAAATTCAAAGAATGAGATACAAACATGATTTCTACAAAGTCATTTCCTAAAATAACAATTTAAACACATACAATCAAACCAAATCAACATAGTCTATAATTGTACATCCTTGGCACTTCAAAACATAAATGACGTCCATCGCCGTAATAGTTTTCCGTCGAGCAGCTTCGGTGTATTTGATGGCATCACACATAAAATCATCAAGAAAGATCTTTAAAAATCTCATGTCTCTTCGTAGATAAGGCCATTGTTACGCTTTACGCCACATCGCCGGTTTCTTGATACTGTGGAAGCCGTTCCGGAAAACTTTCCGGTGATGCTAATTTGCTCCTTCTTAACATTTTTCTATCTCTAAAAAAGATTTTGATTTAAACATTATGTCTATATATATGTGGGTATAAAGGTTGTGTTTTTGGAGGCTTAATTTGATCCATTGATTGAATAGGATGAGAGCAACTGAAAACCGTAGGATTATGATCCATGTGATGCCTAACAAAAATTTTTGATTGGTTCACTTTTTTGTTGCTATTAACTTCACCCTCAAAAAATCAATTTAATGGTGCTATTAACAATTTCACCCTCAAAAAATCAATTTAATGGTGCTATTAACAATTTCACCCTCAAAAAATCAATTGAATGGTGCTATTAACAACTTCACCCTCAAAAAAACAATTTTTGGTGGTGTGTTTATTTATTAGTGTGGTAATCTTGTTATTTGGTGCTTTGTATTCTAAAACACCACCAAAAATTGAATTTGACACCACCAAAAAAATGGTTTTGTACTAGTGTGTGGTTGTTCCATTGAAGTAATATTCAACATCGACTTTGAAAATGTTAGTGAAATGGAGGGATACGTTAGCAGATTAAGAAGCATTAGAGTTGAAGGTTTAGTGATGCTTAAAGAGTTGTGGAGGATGAGAGGTGTAAATAACTCTAATATCCTCATCAATGGCTTTCAAGCTGTACAAAGCATTAATATAAGTGGTTGCAAGAGGTTTGAAAGTATATTCACACCTGTCACAGCCAATTTTGATCTCAGTGCACTTACCGACTACATCGTTGAAGGGGTATTTCATCTCATCTAACTGTCAAATTTTACTAAATAATATATTGCCACATCCTAATTTGCGCACATTTCAAGCATTCCATTAGTATTTGTTTTTTTTTTCTTTTTTGCTACTTTCAAGTCACTACTAGAAAATTGCCAAGTTTGTGACAACCAAATTTGTAGCAAATTGGCCTTACCCACAAATTTCCTACAAAAAAATTCGTAGGATATAAACTTGTGGGTAACCGGATTAGCTACAAAAATACGACAAAATCTGCTACAAAATTCCTACAAAATCTCTGGTCGCAAAATTTGCTACAAAATACTGACAAAACTCTCTTCTTACAAAATTCCGACAATTCTTCCACGTTTTTGCCTTTTTTGTATATTATTTTATGATATTTTATTTTTAAAATTAATAACATTATTAAAAAAAATATTCATAATTTTTTTATTTTCCCGACAAAATTCCTACAAATTATAAAACGTGCTTGCGACAAAATTCCTACAAATTATAAATAAGACAAGTGACAAAATACCTACAAATTATAAAACTTTTCTGCGACAAAATTCCTACAAATTATAAAACTTTTCTGCGACAAAATTCCTACAAATTATAAAACTTTTCTACGACAAGTTTCCTACAAATTGATAAATTTTCTCTAAACAATTTGCTACAAATTTCCTACAAAGTTTTCAAAACAGTTTGCGACAAATTTCCTACAACAAAAAAAAATGTAGCTACAAATTTCCTACAAACAGTTAAAAACATTCTTGCGGCAAAATTCCTACAAATTATAAAACTCTTCTGCGACAAAATTCCTACAAACTATAAAACTCTTCTGCGGCAGATTTGCGACAAAATAACAAATCTGAATTTAAAAAAACCATTTTTTGTATAAAAAATGCAGCAAAATATAAAATATTCCAAAAAATGCAGCAAAAATGCAGCAAGCAAAATTATAAACCATTCCAAAACATTCGCAACAAGCAAGATTCTAAAACATTCCAAAAGTTCCAAAACACACAAAAAAATCCTAATTAAGAGCAAGTTTTTTGATTCAAAACTAATCCAACATTCCAATACTTAACAAAACGAGAGCTTTGTTTACTTCTTTCCGATGTTTTTCACCATTTCTTCCATATTTTTTCGCCATGCGTCTTGGTCGGCCCGCTCTTTTTCACGCTCTTGTTGAAATAGTTCGAAACGGGCTTCTATGTTTTGTCGAGCCTCAAGCTCTCTTTCTAGTTCCGCCTGAACTTTTTGAAGCTGAAAATTATAAAACCGTAATCATCACATATAAACCCGAACAGGTCGATCAACACTACAAAAATCTAACTAACAACGTAAAAATCCCGTATAACAAAATACAAACAAACATACATATTAAATTCATTTGATGGAACTTGAATACCAACTAAAACATTTGCCCCCATTCCTCCCTGAAAAATGACAGTAAGCAGGCATTAGAAATTTAAAATCACCAAAATCCAAAGGGTAAAATAGGAATTTTATGAAAATCGTATCATGCAACTCAAACCTGTGCACGGTAGTGAAACAAACTGATGTTCCAACGTGGACTAAGAGCGTGCAAGAACTTCATCAAAGCCCCTGGCCTCTCGGGGAATACAAACCGACAAAGAAGCTCGTTTTCTACATTAGTTCTGCCTCCCATCTGATTATTGACACCGGTTTTTGGTAAGTTCTTAACGCATGCAACATGTTAAATCGCTTTTATTCCAAGAACGCGATTATTAAATGTTTTACAGAATAATACAAAATAGAGAAGAATGTTACCAGATGGCGTAAATGATCTTTAACCATGTCATTGTTTGTAAATTCAATGGTTTTTAGTTTATGCGACTCCATTCTCTCCACCATTTCTTGGAGTTCAAACTTGGTATGAAGACCGACACTCCAAAACAGAGAACAAACATCAGTTTTGATAAAATCGTTGTAACCTTTGGAAATACGGACAGAAACAGGGCATAAAAATACTCAAACTTCTTAATCAAAGACATGTCATTCAACGATTCCTCGAATTACAGATCTTTAGTATGGTTTAAAGTACCTTGATAGACGGAACCATAGGCTATGGATTCCTCCACAGTTTCAGTGCAAAGGTTTCCAAGAACACAAAGTAGTATGTCAACTGGATAAAAATGAGCATATTTAGTTCAGAATAAAAATCAACAAGAAAAAAAGAGATTACTTAAAAATCATTTGTGTGAGAACATTACCTCGAATTCTGCTAACTGGTATCGACTCAATGTTAGTTACCAAAAAATCAAACCTGTTTCACGATATAGATTAAACTTGTCACCTAGGCACAACTGACCCACTTTCTCGTTAATAAAAAAATGTAATCAATGATACTCTCGAACATGACAATAATTCAAAAACATGTCATACATATGAACCCGTATACCATACACGCTTTCATGGATTGACACAAACACGACCCGTTGAACCTAATATTTTTATTATATTATATTTTATTATATTTATTTATTTTTTGTGATATTAGAAGCAGCAAGTGAAGTGATATGAGGAAGCCACGTCCGCCCATTCAGATGTCCTCCGAATTTAATCCATCTTTGTGTTATTTAAATAAATAGATATCGTTTAACTTAGTAGAGCTCGAACTCGAGCAAGGGTTATTATGAGCTCTAGTTTTATATATTGAGTAGAGATGAGACCATTTCCACTAAAAAAGGTTGTGAGAGATGAGCTCTAGTTTTTTTCGTGTCGGGTTCGGGTCGGGTTTCGGGTCATGTCAAAAATTGCCGCCCCTAACCTACCCTTGTAGAGAAGTAATATGTAAGGGTAGAGTACATTGAGGTACCTTCTCTCTGCTGTGTATGTTTCTCCACGCCAAACCCATTCAAGAGTCTTTAGACAATCTTTTACCAGGACTGTTGAAATCACACGTGATGCAAACCTCATCTGTAACTATTGATGGTGGCTGGCATTGCACAAAAGTACAGTTATTTTCAGTAAATAGCAAATTCTATCATAATATACGCTTTAATTTCTTAAATATAGTTCATGTGCAAACCTGAAGTCTGTTTGTCAAAATAATGTTGGGATACATTGCAGCAACATCTAGATGATAGATAAGGGGACGTTCTTCTCTTGTAGGTTCATCTCGTAACGCTATAACCTGCACAAGGTACAAAAAATAAACAATAGAAGGCGTACACTGTAGATATCTTTCAAAATAATTACAATGATTGTGAACGTGCGCCCGTAAATACAATAAATATTTCATAGAGACTTCAACTGATCAATGAGCTTCATATATTCCAAGTTCCAAACTATGCTAATATTTGAGAGCAACAATTAGATGAAGAATATATAGTGCAACAATGAAGCAAGAAGTACTGTTGTAACTGGATCATAACTGGAAACAGAAATCCAAACAAACATGTGTTTCAATGGTACTTATGATTAGAATGATTAATTTATACACAAAATTTAAGGTGGCAAGATGAGCGGGTAGGGTCACGGGTAAGAAAAAGATTCAAGTTGAAACAAGTCAAAACTGACCCATTCATAAGTAAGATCAACAGCATTACCATGAAGGCAGATGGATCAAGTTTAAAACTAATCGGAAGATCAGATCTGAAAACACCAGTTTCCAGGCACTCCACATGGCCACCAATGTATGTCTCACTCTCAAGAAGACGGTTATTATAGAACTTTTCTGGTTCATCTTGCTGGTTATTAGGACACATAACATTTGCCTTGTATGCCTACATGTATATTAAAGAGCAAAACATTAGGTTATAACTTATACGTCAAAAAAATGTGTATGTGACATAAATATTAAAGAGCAACATACATCATTCATTCTCAACCCATGATGAGCTGCCCTGCTTTCCATGAACGGCCAATCAAAACGGTTTGCGGAGAAACGGTTCGATTCGAAATGGTACGGGTCAGAACGGTACGGGTCGAAATGGTTCAATTCGAAACGGTTCGCGGAGAAACGGTTCGTGTCGAAATGGTACGGTCTGCTCTAGCAACTTGACAGCAACAGGGCATTTATTCAAAAATATTTTCCTTTCATAAAAGAAAAAGAAGTTCATAGATTATAACTCTAAGTCACATACATGATGAGAAATAAGGATTGAAATGGGAGATTTCACGTTATGCTAGATAAACCCAGTTAAATGGTTTATATCAACTATTTAACTTTTAGTCTAATTTTATTTTAACCAAAATAATATAAAAATCAAATATACATAATATAAATATTTAAAACTATTAATATTTATTCAAACGATTCGGTCTGGTTTTTTATAAACCGTAAACCAAACTGTTTGTTTTGGTTTGAAATACTTTAACCAACCGACTGAAAGTTAAAGAGAAAAACCGATTGTGAAACCAAACTGATGAGCGGTTCAGGTGGTTTCACTGTTTTAAACCGTTTTATAAACCGTAAACCAAACCGTTTGTTATGGTTTGAAATTTTTTAACCAGCCGACTGAATGTTAAAGAGAAAAACCGACTGTGAAACCAAACTGATGAGCGGTTCAGGCGGTTTCACTGTTTTAAACTGAATCGTGAACACTCCTATAGATATAGGATAAATATATTCCTTTACCCTGATGAGCGGTTCAGGCGTTTTCACTGTTTTAGCTTAATATCATAGAATTCATTTTATACAGCATAAAATCAGTACCGAAAGAGATCTATATCCATAACTTACATCCAAACTAGATCTGATAAACTAGACAAATAGAAATCGTAAAGAAAGCATAAATATATTGAAGGTGAAGAAGACTAAAAAACTCAGCAATGTCCATTAAGACTTATTTGGGAAACTATATATATAGACTTAAATAAAACTTAACATAATAAGCAAAAATATCTAAAATAAATCACAAATCTTAGTTAATGAATTGCATTTGAAGAGTACAGACCTTTGCTTGATCACATGCATCTTCATAGCTAACATCGGGGAGAAAGGTCTAACCGGAGCACCAGGTCCAGCTGTGAATTGACGATTGTTGATGAAATTCCAACCCATTCCGTTGCTTAATCACACCCAACGAATCTGATTCTAAATCTCCACAATTCAGAAGCCAACGAACCCGATTGAGAACCCTAAGCACCAAACGCATCATCAGGACGATTTGGGGTCTTTAATTTGGGAACTTCATTATATGGATATGGTGCCGTTATAGAATCTGATGACGGTGAGAGAGGCGATGGAGGGGCTGGGGAACGATGGTATTCGGAGAGTTGAGTTGGATGTGGTTGGGATTCTTTTGAAATTTTTGGGGGAGTTGAAACTGAGACCAGGATTGGGTTGGGAGGGAAATTATTGGGGGTGAAAATTTTAGAAGGAAAATTATTTTCAAAATTTTTAATAATTAGAAGTTATACAAAGTTAATAGAAAATTATACATTTATTAAAGATATATAAATTACATGTTACGTTAAAAAGTATTTTATTATTTAAAAAAACGAAATTCAAATAAAACTTGTCCAAACAACTAATACTAAATAACACGTAGCCATTTAATACTTAACAATTTATCTTAAAGCCCAGTGGCGGCTTTGATGGGGAGGTACTTTTATATACTCATTTTAATACCTCACCATTTCAGTAATTTTAGCAAATTAACCTACTCTTTAATATATAAAGAACAAACTTTAAGTACAATTACACCAAGATAGCCGGTAAGCGGGCAACAAGCTGCGTCGCTACCCCCTTTTGAATAGCGAAACCTAACCTAGTAAAAACGAAACCCCGATCTCTAGGAGACGAAATGTTGCTGTGAACAACCCGTTGGACCCGTTCAAGAAATCTGATGGCTCCTTGGGCTAGCGTGCCAAAAGTATCAAAGGCAAAAGGGATAAAGGAATGTTGATTATCCTCGCAGGCTTTTGCATGTTTGTCCATTTTCTTCGCTGCCGCCCTTGCAATCGCCTGACCATGGACAAAACCTGTATCCCGTAAGCCTACAAGGGGGGACACCCCGGTAAGATCGACACAAGCGTGTTTACCTGCATCCCACCCGAAAACTAAAACGTCCGCGGGGCGCAATGTGGATCTTCCTTCCCTCGGATCTGTCAAAAAGTTTACGGGGGCTTCTTTCTCTGCTCATAGGTAATTTTTCAAGCTCGAGCTCTGCTCGGCTCAATTCGAGCTTTTTTTCGAGCCATGTACGATCCAATACTAGCCATTGTAATCCATTTAGGCCCAATGTGGTCCATTAAGACATAAATGATCCACAATTAGCCATCGTGCTCCGTTAAGGCCCATATGGTCCATTAAGACATGTATTATCTACTATTGGCCATTGTGATACATTAAGGCCCAATATAGTCTATTAAGAAATTTTGATATACTATTGACCTTGTGATCCGTTAAGGCCCAATATGGTTCATTAAGACATATATGATTCACTATTGGCCAATGTGACATATCAAAGCCCAATAAGGCCCATTAAGACATATACGATCCACTATTGTCCATTGTGCTTCATTTAGGCCCAATATGGTCCATTAAGACATGTGTGATATACTATTGTCCATTGTGATCCATTGAGGCCCAATATGGTCCATTAACATATCTACGACCACTATTGGCCATTGTGACCCAGTAAAGCCCAATATGGTCTATTATCAAAAGAATTATATAAAATTAAATGCATCTTGCCCGTGCTATGCGGTAAGAAATCGTCCGTATCGGTTCGATTCGTTACACAAGGGATTCAGGGTGGTAACGTTTGGAATCGTTATAGGACCTGCATCATACCGTATCTTACAATATAGTATATATAGTATAGTATAGTATCGTATACTATATGGTATAATATATTATCATATGGTATGGTATGGAATGGTTTGGTATGGTATGGTATGGTATGGTATCGTATCGTATCTTATCGTATGGTATCGTATCTTATGGTATGGTATGGTATGGTATGGTATCTTATGGTATGGCATGGTATGGTATGGTATGGTATGGTATGGTATGGTATGGTATGGTATGGTATGGTATGGTATGGATGGTGTTGTATGGTATGGTATAGTAATGCATGGTATGGTATGGTATCGTATCTTATCGTATGGTATGGTATCGTATCTTATGGTATGGTATGGTATGGTATGGATGGTGTTGTATGGTATGGTATCGTATCTTATCATATGGAATGGTATGGAATGGTGTGGTATGGTATGGTATGGTATCGTATCTTATTGTATGGTATGGTATCGTATCTTATTGATAAATTAACATTTTATTTCCAAAATTGATAAATTAACAATTAAAATAACTTTTTTGTAGGAAATCCGTAGCAACTTGCTACAAATTTGCTACAACTTAAGTTTTAATTTTTTTAATTTATTTATTTTGCAAAAAATTTGACATTACAAATATAATAACTTTTTTTTTGTAAGAAAATTGTAGAAAACGAGGTCAATTTGCTACAAATTTTCGACAAATTTAGCATTTTATTTTTAAATTTTTTTTTTATTTAACTAAGTTAAGAAATAACGAATAATTTGACCGTTTTTTGTCGAAAAACTGTAGCAAATAAGGTCAATTTCTTACAAATTATCCACAAATGTAAAATTTTATTTTCAAAACTATATATAATCAATATGGTTTTGTAGGAAATCTGTAGCTACTGGTGTGTTAGTTTGCTAGAAATTGCCGACAGAATACAGTTTTGTAGGAAATCTGTAGCTACTGGTGTGTTAGTTTGCTACAAATTGCCGACAAATTTAACATTTTATTTCTAAAATTGATAAATTAATAAATAAAATAATATTTTTGTAGGAAATCCGTAGCAACTTGCTACAAATTTGCTACAACTTAAGTTTTAATTTTTTAATTTATTTATTTTGCAGAAATTCAGACATTACAAATATAATAACTTTTGTTTTTGTAAGAAAATTGTAGAAAACGAGGTCAATTTGCTACAAATTTTCGACAAATTTAGCATTTTATTTTTAATTTTTTTTTATTTAACTAAGTTAAGAAATAACAAATAATTTGACCCTTTTTTGTCGAAAAACTGTAGCAAATAAGGTCAATTTCCTACAAATTATCGACAAATATAAAATTTTATTTTCAAAACTATATGTTTTTTATAAGCAATATGGTTTTGTAGGAAATCTGTAGCTACTGGTGTGTTAGTTTGCTACAAATTGCCGACAAAATATGGTTTTGTAGGAAATCTGTAGCTACTGGTGTGTTAGTTTGCTACAAATTGCCGACAAAATATGGTTTTATAGGAAATCTGTAGCTACTGGTGTGTTAGTTTGCTACAAATTGCCGACAAATTTAACATTTTATTTCTAAAATTGATAAATTAACAAATAAAATAACATTTTTTGTAGGAAATCCGTAGCAACTTGCTACAAATTTGCTACAACTTAAGTTTTAATTTTTTAATTTATTTATTTTGCAAAAATTTAGACATTACAAATATAATAACTTTTTTTTTTGTAAGAAAATTGTAGAAAACGAAGTCAATTTGCTACAAATTTTCGACAAATTTAGCATTTTATTTTTAATTTTTTTTTATTAACTAACTTAAGAAATAACAAATAATTTGACCCTTTTTTGTCGAAAAACTGTAGCAAATAAGATCAATTTGCTACAAATTTTCGACAGATTTAACACTTTATGTTATTTAATTATTTATTTTACTGAAATTCAGACTCGAAAAATAAAATAAATTACACTTGTCGCAAATTTGTAGCTAGTTGCTACAAATTTCCGACAAATAATGAAAATTTATTTTTTAAATTATTTATTTTGCTATAGTAACAAATAATTTAAATTTCTTATTTATTTTGTAGGAATTTTGTCACAAAGATAATATATTTTGCTACAAAATTGCTACAAATGCTTGTTGTGTGGCAATTTTGTAGGAAAATTGTGGATAAGTTTTGGGTTTTTTTTTGTTTTTCTTTTTTGTCAAAAAATTGTAGGAAAATTGTAAAAAAAATTGAGTTGTGGGAAATTTGTAGGAAACTTTTGTAGGAAAAAATGTAGTTTTCTAGTAGTGAGTTATTTCACGTAACTAAAATTTTGTGTGATATATTTTTGTTTTCAGGTTGGCCTTCCCAATTCCAATCCCATGGTATTATTATTATTATTATTATTATTATTATTATTAATTTTTATTTTTTTTCTTTTTTAGCGAAGAATTTTAGTAACTTATTCCACACGAAAAAGGGTATTATGTATAATTTGTTATCATATATGGTTTAAAAATTATTAATTTGAACATGTTTATATTGGGAGCTTTAACCACTATTTCCATTTTGTTTCTTGATAATGATATATTATATCTGATGTGTTAAATGATGTGTTAATTACATTTAATAACATGCAGGTTAATGTAATATCAGAGGTGGATGACGATATTTCAAATGTTATGTACCTATCTTATCTCCTACCCACTTATCATCACCTTCAACATCTTCGATTAAGTAGTGATGAAAGAGTGGCAGGGGTGTTGTTTGATATTGGTGGTCAAAGTAGTAGGCAATTAGCAACAATTCAACCGCCACTACTACTCCCATACCTTCAAAGTATAAATCTATACAATTTGAAGGAGATGAGTCATGTGTGGAAGTGCAATTGGAATAAATTCCTAATTTGTCATGATTCACCTTTGCAATTTCCATTCCAAAACCTCACAAATATATACTTGTTGGATTGTAACAAAATAAAGTACTTGTTTTCACCTCTCATGGCAAAATATTTATCCAACTTAAAGAGTGTTTATGTACGTGATTGTGATGGTATGGAAGAAGTTATTTCGAGAAGAGATGATGAAAACACTACATCTGCATCTTCTTATCAAGACACCACATTCTTTCCTAATTTAGACACTCTCCAGCTTGCATCTCTGCCATCTCTAAAGAGTGTTGATGATGGTCAAGCCCATGTATGATATTTATAAGCTATTAATTTGAAAGTTGTTTGTGCATAGTGGGTTTGTACATGATGCTTAATGAGTTTTTTTGTGCATAGTTGTGTTGTACATGATGCTTAGTGTGTATAAATTTACATAATATAAATTTGCAACAAGTTGAGGCATTGGCGGTTTTCAAAAAAAAAAAAAAAAAAAATTGATGTTTCACTTTAAACCCAAAACTACTTGATTTTGTAGTTTTAACCCAATTGTTTTTAGTTTTTCCAATTTAACCTCACAACTTTTTTACTTTCAACTTTGATCCCCTGTGTTTTTCATATTTTACAAAGTTTTTCGTTTTACGTTTAGATATAAATTTTGCGACTTAACATGTCACAATGTGTGTGTGCGGTTCAACGATTTTACGTTTTGTTATACGCTTTGTTCTAAATTTTGCGAGTTAACATGGGGCAATGTACGTGTGTGGTTTAATGTGTTTACGTCGTCTATTTTTTTCCCTTTTAATAAGTTCGTCACAACGTGCGAGTCCTAAATCGAGTTAATTATTATTTTCTATTTTTATATATCGCTTTAATTTTTCCACGTTAAGACGCTGCAACTTCAATGTTGGTGGTCGTTGGCTATAGTGTGGCATTGGTGCTATTCGTCACGGTTCTAAGCCCCCGTCGTAATGCGGGGAGCTTAATACGATAGGTTATTTATATGGATACAAGTCATGTAACGTAGTAATTATGATACCATTAATTGTATTGAGATTATTTGGTGAATTACTTATTTGTATAAGATAGTAATACAGACTTAACCGACAAAAACATCTTTAACACATTGTAAATGTGAATCTGATCAACAGCATGTCAATTTCGTTGGCCACGACGCAACGCGCGCGGATCAATCTTCTAGTTTTGATTATTTAACATGATCATCTATAATACGACTTACACCATACACCGTATATAACCTTAATATATATACTTTTCGCAAATGAAACACATAGCTCATAAAGTATAGTAATAATTAACAATATACAAATATGATATACAACTTAAAAAGGTCATGGATTGGTAAAACAGTGAGGTTGGAAAAAAAAAGTCATACAAGTCAATCCACAAAGATATTAATGATTGATTTGTGGTTGATTGCAGAGTGGTCAAGTAAACGGTGCTTGTTGGTCATTGTGCCAATACCCCACAAAGATATCCATAATAAGGTGTGCTGCATTGTCAATTCTAATTCCATGGTATGCAGTAGGACAAATGAACAAGCTTCAGGAACTGGAAATAATGTCTTGTGAAACAATGATGGAGGTATTTGAAAGTGAATCAATCAATCATGTTGATGGAGGTACATGTAGTGTTGCTGGTCCTACATTAGCAAGTCCACCACTAAGAAATGTTACTATTGTAGTTGTCCCTCAACTCTCCAACTTAACAAGTGTGTCTATTAGTGATTGTGATTGTCTGCCACATCTATTCCCATTCGCTACTCTTGAAAGCCTCAAGCAACTGAAACAATTAATGGTAAGTGGATGCAAGGCAATGCAAGTGATTGTAAAAGAAGAAAATGAAACGTCATCAAAAGTTGTGGTGTTTCCTCGTCTAGAGACACTTGAACTTGATCATTTACCAAACTTCAAGGGTTTCTTCTTGGGGGTGAATGAGTTCCAATGGCCCTCATTGAATGATTTATATATCAATCACTGCCCTCAATTGATGATGTTTACATATGGTCAGTCAAGAACTCCAAAGCTTAAGTACATACATACAAGTTTTGGCAAATATAGTCTTGAATGTGGCCTAAACCTTCATGGAACTATCAGTCAGGTGCACTTTCTTTTACTAAACTACTATGCATCATCTACTATATGAACATTTGTTATTAGATCCATTTTATAACAAAGTTTAGGTTTTCATGAACATAGTATGCTGGTATAGTAAAAAATCTAAATTGAACAATTCGTTTTTGAAAAGAGAAATGGGTTGAAGCAAGCTGCTAAATATGTGTACAAATTATTAGCTATAATGTCTTCACTAACTCTCATCTTTCATAGACAATTGTCTTTCCATAGTAATAAATTTGCTGAAACAATCATATTCTTATGTTTCAGGCTCATTATTGTAGGGATATAACCTCTAAGAAATGCCTTGTCTTTTTTTTTCTTTATTTGCAGATGACAATCCCAACTTCTTCCGATTTTCATAGTTTGGTAGAGTTATCTATAAATAACAGGGATGTTAAAAAGATTATTCCATCCCATGCGTTGCAACAATTACAAAAGCTTGAACATATTCATTTAGTTGAATGTCGTTTAATAAATGAGGTATTTGAAGTGGTAGCATCGGAAGAGACAGACAATGGTTGTTTCAGTGCATCACAAACTGTTGTCCAAATTCCAAACCTAACACAAGTGAAGTTAGAGAGGCTAAAGAATGTCAAGTATTTATGGAAGAGAAACCAATGGATGGTTCTGTAGTTTCCAAACCTAACAACTCTCTCTATTGATGCTTGTTTTAGGGTGGAACATGTTTTTACATGTTCCATGGTTGGTAGTCTAGTGCAACTCCAAGACCTACAAATCCGTTTTTGTAGAAATATAGAAGTAATTGTCAAGAAAGAAGAAGACGAAGAATGTGATGCCGGAGTAAATGAGATTATGTTACCTCGTCTAAACACCTTAAAACTAGTTGGCCTTCAAAGTCTCAAGGGATTTTGCCTAGGGAATACGGCTTTCTCATTGCCAGCTCTTGATGCTTTAGAAATCAACAGATGCCCACCAATTACATATTTCACCAAGGGACACGTGTCTACCCCTGAGCTGAAAGTAATACATACAAATTTTGTGATTTGTTATGTAAAGACAGACATCAACTCCTTTATAAGGACCAAACAAGAGGAGGTACCTATGTACATTTATTCCTTTCTTTAACAAGTCTTAAAAAACGCACATTAATATTCTCTTCTTGAATGCACAAAATTTCAGTTTTAGCAACTTCAGAACAAAATTAATGTAGGCAGCTAGGAAAAGTTCAAAGAATTTTACCTCAAATTCAATAATAAGCCAAAGTTGATAAATATTTTCCTTTCATTAACTTTCTGCAGGGGTGTGAATTCTAGAACAAGATCATATGTTTTCTCTGCAAGGTTCTATAAGGTACGATTTTTTATAAGTAACATTATAACTGTCTAGATGTATTCTAATGTCTGTTACACTGGATATATAGTTGTGCACAGATTATTAGACTATCTCCAGTGCTACGTATGCCCTTAGACGCCCTTACCTGCCACGTCATGTGCCTCGTCATATCCTTACAAATCCTTAAAACCCCTTATTTCATCTCCAACCCTACAAATATTCTTACCCTTCTTAATTTTTACCTCATTACTTACCCACTACACACAATATTAAAATAAAACATTTTGTTCTTTAACTTTGGACCCACTCACTTACATAAACAAAGCCCTTGTGGAAGGGCTTAGATGTTAAGGGCATCTATGGACAAAATCTCATAATGCTATGGGCTTGTAAGGGCCTTCAAGGGCATCTCTCCAATGGATGCATTGGAGATAGTCTTAGTAATGTTTTGGATCAGAATTAACGTAAATGTAGTAGTCCTGTATGAAAGTAAACAACAAATTGACTTATGTTGAACTTTTATTAGTTGAATATCTTTATGTTTCTAGGATGGAAGGGACTAAATAGACTAAACAAGGAACCTAATAAATATTATGAAGAGGTGGAACTGCTACACTTTGACTTTTGACGTCAAACAAGGTATTGTTTAAACACAAAATTCCTCCCAATTTGTTAGAACTTTAGCACCAACAACTTCCCATCTCTTGTACATGGTATTGGGTTTTACATAATTGTACGTCAAATGTCAAAGAAATACTTATCAATTCATATTTCACAAGTTGACCATCTGACAAAGACATTATAATCCCTTTATCACCCTCAGATTTGCAATATCCATGATGATCACCAATGAGCATGGAAATTAGAAATTCAATAGAACATATGTTATCAGGTCATAAATCACCAAGTATTCCAATATTCCCTATTGTTTGACTACAAAAGTCAAAGGGTCCCAATGTGCAGTTCAAGAACTTTGTGCATCTTAAGTTCTTAACAGTCAATACAATTGGATTATTTGAGTGTTGTTACCCGGACAAACATTTTCGGCTTTCAATCAAGTGTGATATCCAAGGTTAAACTCTTTTTAACTCCCTTTTCTGGTAAACATGACCCAAATAAAAAGAAAAGAAAGCACTTCAAATTAGTTCAATTCAGTTAGCAATCCACATCATGTAGAAATTTTTTTAATATAAATTACTTGTAGAAGTTCGATTATAGTATACCTGTGCAATCGAGAGGGAATAAATGGGATATATTTTTTTTCATCCCCTTCGCAACTAAACAACACAAACGGCTGACGACACCTCCCCGTTTGCCGGTCGTTAACCCTCAGTTGACGACTCGGCGTGTGTTCTTTTTTATTGTTGTTGATTCTCTAAATCAGTAAATTACTTCATATATTACTAGATTAGAGATTTGTGTGTTACACAGGTTAAATAGTTTTAATTTAAAAATATTAATTTTTAATAACATGTCATATATTTCTTAAAATTTATTGTTCATTATAAGTTAACATGTGACATCGAATATTTAATATCCGAAAGAGACGGTAAAATCAAATTTTAGATGGCTTACAAAGCTAACACGTGACTTCCATTATATAAAAGATGTCACATGTGATAATAAAATGAACATATGTTGAACTTACCCCCTTGAAAATTTAATTATAACTACCATATAATTATTTATACATAAATGTTGTAAATTAAATGCATACTATATAATTTTGAATACGTATAATTTTATATATTAAGTAAATAAGAAAACAATTATATCTTTAAAGCATGTGTATTGCACGGGTTAAATATAATATAATTAATTAACACATACAGTCGTCAAGATGTGTATTTAAAAAAATAAACTTTGATGTACTATTTACTTATTAGAACATTTTATTTGGTTTTTTATTATTATGTTAAATTGTTAAAAAAATTTTCAAACCAAACGATAGTTCTTTTTTTCAATCAATACCATTGGGTTCTGAAAGTTTTATAATTATTTATACTCAACCCTTTATTATAAAATATTACAGTATATAGATTGTTAGAGTATTAACATAAATTATTTTGTTATAGGTTATTATTCACTTATATTTATTAAAAATACATAAAATCAAGAAAAACACAATTAAACATCCCTTAGAAACAAATTCAACCGAAAAATACAAATATATGAAGAAAAAGATACAAACTCCACCCACTATTTTACATATTGAATATATATATATATAGGTACGAGGTCAGGAGAAAACACCCTAAAGTGTGAGAATGGTGAGAACGCATACCGGACCAACACGTGGCGCGCGATATAATTAGGGCGTAGGGGCTTTTTTGTCATTTTATCTTCCGATTTTCCAATTCGGTGTCACAATACTGCTTCATTTTTTGCGTTTAAGATTTTTTGGAGTTAACTAAATTCAATAATTACTTGGCGTTTTAATGGTCTCATTGTATTAATCTTTTTGTTTCAGATAGATAATATTTTTGGCGTTTATAGCGTTTCCAAATCGTCGGCCATTGGAACCCCAAGGGGCCAGAATATCTCTCTGAATGGCTTCATCTATACTAAGTATGGCCATGACTTTTTTAGGATGATGACCCATTGTTTGTTCTTAGATTCAATGGCGTTTTTAGACAAGATGGGCCATTTTTCTATTATTGTTTATATATTTTTGGCGTTTTACAAGAGGAAAATTATATTAGAACCATAGGGGGAAAAATAGAAGCAAAAAAAATAAATTAAAAATCCTAATCGGATCTCTTTTCACAATCTTCACTGTCATGAGTCTCTATCTTCTTTAATACTACAAGAACTGTCACCAAATATAAGGCGTTTTTATGTAAAACTTAACAAACCCATCGGTCTGATTATTTTGTTTGTTCGTTTGTTGAAGTGGCTTTTGTGGATGTTGGGGGACATAGATCGGTGATGTGTGGGTGGGTTTTTCGCTTTGCTCTTCAAATTTAATGGGACTGAAGATAACCGCATCAAAAAGTTCATCAGCCGAATGGACGCGGTATTAGAGCAGACGTATACCAAAAACTTCTGCAGCTTTCAAATGGTATTTGTGTCGATCTTGTATAACAAACACTACATTCTACTATTCTTCAATCTTGCGCAAATTCAAATTCTGGTGATCGACAACATCGGGGGTGATGTAAAGATCGGCATAAGATACAGTGGTGGCATAAGATACAGTGGTTACATTGAAAAAACTGTAAGAACACTATCCCTTATATGGTAGTTAAATCTGAACATGCGTACCTTTTATATTTGTCAAAAAATTGCAATTGACGTCGAAACTTTTACAGATCAAAGCATTATGTTGTTATGTTGAAAAACACTCACCTGCTATCGCAAAAAAAAAAACTATGGGTAACGTCACTGGTTAGTCTGAAGGTACCTTGGCAAACAAGATATAACGGGGTTGATTGTGGTATTTTCGTTATGCCTCATATGGAGACATTTAAAGGTATTTTTTGAATTGTAAGTTATTAATTGTTATAATTGAAAAAGGAAGCAACGCTGAATTGATTGGTGTTTGTTATCACTAGGAACAAATGAGCGCGAATGGAACTGCGGACTGTCGCCTGAACGAGACATTGATGGAGAGCAGATGGACAAACACTCGAAAGAACTAGCTGATTTGCGGACAAAGTACATATGGAAAATATTGTTAAGTGACGTAAATTCAGTTCGGTCTGTGGTGGAGTCAGAAGTGCAGGAATATATGCAATGTTGAGTGATGAGGAAAGGATGCAGAATGCTGAAAATGCAATGGAAAGGATAGTATATCGATTGGATGTGGACTAGCACGTTTGGTCCTTGTTTCAGCGTAGTTTAAAACTCTAACAAAAAGCCGTTTCTTTTTTTGGAAGTCAGTTGGAATGTTCTAACTTTGCATATCTCTGAACTTTTATTATGTTTTTGATTTTTTGTGGTATGATATATGATTTGAAACAGCCAGTTATCTTATCCATAAAACACAATACCTGGCAAAAATATTGTTGATATTAAAACACCATGAAAAAGAATGGGTTGATATTAACATATTCGAGACTGTAAATTAAATAAAGGATATAAAAAACGACTAACGTATCTAAAAAACTAAAACCGCGTAAAACACAATACCATTTCTGTCGCACCCTTGCCCTAAATCAAACAATATGAAATACGGGTTGATGTCTACTTTACTGTATGTGCATCCATGTAACACTGTAATCGAAGGCAAGCATATACAATAAGCTTGTTCAGACTAAAACTACCCACAAAAGATGATTTTAAAACACCATGAAAAAAAAAACGGTTTTGTTCAACAATAGTGTAATCATGATTGAAAAATGAAACAAAAGACATAAAATCCGATAAACGAATCCAAAAAAATAAACCTCGTAAAACTAAAAAAACACAACTCAAATATGCCTAATTTGGTAATCTACTCGTCCTCGGACATTTCCTTCTACTCTTGAACTTCTTCCTCCGCTTCATCATCTTCTTATTCCTTTCCTTCCTCTCTTTCTGAGGTATCATCATTATTTTCCCTTGAGGGGACTTGCTGCCTGTATGTCGATTATGCCCCTTATGTTTGCAATTGCCACACTCCCGTATCTTTTTTCCAGATTGGCTTATTGCAATTTCATGCTTAGACTTCATCCTTTTAGGCTTGCCCATACCTTTGAATCTAGTTCCAACCGGTACACGAACAGTTACAGACGATGGTTGGGTGTTACCAATTATTTTGGAAAACCTGTCACGACGACTCTTTGGGGGTGCGTTTACCACTACCTCATCAGCCTTCGATTCATACTGGACAACATGATCCCTAAAAGCATACAACGCATCGAAGTTGGTGACCAACCTGTTAATAACAGACTCCGTTGATAGTGTTTTCTCATGTAAAACTCGGTTAACTAGATGATAACGATCATCACCTTCATAAATACCTAAAATCGCTCCAGGAGCACTTTTAGGGACAGCTTCCCTAGTCCACCGTCGTAATATATACCTTTCAGGGAACTGCCTAATATCAAGAAACCGCAAAACGCCAAAAAATGTGTGCGCACAACGACCCAAACTGTTCATACCTCTTTCATACACAACTCATAGTCATGTCTTGCTCCCGCATCATAACCTAATACATCAAAAAACCGCCAAAAAAGGAAAAACAATATAATCAGTTCAATCTATGAAATAAACACCATGTAAACATAACGTTTAAAAATGGCAATTGTTACATTCCCTAGTTACCTCAAAAAACGTTGTACACGGTTGAGAAAAGTCCTTCACAAAATTATCCTCTCTTTCTTCCCAACTTCCAATACCACAGTTGTGAATAGTTGTCTGTATTTCAAGTTAGACGTCAAATATTTTTTTCGTGAGTATATGTTTGTCGTCTGTTCTTCTAAAACAAATTCTCTTGCCCGAATGTCGTGGTTCCGTTCCTGGTATCATGGTATTTCTTTCAATGCTCGTGTCTTTGAGCTTCGATTGCAGAGTTAAAATGCCCCATGAATTCCACAAGCGTACAACCCGGGTTTCAAAACTGCCCAAAAAAATGGTTCTCACATTCCGAACGCGAGGAAGTGTGCATTAGCCCAACATGTGCTCGTCACGATAGTACACGGGTATCCATGAATCCCTAATCTGATAAATTGACTCTAACCATTCATGATTCGCTAGATCAAAGTCAGTAAATATAACACCCCATTCGGATTCAAACTGGCCAGGGAGTAATGCATCGGTCCAAACAATAGCACACAACCTCTTCTTAAAATTGGTGCAATTACAAAGGGTTGCACCAACCTAAGAAACACGGAACAACATTAACAAATTTAAATATTAAACCAACAGGATAAAACATTATATAAAACTAAAACCACAACACTAAAACCACAATCGAAAATTAATCAAAAAACCTTGGTAGTAAGCTTGTCCTTTATATGCCACATGCAAAGCATGTGCCTACTTTCAAGCCAAGTGTCTTCAATCGTTTTCCTCATAGCTGGGTCTTGATCTGTTACAATCACAGGTGGTGCACGACCAATTGCCTGCCGAAACACATTAAGCAACAAGCTGTAGGTTTCGACCGTTTTATTTCCTATTATAGTAGCACCCAGAGTAATACTACGATAGTGATTGTCAATGCCGGTGAACGGTACAAACATCATCTTGTACCTAAAAAAAATATAATACTAAAAACATAAGACACCCTACATCAGATAAACACAAAGTTATGAATAAAACCAATCTAAAACTATAAGTAATATACGAACTTGTTGCGACGATAAGTAGCATCAAAAGATAAAACACCCCAAACAGATTAAAATTCCTCTTCGCATCTACGTCAGCCCAGAACAAAGCCCGTAAAACACCCTCATCAGTTGTTAGGTATTCCATAGAAAAATTAGACATGAATTCTTTCTTCCTTTTTAACTGTTTAATCACCATATCAGCATCGTATTAAGCTATATACCAATTTAGGTCTCTTTTGAAATTTTTAAAATCAACTTTTGTGGCCCCTACATTGTTAAACCCTCCATAAAGAGTCCTCATAATATTAAACGCTCTGACAGGACCAACGTTTATGGCACTCAAAGCATTTACGGCTTCTTCCTGCACATAATTCATTCCTCTGTTGCAAGGAAGTAGATGTCCGTCATCTTTAGCAACAAAGGGGTGATTGTGAGACTCCTCGAAGTAAGAAACCTCATAAAGTTTATCTTCATTTAACTTTACCCGGATACACGCTTCACAGCCAGTCCTTATAGAAGGAACCCTACGGGTAATCTTGTTAGTACATATGTTTGTAGCTTCCGTCTGCATCGAGTCTTATTTTGTGTTGTGTATGTAATTCTGTATATGTATGTAATTGTATGTATGTTTGTGTAAAGACAAGACAGGGATCGGTGCTTAATTGTAAAAGTGTATCCGACGGACGATATGATGTCATCCGATCAGATGACATTTATAACCTTCCCTGATGTTTGCCTATAAATAGCTAGCTTGTGTTAGAGATTTAGAACTTTTGCTGAACTTGATAGCGAAGCTCTGCCAGTCTGTATTTCTACAGGAACAATTGTACTTTCACATCTTCTAATAGAATTCAGACGGATTAAACGTTGAACTTGTCGTTGTTGATCTTGTGACACTTTCAAGGGATTCCGCACCTTGATTCTGATCGATCCAGCCACGTTCTACTAGAACAGATCCTGATCAAACGGCCTAACAAGTGGTATCAGAGCCACAGGAGGTTGAATCGAAGACGACAACTGCAAATTCACCAGATTTTCAGCGATTCTTTGCCGATTTCTGTCAAATTTCACCAGAAATTTGATCAATTTCTCATCTTCTACCTCATTTCTTGCTGTTCTTATCTTTTTTCACATCTAAAAAACGAGAAAAACTCAAAATTGAACAGGAATTCACGGATAAAATTGGATAAAAATCATATCATTAGATTCGCAATTGAACAAAGATCAATCCTTCAAATTTTCATTGAAAAATTCCAACTAAAACTGAATCAAATCAAGCTAAAACCATGTCAAACTGTTCGATGTTGCTAACGTCATCCACTCGATCGGGCAGCTGTCCGATCGGATTGGCTTAGATTGTTCTAGAATCTGCTGCTGACGTCATCATCCCACTCGATCGGATCACTATCCGATCGGTGTTGCATTGTGGTGTAAAGGTTTAGTTGCTGACATCATCATCTCACTCGATCGGATCACCATCCGATCGGTTCGAGTTTAAGGTTAAAGTTCCAAAGCTCTTGTGTCACTCGATCGAACGACCACTCGATCGGATCACCATCCGATCGAGTCGCCATCCGACACTTTGTCTATCTGATACTTGGACGTTGCTACTTGGTTGTGTTGTCTGATCGGATCACCACTCGATCGGATCACCATCCGATCCAAGTGCATCAGTTTAAATATTGAAAATTTCAAAAAAAAATTCTAAGTGTTTGAAATTTTTTTCAGGTGATTACAAAATGGGAAACGAATTCCTAAACCCATTCAGCGATGTGTTTGCATATAACACTGGAGATGCCACGACAAATACAACGACCAGTACTAATCCAAATCCAAAGAAAGCGATTGCTGATTCTCTCAATATTGATAACGCATATGGTACATATAACAAACCGCCAAAGCTCATGGCTATTGAAGACTATAACAGATGGGCAAGCAGATTTGAAGATTGGTTGAAAGCGTTTGCTTATCAAAGCTGGAAGTGTTTGAAGAACGGTTTTGATCTTGGAAGAAAAGATTATGAAAATTTGAATGAAGGAGAACAAGAGACATTTGTTGTTGAACAGAAATGTATAGCATTATTACATCAATCTGTTAGAGATGATATCATTTCTTTGATCAGTTACGAAAATGCAAAAGATTTATGGGACAAGTTAGAAAAGAAGTGTGTAGGAGGGGCAGGAATAGTAAAAAACAAGAAACGTCTACTGAAGAAAGAGTTTGATTTGTTTGGATGTATGAAGAATGAGTCGGTGTTGAAGATGATTGAGCATTTCTATCATCTGAAGATAGAGCTTGTCAGATATGGAATAACTTTCACTGAAGAAGAAATGGTCGAGAAGTTGTTGGAATCATTGCATCAGAATTATGTACTGGTATTGAAAAACACCATGAAAATGTCTGACATGACTGTTGACTAGTTGATAGAAAGGTTTGAAAGTCATGAACTTGAAATAAAAAAGATGAGCAAAGTCAACAACACCCCGTACCAACAAAATGTCGACTTGTACTACATGGGTAGTATGATTCCTAAGACCACTTCACCAAAGACTGCATTTTCTGCAGAAAGTTCAAGCGCGATAAATCAAGAGAAACAAAGCAGCAGCTCAGTACCGAGCAGTGGTTATCATGGAGCTTCTTCTTCATCAACTTCAGGGAATCAGCAGCAGCAGAATGTTCCCAAAAATGTCTTCAGTGCAATATAGCTGTGAACCTGAACAATGCGCAAAACTTTAATGAAGAAACCGCCAAACAACAAATGGTCTTTCTAGCTTCAATTTTGGAATCATATGAAAGCTTGGTAGCAGGGAAAATCGGGAACACAAACCTGACGAAAGAAGATTATGATCAAATTGACCCTGAAGAAATGGAGTTGACCGACATACGCTGGTGCATGGCAAGCGTAGTTCGAAGAGCGCAAAGGTTTATGGAGATAACAGGAAGAAACTCCATCGGTGGACCTTCTAAAAATTTGGGCTTTGATAAGTCGAAAGTGACGTGCTTTAAGTGCAAGCAGAAGGGGCACTTCAAGTGGGAATGCAGGAATTCAGCTGCAGATGAAACAGCTAATCCGTTCCATGACGACTACTACAAAAAGGCTATATATCATCCTAATCGCGAAGAGCCGCCTCAAATGAAGCAAATCAAAGAGACTCCGAAAGAGAAGTCGAGAGCCTTAGCAGTGATTCAAGATGACGAAGGCTTCGACTGGAGCGAGTTTTTACCAGAAGATGATGTTGTAGGATTTGCATTAATGGCAAAATTGGAACCATACAAAGATACACGAACTGAAGAGCAGAAATACATTTCTCGGAAGATGATAGCTCAAACTACTAAGGATAGAAACTATCGAGCTTGGAAAGAGGCAAAAAAGGCTAACAGATGGGATCCTGATCATGAGTGCTACTTGGACCCAAAAGGCAAGATAATTGCTGAACCATCAACACTCATAGTTAAAACTCTCATTGAATCTTTGAAGCAAGAGGATGAACAGAGAGAGATGCAGCAAAGAAAGCTGAAGAGGAAGAGTTAAATTCAAGGAAAGTTGATGATGGAATAATCAACACAACAAAAGAAATGACCGCAGAGAACCTGACAAAGATGGCCGACAAAGTGCTCATGGGAAAGGAATTAGAGGTAGATTCCAAGTCTGCGTCTGAGTCAACGAGCAAGGTCAGTAAAAGTGATTCAAACAATGAATCAGGTAAGACTGATAAAGCCAAAATTGAGAGTGATTGCAAAAATTGCATGAAAGACTGCAAAGTTTGCATCACAAATGCATATCTCACATCCAAAAAGACTGAAGAACTGGTTGCAAAAGTCAAAATGGTTGAAGATCAAATCTTAAGTCGAGATAAACTGTTGAGAGCTTCAAATGAAAGGATAAAAGAATTAACAGAAAAGATTGAAAGGGATAAAATTGATGTAGAACGATTTAGGAAAGAAAATGAAAAGTTAATTCATGAAAACCGACAACTTTCTGAAAATCATGAGAAGCTGAAGAGAACAATAAAAGATTTTCATGAGCGAAATAGTAAAACATCCAAAGAAAATTTTAAATTGTCCGGAGTTCTTCAGACAAAAAGAAAAACAAATCAACCAGTAGTTGGATGAGATTGCAAATCTTAAGCTCCAGTTTCAGGAAGTTAAGATTGAGAATGAAAGAATCAATCTAAAACTGAACAGTTACAGTTCTGCAAGCTTTGTTCTTCAACACATAGTTCCCAAACCCATTGGGAAGAACAAAGCTGGTGAAGATGTATACTCAGATGGAACCGGGGTGGGTTATCATCAAGTTCCACCACCCGTGTTAAAATTTTTCAAAGAAAAAGCCTACGTTGGATAATGAAGATGAAACAAATGAGAAATCAAATGATGTTAAACTTCCAGAAACAATCGATGTCACATTCACTTCATCATCTGATGAAGATAGTATTCAGTCTGAAGTCGTAAAAAATGTGTTTGAAAATGTTTTAAAATCAGATAGTGAATCGACTGAGGATGAAGAGTGCTTTTTAAATAACTACATTCCAAAATCAAAATCCCAAAACAACTTAAGTGACGAACCCACTCTTGTCATGTACAAGATGTCGGGTTCAGGTAAGTTGTATTCGGATCTTGAATTTTCACTTGAGAGTGTGAATATTGACAAGTTGAAGAATGTGTTCAAATTGGTTGAAATTGATGTTTCTGAAATCGAGGGTTTGAAAAGCTCCAAAAGACAATTGAACTTTGAAAAAGATAAATCTTACTACAAAAAACCTGTTGTACCGCCACGTTTTAACAAAAACAACCAAAACAAATGGTCGGGTGGTTATCAGGGTGGTAAGATGTTGGGATTGAACCCTATCAAAGGAACAGTTGATTAAAGCCAAAACCAGATCAGAGCAGTGGATCCAGAATAAGCAGATGTTTGTACACAAGCTTTCCCCTTGATAATGGCTCTAACAACTGATGGACACAACTACTGCCTTTCCTAACAGCTGTTGTTTCCAAAGAACTGATAAAGACCAAAATGCTGATGACTCAACAACTGCCTTATCTCAAGTACTGCTGAAGACTAGAAGCACTGCTGAAGACTAAGCAGTGGAATGAAGAATCAATAGTTTAGTTCATTTCTATGTAATATATTAATGAGTTGTTTGCTATCAGTAGTTCTAATAAGGGCAGTAGTTAGAGTTTGTTAGGAGGTTAGATGTCACTATCATGGTGACGTCAGCAAAGATGCCACAGTGGTTTGGGTGTGCCTATAAATAGAACAGTACCAGCTCTTCATCACTTTTCTTCCTGTACGAACAAAAATTGTGAGCTCAGGCTGAGGGGGAGTTTGTTACATGCATGCATATTGTAATTGAATCTTGGAATAAATTCAAGCATTCGGTTCAATGTTAAACTTGTGTGTTAAAATCATTTCTCCTGTTTGATTGTGTGCAAAGTTTATCTCCATTTTAGTTTCCGCTGCAATTACTTGTTCATCTTCATTAATTTCTAAACAAAAACACAATAAAAAAGAAACTCAGATCCTAACAATTGGTATCAGAGCTCGGACAATCAAAATTGATCTAAGAATCATTTTGACATAAATAGTTCAGCTCACAATCGTTGATACTGATAGTTGTTCGTTTTGTTGAAAAACAGAGTAAGGTTTAATCATGATCAAAGTTGATTAATCAGTGCCTATAAAACAACCAGGATGACGTCACAATCACAAGATGATAAAAATAACATTGGTTCACTTTTCAAACCACCCATGTTGAAACGAAATGAATACAACATCTGGGAGAGAAGGATGGGCCACATCCTTGCTCAACAGAATACCGGATGTTGGAGATATGTTGTTTTTGGACCACATGTTCCTATGGTGCCAAGTGCTGAGGATACAAAGAAGTTCGAACCAAAGAAACCTGAAAACTATACTGAAACTGATTTTCAAAAATTTGAACTCGATGCCAAAGCATTTAGCATCATTGCATCTGCAATCCCAAATGAAATTTATGCTGGGTTGTTACATTGTAACAGTGCCAAGAAATTATGGGATGCACTTAAGAAACAATTTGGGGGAACTGAAGAAGTAATTGAAAATAACAGGGAAATTCTGAATCAGTAGTATGAAACCTTTTGTCACATTAAGGGTGAATCATTGACTCAACAGTTTGAGTGATTCATTTGTCTCATTAGTGAGCTAAGACTTGTTAAAGTTGAATTTGCTAAATCTACACAAAATAGCAGGTTTCTTAGATCACTGCCTGAAAAATGGAATACAATTGCATTTGTGACCAGAAACTCTGTTGAGTTCAAAGATCTGATACTGAACCCAGCTTCATGGTAGACTCCTGACCTATGAAAGGGAGTTGAACCAGAAAAACAAGTTGCAAGTGTCTGGAAAAGTTGTTGATGACTACTCATTTGACAGCACAGCTCTTTTGGGTCAGGAAGAATCTGGTAGCACTAGTAAGGATCAGAGTTATAATCATTACATTAAAATAACTGCTGGTGGAGCTTTTAACAACTCTGATCCTCACTCTGCAAATTATGCTTTTACTGCTAATTGTGAAAACCAAATGTCAGATAATATGTGCTTTAAACTCAATGACTTACAACACTTTGATCCAACTGATGTTGAAGAAATGGACATTTTGCACCAATTGGCTTTGCTTAGTGTAAGAACAAGCAAATTTTATAAAAGGTCAGGGAGAAAATTCCCAGGGTTACATGGGAATTTAAAAGTGGGGTTGGATAAGTCAACGATCAAGTGCTATAAGTGCAATAGGCTAGGTCATTTTGCTAGGGAGTGTAGGAGTCAAACCACTGGTCCAATTGTTACTCATCCTAGCTCAAACCCTACACCACAAAACCAAAGCACTGTGCACTACTCCCATTATGCCCCTGCTGCCCATGTAAACACTGCTCATTATGCAAATCCTGTTCCTGTGCATTATGTTCAAACCACTGTCCCTCAAATTCAGTATGTCCAAGCTCCTGTACCTCAGGTTCAAGTGCAACCAGTTGCACCACAACAAGCTGCACCACCAGCAGTGGTTCAACCAGATCAGCAAAGCTTTTTCACCCAAGGCTTTGTTGACTGGAGCAGCTTACCTGATGAGCTAGGTGATGAGAATTTTGCACTCTATGCTACTAATGATGCTTCTAATGATGAATTTTGTCTTATGGCATTAGAGTCAATACCAGAAGAGCTGGATGCTGAAAAAGGGCAAACAAGTGCTGAAACAGTGGATGAGGTTGCTGAAGCAGTGGTTACTACTGTAGCTGATGAAATACTGCTAGAAGAAAATTCAGAACCCCTGATTGAACCACTGTCTGACCCCTGGTCTGAAGAAGAAGAGAAGAAACATGGTGAGAAGGAAGAGAAGGTGAGTGATGAGAAAGAGCATCCTTGTGATTGTGCCATGATGGCTGTAGCTAAGGTATCATCTCAGGTTCTTGAAAATCTGTGTTCAGACAAATGCATCATAGCATTTGCTAACATTAAAGAGGTGAATGAAAACCTTAGGGATAGAGTGTTGAATGATGAAGTCAAATTTGAAAAGTCTTTAAAAGAACTTAAAAACAAATTGGCTGAAAAGGATAAGGAAATCTGCAGTCTCAAAAAAGAGCAAAGCATAACTAAGAACCAACTCCAAACTATGGTAGAAAAATATCAAGTTTGCAAAAAGGAGTTGGAATCCACCCAAATCACTTGTGAAAGATGGGTGGAATCTTGCAAAGGTTATGAGGTCATGCTAGAAAAACAGCTTGAAAGCAATGTAAAATTTGGCATAGGGTTTAGAAAATATGATGAAATTGAAAACACTGCTGCTAAAAAAGCTGGTTCTGTTGAAATCACACCAACCAACAAGAATGGCCAAGAAGTTAAGATAACTGACAAACTTGGTAACAAAATCACTCTGGAAAGATCTGTGGGATCCTCAACCTTTGAGGAAATTGAGAAATACCAATTTAAACCCACATGGTCTGATGAGTGTGACATTCTTGAGAATTTTAAACCAATGGACTTCACAACCACTGATGGTGTAAAAGCTCCTAAAGCAAAGGTCATTCCTGTCAAAGACATCCCAACAGTGGTTCAAAACTCTGTTGCTAAGGAGTCTGAGAAGAAGAAAAGAAGAGAAAAGTTAAAAACCTGTTTTGTGATTTCTGTGAAAAGAAAAATCATCTAACAAAAGACTGTTTTCATCTAAAAGAATAGGATATCAACAAAACAAGTGTTATTGTACCTGCTGAGAGCTGCACCATCTGTGGTAAATCAAACCACAAAACTCAGGAATGTGTGTACCTTAAATCCCTTGATGTAAAAAAGAATGAGTACACTGCAAAAACATCCTTGAGTTCATCAACATCATCTGTCAAATTCACCAAGAATCAACCATTGTTTGTGCCAGTTCAAACAGCTATTACAAAACAACTGAATCTAACCTCTGTCAAAAGAGATGTTCAGGTGACTGATGTACCCCCTGCCAACCAATACCGAAGAGGTAAAGGTCAACCACCATACCAAAGGATCCCACATGTTTATGAGGTTTACAAAAAGACCTTCTAAACCAAGAGTGAACAAGCATCCTTTTAGGTACCAGCAGATCATTGGGCAAGACCCCCAGCAGTGGTTAGAGAAAAACAGTACCAAAATTGTCCAAACCCCTGAGCTAACCACTATCCATCCACCTGAACAAAACACAGACATTGTTGAGACCCCATCCGAAGCCTTATTGGCTTTGGAGACCCTAATGAACTAATCCTTTTACTTCATCTGCAGGGAGCTTCTGCATGCTTAGATAGCCTTTGGTATGTAGATAGTGGAGGCTCTAGGCACATGACAGGATGTAAAGCCCTACTCAAAGATTTCAAAATCCATGGAGGGGGTGATATATCCTTTGGTAATAATAGTAAAGGGAAGGTTTTGGGGTCTGGTACAGTACAGTCTAGTAATGTCAAATTTGAAAATGTCAATCTAATAGACAATCTAAAAATCAACCTCCTGAGTGTCTCTCAAATGAGTGATAAGGGCTATGGCTCATTCTTCACAAAGGATTGTTGGACCAGAAATGGTTAAAAAGATTGAAGAAATAATAAAAATTGGAAAAACTCAACTTGTTGCTCAAAGAAGTGGCAATGTTTATGTTGTTGATTTGTCAAAAGAGAGCCCCAGGACTGATGCCTGTATGTTCTCAGCTGCCTCTAATAAAGAGACAGAATTATGGCACAGGAGATTGGGGCACACAAATCTCAAGACAATAACTGCTATATCCAAATATGGGTTAGTAAGTGGTTTACCTCAAAAACTGTTCACCTGTCCTGAGCATTGTGTTTCCCGCCTAAAAGGAAAACAACATAAAATCTCATACAAATCAGTTGAAGAGTCCAAAACAACTAAGTGTTTGCAAATGCTTCACATGGTTTTGTTTGGCCCAGTTAAAGTCATGAATCTTAGGAAGAAAAAATATTGTTTAGTTATTGTTGATGACTTTTCTAGGTTTACATGGACTTACTTTTTACATTCCAAAAGATGAGACTGCAGGCATTCTGTAAGACTTTGTTACACAGGTTGAAAAGCAGCTTGATCTTCCAGTAAAAATCTTTTGGAGTGACAATGGCACAGAGTTCAAAAACAAGGAGTTAGATGATTTCTGTGTGTTAAAAGGAATTGTAAGGCAGTACAGCATTCCAAGAACACCAGAGCAAAATGGGGTTGTTGAAAGAAAGAATAGGACTTTGATTGAGGCTGCCAGAACCATGCTTGCTGATTCAGGTTTGCCATTAACTTTCTGCGCAGAGGCAGTAAACACTGCTTGCTATGTCCAGAACAGAGTTTTAATCAACCCTAGACATCAAAAGACTGCTTATGAACTGCTGTATAAAATAAAGCCATTGATTTCATATTTCAAAGTTTTTGGCTGCCCCTGTTTCATATTAAACTTAAAAGATTCTATCTCAAAGTTTGCAGCTAAAATTGATTGTGGTTATCATCTGGGATACTCAACCACTGCTAAGGCCTACAATGTGTTTAACACAAGGACTAAGACAGTGGAAGAGACTTTGAATGTAAAGTTCAATGAACTTTCATCAATGAAAATCCCAGCAAATTATGCAGAATTGTTTGATCTTGATAAATTTACTTTTGAACATACTGCTGTTAAGACTAACAGTGCAGGTCCATCCCAAAGTTCATCATCAGACTATGGATATGAAGTCATCATTCCTCAACAAAAGTGTGCATCAAATGGTAGAGCAGCAGATGTTCAAAACAACTGTGAAAGCTCAACCACTGCTACCTCAACAGTTGTTGACCAAAGTAGCCCATCAACCCCTGCTTCCACATCATCAAACACTGTTAATAAAAGTCCTCAAACAGTGGATCAAAGTCAACATGTGTCCACACCACTTCCTCCTATTCCACCTCCATTTGAAGCCACTGCTGGACATCAAAGTCACCAGCAGTGGTTAGCTTAGATGATTCACATCTTCAGCCCTCACCATTAAATGCCATTGTTCCATACAAAGGAGATCTTATCTTCTTGAAGTCTCATCCACCTAACCAAATCATTGGCAACATCAGTGAAGGGGTGCTTACAAGAAGCCAATCCCAAAACATCTGTCTTTTTGCTGGTTTCCTATCTCTCCATCAGCCAGTCAAGTACCAAGAGGCACTAAAAGACAACAGCTGGGTAGAAGCCATGCAAGAGGAGCTCCAACAGTTTAGAAGACAACAAGTTTGGGAGCTTGTGCCACTGCCAGAGGGTGTGAGACCTATTGGCACAAAGTGGGTCTTCAAAAATAAAACTGGTGAAAGGGGTATTGTTGTCAAGAATAAAGCTAGGCTTGTGGTTCAAGGGTTCAGACAGGAATAGGGCATTGACTATGATGAAACATTAGCCCCTGTAGCAAGACTAGAAGCTATCAGACTATTCCTGGCCTTTGCTGTCAACCACAACATCAAGGTGTATCAAATGGACATCAAATGTGCATTCCTCTATGGTAAGATTCAAGAAGAGGTTTATGTTTGTCAACCTCCAGGCTTTGAGGATCCATTTAATTCAAATCATGTCTACAAGCTAAATAAAGCTTTATATGGCCCGAAACAAGCACCAAGAGCCTGGTATGAAACTCTTTCCACCTTTCTACTTTCCATTGGTTTCACAAGAGGTAAAACAGATAAAACATTGTTTTTAAAATGGAGAGGGAAAGACTTGATGATTGTCCAGATTTATGTGGATGACATCATTTTTGGAAGCACATGTAATAAAATGTGTGAAGAGTTTAGGGAACTCATGACAACTGAGTTTGAGATGAGTGCAATGGGTGAACTCCAGTGCTTTCTTGGTCTCCAAGTAAGGCAACTGCAAAATGGCACTTTTATCCATCAAGGCAAATATGCCAAAGAACTTTTAAAGAAATTTGAGATTGATGATTGTAAGCCATGCAGTACACCCATTGTAACAAATAAAATAGTCATGTTTGATGAAAAGGATGATTTAATTGATCAAACTCTATATAGAAGCATGATTGGGTCTTTATTATATCTAACTGCATCTAGGCCAGACATCATGTTTGTAACATGTGTTTGTGCAAGATCCCAATCAGCCCCTAGAAAGTCAAACCTTATTGCTGTAAAAAGGATATTCAGATACCTAAAAGGTGCTCCCACACTTGGTATCTGGTATCCAGCTGATGGGAATATCAAGCTTTCAGGTTTCTCAGATAGTGACTTTGCTGGATGTGACAAGACAAGGAAGTCCACTTCAGGAAGGTGCCAATTCCTAGGCAGTTGCTTGGTGTCTTGGCAAAGCAAAAAGGAAGCAGCTGTTTCCACATCCACTGCTGAGGCAGAGTATATAGCTGCTGCAAGCTGTACAACCCAACTGCTTTGGCTTCAAAATCAACTGCTGGATTTTGGTATCACTGCCCTAAAGACACCTCTCATGTTGGACAGTCAGGAAGCAGAAAATATCATCAAAAATCTAGTTTCCCATTCAACCACCAAGCACATTGATATCATACATCACTTTGTGAGGGATTGCTATGAAAAAGGTTTGATTTCTCTGCACCATGTTCCAACTAAAGATCAGTTGGCAGATGTGCTAACCAAAGCATTAGACACATCCACCTTTGAAAGCTTGATCTCTAGGATTGGCATGCTGAACATGAAATAACAGGCAAAATCCTGTTTTTCTATGAATAAAAGCATTAAAATGTTTTCAGAAAATCAAAAATCCATCCTTAAATGTAGCAAAAATTGAATTTTTTATTAAATCCTTAAAAGTCTGCCATAACCACTGTTTTGCTAAAACATCTGTTCTGTTTAATGCTGTCCACTGCTGAAAGTCAACCCCTGTTCTCTCATTTCCTTGGTAATCACTGATCTTCAAAATCAGTGTTTTCATCCACTGATAAGCTATCTAATGATCGTTAAAATCACCCACTGTTTTCATTGTACCATTGCAACCACTGATATTGCTCCATCAGTGGTTTCATAAAACAATTGTCTTCCATTACTCATCAGGGGTTGGCACGTGGACAGTACATAAGCGGTCAGATCTTTTTGTAACCGCTGCCACATCAGCATTCACTTTTTCCTGTATAAAACCCTGAGCAAAACCCCAAACAGGGTTTTTACTGTCGAATCGAATTCAAAAATTCCTTTCTCAAAGCAGTTATCATCCATTTCTCTAAAATCATTCATCGTTCTTCTTCTTCAAAATGACAAAATCAAAGTCTTCATCTTCTGAAAAACCCACTGAAAAAGCCATCGAAATTCCATACAAAGCTCCTCACAATTACTTGGGTTTACTCATAAAACCCACTCACACTGAAACCTTCAATTCCATCATTGACGCTCTTTCGTCTTCAAAGTACAAAACTTTGTTGACTGCTGATGCTCCGATTTACCTGAAAACCCTAAGAGAATTTTTGAAAAATGCCACACTTGAATCTCAAGGTGAGACGGTCATAGCCTTCAATTCCTCAATAGTGGGTAAAAAGGTCAATATTACACCACAATCCATTTCAGAAGTATTTGAACTCGATGATCAGCAAGGTAAAACTTCTTTTCCCAAAAACAAGTATCAATCTGATTTTCTTGAGAGGGGGTATGCTGAAGAAATGAGAAAGGACACCTTACAAAAAGGTTACTTTCCTCCTGCAACAAAATTCTTATTCCATACCCTATTGATATGTGTTTCAAATAAAACAACTGCTTTTAATGAGATACCATTAAAGATCCAATACCTGGGATATGCTATTTTACAAAACGAAAATTTTAACTACTCCCAGGAGATCTTTGATGATTTGGTCAAAAATGTCAATAACAAATCATTTTTATTATTTCCAAGGTTCCTAAGTTTTTACTTTCAAAAGAAATTTGGAAAGGATGATGCTCATGTGCTCATCCACGTGAACCTTTTTAAATAAATGGCTTAACACCTGAAACTTTTACTAGATTATCAAAGCCTTCTAAAACAAAAGCAGAGGCTCCTGAGCAGAATTTAGCAGCCACCACTGCTCCTCAGGCACCTGCTGCTGAGCGCACTGCTCTAGGTGATCACAGCAGCAAAACAACTGCTGTGAAACTCACAGCTAAAACCACCAGAAAACCAAGACAAAAGAAAACTCAAAAGTCCCCCAAACCTACAAAAAGGCAACTCTGGAAGATGAGATCCCAGAGCAACTGCCAGTGACAACACAAAAGTCACTAGAAACCACTACTGCTACTTCCTCACAGCAGATGGTAGAAAGATCTCAACCCATGCCTCAAACTCCTCCTGCTTCTTCTAAAAAAGAACAGGTTGTAAGAATAGGGACACCACAATATGATGCTCTAGAATCACTTGCTTCCATCATCCACATCCCACTGCCTGGGGCAAATTCGCTTTCTACACCCATACTCACTGCCAAAATTCCCCCACAAACAAAACTCTTGTTGGATGCTCTTGATTTGAACCAGACACAAACCAGTCCTTCTCACTCACCTGTAAATGAGAACATACCTCAACAAGTGACTGGGTCTGATGTATCAGTCATTGCTAACCCACCAACAACACCTGAGGAGGTTACACCCCTTGAGTTACAAGTAACTCTTGGTGGTAGTTCAAGTGAAGCAGCCACTACAAGTGCTGAACCCACTAGTTTGCATTTGGACAGTGGTTACATCAATAAGACTTCCTTGAAGGCAATTTCTTCTCTGGGAACTCTTGTGCATCCAGTTTTCATTGGTTCACAAAAAAGTGTTTCTCATTTTGAAGGAAGAAGTCCCCAGTTCCAAGACAAAGGGTCATCAGTGGATGACTTTTGGAATACATTCCCTGAGTCAACCACTGTTACAACCACTGAATGTGGGAAATCAGATGATCCCATTAAGTTGGGTGATGGTTTAATGTACCGAGAATTGACGGTTAGAGTTGACAAACTGGATACTTCTGTTGCAGAAATCAAAAAAATGTTGCAACAGTTGTTGAAAGTTCAAAAGGTACCACCCACTGTTGCACCAACTCCAACAGCTGCTCCATCATCAAAGAGAATTAGCTGATCAGCAACATGAGATACAAGTTCAAAAGATCAGAAATCTCATCGAAGCAAGGTTTAAAGATACTCAGGCTGATATCAAGGCTATCAAGGCCCATTTGCTGAACACCACTGGCACTGCTCCTCCCTCTATCATCTTTGTGGATGAACCACCACCAGCTGATGCCAAAAAGGGGGAGAAAATAAAGCTGTGGAAGAAAAAGGGTTATGATGATGGCTTATATATTGCTCCAGACAGTTCTAGCATGCTTGCAGACATACCCTTACCAGATGGTTCTAAAAAGATTGATGTTACCACAAATGCCATAGCTGATGCAAAAGCTGATGTTAAAAAGGATAAGGAGGCTAAGGATAAAGCTTGGTGGGAACAGGAGAAAAGAGCTTTTATGGAGCTGAATGAGCAAGGTATTTCTGAGCCTAAGGATGATGAAAATCCTGAGCCAAAAAGAAAGCAGCCCACTAGAAAAGTGAGGCAACATAAACACACATCATCCAGACCCACAAAGCAAACTCCCAAACCTACCAAAAGCTCCAAACATCAATCTCCCAAACCAGCGGCTGTTAAAACTCCTGTTGTATCAACAGCTGTTGATACTTCAGTGGTTTCAACAACTGCTAGCCAAACAACTGCCACCACTTCAACACACACCACAACCACGGCTTTACCACCACCATCAAAAATACGATCACCACCAAAAACAATTTCATCACCACTATCACCTCCTGCAAAAAAGCAGAAGACAGCTGATGACACATCATCAGTTGTAATGACAACTGTGGTTGAAACACCAGTTGTTCCAAGAACTGTTAGTCAGCCACCTTCCACTACAATAACCACCACTCAAATCACCACCACTGAACTAACCAAAACATCATCAGTCTCTCCTAAACCAAAAAGGAGAAGGATAATTCTGAAAGATGATGATTCTCCACCACCACCAACATCTTCACAACCATTGTCACTTGTTACTATTCCAAACCTTGTTCCTCTCTCTTCAGCCCAAGTTCAAAAACCAATCACTACCATTGTTTCAGCATCTGTTCAGTATCCTTTAGAGCTCATAGCAGTCAGAGAAGAAATCAAATCCTTTTATTCTAAGGTTGATCCTACTAAGAGAAACCTACCATCTGTCCAAGGATATCCAAGGCTAAACAATATTGAAGAATATTTGAAGATAAAGGCTCAACAGTTTGAGGATATCTCTAAGAGAAACTCACAAGGAAAATCTGATAAAGAAATTCAAAGGCACTAACAATTCCTGCTCACACAAGTCAGAACTTTGGAGCAGTTTTGTAAAGATTTGTGTCAAAAGCTTTCAGAAAGAGATGATGAAACCTTAAGAAAAGATTACATTGAGCACATCATGGCCTTCAAAAGGTACAAAGGTGACAAAGCTCAATATAAAGAATGGACAGTGGGTGAACTCAAAGAGGAGTTGGAAAGAATTGAAAAAAATGAATAAAGGAAAAGTGAAACACAATCCTCCTGTTTGGTCAAAGTACATGAAGAATGTACCAGACAAAGTGTTAGAGCTGAAGAGGATGAAAGAGGAATTAATCACTGCTGATTTTGGGTCAAGAAATCAAGTGTTAAGGTGGAAAGAAGACAAAGTCACAGCCAGCTATAAAAAGTTGGAGGAACTAAGAAAGAAAAATCCAAAAGTTCCACAAAAACCCAACTATCCCGAAGCAGAGGTTTCAACAAGACCACCAAAGCTGCAAGTCAGGAAATCCACTGCTCCACATGCTGCCATCCTTTATCAAAGAAGGAGGCAAAAGCAGATGGATGCAGAAACACCAGAGGATCAAGCAGCAGGTGATGAAGTTTTTAAAATGGTCCTCAAACAAATGATGGCTGATATTCCTGAACTTGCTGAAGCTCAAAGCACTACTCAGTCAGTTATCACCAGGCCATCATCTCAAAATTCCTCATCAAATAAAAATCTCCCAAGAAACCCATTGGATTCAAAATACTAAAGTGGAAAACTGACAAACAGTCCCACGTATTGACTCTAATCAAATCCAGTGGAGAAGTGAAGAAAATATCAAGGGAACAAGCACTAGGCCTGAGTGTTAAAGATCTGCAGGATCTCCTTGATCTTACACTTAGCAGGGATGAAGATGATACAGATGCCTTAGACTTTGAGTTACAACTCAAAGGGCAAATAAGGGAACTGTTGATGAGGCAATAAAGTTCCACAATAATGAAGGGTTTTGGCATCATCTGTTCCAGGGGGAGATTGTTGGGATTGAACCCTATCAAAGGAACAATTGATTAAAGCTAAAACCGGATCAGAGCAGTGGATCTAGAATAAGCAGATGTTTGTACACAAGCTTTCCCCTTGATAATGGCTCTAACAACTGATGGACACAACTACTGCCTTTCCTAACTGCTGTTGATTCCAAAGAACTGATAAAGACCAAAATGCTGATGACTCAACAACTGCCTTATCTCAAGTACTGCTGAAGACTAAGCAGTGGAATGAAGAATCAGTAGTATAGTTCATTTCTGTGTAATATATTAATCAATTGATTGCTATCAGTAGTTGTAATAAGGGCAGTAGTTAGAGTTTGTTAGGAGGTTAGATGTCACTATCATGGTGACGTCAGCAAAGATGCCACAGTGGTTTCGGCGTGCCTATAAATAGAACAGTACCCTGTACTGTTCTATCAGCTCTTCGTCACTTTTCTTCCTGTACGAACAAACATTGTGAGCTCTGGCTGAGGGGGAGTTTGTTACATGCATGCATATTGTAATTGAATATTGGAATAAATTCAAGCATTCGGTTCAATGTTAAACTTGTGTGTTAAAAGCATTTCTCCTGTTTGATTGTGTGCAAAGTTTATCTCCATTTTAGTTTCCACTGCAATTACTTGTTCATCTTCATTAATTTTTAAACAAAAACACAATAAAAAAGAAACTCAGATCCTAACAATTGGTATCAGAGCTCAGACAGTCAAAATTGATCTAACAATCATTTTGACATAAATAGTTCAGCTCACAATAGTTGATACTGATAGTTGTTCGTTTTGTTGAAAACAGACTAAGGTTTAATCACGATCAAAGTTGATTAATCAGTGCCTGTAAAACAACTAGGATGACGTCACAATCACAAGATGAAAAAAATAACATCGGTTCACTTTTCAAACCACCCATGTTGAAACGAAATGAATACAACATCTGGGAGAGAAGGATGGGTCACATCCTTGCTCAACAGAATACCGGATGTTGGAAATTTGTTGTTTTTGGACCACATGTTCCTATGGTGCCAAGTGCTGAGGATACAAATAAGTTCGAACCAAAGAAACCTGAAAACTATACTGAAACTGATTTTCAAAAATTCGAACTCGAAGCCAAAGAATTTAGCATCATTGCATCTGCACTCCCAAATGAAATTTATGCCGGTTTGTTACACTGTAACAGTGCCAAGGAATTATGGGATGCACTTAAGGAACAATTTGGGGGAACTGAAGAAGTAATTGAAAATAACAGGGAAATTCTGAATCAGTAGTATGAAACCTTTTGTGACATTAAGGGTGAATCATTGACTCAACAGTTTGAGCGATTCAGTTGTCACATTAGTGAGCTAAGACTTGTTAAAGTTGAATTTGCTAAATCTACACAAAATAGCTGGTTTCTTAGATCACTGCCTGAAAAATAGGATAGAATTGCATTTATGACCAGAAACTCTGTTGAGTTCAAAGATCTGACACTGACCCAGCTTCATGGTAGACTCCTGACCTATGAAAGGGAGTTGAACCAGAAAAAGAAGTTACAAGAGTCTGGAAAAGTTGCTGATGACTACTCATTTGGCAGCACAGCTCTTTTGGGTCAGGAAGAATCTGGTAGCAATAGTAAAGATCAGAGTTATGATCATTACATTAACATAACTGCTGGTGGAGCTTTTAACAACTCTGATCCTCACTCTGCAAATTATGCTTTTACTGCTAATTGTGAAAACCAGATGTCAGATAATCTGTGCTTTGAACTCAATGACTTACAGCACTTTGATCCAACTGATCGTGAAGAAATGGACATTTTGCACCAATTGGCTTTGCTTAGTGTAAGAACAAGCAAATTTTATAAAAGGTCAGGGAGAAAATTCCCAGGGTTACATGGGAATTTAAAAGTGGGGTTGGATAAGTCAAAGATCAAGTGCTATAAGTGCAATAGGCTAGGTTATTTTGCTAGGGAGTATAGGAGTCAAAACACTGGTCCAATTGTTACTCATCCTAGCTCAAACCCTAGATCACAAAACCAAAGCATTGTGCACTATTCCCATTATACCCCTGCTGCCCATGTAAACACTGCTCATTATGCAAATCATGTTCCTGTGCATTATGTTCAAACCACTGTCCCTCAAATTCAATATGTCCAAGCTGCTGTACCTCAGGTTCAAGTGCAACCAGTTGCACCACAACGAGCTGCACCACCAGCAGTGGTTCAACCATATCAGCAAAGCTTTTTCACCCAAGGCTTTGTTGACTGGAGCATCTTACCTGATGAGCTAGGTGATGAAAATTTTGCACTCTATGCTACTAATGATGCTTCTAATGTTGAATTTTATCTTATGGCATTAGAGTCAATACCAGAAGAGCTGGATGCTGAAAAAGGGCAAACAAGTGCTGAAACAGTGGATGAAGTTGCTGAAGCAGTGGTTACTGCTGTTGCTGATGAAATACTGCTGGAAGAAAATTCAGAACCCCTGATTGAACCACTGTCTGACCCCTGGTCTGAAGAAGAAGAGAAGAAACATGGTAAGAAGGAAGAGAAGGTGACTGATGAGAAAGAGCATACTTGTGATTGTGCCATGATGGCAGCAGCTAAGGTATCATCTCAGGTTCTTGAAAATCTGTGTTCAGACAAATGCATCATAGCATTTGCTAACATTAAAGAGGTGAATGAAAACCTTAGGGATAGAGTGTTGAATGATGAAGTCAAATTTGAAAAGTCTTTAAAAGAACTTAAAAACAAATTGGCTGAAAAGGATAAGGAAATCTGCAGTCTCAAAGAAGAGCAAAGCATAACCAAGAACCAACTCCAAACTATGGTAGAAAACTATCAAGTTTGCAAAAAGGAGTTGGAATCCACCCAAATCACTTGTGAAAGATGGGTGGAATCTTGCAAAGGTTATGAGGTCATGCTAGAAAAACAGCTTGAAAGCAATATAAAATTTGGCATATTTTACAAGCTGCTGAACAAGCTGGTTCTGTTGAAATCACACCAACCAACAAGAATGGCCAAGAAGTTAAGATAACTGACAAACTTGGTAACAAAATCACTCTGGAAAGATCTGTGGGATCCTCAACCTATGAGGAAATTGAGAAATACCAATTTAAACCCACATGGTCTGATGAGTGTGACATTCTTGAGAATTTTAAACCAATGGACTTCACAACCACTGATGGTGTAAAAGCTCCTAAAGCAAAGGTCATTCCTCTCAAAGACATCCCAACAGTGGTCCAAAACTCTGTTGCTAAGGAGTCTGAGAAGAAGAAAAGAAGAGAAAAAGTTAAAAACCTGTTTTGTGATTTCTGTGAAAAGAAGAATCATCTAACAAAAGACTGTTTTCATCTAAAAGCATATGATATCAACAAACCAAGTGTTATTGTACCTGCTGAGAGCTACACCATCTGTGGTAAATCAAACCACAAAACTCAGGAATATGTGTACCTCAAATACTTTGATGTAAAAAAGAATGAGTACACTGCAAAAACATCCTTGAGTTCATCAACATCATCTGTAAAATTCATCAAGAATCAACCACTGTTTGTGCCAGTTCAAACAGCTGTTACAAAACAGCTGAACCAAACCTCTGTCAAAAGAGATGTTCAGGTGACTGATGTACCCCCTGCCAACCAATACCGAAGAGGTAAATGTCAACCACCATACCAAAGGATCCCACATGTTTATGAGGTTTACAAAAAAACCTTCTAAACCAAGAGTGAACAGGCATCCTTTTGGGTACCAGCAGATCATTGGGCAAGACCCCCAGCAGTGGTTAGAGAAAAACAGTACCAAAACTGTCCAAACCCCTGAGCTAACCACTGTTCATCCACCTGAACAAAACACAGACACTGTTGAGGCCCCATCCAAAGACTTATTGGCTTTGGAGACCCTAATGAACTAATCCTTTTACTTCATGTGAAGGGAGCTTCTACATGCTTAGATAGCCTTTGGTATATAGATAGTGGAGGCTCCAGGCACATAACAGGATGTAAAGGCCTACTCAAAGATTTCAAAATCCATGGAGGGGTGATATATCCTTTGGTAATAATAGTAAAGTGAAGGTTCTGGGGTCTGGTACAGTACAGTCTGGTAATGTAAAATTTGAAAATGTCAATCTAATAGACAATCTAAATTTCAACCTCCTGAGTGTCTCTCAAATGAGTGATAAGGGCTATGGCTCATTCTTCATTAAGGATTGTTGTAGGATTGTTGGACCAGAAATGGTTAAAAAGATTGAAGAAACAACAAAAATTGGAAAAACTCAACTTGTTGCTCAAAGAAGTGTCAATGTTTATGTTGTTGATTTGTCAAAAGAGAGCCCCAGGACTGATGCCTGTCTGTTCTCAGTTGCCTCTAACAAAGAGACAGAATTATGGCACAGGAGATTGGGGCACACAAATCTGAAGACAATCACTGCTATATCCAAACAGGGGTTAGTAAGAGGTTTACCTCAAAAACTGTTCACCTGTCCTGAGCATTGTGTTTCCTGCCTAAAAGGAAAAAAAACATAAAATCTCATACAAATCAATTGAAGAGTCCAAAACAACTAAGTGTTTGCAAATGCTTCACTTGGATTTGTTTGGCCCAGTTAAAGTCATGAATCTTAGGAAGAAAAAATATTGTTTAGCTATTGTTGATGACTTTTCTAGGTTTACATGGACTTACTTTTTACATTCCAAAGATGAGTCTGCAGGCATTCTGCAAGACTTTGTTACACAGGTTGAAAAGCAGTTTAATCTTCCAGTAAAAATCTTTAGGAGTGACAATGGCACAGAGTTCAGAAACAAAGAGTTAAGATGATTTCTGTGTGTCAAAAGGAATTGTAAGGCAGTACAGCATTCCAAGAACACCAGAGCAAAATGGGGTTGTTGAAAGAAAGAATAGGACTTTGATTGAGGCTGCTAGAACCAAGCTTGCTGATTCAGGTTTACCATTAACTTTCTGGGCAGAGGCAGTAAACACTGCTTGCTATGTCCAGAGCAGAGTTATAATCAACCCTAGACATCAAAAGACTGCTTATGAACTGCTGTGTAAAATAAAGCCATTGATTTCATATTTCAAAGTTTTTGGTTGCCCATGTTTCATTTTAAACTTAAAAGATTCTATCTCAAAGTTTGCAGCTAAAATTGATTGTGGTTATCATCTGGGATACTCAACCACTGCTAAGGCCTACAAAGTGTTTAACACAAGGACTAAGATATTGGAAGAGACTTTGAATGTAAAGTTCAATGAACTTTCATCAATGAAAATCCCAGCAAATCCTGCAAAATTGTTTGATCTTGATAAATTTACTTTTGAACATACTGCTGTTAAGACTAACAGTGCAGGTCCATCCCAAAGTTCATCATCAGACTATGGATATGAAGTCATCATTCCTCAATAAAAGTCTGCATCAAATGGTAGAGCAGTAGATGTTCAAAACAGCTGTGAAAGCTCAACCACTGCTACCTCAACATTTGTTGACCAAAGATCAGCTGGCAGATGTGCTAACCAAAGCATTAGACGCATCCACCTTTGAAAGCTTGATCTCTAGGATTGGCATGCTGAACATGGAATAACAGGCAAAATCCTGTTTTTCTATGAATAAAAGCATTAAAATGTTTTCAGAAACTCAAAAATCCATCCTTAAAAATAGCAAAAAATGAATTTTTCATTAAATCCTTAAAAGTCTGCCATAACCACTGTTTTACTAAAACATCTGTTCTGTTTAATGTTGTCCGCTGCTGAAAGTCAACCCCTGTTCTCTCATTTCCTTGGTAATCACTGATCTTCAAAATCAGTGTTTTCATCCACTAATAGTTAAAATCACCCACTGTTTTCATTGTACCATTGCAACCACTGATATTGCTCCATCAGTGGTTTCATAAAACAACTGTCTTCCATTACTCATCAGGGGTTGGCACGTGGACAGTACATAAGCGGTCAGATCTTTTTGTAACCGCTGCCACGTCAGCATTCACTTTTTCCTGTATAAAACCCTGAGTAAAACCCCAAACAGGGTTTTTACTATCGAATCGAATTCAAAAATTCCTTTCCCAAAGCAGTTATCATCCATTTCTCTCAAATCATTCATCGTTCTTCTTCTTCAAAATGACAAAATCAAAGTCTTCATCTTCTGAAAAACCCACTGAAAAAGCCATCGAAATTCCATACAAAGCTCCTCACAATTACTTGGGTCTACTCACAAAACCCACTCACACTGAAACCTTCAATTCAATCATTGACGCTGTTTCGTCTTCAAAGTACAAAACTTTGTTGACTGCTGATGCTCCGATTTACTTGAAAACCCAAAGTGAATTTTGGAAAAATGCCACACTTGAATCTCAAGGTGAGACGGTCATAGCCATCAATTCCTCAATAGTGGGTAAAAAGGTCAAAATTACACCACAGTCCATTTCAGAAGTATTTGAACTCGATGATCGGCAAGGTAAAACATCTTTTCCCAAAAACGAGTATCAAACTGATTTTCTTGAGAGGGGGTATGCTGAAGAAATGAGAACGGACACCTTCCAAAAAGGTTACTTTCCTCCTGCAATAAGATTTTTATTCCATACCCTATTGATGTGTGTTTCAAATAAAACAACTGCTTTTAATGAGATACCATTAAAAATCCAATACCTGGGATATGCTATTTTATAAAACGAAAATTTTAACTACTCCCAGGAGATCTTTGATGATTTGGTCAAAAATGTCACTAACAAATCATTTTTATTATTTCCAAGGTTCCTAAGTTTTTACTTTGAAAAGAAATTTGGAAAGGATGATGCTCATGTGCTCTTCCAAGGTGAACCTTTTCAAATAAATGGCTTAACACCTGAAACTTTTACTAGATTATCAAAGCCTTCTAAAACAAAAGCAGAGGCTCCTGAGCAGAATTTAGCAGCTACCACTGTTCCTTAGGCACCTGCTGCTGAGCCCACTGCTCTAGGTGATCACAGCAGCAAAACAACTGCTTTGAAACCCACACCTAAAACCACCAGAAAACCAAGATAAAAGAAAACTCAAAAGCCCACCAAACCTACAAAAAAGGCAACTCTGGAAGATGAGATCCTAGAGCAACTGCCAGTGACAACACAAAAGTCACTAGAAACCACTACTGCTACTTACTCACAGCAGATGGTAGAAAGATCTCAACCCATGCCTCAAACTCCTCCTGCTTCTTCTAAAAAAGAACAGGTTGTAAGAATAGGGACACCACAATATGATGCTCTGGAATCACTTGCTTCCATCATCCACAGCCTACTGCCAGGGGCAAATTCGCTTTCTACACCCATACTCACTGCTATAATTCCCCCACAAACAAAACTCTTGTTGGATGCTCTTGATTTGAACCAGACACAAACCAGTCCTTCTCACTCGCCTGTAAATGAGAACACACCTCAACAAGTGACTGGGTCTGATGTATCAGTCATTGCTGACCCACCAACAACACCTGAGGAGGTTACACCCCTTGAGTTACAAGTAACTCTTGGTGGTAGTTCAAGTGAAGCAGCCACTACAAGTGCTGAACCCACTGGTTTGCATTTGAACAGTGGTTACATCAATAAGACTTCCTTGAAGGCAATTTCTTCTCTGGGAACTCTTGTGCATCCAGTTTTCATTGGTTCACAAAAAAGTGTTTCTCATTTTGAAGGAAGAAGTCCCCAGTTCCAAGACAAAGGGTCATCAGTGGATGACTTTTGGAATACATTCCCTGAGTCAACCACTGTTACAACCACTGAATGTGGGAAATCAGATGATCCCATTAAGTTGGGTGATGGTTTAATGTACCGAGAATTGACGGCTAGAGTTGACAAACTGGATACTTCTGTTGCAGAAATCAAAGAAATGCTGCAACAGTTGTTGAAAGTTCAAAAGGTACCACCCACTGCTGCACCAACTCCAACAGCTGCTCCATCATCTGCTCCCACTCCAGATGAGCTGTGGAGTTTGTTTCAACCACTGCTTCATCATCAAAGAGAATTAGCTGATCAGCAACATGAGATACAAGTTCAAAAGATTAGAAATCTCATGGAAGCAAGGTTCAAAGATACTCAGGCTGATATCAAGGCTATCAAGGCCCATTTGCTGAACACCACTGGCACTGCTCCTCCCTCTATCATCATTGTGGATGAACCACCACTAGCTGATGCCAAAAAGGGGGAGAAAATAAAGCAGTGGAAGAAAAAGGGTTATGATGATGGCTTATATATTGCTCCAAACAATTCTAGCATGCTTGCAGACATACCCTTACCAGATGGTTATAAAAAGATTGATGTTACCACAAATGCCATAGCTGATGCAAAAGCTGATGTTAAAAAGGATAAGGAGGCTAAGGATAAAGCCAGGTGGGAACAGGAGAAAATAGCTTTTATGGAGCTGAATGAGTAGGGTATTTATGAGCCTAAGGATGATGAAAATCCTGAGCCAAAAAGAAAGCAACCCACTAGAAAAGTGAGGCAACCTAAACACACACCATCCAGACCCACAAAGCAAACTCCCAAACCTACCAAAAGCTCCAAACATCAATCTCCCAAACCAGCGGCCGTTAAAACTCCTGTTGTATCAACAGCTGTTGATACTTCAGTGGTTTCAACAACTGCTAGCCAAACAACTGCCACCACTTCAACACACACCACAACCACTGCTTTACCATCACCATCAAAAATACCTTCACCACCAAAAACAATTTCATCACCACCATCACCTCCTGCCAAAAAGTAGAAGACAGCTGATGACACATCATCAGTTGTAATGACAACAATGGTTGAAACACCAGTTGTTCCAACAACTGTTAGTCAGCCACCTTCCACTACAGTAACCACCACTCAAATCACCACCACTGAACCAACCAAAACATCATCAGTCTCTCCTAAACCAAAAAGGAGAAGGATAATTCTGAAAGATGATGAATCTCCACCACCACCAACATCTTCACAACCATTGTCACTTGTTACTATTCCAAACCATGTTCCTCTCTCTTCAGCCCAAGTTCAAAAACTAATCACTGCCATTGTTTCTGCATCTGTTTAGTATCCTTTAGAGCTTATAGCAGTCAGAGAAGAAATCAAATCCTTTTATTCTGAGGATAATCCTGCTAAGAGAAACCTACCATCTGTCCAAGGATATCCAAGGCCAAACAATATTGAAAAATATTTGAAGATAAAGGCTCAACAGGCAGAGGATATCTCTAAGAGAAACTCACAAGGAAAATCTGATAAAGAAATTCAAAGGCACTATCAATTCCTGCTCACACAAGTCAGAACTTTGGAGCAGTTTTCTAAAGATTTGTGTCAAAAGCTTTCAGAAAGAGATGATGAAACCTTAAGAAAAGATTACATTGAGCACATCATGGCCTTCAAGGTACAAAGGTGACAAAGCTCAATATAAGGAATGGACAGTGGGTGAACTCAAAGAGGAGTTGGAAAGAATTGAAAAAAATGAATAAAGACAAAGTGAAACACACTCCTCCTGTTTGGTTAAAGTACATGAAGAATGTACCAGGCAAAGTGTTAGAGCTGAAGAGGATGAAAGAGGAATTAATCACTGCTGATTTTGGGTCAAGAAATCAAGTGTCAAGGTGGAAAGAAGACAAAGTCAGGGCCAACTATAAAAAGTTGGAGGAACTAAGAAAGAAAAATCCAAAAGTTCCACAAAAACCCAACTATCCTGAAGCAGAGGTTTCAACAAGACCACCAAAGCTGCAAGTCAGGAAATCCACTGCTCCACATACTGCCATCCTTTATCAAAGAAGGAGGCAAAAACAGATGGATGCAGAAACACCAGAGGATCAAGCAGCAGGTGATGAAGTTTTAAAAATGGTCTTTAAACAAATGATGGCTGATATTCCTGAACTTGCTAAAACTCAAAGCACCGCTCAGTCAGTTATCACCAGGCCATCATCTCCAAATTCCTCATCAAATAAAAATCTCCCAAGAAACCCACTGGATTCAAAAATACTAAAGTGGAAAACTGACAAACAGTCCCACGTATTGACTATGATCAAATCCAGTGGAGAAGTGAAAAAAATATCAAGGGAACAAGCACTAGGCCTGAGTGTTGAAGATCTGAAGGATCTCCTTGATCTTACACTTTACAGGGATGAAGATGATACAGATGCCTTAGACTTTGAGTTACAACTCAAAGGGCAAATAAGGGAACTGTAGATGAGGCAATAAAGTTCCACAATAATGAAGGGTTTTGGCATCATCTGTTCCAGGGGAGATTGTTGGGATTGAACCCTATCAAAGGAAAAGTTTATTAAAGCCAAAACCGGATTAGAGCAGTGGATCCAGAATAAGCAGATGTTTATACACAAGCTTTCCCCTTGATAATGGCTCTAACAACTGATGGACACAACTACTGCCTTTCCTAACTGCTGTTGTTTCCAAAGAACTGATAAAGACCAAAATGCTGATGACTCAACAACTGCCTTATCTCAAGTACTACTGAAGACTAGAAGCACTGCTGAAGACTAAGCAGTGGAATGAAAAATCAGTAGTTTAGTTCATTTCTATGTAATATATTAATCAGTTGTTTGCTATCAGTAGTTGTAATAAGGGCAGTAGTTAGAGTTTGTTAGGAGGTTATATGTCACTATCATGGTGACGTCAGCAAAGATGCCACAGTGGTTTGGGCGTGCCTATAAATAGAACAGTACCCTGTACTATTCTATCAGCTCTTCATCACTTTTCTTCTTGTACGAACAAACATTATGAGCTCAGGCTGAGGGGGAGTTTGTTACATGCATGCATATTGTAATTGAATCTTGGAATAAATTCAAGCATTCGGTTCAATGTTAAACTTGTGTGTTAAAAGTATTTCTCCTGTTTGATTGTGTGCAAAGTTTATCTCCATTTTAGTTTCTGCTGCAATTACTTGTTCATTTTCATTAATTTCTAAACAAAAACACAATAAAAAAGAAACTCAAATCCTAACATAAGAACAATCAAAGAAGGAACTTTCAAAACAAAAAGTTTGTCGAAAAGAAAGTGTTTTTGAGAAGAAGGCCTCACAGCCTCAGACTGAAGGCAAAAGTCGGGAAGTTGATACCCGAACATGCTTCAAATGCAATGAAGTTGGACACATTGCACGAAAGTGCACCAACTCGAAGCCTAAGTCTGTGGTTGTCGAGAGTCCGAAAAAGAAGAATGATGTCAAAGGCAAAGCGCCAATGTTTGTTGAGAAGAAAATTTTGAAAAATGAAAACAACAAAGTCAAAACTGAACCTGTAAAAGAGTCGGTAAAGAAATCTGATAAATTTTACAAACGGGTCGCTTCTTCGCAACAAACTTGGAAGCCAAAATCTGATACAAAGACATCAAATGTTCAAAAACCAAAGGTTTATGATTTTGAAAAACAATCAACTTCAACAAAGAAGATGAATGTACCTTTGGACTATTATGAGAAACTTGAGAAACAAACTTCGACCCCTTCAGGGAAGAAGTATGTTCTAAAGAAAGACCAATCATCTGGTCAACCTCCGAAAAATGAGTTCTTTTTGTATAGAGAGGTTGAGATTGGGTCTGAAGAAAGTCTCAAAATGAATGACAAGAATTTCCCACCATTGTACACCAAAACCACACGCCTAAACGTCAAGCTACCTGAGTCGAAAGAGGCTTGGGTTGCTTCAAAAACTAACTAAGTATTTTGAAATGTGCAGGAGCTCCCGAGATCTATCTCACGTTGGATTATGGATAGCGGAGCATCCAGGCACATGACAGGGAGAAAAGCCCTTCTTTACGATGTTAGAGGGTTTAATGGTGGATACGTCGGTTTTACTGGTAATCAAGGAGGACGTATTATTGGTGAAGGAACATTATCAAATGGTGTTATCACGTTTGAAAGAGTCATTTACATCGCCGAGCTAGAAAACAATCTTCTGAGCATTTCTCAAATTTGTGATAGAATGTATTCGACACATTTCACTGATAAAGAATGTTTGATCTTGAAGCCGGGGCTTGTCATCCCCGAGGAGTGGATCATCATGAGAACACCTCGAGTTAATGATCTGTACGTGTTGGATATGAGCGTGGCTACGACTACCATGGGTCAAACTCATTGCTTCATGTCAAGAGCCACTGAAAAGGAGTCGCAATTGTGGCATCGGAAGATGGGCCACATTCACCTGCGCAAGATGAACTACCTGGTGCATAACGACTTGGTAAAAGGTGTTCACTTGAAAAGTTTTCATCTTAAGGGGGAGTGTATAAGTTGTGTAAAAGGGAAGCAATGGAAGAAATCCCACCCTGGCAAAAAGATGAACTCTGTCTCGAAGCCTCTGGAGAGACTTCACATGGATCCCTTTGGTCCTATGAATGTCAAAAGTATTACGGGTGATCTCTATTGCCTCATAGTCACTGATGACTATTCAAGATTCTCATGGGTGATGTTCCTGAAGTCAAAAGACGAGACATTTGAGAGTTTGCTGAGGTTATTCAGGAAGATTGAGAATTTGTACCGAGCACGAATTCGAAGAATTAGAAGCGACAACGGTACGGAATTCAAGAACAATAGAATGGAGGAATTCTGTGATAGATGAGGTATACTGCAAGAATTCAGCGCACCCTATACTCTGCAACAAAATGGAGTCGCAGAGAGAAAGAACATAACGCTGATTGAAACGGCGAGAATGATGCTTGCTGATTCCAAGTTACCGATCAATTTCTGGGCAGAAGCAGTTCCAGCCACTTGCTATACACTCAATAGGGTACTTACTGTGAAGAAGCATAACAAGACATATTTCGAGTTGATCAACAATCGCAAGCCTAATCTCGAGTATTTAGAGCCGTTCGGGTCTCCCTGCACTGTTCTAGATCCCGATGGCAAATTTGGTTCAAAGAGCATTGAAGGTATCTTTGTGGGATATGCCAGTCCACTTAGAAGAGTCTTTGTTCCAAGTCTGAAGCGGATCATCGAAGCACAGCATGTTGAATGTCAAGGCTATACTATGCCACTACAGAAGCCCGCAGACTCATGGCGATTCAATTACGATACCTTATGGGATTCATTCGAGTTAGAAGAAGAGCCAGAGTTCTTTGATGATTTGGATATTCTAAGAGAATATGAAGCATCTCAGGGAAGATTTCCAGCAGGATCTTCTAGACGTCAACGACAAACTTCCAATGATAATGAAGCTGGTCGAAGTCACACTGAAGAGAATGATGAAGCCCAGCAAACTCCGATAACTTCGAAACGAGAGCCTACTCCTGAAAATCAGACGGCGGTCAATGATGATAATTCAGAATCTGATGATATTCCTACTTTTGACCGTGGTGATTCAGAGTCTGAGGGGGAGCAAATCCAATATTCAGATCAGACAATTCTTGACAATGAACAAGTTGCGGATCAGAACGTTACCAATTTGGAAGGCGAGGTGGATGTTCTGTAACATCCCGAAAATACAAATTCTTAAATTTGTAATTTAGTTGCAAATAAATTTGTAAGATAATCTAGTTAGTAAAGACACAAACCTAGTTAGTTTATCACTTATTAGTAGCTAGAGACAGAAATAAAATAAAACAAACAAGAGGGACCAAAAGTGTTAAAATTGAAAATAGTTTTAATAAAAACTATTTTATTAAAACACAAACTAAAAATCTTGTACGGGGGATCGACCAGAACAAGGAGGGGGCGACCTGGGCTCTTTCAAAACCCTAGTTCATGTTAAATCCCACAAATTGAAGATCAAATTGGCTCCCAAATCAAAATCTGAGTTAAGATTAGTAATCCCCATCACAAGGGGGTTGTAAGGTATGTAAAATTCTATGAAAATTCTCTGTTTGAATTTCTTATGAATTTGGGAAATCCAAAAATTAGATAATGCATGTTTGTGATTTGGTTAGATTAAGGATGATATAGTGTCTAGAAGTAAAACCTAGACAACTACATGTGAAATCATGTCCAAATTCAGGAAATTCCATGAACACATTGAAGGTGGGTTATGGGTTTTGCAAGATAATGATGAACACTAGGGTTTGGAAGGATATTTTAGTGTAAATTGATTTATAGAAACTGATTTATGAAAATAGAGATGTTTAAGTCTATATGTGATAACTCAATTATTGATAATCAAGGCTATGTGGCAAGTCAAGGATTAGAATATAAAAGACATAAAATTCGGTCCTTTACGTGTTCGTAGAAATGCCACAAAGAAGCTTGAAATTTAAATGTTTATGTTAAAAACGCATAATTATGAAGTTCAACAAAAATTGTGCGTTAAATATGTGAAACAAAGAGTTCTAAACATAAAGTGATTGAACTCTATAGGAAAGGAAGCCGGAGCATCGAGCGGGCAAACCGGTGTGGACGCACGTTTGAAGGGCTTGCTTTAAAGGTATGTAACTTAATTCGTTACATTGGGGTAATTTGATAATTATAATTTGTGTAATTGAATTGTAGAAAAGAGGTCGAGTTGAATTAAAGCGATAGTGCTCGCTACATTGAATAATAGGTAAAGAATTGGTTTGATCGCGTTGGTAGTCATCACAATGGAGGATTCCATAGATGAGCTAAGGGTTGAATAATCAAATGATGCGTGATTAATGCATTGTAGTATGATTACTCGGTCTTGGTTATTGTTCAATAAAGACATATTAGAATACGAGAAATCAATGATTTGGTTGTTGAAATGAGAAATCCTAGAATTTGGGTTTGGGCAAAATAACCAAAACAATCAAAACATAGACTTTCAGTGTCTACCGTAAATTACAGTATCCACCGTAATTTACGGTAGAGACCAAATGTTTACGGTGGTTCATTCCTGAGTTACGGTGAACTAGAAGCTTAAAATGTCTACCGTAACTTACGGTAGATACCGTAAGTTACGGTAGAGGCTGGAAAATTGGCTAAGCTTTTGTATATCATAGCAAATCGAATTCGTTTCTAAATGTAGTTTCGATTAAGCAATAATTCCAATAACCCTAATACTAATGTATAATGTAAACAATTCAGTTTCTAGGTATGCAAGGATTACGGATGACGGTCAAGCAAGCTTTTGAAGAACCGAACACGCACTTTTGAAGCTTCCGCTTAAGTTAACTTTGTTTAGACAATGTCTATGATGTAACTATTTTGCTAAATAACTTTTGAATGTTTGAATTAGTCAGCAGTTGACTATTGTTAGTTACTTTAAAACTTTACTTTTGGAACTTATGCTATAAAATGGGTCATAGAATTTATATATATCGCATATTTACATTAAATTCTTGTAAATTAAAGACGGGTGTTACATGTTCCTGGCGAGATTATGCCGAGAACTCTTTCATACCATCCAGAAGAGTTGATAATAGGAGAGCTGCAGTCAGGCGTTCGCACTAGAAGCCAGATTGACCATGACCTTACTTGCTTTTATACTAAAATTGCTCTTTTACAAACAGAATTTTCACTTACTTGTTTCATTTCGCAGATTGAGCCGCGAACCTACAAGGAAGCACTAACTGAAGATTCATGGGTCAACGCAATGCAGGAGGAGCTGAGTCAGTTTGAATAGCTGGGTGTATGGAAGCTTGTTGATTTGCCTTATGGTCATAGGAAGATAAACACGAAGTGGGTGTTTAAGTGTAAAAGAGACGACCGATGGGTTATTGTTCATAACAAAGCTCGACTCGTGGTCCAGGGTTTCAGTCAACAAGAGGGGATAGAATTCACAGAGGTCTACGCTCCTGTTGCTCGTCTTGAAGCTATCAGAATCTTCCTAGCGTTTGCTTCATGGAAAGGATTCAAGGTATATCAGCTAGATGTTATGTCGGCATTTCTCTATGGCAAAGTGAAAGAGGAGGTATATGTTGGTCAGCCACCGGGCTTCACCGACCCAATTCACAAAGATAAGGTTTACCTCTTGGACAAGGCGTTGTACGGCTTGCATCAGGCCACGAGAGCCTGGTACGAGACACTCTCTCAACATTTGCTAGCCAATGGCTTTATCTGATGCAAGGTAGACGCCACTCTTTTCACGAAAGAAGTCGATGGTCATCTTCTGATAGTACAGATTTACATGGATGACATTATTTTCGGGTCGACAAATGAAGATCTCTGCAAAGATTTTGAGAAAGTAATGAAGCAGAAGTTCGAAATGTCTTCAATGGGTGAGATGAAGTTCTTCTTAGGGCTCCAGGTTGATCAAATGCCCGAAGGAACCTTCTTACATCAGACAAAGTATGTTCATGACGTCCTAGAGAAATTTGGGATATCCGGGACTACTCCAATGTCCACCCCGTTAGCAACGAATTATGGTATAAACCCTGATCTCACCGGAGAGAAGGTCGATGAAACGTTATACCACTCCATGATCGGATCGCTAATGTATTTGACGGCATCAAGGCCTGATATAATGTATCCAACCTGCCTCACGGCCCGATTTCAATCAAGTCCCAGATCTTCACATATGTCGATCGTCAAGAGGATATTACGCTACCTGAAAGGAACTCCAAGCTTTGGGTTGTGGTATCCAAAGGATGGTGACGTTACGCTTGAAGGGTACTCTGATTCTGACTTCGGTTGCTGCAAAGTCAATGCTAAATCAACAACTGCAGGTTGCTAATTTTTCGGACCCCGACTGGTCACATAGCAATGTAAGAAGCAAACCACTGTTGCTTTATCAACATGTGAAGCAGAGTATGTATCTGCCAGCAGCTGCTGCTCTCAGATCCTGTGGATTCAGCAACAGATGTGCGACTACGGTTTGCAATTTCTTACTTCACCTATTTTTGTTGATAATGAGGCAGCCATTAACATAACAAAAAATCCTGTTCATCACGCTAAAACCAAACATATTGAAATTCGTCATCACTTCATACGAGATTACTTCGAGAAGAAGTTGATATAAATTTACAAAATCCACACCGACGAACAAAAAGCTGACTTACATACCAAAGCTTTTGATAGATCACGTTTTCAATATTTTTTAAAACTGAATGGTATGAAGCTGTTGTCGGATGCGGAGGGCATACTTGGCGTTGTTGAAGGTACCTCTGCAGATGATGTTGAAAAGCAGACTGCACTAGTTTGTCGTATTTTTAGGTGTTTTGGTATTTAGGGGGAGATAGATAATATTTTCAGAAAATACAAAAACAATAAAAAATGCAAAAATCCAAAAACATGAGTTATTTTCAAAATTAAAAAACAATAGAAAACCGAAAAAGAGTTTGTGTAAAAATGGGAAATGATAGTACATCAGCTAGACAGTTACAGTATGCTAAAGATATGTAACGTTTAAAAGGTGTTAAGCAGTCTCGCTGATGATATGCCGGTAGGTTTTTATACATTTAGTAGATTTGTTCGGGATATAAACCTAAAATCGTTTCTTGCTTATTACGTGGGGAACATCTCTCGGATATATAGGTAACCCCTGAAATCTTGTTTAAAAGATTTTCTATTTCTGACATACTAGGTCTATGTGCGTAATGATATCTGGGGTATTATACCAGGACTTCTGATTTTGCGGAAGCAATAGCCTAGTCCTCGTATAATACTCAGCACTGCTTTATTCTTAAAGGCTACCCTCAGCATAAAAATGATGAAACATTGAAAAATGCTAATCATGTGTTGTTAAAGAAAAGATCCCCAAACGGGACACACCGAAAGTCGAGCCATCATCTCTCTGTCTGAACGGAAGTTCTAACCTGAGCTCTCATGGCCACGCATTACCCGTTATAGATATCATTATTGTAAGTTCACCTGTAAGACTGAATATAGAAGTCTCGATACGAGAGTATATTCTGAGGTGGGACATGCGTATAAGTTAAGCTATTAAAACACTAATTCGTATCCTGAACAGATTGAAATTTGTATAAAAACTTTAGAGGATCAGTATATCGGCAATCTAAGTGAATTGTTTAACACTGAGTATGCAATCAAGCTTAACGGTACTTGTAGCTTGTCGGTAGCTGATATGATCCCCTAACACGCTCACCAAAAATATGTTTGTAAATAGTTTACTTTCATTGCATTGCATTTCATTTCATTTCTATTTAGCATTCTAAACCCAAAAAGATTTCATAGTTTTCTAGTATAAACTTTCTCAAGATCCCAAAAAAGATTTTACATTTCTGCTTTAAGTTTTTATCGACAAACCATGGCAGGAAGCTGATCTTTAGACTCGCAGTCATGAAGCAAATGCAGGAAGTTTCTGAACTGGACGACAGGATTGGGAGCTAATCATGAAAAACTTGGTAAAATTTAAAATCAAAGCAAGTTCATTAAGTTGATACTTGTAATTTTCATGAAAATGTGTGTAAAAATTTGAACAAAATGTCAGTTTGTATCGTTTCGGGTCAACCAAGGTCATTAACTTGGCCTTGGTAGACAAATTAAGTGCCTAGGGTCATTAACTTGGACCTAGATACTTAAGTGGATCTCTAAAACTGACCAAATCTTGATAAAATGGCAAAAAGTCGAAAGGTCAAAACACTAAAGTCAAAAGAGAAGTGTTTGGATCGGATGGCCATCCGATAATTGGTCACCCCTATAAATAGATGGTCAATGGCTTCAGTCAAACTTTTACTCGTTCGAGCGACCATCCGATACTTTCAAACACTCTCAATTTTCTGATCTTGACTCTTCAATCTTTCCTTCCACATTTCATTGGATTGTTGGCATACTCAACCTTCACAATGGGTAAGGTAAGATTTCTGATTTTAACTGTTAAATTTGATGTTTTGATGATGTTTTTGAGTTTAGCGGCTGTTCGGACCTTTAAACTTAGATCTAGGCAATTTTAGGATGTCTTGATAGAAATCAAACATAGGGTTTTGTTCATGAGCCATAGATCTATAGGTTTATCGTCTCAATTTGTGCCAAAACCTGTTAAAATTTGATGATTTGATGTTTAAGGGTGTCGGTTATCGGACCTGTTTTTGTCAAATTAATCTCAGAATAGGCCGAATTAGAACAAGATGAACATAGGGTTATGATCCCCTTAGAATTCTCTACATGGATTTGTGTTCAATTTGATGATTAGCTTAGAAAAATTTTGAAGTTCATAATCTATACATGGTGTTCTTTATGACAGTTGAATTAAGTGGCAACTCGATCGGATGGCAATCCGATCGGATGGACATCCGATCCACTGCACCTTATATGTTTAAAATTTCTAAGTGTTTGTTGCATTGAAATCTGTGTTTTAACTGTTTAAAATGGTACCTTGGAATGTGTGCATTATCTGTCAAAGTGTTGTTTGGATAGTTTGTCAAGTCGATTGGATGGCCATCCGATCCAAAAGCATTTCTTGTTTAAAATATTTTCTAAGTGTTTACCTCGATATCTGTGCCTTTACATGTCTATCAGTTGGTTTGGTAAGTTGGCAACTCGATCGGATGGCCATCCGATCCAAATCACACATTCATAACTGTTCATCACATGCTAATGATCGAGTGGCAATCCGATCGGACAACCATCCAATCCACATCACAAAATGACAAAATATTTCATCAATTGTTCAAACCTGTCACAATGATCGAGTGGCAATCCGATCGGGTGACAATCCGATCGGATGGCCATCCGATCCATGGCATTCACTTTCAAATATGTTGACTGGTCAAAGGATCTACATGTCGTGTCACATGGAACGAGTGACAATCCGATCGGATGGCAATCCGATCAGATGGCTACCCGATCCAAATACACTGACTTGATTTGACTATTCTTTGGACAAGATGGTTCATCAGATCGGATGGTAATCCGATTGGATGACCATCCGATCCTCAGTACTGCATAGAGTGTGATTCCTAGAGTTAGAAAAATTTTTGAAATTTTCAAAACCTTTGATACTTGTCACTTTGTGTCTTGAACTTCGTGCAAATGCTAACGTTGTGATTTATTACAGGGAAGAGCATCAGATTGGGACAAGTCTCATAATATCTATTGTCTGTTTGATGCTCACTATACAGATAATACTCCATTCAAAGTTATAGCAAAATTCTTGAGAGAGAGTAAGATTCATAAGGCTTTAACTGATAAGACTGAAGTATATGAATCACATGTTAGAATATTTTGGAGTTCGGTAAGGTATGAAGAGAAGGAAAAGATGATTTATTCTGGAGTTAGAAAGAAGGACGAGAATGGTTAAGATGTAGATGTAGAGATTAAGTTCAATGTTGGTGATTTAAGAAGAGTCTTGGAGTTACGTGATTCTGATAGTGATCCCATCATTATTCCTGAACGTTTGTGCAAGGGTTTGTAGTGCAAAATGGGATTTTCAGGTCATTTGAACGGGAAAATGCTTAAGACAATGTTTAGTAAACCATATAAGTTCATGATCCACTGTGTAGTGCATGCTTTATCTCATAGGAAGGGAGCTTACGACGAAACTCCTGACTATATCATGAATATTATCACTTGCTTGGTGCTGAATAGGCCATATAATGTTTCGCAAGTGATATTTGACCACATGGTAGACAATGCAGGAGCTAGAAGTGGAAAGTACATCATGTATCCTCGATTTATCCAAATGATGATTGATGATCAATTCAAAGACATTCCGAAGGATGATGATGATATATTAGGTCTACGAAACTTGACAGCAGATACTATAAGCAGATTATCCAAAGGACCTGATCAAAGGACAAGGAGAATGGTTTGCAAGATAGATAATCCGGCGTATGTTGCTCCAGAAAATGACGCATGGAGACATGACAACAGTAATTCAGAAAGTGAAGATAATAAGATGAATGAAATGGTTGAAAAGAAACTTCGTTATTGGTTTGTGAAAGATGGCAAAAGAAAGAGAACTCCAAAGACATCCCCTGCTGTATCTATTCCTAAGGAGCCAACACCGAAGATAGTTGTTAAGGGATAGTTGAAAGGGGGAGTCATAAGAGAAACTAGATCTTTATTTGTTATATGTTTCTAATAAATGTTTCAATGCTTGTTTTGCAGGGCCTTTTGTAGAACCACAACAAAAGTTGGTGGATGAGCCAGTGTTAGATCCATCGAGCATACCTCAAGAAGGTATTGACTTGACGAAGGCGACGTTTAAGCAATACACAAAGCTTACTGAAGATACAACTCAGAAAGATCAAAGTGCAACTGTTCAAACTGAAGTAGTCAAAGAGAAAGAGCCTGAAAGTGTTGCTCGTGATGACTCAAGTGATGCTGATGATGAGTCTACAGAGACAGAGTCTGAAATTGAAAGAATAGGAGTTGGTAAGGTCCAATTAAAGAAGATACAACAGAAAAAGAAGAAGAAAGGATCTGATGATGAAGATACTACTTACATGCCGACAGGTGAAGAGAAAAAAAAAGCTGAGAATAAAACGTAAAGCAGTTCAATCAGGCGTCATTCCAAGGAGTGTACGAGCAAAGAAAGGTGGTGCTTCTGTGTAACAACCCGTACTTTTGTGCGTTGTTACTACTCGATATACTCGTTACGCCTAGCACCAGAGATTCGGATCATAATGTAACTATATTGCATATATCGCTATTCGAAGGACAATCGCATATTTTCAAAATACAATATCACTATACTACACCAATCACAAGCACTAACACTCACGATGACATGGGGTGAGGACCTATTCTACCCTCCTTAGTGGCCGTGATGTGTTGAAACGCAGACATTAATGCTAACAAAGACTCTCGGGTGAGTGTTATAGCTCCAGTCGTCGTGACGATGATGACAATACGAGTAAGTAGTACCCTGTCAGTCTTTGTGGCACAAAACACAATAACGTTCATGATGACATCAAGAAAGGACCTATACTACCCTCCTTGATGGCCGTAAAACGTCGCTAATAATCGCATACTCGAAACGAAAACCGATTGTTAGTTATCGAAACTTTGAATTATGAATACGTAAATACGACCCTAGTGATATATATACATATATAATAATAATATAAAGATACTATGAAAAGCGTGTACTTCAAAAACTATCGAAACGATCGAAAACGGATAAATCCACCGCATCGGAGTGGCCATCCGGACGGATAGCCATCCGCACGGATGGGCTATCCGGACGGATAAGTCATCCGGACCAAAACCCACTTCAGCTTCACTTTTGCCTATAAATACCATGTCACATCACTTGAACAGTGATGTGACAGCTCCCACTCGACCAAACATGCTCAGGACCCCTTTTCTTTCGATTTCTCGCAATTCCGGTAAGATTTCAACCTAAAAACTTGTACTTCTATGATCTACACTCAATTCTACATCATTCTATCTTTCAAAACACCATTTTTAACTGTGAAATCTATTGATTTTGAGGTGTTTTAAGGTGATGTCACCAAGAGTTCATACGAACTTCAAGTTGTGACCTCATCCCACCATAAACGACTCAGATCTGGGTGATTTCCACATGTTTTGATAACAAATCTCGCCTAAATCTATGTATTCACCCAAGGAACTGTGCGATTTCGAGTTAACCATGAAGAACCATCAAGAACGGCCAGTTCCGATGGGGCGGGGTGATTCCTGGTCGTCAGAACAGGTCGGAACTGCTGGAATTCCAAATGTTAGTGCGAAATTACACTGTCCCGGTAACTTTACACGTATTCCTTCCGAGAAACACTCAGAAACAGTGTTCAGAATGCGAAACAGACGTGTTATCCGCACGGATCACATGTCATCCGCACGGCTCACATGTAATCCGCACGGATCACGTGTCATCCGGACGGCGGATCACGTGTCATCCGGACGGATCACATGTCATCCGGACGGATAACATGTCGTCCGCACGGATAACTTGTCATCTGGACGGATGAGCACCAATCGACTAGACTAACGCATCCTCCAAACGAATGGCCATCCGGCCGGATTGCCAACCGACCGGATAGTCACTGAACCTTATCACTTCAACCGAATGGCCATCCGACCGAATGGTCAATAGTCACCTGTTTCACCCGCCACCGTTTAACGCACTCTCATTCGATCAGGCTAACTCAGACGCAACCCAAATCAAGCTGTGTTTACTTACCGATTACGCACTGTGAGTATACTTGACCCCTTTTTAATCGAATTTTGGGTGTAACATACGTTTATAACAAATCGAACTTATCAAACGACTTATTCAATCAATCGAATTATCACTTGCGAATAACTGTCATGCATAGATATACGTGATACTAGTTGCATATGTGCTAGGGCTTATACTCGCGACGTCCCACCATGACTAGTATAGTACTATTGCGCCCGACGGGGTCTAGTTTGCCATCGCATATTCGAGCATCGAGGACTTAGTTGGTAGTATCAGCTTTGTGAGTGTATATGTCGTGTGTTACGTTTATGCATATGGAAATTCGCTACACTTTTTATCTATTACGCTATACATATCAAACCTGTATACTCGCCAATACTTTTGTATTGACAAATATTTTAACGTATGTTGCAGGTTAGATCACAGACTATATCAAATCAAGCTAGGAGGTCTAGAAACTCAACTAAAATCTAGGTTGTCGGATTTGTATTGTTCGAGAGGACAAGAAATCTGTGATAACTTTTGTGATTGTATTATTGTTAGTATGGGATAACGAATGTATTAAATATTATCGCAATGTAGTTGTTATGGATTCTCTTGAGCAATCTGATTCGCCTAGTTCCGTGCCCCGATGATTCCGCCATCGGTTGGGGTGTGACAGATTGGTATCAGAGCCATAACTATAGGGAATTAGGCCAGACTCGACCTAGTCCGGGTCGACGTCTTAGAAATTGACCTAGTCTATAGTCTAAGTACCAGCAGGCCGACTCATACGAACCCAGTGGGGTTTGTATCGGGCCCACTTGATACTCTCGATCGAAATTGCTAAAAGCTACAACTTTGTGTGAACACCGCGTACCACAGCTTCACACGAATGAGCCTTTCCTAAGGTCGGAATACTACTTAGCCTTTCCTAAGGCTGACACAATACACATGTTTTCGAAAATACTAGCATAACAAAACCGAGCGATCCAGTCGAGATCAAGTGTGAAAACCAAGAACTCTCGATAGGATTGCTCACTCAACGCATTTTTCTAGCACGAGAACCTTTCATCGAGTTAGGAGTGACATCCACACCTCGACAAAAGTCTCCATTTCGAAATCTAGTGGAACTCGCGAATTTATTCGAAGAGTATAACCACAATTAGGAGCGGAGCTGTTAAGTCAGGGGTGAAACCCGTACCTTAACAAGACGTTCCACTATCTGAATTGGTTTTCAAAAGCTCTCACAAGGACTCGACTATCATGATAACTCGAGCCACGTGATGACTAGGAAGACGAATGCCATGAGCTGCATCCCAGTGGAAGCATGGAGCCTTCTAGGTCAACGCGCGCGCACGAACTTGTTAAATATAGTTGGGTTACCTTGGGTAGTCGACGCCTAAAACACCCAAGGCACTCTATCATACGAACCGCCGATCTTGCCAATGGATTAGAACTTATTTACGATTTGAAACTTTACGCTTTATCGATTTCTCGATTTAACGATTTTCACTCCCTGCTTTATAAACGCACAATTCGCACAGCCATCGCAATCTAAAATGAAACTCGAAAGTTCGCAACAAAACTAATGCGTAATCTATCGCCTTCACTCTCGTTTTCTCACCTCAACGCGTCCTCGCTTATTCTAAATCAACTTGTATGTGTATGATTACAAATTACATCTATATAACTATATATATATGCGTACAAACAAGTCATTGTGTGAGAACTTAGGAATTTCGTGTCTCCTATGTGGCTCCTATGTGATTCACATTACTAATATACTATCGCAACAAGTTTTGAACGCACTCAATCGCATCGCGAAACTCAAAAATTATTATGATCGAATCTCATTCCAAGTCTCTTCCTGTCTAGATGCCTTCCAACAACTCTACCTCGAGACTAGTAGCCAGGAGAAGAGCCAAACGAAGCGCCGATAAGAGGATTGCATCACTTGTGACTAAGGAAGTAGGTAAGCTTATTCCTCAAATTGCCGCTCGAGTGCACTCTCTCAGCCACTCTCGAGCTTCGGAAGACGTTAAGACAGGAGAGCAGCAATCTACTTTTCTCTACAAACACTTCAAAGCCTGTGACCCGATGGAATTCACGGGTGAAGGAGGTGCGACTCAACTACTCCAGTGGTTCGATTCTATCGAAGTTACCCTTCGTCAAAGTGGGTGTCCCGATAGTTTCCGTGCTACTTGCGCTACCAGTGTATTTCAATCGCGAGCACTCGACTGGTGGACCGCCGAACGTAACAAACGTGGGATCTCCGCAGCTTACGCTCTCTCTTGGGATGAGCTGAAAGAGCTCATGAAGAAGGAATATTGTCCTCCCCATGAGATTCAGAAATTGGAAGACGAATTTTGGAAAATCAAGCAAGTCGAAGGTGATAACGCTGGCTACACCGCAAGGTTCAAACAGCTTAGCATAATCTGCCCAAATCAAGTCAACACTTCAGAGGAAGCCATTTCGAAGTATATTCGTGACTTACCTGAGTGTGTGGGTGATTTTGTCGAAGCTGCAAGACCAGCTACCATCGAAGAAACCTACCGCTTAGCCGCGGAAATCAACAACAAACGACTCATGGAAGGTTTTTTCTCCAAGAATCCTGCCAAACAAGCTTATCAAGCGATCGACATTAATCATTCGTAGGATTCTAGCAACGAGCCTTCTGACAAATATGCTAACGATTCCTCTGACGGATCTACCGGAGATCCTTCTAATGACTCTGCCGACGATTCTTCCAACGACTCGGTCAAAGATTCTGCAAATGAGTCCTCAGACGAATCCTCCAACGACGACACCTCTTTGTAAGACACCGATAAACCCAGCCGCAAATGAAAGACTTCAAGCCCGAGTTCATCAACAACCGAACTTCTGCAACCGGAACTTCTTCGAGCAGTTCCGATGTTTCCAAAACGAGCCTACACTGGAGCTCATCCTCAGTGTTACTCGTGTACCTATCATCATCCAGTTGGGGCTGACTGTCGCTATTGCAATAACTGCAACTGTTACAGTCACTTCACCCGCAACTGCCGCATCGAACCGTGAACTCGAGTACAACAACATCAGCTCCAGTAAAAGTCTTCAGCATCAGACATCTAGCAAGCGTAGGATAAAGTTGTAATGATATGATTTTCGACGTTTATTTCTAAGTTTTGAACCTACTCTATTACTCAATGTTGCCACTATGTGTAACGTTAACTCTCGTCTTCGTTCTCTCTTTCACTATTTAATCGTTGCACTTAGACTAGAATCACGCACATACTACATACTATATCACGAAATAATGTGTTTTACCTTCACTACACTCTTAGAACGAGGTACGATAAACGTGCAAGGAACGACTAATCACAGGTGCACACGGGATTATTTGGGTCAGTGCACGGAGATCGTAGTAAATTCTAAAGCGCCACAAGCGTTTTGACAAAAGGTGACACCAATTCACGGGATGAAAGTAGTAGGGGTCAAGCAAGGTGTGCTTCATCATACTACCAAAGTTCCGTGAAGAAAGTGCCACGTGGAGTCGAACGTTATTAGACCTATTTACTATTGTGATTATTTTCAACACACTACACTCAATCGCAAGGCGTAACAACTGAAATCGCATCATCGCAAGACTTGTCGTAAGTCTGCAAACGCAATGCAATCGCCTCATCGATGGACTCTGGAGAGTCTACCTCGCAGGACAATTGCATCGACGCAAGACTGGTCATAAGTCTGTCGCGACCAATTATATCAATCACATAAACGCTCACGGTATTGTTGAGTGAGGACCTATTCTACCCTCCTCAATAGCCGTGATGTGACGCAACGTAACGTTAAGCTTATTCGAGACAAAACTCGATAAATCGCAATCGCTTGTCAGGTGTATCTCGCGATCTCTGTCGCTTATTCTGTGAACCTATATCGCTTGTTGTGTATCGATCTATCGCTGTCGCCTACCGTTATCCGTGGTGTTTGTGTTAAGTTAGCACACATGACCTCGCTTCACGAGATGAAGCTCATATGATTAAGGCAAGGTGTTTTAGTCATATCGGCGGGATTTCATGGAAAAAGGCCATGTGGGGTCTGATGCCAGTTAACCTCTGTGGTGTAAATCAATCGAATCAAACCGCATAAATCACGTATACCTCCATCGCTTGCAACGCAACAACTGCCGCTCATCGTAACCCGTTTATCATCGCCGACATGGTTGGTGTTGCGTTATTCGCTAAATCACCTAATCGCTTATTGCTTATCGTGTTTAGTCTACCGCTTATTCGCGTATCGTGTACCGCTTACCACTCGCTTAGTGTTCGTTATAGTCTGTGTGGTATTAGTACGCATGACATCGCTTCACGAGGCAAAACTAACCTGGTTAAACATGGTGTTTCACCATGTTAGCAAACTCTCGTGGAAACATGCCATGCGGGTTCAATATGGAATCTAATCGACATCGCGCTAATCGCTTATCGTCTACCGTTCGACGCCTAACCAGACATGACGCATAAGCATTTCGTGTCACCAGGCTACTCGCGCACGCTGCTACAACTACGTTCGCAATTCAACTCGCCGGATTAACCTATTCGATTCTATCCTATGCTCGGTCCGACCTTCTATCGATTTGGGCCAAGTAGACGCAAATTCTATCCGTGTCATATCGGCACACCTGACACCGCCTCACGAAACGGAAGTAATATGAGCAAAACATGGTGGATACGCCGCTGGTACTTCCTATATATAAATGTTTTAATCATATTAACGAACTTCCGTGGGAAGGTGCCAAGTGGGGCTCGATGCTAAATTGCCTTTTCAAATGGTTAAAACTGATTTTTATAAAACTTTTATTAAAACCATGGGACAAGTGAAAATTCCTCACAACGTGGAGGTAACATCGAACCAGCTTAACTCCATATCCAAGAGGAACCTTCATGAGCCCAATTTTTCCTTAAACCTTTTTGCAATATCGAAAACGAGACTTTCTTGAGACGTCGGTTCGACATCAAGTTCAACTTGGACCCATGCCTTAGAAGAGTTTCCGTAACCTCAGTTTTCATCTTCGAATTTCTTAAAATTGTTACGAGACTAAGCTTCCTTGCAACGTTGGCTAACAATCGACTCAGTTAACTTTACGTTAAAAGGAAATTTCCTAGATTTCCATCCAAAATTTCCTTTTGAATAATTGGTTAACGATCGACTCAGTTAATTACACGTCAGGAGAGACCTTTCAAGTTCTTTAAAATTTCAATCGCCTCGAACTAACGAATTCTTCACGACTAGAGGTACTGTGGAACGCCAACTCGTGGGATATTACTTTTGTCTTTACGTCGCCTTCTTGCTATCGCAACGGATCTCTCTTATTCAAAGCACTCTCGCTCGATTAACTCGCTGTATCGCTACTTATCCAGGATCAACTCTTAAGGTCTACCTATTGGATTAATTTCGGGATGAAATTTCCTAAAGTAGGGGAGACTGTAACAACCTGCACTTTTGTGCGTTGTTACTACTCGATATACTCGTTACGCCTAGCACCAGAGATTCGGATCATAATGTAACTATATTGCATATATCGCTATTCGAAGGACAATCACATATTTTCGAAATACAATATCACTGTACTACACCAATCACAAGCACTAACACTCACGATGACATGGGGTGAGGACCTATTCTACCCTCCTCAGTGGCCGTGATGTGTCGAAACGCAGACATTAACACTAACAAAGACTCTCGGGTGAGTGCTATAGCTCCAGTCGTCGTGAAGATGATGACAATACGAGTAAGTGGTACCCTGTCAGTCTTTGTGGCACAAAACACAATAACGTTCACGATGACATCAAGAAAGGACCTATACTACCCTCCTTGATGGCCGTAAAACGTCGCTAATAATCGCATACTCGAAATGAAAACCGATTGTTAGTTATCGAAACTTTGAATTATGAATACGTAAATACGACCCCTAGTGATATATATACATATATAATAATAATATAAAGATACTATGAAAAGCACGTACTTCGAAAACTATCGAAACGATCGAAAACGGAGAAATCCACCGCATCGAAGTGGCCATCCGGACGGATAGCCATCCGCACGGATGGGCTATCCGGACGGATAAGTCATCCGGACCAAAACCCACTTCAGCTTCACTTTTGCCTATAAATACCATGTCACATCACTTGAACAGTGATATGACAGCTCCCACTCGACCAAACACGCTCAGGACCCCTTTTCTTTCGATTTCTCTCAATTCCGGTAAGATTTCAACCTAAAAACTTATACTTCTATGATCTACACTCAATTCTACATCATTCTATCTTTCAAAACACCATTTTTAACCGTGAAATCTATTGATTTTGAGGTGTTTTAAGGTGATGTCACTAAGAGTTCATAAGAACTTCAAGTTGTGACCTCATCCTACCATAAACGACTCAGATCTGGGTGATTTCCACATGTTTTGATAACAAATCTCGCCTAAATCTATGTATTCACCCAAGGAAATGTGCGATTTCGAGTTAACCATGAAGAACCATCAAGAACGGCCAGTTCCGATGGGGCGGGGTGATTCCCGGCCGTCAGAGCGGGTCGGAACTGCTAGAATTCCAAATGTTAGTGCGAAATTACACTGTCCCGGTAACTCTACACGTATTCCTTCCGATAAACACTCAGAAACAGTGTTCAGAATGCGAAACAGACGTGTTATCCGCACGGATCACATGTTATCTGGACGGATCACATGTAATCCGGACGGATCACGTGTCGTCCGGACGGATCACGTGTCGTCCGGACGGATAACATGTCGTCTGCACGGATAACATGTCGTCCGCACGGATAACATGTCATCCGGACGGATGAGCACCAATCGACTAGACCAACGCATCCTCCAAACGAATGGCCATCCGACCGGATAGTCACTGAACCTTATCACTTCAACCGAATGGCCATCCGACCGGATTGCCATCCGACCGAATGGTCAATAGTCACCTGTTTCACCCGCCACCGTTTAACGCACTCTCATTCGATCAGGCTAACTCAGACGCAACCCAAATCAAGCTGTGTTTACTTACCGATTACGCACTGTGAGTATACTTGACCCCTTTTTAATTGAATTTTGGGTGTAACATACGTTTATAACAAATCGAACTTATCAAACGACTTATTTAACCAATCGAATTATCACTTGCGAATAACTGTCATGCATAGATATACGTGATACTAGTTGCATATGTGCTAGGGCTTATACTCGCGACGTCCCACCATGACTAGTATAGTACTATTGCGCCCGACGGGGTCTAGTTTGCCATCGCATATTCGAGCATCGAGGACTTAGTTGGTAGTATCAGCTTTGTGAGTGTATATGTCGTGTGTTACGTTTATGCATATGGAAATTCACTACACTTTTTATCTATTACGCTATACATATCAAACCTGTATTCTCGCCAATACTTTTGTATTGACAAATATTTTAACGTATGTTGCAGGTTAGATCGCAGACTATATCAAATCAAGCTAGGAGGTCTAGAAACTCAACTAAAATCTAGGTTGTCGGATTTGTATTGTTCGAGAGGACAAGAAATTTGTGATAACTTTTGTGATTGTATTATTGTTAGTATGGGATAACGAATGTATTAAATATTATCGCAATGTAGTTGTTATGGATTCTCTTGAGCAATCTGATTCGCCTAGTGCTGCGCCCCGATGATTCCGCCATCGGTTGGGGTGTGACATTCTGTGTCTAAAGATCAAGGTGGCAAGAGTGAGAAACATATTGAAACTTCAAAGTTTCTTGAAGCAGAAGAAGTTCAACATGTTGAAGTTCCTAAAGTGCCTGAAGTACAAAGTGTTGAAGTGCCTGAAGTTGAGGTTCAAAAGAATGTTGGTGATGATGATTATGTTGAAGTTAGGGTATCTACACCTCCACTACCACCACCAGAAAATCTTGATATTCCAGAGTCTTCACAGCCCAAGAATACAGTTCTTCCTGATATGTTTGAAGGGTTTCCAAATGTTCGTGGAGAATATAAAGATGATTTCATTCTTGGTGATGAGTTCAACATGTTTCATGATGGATCTGTCAAAGCTTTAGAGAAGAAGGTTAGTGTTCTTGAGAATGAAAAAGCCAAGGCAGAGGCTGAGCGTGACGAGTTAAAGAAATAACTTGAAGTGTTGATGAAGGTGAATAAGGAAATAAAGACTGTCATGATCAAGTAGGCAAAGAAGATAAAGAAAATGGAAGGTGAAGTTGATGATAATGCAAAGCTTTTTGATGCTTTACAATCAGAGATTTCAGATCTGCATGTGAAGAATGTGAAGCTGAATGATATAAACAAGACACTGAATCAGTTGATAAGTGAACCACATGAAGCTTCGGCAAATGAGTTCAAGGCAATGAAGCTTGAGATGGAAGTAATGAAGGCTGACAAAGCAATGAAGGATGAACAACTTACAATGTTATATACAGTGATGGAAAGTCATTTGGGCATCGATGTTCATTCTGTCTACAACAACATTGAGATCAAAAAGGCCGAAAAGCGAAGAATTGAAAGAGAAAGAAGGTTGGCTGAAGAGGCTACTCAAAGAAAGAAAGAGGTTATCATTGAGACTCAAGAAGCTGGAGGTTCTTCGAGTCAAGCTGACGTTGAAATGGTTGATGCTGAAGTAGATCCTAAGGGGTTTGTGCTTGTTGGTGAGCCTTCTACTTTGTCTTACAACTTTGATGATATTATACGCCGAGTGCAAGTTAAGCAAAGGAAACGAAAGGTGAAAGAACAAGAAGTATTGTTACTTAGATGGAAAGATGAAGAAAAAGTAAAGGAAGAAGAAGAGGAAGAAGAGAAAATAGATGATGATCTGTTTGAATATATAGACAACTATCCAGAAGGTAATGAAGATGAAGATAATGATCAAGGGTCGTCGGCCTTATTAATTATGAATCCTTCAGTTCAATAAAGGATTGAAGACTTTATGAATGATGAGATCAATGAACAAGAGGATCATCAACTGGAATCTTCTTCATCAGGAAAACAACATGCTGACCAGGTATTCCTCACGCAACCAACTGTTATTTACTTGAATACTAAGGTTGAGGGGGAGTTAGAGGTGCCTAGGTCAATGGCAGAGATGTTAGAAGAGTTGGGTTTAGACGATGGCAAATTTAAGTTTGATATAGAAGATGAGATACCTTCGTCACCTGAGAAGGAGTATGTGTTTAAGTATGCTCAGGAAGCTGATAAGTACAACGATGTTTTAGTTGAAGATGGATCTGATTCGTCTGACGATGAGACAGTTTTTCACTACGCTGGTGTTGATAATACATTTCCGTCTCTCGCTGAAATGTTTAAAGAACAGAATGAAGACGAAGTCAGAAAAAAGATTGTGGAAAAGATCACTACTGAAGGTGTTCCGAGAACCATTCCAAGAGAGAATCTTGTTGAAGAGAGGAAGAAATGGTTCAAGGTTATGCCGAAGGAAAGCAAGTTTATATGGCCTCTTCTGTACTTTACGCATGATGCCAACATCTCATGGGGTGATATCTTATCTTGGGGATACTTAGAAGATCTTCAAGTGTATGCTATAAGACGGGAGCAAGGGGTTCAGTACTTCGAGTTTTTGTCAGATATCAAAACCCTCCCGTGGTGGGACGTTGAGTAGTTAGTGCAGACGAAGAATATAAAACAGCTCTACTATGGTTTTGATGTAAAGCAGCATGATCAACATGGGATTACATAAAGCAACAGGCAAAAGTGAGATTTCCAGATTGGAAACCACATTTTCCAAAGCAAATTGTTACTATCTTGGAAAATGGAGAGAAAGATATCACGTTAGATATAAAGCCGCCAAGGTGTTTGAAGAATATGCCGCTACGTGCAATGGAACAAGACTTTCATGAAGACTTTCAAGGTTGGTAATTTAATCAAAGCACAACGGAAGCGGTAATATCTCTATTTGACAAGTCTACTGGAATATCTAGAAGGATCAGTGTGTTGGATCCTATGTGGCTTGTAAATTGTTCGAAGAAGGATATAGATTGCTTGTTCTACAACAAGATCATGTACAAGAAGCCTGATAAAGTTCAAGCGATGCAATATCAAAAGATAGTGGATGTGTGCTACGAAAAATACATCAACTCTGGGAGGTATTGGAAGTCTAAGTGGAGAGATCTAGAGATTGATGAATTCTTGAAGAGATACAATCGCAGTCAGAAGTTCAAAGAGATTGCTGAGAAAGCTGCGAGGCTAGGAAGGTACAAGCTTATGAGACCACCTCCAACTGACCAGACACCGATAGAGAAAGAGGAAAACAAGATCCCGCGTTGGGATAGGAAGCGCGACGGTGATCCAAAGTACAGAAAGTACTGGAATGAAGTTGGAAGGCCACTCAGAAGGAAAATGCTTGAAGAGAAGGTAGAACAGAGAAGGCAGAGGGCTAAGGAGAGAAGGCGCAACGGGAAAGATTGAAGACTGTGCAGGAAGGAACTACAACTACATCCAAGGGGGAGTCTGTTAGTACATTTGTCTATAGCCTCCGTTTGCATCGAGTCTTATTTTGTGCTGTGTATGTAATTTTGTTTATGTATGTAATTGTATGTATGTTTGTGTAAAGACAACATAGGGATCGGTGCTTAATTGTAAAAGTGTATCCGACGGACAACAAGATGCCATCAGATCGGATGGCTATCCGATCGGGTGACACTTATAACCTTCCCTGATGTTTGCCTATAAATAGCTAGCTTGTGTTAGAGATTTAGAACTTTTGCTGAACTTGATAGCGAAGCTCTGCCGGTCTATATTTCTACCGGAACAGTTGTACTTTCACATCTTCTAATAGAATTCAGACGGATTAAACATTGAACTTGTCATTGTTGATCTTGTGACACTTTCTAGGGATTCCGCACCTTGATTCTGATCAATCCAGCCACGTTCTACCCGAACAGATCCTGATCAAACGGCCTAACAAATCTTGTTCCTCGACTTATTATTTGAACTATCAGCTTCCTTAGTCGAGTCAAACGCCTTAAGGGTTTGGTACCCTCCTTTAATCAAAGGAAATAAATTAAGATGACATCATGAGGCTGGTATTGAGTACCCTTCCTCGTTGTAAAGCCTGCGGCCATTGCATATTTTTGGTAAAAAAGAAAGGCATTATTCAGCGAATCAAACGTCATGTACATCTTTGGTTTAAGCGAATCATCAACATTTGGTATAAAGGTCCTCCTTCCAGATTTTGGGGACACTTGAAGATCACCGACCGGCTGGTATGTAAGAACATCTACATTAAAAAAGGAAAAAAAAACTTTTTAACAACACAATTGTGTTACCATGAACACCATTATATAACACTGTCAAACAATAATAAAACACTATCAGGAAAGTTAACAATATCAATTCAGTGTATAACACTATTGACCGGGTACACTATAACGCCATTTAACAATTTCTACTCAGAATAAAACACTATTAATCAAGTTAACACTAACTATTTAGTATATAACACTATTGACCTGCTATGTTACACTATAACTCTAATTAACACTATCTATTTAGAATAAAACACTATCAATCAAGTTAACAATATCTATTCAGAATATAACACTATTGTCCATGCATATGACACTATAACGCCATTTACCTATATCTATTCATAATATATCACTATCAAAACAACTTAACATTATCTATTCAGAATAAGACACTATCATTCAAGTTAACCAAATCTATTCAACTTAAATTGTAGAGTAAGACACCACAAAATATCCAGTCGCCTGTCTTATGTTGTGGTATGTAAAACACCCAACCCCTATTAACCCTGACATGATCATTCTTAACGGAACAATTCCTATAACAAATAACGAATATAAAAAAAACATTGATACGTATCAGGAAAATAGTTAAATGTCTTTTTAGTTAAAACACCACAAAGGTACCTGTATTACCGGAATCCATCAAATTGATTTACGCTAAGCACAGAAAAGCAACCGTTTTAGAATGAAACCTTCTTGCAATTTTGAGGTTTTATAATAGATGACAAATAATTCACAGATTCTTAATGGATCTTAAAAAAATCGTAATCCTAAAATAACTCCAGGCAGTTATGGGAAAATTATCATTTAATTGAATTTATTGAGTAATTAACCATTTAAATTAATAAAGATTGAGGACACATGTCAATCCCACAATATTTCTCACACTTCTCACACTTCTCACACTTAACCCCTTTCTACAAGATCCTTTATCTATAATATAACTAGTCTAAGTACCCGTGTGTTACACGGGTGACTTCACAAAAAAATATTATTTAACAGTGTTGACATAAATCTTTTAATGAAACAAATGTTACAGTACTAACATAAATATAAAATTACACATAATTGAAATACATGAATATGGAATGTGAATTGAACGTAATAGAATTTGCTTAATTTTTGGTCCAGATTAATGCACTTTGGTCATTTTTTATACGTGCTACGCAATGTGACTTGGACATTATGTCTTCGGCTTGTCGGGTTTATTTTGTTTACGCGTTACACGACCATGCCCGTTTGCCACAGATCGGTCTATAGGCTGTCATAGTTAACAACCAACAAACTAATAGACTACATCATAGCACAAATTTATATAGGGTTACTGGATTTTAATAATCCTAAGTTTCACCAATTAGCCGATAATAATCTCAACTTTAAATATTTCCTCCAATAATCCCAACTTGTAAAAGTTTGGCCGCCATTGATCCTTTTCAAACATATAAGAATTTGGTCTGCTCAATAGATTCAATTACACCTAGAGACTCCTTAATTGATTTAAGTGCACCTATGTTAGAAAAAGGATCAATGACGGCCAAACTTTTACAAGTTGAGATTATTGGAGGGAATTTTTAAAGTTGGGATTATTATCGGCCAATAGGTGAAACTTAGGATTATTAAAATCCAATATCCTATTTATATAAATAAACAATTATAAGTTTTTTTCTTACATAGCAAAGTCCTTATGATGGACATGAATTGTTTTATTTTTATCTCGAGGCACTACGATGTAAAAAGTCATGTCCATAAATAGAAAGCATATAGCAACAAATTGCAACCACTAACCTCATCTATGTATCAGTTAAACACAGCTTACAACCTGTAATAATTATAACATAAGGAAAATATGTAACAAATTACCTACAAAACATCTACATAGGAACCAAAGGAAGGCACCATTGCATCTTACCAAAACCAAACAAAAAATTACAGTAAGATTATACATTAATTAGATCATGCACATGTACTACTGAATGCAATTAAACTTTTAACTTCCACATGATACGTAAGACCTCATCTTCACAGCCAAAAAAACAGAGTGGGGTTTTTCCCATATTTATGTCTAGTGGAGATGGATATGATCGGATGGTTTCACTGGTGGCACGATGATATTCCAATGGTCCGTCAGTGACCAAATTTGCCGTTCAAAAAAAAAAAAAAAAAAAAAACAAAGGCTTCCTTAAAGACCATCCGTACAATACTTTACTAGAATAACTAATGAAATAGTAAAAACATAATGAAATTGAAAATAATAAAAATGAAAAAACCTAAATGAATTACCATAGCTTACATGAGGTATCAACTATCAACCATAGAACTCGTACAACCCTTTATCCATGGTATAATTTCCGGCGTTGCCATCATAACTTCCATCTCAACTTTTCGACTAATAGGTAGTTTAGATACAGCAACAAATCAAATTTGAAGTACAACAATTAATTGCGAACAATCCACAACTGTTAATTATCCGGTTCATTCCTCCTTCTGGAACAATCATTCTATCTACGAAACTGAATCAGAAGAAGAAGATCTGATGAAATTGAATTAAACCGTCCATGTTTACATTCGTCAGTTGTAGGCCACAAGTATGTTCTCTTCAAGCCTATCCATTGTAATCTTCAACCATAAAGGCCAATTATCAACAGATCTCATCCTTTTGAAAATAAAAAATGACAAAATTAAACACCAAACACTTATCAAACTGTATCCTAATTTTAACTTATGTATCCTAATCGAAATATTTAACTTTTATGCAAACACTCAATTATATTCATTACACACCTATCTAAAGACTCGAAAAAGTGAACATTTCACTTTATGCAATTGATAAAAAAACTAAAACCCAATTACTCTACACCAAACACAGAACATGAAAGCAAGTGCAATTACCTCTGAGCCCATAACAGCAGCACCTTCTTCAAGAAACAAGGTAGAATCACTTGCAACACATTAAAGCTTCAGGTAACCATTTCCCTTAAGGAACATTCAACTGGGCCTAACCATCAACCCCCTTCATCCTCTTAATTGCTTCCATATAGGCCACCATATTGGACGTCAAAATTTTAAAGGGGAACACGTCGAATGTGCCTAAAACCTCCCGACCTGCCTTTTTATCTTTTCTAAAAGGGTATTATTAATACAAATAATATGTTGGATAACATGTTTGAGCTCGTTTGTTGCAGGTATAACCATCCATGTCTGGTAATGTTGGCTTGGATGAACCGGGCTACTTGTTGCAGTTGGTTCCAATAAGCCTGACTTAGTACCATCCATAAACAGGTCACCCTCAGATATAATGATGCCCGTGCATGCCTCCTCTTTGTGAGATTCCTACACAACATAATACGATCTTATGGTAATTGTTAACTACTGTAAAAATAACATGAAAATATATACACTTGCCTTCTCAGTAAGGTATTTAAAAGCGACCTTCTGGCCTACTTCATCTATTCCACGCAAATTGATTGATTAAATTAGCTATAAAATGAAAAAATATATATACTAACTCGTCATTTCCATGAGAAACATCTACTAAATAAGTAGTTCCATCGTTTTCAACCAAGGATTTTTTAGGTCCTTGACATACTATGATAGAGTCTATTATGCCCTTAAACCAAAATGTATAAAAAACATGAGTTTTAACAACAGCAGCAACAAAAAAAAAACTCTAGAATAATAAATAGGCCATAAGATATAAAACCTAGCAGGCCTGAGACTTTGTGCCTTTCACCAAAGCGATTTTCATCCTCACATGAAACACTTGATCCAATATTTTTTTTGTGTTTATTTTTCATAAACTATATACTTTCAGTAATACTCTACTTTTCAAATAAACCAACTTAAGAGGTTCTAGGCATTTAAAAATACACTTGTGGATACTTTCGACCCGTTTACTTTTTAGTTTATTTTGTACAACTTCACCTTTAATGGTTCAGAGATTAAGTGTAACCGAAATGACTCATATACAGTTAAACAGGTCCAAGGTTCAAGAACCAATCACAACCAAGAAATCATGCATACCAGAGGTGACAGAGCCGACCCATATTCTATACTTCTACCTTAGATTATTAAACAGGTAATATAACTTCCAAGGAAATGGACTAAATGCCCAAATTGTTTTTTTAATGCATGAGACCTTCTAAATAGTTAATTTGAAAGATTAGATCATAATTGAAGTGACATTTTTTTTGTAATCACACCAGCACATGTTTTAGCTTCCGGTTCATAAGAATTAACTGCACCATTTGGACCAGACCAACTGATGAGATGGTTGGAAAGCTCAAGCCTATTAAACTCCAAAACTATGCAATAAAAAATCTAATTAAGTAACATAACAATGAAACTTAATACAATTACAATACAACATTGGTTTACACACAACAATTATAATTAAAGAAACAACATGAGAATTTAATGAATCATATTTACCTCCTTCACAACCGAAACTCCTTAGTTATCACTTACAGTCTTACAGACACTTCAGTCATGGTTGGTTAAATCTCCCTTACAGCAATCATCAAGCAATTTACCGTATAGAAAAAGGGTTTTTAAAAGATTTAGTAATTATATATACTTCACTACACTAAGCAACAACTTGAGGTTGATCTTTCAAAACTCAACCAAGTTTTTGGTTGCGATGCTTCTTTTGCAAACAAATATCTCCATTTCTTTGCAGTTTCTACTGATATACACCAGAATTATTCTATACGAAAATGGGTACTTAATTAGGTAAATCATGGTAACAGGTTCAATTCTTTGTGGCGTGTTGTTCAAAAGAAAAGTAAAATTTAGGCATTCTTGGAAGCTAAAAAGTTGTAAGACTTACAGCGGATACCCATAAATCTACAAATGGATGTTCTCCCATACGCATAAGCATCCACTGGTCACTTAGTTGTTTTGTCTGAGTGTTTGTGAGGATGCGTTGAAAACTTCTATTAGACACAAACATATACACATTAGTTTTTCAAAGATTATTTTACCAAATTTCAATTACAAAACAATTAATATTTGAAATCTAAATTCAAATGAAACGTTCCATGAATTCTGAGTTACTTTGAATTTAATAGAGGAGACAATAATACCTTCAAGAATGTCACATAACTCATTCATTGTTGTGTAGATTGTATTTCAAGTTCCTGCAATTGATTCTTTAGCGATGTTCTCAAAGATGGTTCATATTTGAAATATTCAAGTTATATCGATATACAGGTAGATAAAATGAATATCATAGCCAAAAGTAGCGCAGGCCAAATCAACAATAAACCTTAGCTTTTAATGAAAACAAACGCCAATAAAACTACATTAATATGTGCTTTTTAAGCTCCTACAACAAAAACAACAAAAAAAGACAACAAACTAGTCTCTTATATTCAATTCAATATTTACTGCAAAAATAAAACTAATCCATGTTTCAGTTCTTACATCCTTGCAAGATTAAAATTTCCTGACGCTCAAACAAAATGGCTAAAAAAGAAATAAAATTTAGGGCAATTAGGTATGAAATTAGAGGTAGACACCAACCAAAAATCGAGTGTCGTCGTATAATAAAACCAATCGCCATTTGTAAACCAGGGGAGTCCAGTTTCCATCATTCAGCACACAGTAATCACAACTCTCATTCATATAAACCGATCAGAATTTAAAAAAAAAAACATTAGAAACAATCGGTATGATCTCAAATAGGGTAGAAAGTCAAGAATATTATACCTGTAAGGCAAAGGGCAATCGAATTGGAGCGTCTTCTTCTACCAATTTCTTGAGTCAAAGATGATTCAGTCACCATTTTTAAGCCGCCAAACAAAACAGAGAAAGTTAATCAAAGCCACAAACAATCTGTATGGAGTTTATACATTAGCATTCTAAATCTATAATAATCAAAAGAAGTTAAAAACAAAGTTAAAAAGAACCTTGAAATAGGTTCATGTGTCTAATTTTCCCTTTCGCCATCAGAACCTCTTCCAAATCCACTGACTGAAGCGCTCGCCTGCTAATTTCCATACAGTGGAGCTCCCCTTCTTTCAGGCGATAATAAGATGCTTCAAACAATAGATAATCATATAAATCCTAAAAAAACAGTGCTTTAAGAAAATGTGTCCAGGCGAACTTATCCGTGTGTTTCAATCTGATCTTTACACTTAGGGTACAGTCATGTGATATTAAAGAACAACCTAAACCTTGCTTCCCTGTGCAACATCAAAGTGTAAAACTGTAAGAAAGGTATAATTTAGAAAAAAAAAAAAAGTACCGCAACTATTACCTCAAGTTCAATAGAAATCCAAAAACCTTCATTTACTCTCTTGCCAACAGAACCGTCCTTCGAGAGACAATTGGCAAAAGCCAAAAAGTGAACCGTCATCCTAAATCTGGAAATCCCCACCCATGAAAGTCGTAGTGTTCAAGTTCTTTGTAAGCGGCATGATGGTGCCTATGGTTAGGGTTTCGCCGGAACATAATCAAGAGTAAGAGATGAAACTGAAATTAGGGTTTCTCAATGGAATGGCTGAGAAGATGAAATAGAAAGACAAAATCGCCATACACGAAGTCGACAATGTAGAAGACGGCAGAACAGAGATCAATTAGGGTTTTTTAGTTGAAATTCAAACGAAGAAGGAAAGGATCTCAGTAATTTTGGGAGGTTGGATTGATTGGGGAGAGAGGAACCCTTTTGGAGAAGTCGTGTGAAGGAATAGGAGTGAAAAAGCAAAATGCCGCTCAACTCACAATTATCTGAATAAATGTTGCTCAAATCTTAGATCTCTGCATCAAGAGCAATGTCACATCATAGTCAAATAGTCAAAGTTATTTTGCTTTAATAATAGAGATAGATTCAGCAAATATATTAATACATATTTTATAAAGGCAAAAGATGCTCTAGAATGTATAAATCTCAAATACTTATAAGGCTATATGGCAAGGAATGAACATTATTGTACCACATAGACACGGGGTCCGTTGCCTCCTAATAATACTAAAACAATGAAATAAAGTCCCTTTATTAAAAAAAAAAGTTAAAAAAGAAAAAAAACATGATTGGTTGTGCACATGAGTCCACCACCTTCTTTCCGTTCTTCCTCATTCAGCTAGCGAGACATGAATGGTGCCCCCAACTAGCGCCAACCAATGAGAAGGGGCGTTATTGGGTTGAGGTGGAGGGAAGGCGTGATTGGGTGTTAATCCATACCATTTAACCTTGAAAACAATAAAATATTTGGAATGCACAAAAATCAAATTTCATAACCAGGTTCTTTCTTTTCTGATGACTAAACCGTATAATCTAAAACTTGTGTGGTTCAAATATGAAACTTAACCTGTAGCCAAAACTTGTAATTTAGTATAGAGTAAACTGTCAAAATGATATCTAAGGTTTGTTCACTTTTGACATTTTAGTCCAAAACTCAAACCTTAAGAATCTGGGTTTCTGTGGTTTCAATTTTGTTGCCATTTTCATTCAAAATCAAAATTTGGTCAGATTTTCAGTTAACATCCAGCTTTTCTATCTTTTTTCTCCCTTTTAAAGAAGAGCAAAATGGTCAGATTTTTTTAATTTGCTATAATAAAACGTTAAAAGACCATTTTGTCTTTCATTAAAAAGGAGGAAAAAGACTGAAAAACTAGATGTTAACTGAAAAATCTTACCAGATTTTGATTTTGGATGAAAATGACAACAAAATTAAAACCACAGAGAACCAAATTCAAAAGATTTAAGTTTTGGACTAAAGTGTCAAAAGTGAACAAACCTCAGATATCATTTTGACAGTTTACTCTATACTAAATTACAAGTTTTGGCTACATGTTAAGTTTCATATTTGAACCACACAAGTTTTAGATTATACGGTTTAGTCATCAGAAAAGAACCTGGTTATGAAATTTGATTTTTGTGCATTTCAAATATTTTTTGTAGGAAGTGGGTCACAAAAAATCCTCAGTTTACTCGGAAATTTGTAACAACACTTCTAATTTATTTGTAGGAAGTGGATCACAAAAAATACTCGGTTTCCTAGGAAATTTGTAACAACACTTCTAATTTATTTATAGGAAGTGTGTCACAAATAATGTTGTATTAAAATTTGTTAATTTTTTTTTTGTCAGACATGTGAAGCAAAAAAAAAATTTCTAAAAGATAATAATTAAATATATTGTAGGAGATTCGTAGCAATTTGTGACGTAATAGTTTCGTAGAAAATGTGTAGGAAGTTGCGTAGGAAGTTGCAAAATGGCATAGTTCACGAGTCATCATGTATCCATACCCCAACCCAAAATGGAGTTGCTGAATGTAAGAAGAGGCATCTTCTTGAAGTAGCAAGAGCACTTTTGTTTCAAATGACAGTTCCAAACCATTCTGGGCTGATGCGGTATCCACAGCCTGTTTTCTTATTAATCGGATGCCATCGATTGTTCTAAATGGAGATATCCCATTTTTGGTTCTGTGTCCCGAAAAACCTTTATATCCAATTCCCCCTAAAATATTTGGAAGTACTTGTTTCGTCCATGATACACATTCTCATCCTACGAAGTTAGATCCAAAATCGGTTAAATGTGTATTTGTTGGCTATTGTCGTGTCCAAAAGGGTTATCGATGTTTCTCCCCTACTCTTCAGCGATACTTTGTCTCTCGAGATGTTATATTCCATGAAGATGTTCCTTTCTTCCCTATATCATATCCTCGTTCATTAAGGGAAGATGATGAGTTCCTCATCTATCCTCATTCTATAACCCCACAGACACAACCACCCACTACTTCCGATTCACCAGCACCTGAGCTAGCCTCTACATCTGAACATATTGCCTCTCAGGAACCTCGAGTTGATCCCCAACAACCTCCCGTACCCGATAGACCTCTTGTTATTCAAGTATATCAATGACGACATCGCTCAGATCCTGTTCCTGAACCGTTCGATTCGGCAACAGATTCATCAACTGAATCTCTTGACGATAACCTTCCCATTTCTATCCGAAAAGGTAAGCGTACATGTACCTATCCTATTGCTTCCTTTGTTTGATATGACAAGTTATCTACAGCTTCTCGTTCATTTATTGCTACTGTCGATTCGATTTCTATTCCTAAGACAGTAGGTGAAGCTTTGGCCCACTATGGATGGCGTAATGCTATGGTTGAGGAAATGAAAGCTCTTGAGCAGAATAATACATGGACTCTAGTAAATTTACCTGCCAACAAAAAGGAAATTGGGTGCAAATGGGTATTCATGATTAAGGTTAATCCAGATGGCTCTCTTGCTCGTTTAAAAGCTCGTCTAGTTGCAAAAGGTTATGCTCAAACTTATGGAATGGATTATTCAGAGACATTTTCTCCTGTTGCCAAGTTAGCATCGGTTCATATATTTATATCGTTGGTTGTATAACTGGGGTTTGTATCAACTTGATATCAAAAATGCATTTTTGCATGGAGATTTGAAAGAAGAGGTTTATATTGAGCAACCACCAGGGTTTGTTGCTTAGGGGGAGTCAGATAAGGTATGCAAGTTAAAGAAATCTTTGTATGGTCTTAAGCAATTCCCTCGTGCTTGGTTTGGGAAGTTCAGTACTGTAGTTACTTAATTCGGCTTAAAAAGAAGCTTGTATGATCATTCGATGTTCTTCACTTCGTCAATATTGGGATACATTCTTCTCGTTGTGTATGTGGACAATATTGTAATTACCAGAAGTGATGAAGTCGGCATTCAGAAATTAAAAGGTTTTCTTGGAACTCGTTTTCAAACTAAAGATTTAGGAAGATTAAAGTATTTTCTGGGAATTGAAGTATCTCGGTGTAGAAAAGGGATTTGTTTAAATCAACAGAAATACTGTTTGGATGTTCTAAAAGATTCTGGAATGATTGAAGCTAAGAATTGTGATGCACCGATGATACCGTACATGAAATTAAAAGCAGATGATGGGGACCTTCTTGAAGATCCAGAAAAATATAGAAGAATAATCGGTAAGTTAAACTATCTGCCCATTACTAGGCCGGATATTGCTTTTCCAGTCAGTGTGGTTAGTCAGTTTATGTCATCCCCTAGAACTGCACATTGGGAAGCTGTTTGTCACATCCTCAAGTACCTAAAAGGTGCTCTAGGTCGAGGTATCTTGTATCAGAATCATGGTCATCATATAGTAGAAGGCTTTACAGATGCTGATTATAACGGGGACCCGACAAACAGACGTTCTACTACCGGGTATTGTGTTTTTGTTGGAGGCAATATTGTGTCATGGAAAAGCAAGAAGCAAAATGTGGTATCCCGTTTAAGTGTAGAATCAGAGTATAGGGCCATGGCACAAACCACATGTGAGCTAGTTTGGATTCGAAACCTTCTTAACGAGATTTGGTTTAGGCAAACGAAACCCATGAATTTATGGTGTGATAACACAGCAGCTATTCATATTGCAAATAACCTCGTGTTTCATGAAAGAACCAAACACATAGAGGTGGATTGTCACTTCACCCGGGAAAAGCTTGAAGATGAAACGATTACAACGCCTCATGTCAGAACTGGAGATCAATTAGCAGATGTGTTCACCAAAGCCTTGCCTGGAAACAAAATTTACTCTATTTGTAACAAGCTGGGCATGGTCAACATATAGGTTCCAGCTTGAGGGGGAGTGTTAAATAAAATAGATAAAATATCCACTTGCTAGCCAATTATTTGTTTCAGTAGATAATGTTTCTAGAATAATTATTCTGCAACTTGCCTATTAGAATATTAGTTTCTTATCCTATAAATAGCATGTCATGGTGTGAAAATACAAGTTGCTCTTTGAGTGTTCACCATTAGTTTTCAGTTTCTTTCAGGTCCCACCATAAGATATTTTATTCGGAGTAAAATGTCATTTTCATCTCTGAGATTTGACCATTTTTGCGATTTTCGTCTACATGTTTGTTTTCCCACATCTGGATCCAAAACGTTTGATCGTCTCAGGTGTTAACTCCATCTATTTTTCACCGTTACATAAGGGGCATTTATGTCTTTTTATATGTTTTATTATTATATCAGATTTATTCATCACATTTTTAAAATATGTATATACTAGGTTAGAATCTCGTGTATTACACGGGTTTAATAAATGTAATTTTATATATTAAATAATACAAAGTTATATCTTTATTAACCTCGTATATTGTACGCGTTAAATAAATATAATTTTATATATCAAATAATAAAAAAAAGTTATATCTTTAAAAACCATGTGTATTACACAGATTAAATAAATGTAATTTTGTATACTAAATACTAAAAACGTCGTATTTTTAAAAAACCCGTGTATAATCGGGTTGAATAAATCTAACAAATAATAAAAAATTACATCCTTAAAAACCCTGTATATTATACGTGTTGAATAGATCTAAAAAAGAGTTATATCTTTAAAAACCATGTCTATTACACAGATTAAATAAATGTAATTTTGTATATTAAATACTAAAAACGTCGTATCTTTAAAAAACCCGTGTATAGTCGGGTTGAAAAATCTACCAAATGATAAAAAAATTATATCCTTAAAAAACCCCTTGTATTACACGTGTTGAATAAATCTAATTTACATAGCAAATGATAAAAAAAATTATATCTTTGAAAACTTCGAGTATTACACGGGTTATATAAATGTAACTTTGTATAGTAAATAATAAAAAAATATATTTTTAAAAACCCCTCGTTTTACACCAGTTGAATAAATATAATTTTGTATACCAAATAATAAAAAAGTTATATTTTTAATAAATTAGGATAATATTTAATATTAATTTATTATTTATATATTTAATATAAGATAAGTAGGAAAGAGAGTTATTTGTTTTAAAAATATATTAAATTAACAATTTAGATTTAAGGATAATATTTTATTAAAGTATGATAAGATTTAATATTAATTTATTATTTATTTAGTTAATATAAGATAAGTATAGATTTGATGATATTTTCAATGAATGACACGTGTCCAAAACTTAGTTTCTTTTATTATAGTATATAGATATTGCAAAAAAAAAATCCAAATTCCACATTTATGCCTTTTTACATATTTTTATTTGTATACCCGATTTATTCACCCCTTCTAGATCCAAACATTAAGGATGAAAATAATATTTTACTCTTTTATTTGTTTCCATTTCGTGCTATTACATCTTATATATAGGGGATGGATCATAAGAAAACTTGTTTAAATGAGAAAACCAAAAAACCAACTAAAAAAGCCTAAAAAACATACCATTTTTTTTTATTTTTATAAAAAAATTGCTAGTTTTTATGCATGGAAAAAAAATTCAAAAAAAAGTTATTTTGTTGTATTACACGTGCACTATTACGGATATAGTGCACATGTGTAGTACACATATAATGCATATGTGCAGTACAACAAATATTTTTTTTTGTTTTGAAATTTTTTTTCCATACATAAAAACTAGCGGTTTTTTTATAAAAAATTGTAAAAAAAAATTTGGTATGTTTTTAGCCTTTTTAGTTAGTTTTCTAGTTTTCTCATTTAGATGTAGTTTTCTCATGATCCTCTCCCTATATATATATGGTGGGGTTCGGCTGCAAAGTTCATTTTTCCTACAAAGTGTACAAAGTTATAAAACACCACAATTTCAGCCATAAAAAACACTCAAAACCCACAAATAACAAATTGAAGATCACTAAAACACAATTTCCAAACCCTAACAGTCGATAAAAACCTCAAACACACCATCGTATAACTATGAATATAAAACACAACATGATAATCAACATAAAACACATTAATGTTAGTTATTCAAAAATCAAAGACTTATCATCCAAAACACAACACAAAACCCATAAATATGGCTTTTTAGTAATCTCCACTTTGTTCTTTGTGGGTTTTAAGTGTGTTTTATAGCTGAAATTGTGGTGTTTTATGACTTTATACACTTTGTAGGAAAAATGGACTTTGTAGCCAACTCTCACCCTATGAGAAGGCTATAGAGAAAACCCACTTGAGTTGTGTAAACTCAAAAAATCTTTATAAAAAACCCATGTAAACTCAAGAAGCCTTTCTAAAAAAATAGGAAATGTAATATACACATATTTGAACATTTTTAAAAAAGAAACACAAAAAAACACCGAGTATTTTTTTTTTAAATGTTACAAATTTCAGTGGTTGAACTTGTAACTTGACAACCGTATCATATTGTGGTTGAACTTGTAGTAGGAAAACCATATTCTATTTTGTGGACGAACTTTAGTTTTATAATTGTATCGCATTTAGGATTTTTAAAATGCAGAAAAAATCTGGAGCTTTTAATATATTTTTTTAAGTTTTTGTCAGAAAATGGTAGGAACATTGTTGTTGGAAAATAATAGGAACGCGGTGGTCGGAAAACAGTAGGAATGTTGTTGTAGGAAAATAGTAGGAACACGGTGCTCGGAAAACAGTAGGAACCTTGTGGTCGGAAAACAGTAGGAAAATTGTTGTCGGAAAATAGTAGGAACACAGTGGTGGGAGTAGGAAAATTGTGGTCGGAACTTTGTCCGAAATAGTAACTCCTTTTTTTGTCGGAAATTTTTAGCCAAGTTAGTCGGACACTTGTCGGAAATATTTTCCAACAAATGTATTTATGTCGAAAATTGGTCAGAAACGCCATATTTTCCGACAAAAACCTTAGTCGGAAATAAGACAGTTTTAGTCAGGGGCGCAACTTAGTGTATGTCCGGGGGGTCGCCCGCCCCCCTGAACTTTTCGATGCGTAGTGTTATGAATAGTACTTTCGTATAGGTATATACGTTGCCCCCCCCCCCCCCCCCCGGTTTTGGAAAAATTGGGGGGGGGGGGGGGTGGCTTCGCCAATGGTTTTAGTAGTGGTTTCTTTTGGCCTCTTGGGCGTATATGTAATTCAAAAAATAAATATATAAAAAAAGAAAGTTGTAGTTTATGTTGGGCTTAAAAAAAACAAGAATTAAAAAAGTCTGAACTAAACGATAATAAATATATTACTTATTACATGACAAAGTAAATCAATTACTCATATGCGTATTAATTGTTGTCAGAAATCAACACCATATAAAATGAAATCAAAGATATCGCCAACAATTCACTGTTTATTCAATGATCAACGATTTCAAAATGAAATTGAAAACTAACCTCACCCACGTAACAACTAAAGCGTTGTTTAACTAAATGATTACCAAAGTTACAAAAGTGACCCCTTTATTCTTACTAAATTGCTAAGTAACCCTTTTAAGTTTGACTAATATGTTGACTGCATAAAAAGACTTGGTTTGCGTAAGGCTGAGACTATCCGGACACCCTCTGCTCCTATTTTCACACCTTTTGTGCCCTAGACGCCTCGTATAGGGCTATACGAGGCGTCTAGGCACTGAATTCAAGGGGTCTTCAGAGGGTGTCAGGCACAAAGTTTAAGAAACCCTAGACGCAGAGTACAGCCCTATACGAGGCGTCTAGGGCTTGGGTTTTTTTTTGTTGAAATAAGGGGTGTTTTGGTGGGTTTTGGTATGGTTTTTTGATAGTTTTTGATGTGTTTTTTTTAGCGAAATTTTTTTTGGTTTTAAAAAAAGTTTTTTTTACACTAAAAATCGGCTCTTTGAATATATTATATCGATTAAATATTATAATGTTTTTAACATTTTACTTTATTAAATATTATTCTTCCTACTAAAATTTTATCACGTTCAAATATTGTTTCTGTATTATATTCAGGGGATATATTGTTTCTGTATTATATTCAAAACATATATTGTTTTCGTATTATATCAATTTAAGACAACAATCATTAAGTAACCGAATAATTGAAAACAAACATAAATATGACATATATAAGATAAGTTTGTACTTCCATAACAAAAATATATAAGATAAGTTTGTACATCCATAACAAAAATAAAAACAACAAAAGGTCTATGCATCCAAATCCGAATCCGAATCTGGATCTGGATCTGGCTGCTGCGGCTACTGCTGCTGATGTGGTGCTCGAGCTAGTGGAAGCGGTATCGGGGGTAACCCCTCTCTCTCTCTCGTCTATCATGCGCCTCCCGAACCAACCAACCTACCAAATCGTTGAGTCTGTCAAGCTCGGCTCGTACCTCCGGATGTAGCGCAGCTCCTAGGGCATGACCTGGAATAACGTGACGTGGAAACTGAGGCGCCCCGGTAGGTGGCGGTGGCTGTGGAATCGCTGCACCGTCTAAATCCACCGGAGGGTCCTCCACGGGCACTGCATCAGCAGGATCTGCCGGAGGATAGACTGGCTCAAACTGCTCTGGTAGGGCCTCCTCTATCCATATGCCCCCGTTGCGGTTTTTAAACCGCGGGCCAACGGGGAACCTCTTGATCAATGTCATCCCCCACAGCGATGGAAAACCCATCCGCGTCGGCATGACTGGCGGCGTCCGTAGATGTGGGTCCTCCTCCGGTACGATGCCCAATGAACGGGCAATGACGGTCACGTATGCGCCGCCATACAAAAATCCGCGCTCCTACCGGTGATGTGCGGAGGCGTAGTACTGGGCTAGACCGTGTGCTAGTGCGCACGGCCTCCTGTACAACAAACGGTAAAAGAAAAAAAAGATCTGTGGACGTACACCACTCACGGCTGTAGCCTCGCGCAGCAATAGAAGTAGCGAGCATATGGTGCATATACCTGCAGATAGTGTTAGCGAAATACAGAAACAGAGATTAATAAACAATACACATAATCACAATAATTGATGTAATAAACGTACGTACCTGTACAGTGGGTCCCTAATAAACGACACCCTCCCCTTCGACTTCTCGTGCTCCCAATGATTTGCCCCCGCAATCACCTGTCAAAACCCTAACAGAATGGGTCTCTCAACCACCACTAGCCCCGCTGTGTAAACGTCAGTCTCGATCTCCTCCTGCATGTATAAACCACAATGCATCGCAAACTGTGCTAGCGTCATCGAACGCAAAACGCCAGCGAGCCTGAAAGAAACCTCAGGCGGAGGGGGAGCATCTGGGTGCGGAAGCGGCACTGGGACCCCAGGAGGGTGAAATGTGAATGACGAAAGGAACTCGACCAGCAGCTCCCTGTAGCTCGGCGTGTGCGCCAACTCAAGAAGACGATGTCACGGCGAATCGACAGGTATAAACCGACGCACTCTAGCCGTCTCACTAATCTCATCTATCGCATCCCAGTCGATCGCTGCATGCGATCCAATGTGCATCCTCCTAAGCTTCTGGCAATGACGTGCGCAGGGGTGCCGTCGGGAAACTCTAGATACGGGTGACCCTGCAGCATATCCGGAGGCGGTAGCCGTCTCCGTAGTGGACCCCGCTGAACCGGCTGACCCCCCGGCGGTGCCCCATCGAGCTCTACCTGAATGTCATCGTCCTGAATCGGAACGTCCTCCATAATCAATCTGCAAATAAATACCGTATACGTATAAAAACAATAATAAATAAATAAATAATAATAATAATAATAACAATAATAATAATAATAATAATAATAATATAAAAATAACAATAATAATAATAATAATAATAAATAATTTTGATAATAATAATAATAATAATAATATTAATATTAATAATAATTAATAAATAACAATAACAATAACAATAAGATTAACAATAATAATAAGATTAGTAATAATAATTAATAAATAATAATAATATTAATAAATAATAATAATAATAAATAATAACAATAATAACATTAATGATAATAATAATAACATTAATAATAAGAAGAAGAAGAAGAAGAAAAAAATTAATAATAACACTAATAATAATAATAATAATAATAATAATAATAATAACATTAATGATAATAATAATAACATTAATAATAATAATAATAATAAGAAGAAGAAGAAGAAGAAGAAGAAGAAAAATTAATAATAACACTAATAATAATAATAATAATAATAATAATAATAAAAACAATAATAATAACAAAAATAATAACATTAATAACAAAAAAAAATATATCAGTGCCTCGTATAGAGGTATACTAAGTGTTGCTGTATTCTGGTTTCATACGGGCGGTTTCGCACAGCCAGCAGGTAAAACGAGCAACCGGTTTTTTTGCTTCCGGCTTTTCTAAGTGTTGCTGTAGTCTGGTGCTCACCACCACGATCACATCCGAGCCATAGCCTCCCGGTTTTCTTTGATCGACGGGTGACAATAACGAAACCATCCGCGTTTGCTATTTCTTGTATCCGTTTCTTTAGTTCATCTAAAGAGTTGAAAACCTGTAACATCGACAATGATAATGATGATGAAAAATAACAATAACAATAACAATAACAATAACAATAACAATAACAATAATAAAATAGTAATTGATACCTGCTTTTTTAAGTACGGACTGTCCAGGATGGGAGGTGCCTCACCACCATATCTACCATATCCACCATAACCACCATATCCTCCAACGTCCGGATTGTTTTGATGAACGTAAGGAGTGCCCAGGGAAATGAATTGCTGATGACCACCGTCTCCTCCGTATCCATCGTATCCACCAAATCCACCATATCCACTGTCTCCTCCGTATCCACCGTCTCCTCCGTATCTACCGTCTCCTCCGTATTCACCGTCTCCTCCGTATCCACCGTCTCCTCCATATCCACCATTTACTCCGTATCCACCGTCTCCTCCGTAAGAATATTCACACCCGTATCTATAATCCGGATACCCTTGTTGCGTCGGATAACTTGGTTGACTAGCATGGTATGAGTCATCTACAGGGGCTGTTTCATCAACAGGTGGATGCTTGTTCAAATCTAGAAACAGTCTGTTTTGTTTTCCTTGTATAGTAGACACAACCTCCTCTTGCTCATTAGAATCGGGAACGCTAGACTCCTCCAAAATAAACAACCGCATCATCATTAGTAAATAATAAACTAAAGCAACAACTAATTAAAACATTTAAGCTAATAACTGTTACCGGAATGCTTTCGGGCACCCAGTTGTCGCTAGAATACTGCCCAAAGACATAGTTGCCGTCCCAGTATGATGACATTTCAACACTTCGGGATGATAAGAACACAAATGCAAACAACAAGAGTTTCTTTTGAAGAAATACAAGAAGAAACAGAATGAAAGAAATGTTGAATGTTCGGGTGGACCAAGAATCCACTGTATGTTGCACTTTATATGAGATATAGACGCCTCATATAGCTCTAGACACCCCGTATAGCTTTAAGTCACATGTCAGACACATAGTCAAATCAATCTCTAAGATTCCTCGTATAGCCCTATACGAGGCGTCTTATTACCCTCGTATCGTTCCCTCGTACAGGCCTAGACTCCCCGTCTGATGTGACTGATGTGACGTTGTACGAGGTGCAGAAGCTGGTCGGGAAAAGCAACCCTATACGCCTCGTATAGCCCTATACGAGGCGTCTAGAAGCAGTGGCGCAGCTTAGTGGAGTTCCGAGGGGGCGCCCGACCCCTCGAACTTTTCGATGCGTAGTGTTATGAATAGTACTTTCGTATAGAAATTTTTTAGGTATATACGTTTCGACCCCCAGGTTTCGGAAAAATTGGGGGGGGGGGGGGCGAAGCTTCGCCAATGTCTAGAAGGGTGTGGAAATAGGCATTAAGGTGTGTAAATATGTAGACCCTTGCGTAATAACACTGATGGGTGAACATGTTTGGAAAACAAGGGTCAAACTCTATTACCCAAAACAAAATGAGAACATCCTCCAATTTGCTCATTAGTTTGAAGTTATCCACGTTAGAAGGTAACATGGAGCTATTGGACGTATTTCCTAAATTTTTTTCTTTTAATGCTTGGGCAAATAGTTTGTCATGTTAGCATTATTTGACTGCCTGGCAAAATTTGAATTATAATCATCCACTTTTTACTAGAAGTATGAATTACTGAAAAAAAAAAAATACATACGTAAATTAACAATTACATAACTAACTTTTTGGTAGTTACATTTCCTACACTTTCTTATTAATTATTATTTTTTCAATATTTGTGTGCAGTTTTGGAAAATGGATTTTGTTAATCCAATTATTACTCCTGTTGTTGAATCATTGATGGTCCCTGTTAAGAAGCATTTGGGTTTTCTGGTATCCTCCACAAGATATGTTAGAGACATGAGGGAGAAAATGGAAGAATTGAATCTCACAGAACAAGATATTCGACATACTTGGGAAGAAGAAGTTGCAAGAAATCATGAGGTATCTCACCATGTGTTGCCATGGTTGGAAAAAGTCAAAGAGGTTAACGAAAAGGCGCAAAGTATTCCATCTGGCGGAATCGGATGCTTCAACATTGCAAAAAGATACAAAGCAGGAAAACAATCGTATAATATTCTCGAGGGGATACAAGCTCTTGAAACACTACGGAAATCTGAGATCGTGTTTACTAAGGTACAAATACCTCTTGCTGTGGTTGTATCTACTTCTACAGAACCGTCCACCTCTACCGCTGATGGTACCCAACACAACTTCAAGTCAAGAGATTTGATATACAAGGCTGCTTTGAAATCCCTTCGATCAAGTGACGAGTCACAAAAGATGATAGCTCTATGTGGGATGGGTGGTGTCGGCAAGACCACAATGATGGAACAACTAAAGAAGGAAGTGGAAGCTTCAAATTCTTTTGATAGGGTTGTGAAGGTGGTTCTTGGGGAAAACACCGACCTAATTGCTCTTCAACGAGCTATTGCAAAGTACATTAATTCTGAGGATTTAAAAGAAGATACCAGAGATGCAAGGGCTGAACGTCTTCAAAAAATATTTGAAGAGATGTCAAAACAAGGAAAGAAAACTTTGGTAATAATGGATGATATTTGGAGCGAGGTCGATCTTAAAGATGTTGGACTAAGTCCATTGCCAAATGGGTTTAAGTTGTTCACATCACGATTTGAAAATGTTTGCGCTCGGATGGGTGTTAAAACTGACTCAGTTTTTAAAATACGCGTCTTAGATGAAGCAGAAGCAAAAACTTTATTTTTCGGAATTGTGGGACCATCTATTATAGATGGTGATGAACCAGAGATCCATAAGATAGGAGAAGATATTGTGAATAAATGTGGGGGTTTGCCTATTGCCTTAAAAACCATAGCCAAAAGTCTTATTGGTAACATAAAGGAGGCATGGCAAGAAACACTTTCCAATTTACAACATGATGACCTTCAAGACCTTATACAACAATCTGAAAAAGGATGATGATAAATCAATTTTCCTCCTAAGTGGCTTATTCCCGGATGACTTTGATATTCCCATTGAGGACTTGATGAGGTACGGCTGGGGATTGAAGCTGTTTAGTAAAGTGGATACTTTAAGAGAAGCAAGAAGACGAACAATCATTTGTGTTAACAACCTCATACGGGCAAACTTGTTGACAGAAAGTGACCGCATGGGATGTGTAAAGATGCATGATCTCGTGCGTGTTTTTGCTTTAAGTAATTTTTCAAAAGTCAAACAAGCTTCAATAGTCTGCCATGATAATATGTCAGGGCAACCACTTATAAAAGATGCAAAAGAGTCTTATGATAGAGTTTTATTAAAGTGTACAGGTATTTCTAAATTTCCTGTAGGCTTTAATTACCCAAATCTCTCACTCTTGATTGTAATGGATGGGAATAACCTCCTCAAGTTTCCTCAAGATATTTATGAAAATTCAGAAAAACTTGAGGTTGCCTCATATGAGAATATGGGTATTCCATTGCTTCCGGTAATGTTTGAACACTCCACCAAACTTCGAACACTATGCCTTCATTCGTGCTCGTTGATTGAAGATATATCTTTCCTTGGAAGTCTTAGCAACTTGGAAGCATTGAGCCTTGTTGATTGTGGAATAACATGGTTGCCATCGATGATAGGAATGCTGAAAAAACTGAAGTTACTAGATTTGACTGGATGTGTTGACCTACGCATTGACGATGGTGTCTTTCAAAACTTGGGCAGCCTTGAAGAACTTTATATGAGAGCTTATGGACGTAGTCCTATTGATTTCACAGATGCCAATTGCGACGAGTTGGAGATACTTTCGCAGAAGCTATTTGCATTAGAGTTGGAGTTCTATGGGAATAAGGCCCAACCGAAAAACTGGTCTTTTGAAAAACTTGAAAGGTTTAGAATATCTATGGGTTGTCAATTGGTTGAATCGGATGACGATGAGATATATTCATTCAGAAATACGGTTAAATTAGTTGGTGAGTGCAATGAGCTGGTAGAAAGCAAAATCAGTGATCTATTTGAGAAAACAGAGGAGCTTCATTTACAAGTGAATGATATGAATCATCTTGAAAATGTGTCGATGCATCACTCATTTTCCAATTTAAAGGAACTTTATGTTTTTGATTGTAAAGAGTTGACATACCTCTTCACAGTTGCCATGGCAAGTGGTTTGAAGAAACTGGAGCGGCTCAAAATTTTCAATTGCCCTGTTATGAGAACGCTCGTTGATGAGGATTATACAGTTGGGGTGATTAGATTCCCAAAGTTGAATTATTTGTCTTTAGAAGATCTACCAAGCATGGTAAGCTTGTGTGGAACTGTGATTGAGTTACCAGAAATGGTAGAGTTGTATCTTCAGGCCCTTCCCAGCTTCGCAAGCATTTATCCTTACAACGATAATCCATGTGCGATACAATCCTTATTGAACAAAAAGGTACACGCATTATTTTGACCTTTATATCTAAAGCTAAAAATAAATTAGAGTTAAATGCTTGGTTGGTCCCTGTGGTTTGCAATAATTTCATACTTGGTCCTAGTGGTTTACTAATTACACGCGTGGTCTCAAAAGCTGTCAAAAAGGAACTCGGTTGGTCCCCTAACGTGACCTTTGTTAAATTTCTCAGTTAACTATGTGTGAAATGACTATATTACCCTTAAACAATTAAAAGAAAAAAATATATATATAAAGGACCTGCAACTACCTCCATCTTCTTCAACCTCTCTCTCTAAAAAAAACATCACCAACTCATCTTCTTCCTCCCCTCTCTATATAACCCACTACAAACACTCAAAACTCACTCACCACCACCACCACTACACTCATCATCAATCAATCAATCGTCTTCTCAACTCACCGATCGATCATCTTCCGATGAACAACAACTACAACAACAACAATTGTCACTATCCTCCAGGTGGCACCGGCAACAGCGGCAGCAACCACCACAGTCCGGACAACAACAAAACAATCAACAGCAGCAACAGTGGTTGCGACGGAACCCTAATCCTGTTGGTTCTTCTTCTGCTAACGAAATTGATAAGTCCATACAGTTAGATGCCGACATCAAGAACTTCTGCAGCAGCTCAATCTGATGACTGTTCATCATCTAAATCATTGCCGGTTGGTTCTGTAAGCAATGGGCAAATAGCTTGGAGGATTGGAATGATCAAATGGTGCTTCTTGAGTGAACTGGATCTATATTTTGCAAGCCATGAAATAATTTGAATAGCCTGATGACTATGGCTTTGATTGATTCTCCAGGAATGGCTGCTGGAGATTCAATCAGTTCATCAAATATCTCAAAACCAATTAACGGATATTTTCTTGAATAATTTAAAGAGAGATGGGAGGAAGAAGATGAGGATGGGTCATATTTATTTTTTATTTCTGTTAGTTGTTCAAGGGTAATATAGTCATTTCACACATAGTTAACTGAGAAATTTAACAGAGGTTACGTCAAGGGACCAACCGAGTTCATTTTTGACAACTTTTGGGACCACGCGTGTAATTATTAAACCATTAGGACCAAGTATGAAATTTTTGCAAACCACAGGGACCAACCAAGCATTTAACTCAATAAATTATAATGGCCATGTGCACTTTACAAATCCTACAATGCTTAATTATTGTGTAGGTTGTGATACCTAAGTTGGAGAAACTACATATTATTGGTATGGAGAACTTGAAGCAGATATGGCCATGTGAGATTTCAACTGCCGAGAAAAATAACGTTTCCGGGTTGAGAACGATCACTGTGAGATGGTGTGATAAGCTTATCAATATTTTTCCAAACAACCCATTGCCATTGCTGAATAATTTAGAAGAGCTTGATGTTTCAAATTGTGGTTCCATTGAAGTAATATTCAACATCGACTTTGAAAATGTTAGTGAAATGGAGGGACACGTTAGCAGATTAAGAAGCATTTACGTTCGAGAATCGGAAAATTTGAAAGAGTTGTGGAGGATGAGAGGTGTAAGTAACTCTAATATCCTCATCAATGGCTTTCAAGGTTTACAAAGTATATTTATAGATGATTGCAAGAGGTTTGAAAGTATATTCACACCTGTCACAGCCAATTTTGATCTCAGTGCACTTACCGACTACACCACTGAAAAGGTATTTCATGTCATCCAACTGTCAAATTTGATTGAATAAAGTATTAGGGAAAAGATCAAATAGGAAGATTAATTTCGCTAGGAAGGATAGAAAGCAATAAGAGGATGACATATGGCAACATTTAAAATAAAGAAAAAGGGTATTTTAGTCAATCCAACCATTTCTTCTTCCTTTTTCAAAACCCAGTAACTTCAAAACCCACCATTTTCAAAACCCACCATCTTCAACCATTTCTTCACTTTCTATCTCAATAATCACTACATTATAGTGCGATTTTCATCACCAATCAATGATTCAAACCCCCGATCAACGTGTTCTTCAGTTTTTTTGAAGAAAACCCAGTTTAATTTCATACAAAATCTCGTTTTTTTCTGGTGATTTTGAATATAATCACTCGATTTGTTCGATTCAATCGCTGATAAGTGTTTCTATCATTTCAAATTTCTTCAATTGATGAAGAAACCGGCTTCGATCCATGTAAGAAATTCTTTAATTTCATTTTCACGATCTGGGTTTTTATTTAGTCATTGCGTTTTACGATCTTGGCGGGGGTCCGGGGGCGGCAGCCCCCGGTAGCGGGGTCCCAGGGGCGGCAGCCCCTGGCTGGGGTTGAGCTCATTTCGAAGACAGTAATTCATAGACAATTCAGACAGTTCACAGACAATTCACAAACAGTTCAGAAACAGCTTTATGTGTCCATTGCGTTTTAGAAATAAGAGAGTTTTATGTGTTTTCTGGCTATTGCGTTTTAGAAAAAACACATTTTTAAGTATCTTTAGTCATTGCGTTTTAGGTAAAACATATTTTTGAAGTGTTTTTAGTCATTGCGTTTTAGGTAAAACACATTTTTAGGTGTTTTCAGTGCATTGCGTTTTACAGAGAACACTTTCTTTTGTTTTTTTAGGTCATTGCGTTTTAGAAATGAGACATTTTTAAGTGTTTTCTGGCCATTGCGTTTTACAAATAAAACATTTCTTTGTGTTTTCTGGCCATTGCGTTTTACAAATAAGACATTTCTTTGTATTTTTTGTGCATTGCGTTTTAGGTAAAACACTTTTTTATGTGTTTTCAGTCTATTGCGTTTTAGAAATAAGACATTTCTTTGTGTTTTTTGGCCATTGCATTTTACAAATAAGTCATTTCTTTGTGTTTTTTGTGCATTGCGTTTTAGAAAAATGTCATTTTTAGGTCTTTTTTTTTCATTGCGTTTTACGTAACTGGTGGTTTTTCTATTGCGTTTTACACAACTGGGTTTAAATTTTTTTTTTTAAATATAGCAATAGTATACTCGTTTTAAAGATAAAAAACGCTCGTTTTTTTGGTGCAATTTTTATAAAAAAATAATGTCGTATGAAAGAGTTATTAACGTTTAAAAAATGGGGGGGAATTGGAGGAGAGAGAAACTATTGGCTTGGATTGACTAGAATGCCCTTGAACAAACTCACGCGCCTCTTTTCTTCTTTTCAATTTCTCTGATTTAATCTTAACCCTTGATTAACTAAATGGATGGTCAAGATCACTTCCTAGCCTTCCTAGCCAAATTAACTTCCTATTGTATCTCCACCCTAAAGTATTAATGCCACATCTTAATTTTCACACATGAAAATATCATAAATGCTTTGAGTTTCTATTTGTTTCTTTTCCTACTTTCTTTACCAATACTGAATGAATCACAATCAATAATTGAAATTATGTTTCAAGTTATTTCACGTAACTTAAATGATCTTGTGTGATTTATTAGGTTGGCCTTCCTTCCCCACTGTTTCCATTTTGTTTTTTGACTTTATATTATATTTAAAGTGAAGACATTAAAGTGTTAATTACATTTAATGTTACATGCAGATTAATGTCATGTCGGAAGTGGATGATTACATTCCAGATGTCACATACCCATCTTATGTTTTGCACAACTGTCCTCACCTTCAAAGACTTGTATTATGGAAAGATGAAAGAGTGGAGGAGGTGGTGTTTGATATGGATAGTCAAAGTGGTAGACAATTAGCAACAATTCAACCGCCACTACTACTTCCCTACCTTCAAACTATAAGCCTAGAACGCTTGTACAAGATGAGTCATGTGTGGAAATGCAATTGGAATAGATTCCTAATTTGTCATCATCCACCATTGCAATTTCCATTCCAAAACCTCTCAGACATTTACTTGGATCATTGTCCCAATATAAAGTACTTGTTGTCTCCTCTTATGGCAAAATATTTATCCAACTTAAAGAGTGTCTGGATACAAAGTTGTGATGGTATGGAAGAAGTTATTTCGAGAAGAGATGATGAGAACACTACATCTGCATCTTCTTATCAAGACACCACATTCTTTCCTCATTTGGACACTCTGGAGCTTGAATATCTCCCATGTCTAAAGAGTGTTGATGATGGTGGTATGACGTGCGGGAGTGATAAACTTTCCTCCAATATGATTCATGATGAGTTCCAGGTACGATATTAATTAGGATTATTTAACATTGCCATATAACCTTAATGCTTTGGTTTAACGAAACTTATATAAATCATCAAATTTAGATGAATAAGTTTACTCCTTACGTTGATAAAAAATAAATTATAATTATTGCAGAGTCGTCAAGTAATCGGTGCCTGTTGGTCATTGTGCCAATACCCCACAATGATATCCATAATAAGGTGTGATGCATTGTCAAGTCTAATTCCATGGTATGCAGTCGGACAAATGAATAGGCTTCAAGAGCTGGAAATTCATTATTCCAGTAGGATGAGAGAGGTATTTGAAAGTGAATCTAGTAGTAATAATGTTGATGAAGGAGGTGCACGTGTTGTTGGTGGTCCACCACTAAAAAACGTTACTCTCATAGCTCTCCCTCAACTTTCCAACTTAAAAAAAGTGAGTATCGCACAATGTGACCTTCTATCATATATATTCACATTCTCCACCCTTGAAAGCCTCAAGCAACTCAAAGAGCTAAGCGTAACTCAATGCAAGGCAATGCAAGTGATCGTAAAAGAAGAAAAGGAAACGTCATCAAAACGTGTGGTGTTTCCTCGTCTGGAGATACTTGAACTTGACGATCTACCAAACCTCGAGGGTTTCTTTTTGGGGATGAATGACTTCCGATGGCCCTCATTAGATCATGTATTGATCAATGATTTCCCTGAACTGATGATGTTTACATCTGGTCAGTCGACAACTCCAAAGCTCAAGTACATAGAAACAAGTTTTGGCAAATACAGTCCTGAATGTGGCCTTAACTTTCATGAAACTATCGGCCAGGTACACTTTCTTTTACTATACTATGCAACATCTACAGTTTAGGTTGTCGTGAATGTAGTGTGATCCAAATTGAACATTTCATTTTTGAGAAGGCAAAAGGGTTGAAGCAAGCTGCATAATATGTCTATGTATTATTAGTTATAGTGTCTTCATTGACTCTCTCCTTTCATAGACAATTGTCTTTCCATAGTAATACATTTGTTGAAACATTAATTTGAGTTAAATGCTTGGTTGGTCCCTGTGGTTTGCAATAATTTCATACTTGGTCCTAGTGGTTTACTAATTACACGCGTGGTCCCAAAAGTTGTCAAAAATGAACTCGGTTGGTCCCCTGACGTGACCTTTGTTAAATTTCTCAGTTAACTATGTGTGAAATGACTATATTACCCTTAAACAATTAAAAGAAAAAAATATATATATAAAGGACCTGCAACTACCTCCATCTTCTTCAACCTCTCTCTCTAAAAAAAAACATCACCAACTCATCTTCTTCCTCCCCTCTCTATATAACCCACTACAAACACTCAACATTCACTCACCACCACCACCACTACACTCATCATCAATCAATCAATCGTCTTCTCAACTCACCGATCGATCATCTTCCGATGAACAACAACTACAACAACAACAATCGTCGCTATCCTCCAGGTGGCACCGGCAACAGCGGCAGCAACCACCACAGTCCGGACAACAACAAAACAATCAACAGCAGCAACAGTGGTTGTGACGGAACCCTAATCCTGTTGGTTCTTCTTCTGCTAACGAAATTGAGAAGTCCATACAGTTAGATGCCGACATCAAGAACTTCTGCAGCAGCTCGATCTGATGACAGATCATCATCTAAATCATTGCCGGTTGGTTTTGTAAGCAATGGGCAAATAGCTTGGAGGATTGGAATGATCAAATGGTGCTTCTTGAGTGAACTGGATCTATATTTTGCAAGCCATGAAATAATTTGAATAGCCTGATGACCAGTGCTAATTTTGTATACTTGAACTAGAGCAAACCTCAAGAGAGAAGACTATGGCTTTGATTGATTCTCCAGGAATGGCAGCTGGAGATTCAATCAGTTCATCAAATATCTCAAAACCAATTAACGGATATTTTCTTGATTAATTAAAGAGAGATGGGAGGAAGAAGATGAGGATGGGTCATATTTATTTTTTATTTCTGTTAGTTGTTCAAGGGTAATATAGTCATTTCACACATAGTTAACTGAGAAATTTAACAGAGGTTACGTCAAGGGACCAACCGAGTTCATTTTTGACAACTTTTGGGACCACGCGTGTAATTATTAAACCATTAGGACCAAGTATGAAATTTTTGCAAACCACAGGGACCAACCAAGCATTTAACTCCATTAATTTTCTTATGTTTCAAGCTTATTTTGTAAGGATATGATGTAACCTCAAACAAACGCCTTGTGTTTTCTTTCTTTTATTTGCAGACCACATTCCCAGCTTCTTCAGAGCCTACTATTTCAAAAGGAGTCCCTTGCTCTTTTCATAATCTGATAGAAATTAATATAGAGAACATAGATGTTGAAAAGACTGTTGTACCATCTAATGCGCTGCTACAATTGGAAAAGCTTCAACAGATTACTATACAAGGATCATATTATGGGCTAGAAGAGGTATTTGAAGTAGGAGCATTGGAAGGAACAAATAAATCACAAACTCTTGTCCAAATTCCAAACCTAACACAAGTAAAGTTAGATAGTGTATATAATCTAAAGTACTTATGGAAGAGCAACCAATGGATGGTACTGGAGTTTCCAAACCTAACAACTCTCTCTATTCACAATTGTAAGAACTTAGAACATGTTTTTACATGTTCCATGGTTGGTAGTCTAGTGCAACTCCAAGACCTAATTATAAGTGACTGTGAGAAAATAGAGGTAATTGTGAAGAAAGAAGAAGAAGAAGAAGAAGAATGTGATGCCAAAGTAAATGAGATTATCTTACCTCGTCTAAACTCCTTAACACTAGATGACCTTCCAAGACTCAAGGGATTTTGCTTAGGGAAGGGGGCTTTTTTATTGTCAGCTCTGGATACTTTACAAATCAAGGAATGCCCAGCAATTACTGTTTTCACCAAAGGACACGTGTCTACCCCTGAGCTGAAAGTAATAGATACAAGTTTTGGGTTTTGTTATGTAAAGACAGATATCAACTCTCTTTTAAAGACCAAACAAGAGGAGGTACTGTTATTCCTTTCTTTAATGATTCTTGAAAAGGCTCATTTTAATTACATGAAAAGATAATCAACTTTTATCATATATTTTTTTGTCGATAATATTGATTTTTCTCTTCTTAATTGTGCAAAATTTCAGTTTCAGCGGGACTCGGATGAGGATGATGAAGATTATGACGATGAGGAGGACGAGGATGATGAAGATGATGAGGATGATAATGATGATGAGGATGATGAAGATGATGTGGATGAGGATGAGGATGAGGATGAGGATGAGGATGATGAAGAGGAGGATGCCATTAATTAGAGATGAAAACTTCTATGATAATTTGTTGTTGGTAAAGTAAACACTTGTCCACATTGAGCTGAAAGTAATACATATTTTCTTCTCAATTGCACAAAATTTCAGTTTTCGGCAACTTCAGAACAAATTAAATAAATATTTTCTTTTCATCAACTTTCTGTAGGGGTATGAATTCTTGATGATGAATATCATATGTTTTATCTGCAAGGTTTTATAAGGTAATTTCTTGTTTTATAAGTAATATAAATGTCTAAATGTATATACATGACTCTGTTACACTAGATAACAAAGTGACTTATGTAAAAGTGAAAAATGCAAAGCTAACAAAACTCAAAGGTATTAACTTAAACTTTAACATCAACATAAGCATGATTTTACAGAATAACTTTATGTTTGTTACTACTTGTACTTAATCAAGTCTCTCAATATATTCTAGATTTTATGTGGACTCTTGTTTCTAGGATGAAAGGAAACTACAATAGACTGAACATGGAACCTGATGAAAAGTAGAAAGAGGTGGAACTGTTGCACTTTGACTTTTGACGGTCAAACAAGGTAATTTTCAAGCACAAAATTCATCCCAATTTGTTAAAACTTTAGCACCAACAACTTTCCTTCTCTTGTACTTGCTATTGTTTTGAAAAATAATTGTATGTCAAATTTTAAAGAAAAACATAGTGATTCATATTTGACAAGTTGAAGATAACTTGATAATCTCTTTCTTTTGGAAGATATGGTGTACTTGCTCTATCTATCTTATGAATATGTGGATCACCCTCAGATTTTCCATATTTATAATTATGACCAATGCACATGGGGGTTACAAATGCAGTAGCACATTTGTTTGTCTACAAAAGTCAAAAGGTCCCATTCTGCAGTTTAAGAACTTACAGAAGATAGATATTGAAAGCTAAAAGACTTTTCAGATGGTAATGTAACAAAGCCAATAAAAATAAGCACCTTCAACACTCTTTGCTTCAACGACAGTCAAATGCAGTGACGAATCCAGAAAGCTTTAATTGGCGGTGGGGGGCAAAGGAGTCGGGCCAGCCGGCCAGAGAATGTTGTTGGGTCATCAACACAGCTTGATACTAATTTATGCAACAAAAAGAAGTTAAGCTTGTCTACATATAAAAGAAAAAGAAATTGATTGAACATCCCAAAACATGTTTGTAATTTTTTTTCAGTATAATATACCAAGTCCTTCACAAGACTCAAAATGTCAGAAAAAATGATATGAAACCTATTTTCAAAAAACAATGAAATAAGAAGCAAACGTAGGTGCATTTTGTTTCACTTTAATACTTATTTAGGACCACGATAAAAACATATATACAAGAAACAAACAAATTCAAACAGTAGAATTTAATGGATTCATAAAATTAAGGTTCCCTAATAATATAAGTACGTTCCCACAATCAAGTCAAAATAAGCAAAAACCACATACAAGCCCTAATTTTAAAATCATACGTGGTGAATCAGTCAGAGCTACTATACAATTCATGAAATAGACGCATTTTTATTCAGAAATCCTAAAAGATAACGATAATTTTTGGGAACCTGAAATAAATTACTAGTACAATTTGCAAATCTGATGCATAACAAACGGCATAACATCCTCGGCTGACGTCACCTCTCCGTTTGACGGAGAAGTCTGGTAATGAGTGTTGAGTATCAAAGGTTTCCGAACTCTGCTCTATTTTCCCTTGCCGGTTCCCGCGTCTCTTCTCTTTGATTGTTTAAACACCTTTTTTTTATTTTTGAGTTAATTACTGTTTTCGTCTCTGTTATTTGTCAAAAATCACTATTTCAGTCCATTAGTTTAAAAATTGTGATTTCAGTCCTTGTGGTTTGGTTTCACTTTCGTAACCATTTCAGTCTTATTAACAGATATTGATATTAATTAATATTAATAAACAGAAAGACAATATAATGGTTTAAACAAGATGCACTTTAAAGTTCACTTCAGTTAGACCATCCGTTTACTACTTCAATTATCTTGGTTAACGTGTCCATACTGTTTACTATTTATTTATATTTTTCTCAAACAATGGACGTCTACATCTACATCTACATCTACGTATGTAATATAAGAATATATATCAAAGTCCAATTCCCCCTCAAAAGCCTAAGAGAGTGTTTGGTTCGCGGAATGTGTAGGAATTGGAGTTGGAATCCCTATGGGAATTGGAATTTGAATTGGAATTTGATGGATTCCTTTTAAATCCATAGATGTGTTTGGTTGATAAATGTATTAATGGAATTGGAATTTTAACGTCTTAAACCCACCCACTCACCATTTCCACTTCTCACCCCTCTCACCGTCACCATCGCCACTTCATGAGATGGGAGTAGTTGTAGCCACCACCCTCAAAACCACTGTGATCTTCCTCTGCTTCTTCTCCGCCCTCACAAGGTTCGAAACATTCACCCGATCCTACCCCACCTTCAACAGATCTTTAGAATTACAAGCCTTCTCCGACCTAAACTTTCAAAACTACGCCCGAATAAGCCAAAACGCCTTGCAAATCACCCCGGACACCAGCAACAACGCCGTATTCAACCTCCGCAACCAATCCGGCAGGGTCATGTTCCGCCAGCCCTTCAAACTCTGGGACGGTGATTCCGTAGCCTCCTTCAACACCTCATTTCTCCTCAACATGTTCCCCATGAACGGCAATCCCGGCGAAGGCTTAGCCTTCTTAATCGCCCCCACCATGGATGTCCCCGATAACAGCTACGGCCAGTACCTCGGCCTCACAAACCAAACCCTAGACAACGAAGCATCAGACAACGTCTTAGCTATCGAGCTCGACACCGTCAAACAACCCTACATTATTGATAATAATCACATCGGCCTCAACATCAATTCCATCGTATCTGTCGTTTCCACACCGTTAACCCCTTAAACATCACTCTTGCTTCCGAAACGCCGTCGTTTCACAACGTCTGGATTCGGTACAACGGAAATGAAAAGATCATACGTGTTTACATCGCAGAACAGCCGGGAAGAACCTCACCCACGCCTCCCATGCCGCAAACTCCGGTCATTGAACATCCGCTACATCTTAGAAAAGCAGTTAGCAGCGAATCCTACATCGGGTTCGAGGCATCCACGGGAACCTTAGTGGAGCTAAACTGTGTGTTGCAATGGAACATCACAGTTGAGTACATCATCAGTACCGGCTCTAAAAGTCCGTTATCAATGATCTTGATCGCCGTTGTGGTGTTGGCGCTGGTGGCGTTAGCGGGTTATTTTTGCTACCGGTTGTATAAGAAGTGGTTGGTGGAGCGGTCGCAGTCGAATATATTGAGCCAGCTCAGGACGCTGCCCGGAATGCCGAAGGAGTTCCGGTTCCGGGAGTTAAAGAAAGCGACGAATAATTTTAATGAGAGGAGGAAGCTCGGGCAGGGCGGATACGGTGTCGTTTACCGGGGTGTTTTGCCGGAGGATAATGTTGAGGTAGCTGTCAAGTGGTTTTCGCGGGAGAGTTTGAAGGGGGAAGATGATTTTTTGGCAGAACTTACGATTATTAATCGTTTACGGCATAAACATCTTGTTCGTTTACTCGGTAACCATTCGTCCTTCAAATTTCTCACAACCAAACTTTAAAATTATAAGGATGGGTCGGTTCTCCAAAACAATCTAAACACCAAATCAAAATCGAAAGAAGTCGAAATATACCGTATTCACACCAGCATACACCAAATCAAATCATATCACACCAAAACAATACCAAATTACACCGAATGATACGAATTCAATCCATAATAAGTTTAGTTGTTGCCAATTTATTCCATCTAATCACCTTGTCAATCCAACAAACACCAAGTTCAATCTGATTCTTTGAACAAAGTTACAATCCTTAATTTGGTGTATGACCGATTTGCTTAAGTTAATATAATTTTAACGGTTTATGAAGATTAAGCAACAATTTATTTAACAATATTGTTATCTTATTTTTAAGTAATATCTGTCACAATATATTGATGACGCTTATTGGTTTCATACGTTTTTAATAATTTCGTGTAAAACAAATATTTTAAATAGTTGTTAAACTTTATATTGTTCTAAAATTTATTATTTTTTAAAGGAATAATGAATTTTAATAAGAGAAATTTACGAAAATAGCCAAGAAAATGTTTGACTTATCAAAATGGCCAGCTCATGCGTCGATGGAGCAGGGCATCACTGATTACGAGAGAGCTTATGCGTCTGCAGGGTCATTCATGCGTCCGCCAATGTAGAAGTGACATGTGTCTTAGTGACATCATGCGTCCCATGCGTCCGTGACTCATCTCATGCGTCTGTGACTCATCTCATGCGCCCGTCACTCATCCCATGTGTCCGTCACTCATAAAATTTACTTTTAGGAGCTTTGAGGCATCCCATGCGTCCGTGACTCATCTCATCATCCCATGCGTCCGTTTGAGGCATCCCATACGTCTGTGACTCATCCAATCATCTCATGCTTCCGTGACTCATCCCATGCGTCCCTGACTCATCCCATGCGTCGGTAACTCATCCCATGCATACGTGACTCATCCCATGCATCCCATTTTCGTACTTGCTGCTTCATCCATGCACGCATCCATATAAAGAATTAAGGGGCATAAGAGGGGTGATGCCCCATTCCAACGACACGTGAGTTGGCCATTTTGGTAAGTCAAACATTTTCTTGGCTATTTTCGTAAATTCCCCTTTTATTAATCCTAACTACACTAGTACAAAAGTGATCAAATGATGCAGTTAAATTGGCTATGAGATGCGGTTTTAGACCCGCATCTTATAGCATGGCATCTTATAGCTATAAGCCAAAAGATGCGGTTACAAGAGATGCGGTTATAAAACCGCATCTTTTGACAATTTAAGCAAAAACTACCTTTTTTTCAATTTATTCAAGAGATGCGGTTTTAGAACCGCATCTCTTGGTATTTAAGCTAAATAAAATATTTTTTGTTCAATTTATAAAAAAATAGTCAAACTTCACAATTAATTCTCATTATAAACAAATTATTTAAAATTATTTAAAAATGAAAATAAATATATAAAATACAAATTAAATTAAAATCAATATAAAATAACCCAAGAATATAAATTACAAAGATTTCAAAGTAACACAAAATTACAAAGTTTGAATGTAACACAAATACATTTATCTCTAAAGATGAAAGTGATATACAATAACTTCCCGAACTAAAGTCTTCATACTTGCAACCCAAATGGACGTCTTCAAATCATACTTGCAACCGGAACCATATAAATTGCCTAACAAAACATAACGTTACATTAACAAAATGAAGCTTAAAATGTATACACAAGTGTACATATGTATAAAATGCAATCTTTAAACTCAAATGGTAAAGTACTATCATACATGCATACACATAGGGTCCAATCGAGCTAACCTCGAGCTTGAAAACTACCTACGAGCCAAGCTCGCGCTTCAGAAACAAGGCTCAAGCCGAGCTCTAGCTCTAGCTCAAGCTTTCATAAGTTAAACGAGTTCGGACTCAGCTCGGCTCGATTAGACCCCTAGTTGGAGCCAATAGGGAACTTAGCAGACTTAAGTCTCATGTCAAATAGTTTGACAAGCCAAGAAGTAATATATATAGTAATATGTAAGGAAAGAAAATAAAGTATCACATGCGCACTGTTATGTAGTAATTTGTATTGTAATAAAACTTTACTAACAAAAGATAGTGACCAGTGACCACATATTTCGAATAATAGAACCTTAAATACTCTGATAGCCGATATGTCAAACTAACACAAATTACATAATTTCTTGAAGATGTCCATCACTCATTTCTTTTTTGTTCTGCAATCAACAGTCGTTCTTATGACTTATCAATCAGTACATAAGCTTATACTAGTCCAAACTCTTAAATTCCTATAATCCTTTATGCACAACCCATAGGCATTTCTGCACTTATGCTTCACAAGACACAAGATACAAGCTTCAAAAAGAGCCTTAACCAAACATTTTATAAGTAACCAACTACTGTCACATATACAAGCCTGCATCATCAGTCAAACTTTATTTAAACCCAACTTAATTAGGGTCTCTCCAGCACTAAAAGTGTTATCTTAAGGTAGTGATAGAAAAAAGGAGTATTTAAAATAAAACCTTTCATAGTTGTGGGTTTCAGACTTGGCTCTTGCATGCCTCCTATATGCAGCTAATCCAGCTACAACCTGTAGTATGTAACTTCAAATAAAACACATTCTGAAGCATATATTCAACTAGATGACAAATCCTGACCCTAGGAAAAAACTACAAAATGAATAATAAGAATTAACACTTTCTGAAGCATATATTCAAAACCCCAATCGAATGAAAAAAATCCTGCCCCAAAAGATCTACAAAATGAATAATATAAATTATCACTTTCTTATGCTACTAGTGTCTTGAGAAAGATTTGGGCTTCATACATGAGCATTTCTCAAAATCTCTCGGTGTTCGTCCCGCATCGCCTTCATGAACTGTACCATTCATATGCTCGCATCTGCAAAACAAAATCACTATCAATTTAACACAAACTAGTAGTGGAAAAATATAAGTCATTTTGAGAAGGAATCCCAAACACCCCTTAAATATGAGTTATATAAGGAGCAAAAAAAGTGAACGATTGCGAGTCTTTTGCTAGCTAGGGTTTCTACAAAGATATGACAGCCGACGGGAGACAAGAGGTCCCAGAGACCATGAACGCCATTACAGATTAACAATTCCGTCGATGGTTGCGCCAATTTCGTGAAGAAGGGGGTTAAAAAGGACCGTCAACTACCGTCATACCTCATTACTTCTCCCTTTGAAATCTTTAAGGTAACAAACTAAACCAAAAATGATGGTGTGGATGGTGACGATGATTTAGAATAAGAGAGATGGGGAGACGGTTGATAATGGTTGAGAGAATGAGAGAGATGGCAGATTGGGTGGTGCAATGTGAAACTATGGTTATGAAGATGTGAGGAAGAATTAAGCGGGAGGGAATGTTTTAGAGGGAAATTTTGAATTTTGGGAAATATGTGGGGGGAACTTGTATCTAATTATGAAGTTTATAAAACCAATAATGATAAAAATAATTTCAATATTGTTTTTAAGGTTCATTTTTGTATAATGTTCATAAAACTGATAATAATGTATGTAACTAAAATTATTTAGTTTCAAGTGTTAGGTTTTTTAATAACTAGTAACTAGACCTGTGCGTGTTGCGGCGCGAGTACATTGCAAATATCGAACGAATTACTCGAAGCGTTATGTGATGCATTAAACATATGAAAACACATGTTTTGACGTATCTAATTTAACTCAATAGCAATGCGATTGGATAAAAATGTAGAATATATAGTATTTGTATGTAACCCAACTCATACATAGGAAACACACATAAAATAAGCAAAAAAACGTATTAAATTCATATGAATAACCCTAGTTGACCACCAGTGGCCCTAATTGACCTATCAACCATTCAATGGACCAATATCATCCTAAACGTCCTTCATTAACAAAAATGTAGCATTCACAACCCTAGTTGACCACCAATGTCTCTAATTGGTCTATCAGTCAACCTAATGGACCATTAATCATCCTAAACAGTCTTCATTGACACGAATCTATCATGAACAACCCTAGTTAACCATTACTAACCCTAATTGGTCCATCAATCATCCTAATGGACCATTGATCGCCCTTAACAGCCTTTATTGACAAAAATTTAGCATGAATAACCCTACTTGGCCATCACTAGCCTTAAGTGGCCCATCAAGTATCTTAATAGACCATTGAGCATCTTAAACGCCCTTCCTTAACAATAATGGAACATGAACATCCCTAGTTAACCAATCACTGGCCATAATTCGCCCATCAGTCATCATAATGGACCATTGATTATCCTAAACACCCTTCATTGACAAAAATGTGGCATGAATAACCCTACTTGACCATCAGTAGCCCTAATAGGCCCATCAATCATCATAATAGACCACTGATCATCTTTAACGCCCTACGTTGACAATAATTGAATATGAATAACCCTAGTTGACCATTACTTACTTGCCCTATTTAGTCCATCAAACATCCTAATTGACCATTGATCATTCTTAATGCCCTTGGCAGGAACAACCCTGCTTGACCACCATTAGCCCTATTTGGTCCATTAATCATCCTAAAAGACCATTGATCATCATGAACGCCCTTCGTTGACAATAATGGAACATGAACAACGCTAGTTGACCACCAGTGGCCCTAATTGGCCTATTAATCATCACAATGGACCACTATTCATCCTAAACTTCCTTTATTAACAAAAACGTAGCATGAACAACCCTAGTTGACCACCCTTGTTCTTTAATATATCAATCATCCTAACAGGCCATTAATCATCCTAGACAGCTTTCATTGACAAAATGTAGCATGAACAACCTTAGTTGATCATTATTGGCCCTAATTGGTCAATCAATCATCCTAACAGATCATTGATTATCTTAAACGCCCTTCGTTTACAATAATGGAACATGAACAACCATAGTTGACCACAACTGGCCCTAACTAACTTATTAATATCCTAATGGACTACTAATCATCCTAAACATCCTTCATTAACAAAAATGTAACATGAATAACCCTAGTTGACCACCGTAGTTCTAAGTGATATATCCATCATCCTAATGGACCATTAATTATCCCAAACAACCTTCATTGACACTAATGTAACATTAACAACACTAGTTGACCAGCACTGGCCTAACTGGTCCATCAATCATCCAAATAGACCACTGATGATCCTTAACGTCCCTCATTGAAAAAAATGGAGCGTGAACAACCCTAGTTGAGCACCATTGTCCCTAATTGACATATCAGTCATCCTAATGGACCATTAATCATCCTAAACGGCCTTCATTGACACAATGTAGTATGGACAACCTTAGTTGACCATCATCGTTATATGTTTAAGCAACATGCACGTGATAATTGATATATGTTTAAACCTTATTATATTAATCATTTAACTAGGGGTGAGCATACAACTGAATTAACCGAACCGTAACCGAAATAACCAAAAAAACCGAACCGAAATAACCGATAACCGAAATAACCGAAGGGTTGGTTATTTATCTTTTTAATAACCGATTTTTGCGGTTCGGTTATGGTTATTCTTATTTTCATAACCGTAAATAACCGAACCGAACCGAATATTTTAAACATAGCCAAATCCGTAGCACCATAAGTCTTTAAGTTTGTGTTTAAATGCTTAACCATGGCCTAATCTATATGTATCTTTCGTGAAGTATTTGAATCTTTTAACTTTTAACCATGACCCAACCTTATTGGTCCATTACATTGTACACTAACCATGACCCACACATTGAAAAGTCCAACATTAGAAACAATGAAAATAACCGACCTATAACCGAACCGAAACCGCATTAACCGCAATAACCGATTAACCGAAACCGCATTAACCGAAACCAAACGGTTATGATTTTTTGATAACCGCAGTGTGCGGTTATGGTTTCGGTTATAGGTAATAACCGAACTGAACCGCACCATGTTCACCCCTACATTTAACGATACGTCGACATGTACACATATACATACACTAACATATACATATATTCATACATAATACATATAAATAACTAAGCGCGTATATATATACACAATAAATCAATAAATAAAAAATAAATATTTGTAATTATTTTAAAATTACTTTATTTATCATAAGAAACTTATTTATTTATTGTTATTAATATTATATACGAAAACTTTTTTTTATATTTTGTTATTTAGTATCATTAATAAAAAATCATACATGTACAATCAGTATTTATTTATTTTTTATTATTAGTTTTTATTTATTAGTCAATATTAGTATTTACTTAATACTTATTTTTTATTATTAATTTTTTATTACCGTTATATCAAGAGATGTGGTCTTAGAACCGCATCTTTTGGCTCTATAATTTTCTTTCAAAAACCCATAAGATGCGGTTACATAAAAACCGCATCTTTTGGCCCATGCTTTTTTCAAAACAAACATAAATTTGTTTCAAAACACCCATAAGATGCGGTTAAAGAGAAAAACCGCATCTTTTGAAAACACTCATAGCATGTTTTGATCAATTATGTACTAGTGCTATTAGTCGTTGGTCAGCGGCGGTGGTCCCAACTTTTCACATATTGTAAACCAATGGATATTTACTAACAGAAAAGGAAAATTGGGACAAAAAGATTTTAAGGTTATGTTAGTAAAGATCCATTAGTTTACAATATGTGAAAAGGTGGAACCAACACTGCTTACTTTTTAAGTTGGGATCGTTATCGGCTAACAACTAATAGTTGAGATTATTAAAATCTATTATTCCATTTTTAAATGGAAAAGTAGTTGTTGAGATCGACCAAATTATTTTTTAAATGGAAAGGTAGTTGTTGAGATCGACGAAATTATATAGAAACCTTGTTAGTGTGCAAAAAAAGTCTAGCATCAAATTCTTCTAGCTTGAGTTTGACTTGAACTTGTCAAACTTATACATATCGTTATCATCACATTTAAGTTTTAGTTATATTTATGAAATGAGATGTATGATTTCATTTTCACGCTTGGATACTTAAACCTTTGCCCTTTAAAGTTGCTCGTCACTCTTCTAACATCACATTTACGTATTGTTTATTATCTACAACTAACACAATATCATCCGCAAAAAACAAGCACCACAAAATAACCTCCTGCATTAACTTTGTCAACTCATCTATGATAACCGCAAATAAAAAAGGGCTCAAGGAAGACCCTTGGTGGAGTCCTACCAAAACAGGGAAAAAATCAATATCGGCGCCCGATCACTAGTCCCAGTCCTAACATATATATCCCCGATTAAGTCTATATACTTCCCAGAAAACCCTCTACTCTCCAAACTATCCCAAATCAGTATGCGTGGCACACTGTCATAGGCCTTTTCAAGATCAATGAACATCATATATAGATCATGTTTCTTCTCCCTATACTTCTTCATCAATCTCCTTAGAATATGTATTACTTCTGTAATTGATCACCCTTGTATCAATCCAAATCGGTTTACCATAACCTAGGTTTCTCTTCTGAGTCTAGTCTCAATTACTCTCTCCCGTAATTTCCGTGTGTCCTAGCAACTTAATCCCTTTGTAATTCCCACAATATTAGACATCCCCTTTGTTCTTATATAAATGTATTACAACACTATTCCTCCATTGATCTGACATTCTTCCAGATTTAAAAATAAAATTGAATAAAGTAGTTAGCCATTGGACTCCTTCTTCTCCCAAGCACTTCCATACCTCAATCGGTATGTTGTCTGGCCCAAATGCCTTAGCCCTTCCCGTCTTTCTAAGGGTTGTTCTCACCTCTTCGCATGTGATATGTCGATAGTAACAGTTATTCCGTTGTCGCCTTTGAGTAATTTTCATTTCCTTATTGGTAGCCCATCCCACCATTTAAAAGATTGTAGAAGTATGCTTTCCATCTCATCTTAATGTTGTGTTCGTTGACCAAAACGCATCTGTCCTCTCCCTTTAAAACAACTTTTCTAATTCGTTTTCTTATATAAATATGATTCGAATTTAAAACAACTTTTGAAATTCTTTCATTTCATTATTGCCTAGTTAAATTAACTGTCTATATTTTTCTAATAATAACATTAGTAAAACATTGCAGGATGGTGTCACAGGAACGGAAAGCTTCTGTTGGTGTATGAGTATATGCAAAAAGGTAGTCTTGACATGCACCTGTTCAATGTAACCGGCGAACCGCTGAGTTGGACCCTCCGTTACAAGATTCTTGCCTGCGTCGGCTCCGCCCTACACTACCTCCACTACGAATACGACCAAAAAGTCGTTCACCGTGACATCAAGGCGAGCAACATAATGCTCGATTCCGATTTCAACGCTCGTCTAGGTGACTTTGGTCTTGCCCGTGCCCTAGACAACGAGAAAACAAGTTATGCAGAGGCCGAGGGCGTGCTTGGAACCGTTGGTTACATAGCCCCAGAATGCTTCCTCACCGGAAAAGCCACTCATCATTCTGATATTTATGCGTTCGGCGCGTTGCTAATCGAGGTTGTTTCTGGTCAACGCCCCAGGACAAAAGTCAACAGTTTTCAGTTTATGGTGGACTACGTATGGTCGTTGTATCGGGAAGGTCGTATCTTGGAAGTTGTTGATAAACGCCTTGTAGATGATTATGACACGGAGGAAGCCACACGGTTCTTGATGTTAGGGCTAGCTTGCTCGCACCCGATAGCTGATGAGAGGCCGAAAACACACACCATTGTGCAAATGCTAGCGGGGTCCGTGGCCATACCACATGTTCCACCTTTCAAACCGGCTTTTGTGTGGCCCGCAATGATGCCAATTGATGATCTTTCCCAAGCTACCTCGATCAACACAACCCCACATTCGATTAGTCAATACGAGACCAATTGGAGTCCATTGAGTAGGCAAAATTACTCGGGTTACGCGGATCAATCAACGGTTTAGTTTCTTTTGGTTCGACTATAACCTTTGGGGGTGCGTTCTTTACAGTCCGTTTTTGTTGTCATTTTACAAAATAATAATAATAATAATAATAATAATAATAATAATAATAATAATAATAATAATAATAATATAACGATAATAATATTAGTATGTTTGGTGATGATGTTGGAGAAAATTTTCTGCTTGTTATAATATTTGAATCATGCATTTCCTAGTTTAGAACACTAAATTTGTTTGTTTATATGGTTGGGAACAAGTGATGCCTGTGTTTAAATTTTATGGGCAAAAATATTTTATTTTTAACATAAAAAAACATGATTTCCTTAGTGGAGCCAAACTGTGTGTTGCAATGGAACATCACAGTTGAGTACATCATCAATACCGGTTCTAAAAGTCCGTTATCAATGATCTTGATCGCCGTTGTGCTGTTGGCGCTGGTGGCGTTAGCGGGTTATTTTTGCTACCGGTTGTATAAGAAGTGGTTGGTGGACCGGTCGCATTCGAATATATTGAGCCGGCTTAGGACGCTGCCCGGATGTCACACCCCGATATTTCCACGTATTACCGGTGGGCCCGGCGGGGAGTATCGTGACGTAATTGATATCATCATAGTCAAATAATCCCAGTTTAACGCACAGCGGAAGTCTTGGAGGAAAATTAATATTACAAACCGAAATTCAAAGTATAAATAAATATTATACAACGGTTGTAAGAGGATCCACAGGCGGATCTAAAACAGAAATATAAAATATTGTTCAACAGACTTTAAGCGTTCAGAACTTGCAAGATTCTTTACTAACGCCCAGAGCTCCCAGCCGATAACGTACGGTACCTGTCACTTAGTCTTTTTGAAAAATACGTCAGTTTACACTGGTAAATACAATTAACCGACCCTTTTGAAAGCATTTATGAAAAATAATTTAAATGCACAAGGCACAAATGTTTTTATAACTTAGGACAATTATATTAATAATAATCTTGTATCAGATTTACATGTTTGTCCAGCATTTAGGGTCGGTATTAAATAAACCGAACAAAATTTAACAACACACCACAAATATAAACTCACGGCGGGTTACCCCAGCAAATGAGTATATCTTTTACATACGCAACTGACAGGTGTATGCCTACACCCCGTGCTTAAGTCGTGGCCATTTACGCTTTTTAAATGAGCCAAGGATATCCAGGACACGGTCCTTAACCCCCAATGTTATTTGTTATCAAGCAATAAGCAATACTGATTAAAACGGGATTATGCAATTTAACCATATCCGATTAAAAGGTTTCCACACCCGACCAAGCGGTAATAATTTACCGTATCCCAAGCTGTATAATGGAAAATAAGTTAAAAGTATTTACCTGAGCTTAAAATAAAATTTAGTATTCTCAGCCGTAAATTCTACTCAAACAAGTGCAAATACTTCTACCGGGGCTCTTAATCTGGAACAAAGGTTTTATTAACCTATTAGATTCCTAACGGGTTGATGTGCACAAAATGCAACATATAAATTACATCAATTGTGGCATAAAACTAACCCTTTTTTAGTACTAATGTTGGAAAAAGTGTGTTTTTGTCTTCCTTTTGTATTTTCAGGATTAAATGAGCTCAAATGAACAAAAGAAGCAAAAAGGCAGCTAAATCTAACATAAATACAAGAAAAGGAACAAATGTGGCATGCCCGACCCCCCAACAGCATCTTCCCAAGCAAAATCAAGAAGACAGAAGGCTGAACACGCCCCGTGCCCAGTGAACACGGGGGCGTGCCCAAGTGCAGCATAAAAGACAAAGCTGTAGAAGCTTCTATCAACCACCACGGGGTCGTCCTCAGCGGACACGGGGCCGTGGTCAACTCTAAGATTCGCAGAATCTGAGGAAATCTTGATAGTACAGATATGCTTCTGCACACGGGGGCGTGCCCAGTGGATACGGGGGCGTGGTCAACTGATGCAGACAAACTGCAATTAATGAAGAAAGAGAAGGATGTTGGACACGGGGCCGTGTCCGAGCTACTGTTCAGCCTATAAATAGGGGTGCTTGGCTCATTTGCAAACCATCCCTTGGCACACAACCTCTCTCACACTTCACCCACCACCATCACAACACCATCATCCATTGTCCATCATAGAGTATGTGAGTCGTCTCGGGATCCAAGATTGATCGTAAGAGTTCTTGACAATCAAAGGCCATGTTTGCCTAAGTCTCTTACATCACTTGGTGAAGACAAGTGTCTAGTGTAATACTTTTTATTTTTAATCTTTTTGCACTTTTTACTTGGTTATGTATTAATGACTTTAATAACTAGTTTCTTATGTTGAAGGTGATTCTTCCTTATCGTTTGTCCGTGGTATCTTGGCATTATTTTACTGTCTATATAAAATAAAAGATTTTCACCATTCATATCTCCACGGTCTATATGGAGGTATGTTGGCTACCTGGTCGGGGGTTAAGGGAACGGTTTGGTAAGAGTCTTGCCTTGTTCAGTGTATAGATCCTGCAAGGACCTGGGTCAAATTTAGTAGGACCTCCTTCAATACCTACCGGTATTGGATGGCGGGGGTCCAAACTCTTTGACCCCCTCATATGTAAGCTACTATTAATACTTTAACCCGGCTATTTAGGACTGTATCCCTGCTGACTCAGACTACTTAGCCGAGGGTAACGTCACCTTCAAAAGAGGGGCCTACCATAATATACATTAATAACTTAATTAATTATCTTTCAATAATCCGACCCTTTAGGATTGTATCCTTGCTGACTCAAACTATTGGGTTGAGAGTAACGTCACCTTCAAAAGAGGGGCCTACTACAATAACTAAGATAATCTCTTAAAAAGTGCAAAAGTGCGGAAATAATCAAAGGTTACACTAAACACGAGTCGGAGCCAAGTGATTCATCTTGTCTATCTGTTTTTATTTTATTTTATTTTTCAGCATTTTAGTTAGTTTTTATTTTCTAGTTTAAAAAAAAAACTTTTTCTAACTTTTTTATTTGATTAGACGTTGAGGATAAACCGGTACTAAAAGCTCTTGTGTCATTGGACGACCTCGGTATCTTACCAACACTATACTACGCTCACGATGGGTGCACTTGCCCATATGTGTGTTTGGTGTTAGTAAAATATCGTGTTTTATAAATTTAAAACTTGACTAACGTGTAAAAATGGCTTAAAAATATACTTAAATCCATATACACACCAATCCGCATCACGGGTCTTATTTAAGTTGTAACTTAGACCAGTTAGTTTTAAAGAAAGGTTTACGGCACAAAACGCTAGATTAAGCGGTGACCGGATTGGAATGTGATTTAGACCCGACAAGTATGAAGACTTGTATAAAATGGGTAAACTAAATACATTCTGGATTTTGAAGTAAAAAATGATACGGTTTGACCCGTTTCGGCTAATTTATGCAAACTAGTTACATAATCCGTACTGAACGCGTAGAAGCATAACAGATAACCGGATGAGTCATATACAAGTTTCACAAGTTAATATGCTTTAAATATGATATGATATCAGTAGGATATCAACAATTATGCCCAAAAAGAAATTAAAACCAATTTAAGTCCCGTAAGGGTATTTTGGTCATTTTAAGGTTTATAAAAGAGGTTTAAACATAAACTAAGGTTCTGGTCTAAAACATTCAGTAAAACATTTATTTTATCATGTTACATCAGTAACATATCATACATATGTGAGGTTTACCATTTATGGCCAATTTATGCACCGTAGGGGCATTTTGGTCATTTCACATATGTTTTTAAGGGCAAAATTGGAAATATGAGTTCAAGACTTATACTTACTGTTAAAGTATTAAAATTTATTTATAAAATCAGTAGGTAACAAGTCTTAGGTGTTAAATATGGTTTTAAACCATACTATGCGCCTAATTTGCGTAAAAGTCGATAATTGACGATATTTGAGATATTTATGAAAATCTGAGATTTTGATCAGCCTTTAATGTTTAAATATTTTATTTAACATATCACATCAGTAGAAGAAAGTTTAGCATGTTAATCATATGCTAATCTCATTTTATTAATAAAGGGTATTATCGTCATTTATCGAATTATACGAGAACTCAATGATATGGTCAGTTTATAATCTGACCAAAAATTCCAAAAAATCCCTAAAAATAATATCAAAACAGTAGATAATGAGTTTGGTGCCAAAATTTGGGTTTAAACATGATTTATGTTAAAAATGTTATTTAATTAACAAAAAGTTTCATTTTACGATATCTTGCATAACTTTAGTTTGAGACCAGAAACTAATGTCAAATTTAGTTGACATACTTATATATCAGTAATAAAGCTTTTTGTCCTCTAACATTTTCAAAAATATCGTTTTTATAACATAAGGGCATAATAGTCAATTTTTAAGCAATTAACGAAAACATGCAAATGAACTATGATTTCTAAGGGATCATGAAGTATAACCTCAGAGGGTTATACTAACATATAATATGGTCACAAAGGAACCCTAAGGCACAAAGAAACTAAGTTAAATCGGGTCAGAACTGAAAGTCAAAGCAAAAGTCAACTTTTGCGACTTTCGGTTGCGAACCGAGCCTAAACTCAGGATTGTCGGTTTGAACATTTCTAAACATGTTCTTATAATAGTTACCAAGTTATTAAAGTGATAAAACTGATTTTATAGCTTCTACATTATCAGTTATGAATTTTATTTAAAAACTGACCCGTTTGACTTTTATTTCAACTACTTTGACCCGACAATTAACTAAGTAAACATGATAATTAGAAGGTGCCCTTTTGAGGGATGATCACCTACTTAATTACCAACACATAGCCACTTTCAATTCGAATAATGGCTGGACCGATTTTGATTAAATTAAAAGTCAAAGCAGAATTACTCTATCTTTGACTTTCGGTCCTTAAACTAATAAAAACTTAACTACAGAAGCTAAGAACAATTACAAAGGTCCTTAGCTCGAAAATTTAACTTGAGAAAGCTTCCTTTGATCCAGGATGCTCCAAAGAATAAGTTTGAGAGTGAAGAAATGATAGTGCAAGTCTCAAATGATCAAACAAGGAGCTATTTATAGGAATTTGGGGGTTGCTAAGATCATTCCGGCTGTTTAGGGAGTTAACCAGATGATCACAGGTGTCCCCATGGCAGTAAAAACCATTAACATGCCCCTGGTATGGCTCAGAAGCCATGCAATGGCGGTGGACAGGCTGCAACATGCAGCTGTCCTGTTTTTGGTCGCTGGCAGCTTGGTCGCGGCCCGCGTAGACATCAGCGGTAGCTTACGCGCCCCGCGAGGATCTTTGATTCTGGTAAAAAGTTTGTAAACTTTGCATTTTCAGACCCTGGTCCTTATTAAGTTTAAATAACTTTCGTTTATTGCACTATTAACCCCCATTGTTAACTTTTAAGAGTCTTGGGTCATAAAATAAACACCGTTAGGCTCCCGGTTAGTTACGAGATCACCCGAAATGTACTAGATTCTCTTGTTGACGCATTTAATCCCTATTCCTCGGAAATTACAACTTCAATCACTTATTTGCATCGAAACTCCACAAAATCATTATCCGATATACGTAAGAGTATAATGAAGTATTACAAAGTCTCGGGATCATTAAAAGGTCACTCAGAGGTAGAATTAACATGTTGACACGTTTAACCCCTGCGCTTTATAAACTTTTGATATCTCATTACAAACAGCTTCTTGCGTCCGACGATTTTATTCATCAAAGAGTACGAACATCATGTCAGATCAGTCAGAGGCACAAGTTTGGAATGTTGACACTTTTGGTCCTTTCACATACATCTTTACACTGTTTGATAATTTTTGTCCCTCAAAGTCATCTTTCAACATGAACAGGGTTTATGACACGTGTCGTCACTGTATTGGACATGATTTTGTGAGGTGTTACATCCTCACCCCCTTAAAAGAAATCTCGACCTTGAGATTTACTGAAATAAATGAGGGTATTTCTGTTTCATCGTGGATTCGACTTCCCACGTATATTCTGGGCCTCTACGGGCATCCCATTTCACTTTTACAATTGACACATTCTTCCTTTGAAGCCTTTTATCATGTCCACCATCGATCGACAAAGGTTTTTCGACGAACTTCAAGCTTTCATCAATCTGCACGTCCTTATGAGACATTGCTAGCGACTCATCGACTGGACATTTCTTTAAATTACAGATGTGGAATACATTATGAATTCCACTAAGCTCTTCAGGTAGATCTAGCTTGTAGGCCACACTCCCGACACATTCGATGATCTCGAATGGTCCAATATATCTTGGGATCAGCTTGCCCTTTTTACTAAATCTCATCACTCCTTTCCAAGGTGACACCTTGAGCAATACTTTATCACCAACTTCAAATTTTAAAGGTTTGCGCCTCTTATCTGCATAGCTCTTCTGCCTATCCCTGGCAGCTTTCTGACGGTCACGGATCTGCACAATCTTATCCGTCGTCTCAAGGACTATTTCAGGTCCTGATAGTTAGGTTTCTCCAACTTCCGCCCAATAAACTGGCGTTCTGCACTTTCTTCCATACAGGGCCTCAAAAGGCGTGACTTGGATGCTCGAATGATAACTGTTATTGTATGAAAATTCAATCAAAGGAAGGTGATCATCCCAACTTCCACCCAAATCAATAACACAAGCCCTGAGCATGTCTTCAAGTGTTTGAATCATACGCTCGCTTTGCCCATCCGTCTGAGGATGATAAGCAGTACTGAAGTTCAAACGAGTGCCTAGAGATTGTTGAAAGTTCTTCCAAAAATGAGATGTGTACCTAGTATCCCTATCGGAGATAATAGATACTGACACTCCGTGGAGAGATACAATCTCATCCATATATAGCTGGGCTAGTTTATCGGAGCTATGTGTTTCTTTAATGGGCAAGAAATGAGCTGACTTTGTCAGCCTGTCGACTATAACCCATATCGTATCATTCCCATGTTTCGTTCTTGGTAACTTGGTAATAAAATCCATAGTTAGCATTTCCCACTTCCATGTGGGAAGTTCAGGCTGTTGTAGTAAACCTGACGGCTTTTGATGCTCGGCTTTAACCTGTGCGCATGTCAGACATTTAGCCACATAGGTGGCTATAGATTTCTTCAAACCTATCCACCAATAATTTGCCTTCAGATCCTGGTACATCTTATCACTGCCCGGATGAACTGAATATTTAGAACTATGCGCTTCTTGGAGGATTACATCTCTAAGTCCTCCATAAATTGGAACCCATATTCGACCATTCAATCTAAGGATTCCATCTTTGCCATATGACAGTTGATCAGCAGTTACACCTAACTTCTTATTTGGAAAGTTAGTTTCCAATATAGCTTCCTTTTGAGCAGCTAATAGTCTTTCATTCAGACTGTTCTTTAGTTCAATACTTTTGGCATTTAATCGAATAGGTTTAATCCTTTCTTTCCTGCTTAGTGCGTCGGCGACCACATTAGCTTTGCCCGGGTGGTAACGGATTTCACAATCATAATCGTTCAATGTTTCCATCCAACGTCGCTGTCTCATGTTAAGATCTTTCTGGTTAAACAAATGTTGCAGGCTTTTATGATCTGAATATATTACACACTTGGTTCCATATAGGTAATGCCTCCATAATTTTAGTGCAAATACAACGGCACCCAATTCCAAATCATGGGTGGTGTAGTTATTTTCGTGCACCTTAAGTTGACGTGAAGCATAGGCAATCACCTTACCTTTCTGCATAAGCACACAAGCCATACCTATGTGCGATGCATCACAATACACAACAAACTCTTCTATCCCTTCTGGCAATGTCAGCACAGGAGTATTGCTTAATTTCTGCTTAAGAATCTCAAAAGATTCTTGTTGTTTGGGACCCCAGTCAAACTTTACATTCTTGCAAGTTAATGAAGTTAAAGGTGCAGCAATTCTTGAGAAATTTTCGATGAAACGCCTGTAGTAACCTGCCAAACCTAAGAAGCTGCGAATTTCCGTGGGCGTCTTAGGTGCTTGCCAATTCATAATCGCTTCTATCTTAGCGGGATCCACCTGGATACCACACTCACTTACTACGTGTCCAAGGAATTGGACTTCTTAAAGCCAGAATTCACATTTAGAGAACTTTGCGTAGAGCTTTTCCTGCTACAGAAGTCTGAGAATACATCGGAGGTGTTTCTCATGATCAACTTGGTTCTTGGTGTAAATGAGTATGTCATCAATAACAACTATGACAAACTTGTCCAGATATGGCTTGCAGACACGATTCATGAGATCCATGAATGCTGCAGGTGCATTAGTGAGCCCAAAAGGCATCACTAGAAACTCGTAGTGGCCGTATCTTGTTCTGAATGCGGTCTTGTGCACATCTTCGATTTTGACCTTCAACTGATGGTATCCCAACCTCAGATCGATCTTTGAAAAGAAACTTGCCCCTTGAAGCTAATCGAACAGATCGTCGATCCTGGGCAATGGATATCGGTTCTTGATTGTAACATTGTTCAGCTCACGATAATCAATGCATAGACGCATTGAGCCATCCTTCTTCTTCACGAATAGAATTGGCGCTCCCCAAGGAGACGAGCTTGGTTGAATAAATCCTTTCTCCAATAGATCATCCAACTGCATCCTTAATTCCTTCATTTCTGTCGGTGCCAAATGATAAGGAGCTCGTGCTACTGGTGCTGCTCCAGGTATAATATCAATTCTGAATTCCACTTGTCTATCGGGAGGTAAACCAGGTAACTCTTCGGGGAAAACGTCTGTAAACTCCAAAATAACAGGGATATCTTCAACTTAGGCTTTGGCGCATCCACTGTCACCTGTGCCATGTAAATGACACAACCCTTCTTTAAACACCTTGATGCCTTATGCATAGATACTTGTTCAGGCAATCCATACTGTGTATCTCCATGAATAGTAAGTGATTCACCATAAGGGGTCATGATAACAACTTGCTTCTTATCATAGGCAATTTGAGCTTGATTCAAAGATAACCAATCCATGCCTATGACTATATCGAATCCTGCTAGTTTCATCGGTAATAAGGACAGTGGAAAAGAGTGATTCCTAATGGATATAAAGCATCCATCAAAAATTGTTGAAGCAGTCTCTAAGGTACCATCAGCCAATTCTACCTCATATTTTATGTCTAGAGTTTTAACAGGCAGATTTAACAGCTTACAAAATTTATTGTCTACAAAGGACTTTTTGCTCCAGAATCAAATAATACTCTAGCATAAATATCGTTTATGAGGAAAGTACATGTTATAACGTTAACGTTCTGTACTACCTCCCTAGCATTCATCTGGAAAACTCGAGCATTCGTTTTCTTGGCCTCTTCAGGCTTCTTTGCAAATTTCGGGCAGTTGGTTTTGATATGCCCATTCTCGTTACAATTGTAACAAGTTGCATTCTTGAACTCCTTGCATTCTAAAGTCTTATGCCCCTTTGTCTTGCAAATTCCACAAAGTTTGGCATGTGGGTCAATCGTGCATTTTCCAGAATGGCGCTTCCTGCAGTTCTTGCACTTGGGCCTTTTATCAGATTGATTCGAGTTGTTCCTAAACTCAGACCCTTTCTTCTCGAAGTTACCCTTCTTTTTCTTATCGGAGCGATGTGTGACAACTCGAGTTTCCAAGATTTCCATCTTCGCACTAATTGCACGTTAATTGTTTAGATTGTTTGTTTACACGACTTGTTTGTTCATGACTGTACACGTTTGTATTATGTTAAAATCGTAGTGTGATTTATATGATTTATATGGTGTATGGATTAAGTGTATATGTAATATATGTTTTGATTAATATCATGCTTAATATCAACAAACTTGGAACCCACGAAATCACCGCCCTAGTCGAAAACACCCTCACTGATGAAAACACTTATGTGTTTTCGTCCACATGTGGCCAACGAAAACCAAATGGGCTTTGGCCCAGTGACGGTTGTTTAGTGTTTTAACTCCAAATCTTTTCGTGAATTGTTAATTGGAAAACCCTAATCACGTCTCCTCTCTCTCTCTCTCACTACCCTTGAACCCGACGACAACCTTGTTACTTCGAGACCCTCAAAGAACGATCAAGTTAACTCTTTGTTCATCATGGTTAGTGTTAAACTTTATTCGATTATATTATTGAAAACACTTTTGACTATTGATTGGCAATTATGAATTAAATGTTAGCATGTTATGATTGTGATTAAGTTATGCCTTTGCATGAATGATCTGTTGATTTTATGATGATCTTGATCTGTTGAACGATGACTGAATAATAGTCATGATGGTTTAATGAATTAGAAATTCGTATGATTACATAAGTGGTTTTTACTGAATGATTATAGACGATGTAACTGTTAGAAATTCTGTGATATGTAACTGTTGTCGATGATGATGATTAGGGTTACCAGATAAATTGCTTAACTGATACCTCACCCAACGAAAACACAGGGACCACCAAAAACACTAGGAACAAGACGAAAACAATAAGTGTTTTCGCCATTTTAGAGTTCGACGAAAACCCCTAGATTTCGTCGCCAAAAATGATTTCATCCCACGTGTTTTCGCCAATATGTGATTTCGTCAAGAATGTAATTTCATTACATGTGTTTTCGTTCATTGTCTAGCATAGTAGCTCTGTAAATTGTTAACTCTGTTAAGTTATGCATGTAATCCTATTAAGTATGTAACTTTGTTAAACATGTAAACCCTTGCTTAGTTGCTAAGTTGCTAAGTTGTTAACTCTAATTGTGTGTTAACTCTGTTAGTTAACTAGTACTGTTACGTTATTATTCCTGTTACATATGTTAACCTTGTTAGTGTGTTAACGCTACTATGCATGTTAGTTCTATTAATTCTGATTAACGTTGTTAACACAGTTAAGTTTACCCAGACTGTTAATGAATAACTAAGTCAAAACAAACTGTGAAAGCCCTTGATGTGAAGCTTGAATTGCATGAACTAGATGTAACTACTTATGTGTTACATGATGTAAACTGTCAAACACACTTTGTGACATAGATTACATGTGAATCTTTACAAACTTGAACTGACTGTGTATACATGCATACTCTAGGCTTTGATTGATTAATTGCGAACACATAGTTAAGCATACCGAGCAAACCAAGGTGAGTTCACACTCCTAAGGCATGGGATTCCCGGTGTGTTGGGAATGGGATTGAATAACTACTCGAACTATCATTACTAGTAAACTACTTTTTACTGTCCTTGGATTGAAGGGCACGTACGTAAAACCTACGTACACTCATACTTACTACTGTCCTTGGATTGAAGGGCACGTATGTAAAACCTACGTACACTCATACTCGCTACGGTCCTTGGATCAAGAAGGGCACGTACATACACGATTCATCTAGTAACATACAACATGGGAAGCCCCCACTAATCTTCGCAAACATGTTTGGGAAACCGCGATATGGATTAATACGATACACATGGCAAGCCCCCACTAATCTTCGTAAACATGTCTGGGAGACCGCGATACGAATTAATACGATACATGGTTTACAAAACGAACATATGTTTTACGAAACGAATGCTATAACTAAACAACCAACTGTGAACTCGCTCAACTTTGTTGTTGACTCTCTGTTACATGCCTTGCAGGTCGTTAGGTATCTATGGAGCTTGCATTGGAGTGGGAAGAGTCGTTGTGGGACATGGACAGCTGTGTGCCATGTTAGACATTTGAAACATTTAAACTTATGACTTGGTTTTAAACATTATGCTTCCGCTTACAACTTAAACTACATTTTGGTTTAGACACCAATTGTATTGTGTTGGATTATATATATTACTTACATGCTTGTTCAATATGATTGGTGGCTTGATCCTGGTCAGTCACGCCTCCAAGCGGTGATACTCCGCGGGTGGATTTTGGGGGTGTGACAGATTGGTATCAGAGCCATTGGTTATAGTGAACTTGGTTTTAATAAGGGAAAAACTTTTTGTTAAAACCAGACTATAACCTGAACAGTGCTCAACGATCCACAACGACGCTTCACTCCACGTGCAAGACTCGACATTCTAGGTGATATGGTTTATGTTTTATTGCCTACTTGTTAGTTACATAGAACTTTGCTCATGGTATGCTTAGATAAACATAGTAACTATTGCTTGAAAACCTTGTGTGCTTACTCTCTTCTGTCATCGCACTTTCGCGAACCTTTCTCACTCATGTTTCCTTTGATATGAAGATCATGAGTGGATGCGTTAACCTAACTCAACCCCAGTTGGCGGCTTTGATCACTGAACAAGTTACTGCAGCACTCGCAGCTGCCCAGGCAGGAGGTATAGCCTGTCATCACAACTTACTCTAGGATCCTTAGATCCTACTTTCGTAAACCAACACTTGTGTTTAATTTTGCTTATTCTTACGCACACGACAGGTCAACACGCTCAGCCTCCTGTGTGTACTTTCAAGACTTTTATGGACTGTCGTCCTAGTACTTTCAGTGGCACTGAAGGAGCCGTAGGACTCCTCCTCTGGTTCGAGAAGCTCGAGTCAGTCTTCGAAATGTGTGAATGCCCTGAGGCTCGTAGGGTGAAGTATGCTACTGGTACTCTCAAGGGCATAGCGCTCACGTGGTGGAATGCTCAGGTTCAAATGCTGGGGTTAGTTGCTGCTAATGCCACCCCATGGAACGATTTCAAGGAGTTGATCAAGCGAGAATACTGTAATCATGATGACATCCACAAGCTGGAAGTGGAGTTCTTTAACTTGAAGATGACAGGGTCGGAGATTGAAGCGTACACAAAAAGATCAGACGAGCTGGCAGTGTTATGTCCAACTATGGTGGATCCTCCCATGAAACGCATCGAGCTGTACCTCAAAGGCTTAGTACCAGAGATTCAAATCCATGTAACTGCTGCTAACCTTGCTACCATTCAGGATGTTACTCGTCTTGCTCATCGACTCACAGACCAGGCAGTGGAACAGAACAGGCTGCCTAAGCGTATCGGTGCTACCACCACTACTACTACTTCTACTACTCCCAGTGATAACAAGCGAAAATGGGATGGAACCTCCAGCAAGGGCTCGACTTCAGTTCAGTCCTAGGCACAGCAGCGAAAAATTGATGACTATCAGAGCCCTGGTCAGCAATCTTCTGGTAGTCAAGGGCAGGGTGGATATCGAGGAAACCTCCTGAAGTGCAACCAATGCAACAGACACCACAATGGTCAGTGCAACAAGGGTCGTTGTCAGAGGTGTCTCAAGGTGGGTCATGAAGCTAAGGATTGCAGGAGCTCATGACCTGCGAATCGGAACCATCAACAACAACCACCAGCTCCACAGAACCAGCAGCAGCAACAGCGGGGCAACATGGGATGCTTTCAGTGTGGTGCTGAAGGCCACTTCAAGCGGGACTGCCCCCAGCTAAATCAAAATCCGAACAACAACAACAACAATAATCAGGGCAATGGGAACAACAATAGGGGTAACAACGGGGGAAACACTGGAAACAATGGCGCCCGAGGTCAAGCGTTCGTGATTGGTCAGGGTGACGCAAGGAATGATCCTAACATGGTGATGGGTAAGTTTCTCATCGACGACTTTTATGTTACTGTTTTATTTGATTCGGGTGCCGATACCAGTTATGTGTCTCTAAAAGTTAGTCAAATGCTCAAGCGTACACCAACACTTTGAACACCAAGCATGTCGTAGAATTAGTGAATGGTAAAAGCCTAGAGGCCACACACATAGTTAAGGGTTGTAATCTCGTCTTAGCTGGTCAGACTTTCTCTATCGATCTCATTCCTATAGTTCTGGGTAGTTTCGACATCGTCATTGGGATGGATTGGTTATCCCAATAGCAAGCAGAGATCCTATGCAAAGAGAAGATTGTTCATATTCCCCGTTCTGGCAAAGAACCTCTCGAAATTCAAGGCGACAAGAGTGGTGCTGTAGTGGGCATCATCTCCTTTCTTAAGGCCCAGAAGTGGTTGCGAAAGGGCCACACTGCTATCTTAGCACTTGTTACTGACGCATCAACGAGAGAGAAGAGAATAGAAGATATTCCAATAGTACGCGACTTTCCTCAAGTGTTTACTGAGGAATTACCTAGTCTACCGCCTCATCGCCAGGTCGAATTTCAGATCGAGCTAGCTCCTGGAGTAGCACCCATAGCTCGAGCACCTTATCGCTTAGCTCCAACCGAACTGGAAGAACTGTCCAAGCAATTGCAAGAACTCTTGGAAAAGGGTTTCATTCGTCCTAGCTCTTCGCCCTGGGGAGCTCCAGTATTATTTATGAAGAAGAAAGACGGTACCTTTCGTATGTGCATAGATTACCGCGAACTGAACAAGGTGACCATGAAGAATCGCTATCCACTCCCATGCATTGACGACTTGTTCGACCAGCTGCAAGGGTCGAGCTACTATTCAAAGATTGATCTGAGGTCAGGCTACCATCAACTGAGAGTCCGGGACGAGGACGTCTCCAAAACGGCATTCAGAACACGCTACGGCCATTACGAGTTTCTGGTCATGCCCTTCGGGTTAACAAACGCGCCTGCAGTCTTCATGGATCTTATGAACAGAGTATGCAAGCCTTACTTAGATAAGTTCGTGATTGTATTCATCGACGACATCCTGATCTATTCGAAGAGTCAGGAGGAACACGAGCACCATCTACGACTTATTTTGGAACTCCTTCGAGCAGAACAGCTGTATGCCAAGTTTTCAAAATGCGACTTCTGGCTTCGTGAAGTCCACTTTCTAGGCCACGTGGTAAACAAGGATGGGATTCATGTTGATCCCTCTAAGGTAGACTCGATAAAGAACTGGCCTGCACCCCGTACACCAACAGAAATCCGTCAATTCTTGGGTTTGGCGGGCTATTACAGAAGGTTCATCAAAGACTTCTCCAAGATTGCACAACCTCTCACCTCACTAACTCAGAAAGGTATTGTCTATCGATGGGGTAATACACAGGAATCAGCGTTCCAATATTTAAAGGATAGACTTTGTAGCGCACGTATTCTCTCATTGCCTGAAGGCACAGACGACTTTGTAGTTTATTGTGACGCATCAATTCAGGGTCTGGGTTGTGTATTGATGCAACGGGATAAAGTCATTGCTTATGCCTCGCGCCAACTTAAAGTTCATGAAAGGAATTACACTACACATGATTTGGAGCTGGGAACTGTTGTTTTCGCGCTCAAGATATGGAGACATTACCTGTACGGTACCAAGTGCACCATCTACACCGATCACAGGAGTCTCGAGCATATCTTCAAGCAGAAAGAATTGAACATGTGACAACGTCGATGGGTCGAGCTACTGAACGATTACGAATGTGCCATCAAGTACCATCCGGGCAAAGCCAATGTGGTGGCCGACGCCCTCAGTCGAAAGGATACTACACCTAGGCGTGTACGAGCGTTGCAACTCACTATTCAGTCTAGTCTTCCCTCTCAGATACGAGATGCTCAGGTAGAAGCATTGAAACCAGAAAACGTCAGGGCTGAAGCTCTACGCGGCTCAAGGCAACAGTTAGAACAAAAGGAAGACGGAGCCTACTACGTTACAGGGCGCATCTGGGTCCCACTCTATGGCAATTTACGAGAACTTGTAATGGATGAAGTACATAAGTCTCGCTACTCAGTACATCCTGGTTCAGATAAGATGTACCACGATCTCAGAACTAAGTATTGGTGGCCTAGCATGAAAGCTCACATAGCAACTTACGTTAGCAAATGTTTGACTTGTGCGAGAGTCAAGACTGAATACCAGAAACCATCAGGCCTACTCCAACAACCAGAGATTCCACAATGGAAATGGGAGCAAATTTCCATGGATTTTGTTACTGGCCTACCTAGATCTCAACGTGGAAATGATACTATTTGGGTGATCGTGGATCGACTCACAAAGTCTGCACACTTCCTGGCTATCAAGGAAACGGATAAGTTCTCCACTCTAGCAGACGTCTACCTTAGGGAAGTGGTTTCGAGGCACGGGGTGCCAACCTCTATTATTTCCGATCGTGATGCACGTTTCACTTCAGAACTTTGGCAAGCGATGCATAAATCTTTTGGCTCTCGGTTAGATATGAGCACAGCTTATCATCCGCAAACAGATGGGCAGTCTGAACGCACCATCCAAACTCTAGAAGACATGCTGCGGGCATGTGTAATCGATTTCGGCAACGGCTGGGAAAAACACCTCCCGTTAGTGGAGTTTTCGTATAACAACAGTTACCACACCAGCATTCAAGCCGCTCCATTCGAGGCATTGTACGGGCGTAAATGCCGATCACCTCTTTGTTGGGCAGAGGTGGGTGATAGTCAAATCACAGGTCCAGAACTGGTAGTAGACGCAACAGAAAGGATTGCACAGATACGACAACGCATGGCGGCAGCTCGCGACCGTCAGAAAGCATACGCAAACAAGCGCCGGAAACCTCTAGAATTCCAGGTCGGGGACCGGGTTCTACTCAAAGTCTCACCCTGGAAGGGTGTGGTTCGTTTTGGTAAAAGGGGCAAACTCAATCCACGTTACGTCGGACCGTTTGAAATCATTGAGAAGATAGGCAATGTGGCCTACAAACTAAACCTACCCGCAGAACTCAGTGCAGTTCACAACGTTTTTCACGTGTCGAATCTGAAGAAGTGTCTGTCAGATGAGACCCTCATAGTTCCTTTGAAGGAGCTCACCATTGACGATCAGTTGCGGTTCGTCGAGGAACCAGTTGAAATCACGGACCGAGATGTTAAGGTCCTCAAGCACACTAGAATACCTCTTGTTCGAGTTCGTTGGAACTCCCGTCGTGGCCCAGAGTTCACCTGGGAACGAGAAGATCAAATGAAACTCAAGTATCCCCGGTTGTTGGGAAACAGTGCCACCACTACTGAGGCTAAAGCTACTACAGAATTTCGGGACGAAATTCCAAATCAACGGGGGGATGATGTGACACCCCAGGAAAACAGTAAACCATGCAAACTTAACAAGCTTCCTCAGTAACCGCATGCTAAATTTCGGGACGAAATTTCTTTCAAGTTGGGGATAATGTGACAACTCGAGTTTCCAAGATTTCCATCTTCGCACTAATTGCACGTTAATTGTTTAGATTGTTTGTTTACACGACTTGTTTGTTCACGACTGTACACGTTTGTATTATGTTAAAATCGTATTGTGATTTATATGATTTATATGGTGTGTGGATTAAGTGTGTATGTAATATATGTTTTGATTAATATCATGCTTAATATCAACAAACTTGGAACCCACGAAATCACCCCCCTAGTCGAAAACACCCTCACTGATGAAAACACATATGTGTTTTCGTCCACATGTGGCCAACGAAAACCAAATGAGCTTTGGCCCAGTGACGGTTGTTTAGTGTTTTAACTCCAAATCTTTTCGTGAATTGTTAATTGGAAAACCCTAATCACGTCTCCTCTCTCTCTCACTACCCTTAAACCCGACGGCAACCTTGTTACTTCGAGACCCTCAAAGAACGATCAAGTTATCTCTTTGTTCATCGTGGTTATTGTTAAACTTTATTTGATTATATGATTGAAAACACTTTTGACTATTGATTGGCAATTATGAATTAAATGTTAGCATGTTATGATTGTGATTAAGTTATGCCTTTGCATGAATGATCTGTTGATTTTATGATGATCTTGATATGTTGAATGATGACTGAATAATAGTCATGATGGTTTAATGAATTAGAAATTCGTAAGATTACATGAGTGGGTTTGGCTGAATGATTGTAGACGATGTAACTGTTAGAAATTCTGTGATATGTAACTGTTGTCGATGATGATGATCAGTCTGATACCTCACCCAACGAAAACACAGGGACCACCAAAAACACTAGGAACCAGACGAAAACAATAAGTGTTTTCTCCATTTTAGAGTTCGACGAAAACCCCAAGATTTCGTCGCCAAAAATGATTTCATCCCACGTGTTTTCGCCAATATGTGATTTCGTCAAGAATGTAATTTCATTACATGTGTTTTCGTTCATTGTCTAGCACAGTAGCTCTGTAAATTGTTAACTCTGTTAAGTTATGCATGTAATCCTGTTAAGTATGTAACTTTGTTAAACATGTAAACCCTTGCTAAGTTGCTAAGTTGTTAACTCTAATTGTGTGTTAACTCTGTTAGTTAACTAGTACTGTTACGTTATTATTCCTGTTACATATGTTAACCTTGTTAGTGTGTTAACGCTACTATGCATGTTAGTTCTATTAATTCTGATTAACGCTGTTAACACAGTTAAGTTTACCCAGACTGTTAATGAATAACTAAGTCAAAACAAACTGTGAAAGCCCTTAATGTGAAGCTTGAATTGCATGAACTAGATGTAACTGCTTATGTGTTACATGATGTAAACTGTCAAACACACGTTGTGACATAGATTACATGTGAATCTTTACGAACTTGAACTGACTGTGTATACATGCATACTCTAGGCTTTGATTGATTGATTGCGAACACATAGTTAAGCATACCGAGCAAACCAAGGTGAGTTCACACTCCTAAGGCATGGGATTCCCGGTGGGTTGGGAATGGGATTGAATAACTACTCGAACTATCATTACTAGTAAACTACTTTTTACTGTCCTCGGATTGAAGGGCACGTACGTAAAACCTACGTACACTCATACTTACTATTGTCCTCGGATTGAAGGGCACGTACGTAAAACCTACGTACACTCATACTCGCTACGGTCCTTGGATCAAGAACGGCACGTACATATACGACTATTCTAGTAACATACAACATGGGAAGCCCCCACTAATATTCGCAAACATGTTTGGGAAACTGCGATACGGATTAATACGATACACATGGGAAGCCCCCACTAATCTTCGCAAACATGTCTGGGAGACCGCGATACGAATTAATACGATACATGGTTTAGAAAACGAACATATGTTTTACGAAACGAATGCTATAACTAAACAACCAACTGTGAACTCGCTCAACTTTATTGTTGACTCTCTGTTACATGCCTTGCAGGTCGTTAGGTATCTATGGAGCTTGCATTGGAGTGGGAAGAGTCGTTGTGGGACATGGACAGCTGTGTGCCATGTTAGACATTTGAAACGTTTAAACTTATGACTTGGTTTTAAACATTATGCTTCTGCTTACAACTTAAACTACGTTTTGGTTTAGACACCAATTGTATTGTGTTGGATTTTATATATTACTTACATGTTTGTTCAATATGATTGGTGGCTTGATCCTGGTTAGTCACGCCTCCAAGCGGTGATTCTCCGCGGGTGGATTTTGGGGGTGTGACACGATGTGAGCTCTCATCTTCCCGCTTCTTCTTACCCTCATCAGCAGTCTTAACAGACTTATTCCTTATTGCATCAAGAGTGAGGGATAAAGACAAATCCACCATGGACCTATAAGTGGTGGGCCTGGAAGCTTTAACGTTTCCTTTGATTTCCGGGGCCAGGCCTCCAATGAAGCGGGCTATGCGTTTGGGTTCTGGTGTAATCAAATAGGGAACAAGTCTTGACATAGTGTTGAAACTCGTGACATAAGCATGGTAATCCAAATTCTTCATGACTAGAGTCAGGAAGTCTGTTTCAATCTTCTCTACCTCATGCCGAGGACAAAAGTTTTCTTGGATTAGTGCCACAAATTGCTCCCATGACAAGTTATAGAGTGGGATTTTCCCTGTGGCTTGGATTAACGACCTCCACCAAGCCAATGCCTCCCCCTTAAACGACTGTGAAACAAACTTTACAACATCATGCTCCGCACAACCGCTGATATCCACAACGGTATCCATCTCATCAAGCCATGTCATATAGTCTATGGCACCTATTTCGCCTGTAAAATCCCTTGGCTTGCAAGAGACAAAGTATTTGTAAGAACAAGTCTTTGAACGCGGTTCCTGATTAAGCACAATTTGTTTTGACGACAGGCTTTTCTGATTCGACGAATGCCGAGAATCATCTTTCTTGGATGTATGTGTTTTGGAAGGAGGTTTAGTATGAGGTACAGATTGAGTCTTAGTGCGCGTACCACTTGGTTCTTTGATCATTCTGTCAACGGCTCTAGTGACAGCATTGTCTATCATTGCTTGTAGATCTGCACCCGTTACTTTCATTCTAGTGTTGTCATTCCTCATATTTGGATGACTATTAATCTCTTCTGATTCAGCCATTGCAGAGTTTGATTGCTATAACACAATTGACAACGATTTGTTTAGAGATCTATTATGAAATCATCATTTTCGATGATTCATTAACCATGGTATAAATAGACCATATTTGGTTAATTTGATAATTTAGTTTATTAAAATTTTTTCATTATAATTTATCCCAGTTATAAGCTATTATGGATATCAAGGTGGCACAAAATGGCCTAGTCACAAGGACAGTTTTATTCTGTAAGCCATGACCTTATAGGATCGAGGCATTAAGGTTTGAACATAGTTCATTACCCTTCTTGACAGGGAGTCATAGACTACACTGTCATTTGTCTTATTGGACAATAACTTTGGCCCGTAGGCACTTCATCACTAATGGATGTTTATAATATGATCATCTCATTTGATAATATAAGCCATGATTTCTAAATCAATAGACTAGGTAAGGAATTTGAAAGAATCCAACATAAGGATGACTAGTGTGATTTTCTCGAACCACATTTGTCAAGAGTGCTAACACGTTCTTAGGTGTTAACAAGATTTATTATCTTAAAAAGGATTTACCATCATGGCCCTGTCTAAAATGACATATAGGCTAGGTTATACCTATAAGATTTTATTTTGAGATTTAATGGCGGACCAATTATAAATTGAAATGATATTGATTTGCATTGTATTGTATTGAACAAGCATATATATAATGACAAACATAATTTTAAAAATGAAACATTTCAATAATTTGTCCTTAGAAGTACAATAGTTGCCCTAAACGAGACTTCAAATAAATAACTTGTCCTCGCAGGGACTAAATAAGAAAGCAAGTCCACCCAGGGACTAAATACATAAATAAGATGTCCACGCAGGGACTTAATTGAAATGAAATTACAAAACAATAATTAAGGGTTTCTAATGATCCCTCTTCTTTTTCCCCTTAATGAGGTTTGCCAGTCCTTTTAGAAGACCGCGGCGACTTCTACGCTCTTCATATACCCTTTGTTCCACCACATGCAACCTTTGGAGAATTTCTTGCTGCTGTGGTTGTTGGATTTGAGGTTGCGGTGGCTGCTGCTGCTGAGGTGGAGGAGGCGGTGGGTATTGATACCCATATGCAGGGTACCCAGTTGGGTACGCGGGTGGAAATGGAGAAGGGTAAAGGGCATTAAAGTGTGCTGCCTCCAAGTATGGGTCAACGGCAGGTGCATTGTTGTAGTTATAACCCAAGTAAGCTTGCTGCTCAAACGGGTTATACCCAGCGGCATCTGGGTAAGAGGGGATCGGGTTTTCATAACCCATGGGCGACGGTGCTGGTACGACTGGTGCAGAGTCGACTTTAGAAAAGGCGTTTGAAGGCCCGCCCAATTGTGGGTCTTCCTAGATAGGAGGGTAGTTGCTGGAGTGTTGGGGGTGCTGAAATGAAAACCCCCACGCACGGACATCCGTGCACTTCTTCTCCGCCTCTGTGGTTTTGGAGGCGGTGGCTGCTCTAGCGGTGGCGGTGGCGGCGGCGTGACCGCTTGAAAATGTGGGTCCTCAGAAGGGACCTGCTGGTGTGGAGGTGAGTTGTGGTGAGGGGGAGTATACTCCCACTTATACGTGCTCCATCTTTCGGCCCAGATATCATGGCCCCTGTATGGCGAACCATGAAAAGAAGATCCGCTTAAAATCTCGATGGGATGCGTCGTCGTCCCAGACGGTGGCAACTCGGGATCTGGATCTTCGTCCACATTCAAGTCCTGAAATTTAGGATAGTGATCGGTGGGTCCCAGTGGGTTAGGACCCACTGGTTCTTCAACTTGGTTCATTGGGTTGAACCGGCTCTAGAAGTAGGGTGTTGGGTTCTGGAAGGAATGGTGAGAGTCTGATCACTGCAAATGTATAAATGAGTGGTGAGAGTTGTGGGACTCGTCGTCCTGATGCAGCCCGAAGGATTCATGGTAAGACAGCGAGGAGCTAAGCGAGACAGAGCGTCTCGCGGGCTCAAGGCAGGTCCTCCAGTCTTCATCTGGGCTGGAGCCAAGTGATGTCGAGGGTGTGCGACGGTGAGACAGCCCTGTTTCATGATCATTCCTACCCCTTATCGGGGTTTTACCTCTTCTACTCCTGCCTCTAATTCTTAGTGGCATGATTGCTCGTAGTCCTGTCAAAACAAAAACAATTTAAGATTAGGATTAACCCTAAGTCGTTTGCCTAGACTCGGAAGTCAAGGAATTTGCAACTGTTCCATTGAGATTAAACACAAAAGGCTAGTGTTTAATTCACTCAATGTTGGCTCTGATACCAACCTGTCACACCCTGATATTTCCACGTATTACCGGTGGGCCCGGCGGGGAGTATCGTGACGTAGTTGATATCATCATAGTCAAACAATCCCAGTTTAATGCACAGCGGAAGTCTTGGAGGAAAATTAATATTACAAACCGAAATTCAAAGTATAAATAAATATTATACAACGGTTGTAAGAGGATTCACAAGCGGATCTAAAACAGAAATATAAAATATTGTTCAACAGACTTTAAGCGTTCAGAACTTGCAAGATTCTTTACTAACGCCCAGAGCTCCCAGCCGATAACGTACGGTACCTGTCACTTAGTCTTTTTGAAAAATACGTCAGTTTACACTGGTAAATACAATTAATCGACTCTTTCGAAAGCATTTATGAAAAAAATGCACAAGGCACAAATGTTTTTATAACTTGGGACAATTATATTAATAATAATCTTGTATCAGATTTACATGTTTGTCCAACATTTAGGGCCGGTATTAAATAAACCGAACAAGATATAACAACACAACACAAATATAAACTCACGGCGGGTTACCCCAGCAAATGAGTATATCTTTTACATACGCAACTGACAGGTGTATGCCTACACCCCGTGCTTAAGTCGTGGCCATTTACGCTTTTTAAATGAGCCAAGGATATCCAGGACACGGTCGTTAACCCCCAGTGTTATTTGTTATCAAGCAATACTGATTAAAACTGGATTATGCAATTTAACCATATCCGATTAAAAGGTTTCTACACCCGACCAAGAGGTAATAATTTACCGTATCCCAAGCCCGTATAAGGGAAAATAAGTTAAAAGTATTTACCTGAGCTTAAAATAAAATTTAGTATTCTCAGCCATAAATTCTACTCAAACAAGTACAAATACTTCTACCGGGGCTCTTAATCTGGAACGAAGGTTTTATTAACCTATTAGATTCCTAACGGGTCTTATTTAAGTTGTAACTTAGACCGGTTAGTTTTAAAGAAAGGTTTACGGCACGAAACGCTAGATTAAGTGGTGACCGGATTGGAATGTGATTTAGACCTGAAAAGTATGAAGACTTGTATAAAATGGGTAAACTAAATACATTCTGGATTTTGAAGTAAAAGATGATAAGGTTTGACCCGTTTCAGCTAATTTATGCAAACTAGTTACATAAACCGTACCGAACGCGTATAAGCATAACCGGTAACCGGTGAGTCATATACAAGTTTCACAAGTTAATATGCTTTAAATATGATATGATATCAGTAGGATAATAACAATTATGCCCAAAAAGATTTTAAAACCAATTTAAGTCCCGTAAGGGTATTTTGGTCATTTTAAGGTTTATAAAAGAGGTTTAAACATAAACTGAGGTTCTGGTCTAAAAGATTCAGTAAAACATTTATTTTATCATGTTACATCAGTAACATATCATACATATGTGAGGTTTACCATTTATGGCCAATTTATGCACCGTAGGGGCATTTTAGTCATTTCACATATGTTTTTAAGGACAAAATTGGAAATATGAGTTCAAGACATATACTTACTGTTAAAGTATTAAAATTTATTTATAAAATCCGTAGGTAACAAGTCTTAGGTGTTAAATATGGTTTTAAACCATACTATACGCCTAATTTGCGTAAAAGTCGATAATTGACGATATTTGAGATGTTTATGAAAATCTGAGATTTTGATCAGCCTTTAATGTTTAAATATTTTATTTATCATATCACATCAGTAGAAGAAGGTTTGGCATGTTAATCATATGCTAATCTCATTTTATTAATAAAGGGTACTATCGTCATTTATCGAATTATACGAGAACTCAATGATATGGTCTGTTTATAATCAGACCAAAAATTTCAAAAATCCCTAGAAATAATATCAAAATAGTAGATAATGAGTTTGGTGCCAAAATTTGGGTTTAAACATGATTTATGTTAAAAATGTGATTTAATTAACAAAAATTTTCATTTTACGATATCTTGCTTAACTTTAGTTTGAGACCAGTAACTGATGTCAAATTTAGTTGACATACTTATATATCAGTAATAAAGCTTTTTGTCCTCTAACATTTTCAAAAATATCGTTTTTATAACATAAGGGCATAATAGTCAATTTTTAAGCAATTAACGAAAACATGCAAATGAACTATGATTTCTAAGGGACCGTGAAGTATAACCTCAGAGGGTTATACTAACATATAATATGGTCACAAAGGAACCCTAAGGCACAAAGAAACTAAGTTAAATCGGGTCAGAACTGAAAGTCAAAGCAAAAGTCAACTTTTGCGACTTTCGGTTGCGAACCGAGCCTAAACTCAGAATTGTCGGTTTGAGCAAGTCTAAACATGTTCTTATAATAGTTACCAAGTTATTAAAGTGATAAAGCTGATTTTATAGCTTCTACATTATCAGTTATGAATTTTATTTAAAAACTGACCCGTTTGACTTTTATTTCAACTACTTTGACCTGACAATTAACTAAGTAAACGTGATAATTAGAAGGTGCCCTTTTGAGAGATTATCACCTACTTAATTACCAACACATAGCCACTTTGAATTCGAATAATGGCTGGACCGATTTTGATTAAATTAAAGTCAAAGCAGATTTACTCTATCTTTGACTTTCGGTCCTTAAACTAATAAAAACTTAACTACAGAAGCTAAGAACACTTACAAAGGTCCTTAACAAGTAAATTTAACTTGAGAAAGCTTCCTTTGATCCAGGATACTCCAAAGAATAAGTATGAGAGTGAAGAAATGATAGTGCAAGTCTCAAATGATCAAACAAGGAGCTATTTATAGGAATTTGGGGGTTGCTAAGATCATTCCAGCTGTTTAGGGAGTTAACCTGATGATCACAGGTGTCCCCATGGCAGAAGAAACCATTAACCTGCCCCTGGTATCGCTCAGAAGCCATGCAATGGCAGTGGACAGGCTGCAACATGCAACTGTCCTGTTTTTGGTCGCTGGCAGCTTGGTCGCGGCCCGCGTAGACATCAGCGGGACCTGCGAGGATCTTTTATTCTGGTAAAAAGTTTGTAAACATTGCATTTTCAGTGCCTGGTCCTTATTAAGTTTAAATAACTTTCGTTTATTGAACTATTAACCCCCATAGTTAACTTTTAAGAGTCTTGGGTCATAAAATAAACAGCGTTAGGCTCCCAGTTAGTTACGAGATCACCCGAAATGTACTAGATTCTCTTGTTGACGCATTTAATCCCTATTCCTTGGAAATTACAACTTCAATCACTTATTTGCATCGAAACTCCATGAAATCATATCCTATATACGTAAGAGTATAATGAAGTATTACAAAGTCTCGAGATCGTTAAAAGGTCACTCAGAGGTAAGAATTAACATGTTGACACGTTAAACCCCTGCGCTTTATAGAATTTTGATTTCTAATCACAAACAGCTTCTTGCGTCTGACAATTTTATTCATCAAAGAGTACGAACATCGTGTGAGGTCTGTTAGAGGCACAAGTTTGGCATGTTGACACTTTTGGTCCTTCCACATACATCTTTACACTGTTTGACAATTTTTGTCCCTCAAAGTCATCTTTCAACATGAACAAGGTTTATGACACGTGTCATCACTGTATTGGACATGATTTTGCGATGTGTTACACCGGAATGCCGAAGGAGTTCCGATTCCGGGAGTTAAAGAAAGCAACGAATAATTTTAATGAGAGAAGGAAGCTCGGGCAGGGCGGATACGGTGTCGTTTACCGAGGTGTTTTGTAGGAGGATAATGTTGAGGTGGTTGTCAAGTGGTTTTCACAGGAGAGTTTGAAGGGGGAAGACGACTTTTTGGCAGAGCTTATGATATTAATCGTTTACGGCATAAATATCTTGTTCGTTTACTTGGTAACCATTTCTTACAACCAAACTTTAAAATTATAAGGCTATTGGGTATGGGATAAAGCCCCTGGGGGGCTTTATCAGGACACATCAGCGCCACGTCAGCCAGGGGGCTTTATCACGCCCTTCCTTAACTTGCACCGTGTGGAATAACGCCCTCTATTAAACAAAATAAAAAAAATATTGGATGAAATGCATGTGCCTCCCCCCCCCCCCCCAACATAGCTTCTTCCTCGTTACCATGGTGGTGAACAACCCATGGCGCCACGGTTTAAGTTGCACGGTGTGGGTGGTGGCGCCGGGGGGGGGTGGGGCTATCGGAGGTGAGAGGTGGCCCGGTGGCGCCCTCCATACCCTCCGGCCTAAGGTCGGGTCGGTTCTCCAAATCAATCTAAAGACCAAATCAAAATCATATCACACCAAAAAATACCAAATTACACCGAATGATACCAATTCAATCCATAATAAGTTTAGTTGTTGCCAATTTATACCATCTAATCACCTTGTCAATCCAACAAACACCAAGTTCATTCTGATTCTTTGAACAAAGTTACAATCCTTAATTTGGTGTATGACCGATTTGCTTAAGTTTATATAATTTTAACGGTTTATGAAGATTAAGCAACAATTTATTTAACTTAAAATAAAAGACTCCAAATAATGCCACATGATATTCTCTCCTTCAATCTCATAAATGTTATGTAAAATTATTTGATAAATTTCTTTTAATATTAATATTAATAACTAATATATAGATATCATTTATTTTTATCCTTATATTTATTTAAGATTAATAAATAACTTCAATTTTGCAATTTAGACCCTTTTTTTTTACTTTAACCCAAAGTTTTTCATCTTTTGCAATTTAACCCCAACAAGCGTTCGTGATTCAAAGATTTTACGTCTTCTTTTCGCTAGGCGTTATTTTTTTCGTTTTTATTTAATTTGTTTTTACGAACTTTTCCGGTGTTGGTGGTCGCTGATAGTGGTATATCATTGGTACTACTTGACACAGTTTTACAACAACCGCTGCAACGCAGGGGCTTAATACTGGTTTAACAATATTGTTATCTTATTTATAAATAATATATGTCTCAATATATTGATGACGCTTATTGGTTTCATAAGTTTTTAATAATTTCGTGTCATCAAACAAATATTTTAAATAGTTGTTAAAGTTTATGTTGTTCCAAAATTTATTACTCCCTCCGTCCCACTAAAAGTGTCTTATTTTGAATTTTCAAAGTCTTTATTTGTAAACTTTGACCTTAAATAATTTTGTTTGTGTTAGATAATACTTGATGAAAGTTATATGATTTGATTGTGTTTTACAAGTGTTTTTATCGGGTTAATTTTCATCAAGTTTTATATAACACAAAAATATATAATTAAAGTCAAAGTTTATAAATAAAGACTTTGAAAATTCAAAATAAGACACATTTAATGGGACGGAGGTAGTATTTTTTAAATTTTTAAATGGAAAAGTAGTTGTTGTGATCGACCAAATTATTTTTCAAATGGAAAAGTAGTTGTTGAGATCGACGAAATTATATAGAAACCTTGTTAGTGTGCAAAAAAGTCTAGCATCAAATTCTTCTAGCTTGAGTTTGACATGAACTTGTCAAACAAATATATATCGTTATCATCACATTTGACTTTTAGTTATGATTTATCAAATGAAATATATGATTTCATTTTCACGCTTGGATACTTTGAACATTAATTTCATAGACAACTTGCAAGTTTTATATATTTTCCTCTTCACACTTTAAATTTGATGTATAAATTCTGATTTGTTTTTTTATATACATAACAACAACCATGCCTAGTAAAATCCTAACGGGTCTTATTTAAGTTGTAACTTAGACCGGTTAGTTTTAAAGAAAGGTTTACGGCACGAAACGCTAGATTAAGCGGTGACCGGATTGGAATGTGATTTAGACCTGAAAAGTATGAAGACTTGTATAAAATGGATAAACTAAATACATTCTGGATTTGAAGTAAAAGATGATAAGGTTTGACCCGTTTCAGCTAATTTATGCAAACTAATTACATAAACCGTACCGAACGCGTATAAGCATAACGGGTAACCGGTGAGTCATATACAAGTTTCACAAGTTAATATGCTTTAAATATGATATGATATCAGTAGGATATCAACAATTATGCCCAAAAAGATTTTAAAACCAATTTAAGTCCCATAAGGGTATTTTGGTCATTTTAAGGTTTATAAAAGAGCTTTAAACATAAACTGAGGTTCTGTTCTAAAACATTCAGTAAAACATTTATTTTATCATGTTACAACAGTAAGATATCATACATATGTGAGGTTTACCATTTATGGCCAATTTATGCACCGTAGGGGCATTTTGGACATTTCACATACGTTTTTAAGGACAAAATTGGAAATCTGAGTTCAAGACTTATACTTACTGTTAAAGTATTAAAATTTATTTAAAAAATCAGTATGTAACAACTCTTAGGTGTTAAATATGGTTTTAAACCATACTATGCGCCTAATTTGCGTAAAAGTCGATAATTGACGATATTTGAGATGTTTATGAAAATCTGAGATTTTGATCAGCCTTTAATGTTTAAATATTTTATTTAACATATCACATCAGTAGAAGAAGGTTTGGCATGTTAATCATATGCTAATCTCATTTTATTAATAAAGGGTATTATCGTCATTTATCGAATTATACGAGAACTCAATGATATTATCAGATTATAATCTGACCAAAAATCCCTAAAAATAATATCAAAACAGTAGGTAATGAGTTTGGTGCCAAAATTTGGGTTTAAACATGATTTATGTTAAAAATGTAATTTAATTAACAAAAAGCTTCATTTTACGATATCTTGCATAACTTTAGTTTGAGACTAGAAACTGATGTCAAATTTAGTTGACACACTTATATATCAGTAATAAAGCTTTTTGTCCTCTCACATTTTTAAAAATATCGTTTTTATAACACAAGGGCATACACTACAAGAAATTGGGGTGTTTACCCACACATAATTTACTTACACATGTAAATGTGTGGGTATTTACCTACACATGTTTGTATTTGTGTGGGTAATGGCTGACAATATATTTTCATAATGATTAACACTTAATATGTGTTGGTAATGGATTTTAGCCACACTTGGTGTTGGTGGGAAAATTTCCCCCCAAAATTGGCAATCGATTAAATATTAAATTACCTACACATGTGGCAAACTTTCGTCATGTGTAGGTAAATTATCTACACATATGTAAAAAACTAATATATGTGTAGGTAAATGATTATGTTTGCAAACACATACTTTTTAAAAAAAAATATGTAGACAGACTAAGTTAATATGTATTTTTTTAAATAACGTGGCAAATTAAATGCCTACACATGTTTAAATGTACAATATGTGTAGATATTAGATATATATAAAATAAGTAAATATTTTTTTTTGATGACGTGGCAAAACAAATACCTACACATATTTAGAAATGTACAATATGTGTAGATATTTGTGTAGATATTGAATGCATATAAAATACTTATTTAAATTTTTTTTATAAGGTGATGTGGCAAAACAAATAACTACACATATTTAGAAATGTACAATATGTATAGATATTAGATACATATAAAATAACTTATGAGGGCTCCAAGCTCTATCTAAAGCTCAAGCTTGGTTTGTTGGTAATTTTTCAAGCTAGGCTCCGACTTAGCTCCTATTTGATTTATTAATTTATATTAATTATAATATAATTATATATTTTTCAAACTTTTATATATAACATATCTATATATGTACTATATTTTAATTTGCCACTTCCCTTAAAACACCCTTACAACCGTTTGATTATATGTGAGTGACAAAGGCAGTTTAGATAATTAGTTTGAAGGTGCTTATTGCAAAATGCATACAAGTAATCCTAATAAACAAAATTCCAAACACCCCCTAATTGGGTTTAAGGCTTTAAGCTATTAATCACCTAATATGCTATTTTAAGCGTCTACTTAATTTATGTATCGGTTATTAAGTGCTACCAAGTCACTCAACTGTTTTTCACACAGAATGCTTTTTAAAATACTTACAATTAAGTAAATTACTGACCTTGGTCGAAAACATGTTCGTTAGGCTCTACAATTATTGTTAATTATTCGGATCTTGTTTATAACACAAGCTATAATTTCCAAACTATCGAAGACGTCAAGATTATTAAGTTATTATTATTGGTATATTTTTTGTTAAATTTATGGTTTTATTACAGTAACAATGCAAGCTCAAAAGGAGGCTTAAAGCACAATATTCATATACCTTTCCCATTATACCCTCAAGTCCTCAAGTTCAAAGGCCAGTACCAGCTCACCAATTTTGGGCAGCCAAATGTAGGTTCCAATTTTTTCACTTCCCGCTCATCCCCACTTCCCCGTACATTCTTTTCATTTGAAAACCCTAAAGCATTTTCAAAATTCAAATCAGCGCTTCTCATTCCCAAACTCTCATTATCCTTCTCATTTGCAGGAGAAAACTAGAGAAAAAAGAAGAGTTAGAGAGAGAACCCAATTGGCGGCTAGGGTTTCAGGTTATCTTCTCCGACACAGGCTGCTTGTGTGGAGACTCGATGAACATGGGTGGCTTGACATCAACAACAGGCGGCCACTAGGGTTCCGACCACCCGGTAAGTTCAGTTCATCCAAAAATCGTTATCGATTAGAACGAACTATCACATATAATCAGTTTTTTGTTGTTTTGTTTGCATATTAAGCATGTCTTTATGCAAATTATCTGCTCATAAATATTGGGAATATTCTTCATGTCTTTAATTCAAGTTTGAAGCAGTTTTGGAATGGGTTGCTAACTTCTCGAATCAATCTTATGAGTAGCAGCAATTACATAACCAAAGACGCGTTTTGGTTCAATCAAACAGTTGATCACTTTTCCCCTTATGTATGAACTCTTTTCCCTCTTAAAATTTATATATATTTTTTTTAAATTTTGCAACTAATTGAAATGGGTCCGGTGTTTACAGGATCATAGAACATTTCAGCAGAGATACTATGAATATTTGGATGATTTTAGGACTGATGGACCGGTTTTTTAGTGATATGTGGTGAATCTGCATGTGGTGGGATATCGAATGATTATATAACTGTATGTATTATAATTGTTTTGAAGCTGTAGTTAGATTTTGTTAAAAATGAATGTTGGATAATGTTTGAATATTGTGCAGGTTTTGGCCAAGAAGTTTGGAGCTGCTGTGGTCACTTTAGAGCATAGATATTATGGGAAGAGCTCCCCGTTTGAATCATTTACGACGGCGAATCTTAGGTTTCTTTCGTCGAAACAGGCGTTGTATGACTTGGCTGCTTTTCGTCGATTTTATCAGGTAGATTTTTGATGTTTTACTAGGGTGGGTAGTGATGGCATGACACGGAAATAATTAGGTTTTGTATTGTTAGCTTTAATCTGTTTTAATAAATAGGTTGTGTTCTGGTTGATAAGTGAACAGGCTGACCATTTCGGCCTGTTTAAATTTAGATAAAAATATAAAAAAATATATTTTTTATAAGTTTCTAAGGAGTTTAATTCATTTGTTACAATCTGCCAACCCATTTTGGACCCCTTTGCAACTTATTCACAACCCATCAACCCGTTGATTCGTTTACATAAATGGGCTACATGGTGGCCATTTAGATTACATGATTTTAAGTGTCTGGTAGGGTTGTACTCCTTGGTGTGAATAAGTTCATGGATCATTGGTTCGTGTTCGGGTTCATCATTTCAATTTTCAACCCACCAATTCATTTACAATAAAAATTAAAAAAATATTTTTTATAACATCGACCTTTCAACCTCTTTAACCTTATATTACAATCCGCCAACCCCGTTAACCATTTATTATAATCTGCGAGTCTTTTTGACCCGTTTAGACCTTTATTGCAACTAGGGGTGCAAACGAGCCGAGCGGCTCGCGAGCTACTCGAGATCGGCTCGAGAAAAAGCTCGAAACGAGCCGAGCCTTATCGAGCCCGAGCCGAGCTTGAGCTTCAAAACAAAGCTTGTTTGTTTATCGAGCCCGAGCTCGAGCCTCACATGCGAAGCTCGTTAGGCTTGTCGAGCCTTATCGAGCCTTAGTGTAAACGAGCCGAGTCGAGCCGGGCTTATTTAAACTTGTTTACAAGCCGACCTCGAACCTAAAAATAAGCTTATTTAGTAAACGAGCCCGAGCCCGAGCTTCACTTATCGAGCTCGCAAGCCTAAAAAATCTATTATTTATATTATTTTTATTTAATATACTAATTAATAGATAATAAACGAGCCGAGCTCGAGCTTGATAAAATACAAACGAGCCGAGCTCGAGCTTTGAAAACAAAGCTCGAATCGAGCCGAGCTCTCATAAGTTAATCGAGCTCGAGCCTGGCCGAGCTCGGGCTCGGCTCGGCTCGTTTGCACCCCTACTTGCAACCCATGTACTCTTGGTTCAGGCCCTGAATTCATCAACCACAAACACAATAATCGAACAACAACGTTCAGACTTTTTTCTATTAATTAAAATCGGAAGAACAAGACCACACCTTCTGTGAAGAAAACAACGTAAAAACAGCTCTATCAACTAAGCCCACGATGCCACATTTTGACTCAACTAAACAAAACAGATCCATGATTTAAGACCCATTAATTAGACCCAATAAAACATAAAATAAATGTGACTAAAATGAGAAACTGCTGCTCGCCTGTTTGATCCGACCCAATCCAACCAGCTCCATAACCCGCATCCAGTTGACCCGTTATGAATTAGTCAAGATTTACCCATTATGTACCATAGTTATTAAAGCAAGCGCCCAGGCGCAAATAAAGCCACAGGCCGAACAAATGGCCCTGAGTGTGCCTCACGCCTTTAATAACTATGATATGTACATCCCATCAACTTGTTTGGGTTACACTGGTCACGTTCATGTTACATAATCTTAAGTGTGTGTGGGGTTGTTCAGGTTCATCAATCCATCCCCACCAGTCCGACACAATTCACACCCCAAAAATTTAACGGTTGTTTATCATCTCCCAATGTATTACCTTCAATGATTTTGTAGGAATCTTTAAACTTGAAGCTTAATAGAACAGATGTTGAGAACCCATGGTTTGTTTTTGGTATATCATATGCTGGAGCTCTTAGCACGTGGTTTCGTCTTAAATTTCCTCATTTAACAAGTGGAAGTCTTGTAAGTTCTGGTGTAGTTAACGTTCTCGACTTCTATCAATATGATCAACAGGTTAATACCACTTTTATTTAAGTTTAGTATTTTATATTTATTTCACATTTTTTTTATTACTTTACTTGTGGCAGATTGGTGAGTCTACAGGGCCTGAATGTAAAGCTATATTACAAGAAGTTACTCAACTTGCCGAAAATCGGCTTGCGTCAAATGGTGAAGCTTTGAGAAACGAATTTGGTGCTAATTGGTATAAAAATATACATCTTTTTAATACTTTTTCATATTTCAGTTTGTTCAGATCCATGAGCTTACTTTTTGAGTCGGTAAAATATTATTTCAGCTAAAAGTTGATGGTGATTTCATGTATTTTTTGGCTGATGCTGCAGCTGATGCTGCAGCTGTAGCTGTAAGTTAACTTATATAATTTATTTTTTGGTTGTTTATCCAATTTTAGCTGATGATTTAAAATTTGATGCATATCAAACTGTGAGATTTAGTTAACTCCATGAATCATCTGGTAGTATGTTCATCTGACTACTGTTGTTTGCATCAATTAATTTTGATTTTGAAGTTCATATTTATCGTCATAGTTTTCAAATAGTTCTGGATTCCCTGAATGAAAAATGAATCTGATTTAAGAATGTGATATTAATTTTTGAATATGCAAATACGTGTTTTTCAAACCGGGTTGGGTTCAGCCCTGGTTGTGTAATTGTTTCTCGGATGTGTTGCATCACCTTATATTTTTCATTCATGATATGGTTTTTAAGTGTCCCATTACATCTAACAGTACACTAATTAAATGTAAACATGCAGATACTGAGCTTGTCTTAAGGATATCAAGGCATTTTGGGATGTTGGAGGAGGTATATATATTAGACATTGAGTAATATTTTTTAATAGTACTAGCGACACGTTATAGTTCGAATATAATTTCATTAATGATGGTCCACTGACACTGTTATGAATGTAAGTATGTAAGGTACCATAAAAAGAGCAGAACTACATGTTATTATCGATGTTTGTTTTGTGCAGGTCATATACCTTTAGCGACGACTATTTGGCTTATTAGCGGTGACACTTTGTCGCCGCTATTGCTCTGATTTCTTGTAGTATATGCTAACAGGCTTGCATCTTGTTTGGCAGCTAAGGTCATCTATGCTCTACTTATATTATATATCTTTCATACTTTGATTTGATTTTTATGGCTTTTTTTTGCAAGGACTTCGACATTAGCTTGTGTGTGCATCTTCGAGGTATTGTATGTTCTTAACACACTCATGCAGGTGGTTTTCTTTTACATTAATTAATGATAGTTTAAATGAGCATCTTATGTTTCAAGATTGTTTTTTTTTTTTTTTTTTGCAGACATTTCAAAATGAAGTGTTTGCTCATGCTGTCACAAGTTAGATAAAATGGTTTAACGATGTATTATGGACCTATCGTAACATTTATATTTTCATGGTCATATCAATGGTCAAGATCCAACACTTGATTCTCTTGTTAAGTTGACAAGCTTTTTGATTATTTATGATTTTACTGCCTTGTAGTTTACATTTGTTTCATTTATTAATCAAATTGGCACTTTGTTTCATGTATTAATCAATGGTGACGTTTGTGACATTATGTTTGATTTTATTGCCTTTTAGTTTACATTTGTTTCAACACATATTAAGATCAATACCAACACATCTTCAACATTTACCTACACATAATATTACTTTTACCTACATATAAGATTACTTTTACCTACACATATATTCATGCCACGTCGGATGCCACATCACCTGCCACGTCGGATGCCACGTCACCTGCCACGTCACCTGCCACATCACTTGCCACGTCAGCTGCCTTCTAAACAAATTGTTGTACTTTTAACCACACATATAAATGCCTTTTAGCCACACAAATATGTGTAGGTATAGCTTGCTATATACCTACACATAACTTATGTGTGGGTAATGGCCTATATCCACAGTTACGAGTCTACACATAATTACACTTAATTTATGTGTAGGTAAAGACAACTACCAACACACTATATGGTTTTTCCCACACATACTTTGTGTTGGAAAAGCACCAAATTTCTTGTAGTGATAATAGTCAATTTTTAAGCAATTAACGAAAACATGCAAATGAACTATGATTTCTAAGGGACCATGAAGTATAACCTCAGACGGTTATACTAACATATAATATGGTCACAAAGGAACCCTAAGGCACAAAGAAACTAAGTTAAATCGGGTCAGAACTGAAAGTCAAAGCAAAAGTCAACTTTTGCGACTTTCGGTTGCGAACCGAGCCTAAACTCAGAATTATCGGTTTGAACATGTCTAAACATGTTCATATAATAGTTACCAAGTTATTAAAGTGATAAACTGATTTTGTAGCTTCTACATTATCAGTTATGAATTTTATTTAAAAACTGACCCGTTTGACTTTTATTTCAACTACTTTGACCCGACAATTAACTAAGTAAACGTGATAATTAGAAGGTGCCGTTTTGAGGGATTATCACCTACTTAATTACCAACACATAGCCATTTTCAATTCGAATAATGGCTGAACTGATTTTGATTAAATTAAAAGTCAAAGCAGAATTACTCTATCTTTGACTTTCGGTCCTTAAACTAATAAAAACTTAACTACAGAAGCTAAGAACACTTACAAAGGTCCTTAACATGTAAATTTAACTTGAGAAAGCTTCCTTTGATCCAGGATACTCCAAAGAATAAGTTTGAGAGTGAAGAAATGATAGTGCAAGTCTCAAATGATCAAACAAGGAGCTATTTATAGGAATTTGGGGGTTGCTAAGATCATTCCAGCTATTTAGGGAGTTAACCAGATGATCACATGTGTCCCCATGGCAGAAAAAACCATTAACCTGCCCCTGGTATCGCTCAGAAGCCATGCAATGGCGGTGGACAGGCTGCAACATGCAGCTGTCCTGTTTTTGGTCGCTGGCAGCTTGGTCGCGGCCCGCGTAGACATCTGCGGGAGCTTACGCGCCCCGCGAGGATCTTTGATTCTGGTAAAAAGTTTGTAAACTTTGCATTTTCAGTCCCTGGTCCTTATTAAGTTTAAATAACTTTCATTTATTGAACTATTAACCCCCATAGTTAACTTTTAAGAGTCTTGGGTCATAAAATAAACGCCGTTAGGCTCCCGGTTAGTTACGAGATCACCCGAAATGTACTAGATTCTCTTGTTGACGTATTTAATCCCTATTCCTTGGAAATTACAACTTCAAACACTTATTTGCATCGAAACTCTACGAAATCATTATCCGATATACGTAAGAGTATAATGAAGTATTACAAAGTCTCGGGATCGTTAAAAGGTCACTCAGAGGTAAGAATTAACATGTTGACACGTTAAACCCCTGCGCTTTATAAACTTTTGATTTCTAATTACAAACAGCTTCTTGCGTCCGACAATTTTATTCATCAAAGAGTACGAACATCGTGTAAGGTCAGTTAGAGGCACAAGTTTGGCATGTTGACACTTTTGGTCCTTCCACATACATCTTTACACTGTTTGACAATTTTTGTCCCTCAAAGTCATCTTTCAACATGAACAGGGTTTATGACACGTGTCGTCACTGTATTGGACATGATTTTGCGAGGTGTTACACCGGAATTCCGAAGGAGTTCCGATTCCGGGAGTTAAAGAAAGCAACGAATAATTTTAATGAGAGGAGGAAGCTCGGGCAGGGCGGATACGGTGTCGTTTACCGGGGTGTTTTGCAGGAGGATAATGTTGAGGTGGCTGTTAAGTGGTTTTCACTGGAGAGTTTGAAGGGGGAAGACGACTTTTTGGCAGAGCTTACGATTATTAATCGTTTACGGCATAAATATCTTGTTCGTTTACTCGGTAACCATTTCTTACAACCAAACTTTAAAATTATAAGGCTATTGGGTATGGGATAAAGCCCCTGGGGGCTTTATCAGGACACATCAGCGCCACGTCAGCCAGGGGGCTTTATCACGCCCTTCCTTAACTTGCACCGTGTGGAATAACGCCCTCTATTAAACAAAATAAAAAAAAAATTATTGGATGAAATGCATGTGTCCCCCCCCCCCCCCCAACATAGCTTCTTCCTCGTTACCATGGTGGCGGACAACCCATGGCGCCCCGGTTTAAGTTGCACGGTGTGGGTGGTGGCGCGGGGGGGGGGGGGGGGCTATCGGAGGTGAGAGGTGGCATGGTGGCGCCCTCCATACCCTCCGGCCTAAGGTCGGGTCAGTTCTCCAAATCAATCTAAAGACCAAATCAAAATCATATCACACCAAAACAATACCAAATTACACCGAATGATACCAATTCAATCCATAATAAGTTTAGTTGTTGCCAATTTATACCATCTAATCACCTTGTCAATCCAACAAACACCAAGTTCAATCTGATTCTTTGAACAAAGTTACAATCCTTAATTTGGTGTATGACCGATTTGCTTAAGTTTATATAATTTTAACGGTTTATGAAGATTAAGCAACAATTTATCTAACTTAAAATAAAAGACTCCAAATAATGCCACATGATATTCTCTCCTTCAATCTCATAAATTTTATGTAAAATTATTTAATAAATTTCTTTTAATATTAATATTAATAACTAATATACAGATATCATTTATTTTTATCCTTATCTTTATTTAAGATTAATAAATAACTTCAATTTTGCAATTTAGACCCTTTGTTTTTTTTTTACTTTTAACCCAAAGTTTTTCATCTTTTGCAATTTAACCCCAACAAGCGTTTGTGATTCAAAGATTTTACGTCTTCTTTTCGCTCGGCGTTATTTTTTTCGTTTTTATTTAATTTGTTTTTACGAACTTTTCCGGTGTAGGTGGTCGCTGACAGTGGTATATCATTGGTACTACTTGACACAGTTTTACAACAATCGTTGCAACGCAGGGGCTTAATACTAGTTTAACAATATTGTTATCTTATTTATAAATAATATCTGTCACAATATATTGATGACGCTTATTGGTTTCATAAGTTTTTAATAATTTCGTGTCATCAAACAAATATTTTAAATAGTTGTTAAAGTTTATGTTGTTCCAAAATTTATTATTTTTTAAATTTTTAAATGGAAAAGTAGTTGTTGAGATCGACCAAATTATTTTTCAAATGGAAAAGTAGTTGTTGAGATCGACGAAATTATATAGAAACCTTGTTAGTGTGCAAAAAAGTCTAGCATCAAATTATTCTAGCTTGAGTTTGACAAGAACTTGTCAAACAAATATATATCGTTATCATCACATTTGACTTTTAGTTATGATTTATGAAATGAAACACATGATTTCATTTTCACGCTTGGATACTTTGAACATTAATTTCATAGACAACTTGCAAGTTTTATATATTTTCCTCTTCACACATTATATTTGATGTATAAATTCTGATTTGTTTTTTTATATACATAACAACAACCATGCCTCGTAAAATCCTACAAATAGCGAATCTGTTGGTAAGACTTGAGGATGGTAGAATGTAGGCACACCTTATCTCTGGGGATAGAGAGGCGTCTTTCAACGAGACCATCTGCTCCAAAACACCCGATAAAACAATAAATAGCGCATGAGGTGTGTGTATGCATATATGAAGCTACCAATATAACATGAGTGGGGACAAAGTACATGGTAAACAAGACAAATATAACATAACAACAACCTATACACATAGATACAAGATGGCAAACGCATGGAAGTTCCACCTAACGCGTAAGCTTATCTATGACAATACACCACACCTAAGACACAGTTTGTACCCTCCCCTAGAAATCCTTAATCTTAATCATACGTCTCCACAAACTCCTATCATGTACCATGTTCTCAGAAAGGTGCAATTCTAGTAAATCCTGCCTAATCCACTCATCCCAAGTAAATTTGGGTCTACCTCTACTCCTCCCCCCTCCACAATGAGAGTTTCAACCACTCTAACTGGCTATATCGCATGTCTCCTCTTCACATGCTCAAACCATCTCAATCTTACCACCTTCATCTTATCTGATATACTAGATACTCCTAACCTCTCCCTAAAAACCTTGTGTACCCATATATCCATCGTAGCGTTTTCATCTCTACTACATCCATCTTGCGTGCTTGTACTTTCTTGATGGCCCAATAGTCGGACCCGTATAACATAGCAGGTCTAATTGCAACCCTATAAAATTTCCCCCTTCAATTTAGTTGGAAACATCCTATCGCACAAAACCCTAGTGGCAGCTCTCTACCTACACCATCCAACCTTGATGCGGTGGGAAACGTCACTATTTATCTCCCCATCTCTCTGAACAAATGATCCTAAATATTTTAACTTAGCCACCTGTTATCTCCCCATCTCTTTGAAAAAAAGATCATAAATACTTGAACTTAGCCACCTGCGGAACCACTTGACCATTAATGGTGATCTGAATGTTCTCGTCGTTACCTACACCACTGAAGTCACAATACAAGTACTCGGTTTTGGTTCGACTAATCCTTAAACCTTTGCCTTTAAAGTTACTCGCCACTCTTCTAACCTCGCATTTACGCATTGTTTGTTATCTGCAACTAACACAATATCATCCGCAAAAAAATAAGAACCACAGAACAACCTCCTGAATTAACTTTGCCAACTCATCTTGGATAACCGCAAACAGAAAAGGGCTCAAGGAAGACCCTTGGTGGAGTCCTATCTCCACAGGGAAAAAATCAGTATCCCCTACAGGCGCCCGATCACTAGTCCCAGTCCTAACATACATATCCCCGATTAAGTCTATATACTTCCTAGAAACCCCTCTACTCTCCAAACTATCCCAAATCAGTATGCGTGGCACACTGTCATAGGCCTTTTCAAGATCAATGAACACCATATCTAGATCATGTTTCTTCTCCCTATACTTCTTCATCAATCTCCTTAGAATATGTATTGCTTCTATAATTGATTGCCCTTGTATCAATCCAAATTGGTTTACCATAACCTAAGTTTCTCTTCTGAGTCTAGTCTCAATTACTCTTTCCCGTAATTTTGTAGTGTATCCTAGCAACTTAATCCCTTTGTAATTCCCACAATATTAGACATCCTCTTTGTTCTTATATAAATGTATTACAACACTATTCTTCCAATGATCTGGCGTTCTTCCATATTTGAAAACAAGATTGAATAAAATAGTTAGCCATTGGACTCCTTCTTCTCCCAAGCACTTCCATACCTCAATCGGTATGTTGTCTGGCCCAACCGCCTTAGCGCTCCCTGTCTTTCTAAGGGTTGTCTTCACCTCTTTGCATGTGATTCGCCGACAGTAACAGTTATTCTGTTGTCGCCTTTGAGTAATTTTCATTTTCTTGTTGGTAGCCCCTCCCACCATTGAAAAGATTGTAGAAGTATGCTTTCCATCTCATCTTAATGTTGTGTTCGTTGACCAAAACGCATCCGTCCTATCCCTTTAAAATAACTTTTATAATTCGTTTTCGTATATAAATATGATTCGAATTTAAAACAACTTTTGAAATTGTTTCATTTGATTATTATCTAGTTAAATTAACTGTTGTAAGTCCCGTAAAAAGGATCTTTCAATGATATCAAACAATCACCAAGTTTGTGCGGAATCCAAACTTGGTGAGATGCAAGAAAAACTGAAAATATGAAAAGCGGAGAACAATACCGAATCACTTTCAACACTTGCACACGATTCTATTACTTGAATAAGCAAAACCGTTTGGTACAAGTGTTCACAACCAAATCGAATCACCTCTCTCTAAACTCTAGAATTTCTGTAACAAGGAGGTTCTAACCCTAAAACAAGTTAAAAACTTGTTTATATACTAACTCAAGCCCAATTCCCTATATGGGCTCCCCTTGGGCCTGCTTGGCCCACATGGCCTAAAGCTTGGCCCAAGTAACCTATAAAGGTCCAAAACCAAATACTAACTAACCCGGTAAGGCCTAGTTTGTAACCATAGCTCGTTGTATGAATTTGATGCGTCAGTCTCACACTTTAGGGCCTAACGATCTCCCCCTAGACTGATGCCATCAAATTGTCTTCATAGCATGAATTCAGCAATGTCTTCAACGAAGTCTATGGTTGTCGCTATGATGCAGATGTTGTGGAAGTTCTTGACTTTTGAACTCTCAGCACTAGGTCTCTTTCTTCAGCTCTTGTGGTTAGCTTCATATCAGGATCTCGATCAGCTTTGCTTAAAAATCTTGTTAAAAAGAATGTGAGAGGAGGATTCTCAGCAGCTCTTTTCTTCTTCAATCTTTGTGACAGGTTTGCTGAAATAACTGGCAACACCCAACCATCTTCTGTAACTGTTCGCATGCCAGTTGGTACTGGATTTAAAGGTATAGGCAAGCCTAAAAGAATGAAGACTAAGCGTGAAATTGCCATTAGCCAATCTGGGATAAAGGTACGTGAATGTAGCAATTGCAAACGTAAGGGGCATTATATACGTACATGCACGTACCCCGTAAGGGAAAAGAAAGATGACACATCAGAAGGTGAGGAAGGGGCGGGTGAATGAGATGAGGAAGAGGAGCAAGAAGTTCAAGAGCAGGAGCAGTAGATTACCAAATTATGCATACTCGCGCTTTTTTCGTTTGTTTAATGACGTTTATTGTTTTTTTGGATTCGTTGTGTTGGATTTTATAGCTTTTTCTTTCATGTTTGCACTATCGTGAAACATAACGGTTTTTACTTTGTTTTTTTAAATTCATTTAATTGCTGGTAGTTTTACTATGTGGATTTTTTATTTCATATGCTTGCCTTAAATGTAGCATTAGACACGGTGATCGTGTGCTATACAGTGTGATTAAAGACTTACATGGTGTCATATTCTACTTGTTGTGTTATATTCTAGTTTCGAGATCTGATAAGATGAATCAAATGCGTCATTGTTGGTAAACGATCTTAAATGTAGTGTTAGGCATGGTGATCGTGTGTTATACAGTGTGATTAAAGACTTACATGTTATCACATTCTAGTTATAGTGTTTTATATTGACTTGTAGTGTTATATTATAGTTTTGAATCTCATAAGATGAATCAAATGCGACAATGTTGGTAAACTGTCTTAAGTGTAGTGTTAGACACTTACAAAGGTCCTTAACACGTAAATTTAACTTGAGAAAGCTTCCTTTGATCCAGGATACTCCAAAGAATAAGTTTGAGAGTGAAGAAATGATAGTGCAAGTCTCAAATGATCAAACAAGGAGCTATTTATAGGAATTTGGGGGTTGCTAAGATCATTCCAGCAGTTTAGGGAGTTAACCAGATGATCACAGGTGTCCCCATGGTAGAAAAAACCATTAACCTGCCCCTGGTATCACTCAGAAGCCATGCAATGGCGGTGGACAGGCTGCAACATGCAGCTGTCTTGTTTTTGGTCGCTGGCAGCTTGGTAGCGGCCCGCGTAGACATCAGCGGGAGCTTACGCGCCCCGCGAGGGTCTTTGATTCTGGTAAAAAGTTTGTAAACTTTGCATTTTCAGTCCCTGGTCCTTATTAAGTTTAAATAACTTTCGTTTATTGAACTATTAACCTCCATAGTTAACTTTTAAGAGTCTTGGGTCATAAAATAAACACCGTTAGGCTCCCGGTTAGTTACGAGATCACCCGAAATGTACTAGATTCTCTTGTTGACGCATTTAATCCCTATTCCTTGGAAATTACAACTTCAATCACTTATTTGCGTCGAAACTCCACGAAATCATTATCCGATATACGTAAGAGTATAATGAAGTATTACAAAGTCTCGGGATCGTTAAAAGGTCACCCAGAGGTAAGAATTAACATGTTGACACGTTAAACCCCTGCGCTTTATAAACTTTTGATTTCTAATTACAAACAGCTTCTTGCGTCCGACAATTTTATTCATCAAAGAGTACGAACATCGTGTGAGGTCAGTTAGAGGCACAAGTTTGGCATGTTGACACTTTTGGTCCTTCCACATACATCTTTACACTGTTTGACAATTTTTGTCCCTCAAAGTCATCTTTCAACATGAACAGGGTTTATGACACGTGTCGTCACTGTATTGGACATGATTTTGCGAGGTGTTACACCGGAATGCCGAAGGAGTTCCGATTTCAGGAGTTAAAGAAAGCAACGAATAATTTTAATGAGAGGAGGAAGCTCGGGCAGGGCGGATACGGTGTCGTTTACCGGGGTGTTTTGCAGGAGGATAATGTTGAGGTGGCTGTCAAGTGGTTTTCACGGGAGAGTTTGAAGGGGGAAGACGACTTTTTGGCAGAGCTTACGATTGATTATTAATCGTTTACGGCAAAAATATCTTGTTCGTTTACTCGGTAACCATTTCTTACAACCAAACTTTAAAATTATAAGGCTATTGGGTATGGAATAAAGCCCCTGAGGGGGGCTTTATCAGGACAAATCAGCCCCACGTCAGCCAGGGGGCTTTATCACGCCCTTCCTTAACTTGCACCGTGTGGAATAACGCCCTCTATTAAACAAAATAAAAAAAAATTTATTGGATGAAATGCATGTGCCCCCCCCCCCCCCAACATAGCTTCTTCCTCGTTACCATGGTGGCGGACAACCCATGGCGCCCCGGTTTAAGTTGCACGGTGTGGGTGGTGGCGCGGGGGGGGGGGGGGGGCGCTATCGGAGGTGAGAGGTGGCACGGTGGCGCCCTCCATACCCTCCGACCTAAGGTCGGGTCGGTTCTCCAAATCAATCTAAACACCAAATCAAAATCATATCACACCAAAACAATACCAAATTACACCGAATGATACCAATTCAATCCATAATAAGTTTAGTTGTTGCCAATTGATACCATCTAATCACCTTGTCAATCCAACAAACACCAAGTTCAATCTGATTCTTTGAACAAAGTTACAATCCTTAATTTGGTGTATGACCGTTAGCTATATCCCTCTCCCCGAGACAGAACTCCCACGACTGAGTCGGGCAGAGCCTAGACATGCGTTACGGAGCTCTAGATCAATCGGGTAGAGTAACTAATACGTAACCGGGGGTTATAATACTTACAACGAGGCAAAGCTTCACTATTTTAGCGGGTGTTATGCCTGAGAATTACTTATATTATTTCAGAATTTGAGAGAGAGATTCGAGTTTTGAACGGTTTCAACTGAATGCTCGAACTCCTCATTTATAGGGCTGGAGATAGGGCGGCTCGCGGCCCGCGAGGCCCTTCTCCTTCTTTTTCGCGGGCCGTGACAAGGTTAGGCTAGGTCCTAGCCTTGTCGAGTCAGGGTTATAGCCTCACCGAGTCACCTACCACGTGGCGGAACCGGGCTAAGCCTAGTGGCACCTGATCGCGCCCCGCGAAGCACACAACCACATTGGTCGCGGCCCGCGAGCACCCACCAGAATTTGTTTTATTCGAGTTTTGTTTAATTTAAGGTATTTCGGGCCTATTTTTCATATACGGGGTGCCTTTTAGGACGTATAGGGATGTTATAAGTATTTTGGGAGAGTTGTTATATCCTCCCCACCTTGTTTTAGAACTCGTCATTTAGGTCTACCGGAACAGGTGTGGATATTTCCTCTGCATCTCTGATTCAAACTCCCAAGTGTATTCTAGTCCTCTCTTGGAATCCCATTTTACTTTAACTAGAACTAATCTCTTGTGTTTGAGATTCTTGACGTTTCTGTCTTCAATATGTAGGGGTTTCTCTACAAACTTAAATTTCTTGTTTACCTCTATGTCCTTAAGAGGTACCACTAATGATTCATCTGCTAAACATTTCTTGAGATTACATACATGAAACACATCATGTATTCCTGCCATTTCCTCTGGCAGTTGTAGCTGGTAGGCTACTGGTCCTATTCTTCTAATAATCTCAAAGGGTCCACCATACCCGGGGCTTAGCTTTCCCATCTTGATGAATCTAACTATTCCTTTCCATGGCGAAACATTTAATAATACCTTATCTCCTACTTGAAATTCCAATGGTTTCCGCCTGTTATCAGCATAACTCTTTTGACAATCGCGTGCTGCTTTTAGTCTTTCCTTGACTTGGATAATCTTGTCCATTGTTTCTTGTACTATCTCTAGTGTAGACAGTTGCTTTTCTCCAATTTCTGCCCAACATACTAGAGTTTGGCACTTTCGTCCATAAAGTGCTTCAAATGGTTCAGCATTGATACTGGTATGATAGTTGTTATTATAAGAAAATTCTATTAATGGTAAATGATCGTCCCAATTTCCTTCGAAATCAATTACACAAGCTCTAAGCATATCTTCCATTGTCAGAATTGTCCTTTCGCTCTGTCCATCCATTTGAGGATGAAAAGAAGTACTTAGATTTAGCTTGGTTTCCATTGCTTTTTGGAAACTAGTCCAAAAATGAGAAGTAAAACGGCTATCTCTATCAGATACAATAGATAAAGGAATTCCGTGTAAGGAAACTATTTCATGTACATACAACTTGGCTAATTGTTCCATACTAAAGGTTTCCTTCATTAGTAAGAAATAAGCAGACTTGGTTAATATGTCTACAATCACCTAGATTGTATCGTTACCTTTTCGTGTCTTGGGTAATTTGGTAACAAAGTCCATTGTTATCAATTCCCATTTCCATATTGGCATTTCTAACTGTTGCAATAAAGCTGAAGGTTTCTGATGTTCAGCTTTAACTTGTGAACAGATTAGACACTTGGCAACATAAGCTGCTATATCCTTTTTCATTCCTATCCACCAGAAATTCTTTCTTAAGTCTTGATATATTTTATCACTTCCAGGATGTATCGTATATTTAGACTTATGGGCTTCTTCTAAAATTCAGTGGCGTAGGTTTCCTCATTTGGGTATCCAAATTCTTTCCTTATGGAATCTCCAAATTCCATCTGTTCCTTGTTCTAATTCCGTAATCATTCCCTTCAATTTTTCAGTATCGTCCTTGATTACTGATTCGTGTACTTCTCTAATTTGACCATTTAAATCTATCTGTAGGTTTAATTTAAGAGAACGTATTCGTCTTGGCTTTTCATGATACTTTCGACTTAAGGCATCAGCTACTACATTAGCCTTTCCTGCATGATACTGGATATTACAATCATAATCACTAAGGATTTCCATCCATCGTCTCTGTCTCATATTTAACTCCTTTTGTCCAAAAACATATCTTAAACTTTTATGATCGGTGAAAATGGTAAACTTACTACCGTAAAGATAATGTCCCCAAATTTTAAGGGCAAAAATTATGGCTCCTAATTCTAAATCTTGGGTTGTATAATTCTCTTCATGATTCTTAAGTTGTCTAGTGGCATAGGCTATAACCTTTTGACGTTGCATCAATACACATCCATATCCTAACTTAGACGCGTCACAATAGACTACAAAGTCTTCAGTTTCTTCTGGTAATGGTAATATGGGTGCGTTGGTTAATTTTTGCTTAAGGGTTCTAAAGGCTTCTTCCTATTTTGGTCCCCATTCAAATTTAACAGATTTACAGGTCAGTTTTGTTAAGGGAATGGCTATTCTAGAAAAATCTCGGCTAAACTGTCTATAATAACCGGCCAGTCCTAGAAAACTTCTCACTCCGTTGGTGATTCAGGGATTTTCCATTTAGTAATCATCTCCATCTTTGTGGAATCCACATGAATTCCTTCATGATTAACTAAATGTCCAAGAAATTGCACTTCTTCTAACCAAAACTCACATTTCGAAAACTTAGCGTAAAGCTTTTCTTTCCTCAATAATGTAAGGAGTGCATGCAGATGCGCTGCATGTTCCTCTTTACTCTTAGAGTAAATGAGAATATCATCTATAAAGACAATTATGATTTATCTAGATATGGTTTACATATTCTGTTCATCATGTCCATAAATGCGGCTAGGGCATTGGTTAAACCAAATGGTATGACGGTAAATTCACAATGGCCATACCTTGTCCTAAAAGTGGTTTTAGGAATGTCCTCTTCCTGTACTTTCAGTTGATGATATCCTGAATGTAAATCGATCTTAGAGAAGAATCGAGCTCCTTGCAGTTGATCAAACAGATCATAGATTCTCGGTAACGGGTATAGATTTTTAATCATGACCTTGTTTAATTCTCGATAATCAATGCACATACGCATTGATCCGTCCTTCTTCTTGACAAACAAGATTGGTGCTCCCCATGGTGATAAGCTAGGCTGTATAAATCCTTTCTCCAGAAGTTCATCAAACTGTTTCTTTAGTTCCTGCATCTCTGCGGGTGCTAAGCGATAAGGTGCTTTGCCAATTGGTGTTGTCCCTGGTAGCAGGTGAATTCTGAATTCGACTTCCCTGTCCGGTGGTAGTCCCGGTAATTCTTCTGGGAAAACATCTGAGAATTGAGATACTACAGGAATATCTTTCAATTCTTTTCCTTTAGTGTTAATGATTATGGAAATCATATACACTAGGGATCCTTTTCTTGCATAACTTGTTGTTTTCTTCACAGAGATGAATTTCGTGGATCTGGATGGCTTACCTCCTTTAATTGTGATCTTTTCACCTTTTGGTGAATTTACTTGTATTGACTTTTGATCACATAAAATACTGGCTTTATTGGCTACTAACCAATCCATTCCTAATACAATATCAAATCCAGCCAGATTCATTGGGTAAAGGTTAGCAACAAAATTATGTTTTAAATTTTCTATTTTTGCTCCCTGCAAAATTTCAGTGATCTTAATGGATTCTCCATTTGCCGTTTCTACTAGACATTCTTGTTGAAGTTTAGTTAATGGTTGATTGAGAATTTTGCAGAATGAAGTATTAATAAAACTTTGGTTTGCACTATAGTCAAATAATACTTTAGCAAAAACATCATTAACTAAAAACGTACCGGCAATCACGTCCAGAATCATCTTGGCTTCTTCTGCGGTCAGAACAAATGCTCTAGCATTCTTAGTAGTCTTGTTGTTCATGGCAGGAGCTAGGTTCGGACAGTTCGGTTTGATATGCCCTTTGTCTCCACAACTGAAGCATACTCCATTGCTGGGTTTCTTCCTACAGTCTTCTTCCTTATGTCCCAGTATTTTGTAAAAATTGCAGTATGTAGCACATCTCCCTGAATACTTTTTTTCTTGCAGGACTTACAGTAAGCTGTAGAAGTAGAACCTATGTTTTTTCCCATGGTTGGAATTACCGTAGCGAAATTCCTGGGTAAGCTTTTGAACTAGGTTCTTCCTCTAGTTTTCTTCTTGTGTACGTACTAGTTCATCAGTCAAGGTATTGGCTAATTCTACAGCTTCTTCTATGGTTAGTGGTCTAGCTGCCTTGACTACATGTCTAATCTCACTGATTAATCCCCAGGTAACGGTAGATTAATACTGGTTCTGGCAAGGCTAGGGTTGGTACTATTCTAGCATATTCGAAGAATACGGTAGTGTAACCCTTACAGTCTACTCCAGTCATTCTAAGGTTTAAGAACCTATTAGCTATTTGTTCTTTTTCATTGGGAGAACAGAATTTCCTTTCAACCATGTTTTTAAACTCAGTCCATTCCATATTGTAAACTCTGTCACTTCCCCCAGACTGGAGAATAGTGTTCCACCATTCTAAAGCGGCATTCTTAAAAAGATTGGAAGCAAACATGATTTTATCTTCCTCTTCATACTTGCTTATTTTTAAGACTGCCTCAGTCTTTTCTATCCAACGTAGAGCTGCAATGGCTCCTTCATGGCTAGAGAATTCCATTGGTTTGCAGGACCAGAATTCTTTGTAAGAACAACCATAAGACATGGTTCTTCTTCTTTTTGGAATAGGCAATTGAAGTAATGGTCCATTGTTTACGCTATGACTGGGCTCAGTAGGTGGTCGCTTACTTCCACTGTTAGTTTTATTATTTTCCGCTTCCTTAACCGTTTTGATAATATATGGCATAGCGTCTATAATCCCTTGTGCCACTATGTGTTGGATGGCACTGTTATCTAATTGCTTCCCGTTATTATCGTTATTCGGGTTTTCCTGATTCACTTCATTGTCCATCTGGATTGTAAACATTTACCAAATATTATTATCACAAAACAAGATTTAATGCGAACAATCACACAAACAAGCATGTTGATCAAAATCGTCGTGCATTTTTTTTCATTGCGAATTTTACTCTATTTCATATATTTATATATTACAAGCTACAACTGAAAATTTAAAATACACTACTAGTTATGCATCAATAGGTGTTTAGGTTATCTATTTTAATTGTTTCTTTCTAACTATACGCATATATATATATATATATATATATATATAGTATTATTATTATTATTACTATCCAATACCGCATATTTCGCTCGTCATACTCCAAACGAGCCTTTCTCATATTTGCCTTATTCTTTCTCCTTCATCCACGAACTCCTCACTAAATGTGCGGAGTTCATACACGTTTTCGGTACTCATGGGTGGTGGTGGTGCGGGTATTGGGTCAGGGTACTGTGGTACGGGTTCTCCATATGGGTATTGGTTTTCTAGTATTTCCCGAACATACTGATCAGCATCCCAGTATGGATCTGGGGTCAGGGTTGGGGTATGGTGGTATAGGGTTTGGTATGGGCTCCTCCTGTGGGTAGAGTTCTCGATAATCCCTGTGTTCATTCTCCCATGGGTCATAAGCTTGAGGATTTGGTGTTGGGACTCTAGGGATTTCGTTTGGGTCGAATGCGGGTATGGGAATCTGGTCTCCTGGGTTAGGTTCTATTTCCATGAGTTGGGTAGGGAACAGTGGTAGTGGCTGTGGTGCAATGATTTGGTCTAAGTTTGGGTTTGTGGCAGTGGTAGCTAATATGTGAAAATTGGCCAATCGCCTATTGATTATTCTTGGGTCTGGGCATTCATCTCCCTATTTGCTGCAGCTAAAGCCTTTTGTTTCTGTAATTTCCTCATTCGCTTCCTACGCTCGTGTGCTCCCCGACTAAACCATCCTCTCTTTTTCGTAGGAAATGGTTCTTCGGATTGCGCCTTAAATATGAAGATGCCCTTTTCTGTATCTGCTGAATACCCAAAAGGAGTAGGCTGGGAGGAAGTTCCTTCATTTCTGTGACAACTGTCAAAATTTCGAGTATCCGTACAATTATTAAATAATGATTAGTGCTTAATAACCGTGCTGAATTGCAATTAATTACTTGAATTGCTTTCTGATTATTACCATATACATACATGTGCATCATATATTGCAAATGATATATCATTATTGCATGGGAACTTTGTTGATTCAAATGATGCACGAAACACCGGCAGCACAGTTATCAGACAAATCAGAAAAATATTGACGGAGTTTAGTACATAGACATATATGATATTGAGGCACATAATGAGCCAGAAACCAAGTATTACACTAGTATAGTGTGTAGGAAATTAAGGATCACAAAACTTCCTTCCTAGTGATAGTTTAAGTGCCGGAAAGTGCCTAAAACTCACATAAACTACATAATTTTGTAGAAAATCATCAAATTCAGCATTTAAACAATCTAATATCATGCAGAAATATGGTTGAATGGTCCTGAATGCTTTCCTAAGTGTCGGGAATCGAAACTGCCACAAAAGGGAACATAAAGCACATTAAACTGCATAGTTTAACACCTTAACGAACCGGTAACCAACCGAACAACCGGACACTACCCGAAACACCAAATTTTCACTGGAAGTATTGTTTTAACATTACCAAGCTAATTATGGTCCCCGAACATCATAACACATTACATAACATCTAGTAACTAACTAACCTAACTATATACTTGAAATCTTACTATATAAACTAACTAATACTTACATCCTAGCCTAAGACCCCCCCCCCACACACCTATTTTCTGACCAACAAGCATGGCCCACCCTAGATTTTATTTGGTTATTTTATTTGATCTTGCTTCCACTTTATTAAACACATTATACACTAGATAAACTTGTGTTGACATATTATAAGTATAACCATAAGACTAAGCTTTTCATTTACATCTTCATATCACCAACACCATCTTCTCCTTCCCTTCCCCATAAGCTCACGGCCGAACACCACCCCCACTCTATCATCATCATCCTTCAACTTCCACTAAATCCATACATATACAAGGGTGTTAGAAGCTAGTAAGGAAGCTTGGAGCTTTCGGAAGTTCAAGGACCTTCACCATTTGCTTTTATCCTCTTCTTTTCTTCTCCTGATCATCCCTAGCCTTGAGCTAGTGGTAAGAACATTATACACTCCATTTTACATCATATCTAAGTGGTTAAAGAATGATACATAATGTTAAACTTGAAGAACACTAAGAATCAAGAATATGAAACATGAACAAGAGCTTAAAATCATAAGAAATCTTGATGTTTATGTGTTGTTATGCTTGTTGATTGTTGTTTACTTATGTTAATGATGTAGATCATCATATGATCTTGCTAGATAATGATTAAAAACATCATCTAGCAAGATGAGAGGATGAAAGTGTTAAAGATTCATAGATCATCCTCACATAAACCATGAACTTGAAAGAATATATTGTTTTTTTTTATAAAATGATGATTAAAGTGAGTTTTAAGTCTTGTAAATCTAAGATTTCAAGAGTGATTTTTCAAGAAACCAAGTTATAAATACAAAGTTTACTTAATCTTGGTTCTTAAAGAAATCAACCATATTTTTAGAGGATAAACAAGTGTAGAAACACATGTGTAACAAGAAAAATCTAAGAAGAAACATTTTTAGAAAATGTGATTATAAGTTGTAAAGAACTAACTTCTCTAAAAATGAAGATTTTAAATAACCAACCACACTTTAAAGGGTAACAAGACTTACTAAATACACTAGTATGTTACTACACATTTTTATAAATTTTCAAGTTCATGAAGTAGTAGTTCATGCTTGTTTTTGGAAAGATACTAAGTATAGATTGATTGTTGATTGATTGTGTTGATTTACAAAAGAAAATGATATGCCTTCAAGGCATGGAAACCTCCATTTTTAGGGGAAACTATTGCAAAATTTTTCTAGAAATTAAACACTTAGAAAAATATTTTTAAACAAATATTTAAAAGTATATTTGTAAACCATAAATTTTCATACAAAGTTTTCCATAATTATTGTTACAAAATTATAAATATTGGAGGTTGGTTTTCATAAATAAAAGTGACTAAATATGTATTAAGGAAAATATATATTTAGATGTCACCATGTGTGTGATTATTTGTATATTATGTGTATTAGTTATATTATTTTAGGACTTGAAATAATATAACTCATCAAATACCAAAAAAAACTACAATCCAAAATATTACCAAAATTCCAAGAATCGAATATACAAATTATACCCAAAATATCGGTGAAACCGAACAAAGGAATATAACTTACAAAATATTCTGGAAAATTTCTTACAAGTATATTTTCGTAATTGATATTTTGGACACCAAGAGAATGAAAATGTGATTTTCATAATTACTATAAAAAAATATATCATATTTTTACAAGGAGAAAATATATTATTTTTTGGGCAAATAAAATACATATTTTTCTTGGAATTAAAAGAAGATGTACTATTTTTGAAAGAAAATATGTATTTTCTCAAATAAACTTGAAATATATCATTTTTGGAAGGAAAATGGATTTATATATATTTCCTAAGTTTGACTTGGAAATTTGTTATTTGTGAGACCTGTATGAAATTTATAAATATTTTTGCCAAGGGAAAAATTATAAATAATTTTTCTAAGTAATATTTCTTAAAATATATATTTTGGAAATATAAATTCATGTATTTTTACTAAAGATATTATTCCGGAAAAACTTATACAAAATTAAGTATAAGAATACTTAACAATTACAAGAAAATACGTATTCTCGTACGTATAAATCCACTCCGGAATACGACACCAATACATAGCAAAAATATACAAGTATAAGAATACGAATACAAGTACACCCATCCTTGGGAAGGATATACATGTATGAATACAAAAGTGTGATAAGTTAAAAGTATATTATTTTAACTATTATTCCAAAATCTAATAAATATAATTTAAGTTAAAATATTTATTATTTTAACAAATAATTACGTAACTTGGAATAACATTGAAGGCACAATAAAACGTAACTCAAAGACACTAATTAATACTAAGTCAAGGCATGACCCGCTCGTCTAATGAACCATAGTACGCATGTAGGTAGTCGTGCGTTCTAGAGGAAGCTTTGAGTTACATTGGATACGAATAACGCAAAACTGTGAGTTCATGTCCCCCTTTTCTTTTAACGGTTTTCAGTTTTATAACTTCGGGGGTGAAGTACATATTACAAAATGTTCACAAACGTTTATATGTGGTATGGTTAGCTAAGGAAAGGTACTGCTAGATCATGTGAGTGGTGGGTATAACGCTTAAGACCATTAATCCTCGTTGTAGGACCGAGGGACATGATCTATTTGGGTGTAGCGAGCCCCACCCATGCGCCCGCAGAGTGGACCATGTGGTGACTATGTCTTATTGCCAGAGACAAAATCTGCTAGGTTTGAGCCTTCCTGCATCACGTCACAAATATTAATGTATTAGTTACACATTAATTGATCTGTTTCCTTGTTGCTTTCATACCGGTTTTCAAGTACATACATACATACTTACAAATGTTTTCAAGGTTTATTCGTGCACACATACTAAACACATGAACTCGCTCAACTTTTGTTGATGTTTTCAAACTACATGTATTTCAAGAAAGTGGTTATGGATCTGGCGGGCGTTCAAGATTCCAAGTTGTGTTTTTAATAAAAGATGTCATCCAGTACTGAAGGGTTTAAATCATGTGTTTTATCCTTGATAGAATACATGGTTCAAAGGCTCGCTTTTATTAGTGTCTTTTGTGAAGTCCAGTATGGAACTTTAAGCTTCGGTTATCATGTGATCTAAACTTGAAGTCTTAGTTTGATGTTAAACAATGACGATTGTATTATTTTGAAAACTATCTATGGATGAACATCTTGGTTTTATCATATAGTTGTTTGTTATGGTTGAATGCAATGATATTAAGCAAGTCACACCAAATCACGCTTCCGCAAAAGTCAGGGTGTGACAGTTTGGTATCAGAGCTTCGATTGTAGCGAACTAGGATTCTTTCTCGAGTCTAGACTACAATCATTAGGGCTCTCACGAAAATATATTTACAACATGTTTTCATTGCATACACGAAACGCCCAGTTCCAGGGAAACAAACATTTTTACAAACGGAAAGACACGAAACACGATTTCAAGGTTTACTTTTGTGGTTTAGTCTGGGAGACTAGGTGGTTTAGTCTGGGAGACTAGGAAGGATAGAAGGGTTTCATGAAGGGTAATGTGAATACATGATTACATGATAAATTGCCTTTGTTTGCATATATTGGGTGTTAGTGGTTACTATACGTACATATGTTACATATGTTAGGATTACGACGTTGCAGGCAGACATGTTATCCTCAGAAAGTGGGTTGTCGGATGCCCGCAACCCGAAGGCAGTCGCATCAGACGACGAGGCCATGCCCGCGCCAGAGATAGATACGTCAGACACTGAGAGTGATCCTGACATGCTGTCCGAGGACGAGGACGACTTCCAACCGTTCGCGCTACCAGACTTTGGGGATGATTTACCCTTGTTGATGGCTTCCCTGGCGAGGATCCTCTTGTCGTCCTTGTTCCAGTCCATGATCATCTCATCATTGGTCATCCCGATGGTGAGCACATCGTGGCACGAATCCTCGATCCTGTTCCTCTTGTGGTCATTCTTCCAAGGATTTGCCTTTCGACGATTTGTTTAATGATGACGTTGATTTGTTTCCTGATGGTCCTCCTGTCGACTCCCAGGGTGATGGGGAGATAGATGAGGATGTTGTTGCTGTCCCACCTCCTGAGATTCCTGTCATTGAGATATCCCCTGATTCTAGTTTGCACTCGGTTTTAGACTCCATTGAGTCTGTGATATCTTCAGCTTTACAGACGGCCGGATTGCAGCATTTTGCTACTGACTCAGAAGACGATACCGATATGCCTGCCGCACTATCACCTGCTCGAGATCCCACACCTCCACACGACCCAGAGCCTGCTCCTGAGCTCGCTCCTGTTCCTTTTGGGTCAGCCTGATGTTGCACCTATTGATCTTGAGCCGATTTCTGATCCTGGCCATGATTCCGTTTGAATTACCAGATATTGCACTCCCTATTCCCGACCCAGTACCTACACCTGTTGATCTTCCTTTTGCCGAGCCATTTATTCCCCCACCTGCATCCGCTGATATTGCTCCTCTCCCTCCTGTAGAATCCGATGTCCATCACACTGATTTGCCGATTATTTTTCCTTTAGGACATCCCTTCACCTCGTCTAGGGGAAGGTACTCCAGGTCAGCACCCGCGTGAGGATCCTTTTGCTACAACAACATTTCCTCCGACCTCACAGGCTGCACCATTTGCTCCTTTCACTTCTTCACCGCTGGACAAGCCATTCCGATGGTCCCTTGTTGGTACATTTATGTCTATCTCCTCCGTCAATTCAGATCGTAGCTGAAACTATTCTAACTAGCCTTATATTGTAATATTAGATAGAAAAAGGCAAGGTGGCATTATTGTAAATAAGGGGAACTCTCCTTATATCCTTGGTCTATAAATAGAAGAGTTAGGGTTACTTTTGGAGACTTTTTGCATTTGGAGCTTTGGAGATCTAGAGCTAGAGAGAGAAAGCCTAGAGAGAGAAAGTTCCGTGTTCGTGATTCAGGTGCTGTACGTTATCAGATCTTACAATAGAATCACAGTTATAATTACATCTTGTGTGTTCGGTCACGTTCGTGTACGGATTCCGCACGTCACACGTTCGGTTCGCAATCGTTTCGGAGTCAAAACCGGTCCTAACAAGTGGTATCAGAGGAGGAGCTCGGTTGCAAAGATCATACGCACAGAATTGTTCAAGATTTCATCAGTTTCAGATCAAAAATCGGATCATATTTGCTCAATTTCTTCATCTTTTCATTTCATCACGTTTCTAATTGAAAAATGCCAAATTAAACAAGATTTTACGGTTAAAAATTGCTGTTTTTTGGATATTATGTGCGAAAACATTTGATCTACAAGCCTACAAATTTTCAAATCTTAATTCGAAGTAATTTGTGAGAAATCTTGATTTTTGTGTTCGATATTCGAGAACATGCTAACTGTTGCTGTGACATTAGTTCTTGATGTTCACCGGTCGGATGGCAATCCGACCGGATGACCATCCGACTCAAGATTCCATCCTATCCATTTCATTAAGGGGGCGTTTGGTTCGCGGAATGATTTGGAATTGGAATTGGAATTTGTATAGGAATTAGAATTTGAAGGAATTGGATTTGGAATTTAAACATTCCAATTGGAATTGGAAATTGTTGGAATTGGAATCTCAATTCCATTTTTATTGTGTTTTGTTGTCAAATGAATTGGAATTCATCACCCCGACACCCACAACCACCAGTTCGGGTCGAAACGGTACGGGTCGAAACCGTTCGCGTCGAAACGTTACGGGTCGGAACGGTACGGGTCGAAACCGTTCGCGTCGAAACGTTACGGGTCGAAACGGTTCGATTCGAAACGGTTCGGTTCGAAACGGTTCGGGTCGAAACGGTTCGGGTCGAAACGGTTCGGGTCGTAACGGTTCGGGTCGTAACGGTTCGGGTCGTAACGGTACGGGTCGAAACGGTTCGCGTCGAAACGGTTCGCGTCGATATGGTACGGGTCGAAACGGTTCACGTCGAAACGGTACGCGTCGAAACGGTACGTGTCGAAACGGTTCGCGTCGCGTCGATACGGTTCGCGTCGATACGGTTCGATTCGAAACGGTACGGGTCGAAACGGTACGTGTCGAAACAGTACGGGTCGAAACGGTTCGCGTCGAAACGTTACGGGTCGAAACGGTTCGGATCGAAACCAGTATGGGTCGAAACGGTTCGGATCGAAACGGTACGGGTCGAAACGGTCGAAGATTCCAATGAATTTACTTTAATTCCTTCACATCTAGAAAGGATTTTGAATTCCTTTAGTTAAAGGAATTTGAAGGAATTCATGCCTAATTTCAATTCCAATTCCATTGTTAACCAAACACATGAAGATTGGAATTAGGATTCCAATTCCATCAAATTCTGTGAACCAAACAACTTAAGAGATGGAATTCAAATTCCAATTCCCTTAAATTCCATTGAATTCATGTGAACCAAACGCCCCCTAAGTGATTGACTATGTTGACTTTTGCTATTAAAGTTCACCGGTCGGATGGCAATCCGACTCAAATATCATTCATTGATTCTCATTAAAAGCTGACTTTGGTTTGACTGAAACTCACTCGGATTACCACTCGGTCGAACAGCCACTCGGTCGAACAACAATCCGAGCGAGTTGCCATCCTATTCCTTGACTTTTCCACTCGGTCGGACGGCAATCCGAGTCGTTGCAACTAATCTGCTTTTGTTGAATTCAGGTGTGCTTTGACGAACACTTCATATTCTCGACGAACACTCACTTGTTGACGAAGACTGTCTTGTTGACGAACAATCAATTGATTTGACGAACCTTTAAATTCTGCATAGGGTCAATTTATCACGTGAACAAAGTGTCAGGCCATTTAAATTTGGCAGTCCACTAAATCCAACGGTCCAATTAAAATTTGAGGATTAAAAGCTGATTAATAATGTTGCACGTGAAAAGTTAAGGCAATCATATTCTCAATCGATTAAATCAAGGTTTGCATGTGACATTTATTACAGATTGTCAAAAAGTTCTTGTCCTTATTAATCCCCAAGTCACGTGATTCACTAAAATAGATATATCAAAATTGTCGGCCCAATTTTCAACAGCCCACTACTTATCTCGGCTAGATGTTTAAGGATTTTTTATTTGTGTTCGGGTTTAAAAATCAACCTTCATAAAACTAACATATACGGGTTGGGGGTGGATAATGGTGATGTGTCTGACATGGCTAAAGTGATTGGGTGTAACACGGATTCTTTTCCGCTTTCTTACTTGGGGATTATGGTGGGAACCAATATGAACAGAATTAACAACTGGAGTCCTATTATTGAGGTTTTTGATAAAAGATTATCGGTTTGGAAAGCTAAAACTTTGTCGATAGAGGGGAGACTTACCCTGATTAATTCGGTGTTAGAGAGTCTGCCTATTTATTATTTCTCTTTATATAAGGCCTCGGTAGGTGTGATTAAGAATCTCGAAGCCAAGATGAAAAAATTTCTTTGGGCAGGTTCTAACAGTAATTCGAAAATGAATTGGGTGGCTTGGGATTGGGTCACGTGGCCTAAGACTAAAGGTGGGTTGGGTATAAACAGACTCAAAGAGGTCAATGAGGCCCTTCTTGTTAAATGGGGGTGGAGATATAGGGTGGAGAATCATAACTTGTGGTGTAAAGTGATGGAAGCTTGCAATTGGAAGAACAACCAAAGTAGCTTCCTTCCGCTTAACGGAAACATTGCGGGGTGTTGGAAAAATATAGCGAAGTTGTTTTTCAAAATGAAATTAAATGGGAAGGGGCTAAATCGGTTAATAATGGGTAAAGTGGGGAAAGGGGATGATATTCGTTTTTGGATTGACACTTGGGTGGGCGATTTTCCCTTCATGGAAAGATGGCCTAATTTGTTTGGTCTGGAGAAGTTTAAAACATGCAGGGTCGCAGAGAGAATGGAAGCGTTTCAAGAAAATGTGGTTTTTTCTTGGCAATGGTCCAGACAGCTGGAATCCGACGAGGAGTTAAAAGAATGGCAGGAATGCATTGAGGTTCTCAGCTTAACGAGGCTTTCAAACGACAAGGATGCGTGGTATTGGAATGACGATAGTCAAAATATCTTCTCAGTGAAGGTGGTTAAAAATGCTTTAATTATGGATAGAGGAATTAATCATCCGCCTAATTTTGTATGGTGTAAATGGGTGCCCATAAAATGTAATATTATGGCTTGGAGAGGCAATTTGGATAGGCTCCCTACGAGAACTAATTTAAGAAGTAGAAATGTGGAGATAACCTCGGTTCTATGCCCTTTCTGCGACGATTCCGAGGAAACGGTTGATCAATTATTCACTGCATGCTCGGTGGCTATGCGGGTGTGGGCGGCTTTGAGCGTTTGGTGCAACATCCCGCCTTTGTTCTTTTTTGAGTTCAAAGACATTTTAGACATCCACAAGGTCATTAAGAGGGGTAAGAAGGCGGATAAGATCATTTACGGGCTGGGGATTATTACTTGCTGGTGCATATGGAAAGGGAGAAATGACGTGGTTTTTAATCGGATTAAAAGGAGTTCGCAGGATATCATAGGGGAGATAAAGTCGAGAGGGTTTTCTTGGGTTAAAAATAGATCTTCCTGTAAATATATTAGTTGGGCGGACTGGTGTAAATACCTTATGTACATGTTGTAATTCGTTTGTTTGTGTGTGCCCTTTGCCCGTTTGGGTCGGGGGAGTGTTTGTTTGTTTGGCCTTTTGCCCGTTTGGGTCAGAGGTTGTTTTATGAAGTTCTCTTAAAAAAAAAAAAAAAAACTTATCTCGGTCCATGTGATTCATTAAGTCAAAAGTTTAATAAGTTTGTCAGCCACTTTAAAGTAAAGGTCCAATAGAATTAAGATAGAATCTTGGCCCATTTGTTATCACGTGATATAGTCAATTTTGTCGGCCATTGTGTTAAAAAAAATTGAAATTGATATTTTGAATCATTGCTACATGTGAATTGTTAGATCAAGATATCAGTTTGCATGTGAATAAATTTGACGTTCTTTGATTACATATATCAATACATTGCATGTGATAATAAATGAAATTTGTCAAGCTCATGTGTGACTAGTATGTTGGCCATTAATAAATGCTTGTAATTCATCAGTTTGCGTGTGATTGTTGATTGTTCAAAGCTTCATTTTTTTAATCAAATTTAATAAGTTTTTGTCGTGTAGTACCATTTATCAAGTGGTGGGTCGAGCGGATTGCCACCAGACTCAAAAACAAGTGATTGACAAAGACTCGGATACCCGTCCGGTCCGACAGCATTCTTATCCAGTCGAACAGCTTCTGTACATCCGCTCGGGTCACAAAAATTCATCCGAACGAAGCTATTTTTGGCCCATCCGATCCAAGTGTTTGATATTTTTGTTGTAACTAATCATTGTTATTTGATTGTTTCTTGTGTTGTGATTTACGAGGTGATTCGAGTTGATAAACGAGAAACATCATGGCTGAAATAAAAATGAGATCCCGAGAAGAAATTTTGAAAGAAAAGACTAAAAGAGAAATATTCATTGTTGGGTGCAGAATGGAGAAAATGCAGAAAGAGTATGAAAATGTTGTAAGCAATAAAAGATGGGACAAGAAGCGAGAGTGTTATGTCAACAGAGATGGTGAACCTGTTGTCCACAGGAGGGACATAGTTCATGATGATGTTCTTGTAGTAATTCCTCTATCCGACGAGTATTACTCAAATGCTGAAAAAGACAAACTCTACAAGAAAAGGTTGGATAAAATTTTAAGAGATGCGATGACATCAAGTCTGAGGAAGAGGGATGAAGAAAGAATGAAGAAAAATGTGGAGTGTATGGTGGATGAGTTGAAGAAAGAGGCTGAAGAAGTGAAGGCAGAGAAAGAAAAGAAAGTGGAAACAGTTGAAGAAAAAGCTATTATTGAAGAACAGCAAGACAAGAAGAAAAAGAAGTGAAGGTTGAAAGTTCAGCTGATGTTGGTGGTGATTCTAGTGTTGGTGAAGAAGAAAAGAAAGAAGATGCTAATCAGACTGAAGCAACAAAGAATACCGAGGTGCCAATCACTGAGGTAAATTCTGATTCTGAAACTCTAAATAAAACAGTTGAACAGTGCAAGAAATGCATGAAAATGTGCAGTGCTTGTACTGAAAAAGACGAAAAATTCAGAACAAGAGATCTTGAATTTAATAAAATCGAAGAAGTTTTCAAAGAAAAATGCAAAGAAATGTTAAAAAACGAAAAAGTTTTGAAAGATAATGATGAAAAGATAACACAAAAATGCAAGAGTTTAGAAAAAGAAAATGAAATTTTAAAAGTAAAGGTTTCAAAAATGACAGATGAATGTTTACAAAAAGAAAATGCTTTTCAAGAAATGAAAAAGGGGTACGATTTAATAAAATTGGCTTATCACATTACAAAAGAGTCATATGAAAATGTGAAGAGTCAAATGAAACTTGTTCAATCCAGATTGAAATACTGTTCTGAAACAACTTATACACTTAAGCGACAGTATTCAATAAAGCAACAAGTTGTCAATTCTTACATTGAGGATGTTGCTAAGCTAAAGCGTCAAATAGCTGATTTAGAACAGGATAACAACAAGTTACATAGTTATCATGCATCATCATATGTGCTTGAAAGAATTTTCAATCTAAAACCGGATGGTAAAGATTCTGAGCAAAACAAGAAAGGTATTGGCTCAGAGTTTCATCAAGTTCCACCACCGGAACAGTTCGCATTTTATGATGATGAGAAGGTCGAAAAAGCTTTCAATATGGTCGATCAATTGCCAGATAACATTGACGTAACCTATTCCAAATCTGATGATTCAAGTGATTCAGAGGTGGTAGGTAAGGTCGTTGAAAGTGTGTTGAAAGAAGAGTCAGTTGTAACAGGTAAATCTGAATCACAGGATGAAAATGAAGGTAGTTTTCATGAATAATATCTGAAAAACTCAAAATCTGAGAAAAATTTGAATGATGATTCAAAAGGATTGGTTTATACCATGATTGGATCGGACAAATTATTCTTAGATGTTGTATTCCCGATTCAGAATGTGATTTTAGAAAAGATTGACAAAGTTTTCAAGATGGTTGAGATTGAAAAATCTGAGATTCCAAAATTTGCTAGAAAAGGGCACAAAACTTTTTATAACAAACCTGGTTTCAAGAAGAAAAACATGAAGGCTGGTTTGGGTTATAAAAAGAAACAAAATTGGAAGAAAAATGAAACACCAAATTATCAGACAAAGATGAACTTTGTTCATGGAACAAGTTTCGAAGAAGAGAAAGAACTCCAATTTAGGCGTCAGTCTAATGAAGAGTTCTATGCTTAGAAAAAGCAACACCAACAGGTCAAAGATGTGTCAAAGAGAACATGTTTCAAATGTGACCAAACAGGACATCTTGCTCGCAAGTGTCCAAATCTGAAACCTGTTGATGTTGAGACCAAAAAGAAGTCTGATGATGTTCAAAAACAGAAATCTGAGGATGTGAATCAAAGGTCAACCAGATTTGATTCAAAACAAACTTGGAGGTACAATACAAACAAGTTTGCTTCGAATCAAACTTGGAAATCAAACCCGAATAGGTTCGATTCAAGACAGACCTGGAATTCTCACACACCCAGATTTAGAACAACACAAAGTTGGAAAACAACTGTCGATGCAACAAAACCACAACAATTTTGGAAACCAACTGTTGTTCAGAATCAATAAGTTCAAAAAGATTCACATTTTTACAAAAGAGGTAATCCAAAAGGTCAAACATGGTCGGTTAAGAGACAAATGACTTCGGTAAAGGAAGAAAAAGATGTTAAAATTGAAAAAGTCTTTGTACAAAATGATAAAGATTTTCCGACGTTAAATGATGCATATTGTGTTGAAATGCCTAAGGTCAAACAGACCTGGGCTAAATTGTTCAAGTAATTGAGTAATGTGTATGTGCAGGTGCTTCCGAAGAAAAATGAATGTCATCCAGAGGAGTGTCGGAGCAGCCTGGCACGAGAAGAGGAGGTTGCTGGTCCCTGCTACTGTTGAACAGGGAGTTTGTTTGATTTCTGTATATAAATAAACAATATTTCAAAAACCCTAAAAATTGAAAAATTTAAAAACCAAAAATATGTTTTTATTTTGTCAAAATTTTGAAAAATAAAAAATATGTTTGTTTTTAAATTTGTTAAAAAAAATTCAAAAATTTCAAAAATTTGTTAAATGAATATGCCAAAACCCTCACGGCGGAACAAACATGATTAATTTCACAAGATTGAAAAACGGTTTTCAAACTGTAAAAAAAAAATCAATGTGTTGTAAATCATGAGGGTACGAAATTTGACAACCTGATAAATAGAAGTGTTATATTTTCTGCAAAACAGAGCATGAAAAGCAGAAAATGGATGGCGAGACAAAGCTATCAGTATCGGTTTATCAAATTTTCTTTAAATGGTTTTGGATTTTAGGGGGAGTAAAAATTTTGAAAATACAAAAACATTAGAAAATTTGAAAAAGCCAAAAACATGATAAAATTCAAAATGAGTTTTTGTGTAAAAAGAGGAAATGATAGTACATCAGTAGACAATCACAGTACGCTAAAGAAATGAAATGTTCAAATGTGATAAACGGTCTCACTGATGATATGCCAGTAGGTTTTTACACGCTTAGTAGATTGTTTTCGAGATATAAACCTAAATATCAAATACTTACTTATTTCGTGGGGAACATCTCTCGGATATATAGGTAACCCCTGAAATCTTGTTTGAAGGGCTTTCTATTTCTGACATACTAGGTCTTTGTGCGTGGTGATATCTGGGGTATTATACCAGGACTTCTGATTTTGCGGGAGCAATAGCCTAGTCTTTGTGCGTGGTGTGTTCCGTTTGGGGATCTTTTCTTCAATAGCACATGATAAGCATTTTTCAATGTTTCATCATTTTTTATGCTGAGGGTGAGCTTTATGAAACATTGAAAAATGCTAATCATGTGCTGTTGAAGAAAAGATCCCCAAACGGAACACACCAAAAGACGAGCCATCATCCCTCTGATTTTGCGGAAGCAGTAGCCTGAGCTCTCATGGCCTCGCATTCACCCCTTACAGATATCATTAGTGTACATTGTAACACCCGTCTCATTGTTTTAAGATTTTAAACTAAAAACACACATTTTTTTTTTATTTTCAGAATGCATCATTTCAAAACTTAGTTATAAAAACTAAGTTTACATGGTTATGGTATTCTAGTTTACAAACTAACTAGTTTAAACATACAACATTGAGTTTAGTGTTTATAAATAAACATTGTCTCAAACAAGATTAGGTTAGCGCGGAAGCTTCAAAACTTTGTGTTCGGTTCTTGAATTCTTGCTTGATCGGCATCCGAAATGAGACGAACATCACCTAAGGTCAAAACCACATCAATTGTTAGTTTTGAGAACTTTATAACATGTAAAAACAAGTTCCGGTATCATACAAATAACAAAAAAAATAAAATTTCAAATTTTTGATCTATCGCGCCACGCGACAGATTCCTTTCAATCCTTCGCGGGCCGCGAGCGCGCCCGCGTGTCGCGCCAAAACAAGTGACTCCCTTCGCGTGCCGTGGGGGAGACCGTTTTCCAGCGGGTGCAGGTTAAAATCCTGCACTTTTGCCCAGCACCATTTTCTTTCAATTTTTCAACTTCTAAGGTGCATAACTTTCATTATACAGGTCCGTTTTTCGCGATTCTTTTTCCTACGCGTTCGTAATTTAATTCTCCATCTTACGTAGTGAAAACCCAACATCTAAATTCAAAAAATTTTAACTTTCAAGCTCTCGGCTTGAAATTCAATTATAACACTTTTTGACCCGTTCGTGATTTATCAAACAAACTTGTTTATTACCTTTTTAAAATATCATGCATATCACGTTATATCAATTTACTAATGTGCAAGGTTCAAATTACGGGTTTCTTATGAATTCTTAACCCGTTTTACCTATCTACTCATTTTGACCCGTTAAGGGAAGTTAAACACTTTTAACTATAAATGTATATATAAGCGTACCTGGCTCGAGTCAACGTATAGACTCGTTTATACCTTGCTATTATTAATTCAATATTCTATGATGACGCAATTATCCAAATTGCTATTCGTTCCTGTAATCATGTGACTTAACAACCAACATTAGTCGATATGGTCATATGATGTTATCACCATCATTTGACCCATTTGGTCTATACGACCGACCCATTATATTTATTACAAATCATGGTTTCTAATTACTCAATCACGCATCCTGTGACAACTGGCACAAACCGGTAATTTCCGTACACTTTAATCATTATTTAATGATTGCAATTATGTGCTTAATTATCAGCAATGTCTGAACACATGATTAAACAAGTTAATTCATGCACGTTGTATACTACAAAATATTGCTTTATGCATAAACGAGAGCGTTGCGTCAAAAATAATAGTAAACTCACCGGTAAGACACAATGTGTCAACAGAACTGCAGAAAGCAGTCAGACAATAAAATTGGAGCCTAGGTGTAGGTCCGACAACAAGAATGCATTAAAACCCAAGAGTACATACAAGGGTTAATATATATGCAATACGAAAGCAAAAATAAGCACTAAAAAGCACCCGAAACGCACTTTAAGTGCAGAATTTATATAATTCAGCAATAAATCAGCATTTAGACATATAAATATTATGCAGAAATGTCGTTTTATTATCCAGAATATTTCCCTAAGTGTTGGGAATTGAAAGAGTACAAGAAAGGTACTTAAACGACACTAAAAAGTATAATTTAGCACTTTAACGAATCGGTATCTAACCGAACAATCGGATATTACCCGGAACATCCAAATATTTACTAGATCTTTCCAAATCCATAATAATCTTGCCAAGATCCCTTAAAATCTTACATGATCTTTCATAGATCTCTTTTAGATTCACAAGATCTTTCATAGATTCACTTTGATACACTTAGATTTGGTAAATCTAATTAAGATCTTGCAAGTTACACATTACCCCCCCCCCCCCAATCTTGGACGGTTGGACAAGGGATCCCAAGGGGGATTTCTTTCAAATATTATAATAGATATGCTTGAAGATTTGGGGACACATAACACAAAGGATATTAGAAAGATGGAGGATCTTTATTTAAACCATTAGACTACCATCATTCTTATTATCACAACTCACCACACACACACACCTCTCCTCCTCTCCACACCTTCGGCCGAGAACCACCAAGGCACCACCACCATCATCCAATCATCTCCTACACATTCCAAGCTTATATTAAGGTGTTAGAAGGCGCATAGTGAAGCTAGGAGCTTTCGGAAGTTGAAGAACCTCTACCGTTTGCTTTTACCCACTCAACTTTCATCATTTTTCTTCCCTAGCCTTGTGCTAGTAGTAAGTGCTCTAAAACACCTTCTTGATCTTGTCTAGAGTGGTTAATATGAACTTTGTCGGGTGAAAATCATGAACATACTAAATCACATACTAAAAGTTTACAAGAATGAGAAATAAATTGGATAAAAACTATAATGTTGTGTAAAACTTGTAAGACTTGTTTTGTGGTGATTATTTAGGGCCGATCTATGTTGTGGTAGCTCGGATCATCATCTAACCCGGATTTGTCATGTTCAAGAATCATGGCATAGAGTTTGTTAAAGTATGAAAAGGGGTTAAATGATGAAACACTACTACACACTAAACATGAACTTGTGTAAAAACAATTTTTCTTATGAAATGAAGTTCTAAACTAGTAGATCTAAAGATCTACAAGTGGTTTTTCGGAAGAACCAAGCAAAAATATTAGTCTTGTTTAAAACTCGGATCTTACATGAACTAAATATATTTTAAGTAAATAAACAAGTGTGTAAACACTTATGTAACAAGGAAGTTCAACAAAGAAATATTTTTGTGAATCTTGACTAGAAGTTGTGAAACTTCATATTCTTTAAAAATAAATTTTTTAAGAAACTAAACTTATTTTTAAAGGTAACAAGACTTACTAAATGTGCTAGTAAGTTACTACACATTTTTGTAAATATTAAAGTTCATGAAATGGAGGAATTAGTGATTATTGTTGATGGTTATTGTTGATGATTATTGTTGATGATTGTTGTTGATGATTGTTGACAATTTAAAAGAAAATAAACACATGTTTTGAAAACATGGGAAACCTCCATTTTTAGGGGAAACTCTGTCAAAATTTTTATAAATTTTGACACTTAGAAAAATATAAGTTTTTGAGAAACTTATTCCCTAAGAATGTATTTAAAAGTACTACCAAGGTTTCCCTAATTTTTGGTAATAAGAAATGGTGATTTCTTCAAAAATAAAAATGGATCTTATGTATATATATTTTTGAGAGAAAAATATATATTATTTTATCACCAACTTTTGTGCTAAGTGTATATAGTATGTGTTATACGTGCTAGTGTATTAAGACTTAAAAATGCACTAAATACTCATGAGGAGTATAAACATAAAAATACGCATACAACATACAAGATACATAATTCGGGTGCAAAGTGCAAAACACGAGATACTTATATTAATTTTAGAGAAAATAATATAAGTAAGATACGTAGTTAAAAATATAGAATATTTTTAACACAAGAGTATATACACAAAAGAGAGTGACTGTACTTGTGCGACGCAAGTCTAGTGACTAACGTTAAGAAAACGCGTATAGGTTACGACGTTAATTAAGCAAATCCGGTGAAGTTTACGACGCAAGGAACGCAAAGTTGTGAGTTCATGCCCCCCCCCTTTTCTTTAACTGTTTTCAGTTTTTATCACTTCGGGGGTGAAATACATGTACAAATGTACAAAATTTATAATTGGTATGATATAAATACAAGAAGTACACTTGGTGAGAACGAGAACCAAGTGTGACGAAATATAAGAATATGAGAAGCGCACTTGGTGAGAACGAGAACCAAGTATGAGGCGCTATGAGAAATGATAACAAGAAACGCGCTTGGTGAGGACGAGAACCAACTAGGATGCGTTATGAGAAATAGTGTCACGAATAGGGTACAGAAGCACCATTAATCGTGTACATACTTAGACCGCAGAACAAAAGGTTAGATCTAACGGGTGCCTGGCAGCCACACTCTCGGTGAGGGCGAGAATCGAGTAGTGCTTTTGTGTCTCAGAATATACCAATTAAATGCCTTAGGTTTGGTGACTTCCTATGTCGTGCCACATGTTAATGGCTTTGCAACCCATTAACAATCTGATATTTACAGAAATACTGTATTTACATAAAATCCATACCATACTAAAATTGATATATAACTTGAAGTACGTGGGGTACTCAAGAGGATTGATATATAACTTGAAGTACGTGGGGTACTCAAGAAAAGATTGAATTATACATGGGTACGTGGTGTACACATGAAACTGGATTTATATATGAAAACTTGATTTACTCACAAACTATGTTTTCATACAAAGTATACAAACATGAAATACAAAACTGCATGAATTCACACCAACTTTATGTTGACGTTTTTCCAAAAACTCACATGTATTTCAGGTAACTAGGATGGATGTGCGCGTGGTCTTGCTTATGCTCGTGGATGTCGCTTGTGTTTAACTTTAAATAAAGTTGTAAACTTCTAAGACAATGTTTTATGCTGTCTAGCGATATAAACGCTAAACTTATGTTTTCAAATTATGGTATTTGATGTTATATTACGAGCATGTAGCATGTTTACTCTTCGTATGCAATGAGAACCTTTCATGATCACACCTCGTGCTTCCGCCGTAGAAAGGGGTGTGACAGATTGGTATCAGAGCTGCGATTGTAGTGAACCAGGATTCATTCTCGAGTCTAGTCTACAATCTCTAGGACCCATTCACGAAAACAATTTTCAAAGAGTTTTCATTGCATAAAACGTCCCGCGACATCCACTGCCTGAAACTGTCTACATGAGTCTAGAAAAGACACTACGAGACTTAGAGTGCACTTGAGTAGCACTTGTCATTGAAATTACTTGCAATTATGTGTGATAATTAGCATGTACTAGAAGTAGAATGTCACGAGTATACGTGACTTTATCTGAAAGCGATGGCCCATCTGAAGGAAGAAATACGAGGATGAAACGAACTGTGCGGACTGCGCAAGGAGTTACGTAATTATGGATGCATACATAATTATGGAATTCAGTGCACAGAAAACCACAGCAAGTCTTGTCACGTATAGATTCCCTCAGTGCAAGCCTACTAAGTACTCTGCTAGAGTAATAACTGTTTGATGTCACTTATGTGGTATATATACCTGTGAATATATATGATACTACCGTCTAGTGTGACGATATCAAACAAATGCCTAACCCTCTTGTGTTATGTTCTGTCAGAACATGGCACCCAGGAAAACTGTGAATGCTCGCAATGACGACCAACCTCCTCCTCCCCCACTGCCAAGAACTGCTGATGAGCTGAACGCCCTGCTAGAGGAAAGGATCTCCGCTGCTATCGCCCAGTACGAGGCGAACCGTACCCAGGACAGTGGAGGACCAAGCAACGCTAGGCGTAATGGGAATGGAGATTCATCTGGAGGCAGCGCAGCTCAAGGTAACCTTAAAACAATTTACTAAGCATGAAGGAATTTATGAACGGTCCTTGTTTCATTATTTCTTCGATTGCTCATAAGTGAATTGGTTGGGTTAATTCCAGGCTGCACTTTCAAGCAGTTCCTCGACTGCAAGCCGATGAACTATGACGGCACAGGAGGTGCAGTAGCATTTGTGCGCTGGACGGAGAAGACTGAAGCTACTATCCGCATGAGCAAGTGTACCGCGGATCAACAAGTCACCTTTGCTATTGGGTTGTTGGTCGATGAAGCTCTGACTTGGTGGAACCTGCAAGCCCAAACTTTGGGTGATGATGCCGCTTATGGCCTAACTTGGGAGGAACTGAAGGAAAGAATGAGAGAGAAGTACTGCTCTCGTGCGGAACTCCAAAGGCTGGAAACGGAGTTCTGGCACTTGACCATGGTAGGTGCTGACATCAATGGTTACACTCGAAGGTTCCACGATCTGTCTAGAGTACTTCCCTACATGGTGACTCCTGAATTTAAGCGTGTGGAACGCTACATTTGGGGACTGGCCTCAGAGTTTCGTGGCATGGTGACGTCGGCCAAACCACAAACAATCACCGAGGCTGTAACTTTGGCTGTCAGTCTGACTGAAGATTGTGTTCGTATGAAGAAGTTATCACTGAACCCAACAGAGAAGACCGAGACACATGCTGAGTCGTCTGGTGACAAAAAGAGAAAGCATACAAGTTTGAACCAAGCAACTCGTAACAACAAGGGTTTCAGCAAGAAGCGTGACGCTAACCCGTCCCAGGAGGCGAAAACCCATGCAACCAAAGCATACCAAGGCTCCATGCCTAGATGCCAAAAATGTAAGTATCATCATGATGGAGCTTGTCGCATTCCAAGGTGCGACAAATGTGGTAAATTGGGTCATCAAACAGAAGACTGTTGGGGAAAAGGAAAGAACCGAAATGGAAACGGTGCTGGTAGCAAGAATGGTAACGGGAAAGGGCAAGGATGCTTCAAGTGTGGAAGCAATGATCATTTCATGAAGAACTGCCCAGAGAGAAACAACGCTCCGGCTCGAGCATTTGTGATTGGAGCAAGAGACGCACGCGAGGACCCTAACGTGGTCACCGGTACGTTTCTCATTAACAATCACTTTGCATCCATACTATTTGACACTGGCGCCGATTATAGCTTCATGTCTGTGGAATTTAAATGCATACTCGGAATAGAATCTAGTAGATTAGAAATTCCTTATTCCATAGAACTAGCCAATGGTAAACTTGTTAAATCGGGCGAAGTTGTTAGAGGCTGCACACTAGAACTTGGTGAACGAAGATTTAGCATCGACCTCCTACCTATCCAATTGGGTAGCTTCGATGTAGTAGTCGGGATGGACTGGTTGTCCAAGAACAAAGCTGAAGTTATTTGTCATGAGAAAATCGTTCGTATCCCTTTAGCGAATGATGAAACCCTCATTGTACATGGAGAAAGACGAAACGCGCCTCTTCGAATCATCAGTTGTATGAAGGCACAAAAGTGCTTGAGGAAGGGATGCGTTGCTTTCCTAGCACACGTGGTAGACACGAAGGCTGAGGAGTCTAAACTCGAAGACATTCCTGTGGTGAAGGAATTTCCTGATGTGTTCCCTGAAGATCTGCCAGGACTACCTCCGCAACGACAAGTCGAATTCCGTATAGACTTGGTTCCAGGAGCCACTCCTGTGGCCAAGGCTCCCTATCGACTTGCTCCATCCGAAATGCAAGAATTATCTACACAACTCCAGGAGTTGTTGGATAAAGGATTCATAAGGCCAAGCTTCTCACCCTGGGGAGCTCCAGTATTATTCGTAAAGAAGAAGGATGGAACACTGCGGATGTGTATCGATTACAGGGAACTGAACAAGCTCACTATCAAGAATCGGTACCCGCTACCGAGGATTGATGACTTATTTGATCAACTACAAGGATCAAGCTACTATTCCAAGATCGACCTTCGATCTGGATACCATCAGCTGAGAATCCAAGAAGAAAGCGTGCCAAAGACTGCATTCAGAACGCGATATGGGCACTACGAATTTTTTGTGATGCCGTTTGGGCTGACGAATGCACCAGCGATCTTTATGGATCTGATGAACCGCGTATGCAAACCATATCTCGATAAATTCGTGATTGTATTTATCGACGATATCCTGATTTATTCGCGAACGAAAGAAGAACACGAGCAACATCTCAGAACCATCTTGGAACTACTGAAGAAAGAGAAGCTTTATGCAAAATTCTCCAAATGCGAATTCTGGATTCGCGAAGTACAATTTCTTGGTCACGTTGTGAATGAGAAGGGCATTCATGTAGACCCGGCCAAGATAGAAGCGATAAAGAATTGGGAAGCTCCCAAGACCCCAACCGAAGTTCGACAATTTTTGGGCTTAGCGGGCTATTATCGGCGATTCATCGAGAATTTCTCAAAGATAGCTCAACCGCTAACGACCCTTACACAGAAAGACAAGAAATACGACTGGGGTCACAAACAAGAAGAAGCCTTTCAGTTACTTAAAAACAAGCTATGCGATGCATCGATACTATCATTACCCGAAGGCACTGAAGACTTCGTGGTATACTGCGACGCCTCACGACAAGGCTTGGGTTGCGTGCTCATGCAACGCCAAAAAGTCATCGCTTATGCTTCAAGACAACTGAAGGTTCACGAGAGAAATTATACCACTCACGACCTGGAGCTGGGTGCAGTGGTATTCGCCTTGAAGATTTGGCGACATTATTTATATGGTACTCGATGTACAATCTTCACAGATCACAAAAGCTTACAACACATATTTGATCAGAAGGAATTGAATATGCGCCAGCGACGTTGGGTCGAGCTGCTAAATGATTATGACTGTGAGATTAAGTACCATCCTGGAAAGGCGAACGTTGTAGCAGACGCGTTGAGCCGAAAAGAAAGAGTTAAGACCCTAAGGGCTCGAGCATTGGAAATGACGATTCGAACGAACCTCACTGCACGCATTCGGGATGCACAACAAGAAGCTCTTAAAGAAGAGAACCGTAAAGCTGAATACCTACGGGGTATGCTGAAATACATGGTGCCAAACGAAGAGGGAGCCTTATACTTCAAGAAGCGTATTTGGGTTCCGCTCTATGGTGGCCTACGAGAAGTCATCCTTGATGAAGCGCACAAGTCAAGATACTCGATCCACCCAGGGTCGGACAAGATGTATCAAGACTTGAAGGAATATTATTGGTGGCCGAGACTCAAAAGCGACGTTGCTGTCTATGTTGGAAAATGCCTAACCTGTGCTAAGGTTAAGGCAGAATATCAGAAACCGTCCGGCCTACTACAACAACCAGAGATTCCCGTGTGGAAGTGGGAACAAATCTCGATGGACTTCATAACGAAATTACCCAGGACCCCGAGAGGGCACGATATGATATGGGTAATAGTTGATCGATTAACGAAGTCTGCGCACTTCCTACCGATCCGAGAAAAAGACAGCACTGGAAAGCTTGCTGAAATATACTTAAGAGAAATTGTGGCACGTCATGGAGTGCCAATCTCAATCATTTCAGACAGAGATGGACGCTTTGTCTCAAGAATCTGGCAATCATTTCAGGAACCTTTGGATCTCAGTTAGATCTGAGCACGGCATTCCATCCGCAAACAGACGGCCAGAGCGAACGGACTATACAAACGTTAGAAGATATGCTACGTGCATGTGTCATGGATCTAGGCGGCAGCTCGGATACTCACCTACCTTTAGTTGAGTTTTCCTACAATAACAGTTATCATACGAGCATAAAAGCCGCGCCGTTCGAAGCTCTGTATGGCCGCAAATGCCGATCGCCCTTATGTTGGGCAGATGCCGGAGATAAGCGTATGGTTGGTCCTGAACTTGTACAAGAGACAACCGACAAGATTGCGCAGATCCGAGAGCGCATTAAGGCGGCTCGAGAGCGACAAAAGAGCTACGCTGATCCGAATAGAAAATCGGTAGAATTCAAGGTGGGAGACAAAGTGTTGTTAAAAGTCTCACCATGGAAGGGCGTAGTCAGGTTTGGAAAGCGTGGAAAGCTGAATCCACGATACATCGGACCATTCAGAATTTTGAAGAGAATTGGTACCGTGGCATACAAGTTGGAGTTACCGGAAGAACTTAATGGAGTACATGATACGTTTCATGTATCCAACCTGAAGAAGAGTCCAACACAAGAAAACGTGATCATCCCGATAGATGAAGTGCATATTGATGAAGCCCTCCGATTTACAGAGCAACCCGTTGAGGTTACCGACTGGAAAGTCAACAAGACCAGGAGGAGCAGTGTGAAACTTGTCAAAGTACGTTGGAGCTCTAAGCACGGACCCGAGTACACATGGGAACGTGAAGACCAGTTCAAGAAAAAGTATCCCCACCTATTCAAGAAGACTCCAACGAGAGTGAGTTCAGCCTGAATTTCGGGACGAAATTCTTTTAACGGGGGGAGACTGTGACAACTGGCACAAACCGGTAATTTCTGTACACTTTAATCATTATTTAATGATTGCAATTATGTGCTTAATTGTCAGCAATGTCTGAACACATGATTAAACAAGTGAATTCATGCACGTTGTATACTACAAAATATTGCTTTATGCATAAACGAGAGCGTTACGTCAAAAATAATAGTAAACTCACCGGTAAGACACAATGTGTCAACAGAACTGCAGAAAGCAGTCAGACAATAAAATTGGAGCCTAGGTGTAGGTCCGACAACAAGAATGCATTAAAACCCAAGAGTACATACAAGGGTTAATATATATGCAATACGAAAGCAAAAATAAGCACTAAAAAGCACCCGAAACGCACTTTAAGTGCAGAATTTATATAATTCAGCAATAAATCAGCATTTAGACATATAAATATTATGCAGAAATGTCGTTTTATTATCCAGAATATTTCCCTAAGTGTTGGGAATTGAAAGAGTACAAGAAAGGTACTTAAACGACACTAAAAAGTGTAATTTAGCACTTTAACGAATCGGTATCTAACCGAACAACCGGATATTACCCGGAACATCCAAATATTTACTAGATCTTTCCAAATCCATAATAATCTTGCCAAGATCCCTTAAAATCTTACATGATCTTTCATAGATCTCTTTTAGATTCACAAGATCTTTCATAGATTCACTTTGATACACTTAGATTTGGTAAATCTAATTAAGATCTTGCAAGTTACACATTACCCCCCCCCCCCCCAATCTTGGATGGTTGGACAAGGGATCCCAAGGGGGATTTCTTTCAAATATTATAATAGACATGCTTGAAGATTTGGGGACACATAACACAAAGGATATTAGAAAGATGGAGGATCTTTATTTAAACCATTAGACTACCATCATTCTTATTATCACAACTCACCACACACACACACCTCTCCTCCTCTCCACACCTTCGGCCGAGAACCACCAAGGCACCACCACCATCATCCAATCATCTCCTACACATTCCAAGCTTATATTAAGGTGTTAGAAGGCGCATAGTGAAGCTAGGAGCTTTCGGAAGTTGAAGAACCTCTACCGTTTGCTTTTACCCACTCAACTTTCATCATTTTTCTTCCCTAGCCTTGTGCTAGTAGTAAGTGCTCTAAAACACCTTCTTGATCTTGTCTAGAGTGGTTAATATGAACTTTGTCGGGTGAAAATCATGAACATACTAAATCACATACTAAAAGTTTACAAGAATGAGAAATAAATTGGATAAAAACTATAATGTTGTGTAAAACTTGTAAGACTTGTTTTGTGGTGATTATTTAGGGCCGATCTATGTTGTGGTAGCTCGGATCATCATCTAACCCGGATTTGTCATGTTCAAGAATCATGGCATAGAGTTTGTTAAAGTATGAAAAGGGGTTAAATGATGAAACACTACTACATACTAAACATGAACTTGTGTAAAAACAATTTTTCTTATGAAATGAAGTTCTAAACTAGTAGATCTAAAGATCTACAAGTGGTTTTTCGGAAGAACCAAGCAAAAATATTAGTCTTGTTTAAAACTCGGATCTTACATGAACTAAATATATTTTAAGTAAATAAACAAGTGTGTAAACACTTGTGTAACAAGGAAGTTCAACAAAGAAATATTTTTGTGAATCTTGACTAGAAGTTGTGAAACTTCATATTCTTTAAAAATAAAGTTTTTAAGAAACTAAACTTATTTTTAAAGGTAACAAGACTTACTAAATGTGCTAGTAAGTTACTACACATTTTTGTAAATATTCAAGTTCATGAAATGGAGGAATTAGTGATTATTGTTGATGGTTATTGTTGATGATTATTGTTGATGATTGTTGTTGATGATTGTTGACAATTTAAAAGAAAATAAACACATGTTTTGAAAACATGGGAAACCTCCATTTTTAGGGGAAACTCTGTCAAAATTTTTATAAATTTTGACACTTAGAAAAATATAAGTTTTTGAGAAACTTATTCCCTAAGAATGTATTTAAAAGTACTACCAAGGTTTCCCTAATTTTTTGTAATAAGAAATGGTGATTTCTTCAAAAATAAAAATGGATCTTATGTATATATATTTTTGAGAGAAAAATATATATTATTTTATCACCAACTTTTGTGCTAAGTGTATATAGTATGTGTTATACGTGCTAGTGTATTAAGACTTAAAAATGCACTAAATACTCATGAGGAGTATAAACATAAAAATACGCATACAACATACAAGATACATAATTCGGGTGCAAAGTGCAAAACACGAGATACTTATATTAATTTTAGAGAAAATAATATAAGTAAGATACGTAGTTAAAAATATAGAATATTTTTAACACAAGAGTATATACACAAAAGAGAGTGACTGTACTTGTGCGACGCAAGTCTAGTGACTAACGTTAAGAAAACGCGTATAGGTTACGACGTTAATTAAGCAAATCCGGTGAAGTTTACGACGCAAGGAACGCAAAGTTGTGAGTTCATGCTCCCCCTTTTCTTTAACTGTTTTCAGTTTTTATAACTTCGGGGGTGAAATACATGTACAAATGTACAAAATTTATAATTGGTATGATATAAATACAAGAAGTACACTTGGTGAGAACGAGAACCAAGTGTGACGAAATATAAGAATATGAGAAGCGCACTTGGTGAGAACGAGAACCAAGTATGAGGCGCTATGAGAAATGATAACAAGAAACGCGCTTGGTGAGGACGAGAACCAAGTAGGATGCGTTATGAGAAATAGTGTCACGAATAGGGTACAGAAGCACCATTAATCGTGTACATACTTAGACCGCAGAACAAAAGGTTAGATCTAATGGGTGCCTGGCAGCCACACTCTCGGTGAGGGCGAGAATCGAGTAGTGCTTTTGTGTCTCAGAATATACCAATTAAATGCCTTAGGTTTGGTGACTTCCTATGTCGTGCCACATGTTAATGGCTTTGCAACCCATTAACAATCTGATATTTACAGAAATACTGTATTTACATAAAATCCATACCATACTAAAATTGATATATAACTTGAAGTACGTGGGGTACTCAAGAGGATTGATATATAACTTGAAGTACGTGGGGTACTCAAGAAAAGATTGAATTATACATGGGTACGTGGTGTACACATGAAACTGGATTTATATATGAAAACTTGATTTACTCACAAACTATGTTTTCATACAAAGTATACAAACATGAAATACAAAACTGCATGAATTCACACCAACTTTATGTTGACGTTTTTCCAAAAACTCACATGTATTTCAGGTAACTAGGATGGATGTGCGCGTGGTCTTGCTTATGCTCGTGGATGTCGCTTGTGTTTAACTTTAAATAAAGTTGTAAACTTCTAAGACAATGTTTTATGCTGTCTAGCGATATAAACGCTAAACTTATGTTTTCAAATTATGGTATTTGATGTTATTTTACGAGCATGTAGCATGTTTACTCTTCGTATGCAATGAGAACCTTTCATGATCACACCTCATGCTTCCGCCGTAGAAAGGGGTGTGACACATCCGACCCATTACGGATTTTACCACAAAAATTTCCCCTTTTTTTTACATATTTGACCCAGTTCGGCTTACGCCGTGGGTATCCTTTTAATCTCGATTACAATTAGTCATCACGTGACTAAATTACCAATTTGCCCCTTTTCCATTATTAGTTAAGCTATGAGGTAACTTTAAGAAAACTCATAAATTCTTAGTCGATTTATGACTAAATTACCATTTTACCTCTTTCACCATTAATCATGATTTTAAACATTATTATTCGTTCCGACCCATTTCGTTTCGTGTCGGAACCCATAATTCGAACATGATCTATTATTGTATTTATCACCTATAGAATAAATACGTATGCTAAAAAAAATAGGTGTAAGCTTTACTTACCTTTCATCCAAGCAAGTCCTACTCGTGTCTTTATCCCGTTTGATCATCTCCTCCAAGCTTCACCTAGCTCGTCAAGAGTCAAACTATCATATTACCCATAAAATGGTTAGTTTAGTCATTTCATATTATGGCTACCATTTCCTATGGGGCTTCTTGCATATAATTTACTTAACTAAATCATAGGTCAGTTTTACTTTCTTAGTAGTCAAACTACCCATATGTATTATATGCTTTAATCATTCTTTTTCTCATTTTCACAACTTCGTTGACAAGCTTATTTGTAGGTATTTTAAATACTTGCAATAAGCAAAATAACATGCTTAATATTCATGAAACCATTGTTTTATAAACAAGGCAAAGTATGAACAAAATACAACTTTCCTTGGATTAAGTTTATCAATAAAATGTGCAGCAACTTTACAATATAGCCGCTGAATCGACTCTTTTGAACACTTTGCGGTCTTATTTAGCCCTTCGTGATCAAAGATGAAATGAAGAATACTAAAATATCTTTCTATCCCAAAAAGAATCAGCTCAATCCGAGCATCCTAGAATTAATTATGATTTTTTCAAAATTAGCTCCGAAGTCAAAATGCTTCCAATCAGCTTGCTGTCAAAACAGTTCAGCCGACTTTGGACACTGTTTTGACCCGTTTAACATCATAATTTAACAAATATGTTTAAACATAAAACGTAGTATGTCTCAATAGCTTTCTGAGCATATAAGGCTCAACCTCACAGGTCGTTCCAGTGATTTTATATGATTTTTTTTAAAACTGCAGCCCAATAATTTTTAATCCCAATCAACTTTGTTATATTTTCTTGTTCAAGCATTTTATCAAGCACCTTGTGTGCAACACGAAACATCTAATTTCTCCAGCCCATTTAAGTGTTCTAAATCCTTAAATTCTAGCATAATTAACAAGTACTAACATCAAACTTCAAATCTAACTTCAGGGAGTTCTATTAACACAATTTAACCATTATGATTCTAGGGTTCATCATGTTTCTACAAAACCCATTAAACACCTAGTTAGAGATCATGAGTTTTACTAACATGCACTCAAATTCCTTAGTTTATTAACTAGGGTTTGATTCTAATCATGCATACATCCTATTTCCACCCAAATATCCATCATTCAAGATCAAATTTCGAATTCCTAGAGTTCATCAAGAATTTGAGATGGAACAAAATAGTGAAATTTGACATACCTTATGATCACTTCACTGAGGTGATCACTAATCCGTGCTTGGATTTCAATTTGGGTGTGATTTGCCCTTCCAATTTGCTTGAATTTATGCTAGTTAGGGTTTGAACAAGGGAGTTCTTTGGCTCCTGTTGAAAGTGTCGACCAGAACACACACTCAAGGTGTGTGTTTTGGTGTTTGATATTTTATTTATTACAAACTAGTTTCTAGTTTATCACTTTCGGCCCCTCTACTTTCCCCAAGTTGCATATAGTGTGTTTTAACCAATTCCTTTATTACTGCAAGACTTGTGACTAACTAGGTTATTTATTCCTAGTTATTTTATCTTGTTCATAACCCGTTTTATTTTAAGTCCCATTAACTCGGACCTTTTATATACTTTGTTTTCTCAAAGTATATTTTTTCATCCTTTTAATAAATATTAGATTTATTTATTTAAATCCTAATATTCACCGGATTTACTTTTACCACCTACAGTATTTTACCCGTTTATTTTTGGTTAATCTAGTATAATTAACAAACCCATTTTTGGGGTGTTACAAGTCTACCCCCTTTAAAGAGGTTTCATCCCCGAAACCTTTCTTACGTGTTTCCTTAGGTTTATCCCCCATGGACTTAGTCTCGGTAATTACTTGAGCATTGCTCGAATTCAATAATCTTACCAGAAGAGTATGGTAATGTCTTTTTGGTTCCGAAGCGTATGCGCTTTTCCCGTGTAAGGCCCCGTTAGCCGTTACTTTCATCTTATGTCCCTTATCTCTATTAATTATTTATCTTGGCGGTTAGACTTATTAACCTTATACCCCTTCGCTTGGGTATATCCATTTTGCCTTCTCCAGGCTTACGAACTTTTATTATTTTCATTTCATACTTCACACTATAACGTGGTTATATTTCATATTACTTTTCCTTGACTGTACCCTTTTTATTTAGTTGACCCGTTTAGTTTTGCATCATACCTTCTTACTACTTACAATTTATGACTTCTAGACATATCTACCCATTCCCTGGGTTTGTGGTCTTTGGCGTATCATTACCATTCCATGGTTTTACGCCCTCATGATCCATAATCATCAAGTGACGTTCAAGTCACTTCTATATTACCAAAACAACCTTTGTTTGACCCATTTGGTTATCTAATAGTATCCACCATTTCAACGACAACCAAACATGCCTTAACGAATCTTTTGACCCATTTTGATTATCTAGTGAACTTCGTCACTTCTACAACACACTACATTTTCTCATAACATTATTTCGAGTTACTAACTACATTCAATATCTAAGTATAATGTATCAGAACCAAAGTTACGTACTTGCATAATTCATCAACATTGGTTTCAATCCATAATTACCCATTCCCAGGCTTGTCAATTTTAGCGTATCACTCCCATCTCATGTTTTACGCTTTTTATAACTCAAGTTTAACGAGTGACTTTCATGTCACGTCATGTTTAAGTTTATATAACCTTTCATTATCGAGAATCTTCTTTTCGAACGTTTCGTTTTTACACCTATCAGTGTTAAGACCAAAATCCTTTAATATTAATCATTTTCTAATTTTTTTCATAATACCCATATTTGCTAAAACGTTGTTTCTTACTAAAACTGAATTTTAGTTTAACGTTTCCTTTTCACCTTATCTTACATCCTCTTTTTTTTTTTTCTAGGAATTTTAAGTCTGAGGATTTATTCCTTTCCGTCATTATTTAATGTGTGGAATTATAAATATTTCCCACACTTAAACCAAATGACCCGTAGGTTCTATCACTTAGCCTCGTAGGCTATTTATCTAGATTTTCACCTTTTTATATTTTTAAAGCGTCGTAGGCTATTTATCTAGATTTTCACCTTTTTATCTTTTTAAAGCGAGACCCCAACAGTTCGTTTCTTTCTATCTGCGACCGAAAGGTCTTTTTGGGTCTCGTAGGCCTTATCATTACTTATAATTCCTGAAGGTTGTGATGATCCCGTAGATTCATCTTTTACTCATGTCGTTCTAAAATATACTTTCGGTGTCAAGGTACCCTTTTTAAGTTTAGAAATCATTCGTTTTCGTTCTTGAATTCTATGGACCTTGACCGTAGTCTAAGGCCACATCCGCTTCCATATTAAACTAATCCTCCGACTCTATGACTGCTTACGTCATTTACACGTCGGTCTGTTTTCCGCTTATTGTTATCCGATTTATTCCCACATTTATTCACAACCCATTACCCGGGTTCTTTTATCTCAATATTTTGTGCTTATATTTATTTGGTTCGCACTTACTTTTATTAACAAACGTTATTCTTTATTTAACTCGTTTGACTTGTTCGTGTGAAATTTCATCACTTATGACAGTCAAACTTTATCCCTTATGCCTTAGCATTCTCATTAGTTGGTTTGTATTTTTATTTACTTTAATCTTTGTCCCTTCTCTCGGGCTCGTTATTCTAGCGTAATACGCTTCCGTCATCCGACTTGCGTTTACGTTTGCCATCAAACGTCTTACTTATTTGACTAATTTGGGCATCTTTTTAATTCGTTCAATTCATCCCGTCCTTACTACATCGGATATAAGCATGTCCATCATAAAAAGTTCATGGTACCACGTGCTCACCACTTACTTGGCCAGAGTAAGCGATCAATACCTGGTATACATGACCTTTTATAATTTTCACATTACACCCCATGTAAGTAATGCCTCTATTTGTTTCTCTTGGAAACAATATCCTGGACAGATTTTCTATTCGGGGTTTTCCAAGTTTTTAATCTACATATGCAACTTTCAATCTCTACGTACTTGTTTCATATTACTATTTGTGCAATTAAATTTAAAATGTGCACCTGGTAATGCTTGCCCTAACGAGCTTCTCTTGCCATTAGCCTTGTTCGCGATCGCTACGCGATTTAGGTCCTTGATGAGCATACTCTTTGGACCGTTCCTCTATCAAATCCGCGATTTGTTAAACTCTCGCTGTCTTCATATGCGAGTGTCCTTCAACTAAAACATTTACAACAGTTAGTAATTTCGACATTGATGGATGCCCGTATTATAATACAAGGCTTTTCTACTATACGCATCAACGCGTGTAATTTCGTTGACTATATCTATTCTATATCGTTTTTATTAGTGTACCGTGTATTACACGATAACCATATGTGTTGTTCTCAACCCTTTAATCATACTAAACCATTGATATACATGTACTTATCGGATTTGCGATCAAGCCTCGAACCGAACACACTTTACTCTTTAACCATGAGCTCTGATTACCAACTTGTAACACCCGTCTCATTGTTTTAAGATTTTAAACTAAAAACACGCATTTTTTTCTTTTCAAAATGCATCATTTCAAAACTTAGTTATAAAAACTAAGTTTACATGGTTATGGTATTCTAGTTTACAAAGTAACTAGTTTAAACATACAACATTGAGTTTAATGTTTACAAATAAACATTGTCTCAAACAAGATTAGGTTAGCGCGGAAGCTTCAAAACTTTGTGTTCGGTTCTTGAATTCTTGCTTGATCGGCATCCGAAATGAGACGAACATCACCTAAGGTCAAAACCACATCAATTGTTAGTTTTGAGAACTTTATAACATGTAAAAACAAGTTCCGGGATCATACAAATAACAAAAAAAAAAAATTTCAAATTTTTGATCTGTCGCGCCACGCGACAGATTCCTTTCAATCCTTCGCGGGCCGCGAGCGCGCCCGCGTGTCGCGCCAGAACAAGTGACTCCCTTCGCGTGCCGCGGGGGAGACCGTTTTCCAACGGGTGAAGGTTAAAATCCTGCACTTTTGCCCAGCACCATTTTCTTTCAATTTTTCAACTTCTAAGGTGCATAACTTTCATTCTACAAGTCCGTTTTTCGCGATTCTTTTTCCTACGCGTTCGTAATTTAATTCTCCATTTTACGGAGTAAAAACCCGACATCTAAATTCAGAAAATTTTAACTTTCAAGCTCTCGGCTTGAAATTCAATTATAACACTTTTTGACCCGTTCGTGATTTATCAAACAAACTTGTTTATTACCTTTTTAAAATATCATGCATATCACGTTATATCAATTTACTAATGTGCAAGGTTCAAATTACGGGTTTCTTATGAATTCTTAACCCGTTTTACCTATCTACTCCTTTTGACCCGTAGAGAAGTTAAACACTTTTAACTATAAATCTATATATAAGCGTACCTGGCTCGAGTCAACGTATAGACCCGTTTATACCTTGCTATTATTAATTCAATATTCTATGATAACGCAATTATCCAAATTGCTATTTGTTCCTGTAATCATGTGACTTAAAAACCAACATTAGTCGATATAGTCATATGATGTTATCACCATCAATTGACCCATTTGGTCTATACGACCAAACAATTATATTTATTACAAATCATGGTTTCTAATTACTCAATCACGCATCCGACCCATTACGGATTTTACCCCAAAAATCCCCCCCCCCCTTTTTTTACATATTTGACCCAGTTCGGCTTACGCCGTGGGTATCCTTTTAATCTCGATTACAATTAGTCATCACGTGACTAAATTACCAATTTGCCCCTTTTCCATTATTAGTTAAGCTATGAGGTAACTTTAAGAAAACTCATAAATTCTTAGTCGATTTATGACTAAATTACCATTTTACCTCTTTCACCATTAATCATGATTTTAAACATTATTATTCGTTCCGACCCATTTCGTTTCGTGTCGGAACCCATAATTCGAACATGATCTATTATTGTATTTATCACCTATAGAATAAATACGTATGCTAAAAAAAATAGGTGTAAGCTTTACTTACCTTTCATCCAAGCAAGTCCTACTCGTGTCTTTATCCCGTTTGATCATCTCCTCCAAGCTTCACCTAGCTCGTCAAGAGTCAAACTATCATATTACCCATAAAATGGTTAGTTTAGTCATTTCATATTATGGCTACCATTTCCTATGGGGCTTCTTGCATATAATTTACTTAACTAAATCATAGGTCAGTTTTACTTTCTTAGTAGTCAAACTACCCATATGTATTATATGCTTTAATCATTCTTTTTCTCATTTTCACAACTTCGTTGACAAGCTTATTTGTAGGTATTTTAAATACTTGCAATAAGCAAAATAACATGCTTAATATTCATGAAACCATTGTTTTATAAACAAGGCAAAGTATGAACAAAATACAACATTCCTTGGATTAAGTTTATCAATAAAATGTGCAGCAACTTTAGAATGTAGCTGCTGAATCGACTCTTTTGACCACTTTGCGGTCTTATTTAGCCCTTCGTGATCAAAGATGAAATGAAGAATTCTAAAATATCTTTCCATCTCAAAAAGAATCAGCTCAATCCAAGCATCCTAGAATTAATTATGATGTTTGCAAAATCAGCTCCGAAGTCAAAATGCTTCCAATCAGCTTGCTGTCAAAACAGTTCAGCCGACTTCGGACACTGTTTTGACCCGTTTAACATCAGAATTTAACAAACATGTTCAAACATAGAACATAGTAGGTTTCAATAGGTTTCTGAGCATATAAGGCTCAACCTCACAGGTCGTTCCAGTGATTTTATATGATTTTTTTAAAAACTGCTGCACAATAATTTTTAATACCAATCTGCTTTGTTATATTTTCTTGTTCAAGCATTTCATCAAGCACCTTTTGTGCAATACGAAACATCTAATTTCTCCAGCCCATTTAAGTGTTCTAAATCCTTAAATTCTAGCATAATTAACAAGTACTAACATCAAACTTCAAATCTAACTTCAGGGAGTTCTATTTAACACAATTTAACCATTATGATTCTAGGGTTCATCATGTTTCTACAAAACCCTTTAAACACCTAGTTAGAGATCATGAGTTTTACTAACATGCACTCAAATTCCTTAGTTTATTAACTAGGGTTTGATTCTAATCATGCATACATCCTATTTCCACCCAAATATCCATCATTCAAGATTAAATTTCGAATTCCTAGAGTTCATCAAGAATTTGAGATGGAACAAAATAGTGAAATTTGACATACCTTATGATCACTTCACTGAGGTGATCACTAATCCGTGCTTGGATTTCAATTTGGGTGTGATTTGCCCTTCCAATTTGCTTGAATTTATGCTAGTTAGGGTTTGAACAAGGGAGTTCTTTGGCTCCTGTTGAAAGTGTCGACCAGAACACACACTCAAGGTGTGTGTTTTAGTGGTTGATATTTTATTTATTACAAACTAGTTTCTAGTTTATCACTTTCGGCCCCTCTAGTTTCCCCAAGTTGCAAATAGTGTGTTTTAACCAATTCCTTTATTACTGCAAGACTTGTGACTAACTAGGTTATTTATTCCTAGTTATTTTATCTTGTTCATAACCCGTTTTATTTTAAGTCCCGTTAACTCGGGCCTTTTATATACTTTGTTTTCTCAAAGTATATTTTTTTCATCCTTTTAATTAGATTTATTTATTTAAATCCTAATATTCACCGGGTTTACTTTTACCACCTACAGTATTTTACCCGTTTATTTTTGGTTAATCTAGTATAATTAACAAACCCATTTTTGGGGTGTTACATACATTCACCTGTAAGACTGAATATAGGAGTCTGGATACGGGAGTAGGCTAGGAGTTGGCCAGAAAGTCCAAATTTCCTAAAAAGTGTAAAAAGTTATAAAACACCATAATGTCTACCATAAAACACACCAAAAACCCACAAATAATATGATGAAGATTACTAAAACATCATGTATGTGGGTTTTGTGTTGTGTTTTAGATGTTAAGGCTCTGATTATGGAATGACAAATATTATTGTGTTTTATGTTGTTTAGCATTTTGTGTTTTATATTCATAGTTATACGATGGTGCGTTTGAAGTTTTTATGGACTATTAGAGTTTGAATATGGTGTTTTAGTAATATTCATTCTATTATTTGTGAGTTTTAGGTGTATTTTATGCCTGAAATTATTGTGTTTTATGACTTTTTACACTTTTTAGGAAACTTGGACTTTCTAGCCGAACCTCACCCTACGGGAGTATATTCTGTGGTGGGACACGCGAATAAGTTTAAGTCCTTAAAACACTAATATCGTATCTCGAATCAGTTGAACTTTGTGTGAAAATTTAAGTGGATAAGTATACTGACAATCTAAGTGAATCGTTTAGAACTTAAAGTGTTTAAAGCTCAATGGTGCTAGTGATTTGTCATAAACTGATATGATCCTCTGACGCAAACTCAAACAAAAATATTGTCTGTAAATATGTTTGTAAATATTTCTTTACTGCTTTATGTTTCAGAAAAATACAAAAAGATTTTGATTTCTGCTTTATTTTCGACAACCGATGTCTGGAAAGCTGAGTTTTAAAATCTAAGTACGCTGATCATGTTTCTGAAAATAAACAAGTTCATTAATTTGAAACTTGTAGTTTTTAAAATCAAAAATCAAAAACAGTTTGTGAGATCTCCAAGGTCATTAAGTTAGACTTGGATGATTAACTGTGAGGGATTTGGATTCTTAAGCTGTTAAAATCTATGTAAAAGAGCCAGTTTTCGAATCTGTTCGCTAAAACTACCAAATCCTTGAAGTTTGTTGATAGAGGGAGAGAATCAAGTATTTCTGGACATATCCATATTATTATATCTTAGAGCCAGGATCTTGATTTAGAAAGTTTAATAGAGCCAGGTTACGATTCCTGGACAATCGGAAAATGCTTTCACTGTTGAAATATTTGATATTATGTTGAGAGAGACTGGATTTTCACTCCAGGATATTCAAAATGTTTTTCTTATAAATGTTTGAGGATTGTAGATGTTGTACCAGACTACGATCCCGATAGCCGAGTCTAAGGGGGAGTCTGAAGACGAGCTCAACGCAAGGGGAAGCGTGCACTTAAGGAGCTAGGTAGTTATCCTGAAGAGCTTGTAACCAAAAAGCCAGGTGTCGATCCCAAAGCACGGAAGCTTGACGAAAGGGGGAGCCTGAAGAGTCTACTGAAAGGAGGAGCTGAAGCTGAAGACAGATCCACGGGGATTCTGTTCGAGCAAGAGGGAGTCTACGTTGATGAAAACGTGTTAAAGCTTCAAAAAGACTCGAGAGAGAGAAAGATAAGTTGCTACGAGTTTGACTACGGATTGACTGCGGCAATATCCAAGGGGGAGTCTGTTGGTGCATTTATGTCTATCGCCTCCATCAATTCAGATCGTAGCTGAAACTGTTCTAACTAGCCTTATATTGTAATATTAGATAGAAAAAGGCAAGGTGGCATTATTGTAAATAAGGGGAACTCTCCTTATATCCTTGGCCTATAAATAGAAGAGTTAGGGTTACTTTTGGAGACTTTTGGCATTTGGATCTTTGGAGATCTAGAGCTAGAGAGAGAAAGTTCCGTGTACGTGATTCAGGTGCTGTACGTTATCAGATCTTACAATAGAATCACAGTTATAATTACATCTTGTGTGTTCGGTCACGTTCGTGTGCGGATTCCGCACGTCACACGTTCGGTTCGCAATCGTTTCGGAGTCAAAACCGGTCCTAACATCCCTACCATACACTATGCCGATTTCAGACCTCTGTCATTCTTCACATCATGGAGGCTACACATGGGATGAGTTGCTCCTGTCACTTCAACTACAGTTTGAGGTTTTCAGTCGTAGAGTTTTAGAGCTTGAGCTGACACCACGTCCTCCACCCTGTCTATGCAAGTATATTTTTTATCGACCACATTCATCACCGTCCCCTTTTGCATGTCCACCTGCTTCTCTTACTCCTTTCCCAAAGTTTGATGCTCAATTCCTTAATGTTGAGCAGCAGATCCGTTATTTGTTTCGTCATGTGCACAAGCTCGAGGAGGAGCTCGCATATGTTCTCAGTTTGATTTTCCTCCCTCCTCCTCCTCCTCCGCCATCGGTACAGTAGGTTTTTGGTTTTATGCAGAATGCATTACTTTTGGTGAGAGCATCACTATCGAGCCGAGATTGTGAAGACTTTTGAAGACCACTTTGAACCACGTGATTTTTGGTATATTGACAGACTTATTGGACAAGGGTAGTGTGACCCTGTGTTCCTTTTGATATGATACACTTTGTAAAACATGTAACAATACTTTGTGGTCGATGATTAATGAAAGCCCAATCGTCATGTTCTCATTAAACATGTAAATCAACAACGTGCTTGCTTGTTATGTTCTCATTAAACATGTTCCTATTTACATGTTTGTGCTATAATTGTGATGTTATATGATTGCTTATATACATATGTATATACACCTCCTAGGTCTTATTCGTTAAGTAGATGCTTATGTGCTTGTGTCCTTAATAAGACCTGACCTATCCAATCTTTTTCTTAGAAGATGTCGCCTCGAAGGAACACCGATACCCACAACCCTCTGCCGACGACAGAGGCGGAATTACAAGAGCGCATCTCATAGGCCATCGCACGGCACGAGGCCCTTCACTCCGAACGCAGCGGAGGTACCTCAGGAAATAACCCACCCAACGGTAATGTTTAGTCACTTAAGACACATTACAAAATGATGGACATTCCCAAGTGTTCTTTGCTAATGCCTTATGTGAATGATGTTGCTCATGTCGCAGGCTGCACCTATATGCAGTTCTTGGGCTGCAAGCCCCTGGATTTCAACGGCAATGGGGGTGCCGTAGCTTTTGAGCGTTGGGTTGAGAAGACGGATTATGTTTTGCGATTGAGTAAATGCGCCCCAGAGCATCAGGTCACGTACATATCTGGACTGTTTCTAGATGGAGCTCTGTCATGGTGGAACCTTCAGGTTCAGACGTTGGGCGAGGCTGCTGCGTATGCTTTGTCATGGAACGAACTGAAAGAACTGATGCGTAAGAGGTATTTTTCGAGGGCAGAAATCCAGAAGTTGGAGACTGAATTCTGGAACTTGAAAATGGAAGGTTCGAAGATAGCTGAGTATGTGCAAAGGTTTCATGATTTGTCTAGGGTGGTTCCTTATTTGGTAGAGCCAGAGTTTAAGCGGATCGAACATTTCATCTGGGGGTTGGCACCTCAGATTCTGAGCATGGTGACAGCATCGAAGCCTCCAACAATTACCGATGCTATCGACTTAAGTGTGGCACTCAATGAAGAAGTGGTTAGACTGGGAAAATTTTCCACCTCGGAGGAGAAAAATGAGACTCGTGTGGTGCCATCTGGGGATAACAAGAAGAAGTTCACAAATTTCAAGAAGGGTACTCAGGCGAGTAACAAGAACAAGGCCAAAAAGGGAAAAGAGTACATGGGTAACCTACCTAAATGCGACAATTGTTGACTTTATCATGTCGGGCGATGTAGATATGCAAAATGTGAAAACTGTGGCAAAGTGGGGCATGTCAAGGAGACATGTAGGCAAGGTACTGAAGGTGGAAATTGAGGTCAAGATGGTAGCGGAAATCACGGAAGAAACAACGACAACAGCAACTATCAAGGCAGAAATGGTGACGATCAAAGACGTGGTCTAGGTTGTTTTAACTGTGGAGACAAAAGGCATTTCAGAAAATATTTCCCTAAAAACAATCAGGCACGTGGATGAAAGCTCAACAGCGGAGCTAGGGAAGCACGCCAGGATTCAAACTTGGTCATCGGTACGTCCCATATTAGTCAACATTATGCATCTGTGCTGCTTGATACTGTTGCCAATTTTAGCTTCGCATCTCTAGAGTTTAAGAGTATACTTGGTTTAGTAGCAAGTAAGTTAGAAATCTCGTAGTCGATAGAACTAGCTAATGGGAAGCTAGTGGAAGCCAACGAAGTAATTAGAGGTTGTGTGATAGAACTTAGAGAGCGTGAGTTCTCGATAGGTCTTCTGCCAGTTGAGTTGGGAAGCTTTGACGTCGTAGTTGGGATGGATTGGTTGTCGAGTAATCGTGCGGAGATTGTTTGCCATGAGAAGATTTTCCGCAGCCCGATGGCGAGTGAAGAGATGATCGTGATTCATGGAGAGAAGCAGGATACGCCTCTACGGATTATTAGTTGTTTGAAGGCACGGAAGTTTTTGCGTAAAAGGTGTATTGCCTTCTTGGCTCATGTCGTGGACAAAGAAGCCGGGAACCTAAGCTCGAAGATATCCCTGTGGTAAGGGAATATCCTGAAGTCTTCCCTGAAGACTTGTCAGGATTACCTCCTCAACGACAAGTCGAGTTCCACATTGACTAGGTTCCAAGTGTCACGGCCCCCGACCCGGTTTGACCCGTTTCAGGAGCCGCGGGACAGAAATCCTGCGGTATTTAATTAATTGAGTTTGACAGCGGAAGTTTTCATCAGGATCTTTTAAAATGTAAATATTTCCCGATTATTTTATTTCACAATTCGGGATAAAACCCGGTAATTTACAATAGTTTGATTTCATGAAGAAATCTTTTATTTTACAAAACATGTTTCTTTATTTTATACTGAGCCACTTCCTTGAGCTTGTAGTGCTATATGGCACTTTTCCTGATTCATATTAGATCACCTGAAACATGTTTGAAAAAGGTTTTGTCAGCGGGAAATACTGAGTGAATCATTCTATTTTGCATAATGATGCATAGTTATTAATTACAGCATAAGAGCGATTACAATGGCTTCTATCTTATTTTTATCTGGCTTTCTGTCACAATGGTGACAAGTCACAATAATGACGATGGTCATACCACTATTAGATCAATGAACCTAAATAGTGATGATTATCCCTGTAGGTCAATGAACCTAACTGGGAGAAATTAGTAATGTGCACAATACCCCACTAACCAGTAATTCAAGATATCCACGACTTAGTCCCTGTAATTATAACTTTTGAAAATAATTTGAGGTATTGTAAAATAGTTGATAAAAAGAGAATGACTCACATTGCAGATTTATACGGGCAGAGTTTAAGCCTACTGATTAGCCTTGATTAACCTAATTTTAATAATAGGCACACAATTCTGGATTAGTAATCAATACAGCCTTTACGATAACTCACGAGATCAAATCCTCACAACGATTTACAAGTGCGATACTTAACATCCATCGAATTAACGACGAACGACAAAGTACAATACTTAACAATTCAGCGGATTCACAACGAATGACAGAGTATAGTCCGAATTCGAACAGCACTCAAACATTCAAGTCAGAATCACGATGAATAACAAAGTATAAACTCAATTTGAGCAGCACTTAAACAATCGTTGGATATACTGATCGATCGGACAATGAATCGTAGCAGCGATTGAGTTAATACCCTGATTGCGGCGTCGATTTAGTGCCTGTGTGTGTTAATTGGAGTATACAGAACATAACTCAGCGTAGAATTGGAATTTCTTTGTCGTTCTGAAGCCAGGAATCAAGTCCCAAGCCCCTGTATTTATACCCAAATTTGACATCCCCCGAGTGTCGCGGAAGAATTCGTGTCACCTTCCGCGTGTCGCCTGAGGTACATTTTTAGGGTAGGGTAGGTACGTGTCCAACTAGCTCAGGTGAGTCGACAATTCGTTAAAATTCAATTTCCACGTAAATCTGTAAAGATAATATCAACTAGGTTTTACCCCCCCTGAGTTTTAGGGGCCCTGATTCTAATTCCGATTGTTCTGAAAATTTTAGGGTTTGTTCAAAATCACTTGGGTTTCTTAATTAGGGTTTCCTATTGGACAAATTATTTTAATAAATATGAATTTTGATGAGAGTTGTTACATTCTCCCCACCTTAATAAAAATCTCGTCCTCGAGATTTATTGTAATAATTGAGGATACTTTCGCTTCTTTTCTGATTCTAGTTCCCCAATTGTATTAGGGTCCTATCTTTGAATCCCACTTTACTTGAACTAACACTAATCATTTGATCTTTCTATCTTCTATATGAAGAGGTTTCTCAACAAATGTTAACTTTTTGTTTACCTTTATTTCTTGAAGAGGTACTACCAAAGATTCGTCTGATAGATATTTCTTGAAATTGGATACATAAAATACATCATGTATTCCAACTAACCTTCCAGGTAATTGTAAACGATAAGCAACTAGTCCTATATGTTGGATCACTGGAAATGGTCCTACGTACTTCAAACTTAACTTTCCTTTCTTACCAAATCTACCAACTCCTTTCCAAGGAGATACTTTCAATAGCATTTTGTCTCCAACTCGAATTCCAACGGCTTTCATCTATTATCTGTATAACTCTTTTAACCGTCTTCAGCCTTTCCTTTGTGATACTGAATACCACAATCATAGTCACTTAGGGTTTTCATCCATTTCCTTAACCTTTTAATTCTTTTTACCCAAATATATATCTTAAATTCTTATGATCCGTATAGACAGTAAACTTACTTCCATACAGATAATGTCTCCAAATCTTAAGGCAAAAATTATAACTCCTAATTCTAAGTCATGAGTGGTATAGTTTTCTTCGTACTTTTTCAATTACCTTGATGCATACGCAATTACCTTTTTATGTTGCATTAACATATATCCAAATCCTAGCTTTGAAGCATTACAGTATACTTCAAAATCTTCAGTTTCTTCTGGTAAGGCTAAGATTGTAATATTGGTTAACTGCTATTTCAAGATACTAAAGATTTCTTCTTGTTTAGGTCCTTAATTAACTTAACTGGTTTACAGGTTAGCTTAGTTAATGATACAGCTATTTTGGAAAAATCCTAAATAAACTACCTGTAGTATCCGGCTAAACCTACAAAATTCTTAATTTCCATTGCTGATTGCGGAACCTTCCATTGGGTAATTGCTGCTATCTTAGCAGGATCTAAGTGAATACCTTCATGATTCACCATATGACCTAGAAATTGCACTTCTGGCAGTCAAAATTCATACTTCGAGAATTTGGCGTAAAGCTTCTCTTTTCTTAACAAAGTTAAGAGTAAATGCAAGTGCTGACAATGTGCTTCCTGACTTTTGGAATAAATTAGTACATTGTCGATGAAGACAGTTATTAATTTATCCAAATACGGTTTACAATTTCTATTCATCATGTCCATGAATGATGTAGGTGTAATTGTTAACCCGAAAGGCATGACTGTAAACTTGTAATGACCATTCCTAGTTCTGAAAACAGTTTTAGATACGTCTTCCTCTTGTATTTTTAATTGATAATATCCGTAACATAAGTCGATCTTAGAAAAATATATATTTCCCTGGAATTGATCGAATAAATCATCAAGTAATGGGTATTGATTCTTAATTGTAACCTTATTCAATTTCCTATAATCAATACATATTCTTATCGAATCATCCTTTTTCTTAACAACCAATACTGTGCTAACCGATAAGGTGCCTTGTCTTATCGGTAAAATTCCTAGAATTAGATGAATCCTAAATTTTATCTCCCTATCTGGTGGTAATCCAGTAACTTTTCTAGGATTACATCTGAGTATTCTGAATATTACAGAAATTCCTTAAGTTCTTTTATCTTTAGTATTAATGATTACTGAAATCATATATATACTACGTCTTTTCTTTCGTTCTAGATTAGCAACTTTCATTACAGATATGAACTTCATAGTCTTACGTGTTTTATCTCTTATAATCACAATTACTTCTCTGGTGGGTGTTTGAATTTCTATGGAATTCTTATCACAAAGAATTCAAACATAATTGTTTTACTAATCAATTCATTCCTAACATAATATCGAATTCAACCAATATGGTTGCATAAATTTATAACTTAAAAGTTCTATTTCTACTTTTTGCAGAACCTTATTTATATTAACTAAATTCCCATCTGCCGTTTCTACTGTAGAAATTTATCTAATGCTGATTAACGGTAAATTAAGATTTTGGCAGCGTAAAGTATTTATAAAACTTTGGTTTGCACCAGAGTCAAATAATACTGTTGTGTAAACGTTGTAAGCTAAGAACATACCGGCTATCATATCTGGAATCATCTCGGCTTCTTGAGTAGTCAGCTGAAAGGCTCTCGAATTCCTTTTTGCTCCTTCTGCTAGTTTGGCTTTATTGTCAAATGGTTTATTCAATTTTGGACAATCTGGCCTAAGATGTCCAGCTTCTCCACAGTTGTAGCAAACTGAAAATTTCTTCTTCCTACAGTCTTCTTCTTGATGCCCCGGAATTTTGCAAAAATTGCAATATCCTTTGCATTTTCCAAAATGCTTCCTTTTGCAAACATTGCAAAATGAATTAGTAGAAGATTGTCCATTCCCTCCTTTCTTGAAATTGTTATGGTTATCCGAACGGAATTCTTGGGTAATCTTTTGGGCTACTTCCTTCCTTCTATTTTCTTCTCTTGTCCGTACTAGTTCGTCTGTCAGAGTATTGGCTAAATCTACCGCATCATCAATCGTGCGAGGTTTCGCAGCTTTGACGATATTACGGATTTCGGAAATTAATCCCCAAATATAACGAGAAATAAGTACCGGTTCTGGCGAAGCCAGTGTTGGTACCATTCTAGCATATTCGAAGAATGTCGTAGTATATCTTCGACAATCTACATCTACCATCCGGTGAGTTAAAAACTTATTTGCCATTTGATCTTTTTCATATTCAGGACATAATTTTCTTTCTACAAGATTCTTAAATTCTTCCCATTTCATGGCATAAGCCCTATTTCTTCCTTTAGCCTGTAACACCGTATTCCACCATTCTAACGCCACTTCTTTGAAAAGATTTGACGCATACATGATCTGATCATCCTGAGCACATTTACTTATGGCAATTACTGCCTCGGTTTTCTCTAACCAACGCAGTGCCGCAGTCGCTCCTTCATTGCCTGCAAACTCGGTAGGTTTACAAGCAAGAAATTCTTTGTAAGTGCAACCAGGCGTTGCAGTTTTCCTTTTCTTAGGGAGCGGAGCTTGCCGTGGTTCATTATCATGATTAACATGATTATTGCCTCCGTTTACGCTATTACTGAAATTCTCTTCAGAAATACGTTTACTAGGAACGATTTGTTGAGGTTCAATTGGATTTTTAACAGCAGCAATGATTGCTGGAATAGCATTGGCTATCCCTTGAGCAACTATTCCTGGAATAGCGTTGGCTATCCCTTGAGCAACAATATTTTCTATATCCTACCTAGTCACATATTGATCCCCAGGTTGTTGCTCAGATTGATTAACCTCATTAACTGGTTCATTATTAGCGTTTTCCATCTGATATCTAATTTATAGATAAATAATTAGTATAAAGGAAATAATCCAATGTCACAATTTAGTTGCACATAATCACGTAAACGAATATACAAACAAAATTGAAATTTTCTAAAATTTCATTTTATTTTATAGATTATGTCATGCTTCTATATACAACCGTTTTATTTATTTTACACATACTAATTTTACTATTACTATTACACAACCACAGTTTCATAATCCCCTATTCTTTATCAGGTGATGTTCTAGTAACGGCGTTCATTCTCATCGTATTTCCAGGAGATCTGTCCCAAAATCTCTTGGATCATATTCCCAGCATCTATTTTGTCAAAATGACGAAGTTCAGTCATATTTTCGTTACTCATTGGTGAATTTGGTAAAGGTTCTGGTTTGAACATAGGAAAAAGCCTATAGGGATGGTTTTGTAACAATATTTCATTATTCAACCATTCGTCTATTTGCGAATGGATTGAAGGTTTCAGAATAGCTGGTTCTAAGTTCATTGGTAGTTGTGTTTCAAGAGAATGAATAAAATCATTTTCATTAATAGGCTCAATAGTATCATTGTTTGCTATTATAAAATCTAGTTCTTCTTGAGATGGTAATCCCTCAATTTGCCTAGAGCTTTCCCCAATTTCCATTTTCTTAGGCTTAGGTTTCTTAAGAGGTAAAGCGTTGAATTCTATAGGTTCTTCTATGTCTGGTATATACCTATTGAAATCTCTGGAAACTTCAATTCTTACTGGATAGAGATTTAAATTTTGAAGGGCTTCCGACAGATTACTCATGCTGTTTATGCAAGATATACACAATTACTAAGTCAAAATTATATCAAATTTTTATAGAAAACTTTTAAATATTATTTCATATTGGGTAATTATGAAACAACCGAATATGAAAACATACTAAGTTTTATTTGTAAATTTATTTACTGAATAAGGTTTATAGACTATAGATAATAAAAATGCTAAAACTTTGAGTCAAATTATTTAAAGTTTTATACTTACTGCTACAGTGGTTAGCATATAAAAATCTGCCCATACAGTACAAAATTAGTCAGATAATAAAGCACATAATTTACAAAATAGCAATTAATAAAAATTATTAAGTATTTCTAAATACTTAATTGGCTTAAATCAGTGGCTCGATAAGTGGCTCGATCAGTGGCTCTGATACCACCTTTTTCTGTCACGGCCCCCGACCCGGTTTGACCCGTTTCAGGAGCCGCGGGACAGAAATCCTGCGGTATTTAATTAATTGAGTTTGACAGCGGAAGTTTTCATCAGGATCTTTTAAAATGTAAATATTTCCCGATTATTTTATTTCACAATTCGGGATAAAACCCGGTAATTTACAATAGTTTGATTTCACGAAGAAATCTTTTATTTTACAAAACATGTTTCTTTATTTTATACTGAGCCACTTCCTTGAGCTTGTAGTGCTATATGGCACTTTTCCTGATTCATATTAGATCACCTGAAACATGTTTGAAAAAGGTTTTGTCAGCGGGAAATACTGAGTGAATCATTCTATTTTGCATAATGATGCATAGTTATTAATTACAGCATAAGAGCGATTACAATGGCTTCTATCTTATTTTTATCTGGCTTTCTGTCACAATGGTGACAAGTCACAATAATGACGATGGTCATACCACTATTAGATCAATGAACCTAAATAGTGATGATTATCCCTGTAGGTCAATGAACCTAACAGTGATTATCCCGAGTAGGTCAATGAACCTAACTGGGAGAAATTAGTAATGTGCACAATACCCCACTAACCAGTAATTCAAGATATCCACGACTTAGTCCCTGTAATTATAACTTTTGAAAATAATTTGAGGTATTGTAAAATAGTTGATAAAAAGAGAATGACTCACATTGCAGATTTATACGGGCAGAGTTTAAGCCTACTGATTAGCCTTGATTAACCTAATTTTAATAATAGTCACACAATTCTAGATTAGTAATCAATACAGCCTTTACGATAACTCACGAGATCAAATCCTCACAACGATTTACAAGTGCGATACTTAACATCCATCGAATTAACGACGAACGACAAAGTACAATACTTAACAATTCAGCGGATTCACAACGAATGACAGAGTATAGTCCGAATTCGAACAGCACTCAAACATTCAAGTCGGAATCACGATGAATAACAAAGTATAAACTCAATTTGAGCAGCACTTAAACAATCGTTGGATATACTGATCGATCGGACAATGAATCGTAGCAGCGATTGAGTTAATACCCTGATTGCGGCGTCGATTTAGTGCCTGTGTGTGTTAATTGGAGTATACAGAACATAACTCAGCGTAGAATTGGAATTTCTTCGTCGTTCTGAAGCCAGGAATCAAGTCCCAAGCCCCTGTATTTATACCCAAATTTGACATCCCCCGAGTGTCGTGGAAGAATTTGTGTCACCTTCCGCGTGTCGCCTGAGGTACATTTTTAGGGTAGGGTAGGTACGTGTCCAACTAGCTCAGGTGAGTCGACAATTCGTTAAAATTCAATTTCCACGTAAATCTGTAAAGATAATATCAACTAGGTTTTACCCCCCCTGAGTTTTAGGGGCCCTGATTCTAATTCCGATTGTTCTGAAAATTTTAGGGTTTGTTCAAAATCACTTGGGTTTCTTAATTAGGGTTTCCTATTGGACAAATTATTTTAATAAATATGAATTTTGATGAGAGTTGTTACACCAGGCGTCGCGCCTGTAGCTAAGACACCTTATCGACTTGCGCCTTCAGAGATGCAAGAGTTGCCGACGCAGCTTTAGGAGCTACTGGACAAAGGGTTTATAAGACCAAGCTTCTCGCTTTGGGGAGCTCCAGTGTTGCACGTCGAAAAGAAGGGTGGTAACTTTCGAATGAGTATCGACTACCAAGAGCTGAACAAGTCAACCATTAAGAACCGGAATCCCATGCCGAGGATTAACGATTTATTTAACTAACTACAAGGACCCAACTACTATTCTAAGATTGATCGTTGATCGAGTATCATTAGCTGTGAATTTTGGAAGGAAGTATACCGAAGTAACGTGAGTCAACAATTTGTTTTTAACATACGCTAATATTGTGTCATCTACACGGTGCACAAAATAGTTTTACACATAATACAAAACCTTGAGAATCTAGGAGACATGTACTTAGGACCTTTAGGAACTTATGTCAGAATTCACAAAAGGTCACCACGCAAGAACCACGTCTAATAACTCAGGCAAACACCATTATTTTGCCATGCATGCTATTTTAGTTAACCGAACAGGTGAAGTACTTGAATTTCTTTTGTTGAAATTTTCACTTTTGCTTCTAGCAAGTAGATTTTTACATCTCTGCTCCTCTAAATGGTAGTTGCATCACGACAATTTTCTTCATTCTAGCGAATACTCATTGTTTCATTTCTTGGAAATTCATATGACACACATGCAATCGTTTGTTACGCATGTGGCTTCCCTTCTAATGATCATTTCATCAAAGTTACAAATATTATTTAGTTATATCCGATTATTGCCTTGTGACTCGGATATTCTGCATTATTGTAAGTATCAACTCCATGATGTTGAGTCAACAAAACCTTCTTGAAATTTCTTTTCTTTCCAGTTACATACATGGTTTATCCTTGTAACCATGCCGAAATTCCCTTGTCGATACATACGTTTATTGTCAGGATACGCTGAAACCAAGTTCAATTTCTTGAACTTGTCCATTTCGCATATTCAATTCAAGACACCATATGATGTATTGAGAGCATTATATTCAAATTCATTTTAGCAAGCGTTTCATTTGTTCTGATTCATAGTAAACTTGTTTGGTCTAGGACTCCATTAAATCGTTCGTTGATTTCGACACCTTGTCGTGATGCTTTCACTAAATTGAAGCTAGCGCTGATATCGTTTATGCATCTCATGCACGAATGTAATTGTTTAATTATTGACTTGCTCTAAATCCGTTCTATTTTATCATGATTAAAGCAGTCTTAACACAATCGTGTGTTAAGACAATGGTACATAAATTCATTTTAAATTCCAGTGTACCTCCTAACGGTTCTTTCATTATCTAACGAATACCTTGCAGTATTCGTTATTTTTCATCATTTGATTGGAAACAGTAGTTCTTTGGTGTTCTATATTCGATTGAAAAATCCTACGATGTCATTTGAGTCAAATTTTCAGGTTTGCTTCATTGCACTTTCATTTGAATTCAAACACGGTGAACTTGTTCGGTCACCGCTATTATTGAATTATGTTATTACGACACCTTGTGGTGTCGGTACAAACTTGTAGCTTGGGCTAATCATGGTCAACCGTTTCACACGAGACTACACATACTTTTGTTTAACTTGTCATTTAAACATTCCTAATGCAACTATGAATTGAGACAATGATACACCAGATTCGATTGTATTTCATTTCGGTGTACTTTCGCAATTCAAGAATGCCAACATACAATTCTTAACCATTTATTTGTTCGAAAGTTGACGGATTGTATTCACGTTACAATTACCTTTGAGCTTGCTGATCCTGAGTTCATCTAGCGAATGTTATTGTTTCTAAAACTCATTTGCATGTTGTAAACGATCGTTTGGAATTCTATTGGTCGAAACTCCTCTTTTATTGAACCCCTGTGGAATAAGTTACACTAGATTATACATCTATACGCCTCGTGTCCTTTGACATCAAATTCTGGAACACATATCTTTTACCCATTGGGTTCTTGTTGTTGTAATATGTCTTTGGATTCACCCGATTCGAATAAGTTTTGATTCGGTTTCGTGGTTAAGCACTTTGGTATTATTCATATCCATGAACGTATAACGTAACCCTAAGGAGTTAATGTAGATTAAATTTCGAGGACGAAATTTTCTTAACAGGGGGAGAATGTGACAACTGTCAAAATTCCGGGTATCCGTACAATTATTAAATAATGATTAGTGCTTAATGACCGTGCTGAATTACAATTAATTAATTGAATTGCTTTCTGATTATTACCATATACATACATGTGCATCATATATTGCAAATGATATATCATTATTGCATGGGAACTTTGTTGATTCAAATGATGCACGAAACACCGGCAGCATAGTTATCAGACAAATCAAAAAAATACTGACGGAGTTCAGTACATAGACAGATATGATATTGAGGTACAGAATGAGCCAGAAACCAAGTATTACACTAGTATAGTGTGTAGGAAAGTAAGGATCACAAAACTGCCTTCCTAGTGATAGTTTAAGTGCCGGAAAGTGCCTAAAGCTCATATAAACTGCAGAATTCTACAGAAAATCACCAAATTCAGCATTTAAACAATCTAATATCATGCAGAAATATGGTTAAATGGTCCTGAATTCTTTCCTAAGTGTCGGGAATCGAAACTGTCACAAAAGGGAACATAAAGCACACTAAACTGCATAGTTTAGCACCTTAACGAACCGGTAACCAACGAACAACCGGACACTACCCGAAACATCAAATTTTCACTGGAAGCATTGTTTTAACATTACCAAGCTAGTTATGGTCCCCTAACATCATAACACATTACATAACATCAAGTAACTAACTAACCAAACTATATACTTGAAATCTAACTATATAAACTAACTAATACTTACAACCTAGCCTAAGACCCCCCCCCTCCCACCTATTTTCGGTCCAACAAGCATGGCCCAACCTAGATTTTATTTGGTTATTTTATTTGATCTTGCTTCCACTTTATTAAACACATTATACATTAGATAAACTTGTGTTGACATATTATAAGTATAACCACAAGACTAAGCTTTTCATTTACATCTTCATATCACCAACACCATCTTCTCCTTCCCTTCCCCATAAGCTCACGGCCGAACACCACCCCCACTCCATCATCATCATCCTTCAACTTCCACTAAATCCATATATATACAAGGGAGTTAGAAGCATAGTAAGGAAGCTTGGAGCTTTCGGAAGTTCAAGGACCTTCACCATTTGCTTTTATCCTCTTCTTTTCTTCTCTTGATCATCCCTAGCCTTGAGCTAGTGGTAAGAACATCATACACTCCATTTTACATCATATCTAAGTGGTTAAAGAATGATACATAATGTTAAACTTGAAGAACACTAAGAATCAAGAAGATGAAACATGAACAAAAGCTTAAAATCATAAGAAATCTTGATGTTTAGGTGTTGTTATGCTTGTTGATTGTTGTTTACTTATGTTAATGATGTAGATCATCATATGATCTTGCTAGATAATGATTAAAAACATCATCTAGCAAGATGAGAGGATGAAAGTGTTAAAGATTCATAGATCATCCTCACATAAACCATGAACTTGAAAGAATATATTGTTTTTTTTTTTTTTATAAAATGATGATTAAAGTGAGTTTTAAGTCTTGTAAATCTAAGATTTCAAGAGTGATTTTTCAAGAAACCAAGTTATAAATACAAAGTTTACTTAATCTTGGTTCTTAAAGAAATCAACCATATTTTTAGAGGATAAACAAGTGTAGAAACACATGTGTAACAAGAAAAATCTAAGAAGAAACATTTTTAGAAAATGTGATTATAAGTTGTAAAGAACTAGCTTCTCTAAAAATGAAGATTTTAAATAACCAACCACACTTTAAAGGGTAACAAGACTTACTAAATACACTAGTATGTTACTACACATTTTTATAAATTTTCAAGTTCATGAAGTAGTAGTTCATGCTTGTTTTTGGAAAGATACTAAGTATAGATTGATTGTTGATTGATTGTGTTGATTTACAAAAGAAAATGATATGCCTTCAAGGCATGGAAATCTCCATTTTTAGGGGAAACTATTGCAAAATTTTTCTAGAAATTAAACACTTAGAAAAATATTTTTAAACAAATATTTACAAGTATATTTGTAAACCATAAATTTTCATACAAAGTTTTCCATAATTATTGTTACAAAATTATAAATATTGGAGGTTGGTTTTCATCAATAAAAGTGACTAAATATGTATTAAGGAAAATATATATTTAGATGTCACCATGTGTGTGATTATTTGTATATTATGTGTATTAGTTATATTATTTTAGGACTTGAAATAATATAACTCATCAAAATAACAAAAAAATTACAATCTAAAATATTACCAAAATTCCAAGAATCGAATATACAAATTATACCCAAAATATTGGTGAAACCGAACAAAGGAATATAACTTGCAAAATATTCCGGAAAATTTCTTACAAGTATATTTTTGTAATTGATATTTTGGACCCCAAGAGAATGAAAAAGTGATTTTCATAATTACTACAAAAAAATATATCATATTTTTTAGAAGGAGAAAATATATTATTTTTTGGCAAATAAAAATACATATTTTTCTTGGAATTAAAAGAAGATGTATTATTTTTGGAAAGAAATATGTATTTTCTCAAATAAACTTGAAATATATCATTTTTGGAATGAAAATGAAATTATATATATTTCCTAAGTTAAACTTGGAAGTGTATTATTTGTGAGACCTGTATGAAATTTATAAATATTTTTGCAAAGGGAAAAATTATAAATAATTTTTCTAAGTAATATTTCTTAAAATATATATTTTGGAAATATATATTCATGTATTTTTACTAGAGATATTATTCTGGAAAAACTTATACAAAATTAAGTATAAGAATACTTAACAATTACAAGAAAATACATATTCTCGCACGTATAAATCCACTCTGGAATACGACACCAATATGTGGCAAAAATATACAAGTATATGAATACGAATACAAATACACCCATCATTGGGAAGGATATACATGTATAAATACAAAAGTGTGATAAGTTAAAAGTATATTATTTTAACTACTATTCCAAAATCTAATAAATATAATTTAAGTTAAAATATTTATTATTTTAACAAATAATTACGTAACTTGGAATAATATTGAAGGCCATGTTTGCCTAAGTCTCTTACATCACTTGGTGAAGACAAGCATTTAGTGTAGTACTTTTGATTTTTAATCTTTTCGCACTTTTTATTTGGTTTTGTATTAATGACTTTAATAATTAGTTTCTTATTTTGAAGGTGAAACTTCCTTATCATTTGTCCGTGGTGTCTTGGCATTATTTTACTGTCTATATAAAATAAAAAGATTTTCACCATTCATATCTCTACGGTCTATATAGAGATATGTTGGCTACCTGGTTGGGGGTTAAGGGAATGGTTTGGTAAGGTTCTTTCCTTGTTCAGTGTATAGATCCTGCAAGGACCTGGGTCAAGTGTAACGCCCCAAAATCCGAATGTTATATTTGCCGTGTGTTCCTATATGACACGTCATGAAATAAATAACTAGGCTATTTAACCTAGTTAAATGTATGGTAAAAATTATTAAAAGATGGAAGTAGTGCACATTATATTAAGTGGCAAACATGAGGAGTTAAATGGAACAAGATGGAAGTTGAGTTATTAAAATGAAAGTTCAACACACACAAACACACACTTCGTGTGTGTTCACGAATGTTCAGGAGCTCCAAAGAGCTCTAACCCTAAACTCAACTAAATCACCAAATTGAAGGATGATTCAAGGCTTAAATTCGCGAAGGAACATGGATTAATGATCACCATCACAAGGGAATCATAAGGTATGTCTTAAAAGTTAGATTGGTGATCTTTCACGAAGTGGGTTTTGATGTAAACTGTGAATTTGTATGAAATTGAGAATGGGTGTGTGTTAGAATCATCATATAGAACATGGATTATGCATGGTTTAGGTTAATTTGATGTTTAAGGGTGAAACCCGTTTGTTATGGTGAAGATGATGACATGGGTAAATCATCTATGTCTAAATTCTTGCTTAATATGGATGTATTTTGATTTGTATGATGGATTCTTGTTAGAGGAATTGAAAGAAATGGGATACTAGTATGTTTGATGTTTATGCATGTATGATTCATGTTGATTAGAAGGAAGAAATTGATGAATTATGTATGAGATTAGAAGGATATGCATGAACTAGTTGTACGTTATGCTTAAAAGGTGGTACGCACACCAATCGTATGATAAAATGTATATATTGTCGTCCGTATAGTCGATTATGATGTTACGGGTATATAATGATAAATCGAAAGTTAAATTAAATGAACCGTTGACTTCTGAAAGTCAACTGGGTATAAGAAGAATGGTTAGACGTGTTGTCATAATTGCAAGATTAGAGTAAGTTATACGGTGCGTGTTAGACTTATGTGTGTTTAATGCGATGACATGATGAATTACATGAGTGCAAACGGATATGGGTATGGCTATATGAGATTAGAAGGATATGCATGAACTAGTTGTACGTTATGCTTAAAAGGTGGTACGCACACCAATCGTATGATAAAATGTATATATTGTCGTCCGTATAGTCGATTATGATGTTACGGGTATATAATGATAAATCGAAAGTTAAATTAAATGAACCGTTGACTTCTGAAAGTCAACTGGGTATAAGAAGAATGGTTAGACGTGTTGTCATAATTGCAAGATTAGAGTAAGTTATACGGTGCGTGTTAGACTTATGTGTGTTTAATGCGATGACATGATGAATTACATGAGTGCAAACGGATATGGGTATGGCTATATGAGTTACGTTTGTTAGGAATGACTAATGATATGACCGTTAACATGTACAAATGAGTATGCTAATAAGAGCATGATTTCGATGAAATGGAAGCATAGGAATCACGTCGAGACGAGCTCAAGCACGAGGTGTTAACGGGCCAAGAGGAGGTAAGAGATCGGATACGAGCACGGACGCATAAGGTAAGTGATTTCGTAATCACTTCTTAGTTGCTTATGTAAAGTTATATGCAACTTAATTAAATATGATAATTGAGGTCAAATAGGAATAAATTGTATGATGTTGATGAAGTATTAAACGGATCTTAGTTTTGATCCGAGCAAGGTATGTGTGATTAAGAATTTTAGCTAAGTAGTAGGATTGGTTACTTATGCAAGGAATTCCTTTGTTGTTAAGGATAGAGCGAAATTGACAAAAACGCCCTTGATAGGTATATCGGGCAAACGACCTTAAATGTCTATTGGGAACAAGCGAATCGATTAGAGTAATGTTTTGGTCATGTGTGAAAGCGAAGAGTATGGTTTTGTATGCCATAGACCATTTAAATGCGCAAATACCCATAACGGGTCAAATATTTAGAAAATGATAATAAGCCGAATGCGCGTAAGGTAGGAATTTCCTTAAGTCGGATATGGGGTTCCAAGTCCATCTGATAGAGGGTCAAATTATGATCATGTAGGAAGAAACGAGAGGTTAAACGGGTAAACGGTTCAAAAGTTATGCGCGTTTTAGTGCGTACGGACGACGAAACGTAGCTGCAGCAAGAAACACCTCTTAACTTAAGAGGAGTGCAAAAGAACACCTCTTAACTTAAGAGGAGTGCAAAAGAAACACCTCTTAACTTAAGAGAAGTGCAAAAGAAACACCTCTTAACTTATAAGGAGTGCAAAAGAAACACCTCTTAACCTAAGAGGAGTGCAAAAGAAACACATCTTAACATAAGAGGAGTTCAATAGAACACCTTTTAACTTATGCGCCTCCCAAACATGATTATGATCGTTCCTTAGATGTTTATGGGCTATAAATCTAAGTCTAAGTCCCATGTAATTAATGTATGATTATGTAAGAAGTATGTGAGAGCTTGTATGTGTATATATGAGCATGTACATCTGTAGATGTGTATATATATGTATATGTGAAGGTAAGTCTGAGTGTATGTATGCACGTGAAGATATGGGAAGGTATGTATGCATGTGGATGTCTATGTATGTAAGCATAAAGGTATGTATGAGTATATAAGGGTTCGGTAAGATCTTGAATGCGTGAATGTGAGTATGCATGTATGTAGAAACGTTGGGACGTATGTGTATATGTAGATCCATATGTATGTATGTATGTGTGTATGTAGAGATGAATGAATGTAAGTATGTATGTATGCGTGTATGTAGAGATGAATGAATGTAAGCATGTATGTATGCGTGTCTGTAGAGATGAATGAATGTAAGTATGTATGTATGTGTGTATGTAAAGAGGAATGAATGTAAGTATGTATGTATGCGTGTATGTAGAGATGAATGAATGTAAGTATGTATGTATGCGTGTATGTAGAGATGAATGAATGTAAGCATGTATGTATGCGTGTATGTATGCGTGTCTGTAGAGATGAATGAATGTAAGCATGTATGTATGTGTATATGTAAAGAGGAATGAATGTAAGTATGTATGTATGCGTGTATGTAGAGATGAATGAATGTAAGTATGTATGTATGCGTGTATGTAGAGATGAATGAATGTAAGTATGTATGTATGCGTGTATGTATAGATGTATGAATGCATGTACGTATGTAGATGTGTATGTGTGCATGTAAGGATGTATGTACGCGTGATTTAGATACGTTGAGTAATACGTTATTAATAGTGTACCTTGAGAATGAAAGGTAATGCAGGTACATTATTGAAGCCTCACCAGGACATGGGTACGCAGATGAAATGCTTAAAGTTAGAAAGATAACGAAATGGGAAGTGTACGAGGTTGAACCTTGTTTATGTATTGTATACTAATGTTATGAATGTATGTGGTGAGTGGAGGTTGTACGAATCACAGGCGGTTATCACGAGGAATAGAGATCGCTGATCGGGTCACAAAGTAGATTGTACGGGGATATTTGAGTATGTACTTTAGTAAACATGACTTATACCTTATTTTTGTAAAAGATTCATATTGAAACGAACTTTCAAGTAAGTCAAGACGTTTGTAATGAAAGAAATTTTTAAGACACAAATTTCCGGTGCGACTTTTTGTCAAATACATATTAGGGTATTACAAGTTGGTATCAGAGCCCTGGTTTGAGAGAATTAAGTACGAGAGGATAGGTACTTGAACTCAAACCTATGTGCTCTTGTGATAAGAAACCCGTACAATCCACGACTCGATCAAGATCTAAAGGTAGAAATGGAATGAAAACGTGCATGTATGCATTCGTGTAACACCCGTTCTTATAAATCAAGGTTTAGCGTATTATTTACGAAAACAATCATGTAATTAAGATTACATATCCATCGGAAAAACGGGTTTACTAAAACCTTTTACAATTTAAAAGTTTAGAACATGATGTAATTAAGTTCGTCCCTTAAAAGAAACAATGAAACGACATTCGTCATTTAACATAATAACGATACATAGTGCGGAAGCTTATTTCGTGATCGTGTTCGGTTCTTGCTCGTCACTTGATCTTCATCCGGGCACTCATGGCAATCACCTATGATCAAAACCAACTTAAAAGTTAGTTTTGATAGTCAAATATGAAGTTCAAACAAGTACAGGGGTTAAATATGACAAAAAATAACATTTTTCCAAGTTTGGGGGCGTCGCGTGACGCCAAGGGGCGTCGCGTGACGCTAGGCCCTCTTTTCAGCAGAATGTTGCTTATCAGTTGCTGCAGATTCCCAGCACGTCCTGATTTCACGGAAACGGCCATAACTTCTTCGTTATTGATCCGTTTTACCCGATTCTTTTTCCTACGCGTCCGTAATTTAATTCTCCATCTTATGGAGTTAAGATCCAACATCCTACATAATAAAATTTCAGATTTTTAGGTCTTCGGCTTATCGCCCTTTTACCAATTTTGACCCGTTTATGCATTTTATCAAACCAACTTGTTTATTTGATCTTTAAACTCATGAAGTTCATTATATCAATATCTCCTATCATATTACTCTCAAATCACGGGTTTCTTGCATAATAAAAACCCGTTTACGCTTAAATGCTTATTTTGACCCATGAAGAGTATTTAAGCACTTTTAGGCTCAAAATCGCTTTCTTTCTATTCTAGCATTGTAACCTATATTTCTTATCTAGTATCCTTCCATCACAACTAATTATGTGTTGGATTTAAAGTAGATATCTATGTGTTCCGAATTATACCCCTTGGAATATCATTTTACGGCAAAGACTCATATGGAGTCTTTCGGCCCAAGAAATACATCTTTCACTACTCATACTCGTTCTAAGCTTTTGTTTAATCATAAGACTCGTTTCTAAACAACCTCTAAGGGTTGTTTGTTCAATTTAGCCTACAAGGGCGTTTTGGTCGATTTTGGTCCTTCTTTTACAATGAAGGACTCTCACCAAGTATTCGACCAAAATATTACTTTTAACTACAACATAAATATGCGTACCTGGCTCGGATCAACAAATAGACCCGATTTATACCTCCCTTTTATTATCACATTTTCTATGGCGACGGAAGTATCCGAATCGCTAATCGCTCCAGTTAACACAAGACTTGACAACCACATCAGTCGATACAGTCAAATGGTGTTATCACGCCATTTGACCCGTTTGGCCTATATGACCAAGCATCTTCATAAGTAGCAAAACATGGTTAATAATTACCAATTTGTCCATCCGACCCATTTCGGATTTTTGCCACTAGACCCTTTTTTTTAACTACCATTTACTTTAGTCGGTACTTGACTAAATTTCCATCTCTACTTATTTTCTCGTTATTGGTGGCACTTTAAAGTGATCTTAACGAAAACTCATTAGTTATTAGTCATTACATGACCAATTTATCATTTATCCCTTTTTCCATAACTCATGATTTCTTACCAATTTCTCTCGTTCCGACTCTCATTGAATCGTGTCGGAACATTCTATACCAACCACTTAGTAGCATTTAAATACAATACTTGCATTTATGTAATTTTGTACATAATGTAAAGGGGCGTAAGCTTTACTTACATTGCATCCAAGCCACTCGTTTCTCCTCATACTTGATTTGTTTGACCCGCTTCCTCCCGAAGCTTCACCTAGCTTGTTAAGCATCAAACTAGCATAACAATTCGCAAGATGATTAGTTTAGTCATTGTTAGTCACGACTATTCCACCTCGCGTTTTTCTATCAAGATTATCATTCACTCTAGTTAACGGTCAGTTTGACTTTTCAAAAGTCAACTGTTCCTTTTTATGTATGAAATGCATAATTTGAGTTCCACGAACACACATAAGCATTTCTTCGACTATTATGTAGTCTTTATTTTTAGGCGACTAATTTAATCATATTTCTCAACATTTAAACATTCACTTAGGCATTTTAACAAACACTTTAAGGGCAGAATTTTACATGTTTATTTATCAAATTTCTAGCTTATCTCTTAGCCCAAATTTCACATAAATCAACCATCTTACAAAGTGGTTAACTTCTATAATTTCTGAAATCACTTCAAAATTATCAATTTACACTAGATCAACACTCTATTTCCTAGTGTTCATCAAATTTCACATAACTCACTAATCACCTACAATGGTGATCATAGTTTTCACTAAAATTTTCACATGATTTCAGCTTGTGTTTGTCTAGGGTTTGTCCCTAAACACTATAGTAGTTCCTAAATCATCATAACATACACATGCAACTAGAATCTCAAATTATTCCCAATTCATGAGAATTTCAAGTTGAAAGATTTCTCAAAATTTTACATACCTTGTAATCCCCTTGTGATGAGGATCAGGAATCTATGTTTAGAATTCGATTTGAACTTGGATTGAACCTTCAATTTGCAAGATTTATGAAGTTCTAGGGTTTTGAAGGAGTGGGGGTCACCCCCTGCTTGCTCTGATCGACCAGACCCCCAAAATGGGGTGTTTGGTTTAGTTTTTATTTGTTTAATAAAAATCAAGTTTCGATTTTAACAATATTGGCCCCTCTAATTTGGTTAGTTAATTAAGTAGGGCACAACCTATTTATTTCTAACAATATTCCCCACTTATTAACTAGGTTAATTATTCCTAGTTAGCTTACTGGGTTCGGGAAGTCATAACCCGTTTTATTTTAAGTCCCGTTAACTCAGGCTCTTATAAACTTAATTACTTAAAACTTTGATTCGTTTTTATTTAATATTAGGATTTCTTATTTAAATCCAAATATTTGCCGGGTTATTTTTACTAATAACGGTATGTTACCCGTCTTTTAGTATTAACAGAGTTTAATTACCAAGCCCGTTTTTGGGGTGTTACAAGTCTACCCCCCTTAAAGAGGTTTCGTCCTCGAAACCTTGCTTACATAGTTCATTGAGTTCTAAATTCAATACGTTTGACCTGAGTAATCTCTTAAGCATTATTCATATTTTAACCAATTGTTAGTATTACCAGAAAAATTTTGGTAATATCTTTTTGGTTACAGAACCTCTACGTACCTCATACGACATAATGTAACTTGAAATAACGTAATTCCGTTATTTCTACTAGTTTAGTTAACTTAGCGATTTCCATCACTTTTATATATTATCGAACTCTTGGTGAATCCGTTACCTTGACCCGTTTAAAGGTCTTTAGTGAAATATTTCACTTTTAGCAATAACTTCTTTTGTTTTCAGATTTATTTATTCGGTTCAGTTATACCGAATCCACCGCTTACAAGCAAACCAATTTTTATTGATTTGAATTACTGGCCTTAACCGGTCTTACTAACTAGACTTATTAGTCCCGTTACTTTTCATCGCTCGCTTTATTATAACGTGATTTTACTTCACATTACATTTCCTAACCGTGATCGTGTCACATCGTGTTTAGTTTGTATCAACCTTTCATTTTTGAAAATATCACTTTTCGAATATATCGTCTTGCGCCTAACAGTGTCAAGACTTGTATCTTTCATGCTTACTATATAAATTCCTATCAGAATTTATGTTTGTAAAAACGCTATTTCTTACTAAAACCGAAGTTTTAGTTTTAGGATCTTCTCTTTAACTTTTGTCAATTATCCACACCAGGATATTGGCAGTCCATAATTTATTCTTTTACAGTCTTAGTTTTATGCGGGGATTCTCAACCGATTCCCTCGCTTTATCTAATTAACCCGTAGGTTTTTTTTTATCACTTAGCCTTATGGGCTATTTTGATTAGACTTTCACCTCTTTAGGGCGAAGTCCTTATAACTTCTTTCTAATCATGACCCGTGGGTCGTTTTAGTCCCGTAGATCTTTCATTTGTTTATAACCCTAAAGGTTATGTTGATCCCGTAGATCACTCCTTACTCATGTCATTCTTAAAATACATGTTTGGTGTCAAGGCACCCTGTTTTTGTTCGAAAAATCATTTGGTTTCAAGCTTAGGTCCCGTTAACCTTAATTGTAGTTTCATGGCTATAATTGTTTTCTTTCGGACGATTTTCCGATTTTATGACTTCTCACGTCATTTATGCGTCAGCTCTTCTTATGCTTACTTTTATTTGATTTGCATATATTCTTATTTGGTTATATCCCATTACCGGGCTCATTATTCTCTTGCCTTTAACGCTACCTTTATCTGGCTAGCGCTCACTTGTGCCATTCGGCGTTATATTGTATTCAACCTGTTTGACCTATTAATGTGAAATCCATCACTTATAAACAATCAACTTTATTCTTTATTCAACCCATTCGACTTCGAATTGTTGAACATATTTACTCACAATTTCTATATACGAGATTTTATAGTCATAACTCGTAATCCGAGTCTTTTGACTTTAAATTCGTGTTCCCGTTTCTTGGTTTATGCATGTGTTTAAATCCTTACCCATCAACCGGGTACTTTACCGAAGTCATTATTAGTGCAAGCATTCCGGTATACATTAAGATTTCGTTTTAAATTGTTTGGTTGCCTTAGCGAAATCCATCGCTTTTATTCAACCAAACCTTTATTCTTTATTTGACCATCCTTGACACTCTTATAATCTATGAATGATGGTTATCATCATCATCATTTCTTTACTACGACCAAAGTCAACGACTTTGATCGTTTTTCTCATGTGGGCAATACCTTTGTTTCTATGACCCCGCGGGTCATTTATACTTTGGTTTTACAATGCCCTTTTCGTCTACCATGGTTTTTGATCGTTTTCCCCTGTGGGCAATACCTTTGTTTCTATGACCCCGCGGGTCATTTATACTTTGGTTTTACAATGCCCTTTTTGTCTACCATGGTTGTTTCGTCCAAAATGACTTATGTCACGAATTTCCTTGGGTCTTTTATTTCTATGTGCGCCATACATCATTTTTATGGTTCCCGCGAAAACCATTTATACGAGTATGCCCATAAGATTTCTTGACCCTAAACGTGTCCGCCATAAGAAGTTCATGGTATCATATGCCACTACTTACTTGGCCAGAGTAAGCGATTAACACATGACACACATGATCTTTTTATAGTTTTCACATCACGCCCTATGTAAGTAACGCCTCTAATTGTTTCTCTTGGAAACAATATCCCGAATACATTTTCTATTCGGGTTTTTCCAAGTTTTTAATCTACATATGCAACTTTTAATTTCTACTTATTTGTTGCATGTTACTATTTGTGCGATTATTTAAAATGTGCACCTGGTAATGTTTGCCCCGACGGGCGTTCTTTGCCATTAACCTTGTTCGCGGTCGTTACGCGTTTTAGTCCTCGGTGAGCATGCTCCTCTTGTCATACTTCGGACCGTTCCATCATCATATCCACAATTCGTTTGACTCTCGTCGTCTTCAAACGCGAGTGTCCTTCAATTAAAACATTCACCAAAAGTTAGTAACGTCAACTTCAATAATCGCCCGTATTATAATACAAGGCTTTTTCTACTATACGCGTCAACGCGCGTATTTTCGCCAACTATATCAATCCTTTTAATTGGGGTAACGTGTATCACACGATAGCCCTATGTGTTGTTTACAACACTTTAGCATGCTAAGCCATTAACATACTCGTACTTACTGGATTTGCGATCAAGCCTCGAACCGAACACCAAACTTTATTAAGAGCATAAGGTTTAAGTCCAAGCATAGTTTTCCCCACCATACTTGAATCTCTTAAACCAAGGCTCTGATACCAACTTGTAACACCCGTTCTTATAAATCAAGGTTTAGCGTATTATTTACGAAAACAATCATGTAATTAAGATTACATATCCATCGAAAAAACGGGTTTACTAAAACCTTTTACAATTTAAAAGTTTAGAACATGATGTAATTAAGTTCGTCCCTTAAAAGAAACAATGAAACGACATTCGTCATTTAACATAATAATGATACATAGTGCGGAAGCTTATTTCGTGATCGTGTTCGGTTCTTGCTCGTCACTTGATCTTCATCCGGGCACTCATGGCAATCACCTATGATCAAAACCAACTTAAAAGTTAGTTTTGATAGTCAAATATGAAGTTCAAACAAGTACAGGGGTTAAATATGAAGTTTCAAACAAGTACAGGGGTTAAATATGACAAAAAATAACATTTTTCCAAGTTTGGGGGCGTCGCGTGACGCCAAGGGGCGTCGCGTGACGCTAGGCCCTCTTTTCAGCAGAATGTTGCTTATCAGTTGCTGCAGATTCCCAGCACGTCCTGATTTCACGGAAACGGCCATAACTTCTTCGTTATTGATCCGTTTTACCCGATTCTTTTTCCTACGCGTCCGTAATTTAATTCTCCATCTTATGGAGTTAAGATCCAACATCCTACATAATAAAATTTCAGATTTTTAGGTCTTCGGCTTATCGCCCTTTTTCCCAATTTTGACCCGTTTATGCATTTTATCAAACCAACTTGTTTATTTGATCTTTAAACTCCTGAAGTTCATTATATCAATATCTCCTATCATATTACTCTCAAATCACGGGTTTCTTGCATAATAAAAACCCGTTTATGCTTAAATGCTTATTTTGACCCATGAAGAGTATTTAAGCACTTTTAGGCTCAAAATCGCTTTCTTTCTATTCTAGCATTGTAACCTATATTTCTTATCTAGTATCCTTCCATCACAACTAATTATGTGTTGGATTTAAAGTAGATATCTATGTGTTCCGAATTATACCCCTTGGAATATCATTTTACGGCAAAGACTCATATGGAGTCTTTCGGCCCAAGAAATACATCTTTCACTACTCATACTCGTTCTAAGCTTTTGTTTAATCATAAGACTCGTTTCTAAACAACCTCTAAGGGTTGTTTGTTCAATTTAGCCTACAAGGGCGTTTTGGTCGATTTTGGTCCTTCTTTTACAATGAAGGACTCTCACCAAGTATTCGACCAAAATATTACTTTTAACTACAACATAAATATGCGTACCTGGCTCGGATCAACAAATAGACCTGATTTATACCTCCCTTTTATTATCACATTTTCTATGGCGACGGAAGTATCCGAATCGCTAATCGCTCCTGTTAACACAAGACTTGACAACCACATCAGTCGATACAGTCAAATGGTGTTATCACGCCATTTGACCCGTTTGGCCTATATGACCAAGCATCTTCATAAGTAGCAAAACATGGTTAATAATTACCAATTTGTCCATCCGACCCATTTCGGATTTTTGCCGCTAGACCCTTTTTTTTAACTACCATTTACTTTAGTCGGTACTTGACTAAATTTCCATCTCTACTTATTTTCTCGTTATTGGTGGCACTTTAAAGTGATCTTAACGAAAACTCATTAGTTATTAGTCATTACATGACCAATTTACCATTTATCCCTTTTTCCATAACTCATGATTTCTTACCAATTTCTCTCGTTCCGACTCTCATTGAATCGTGTCGGAACATTCTATACCAACCACTTAGTAGCATTTAAATACAATACTTGCATTTATGTAATTTTGTACATAATGTAAAGGGGCGTAAGCTTTACTTACATTGCATCCAAGCCACTCGTTTCTCCTCATACTTGATTTGTTTGACCCGCTTCCTCCCGAAGCTTCACCTAGCTTGTTAAGCATCAAACTAGCATAACAATTCGCAAGATGGTTAGTTTAGTCATTGTTAGTCACGACTATTCCACCTCGCGTTTTTCTATCAAGATTATCATTCACTCTAGTTAACGGTCAGTTTGACTTTTCAAAAGTTAACTGTTCCTTTTTATGTATGAAATGCATAATTTGAGTTCCACGAACACACATAAGCATTTCTTCGACTATTATGTAGTCTTTATTTTTAGGCGACTAATTTAATCATATTTCTCAACATTTAAACATTCACTTAGGCATTTTAACAAACACTTTAAGGGCAGAATTTTACATGTTTATTTATCAAATTTCTAGCTTATCTCTTAGCCCAAATTTCACATAAATCAACCATCTTACAAAGTGGTTACCTTCTATAATTTCTGAAATCACTTCAAAATTGTCAATTTACACTAGATCAACAATCTATTTCCTAGTGTTCATCAAATTTCACATAACTCACTAATCACCTACAATGGTGATCATAGTTTTCACTAAAATTTTCACATGATTTCAGCTTGTGTTTGTCTAGGGTTTGTCCCTAAACACTATAGTAGTTCCTAAATCATCATAACATACACATGCAACTAGAATCTCAAATTATTCCCAATTCATGAGAATTTCAAGTTGAAAGATTTCTCAAAATTTTACATACCTTGTAATCCCCTTGTGATGAGGATCAGGAATCTATGTTTAGAATTCGATTTGAACTTGGATTGAACCTTCAATTTGCAAGATTTCTGAAGTTCCAGGGTTTTGAAGGAGTGGGGGTCACCCCCTGCTTGCTCTGATCGAACAGACCCCCAAAATGGGGTGTTTGGTTTAGTTTTTATTTGTTTAATAAAAATCAAGTTTCGATTTTAATAATATTGGCCCCTCTAATTTGGTTAGTTAATTAAGTAGGGCACAATCTACTTATTTCTAACAATATTCCCCACTTATTAACTAGGTTAATTATTCCTAGTTAGCTTACTGGGTTCGGGAATTCATAACCCGTTTTATTTTAAGTCCCGTTAACTCAGGCTCTTATAAACTTAATTACTTAAAACTTTGATTCGTTTTTATTTAATATTAGGATTTCTTATTTAAATCCAAATATTTGCCGGGTTATTTTTACTAATAACGGTATGTTACCCGTCTTTTAGTATTAACAGAGTTTAATTACCAAGCCCGTTTTTGGGGTGTTACAATTCGTATGAAGAAACTAACGGTTATATCATGTGTAAGGTAAGCATAACTGCTTGGAAAGGATGATCCGTGAATGCGGTCTAGACCGGCATCAAGGCAAGTGAGAAGACAAATGAACCCCAGGTACGTAAATTCAACGTGTGGGCGTATGAAGTGGTATAATTAAGCAAGCGAAAGAAAATTATAAATGAAATATAATAGTGACATGGCAATGAAGTTTTGAAAATGTTACACGTGCCGAAACTTAATTCTTCGGACATAAGGTGGCGATTACACGAAGGCACGAAACTAGTATGTGGATTGTGTACCTGGCCAGTACACAAGAAACGTATGACGTTCGTGAGACCGTGATAATTGTTACAGGTATGTCCGTTAGAATTAAGTAGTAGGTGGACGTGAGGGTGAAGAGAAATGTAAGACTCTCAGGAATGAAAGTATGAATGCTATGTTAGAATCCGCGAGACGGATTCGAAACATGAAAGAAGTTAAAGTATGAATGCTATGTTAGAATCCGCGAGACGGATTCGAAACATGAAAGAAGTTAAAGTATGAATGATATGTTATAATCTGCGAGATGTATTCAAAACATGGAAAGAATGAAAATATGAATGATGTGTTAGAATCCGCGAGATGGATTCGAAGCATGAAAGGAATAAAGTATGAATTACCTGTTTGAATTCGCGAGGCGGATTCAACACATGTAAGGAAGAAAAGGTATGAATGATATGTTTGAAACCGCTAGATGGATTCAAACATAGAAGGAATGAAGGGTATGGATGTTACGTTTAAATCCGTGGGACGGATTTAAAACATAAAAAGGATGTAATGAATGCCTTTATAAGTAAGCATGAATGAGAAGAGGTACGAGCGTGTACCTCAATACATATACGATAATTAAGAAATGTTAGTTTGGCCATTGAAAGGTCAACTTGCGAAGGTAGGCGAAATAAGTGACTAGAATGAAAGAATTGCATGTGAGAAATGAAATGTGTGACACGTTATAGCGTGTACGTAAGGAATTGTAGAATGAATGTTTGAATGAAAAATGCTAATTGCTAAACTTGCTGATAAGAATTATAGAAGCCTCGATGTGATGAAACCAATCGAATTGGTGGAAGGACGCGTACGAGTGAAGGCACGTTACACGGATAAATGAAATCTAGCCTGGTACGGCTAGCACTCGTGAAGAATGTGGACAGATCTGAATTACGGATCACTAAAGTATGGAAGGAAATCGAGGTTAGTAAAATGTGAAATGAATGAAATGATTCAAAGGTAACGTAAAGGTACGCATAGTACAAATAACTATAGAGAACGTATAACGATGTTAACTTTGGAATTAAGCACGAATGCACGACTATGAAATAGTAACTTCGTTGCGATAACGAAACAAAATTAAATATTATGTAATATATGTATAGAATGTGATCTTAAAGGATGAAATGAAGGTATTAGACCGGTTATAAACGGATCATATGAAAGTAAGCATTATTATAGGTTTGAATATATATGTACGATGAACTGTTACTAACCGGTCAAGGAAATGAGAAGGTTACGTGGAAGTATGGCATGGAAAGTATAGATTTGTTAAGAAGAAGTCAATTGTATAAATACTTATGAATTGAGATAGGATGATTGCTTATAATTATGATGTGACCGTGAAGTCAAACATAGATATGTGTATGTGTAAACGAAAGTGAGAAAGGTTTCGGGAACGAAACCTTATTTAAGGTGGGTAGACTTGTAACGCCCCAAAATCCGAATGTTATATTTGCCGTGTGTTCCTATATGACACGTCATGAAATAAATAACTAGGCTATTTAACCTAGTTAAATGTATGGTAAAAATTATTAAAAGATGGAAGTAGTGCACATTATGTTAAGTGGCAAACATGAGGGGTTAAATGGAACAAGATGGAAGTTGAGTTATTAAAATGAAAGTTCAACACACACAAACACACACTTCGTGTGTGTTCACGAATGTTCAGGAGCTCCAAAGAGCTCTAACCCTAAACTCAACTAAATCACCAAATTGAAGGATGATTCAAGGCTTAAATTCGTGAAGGAACATGGATTAATGATCACCATCACAAGGGAATCATAAGGTATGTCTTAAAAGTTAGATTGGTGATCTTTCACGAAGTGGGTTTTGATGTAAACCATGAATTTGTATGAAATTGAGAATGGGTGTGTGTTAGAATCATCATATAGAACATGGATTATGCATGGTTTAGGTTAATTTGATGTTTAAGGGTGAAACCCGTTTGTTATGGTGAAGATGATGACATGGGTAAATCATCTATGTCTAAATTCTTGCTTAATATGGATGTATTTTGATTTGTATGATGGATTCTTGTTAGAGGAATTGAAAGAAATGGGATACTAGTATGTTTGATGTTTATGCATGTATGATTCATGTTGATTAGAAGGAAGAAATTGATGAATTATGTATGAGATTAGAAGGATATGCATGAACTAGTTGTACGTTATGCTTAAAAGGTGGTACGCACACCAATCGTATGATAAAATGTATAAAGGACACAAGAGCTTTTAGTACCGGTTTATCCTCAACGTCTAATCAAATCAAAATTTTAGAAAAAGGTTTTAAACGTGAAAATAAAAACTAAAAATGCTAAAAAATAAAATAAAATAAAAACAGATAGACAAGATGAATCACTTGGATCCGACTCGCCTTTAGTGTAACCTTTGATGATTTCCGCACATTTGCATTTTTTAAGAGATTATCTTAGTTATAGTAGTAGGCCCCTCTTTTGAAGGTGACGTTACCCTCAACCCAGTAGTTTGAGTAAGCAAGGATACAATCCTAAAGGGTTGGAATACTGAAAGATAATTAATTAAGTTATTAATGTGTAATGTGGTAGGCCCCTCTTTTGAAGGTGACGTTACCCTCGGCTAAGTGGTTTGAATCAGCAGGGATACAATCCCAAGTAGCCGGGTTAATGTATTAATAGTAGTTTGCATATGAGGGGATCATGTCATTCGCACCCCCACCATCCAATACCAGTGGGTATTGAAGGAGGTCCTAGTAAGCTTGATGTAAGACCCTAATATGTATTTGACAAAAAGTCGCAGCGGAAATTTGTGTCTTAAAAATTTCTTTCATTACAAACGTCTTAACTTACTTGAAAGTTCGTTTCAATATGAATCTTTTACAAAAATAAGGTATAAGTCATGTTTACTAAAGTACATACTCAAATATCCCCGTACAATCTACTTTGTGACCCGATCAGCGATCTCTATTCCTCGTGATAACTGCCTGTGATTCGTACAACCTGCACTCACCACATACATTCATAACATTAGTATACAATACATAAACAAGGTTCAACCTCGTACACTTCCCATTTCGTTATCTTTCTAACTTTAAGCATTTCATCTGCATACCCATGTCCTGGTGAGGCTTCAATAATGTACCTGCATTACCTTTCATTCTCAAGGTACACTATTAATAACGTATTACTCAACGTATCTAAATCACGCGTACATACATCCTTACATGCACACATACACATCTACATACGTACATGCATTCATACATCTCTACATACACGCATACATACATACTTACATTCATTCATCTCTACATACACGCATACATACATACTTACATTCATTCATCTCTACATACACGCATACATACATACTTACATTCATTCCTCTTTACATACACACATACATACATGCTTACATTCATTCATCTCTACAGACACGCATACATACATGCTTACATTCATTCATCTCTACATACACGCATACATACATACTTACATTCATTCATTCATCTCTACATACACGCATACATACATACTTACATTCATTCCTCTTTACATACACACATACATACATACTTACATTCATTCATCTCTACAGACACGCATACATACATGCTTACATTCATTCATCTCTACATACACGCATACATACATACTTACATTCATTCATCTCTACATACACACATACATACATACGGATCTACATATACACATACGTCCCAACGTTTCTACATACATGCATACTCACATTCACGCATTCAAGATCTTACCGAACCCTTATATACTCATACATACCTTTATGCTTACATACATAGACATCCACATGCATACATACCTTCCCATATCTTCACGTGCATACATACACTCAGACTTACCTTCACATATACATATATATACACATCTACAGATGTACATGCTCATATATACACATACAAGCTCTCACATACTTCTTACATAATCATACATTAATTACATGGGACTTAGACTTAGATTTATAGCCCATAAACATTTAAGGAACGATCATAATCATGTTTGGGAGGCGCATAAGTTAAAAGGTGTTCTATTGAACTCCTCTTATGTTAAGATGTGTTTCTTTTGCACTCCTCTTAAGTTAAGAGGTGTTTCTTTTGCACTCCTCTTAAGTTAAGAGGTGTTTCTTTTGCACTCCTCTTAAGTTAAGAGGTGTTTCTTTTGCACTCCTCTTAAGTTAAGAGGTGTTTCTTGCTGCAGCTACGTTTCGTCATCCGTACGCACTAAAACGCGCATAACTTTTGAACCGTTTACCCGTTTAACCTCTCGTTTCTTCCTACATGATCATAATTTGACCCTCTATCAGATGGACTTGGAACCCCATATCCGACTTAAGGAAATTCCTACCTTACGCGCATTCGGCTTATTATCATTTTCTAAATATTTGACCCGTTATGGGTATTTGCGCATTTAAATGGTCTATGGCATACAAAACCATACTCTTCGCTTTCACACATGACCAAAACATTACTCTAATCGATTCGCTTGTTTCCAATAGACATTTAAGGTCGTTAGCCCGATATACCTATCAAGGGCGTTTTTGTCATTTTCGCTCTATCCTTAACAACAAAGGAATTCCTTGCATAAGTAACCAATCCTACTACTTAGCTAAAATTCTTAATCACACATACCTTGCTCGGATCAAAACTAAGATCCGTTTAATACTTCATCAACATCATACAATTTATTCCTATTTGACCTCAATTATCATATTTAATTAAGTTGCATATAACTTTACATAAGCAACTAAGAAGTGATTACGAAATCACTTACCTTATGCGTCCGTGCTCGTATCCGATCTCTTACCTCCTCTTGGCCCGTTAACACCTCGTGCTTGAGCTCGTCTCGACGTGATTCCTATGCTTCCATTTCGTCGTGTTGGAATGTGTAGAACAGTAGAACACAGCAGTACACATGGGTACTACGGAGCTAAGATAACAATGTTGCGGGTCACATGTGTACTATACCATGTATTATACACATATGTACTATCGTGTTGGAATGTATAGAACACAGCAGTACACATGTGTACTACGGAGCTAAGAGTTATACACAATAAAAAAGATGACTGAAAACTCTAGTTCAACAAAAAAAAAGACAAACTATAATTCGAATCTTGCTACTATGACCAAAAACAATGACAATATTAAAATAAGTTAAGATTATCCCAACATATTTAAAATAAGTAATTGTTTTGTAGATGTCGAAAATGTTGGTAACTGATGATGATTTAAATATGTTAGGATTTTGAAATTAATAAGACAATAATTTAAATTCAATATTTATATAAAGTTACAATCTTACCCTTGTTAAATGCATATGGAATCAATGGTTCAGATCAGTTCACGCGGTTCACTCTTGGAAATTTATTCACGTTTGAACCTAATCATATATATATATATATATATATATATATATATGAACTTAATTCTGGAATATATATATGTAATTCATATTCCTTGCTCGGTTTGTCCAATTTTTGGGTATAAATTGTATATTTGTTTTCTTGGAATTTTGGTATTATTTTGCGTTATAATTCTTGGTATTTTGGTAAGTTATATTATTTCAAGTCCTAAAATAATATAACTAATACACATAATATACAAGTAATCACACAAATTGTGACATCTAAATATATATTTTCCTAAATACATATTTAGTCACTTTTATTTATCAAAAACAACCTTCAACATTTGTAGTTTTTGTAACAAAAATTATGGCAAGTTTTATATGAAAAATCATAGTTGAAATATACTTGTAAACACTTGTTTAAAAATATTTTTTTATGTATTAAAATTTTAGAAAAATTTTGCTTTAGTTTTCCCTTAAAAATGGAGGTTTCCATGCTTTCAAAGCATATCATTTTCTTTTAAAATCATCACCAATCAACAACAAATCAAACAACTCTTACCATGAGCCAAAATCTTACAATTTATACTACTTCATGAACTTGAAATTTTGTAAAAATTTATAGTAACTTAGTATGTTGTTGAGTAAGCTTAGTTACCCTAAAAAGTGTGGTTATTTGGTTATAAATATCATTCTTGAAAATTTTAGACTTTCACAACTTGTAAAATATTTTTTCTAAAAATCATTCTTTTGAATTTTTCTTGTTAACACATATTTCTACACTTGGTTTAACACTGAAACATGGTTAGTTTCTTTGAAAATCATAACTATGTAAATCTTATATATAAACTTGGTTTCTTGAGAAAATTATCTTTGAAATCATCCATCTACAAGACTTATATCATGTTTTGATCATCATCATCATTCATAAAAACAACTTCATCTTTCAAGTTCATGTTTACATAAAGGATGATCATCTTGGTTTTTCACAAGATCATCCTCTCACTTGCTAGATCATGTGTTTAATCACAATCTAGCAAGTTTCATATGATGTTTAACATCATAAACACAAGAAATCAAGCATCAAGATTCACACATACACTAAATTAACATAGATTATCAGGATTTTAAGCTTTATGTTAGAGTTCATCTTCAAGTTTCTTTATGATCTTCATGTTTAACATCTTACATATCCTTTTAACCAACATAATGAGAAGTAAAATGAGGTTAGGAGTGTCTTACTACTAGCACAAGGCTAGGGAAGAGATCAAGGATGAAGATTGTCACACCCCGACCGCGTAAAACAACAAATCGCGGCGGAATCGTCGGGGAGTGTTGTAATAGAATCATTGTTTCATAACACACGGAAATTTGAAGTTTCGTTTTATTTAAAGATTAACCAATTACATCGTCTTAAAATCTAAACAAACAAGTTAAACATAGTCTATCATTGTTATTAAGTCACTAAGGCCTCGTCCAGTCCTATGTGAGCATGCATCCTAGCAATCAACATCATTCAACAACACCTGGAACATATGTAAAAACAAAGTCAGCAAAGAAATGTTGGCGAGCACATAGGTTTATGAGAGTGTCGGATTCATGGCTAGTTTACATGTTGCAATACCTAATTAAAAACCTTGTTTTGAAAAGTATAGTATTGTGACATAATTAACCAACTCAAATCAAGTTGGTTATAATTTATAAAATCTCGTAGCCATGCTTCTTAACCCCAAAACATTTGTTTAATTAAATCAAATTGTAAAACATCTCGTAAAAATTCGTTAATAAAACTCGTATGGTTTATATTATTCAGAAAACATCGTTGTGTGACATCGTTTCAAAATCGTTTACCCAAGTGAACTAAATAACGCCATGGTATGTAATATGATGAAAACACTTATATATAAGAAGTACCAGCGGCGTATCTACCATGTTTTCATCACATTACACCCGTCTCGTTATCTAAACACTAACCAAAAACCAATCGTTTACCCAAATCGTTTAACTCGTTAAAATCGCTTCAGTCGTTTAAATCATTCTCATTTTAGTTATGAAATCTACTTTTGGTCGTCTCGATAATAACATTCAAACCTTCGTGACTCGACTATCTCGCTTCTCGCATTAACAAACCACCAAAGGGTAAGTTAACTATCATCAGATTCAGTCGTTACCCACAACCCCCACACATAACCATGGGTGCAGTCGGATAACGGGATTTGTCAGATCCTGTGGTACCATAACCTAATACTGGTCGGCTTGATCAATGCTAATGAATGTCATTTGTTATGTAACTACAACCAACAAGTTTGTTGACTTTATCGAAATCGTTATTAATTTAATATAAACCATTTTAATCGTTTTCGAAAACCATCGTTAAAACATCGAAATCATTTAACACATATGAATCACCCCAAAACAATCGAAAACAGTAAAATAGGGGAACTATGTACTCACATGAGAATGCTTAGAAGTCTTGAACAACAACCAAGCAAAGCTAGAGGGATCACGGAAATCAATCGGCACCTAATATAAGTAACTATGTAAATAAATCGGACCTAAATCGGAAGATCGGATAGGATGAGGTTTCGTAAACCAAATGAGTATTGGAACACATATGACATGGTTTAACAAAGCCTACATACTAAATCGAAACCTAACCTAAGTGCTTACGACCCATTAAGGTATCTTACGCTACATTAACGCGTCGTTCGCGTAAAACGCGTTTGGAGACGTCTAACTAGTCCTATGACAAGTATTATATGCCTATACATGTTTAAATATGTTGCATAATCAATTAAGTGACAAAATTTTATGTTAGATATGCTTAAAATCCAATTATGCATAAAAAGGGTTTGGTCATTTTTCCTAAGGCATATAAACTACCTATCATATAACTACTTAAACGAAGTGACTGATGTGGACAAAATGCAACATATAAATTACATCAATTGTGGCATAAAACTAACCCTTTTTTAGTACTAATGTTGGAAAAAGTGTGTTTTTGTCTTCCTTTTGTTTTTTCAGGATTAAATGAGCTTAAATGAACAAAAGAAGCAAAAAGGCAGCTAAATCTAACATAAATACAAGAAAAGGAACAAACGTGGCATGCCCGACCTCCCGACAGCATCTTCCCAAACAAAACAAGAGAACAGAAGGCTGAACACGCCCCGTGCTCAGTGAGCACGGGGGCGTGCCCAAGTGTCTGCAGAAAAGACAAAGCTGTAGAAGCTTCTATCACCCACCACGGGGGCGTGCCTGCTGGACACGGGGCCGTGGTCAACTCTAAGATTCGCAGAATCTGAGGAAATCTTGATAGTACAGATACGCTTCTTCACACGGGGGCGTGCCCAGCGGACACGGGGGCGTGGTCAACTAATGAAGACAAACTGCAATTAATGAAGAAAGAGAAGGAGGTTGGACACGGGGCCGTGCCCAGTGGACACGGGGCCGTGCCCGAGCTTCTGTTCAGCCTATAAATAGGAGTGCTTGGATCTCTTGCAACTCATCCCTTGGCACACCACCTCTCTCACACTTCACCCACCACCCACCACCATCACAACACCATCATCCACCACCATCATCCATGGTCCATCATAGAGTGTGTGAGTCGTCTTGGGATCCAAGATTGATCGTAAGAGTTCTTGACAATCAAAGGCCATGTTTGCCTAAGTCTCTTACATCACTTGGCGAAGACAAGTGTTTTGTGTAATACTTTCTATTTTTAATCTTTTCGCACTTTTTAATTCGTTATGTATTAATGACTTTAATAACTAGTTTCTTATGTTAAAGGTGATTCTTCCTTATCGTTTGTCCATGGTGTCTTGGCATTATTTTACTGTCTATATAAAATAAAAGATTTTCACCATTCATATCTCCACGGTCTATATGGAGATATGTTGGCTACCTGGTCTGGGGTTAAGAGAACGGTTTGGTAAGAGTCTTGCCATTGTTCAGTGTATAGATCCTGCAAAGGACCTGGGTCAAATTTAGTAGGACCTCCTTCAATACCCACTGGTATTGGATGGCGGGGGTCCAAACTCTTTGATCCCCTCATAAGTTAAACTACTATTAAAACTTTAACTCGTCTACTTAGGACTGTATCCCTGCTGACTCAGACTACTTAGCCGAGGGTAACGTCACCTTCAAAAGAGGGGCCTACCACATTATGCATTAATAACTTAATTAATTATCTTTCAATAATCCGACCCTTTAGGATTGTATCCTTGCTGACTCAAACTACTGGGTTTAGGGTAACGTAACCTTCAAAAGAGGGGCCTACTACAATAACTAAGATAATCTCTTAAACAAGTGCAAAAGTGCGGAAATAATCAAAGGTTACACTACACACGAGTCGGATCCAAGTGATTCATCTTGTCTATCTGTTTTTACTTTTATTTTTATTTTCAGCATTTTAGTTAGTTTTATTTTTCTAGTTTAAAAACCTTTTTCTAACTTTTGATTTGATTAGACATTGAGGATAAACCGGTACTAAAAGCTCTTGTGTCCTTGGACGACCTCGGTATCTTACCAACACTATACTACGCTCATGATGGGTGCACTTGCCCATATGTGTGTTTAGTGTTAGTAAATATCGTGTTTTATAAATTTAAAACATGGCTAAAAAGTGTAAAAACGGCTTAAAATATACATCTAAAATATATTACACTACACACGCATCAAGTTTTTGGCTCCGTTGCCGGGGACACAAGGATTTTAATAAGGTTAGGAATCAACGGCCTAATCGTTTTTTTATTTTTCTTTTTTTTTCTTAAATTTTCAGTTTCTGCAGAACTCAGCACGGGTCGTGCCCGCTGAACACGCCCCGTGCCCAATATTTGGAACTGGCAATCTTGTTTTACGTCAGACAGTAAGCTGAACACGGGGCCATGCCCACTCAACACGCCCCGTGCCCAAGATTCAGTTACTGAAAACATAACCGTAAGATCCCGACGGTTGGTAATTTCTGACACAAACATGAGTGATACTGATACTTTTTACTTTCGGCACTCTTATGGTATGTGGTGTCAAATATGTGGTGGCTCCCATAAAAAATTAGAATGTTATTTTCAAAATTATAAGCCCCATTATATAGACCCACGGTTTTCATGTAGCCTTAAGAGGGGCGAAAGTAAAAAATAATCCCTATCGCTCCCTCGAATCCGCTCAACCGGACCTTCTAGGAGAAATGCTTCTTGATGAACTATTTCAATTAGAGGATCTAATTCTTAATTGGTTAAAAGAACTTAAGATGGATTTCATGGATTCATCTCAAGACGATACCCAAGAAGAATTGTTGGGATCACATTCGAATAAAAACAACTTCGTTGTTCCCGATATTACCTTCAACTCTAGCGAAGACTTGGGCGATAGTCGTCCCTGTGCCGATTGTGCCGTGAAGGACTCTCCATCGACTTCACTCGATGCATACATAGACTTGAGCGATTCGGCATACACCTTCTTTAACGAGAGCCCGGAAAAGGGTTGGACTTGTCCACCTACATTTAGGATAGGAATCACCCTCACCGACAACCTCTTGCGTTCTCGTCTTAATCTAGAGCAATTAAGGTATCTAAGGAACTTTGGGGTTGTTCCATTCAGTAAGGAACCTCCCGATCCGGATAAGCTCCTTAGAATTAGATAAACTTCATAAAACAGCTTCCAGACACGGGGCCGTGTCCAGGTCAGCACGCCCCTGTGTCCACCAAAAGATTCCTTTCTGACTTTTGTCAGAATACGGACAAAATGTGTCAGGATCTTGGCTGGACACGGGGCCGTGTCCAGCATGCTTTCGTTTTCTATAAATGCAGCCAAGAATTCTGCTCATTTGGACCATCCAGGGACAGAGAATTGAAAGGATCTTCTCACATACCATCCTAGGTATTTTCTAAAAGAAGGTTCTAACAACCATCTAGTCCTTTCCTCTTTTATCCATTACCTTCTTTTTCATCTCTCTTGCTTCAACACCTCCATTAAAGCTTGAAGATCACCATGATTCCAAGCTTTATTGTGATAATTGTTGGGTTTTTGTTCAAGGAATCTTGTTAAAAATAAGTTGTATAACATTGTTTTAAGTTATTTCTGCTAAAAAATGCTTTATAAGTCAGAAAAATAATCTAAAACTCCAAGATTCCTTGTTTCAAAAATCCGCAGAAAGGTGAACACGGGGCCGTGCTCATTGAGCATGGGGCCGTGTCCAATATACTGTTTCATCAAAATGAACTATTTCTTTGGTTTGTTTTCATGGAATGTCAAGTCAAAACAGTGGAACTTCTTCTGCGCATTCCCAAAACAGTTGAAGGGAAAGAAGGTCTTCAATTGAAGCAACTCTCGTACGCTACGTAATGGCATTATGTGAAGCTCTTGAGGAGATGACTTCGGTGGAGGAGGTCCTTATAGACCGTATAAACTATCTTACGGTGGGGCTGGAAAACAGTTTTCAAGAGATTAACCTCTTGCACCAGAGGTTAAACATCCTTGTGACACCTCCTATGGAACCCATTATTCCTCAAGAGGATTGGAACCTAGCACTAGGAGTCAACAACCCCACCGGATGGGATGACATTCCCGCGGAGCCTTCTTTTGAGAACTTGCAAGAAGTCCCGGTGGAAGTTACACCCCCTCAAACCGATGCCAACGAGCCCGCCTTCCTTCTCCCAAGGGAGATAGAAGAATGCCTCGCCGACGTTTGAGGTACCCAAGATCCGGAGGAGGAAGTTCTTCAAGCCGCTTCCAACCGAGAGAACTATCTTTTCGGAAATTTTGCTAATAGAATAAATTTTAGGCTAGAACTTCTTGGTTTAGACTTCTTATGCTTACGTTGACCTATCTATCTAGAATTTAACCTATTAGGAATATTATGTAAGTCTCTCTATGGTATTAATGAATGACGGTTTTAGTTAATTTGGTGTTTGGATGATGTTGTAATGGGTTGAGCACACTCGGGATGGTGAAGGATAACAAGGGAAACTTGCACCAGCACCCCATGCACGAAAACAGAGCATCCGACAATTTTTTCTTCATTATAGCAAGTTCGGCACGGGCCGTGTCCGCCCAACACGGCCCCGTGCTGCACAGTCTGCAGGAAATGCCCAGTTCAGGTAACTGGACATGGGCGTGCTCACTGAACACGCCCTCGTGTCCAGGCTTCTGTTTCCCTTTAAAAACTTTTGTTACTGGCGATCTGAACATGAGGTCGTGCCCGGTCACCACGGGGCTGTGTCCAGACGCCCAGTAACATAAAATTTTGCTTTTCACACATTTTTACATATTCAATCAACCTAAAAACTTATTTTTGGGACACATTGAGGACAATGTGTAATTTAAGTGTGGGGAGATGCTAAAACCTTGAATCTTGCAAGTCCTAATTAACAAGCCTTACACAAAACTCTATTGGAACCGCTAATCACCCCAAATTTTTTCAAAAATCTTCATTTTTTCTTACTTGTCTAGGTTCAATTTGGGAATTTCAAAATTCTAAAAAGGTTGTATTTTTACAAGTTTAGAACCGATAGCGTCGTGATAAAAAGAACCAACATAAGAAAATTATGAAACGGCATGACAAGTTTAGTTAAAATTTGATTATATATACTTGATCACATAAAAACCCATTCCCACAAAAAGTGGGTTTTGAGCCTTTATTGAGCATACAAATACATATCTTTAAACTAAATGCTCATTTTTCGTTTCTTGTGTGAATAACCGCTTGGTTCTTACAACTCTAGAACTTGCCACGACGATACATTCCCGGTCCTTAACAACTTAAACCCAAGTAAGTAAATGATGGAGGCATTAGGACTAACCCTTTCTATTTCTACACCATTATTTTTCTTTTTTTTTACCACCTACCCAAAATCCCCCTGGTTAACCCCTTTGAGCCTAAACCTTTTCATTTCTTAACCCAAACCAAACACCCTTTTTACCCACCTAAACCCTTTTTCATTTTAAACCCCTTATTTTAGTAACAAAGCTCGGTTTTTCTTATGACTTATGTAAAAAAAAATGATGATGAAGAAATAAAAAAACAAGTTTATCAAAAACAACTTTGTTTGAAAGAAATGCTTCATCAAAATAATAAGCTTTGAAAAATAGAAAGTCTTCCAAAAACCGATGCTTTTTACGCCTTTCGCCCTTTTACTAACCATTAACCCAACCACCCACCTTTAGCCCAAGCCTAACCCTTCACCCAAAAGTCCTCTTGATAGTTACAAAGGTTTATAGTTAAAAAGGAGGAGGATTGATTTCTTGGCAAGCCTATGGTAGAAGTAAGTTCCATGCCTCTCTCGAGTGATTCACTAAAAATACATCTTCGCCCGAATGTTGAGTGATTCCCCCGTGAGGTAAGTGAACTTGTATATAAATGGAATTTTTGAAAAGGCATGTTATGCCCTAATAAGTAATTCATCTTATGTAATGTTTTTAATAAATCATGACAAATAGGATTGTAGATAAATAAAAATAAAACTTAATAAAGAATCTTGGAAATCCCGACACTCTATGAGAAGCCCAAAAACCTTCTCTTCTACCCATTCCATTTGGGAGTGAAAAAGCCACATTATAAAGAGTTTTGCTTGAGGACAAGCAAAGATTCAAGTGTGGGGGTATTTGATGTGCACAAAATGCAACATATAAAATACATCAATTGTGGTATAAAACTAACCCTTTTTTAGTACTAATGTTGGAAAAAGTGTGTTCTTGTCTTCCTTTTGTATTTTCAGGAATAAATGAGCTTAAATGAACAAAAGAAGCAAAAAGGCAGCTAAATCTAACATAAATACAAGAAAAGGAACAAACGTGGCATGCCCGACCTCCCGACAGCATCTTCCCAAGCAAACCAAGAGAACAAAAGGCTGAACACGCCCCGTGCTCACTGAGCACGGGGGCGTGCCCAAGTGTCTGCAGAAAAGACAAAGCTGTAGAAGCTTCTATCACCCACCACGGGGGCGTGCCCACTGGACACGGGGCCGTGGTCAACTCTAAGGTTCGCAGAATCTAAGGAAATCTTGATAGTACAGATACGCTTCTGCACACGGGGGCGTGCCCAGCGGACACGGGGGCATGGTCAACTAATGCAGACAAACTGCAATTAATGAAGAAAGAGAAGGAGGATGGACATGGGGCCGTGCCCAGTGGACACGGGGCCGTGCCCAAGCTTCTGTTCAGCCTATAAATAGGAGTGCTTGGATCTCTTGCAACTCATCCCTTGGCACACCACCTCTCTCACACTTCAACCATCACCCACCGCCATCACAACACCATCATCCACCACCATCATCCATTGTCCATCATAGAGTGTGTGAGTCGTCTCGGGATCCAAGATTGATCGTAAGAGTTCTTGACAATCAAAGGCCATGTTTGCCTAAGTCTCTTACATCACTTGGTGAAGACAAGTGTTTAGTGTAATACTTTTTATTTTTAATCTTTTCGCACTTTTTAATTGGTTATGTATTAATGACTTTAATAACTAGTTTCTTATGTTGAAGGTGATTCTTCCTTATCGTTTGTCCGTGGTGTCTTGGCATTATTTTACTATCTATATAAAACAAAAGATTTTCACCATTCATATCTCCACGGTCTATATGGAGATATGTTGGCTACCTGGTCGGAGGTTAAGGGAACGGTTTGGTAAGAGTCTTGCCATTGTTCAGTGTATAGATCCTGCAAAGGACCTGGGTCAAATTTAGTAGGACCTCCTTCAATACCCACTGGTATTGGATGGCGGGGGTCCAAACTCTTTGATCCCCTCATAAGTTAAACTACTATTAAAACTTTAACCCGGCTACTTTGGACTGTATCCCTGCTGACTCAGACTACTTAGCTGAGGGTAACGTCACCTTCAAAAGAGGGGCCTACCACATTATGCATTAATAACTTAATTAATTATCTTTCAATAATCCGACCCTTTAGGATTGTATCCTTGCTGACTCAAACTACTGGGTTGAGGGTAACGTCACCTTCAAAACAGGGGCCTACTACAATAACTAAGATAATCTCTTAAACAAGTGCAAAAGTGCGGAAATAATCAAAGGTTTCACTACACACGAGTCAAATCCAAGTGATTCATCTTGTCTATCTGTTTTTACTTTTAATTTTATTTTTAGAATTTTAGTTAGTTTTATTTTTCTAGTTTAAAAACCTTTTTTAACTTTTGATTTGATTAGACGTTGAGGATAAACCGGTACTAAAAGCTCTTGTGTCCTTGGACGACCTCGGTATCTTACCAACACTATACTACGCTCACGATGGGTGCACTTGCCCATATGTGTGTTTAGTGTTAGTAAATATCGTGTTTTATAAATTTAAAACATGGCTAAAAAGTGTAAAAAGGGCTTAAAATATACATCTAAAATATATTACACTACACACGCATCAGTGACCATAAGTGATAACCTTGGAAGGTTATTCCCTATACAACTATGGTCACAAAATATGTTTGGTCGGATCCTAATGATCGACCAAACGGGTCTAGTTCGAAAGTCTAAGCGATTGTTTAGACCGCTTATCTTACGACCTTATATAAGCACTAATCTAAAAGTGACGAGCTAAACATGTTAAAACATGTTTAGTTAAGTTAGAAAATAGGCTTTGATATCAAAACAAAGGGTTTTGATACCCAAGAATAGTTTGGTTGCAAAATACGCATGAACGCGTATTTTGACCGAAACTATGACTCGTCACTACACCTAATCAACGTGGTAATCAGTAGGTATAGTCACTAGGGACTATAACCATCGTGATTACGCTCACGTTGCAAAGTTCAAACGAACTTTGTGTTAACCAAAGGCTGGTCAAATCAGAAAGTCAAACACTGTTTGACTTTCAGGCTAAAAACGCATAAAAGCACGAAAGAATACTTACAAAGGGTCCAAGTAAGGAAATCTTGATTCAAATTGCTCAGGTATGAAGTGCTAGACCCCAACTTAGAGCTATTTAAATCAGATTGTGAGGAAAGAATGAAAATGAGTTGGGTATTTATAGAAAACCCACAACCGTTAGGATCGTTCCTCGCAAAACATGCTTCGATCTTGACCCTCCATGTGGGCACATGGTATTGTAATACAAGGGGCACACTAAAAACCATAAAAACTAGCCCAAAGTATCCCAAATCAGCTGCTAAAACCATCAAAAACAGGCTGGAAAGCCAGATTCAATGTTTCTATCTGATGGGCTCTCGCGGGCCATGTAAGAAATAAGCTTGGCCTATGCGGGCCGCCTAATCAAGTTTGGCATATTTACAAATTTAGTCCCTGCAGCCCAGAAACTTGTATTTTGATGCATATTTGACACTTTTAAGCCCCGTTAACCTCATTTCAAAGCTCTAAAATGAGGTTAAAGTATAGGGAACTTAAATAATGCTCAAAAACATCTCAGATGTCGGTTCTTTTGGTTGTACGGTTGCGTTGTTCGGGTAATTACGACGGAAGTCGTAACAAACGCAAAAATGATCCAAATTGGGCGACGGATGGAATTTTATCATGCCAATCACTAAAATATAATATTTGAATGATTACATAAATTTTTGGATGTCCGGATATATTTAGAACGTTTGATATGCGTGAAAATGCAAACTTATGCACTTTTTGACGCTTTTAGTCCCTGTTGATCAAATAAGTTTATTTTTGCCCACCAAACACCTCAAAGCCTATTTCTAAGCTATGTAAAGGATATTTAGGGCATGTTTAACTTATGTTTATATTCCCAAATGTTTGTTACAGTACGAATCGGCATACTTTCGTAGTTTGTCGAAATTAGTCCCTATAAGCGAATAAACTTCATTTCGACAGACCAAGCCCTCCAAAACTTATTTCTAAGTTATGTAAAGGTTATTTAAGGTATGTTAAGCCTGTGTCATTGTTCCGGAGTGTTTTTCGTGTTATACTGATTACGTATACGCACCAGTTCGCGTATAACTTTCTAGAAAGCGATTTAGAGCTCGAAATCGAACGAGAATTGATATGTGCAAATGATACACATATTTAAACAAATACCAAGTATGAAACACAACATTTCATTGATTTGATATTTGTTTGATAGCCGTGGAGGGACAGATGTCATAGTCTCCCCTACTTCAGGAAATTTCGTCCTGAAATTTGTTTAGAGGAAACTTGTGAGAGCTCGCAACATGAAGTCGAAAAGATAAAACAACAATGGTAAGGGTTCTGAACTTCTAGTAACTTTAAATAACAATATGTTTGCAATGTAAGAGGGACACTTATATACAAGTATATGAAGCGCCATTGGTGCGTCCACCGTACCTCCGTTACATTGTTCACGTTTCGTTATTGTTGCCACTATAGGTTCTTACACATGATAAATCTTACTGGGGTTCCTGTGCACTGAATTTCATAATTATGTACGCGTCCATAATTACGTAATTCCTTGCATAGTCCGCACAATGCATTTTATAATGTGTAGGGGAAAACCAAATGAACAAACATGTGATGAGTGTGACTAGACCATCCTTGGGTCCTTTTTAATTAAATCAATAAATGATTTCTTTAAATAGACCACCAAGGAGTCTTTTCAGTTATATCATCACATGACATTCTCAACCAGAGTTTGAAGCAATCTTTTTAACTAGACCACTCAAGGGGTCTCTTTCGAATCATGTAATGGTACTATATAATCCAAGGGTCTTAACTATTACATAGAAGTCCATTAAGGATTTAGGGTAGTACCTTTGGATGCCCTACTATGAATCCCTCATATGAAGATATGGAAGATTCTACGAGGATTTGGATAACGAAAATCGGATCACACAAAAACATAAAAGAAAACACATAATCACATAATCGTTTAACTTGACCTTTAATTTGTTATCTTTGGACACAGGTATTTAAAGCATACCAGGAATCCAATCCGTGGACTTCACTTGGCACTTTAAACATCTTCAAGAATCTAACTACGAAAATAGGAAGATTTTAATAGGAATTCGGCTTTGTCCTTATTGAATCGTAATGTACGTATTAAGGCATACAAATAATTCAATTAAGGGCTCCGATTTGAGCGATAATCATCCTCAAGGATCAAATTGTGAAGATAAGAAGATCCTATATGGATTTTGGAATTCGAATAGCAGGAGACGCTTCGAAACCTTGCACTAGACGTGCTTAAGTCGACACACGAGGTAGAATCCTCATGAAGTTGTGGTGCTAGATATGCCAAGGCGACATATGAAGCAGAATTTGGAGGTTGGGTAATACGAGCAGAATGTTCTTCGAAAACTATGCATGGGGTTCTTTAGAAATATGTTTAATGTTTTTGAAATCTTATATAATACTTTTGAAATCATAAGGTAGATATATTAGGTAAATATGTTTATAAAACTCATGTGGGATGAATTTTTTGAAATTATGTATAAGGTTTTTGAAAACATGAATAATGCTTTTCGAAATCATGCACTTGATATACTAAGTAAATATACTGGGTTAAAATCGTTTTCAAACTATATGAAATATTTTAAAATCATGAAGGTTGTTTTGAAAACCTATACTATGTATGTTGTTATGAAAACCAGAATGTAATGATATGGGTACGAGATTGAAGAAATTTCCTTAGTTATCTAACCAAGGATTTAAAAGTGATTACTCAAAATGTCACTTATTTTCTGTACTTCGTTTCTTAGAATGAAACGAGCACTTAGAATTTTCGAGGAAATCATGAGCGATCACATGATCGAGAGAACTACAAATATGGTTCTTTGGTGTAGGTATCGTAGGGGTATGCCATACACATATGCAACTATATTTGTACATCAGAATTGTGAACAACGATTTATTTATAAACAAAACCGATTGTTTCAGAGTTCAAAGAAAAAAACACAAGAAACATAAGCATAAGATTCAGATTATTCAAAGCGGCAGCTTCTTCAAATCAGCCGAATGCTCATCAGTGGGTCAGATTTGCATTGAAAATCTTTGGGCTTTTGTTCCTGAGATAACCCATCTCGCCAAAGGTGTAGCAAGTACCAGGAGGAAAATGAGCTCGTGCTGGATCTACTTGTGCAGCAGTAGGATCTGCAACAGTTTTGCTTTGGATAGCAAAACAGCACATATTAACCAGATGTCCCCATCGTCCACAGTGGGTACATTTGAAGCAGGGTATGTGATTCGGATGATGACGGTTGCATCAATTGCACCATGGAGCAGCTTGGCAAACCCTAGCAGTATGACCTATAAATCCACAAATTAGGCATTTGCGGCACTTCACACTGGCATGATGATGAAGGTTACATTGGTTGCACAAGGGTGTTATTCCGTTGTAAGGCTTCCTGGCTGGTGGTGCTGCCACCTGGCTAGGTTCTGCTTGATTTGGTGCAACGGCTACGGGATCCTTTGGAGCTTTACGCTTCTTTCACCTTTTCGAAGGCTCGGCTTCTGCTTCCTTTGATGCTTCTTGGGTGGCTTCATTATTGAGACGAGACATGGCGACAGCTAAATCAACAGTCTTCAGGATCCCTTCACCTATTCGGTGGGAAAATTTGGTAGTCTGCTTGGACATCTGGGCGTTGATGCGATGAAGAGACATTCTAGAGGAAAGGGAAGACTTAGGAAGAAGCGAGTGAAATGTTATCAGATAATCAAAACAGAATGACAACGCATAGAAATTGCGATCATTTGTTTGTTACCTAAGGCAAACAAATGAGATGGTGATTAATCAAAGTAAGCGGGTCAAATTAATGTATCGCGAAGACATGCTTTAGCCTATAATTGGACACTCACCCCAAGAGTTCCCAGGTAAGAGTGACTGGTCCGATTATGTGGATTTGTACGAACACTCTAGCCTTAGACAGAAAATTCAGAGTACAGGCATCCACCCTTCCAGATTGCACGTGTTCACATTATAAGACCCAAACTTTGACGAGATTTTGAAAACTTAGAGGGTTCAAAACCTAGTAATCAATCATCCTAGAACAGATGATTGGTTTTCGAAGCGGATTTGAAATTTGTGTTCTTGTTGTGGTTGTCACCTAAGGGTAAGTGACGGTATTGTTTTAAGATCTAAACACAAGGATCTTGTGTTAGGGTCCTAGGAAGGTTATAGACTAGGTCAAAGCATTACTAATAACCTAATTCCCTGTAACCATGAGCTCTGATACCAACTTTTCTGTCACACCCCGACCGCGTAAAACAACAAATCACGGCGGAATCGTCGGGGAGTGTTGTAACAGAATAATTGTTTCATAACACACGGAAATTTGAAGTTTCGTTTTATTTAAATATTAACCAATTACATCGTCTTAAAATCTAAACAAACAAGTTAAACATAGTCTATCATAGTTATTAAGTCACTAAGGCCTCGTCCAGTCCTATGTGAGCATGCATCCTAGCAATCAACATCATTCAACAACACCTGAAACATATGTAAAAACAAAGTCAGCAAAGAAAAGTTGGCGAGCACATAGGTTTATGAGAGTGTCGGATTCATGGCTAGTTTACATGTTGCAATACCTAATTAAAAACCTTGTTTTGAAAAGTATAGTATTGCGACATAATTAACCAACTCAAATCAAGTTGGTTATAATTTATAAAATCTCGTAGCCATGCTTCTTAACCGCAAAACATTTGTTTAATTAAATCAAATTGTAAAACATCTCGTAAAAATTCGTTAATAAAACTCGTATGGTTTATATTATTCAGAAAACATCGTTGTGTGACATCGTTTCAAAATCGTTTACCCAAGTGAACTAAATAACGCCACGGTATGTTATATGATGAAAACACTTATATATAAGAAGTACCAGCGGCGTATCTACCATGTTTTCATCACATTACACCCGTCTCGTTATCTAAACACTAACTAAAAACCAATCGTTACCCAAATCGTTTAACTCGTTAAAATCGCTTCAGTCGTTTAAATCATTCTCGTTTTAATTGTGAAATCTGCTTTTGGTCATCTCGATAATAACATTCAAACCTTCGTGAGTCGACTATCTCGCTTCTCGCATTAACAAACCACCAAAGGGTAAGTTAACTATCATCAAATTCAGTCGTTACCCACAACCCCCACACATAACCATGGGTGCAGTCGGATAATGGGATTTGTCAGATCCTATGGTACCATAACCTAATACTGGTCGGCTTGATCAATGCTAATGAATGTCATTCGTTATGTAACTACAACAAACAAGTTTGTTCACTTTATCGAAATCGTTATTAATTTAATATAAACCATTTTAATCGTTTTCGAAAACCATCGTTAAAACATCGAAATCATTTAACACATATGAATCACCCCAAAACAATCGAAAACAGTAAAATAGGGGAACTATGTACTCACATGAGAATGCTTAGAAGTCTTGAACAACAACCAAGCATAGCTAGAGGGATCACGGAAATCAATCGACACCTAATATAAGTAACTATGTAAATAAACCGGACCTAAATTGGAAGATCGGATAGGATGAGGTTTCGTAAACCAAATGAGTATTGGAACTCATATGACATGGTTTAACAAAGCCTACATACTAAATCGAAACCTAACCTAAGTGCTTACGACCCAATACGACCCATTAAGGTAGCTTACGCTATTTTAACGCGTCGTTCGCGTAAAACGCGTTTAGAGACGTCTAACTAGTCCTATGACAAGTATTATAAGCCTATACATGTTTAAATATGTTGCATAACCAGTTAAGTAACAAAAGTTTATGTGACATATGCTTAAAATCCAATTATGCATAAAAAAGGGCATTTTGGCCATTTTTCCTAATGCATATAAACTACCTATCATACAACTACTTAAACTAAGTGACCATAAGGTATAACCTTGGAAGGTTATTCCCTATACAACTATGGTCACAAAATATGTTTGGTCGGATCCTAATGATCGACCAAACACGTCTAGTTCGAAAGTCTAAGCGGTTGTTTAGACCGCTTATCTTACGACCTTATATAAGCACTAATCTAAAAGTGACTAGCTAAACATGTTAAAACGTGTTTAGTTAAGTTAGAAAACAGGTTTTGATACCCAAGAATAGTTTGGTTGCAAAATACGCATGAACGCGCATTTTGACCGAAACTATGACTCGTCACTACACCTAATCAACGTGGTAATCAGTAGGTATAGTCACTAGGGACTATAACCATCGTGATTACGCAGACATTGAAAAGTTCAAACGAACTTTGTGTTGACCAAAGACAGGTCAATGCAGAAAGTCAAACAGTGTTTGACTTTCGTGCTAAAAACGCATAAAAGCACGAAGAATACTTACAAAGGGTCCAAGCAAGGAAATCTTGATTCAAATTGCTCAGGTATGAAGTGCTAGACCCCAACTTAGAGCTATTTAAATCAGATTGTGAGGAAAGAATGAAAATAGTTGGGTATTTATAGAAAACCCACAACCGTTTGGATCGTTCCTCGCAAAACGTGCTTCGATCTTGAACCTCCATGTGGGCACATGGTATTGTAATACAAGGGGCATACTAAAAACCATCAAAACTAGCCCAAAGTATCCCAAATCAGCTGCTAAAACCATCAAAAATAGGCTGGAAAGCCAGATTCAATGTTTCTGTCTGATGGGCTCTCGCGGGCCGTGTAAGAAATAAGCTTGGCTTATGCGGGCCGCCTAAGCAAGTTTGGCAGATTTACACATTTAGTCCCTGCAGCCCAGAAACTTGTATTTTGATGCATATTTGACACTTTTAAGCCCCGTTAAGCTCATTTCAAAGCTCTAAAATGAAGTTAAAGTATAGGGAACTTAAATTATGCTCAAAAACATCTCGTATGTCGGTTCGTTTGGTCGTACAGTTGCGTTGTTCGGGTAATTACGACGGAAGTCGTAACGAACGCAAAAACGATCCAAATTGAGCGACGAATGGAATTTTATCATGCCAATCACTAAAATATAATATTTTAATGATTAGATAAATTTTTAGATGTCCGGATATATTCAGAACGTATGATATGCGCGAAAATGCAAACTTATACACTTTTTGACGCTTTTAGTCCCTGTTGATCAAATAAGTTTATTTTTGCGCACCAAACACCTCAAAGCCTAGTTCTAAGCTATTTAAAGGATATTTAGGGCATGTTTAACTTATGATCATATTCCGGAATGTTCGTTACAGTACGAATCGGCATACTTTCGTAGTTTGTCGAAATTAGTCCCTGTAAGCGAATAAACTTGATTTCGACACACCAAACCCTCCAAAACTTATTTCTAAGTTATGTAAAGGTTATTTAAGGTATGTTAAGCCTATGTCACTGTTCCGGAGTGTTTTTCGCGTTAAACTGATTACGTTTACGCACCAGTTCGCGTATAACTTTCCAGAAAGCGATTTAGAGCTCGAAATCGAACGAGAATTGATATGTGCAAATGATACACATATTTAAACAAATCCCAAGTATGAAACACAACATTTCATTGATTTGATATTTGTTTGATGGCCGTGGAGGGACAGATGTCATAGTCTCCCCTACTTCAGGAAATTTCGTCCTGAAATTTGTTTAGAGGAAACTTGTGAGAGCTCACAACATGAAGTCAAAAAGATAAAACAACAATGGTTAGGGTTCTGAACTTCTAGTAACTTTAAATAACATTATGCTTGTAATGTAAGAGGGACACTTATATACAAGTATATGAAGCGTCATTGGTGCGTCCACCGTACCTCCATTACATTGTTCACGTTTCGTTATTGTTGCCACTATAGGTTCTTACACATGATAAATCTTACTGGGGTTCCTGTGCACTGAATTTCATAATTATGTACGCGTCCATAGTTACGTAATTCCTTGCATAGCCCGCACAGTGCATTTTATAATGTGTAGGGGAAACCAAATGAACAAACCTGTGATGAGTGTGACTAGACCATCCTATGGTCCTTTTTAATTAAATCAATAAATGATTTCTTTAAATAGACCACCAAGGAGTCTTTTCAGTTATATCATCACATGACATTCTCAACCAGATTTTGAGGCAATCTTTTTAACTAGACCACTCAAGGGGTCTCTTTCGAATCATGGAATGGTACTATATAATCCAAGGGTCTTAACTATTACATAGAAGCCCATTAAGGATTTAGGGTAGTACCTTTGGATATCCTACTATGAATCCCTCATATGAAGATATGGAAGATTCTACGAGGATTTGGATAACGAAAAATCGGATCACACACAAACATAAAAGAAAACACATAATCACATAATCACATAATCGTTTAACTTGACCTTTAATTTGTTATCTTTGGACACGGGTATTTAAAGCATACCAGGAATCCAATCCGTGGACTTCACTTGGCACTTATTGAATCGTAATGTACGTATTAAAACATCTTCAAGAATCTAACTATGAAAATAGGAAGATTTTAATAGGAATTCGGCTTTATCCTTATTGAATCGTAATGTACATATTAAGGCATACAAATAATTCAATTAAGGGCTCCGATTTGAGCGATAATCATCCTCAAGGATCAAATTGTGAAGATAAGAAGATCCTATATGGATTTTGGAATTCGAATAGCAGGAGACGCTTCGAAACCTTGCACTAGACATGCTTAAGTATACACACGAGGTAGAATCCTCATGAAGTTGAGGTGCTAGATATGCCAAGGCGACATATGAAGCAGAATTTGGAGGTTGGGTAATACGAGCAGAATGTTCTTCGAAAACTATGCTGGTGGTGCTACCACCTGGCTAGATTCTGCTTGATTTGGTGCAACGGGTACGGGATCCTTTGGAGCTTTACGCTTCTTTCACCTTTTCGAAGGCTCGGCTTCTGCTTCCTTTGATACTTCTTGGGTGGCTTCATTATTAAGACGAGACATGGCGACAGCTAAATCAACAGTCTTCAGGATCACTTCACCTATTCGCTGGGCAAATTTGGTAGTCTGCTTGGACATCTGGGCGTCGATGCGATGAAGAGACATTCTAGAGGAAAGGGAAGACTTAGGAAGAAACGAGTGAAATGTTATCGGATAATCAAAACAGAATGGCAAATGCATAGAAATTGCGATCATTTGTTTGTTACCTAAGGCAAACAAATGAGATGGTGATTAATCAAAGTAAGCGGGTCATATTAATGTATCGCGAAGACATGCTTTAGCCTATAAGTGGACACTCACCCAAAGAGTTCCCAGGTAAGAGTGACTGGTCCGATTATGTGGATTTGTACGAACACTCTAGCCTTAGACAGAAAATTCAGAGTACAGGCATCCACCCTCCCAGATTGCACGTGTTCACATTATAAGACCCAAACTTTGACGAGATTTTGAAAACTTAGAGGGTTCAAAACCTAGTAATCAATCATCCTAGAACAGATGATTGGTTTTCGAAGCGGAATCGTCGGGGTGTGTTGTAACAGAATAATTGTTTCATAACACACGAAAATTTGAAGTTTCGTTTTATTTAAAGATTAACCAATTACATCGTCTTAAAATCTAAACAAACAAGTTAAACATAGTCTATCATAGTTATTAAGTCACTAAGGCCCCGTCCAGTCCTATGTGAGCATGCATCCTAGCAATCAACATCATTCAACAGCACCTGAAACATATGTAAAAACAAAGTCAGCAAAGAAATGCTGGCGAGCACATAGGTTTATGAGAGTGTCGGATTCATGGCTAGTTTACATGTTGCAATACCTAATTAAAAACCTTGTTTTGAAAAGTATAGTATTGCGACATAATTAACCAACTCAAATCAAGTTGGTTATAATTTATAAAATCTCGTAGCCATGCTTCTTAACCGCAAAACGTTTGTTTAATTAAATCAAATTGTAAAACATCTCGTAAAAATTCGTTAATAAAACTCGTATAGTTTATATTATTCAGAAAACATCGTTGTGTGACATCGTTTCAAAATCTTTTACCCAAGTGAACTAAATAACGCCACGGTATGTAATATGATGAAAACACTTATATATAAGAAGTACCAGTGGCGTATCTACCATGTTTTCATCATATTGGTGCATAAATGTCTGTCAACTTCGTCTTGTATCGATTCTTGTACCTAGATAGGATAAACCAGTGCTCAGAAGGCTAGAAATTAGGGTTTTAGTAGTGTTTGACATGTTCACCCGAAATGGACAAGCCATTTCGCTCGAAATGGGAAAAACCCATTTCGCACGAAATGAGTAATGTTCATTCCGTGCGAAATGACCAACACTATATATACCTGAGCTGGTTTCTCATTTGTAACGATTCAGATTTCAGAGCCGAGGTGCTGCCAAACTGTCAACTGATCTGTAAAGCTTTGAAATCAATAAAACAAGATATTTAAGCGTGAATCAAGCTGTAATCAAGTCCGTATCATCGAATTCCGCCTTTGATATGGATCAAAACTCTTCTGATCGACTCATTCAGGTCATACAATGATCCAACAAGTGGTATCAGAGCTCAGGAGGAAGAGTTCTTACTGATTCAGCCTGTTTTCACCGAAATTTCTGAATTCTACTCATTCTTCTTCACGATTTTCAAAATTAACTAAGATTTTATGGTTAAAATGCCTTGAATTTCACATATATCACGTAAAACATAGTTTTAACAAATCCTTGAAAGAATTAGATCTAAAATCGACCTAAAACCAAATCAATTTGACAAAAATGTGGCCGATTGGGTGATGTCATCATCATTTCGCACGGAATAGACATTGTGGACATCATTTCGCACGGAATAGACATTGTGGACTTCATTTCGCACGGAATAGACATTGTGGACTTCATTTCGCATGAAATAGACCATGTGGACTCCATTTCGTACGGATTGGACCCCATTTCGCATCAAAGGTGCCATTTCGCTTGAAAGACATCCAATTCGTACGAATTGGACTTGGTTGGATCATTTCGATTGAAACATACCATTTCGTGTGAAAGTTACTTCCATTTAGCTTGAAGTCCATTCCGCTTGATGTTATCCATTTCGCTTGAAACTTCACCATTTCGCTTGGAAAGTCATTTCTATTTTTAATCACAAAACTTGTCTAAGTGTTTGTTAATTGTTTAAGGTACTTGAAGATGGGTGATGATTTTCTGAATCCGTTTAGTGATGTTTTTGCTTACACTAGCGACACAGGAGAGAACACAACAGACAACACGAACACTTCAGCACCAAACCCGAACCATAGGAAAACCATTGCTGATTCTCTGAGTGTTGATAATGCCTACGGCACCTACAACAAATCGCCCAAGTTAATGGCCATAGAGGATTACAACAGATGGGCAAGTAGATTTGAGTAATGGCTACAGGCATTTGCTTATCAAAGTTGGAAGAGTATAAGAAGTGGTTTTGACATCGGAAGAACTGACTATGAAAATTTAATTGATACTACACAAGATAATTTCATTGCAGAACAAAAATGCATCGCTTTACTACATCAATCAGTGAGAGATGATATTATATCATTAATCGACTACAAAGATTCCAGAGATTTATGGGAGAGATTAAAGATGAAGTGTGTAGGTGGTGCCGAAATTATTAAAAATAAGAAAAAAATGTTGAAAAAGGAATTTGATCTGTTTGGGTGTATGAAAAATGAGTCTGTGTCAAAGATGATAGAAAGATTCGGTCACTTAAAGTTGGAACTTGCAAGATATGGAATTGTGTATACTCAGGAAGAATTGGTTGATAAATTGTTTGACTCACTGCCTGATGAGAAAGATTGGCAGTATTTTGCTTTAATGCTGAAGAACACAGTGAAGTCAACTGATCTGACAGTTGATTTACTAATCGAAAGGTTGGAGAGTCATGAATTGGAGATCAGGAAAACGAACAAAGTCAACAATTCCTCGTATCAACAAAATGTTGACCTATATTATCATGGAAGTATGATTCCTAAAACTGTGTCCCCGAAGACTGCTTTCCTAGCAGAAAATTCAAACATGTCAAATCAAGAAAGTCCAAGCAGTGGTTATCATGGAGGATCATCTTCAACTGCTCCAAGACAACAACAACAGTCAGTTCCGAAAAACATGTTCAAGTGCAATATTGCTGTAGACCTCAACAATGCACAAAACTTCAGCGAAGAAGCAGCCAAGCAGCAAATGGTGTTTTTGGCATCCGTCTTAGAATCTTATGAGAGTCTTGTTGCTGGAAAGATCGAAAATATCAACCTCACCAAGGAAGATTCTGATCAAATTGACCCCGAAGAAATGGAGTTGATTGATATTAGATGGTGTATGGCGAGTGCGGTCAGAAGGGCTCAGAGATTCATGGAGATAACAGGCAGACACTCCATTGGCGGACCTTCAACAAAGCTAGGTTTTGATAAATCGAAGGTTACATGCTTTAAATGTAAGCAAAAGGGACATTTTAAACGAGAATGTCAAAATGCAACTGCTGATGAAACGGCCAACCCATTCCGTGAAGACTATTATAAAAGAGTCATATATCATCAAAACAAATCCGAACCTCCACGAATGAAACAGATAGAAGAAAATCCCAAAGAAAAGTCAAGAGAATTAGCCGTTATCCATGATGATGAGGGATTCGATTGGAGTGATGTGTTACCGGAAGAAGATGCAGTGGGTTATGCCTTCATGGCAAAAATCTTTCCTTTCAAGGATACCCGAACAGAAGAGGTAAAATATGTCAACAGAAAGATGTTAGCTCAAGGCATGAAAGACAGACATTATCGTGCATGGAAAGAGGCAAAAAGTGCGAAGAGATGGGACGCTGACAGAGAATGCTATTTGGATCCTAAGGGAAATATACTTGTGGAACCATCAACATTTCTTGTCGAGACTCTGATCGAGCAAATAGCAGAAGAGGAAGAAGCAAGATAGAGAATGTGGTGGTCAAGTGAAGAAGAAGAAAAAGAAAAGGAGCTACAGTCGAAAAAGGTCGATGATGGGATAATCGACACGACGAAAGAATTTACAGCAGAAAATCTGAAGAAAATGGCTGATAAAGTTCTTGCAGTAAAAGAGTTAGAGGTAGAGTCTAAGTCCAGAACTGAATCAAAAAGCAAGGTCAGTAGTAATGATTCAAAAAATGAGTCAGGTAAGACTGATAAAGCCAAAAGTGAAAGTGACTGCAAAAATTGCATGAAAGACTACAAGGTTTGTAGCACACATGCTTACCTCAGTGGTAAAAAGAATGAAGAACTGACAGAAAGAGTCAAAGAAGTTGAAAACCAGATCTTAAGTCGTGACAAGTTGGTAAAAGCTTCAAATTATAGAATAAAAGAATTAACTGATAAACTTGAAAAGGATAAAATTGACGTAGAACGAATCAGGAAAGAAAATGAAAAGATAATTCATGAAAACCGTCAACTTTCAGAAATTTATGAGAAGCTAAAAAGAACGACAAAAGATTCTAATGAAAGAAATGATAAAATAACAAAAGAAAAATTTCAACTGTCAGGAGTACTTCAGTCGAAAGAAAAGCAAATCAACCAACAGTTGGATGAGATTGTTAATCTGAAGTTTCAGATTCAGGAAGCTAAGATTGAGAGTGAACGCATCAAACTGAAACTCAACAGTTATAACTCCGTAAGTTTTGTTCTTCAACATATCATTCCTAAACCAATTGGGAAGAACAAAGCTGGCGAAGATGTTTACTCCGATGGAACTGGGGTTGGGTATCATCAGGTTCCACCGCCAGTGTTAAATAATTTTTCAAAGAAAAAGTCCAGGTTGGTAAATGAAAATGAAACAAATGAGGTTAAACTTCCAGAATCAATCGACGTCACATTCACTTCATCATCCGATGGAGACAGTGTCCAGTCAGAAGTTGTTAAAAGTATGGTTGAAAATGTTTTAAAATCTGAAAGTGACACAACTGAGGATGAAGAATGCTTTTTGGATAAATATATTCCGAAATCAACATCCAAAAACAACTTAACTGAAGAACCAAATCTTGTGATGTACAAGATGTTGGGATCAGATAAGTTGTATTCGGATCTTGAATTTCCTTTGGAGAATGTGAATGTTGACAAATTGAGAAATGTGTTCAAGCTGGTTGAGATTGATGTGTCTGAAATCGAAGGTTTGAAACGTTCTAAAAGGAAATTAAACTTTGAAAAAGATAAAGCTTACTAAAAAAAACCTGCTGTTCTACCACGATTTTCTAACAACAATCGAAACAAATGGTCGGGTGGATATCAGAGTGATAAGAATTATCAAAGAAGGAACTTTCAAAACAAAAGGTTTGTTGAGAAAAAGGTGTTTGTCAAAAGTTCAAGTTCAAGCTCACTTTCTGAGCAAGAATCTGAATTTTTTTCAAAATCAAATGAAGAGTTCTTTGAAAAGAAGGCCTCACAGTCTCAGACCGAATGCACAAGTCGGGAAGTTGATACCCGTACATGCTTCAAGTGCAACAAAGTTGGACACATTGAACGAAAGTGCACCAACTCAAAGCCTAAGTCTGAAGCTGTTGAGAGTCAGAAAAAGAAAGTTGATGCAAAAGGCAAAGCTCCAATGATTGTTGAGAAGAAAGTTTTGAAAAATGAAAACACCAAAATCATAACTGAACCCGTAAAGAATGTGGTAACTAAAACTGATAAATTTTACAAACGGGTTGCGTCGTCTCAACAAACTTGGAAGCCAAAATCTGAAAAAAAAAAAGATAGTAAGTTCTGCAAAACCAAAGGTGTCTGAGACTGATAAATCATCATCTTCAACTAAAAAGATGTATGTACCTTTGGATTTCTATGAGAAACGTGAAAAACAAAAGTCCACTCCTGAAAAGAAGTATGTGGTAAAGAGAGACCAATCATCTGGTCAACCTCCGAAAAAGGATTTCTTTCTATACAAAGAGGTTGAGATTGGATCTGAAGAGAGCTTAAAGATGAATGACAAGAATTTTCCGCCATTGTACACTGCAAAAACTCACCTCAATGTCAAGCTACCTGAGTCAAAAGAGGCTTGGGTGGCATCAAAATCTAACTAAGTGTTTGTGATATGTGCAGGAGCTTCCAAGATTCGTTTCACGTTGGATTATGGATAGTGGAGCTTCTCGGCACATGACGGGGAAGAAAACCCTACTGTACGATGTTCGAGGGTTTAATGGAGGTTATGTGGGATTTGCAGGTAATCAAGGTGGTCGAATAGTTGGTGAAGGAACTCTATCTAATGGTATCGTCACGTTTGAAAGAGTGAACTACATCGCCGAGCTTGAAAACAATCTTCTGAGCATCTCCCAGATCTGTGATCGCATGTATACAACGCACTTTACGGATAAGGAATGTTTGATTCTGAAACCAGGGTTTGTTGTTCCTGAAGAGTGGGTTATCATGAGAGCACCTAGAGTCAATGATCTGTACGTGTTGGATATGAGCGTAGCCACTACTACCACGGGTCAGGCTCACTGCTTCATGTCACGAGCCACTGGAAAAGAGTCACAGTTATGGCATCGAAAGATAGGCCATATTCACCTGCGAAAAATGAACTACTTGGTACACAATGACTTAGTAAACGGTGTTCATTTGAAAGGTTTCCATCTGGAAGGGGAGTGCATTAGCTGCATCAAAGGCAAGCAAAAGAAGAAATCACACCCTCAAAAGAAGGTTAACTCAGTCTTGAGACCATTAGAGAGACTTCATATGGATCTTTTTGGTCCAGTGAACATCAAAAGCATAACTGGTGATCTCTACTCTCTAGTAGTAACAGACGACTACTCGAGATTTTTGTGGGTATCATTTCTGAAGACAAAGGATGAGACATTCGAAAGTTTTATGGCTCTGTTTAGAAAAATTGAAAACTTGTACCAAACTCGAATCAGAAGAATCAGAAGTGACAACGGTACAGAGTTTAAGAACAACAAAATGGAAGAGTATTGTGATGAGAGAGGTATATTGCAAGAATTTAGTGCTCCTTATACTCCACAACAAAATGGAGTAGCTGAACGAAAGAATAGGACGCTAATTGAAACGGCCAGGACGATGTTTGCTGATTCGAAATTACCTGTCAACTTTTGGGCAGAAGCAGTGTCAGCCGCTTGCTATACACTCAACCGGGTTCTTACAGTGAAGAAATTCAACAAGACATGTTTCGAGCTGATAAACAACCGCAAACCAAACCTGAAGTATTTGGAACCGTTTGGGTCTCCCTATACTGTTCTAGAGCCTTTTGGAAAGTTTGGTCCAAAGAGCATCGAAGGAATATTTGTGGGTTACTCAAGTCCACTAAAACGAGTCTTTGTTCCAAGCTTAAAGCGGATCATTGAAGCACATAATGTTGAATGCCAAGGTTATACAATGCCACCTCAGAATCCCGGTGATTCATGGCACTTCAATTATGACACTCTGTGGGATTCATTCGACATGGAGGAAGAACCAGAGTTCTTTGATGAGTTGGATATTCTAAGAGAATATGAGTCATCACAAGAAAGGTTTCCAGCTGAGTCTTCTAGGCGTCAATGGCAAACTTCCAATGACAATGAAGCTGGTCCAAGCAATGCTGGAGAACATGATGATATTCAGCAATCTTCAGAACATGAACATGCTCCTGACAATCAAACGGCGGTCAATGAAAATTTAGAATCTGATGATAGGCCAATATTCGATCGTGGTGATTCAGATTCTGAGGGGGAGCAAATCCAGATTTCAAGTCAAACAATTCCAGTCAGTGAACAAGGTGCAAATAAGAATGTCACAAATTTGGAAGGCGAGGTAGATGTTCCAGGCGAAGTGATGCTGAGAACTCTTTCGTACCATCCAGAGGAGCTGATTATTGGAAAATTACAATCAAGCGTCCGCACCAGACGACAAATTGACCAAGGCCTTACTTGTTTTTATTCTACAGTTGCTCCTTTACAAACAGAGTTTTCACTTAGCTGTTTCATTTCGCAAATAGAACCGAGAACATATAAGGAAGCACTAACTGAAGATTCTTGGGTCAACGCGATGCAAGAGGAGCTGAGTCAGTTTGAGAAGTTGGGAGTGTGGAAATTGGTAGATTTGCCTGATGGTCACGGGAAGATAAACACCAAGTGGGTGTTCAAGTGCAAAAGGGATGATCGAGGGGTTATTATTCGCAACAAAGCTCGCCTCGTAGTCCAGGGCTTTAGTCAGCAGGAGGGTATAGATTTCACCGAAGTATATGCTCCCGTTGCTAGACTTGAAGCAATTAGAATTTTCCTAGCATTTGCATCTTGGAAAGGATTTAAAGTTTTTCAGCTAGATGTTTAATCGGCTTTTCTCTACGGAAAGGTAAAAGAGGAGGTATATGTCGGACAGCCACCGGGCTTCACCGACCCAATCCACAAAGACAAGGTCTATTTACTGGATAAAGCGCTGTATGATTTACACCAGGCCCCGAGAGCCTGGTATGAGGCATTGTCTCAACATCTGCTTACCAACCGCTTCATCCGTGGAAACGTAGATGCCACTCTCTTCACCAAACAAGTCGACGGACATCTTCTGATAGTTCAGATATACGTGGATGACATCATATTTGGGTCAACAAATGAAGATTTGTGCAAAGATTTTGAAAGTGTTATGAAGCAAAAATTTGAAATGTCATCGATGGGTGAGATGAAGTTCTTCTTGGGACTTCAGGTTGATCAACTGCCCAAGGGAATATTCATACATCAGACAAAGTATGTTCATGATATCTTAGAGAAATTTGGGATGTCCGGGACTGCTCCAGCTTCCACCCCATTAGCGACGAACCATGGGATAAACCCTGATCTCATCGGAGAGAAGGTGGATGAAACGATGTATCGCTCCATGATCGGACCGCTGATGTATTTGACAGCTTCAAGACCCGATATCATGTATCCAACCTGCCTCGCAGCACGGTTTCAGTCAAGTCCCAGAGCTTCGCATATGGTGATTGTGAAATGGATATTGCGCTACCTGAAAGGAACTCCATCATTGGGGTTGTGGTATCCAAAAGAAGGCGACTTCACACTCGAAGGGTATTTTGATTCCGACTTCGGATGCTGCAAAGTTAACGCTAAATCAACAACTGCGGGATGTCAGTTTTTCGGACCACGACTGGTCACCTGGCAATGTAAGAAGCAGACCTCTATCGCGTTATCCACATGTGAAGCCGAGTATGTATCTGCTAGCAGCTGCTGCTCTCAGATCTTGTGGATCCAGCAACAGATGCGAGACTACGGTTTGCAATTTCTTAACACCCATATCTTTGTTGATAATGAGGCAGCTATAAACATAACTAAAAATCCTGTTCATCACGCTAAAACGAAACACATTGAAATTCGTCATCACTTCATTCGAGATTGTTTCAAGAAGAAGTTGATACGAATTGAGAAAATCCACAATGATGAACAAAAAGCTGATTTACATACCAAAGCGTTTGATAAAACTCGTTTTTAATATCTTTTAAAACTGAACGGTATGAAGCTTTTATCGGTGTTGGAGGGGATTCTTGGCGTAGATGAAGGTACCACTGTAGATGATGTTGAAAAGCAATCTGCAATGGTTTGTCGATTTTTTACTTGTTTTGGTATTTAGGGGGAGGTAGGTTATAATATCTGAAAATACAAAAACAATAAAAAATTCAAAAATCCAAAAGCATGAAATATTTCAAAAATCCAAAAACAATAGAAAACTGAAAAAGAACTTGTGTATAAAGGGACAATGATAGTACATCAGCTAGATAGTTACAGTACGCTAAAGATTTGTAATGATTAAAGTGTTAAACAGTCTCGCTAATGATATGTCGATAGGTTTTTATACATTTAGTAAGTTTGTTCGAGATATAAACTTAAATCATCACTTGCTTATTATGTGGGGGGAACATCTCTCGGATATATAGGTAACCCCTGAAATCCTGTTTGAAAGACTCTATTTATGTGGGGGGAACATCTCTCGGATATATAGCCTAGTCCTCGTATAATATTCTGCACTGCTTTGTTCTTAAAAGCTCACCCTCAGCATAAAAAATGATGAAACATTGAAAAATGCTAATCATGTGCTGTTGAAAAGAAGATCCCCAAAGGGGACCCACCTAAAGTCGAGCCATCATCTCTCTGTACAAATGGAAGTTCTAGCCTGAGCTCTCATGGCCTCGCATTTACCCCTTACAGATATCATTAGTGTGCACTCACCTGTAAGACTGAATATAGTAGTCTGGATACGGGAGTATATTCTGAGATGGTACACGCGTATAAGCTAAGTCTTTAATTCACTAATTCGTATCCTGAACAGATTGAAATTTGTATGAAAACTTAAAATGGATCAGTATATCGACAATCAATGTGAATTGTTTAATACTTAGTATGTTATCAAGCTTAACGGTGCTTGTAACTTGTCGATAGCTTATATGATTCCCTAACATGCTCACCAAAAATATGTTTATAAATAGTTTACTTTTACTGCATTTCATTTCTGTTTAGCATTCTAGTTTAGAAACTTTATTCAAAATCCAAAAATATTTTACATTTCTGCTTTGTTTTTATTGACAAACCAAAGTGGAAAGCTGATCTTCAGACTCACAGTTTGTAGCAGATGCAGGAAGTTTCTGAACTGGAAGATGAGTTGGGAGCTTATTATGTTAAACCTGTGAAATTAAAAAGTCAAAACAAGTTCATTTAGTTGAAACTTGTAATTTTCAGAATATTGTTTTGAAATATGATTGAACAAAAATCAGTTTTGCTTTGTTTCAGGTCAACCAAGGTCATTAAGTTGGACTTGGTAGGCAAATTAAGTACCCAGGGTCATTAACTTGGATCTGGTTACTTAAGTGGATGATTAAAAACTGATAAAAAACAACAAATGAAGTCAAAAAGTCAATAGATTATAATGACAGATTTCTGAGAAGCAGGAAACAGTTTTGAATCTGTGAAAGCAGCAAAGCGAGATCCCCATGATTAAGTCTGAACAAAGTTTGAACCAGAATTTGATTCAAGAATGAGAACTATTCAAGACTGCGATCCCAGCTTATTGAGAGGGGGAGTCTGAAGACATAAGAATCGGATACGGATTCTGGATCAACATTCAAGGGGGAGTTTGAAGATTGTAAAAGCCGAGTTCGAGTGCTAGCTGCTGATGCTGATAAATTTAAAGAATCAAGAGATCTGATCAAGAGAATTAGAAGATAAAGAGATTGAAGGATGCTTATAGTGTCAAACATTTTGGAAAGAGCGAAAAGACTGATCAAGACTAAAGACTGGATCCCAAAGACTTCGTCAACATCCAAGGGGGAGTCTGTTGGTGCATAAATGTCTGTCAACTTCGTCTTGTATCAAGTCTTGTACCTAGATAGGATAAAACAGTGCTCAGAAGGCTAGAAATTAGGGTTTAAGTAGTGTTTGACATGTTCACACGAAATGGACAAGCCATTTCGCACGAAATGGGAAAAACCCATTTCGCTCGAAATGAGTAATGTTCATTCCGTGCAAAATGACCAACACTATATATACCTGAGCTGGTTTCTCATTTGTAACGATTCGGATTTCAGAGCCGAGGTGCTGCCAAACTGTCAATTGATCTGTAAAGCTTTGAAATCAATAAAACAAGATATCTAAGCGTGAATTAAGCTGTAATCAAGTCCGTATCATCGAATTCCACCTTTGATATGGATTAAAACTCTTCTGATCGACTCATTCAGGTCGTACAACGATCCAACACATCACATTACACCCGTCTCGTTATCTAAACACTAACCAAAAACCAATCGTTTACCCAAATCGTTTAACTCGTTAAAATCGTTTCAGTCGTTTAAATCATTCTCGTTTCAATTGTGAAATCTACTTTTGGTCGTCTCGATAATAACATTCAAGCCTTCGTGACTCGACTATCTTGCTTCTCGCATTAACAAACCACCAAAGGGTAAGTTAACTATCATCAGATTTAGTCGTTACCCACAACCCCCACACATAACCATGGGTGCAGTCGGATAACGGGATTTGTCAGATCATGTGGTACCATAACCTAATACTGGTCGGCTTGATCAATGCTAATGAATGTCATTTGTTATGTAACTACAACCAACAAGTTTGTTCACTTTATCGAAATCGTTATTAATTTAATATAAACCATTTTAATCATTTTCGAAAACCATCGTTAAAACATCGAAATCATTTAACACATATGAATCACCCCAAAACAATCGAAAACAGTAAAATAGGGGAACTATGTACTCACACGAGAATGCTTAGAAGTCTTGAACAACAACCAAGCATAGCTAGAGGGATCACAGAAATCAATCGACACCTAATATAAGTAACTATGTAAATAAACCAGACCTAAATCAGGAAGATCGGATAGGATGAGGTTTCGTAAACCAAATGAGTATTGGAACTCATATGACATGGTTTAACAAAGCCTACATACTAAATCGAAACCTAACCTAAGTGCTTACGACCCATTAAGGTAGCTTACGCTACTTTAACGCGTCGTTCACGTAAAACGCGTTTGGAGACGTCTAACTAGTTCTATGAAAAGTATTATATGCCAATACATGTTTAAATATGTTGCATAATCAGTTAAGTGACAAAAGTTTATGTTACATATGCTTAAAATCCAATTATGCATAAAAAGGGCATTTTGGTCATTTTTCCTAAGGCATATAAACTACCTATCATACAACTACTTAAACGAAGTGACCATAAGGTATAACCTTGGATGGTTATTCCCTATACAACTATGGTCACAAAATATGTTTGGTCGGATCCTAATGATCGACCAAACGGGTCTAGTTCGAAAGTCTAAGCGGTTGTTTAGACCGCTTATCTTACGACCTTATATAAGCACTAATCTAAAAGTGACGAGCTAAACATGTTAAAACATGTTTAGTTAAGTTAGAAAACAGGTTTTGATATCAAAACAAATGGTTTTGATACCCAAGAATAGTTTGGTTGCAAAATACGCATGAACGCGCGACCGAAACTATGACTCGTCACTACACCTAATCAACGTGGTAATCAGTAGGTATAGTCACTAGGGACTATAACCATCGTGATTACGCTCACGTTGCAAAGTTCAAACGAACTTTGTGTTGACCAAAGACTGGTCAAAGTAGAAAGTCAAACACTGTTTGACTTTCGTGCTAAAAACGCATAAAAGCACGAAAGAATACTTACAAAGGGTCCAAGCAAGGAAATCTTGATTCAAATTGCTCAGGTATGAAGTGCTAGACCCCAACTTGGAGCTATTTAAATCAGATTGTGAGGAAAGAATGAAAATGAGTTGGGTATTTATAGAAAACCCACAACCGTTAGGATCGTTTCTCGCAAAACGTGCTTCGATCTTGACCCTCCATGTGGGCACATGGTATTGTAATACAAGGGGCACACTAAAAACCATCAAAACTAGCCCAAAGTATCCCAAATCAGCTGCTAAAACCATCAAAAACAGGCTGGAAAGCCAGATTCAATGTTTCTGTCTGATGGGCTCTCGCGGGCCGCTTAAGAAATAAGCTTGGCTTACGCGGGCCGCCTAAGCAAGTTTGGCAAATTTACACATTTAGTCCCTGCAGCCCAGAAACTTGTATTTTGATGCATATTTGACACTTTTAAGCCCCGTTAACCTCATTTCAAAGCTCTAAAATGAAGTTAAATTATAGGGAACTTAAATTATGCTCAAAAATATCTTGGATGTCGGTTCGTTTAGTCATACGGTTGCGTTGTTCGGGTAATTACGACGGAAGTCGTAACGAACGCAAAAACGATTCAAATTGAGCGACGAATGTAATTTTATCATGCCAATCACTAAAATATAATATTTTAATGATTACATAAATTTTTGGATGTCCGGATATATTCAGAACGTACGATATGCGCGAAAATGCAAACTTATGCACTTTTTGACGCTTTTAGTCCCTGTTGATCAAATAAGTTTATTTTTGCGCACCAAACACCTCAAAGCCTATTTCTAAGCTATGTAAAGGATATTTAGGGCATGTTTAACTTATGATCATATTCCGGAATGTTCGTTACAGTACGAATCGGCATACTTTCGTAGTTTGTCGAAATTAGTCCATGTAAGCGAATAAACTTGATTTCGACACACCAAACCCTCCAAAACTTATTTCTAAGTTATGTAAAGGTTATTTAAGGTATGTTAAGCCTATCTAACTGTTCCGGAGTGTTTGTCACGTTAAACTGATTACGTTTACGCACCAGTTCGCGTATAACTTTCCAGAAAGCGATTTAGAGCTCGAAATCGAACAAGAATTGATATGTGCAAATGATACACATATTTAAACAAATCCCAAGTATGAAACACAACATTTCATTGATTTGATATTTGTTTGATGGCCGTGGAGGCACAGATGTCACAAAGATGATGATAAACTTGGTGGTTAATAGCTCTTGAGAGAGGTCCTTCAACTTCCAATGGCACCAAGCTCCTTAATATAGCTCCTTACACCTTTGTAGCACTTGGAAATGGATGAATGAAAGCTTGAAAGTGATGGTATGGTGGTGGTGATTCTCGGCCGAGACCAAGAAGAAGAGAGGGAGAGAGATGAAGGCGAGATGTGTTGTGAGAAATGAGAGTATGAAGTCACTTGAGGGTATTTTAAACTTACTTCCAACACAACTTAATCCATAGTATAATGTGTCTCAAAATATCAAGCATGATCTAATAAACAATGCAAAGAAAACCAAGGGTGGGGCCACCTTTGTAACCGTCGCCAATGGGGGGGGGGGGGGTCATGGTTAGCATGTAATGGATAGTTAGCTCATTGGTTAGATTCTAAGTGTTTAGTTAGTGTTTTTAGATGTTATGTAATTTATATGATACATTATGATGTTTGGTGACCATAACTAGTTCGGAAATGATAAAATAATGCTTCTGGTGAAAATTTGGTGTTTCGGGTAGTGTCCGGTTATTCGGTAGGTTACCGGCTCGTTAAAGTGCTAAACTACGCAGTTTAGTGTGCTTTATGTTCCCTTTTATGACAGTTTTGATTCCCGACACTTGGGAAAGTATTCTGGACCATTAAACCATAATTCTACATATTATTTTAGTGTTAGAATGCTGAATTTTGCTGAAAATTGCTAAATTCTACAGTTTGTGTGAGTTTAGGCACTTTTCGGTACTTAAACTATCACTAGGAAGACAGTTTTATGATCCTTATTTTCCTACACACTATACTAGTGTAACTCTTGGTTTCTGGCTCATTCTGTGTCTTAACATCATGTCTGTCTAAGTACTGAACTCCCGTCAGTACTACTAGTTTCTCTGATAACTGTGCTAACTTTGTTTCGTGCATCATTTGGATCATGAAGTGTTGCATGCAATAATGAGATGAAATCATGCAATATGTGATGCACTTGTATGTATATGACAATAATCACAAAGCATTCATGTCAGCAATTTGAATCAAGCACAGTCATTAAGCCACAAATTACTGTTTAATTATTGTACGGATATATGGAAATTTGACAGTTGTCACAAGTAATTTCACAGCTACCTAACACCAAAAACTAACCCCCATCCGCGTCAGGGACTATGCGGGAACGAAATTGAAAAAGTTGGGGACTATAGCTGTAATTTTAGAAAGTTGGAGACTAAAGGTGAAAAAAGGCCAAACCACAGGGACTATCCGTGCATATAACTCTTTTTTTTAACAGCAAATTTTTTTAGTTTTTGCCAATATATACTTTTTAAACAGTAATACTAAATTTTTAAATGTTTAAAGTGCAATTTGTCATCCTGTAGTTTAGTCTGGACTGCATAATGTATCTTCCACTTTTTACGCAATGACACCTTGAGGTGGGCAATCCCTAGATAAAAATGACAAAAAAACAAGAAACATAAATGTAAAATGACGAAAATAACTCTTGTTACTAGATTTTTTTAGATGAAGTTAATGGGTTGGACTAAATGACAAAAAAAGGTCAAACGTCAGGGACACAAATGAGAGAAAAACCTTTTAGACTAATGTGGCAAATATGCCCAAACCTCAGGGATTAAAGTGGCAAAATAAACCAAATAGTAATTTACTCTACTCTTTTTAATATAACTAGTTACAACCTTATGTTAATCATTAAGGTCTAATATAACACAGTATGGTTAGCTATCATTACTCTTATGACCCAACATGACTCAGCGATGATAAATTCAGTCATCCTTGGTCAAATCTTAGTTGGTAAAGGTTAAACCATTGTCAAATAAAGCGAATTATAATAAATATAGTTAAAGGAATATCAATATTGGCCACCCAGCCATAATAAGATATCCATTATGACTTATTACAAGCTAATATCACTTATCAAACATAATATTGTCTATACATATAGCCTATAAATTAATTAGTTTTTAGTTTAATATTTTCATAGGGGATGTTTCAAATAAAAACCACTTTTATTGTGAAAACTCGAAAACTAACTAAAAAAGCCTAAAAAACACAAATTTTTTTCTTAATATTTTTTTTCAATTTTTTTTAAAAAATCGCAGGTTTTTTTATATAAATTTTTTTTTTCAAAAAAAAAATTAGTACACATGTGTAATAATACACATGTGTAGTATTACACATGTGCACTACAAATTTTTTTTTTTTTTTTTGAAAATCTTTTTATATATAAAAAGCTGCGAAAATTGGTATGCGAAAAAAAAAATTGGTATTTTTTTTGGCTTTTTTAATTAGTTTTCGAGTTTTCACAATAACTAGTGGTTTTCATGTGAACCTTCCCCTATTTTATATATATATATAGGGGTTAGTTAACGTACAATTGGCCTTAATGTTCGTTGATCAAAATCGCGATCCGTGTGCATGGATGGGGAGATAACTGTAGACAGAAAAAAAGATTTCGTTATTTTCCTCCGTCATATTTTTGGCGCCAAACTTCGGCTATAAATACGAGAATTCAGGTACAAGTTATTAATTCACTTTCACTTACTTTCACTCTTACTACTTCATCTTCTTCTTGAGATCACTGTACTTATTCTCATGCCGGAGGGTGGTCACGGAGAGAACCCCCACTCTCCCCGTGGCGAGGCTAAAGGCGTTTCTGTTTTACAGTGATTTCCGGCAAAGTAGTGTCCAGTAGTTATCGGCGAGAGGATTAACCATTTTATGCAGAAACCCTACCCCCAGATCTGAACTGATTCCGGTCATTTAGACCTAGTGTTTCTTCAAAGTCATAAGTGAGAAGTTACAAATACTAACTTCTCAAAAACACCTTCTCAACACACAAAAATAACTTAAATAAACTAATCCAAACATTATAAAAACAACTTATCAACTTTTATAAGTCAGTAAGTTATAAGTTGCTCCAAAATAAGCTAACCCAAACACCCCCTAAGGGCACGTTTTTTCAAGCTCGAACATGGTACATAAATTCTTAGGGCCGGCACTGAATACCACGAATCGATTGAAAATTTGTAAGATAAATAAGAAAAGCTACTTAGAGAATTAATTAATTACTCTGAGCCGATTGTATATTAGGGTGTACGGGGTGGGTTAGGCAAAGGGATTCGGCAAATCCTTTACCGCACGACATATGCACCGGCACACATACATTGCCGATCGGTAAAGAAGAGGGGAGGAAGTTTGCGGGGAGAAGTTGCTGCTTGCGGCAACGGTGTGGGTTAGGGTAAGTGGTGGGGCCCGGAGTTATATCAACCAATCACATGTTTTGTTTTTTTTTTAAATTAGTTTGCCTAATCTCATTTTAGGCATGCACCTCTTATGTTTTTTGGGCAAGAGGGAAAAATAAGAGGGGAAATGACATGGCATAATATAATATGATTGGGTGGAGGGAAAGTTTGCCTAATCTCATTAGGCCTGCACCCATTACACCCTTAGTTTGACTATTAGTGGAATTTTTTTACAACATTTATTTTTTAAAAAGGATTGTTTTAAACATATGTTGCACTAACAAAAATAAGGTAACTACTCCTTCGGCTATATAATGTGATGGAATATGATAAACGTGACATAGTGAAATGTGATGGGATAAGATGTTATGGAGTGTAATGAGTGATGATCACCTTTTGTACCTTAACATAAGACCATGTGTAGTGGTCAAGCTCCATAACCCTCATAGATATGAGGTTATACGACACGTGACAAATGTGTAAGAAATGAGGGTTATGGGGGGTATATAACTTGAGTGTGTAGTGAGTTTATACCCCTTTAATTATAGATATACATACACACATGTATATGTGTGAGAGAGAAACACCCTGATACGCCACTATTAACGGGGAAAGTTTTGTTGCCCTTAGCGACTGGGGGAAGATGTATCCTGCACTATAGGACTTGATGGTGGTCAACGACGTCATATAAGGCTAGACTGCATGTATCCTAAAACTAAAATGTATATCTATGTTCTCTAGGGATGAGCACGGTACCCATTCGGTACCGAAAATACGGGTACCGAAAAACGTGAAAAGTGGGTACCGGTACCGAATACACCGGTTCGGTACCGATACGGATATGGTACCAGTATTTACCGGTGTTTTACCCGTAAATACTGATACCGGTACTGAAAAACAGGGAAGGTGGGTACCGGTACCGATACCGAATATATCCGGTACGGTATCGGTTCGGTATCGATACCCGGTACCAAATGTTCATCGCTAGCGTTCTCTAACAAAGTATAGGTTCAAATCCTATAGGGTTATTTTAGGGGTGCTACTTTCTACACCCCCCCTATTTACTTTTTTCACCCCCCTCCTCTCACATACTTACAGGTGGGGCCTGCGTGGGACCGACAGTTTTCCTCTCACAAGGGGGGATGTAATCAGGAAGGAGGGGAGTGTGTATAGAAGAAGCCTATTTCCATATTATAAATTTTCAACATTTGTAGGCAAAGAGTGGTTGTACTCAATGCTTTGGGGGATTTTCAAAAAAAAAACTTAATTTTTCACTTTTAACCTTAACCTATTTGATTTTTTTACTTTTAACCCAAAAGTTTTCGTCTTTCGCAATTTAACCTCGCAACTTTTTTACTTTCAACTTTAGTCCCTCATACTTTTCATCTTACGCAAATTTTTCGTTTTACGTTCCGTTTTAAATTCTGCGAGTATATAGTCTATTTTTTCCGGTTTGATAGGTTCGTTGCAATGTGCGGGTAATAGGTCAACTTAGTTATTCTTTTATATGTTTTACGTTTCGGTCTAAGTTATTCGTATTAACACGCTGCAAGTTCAACGTTGATAGCCCCGCCGCAACGCGGGGGGTGTTTAATACTAGTTTTAGTTAAAAGAAACTATATCGGGAAATCCAAATATGTTGGCTAATATCCTTTTAACACCTACAACTTAGATGAATGGTTAGGTGAGGCGCAACTTTTTAGAAATATTTTATAATTTGTTAAATATTTAAATCTAAGTGTGACCGTAAGTTTCGGATCTCGTCGAAATTTGAGAAACAAAAGAACCAAAGTATTATTATTATTCGTATATAAATTAAGTGGACTTGGTCTTCCCCTTTTCTTCCTCACGTACACCTCTTCATCTTTGCACTTAAACAAATAGAAGATCGGAAGAGAAGAAAGTAGTAACACACGACGCAAGCAAGCGGGTATTCTCTTTTATAATTTGCATGCATCTTAACTGGATTTTGTTTATATATTTCTAGCTCTTTAATGAATTAAATTTTCTGGTGTTCACTTCATATAGCCCTTACTAGCTTGATATATTGTACATTAAACATACATGGATAGGTTTAGCCTCACCCATCTAAAACTATTGCACGAATCTACTTTGTTGTAAGACAAATAGTTACACATCACACATGTATTCTCTTTTATTTATTGATTCACATTCGTTTATACATTTTTTTTGTTTTTTCAAATGCGTCTCAGTGTTTGGTTCATACATCACTTAAAAAAAAAAGAAAACACCTTATTAGGATAACCTCATGATCGCTAAGACTTAAGATTCTGATATAAAAATAAAAAATTAATTTTAAAATTATATAACTTGTAAATAAATAAAATAATTAATCTTATTAAACTTATTCTATCGGTAAAATCCCAAAAAACCCAATACCAAAGTTCTATATTTATATGTAGTAGATAATTTATTTTTAGAGTATGCATTCTTTTTCTTTAAAAATGTTTAAAATAGCATACTCGTTATTGAGTACAAATTTTTATGCCTATGGTACAAACTACATAGCACAAGATACACTTGTTGATCGAGATCAGCTCGGGATAGATACGTGTGCTGCACGGTGTGTTTTTTTTATGCGGTACTGAGATAACGAGGACAGTATTTGATACGTACCCGGTCCTATGCCCCCATGTTTCGTGTCATCATCAGTAGCCATGCACTCGTTTACTACATAAGTGGTTTAGTGAGTCTAGTAATTGTTTGAGTCATGCATAGTGGGTAGGGTAGTTATTTCATTATTTGTTGCTTTAGTTTTTATTCGGTAATTTCATGTAAGGCTATATATATCCACTAGTAGTTTGACTAAAGCCTAAAGGGATGAATGAAGATATTAAAAATGGTTGCAAATGGCTCCTCTTTCTGTTAACTTCTTTGGAGTTTGACCCGCTCAAAGGGTTGGCCTAACCTGTTTAACGGGTTACTATCAGTATTTCAGCCCGTGTCGTGACTTATTTATTCCATATTTCTTCCCGTCCTACAGCATATGTTAGGCATTCCGTCCACTGAGACAATCTGGAGTTAAATATGTCTCGGAAAGGTTTCCATTCTACAACTATATTCATATTTGCACCAACTGGCATGCCGAGATAAGTAAAAAGTTTGAAGGATTATGTTGAGATTAAGGACATTAGAGGGGGACCCTTTAGATGTGATCCGGGGCCGGGGCTGGTCACAGATATCACCTATCGTCGCTGGGGAACTACTCTCCTCTGGTATTAGCATTAGCAACCCCCGTTGAAAGAATGAATGCCCGCTCATGTAGATTCTATTTCGTGCTTTGCTATAACCTTCCTCGCTCATTTGACTTTTCTTTGGCCTGGTGGGCATGAAAAAGAAGACTGGAAGAGGTATCAACGAACACAGCGTCGTCCACATAAAAAAGATGAAACCACGAGTGCTTGTTTGTCAATAGGAATCCCTTCGTAGATCCCAACTTTAGCCGTTTAAAAGGTTAGAGGCTTTGAAAGAATAAAGAATACCAAGAACCCAATTAATCCACCTGCTTGTTAAAACCCATTGCGTGCATAATGGCCGTGTGAAACTTCCAATTTACGGAGCTGTATGCCTTCTCAAAATCGACCTTTAGGATCATCATCTCTTGTTTATTATGTTTCGCCCACGAGACTACTTTGTTCAAAATTAACAGTTTGTCTATAATGTTTCTACCTTTGATAAAGGCTGCTTGTTAAAACCCATTGCGTGCATAGTGGCGGTATGAAATTTCCAATTTAGGGAGTCGTATGCCTTCTCAAAATCGACCTTTAGGATCATCATCTCTTGTTTGTTATGTTTCTCCCACGAGACTACTTTGTCAAAATTAACAGTTTGTCTATAATGTTTCTACCTTTGATAAAGGCTGATTACACTGAATTGACTACCGTAGCTATCACTTTTTTAATCTATTCATCTTTGTAAGAATGTGGGGTATGGTGGGCTTGGGTTGGGGCATTTGTTGACACGTGGAATGGGAAAAAAAACCCACGCCCATGGGGTATGGTGGGGCTTGGGTTGGAGGCATGAGTTGACACATGGCCATTGAGAGCCCGCCATGTCACCTTGCAAGCCCGCCCCACGCCCGGCTTCAAACCCACGCCAAAGGGGCCACGCCCAAACCCAAGCCCCAACCCAAGCCCCCGGGGTGGTGGCTTGGGCGTTTTCAGTCAACCCACGCCCCAACCCAAGCCCCATACCCCATAGCCTAATCAGTAATCACTTTATGGTCAACTGATCAAAGTTTTCGTCACTTCCTTCTATACTTTTGATTTAAGCCATTTGTTGAAGTTCTTTGGCTCGGGATTCTTCCAATGTTTGTATAGTTTGCCAAGCAAGCGCCCAACTCTTTATCATCTGCTTGTTTTTTTACTCTTTTCCACGTGACAATGAAGCCCTTTTACTCTTTTAGGGGGTCGGGGTGGTGCCGTGATAGGGTCATCCCCGAATATGCTTGAAAAGTTTTGGGCCCAGGGCGAGTAGAAATTAACGGCCCAGTATAATACTAAGTAAATAACTCAATTTTTTAAGGAAAAGATAAATATATTTGAACTAGTACATATTTATATAGTAGAAAACATAATAATAAATGAAAAAATAGGCCGCTAAAATACAAGTTTTTAAAAATTATGTATATAAAAAAACTAAAAATATTTATACACTAGTGGGATAAAAAAAGTTGTGTGTTGCGCCGAGTGGAAACTTTGTTCGTTTAGAAGCACTTCTTATAGCAAACAAAAATGGAAACCCAAAAATTATAATCATTTGATGCCCAGAACGTTTTTACTTCATTAGTTTTTTGTATCATACAAAAATACACCATTTCAAATATTGTTTTGATAAATTTGTTTATATAATAAACTAAATAAAAAAACGTAATCAAGTTTAAGCTAAAAAAAGAAAACTTAAAATTAAAATATGAAAAAAAAAACGAAAAAACAAAACCATAAGAATTGTAAGTCTCGATACGGATCGTCGAACTACAATGATTTCTTGTTTCGGATGCCGTAACGAGTTTGGAATCCACGTTACGACACAAACCGAGCGAGAGAAAGCATAACACAATAAGATTCAACGTTTAACGGATTTGTGTATTCGATTCGACAGAGTTTTGATACAAGATTCGACAAATACAAGCACTCCTCTCTCTCTCTCTCTCTCTAGCTTATACGAGCTACGTTACAAATGACGTGACCGATCTATTTATACTAACAAATACAGAGGAATGTCGTCGACTTCGGTCTCGAACTGAACCGAACCAAAACGAGTTACATCCACACAAAAGTGCATCTAAAAGATAATTTCAATCAACTCAATTTTCTCCTACAATCTCTCCTACCATTGACTGTTTTTATTTTCTGTATTCAATGTATTGAATAGTAGTTATTACCTTCCATGTATTTAGAATTGTAAATTGCTATATAATATACTGTACATATGTCTCTAAAATCAAGAGAGAATTGCTCAATCACATGGTAAATTGCTATATAATGTATTGGATGTTGCGTTTATCCGTATTTACGTGATTATGCCCCTCACAAACTAGCTCCCCGTAGTATTCCTTGCATTTTTCTAGGCTATGCTCCTCAATACAAAGGATACAAGTGCTTTGACCCTGCATCTTCACGTACGTATGTAACCCGACATGCTCGCTTTGACGAGACATTCTTCCCTTATGTCTTCGACTCGTCTCATACTTCCCTTTCCAACATGTTTCTTTCCACTTTTCATGAACCCACCTCCTTCAATCCATCCACAACTCAACCGACCAAATCGTAACCCACTCACCCAACTACATCTATTCCCATACCACCTTGTTCTCTGTGCAAAAATGACACCACCACTCATTCGTCTCCTAACCGCACCTCATCCGAAACTTCTCCTATACCCGATCCTATTTTGACACATACCTCTCCATAGGGGTGTGCATGGGTCGGTTTGGTTCGGTTTTGACATAAAACCATAACCATAACCTCGATGTCAGTTAATGGATAACCATAACCGATCAGTTATGGTGGTTATGGTTATTAGGGTTTGATGGTTTTAGCGGGTCGGTTATGAGTGTTAACCGTGTATTTAGTTTAGCTAAAAATAACTTAATTTTTTTACATGGAATAAATTGTTATTGCGTATTTGTATATATTAGTATATTACATAGTATAAAAATACATATAATCTATAATATTAATACCAATTATTATCAAATATTGAAATAAAGTGATATGATACATTCCATAAATTCAAATAAACATCCAACCAAAACCACAAAACGATATGAAAAACCTATAAATACTAAAAATTTTCAATAAACAACATCAAATATTAAAAATATGGTGAAATGTCCTAAATCCTACAAAAAATTATTACATGTCGGGTCTGTTCGGTTTTGGTGGGTATGAAAAAATGATAACCATAACCGACCCAATACTTTCAGTTTTCAAAAAACCATTAACCGACCCACCGGTTTTTTATTTGGTTTGGTTTTTTCGGTTTGGTTTGTCGGTTAATTCGGGTATGGTTCGGTTAATTCGGTTTTTTGCACACCCCTACCTCTCCATCAACTTCTCCTACCCCTTCACCACCGCCCACTCCCCCATCTCCACCACATCCTACTGCTCCATCATCCTCGGCACCAACGCATTCCATGGTCACCCGTTCAAAGGTTGGCACCTTCAAACCAAACCCGAAACACTCCGCCTATCTTGCTAATGCCATGCACTCATGTCTTCATGCTGCTCTTTCCACCAATACGGTTCCAAGAGGTTATAAAAGGGCTTCTAATCATACACATTGGATGTATGCAATGCATGATGAGCATAAAGCCCTTAACCGAAATCGTACTTGGACCCTCGTGCCACGGCCCTCATCCACAAATGTCATCAGTTCCAAGTGGGTATTTCGAACCAAATACCACTCTGATGGTACTATTGAACATCATAAAGCTCGCCTCGTTGCTCAAGGGTTTAAGCAAATACCGGGTCTTGACTTTACTCATACCTTTAGTCCCGTCGTAAAGGCGTCTACCATTCGCATTGTTCTATCTCTGGCTGTCATAAATGGTTGGTCCCTCCGTCAACTCGATGTGAACAACGCTTTTCTTAACGGTCTGTTATCTGAAACCGTCTATATGGAGCAACCTCCCGGCTTTGTCGACCCTCATTTCCCAAATCTTGTTTGCAAACTTAACAAAGCCCTCTATGGTCTCAAACAAGCTCCACGAGCTTGGTATCAAAGGCTTAGCTCCTTTCTTTTGTCCTACGGTTTTCAGTGCAGTCGTGCCGACTCGTCTCTTTTTGTTTTTCACCATGGCGATTCCATTATATACCTTCTTGTGTACGTGGATGTTCTCATTCTTATGGGCAACGAACCCACATTGGTTGCTGCTTTCACGAGCCGTTTGCATCAGGAATTCACCATCAAAGACCTAGGATCTCTGACCTACTTTCTCGGCCTTGGGGTGATTCAGTCTGACACGGGTCTCTTCCTTACGCAAACTTAGTATGCTAATGATATCCTCAGCCGAGCAGGTCTAACCGATTCCAAACATGTCCCTATTCCCCTTTCCACATCCGATACTTTCACCACAGCCGGCACTCCATATACTGATCCCACCCTCCATCGCTCTCTCGTTGGAGCTCTTCAATACTTAACCATTACTCGACCCGACTTGGCATATGCAGTTAATCAAGCTTGTCAACACTTACATGCACCCACTGTTCAACATTTTCAATTGGTTAAGAGGATATTAAGGAATGTCAAGGGCACTATCTCTCATGGGCTTGTTTTTACGCGTCCTACGACTTCATCTATCTTAGGTTACTCGGATGCGGATTGGGCACGGTGTATTGAAACGCGTCGATCAACCTATGGTTACTCAATTTTTTTGGGAGGTAACTTGGTTTCATGGAGTCCTAAGAAACAACCAACAGTTTCAAGATTGAGTTGTGAGTCGGAGTACAGGGCTATGGCAAATGCGGCAGTGGAAATTGTTTGGATTACTCATTTGTTACAGGAGCTTCATGCGCTTCCACCAACACGGCCTACTCTCCTTTGTGACAACAAAAGTGCGTTATTCATGAGTTAAAATCTGGTGTCACACAAACGTGCAAAGCACATCGATCTAGACTATCACTTTGTTCGAGAGTTGGTTATGTCCGGGAAATTACACACTAAGTTTGTTCCTACCAAGCTTCAACTTGTGGATATCTTTACAAAAAGCTTACCACAGCCTCTTTTTGAGCAATTTCGAGACTTACTTCGAGTTCGTCCGCAACCGTTTCGCTTGCAGGGGGATAAAAGATAATTTCAATCAACTCAATTTTCTCCTACAATCTCTCCTACCATTGACTGTTTTTATTTTCTGTATTCAATGTATTGAATAGTAGTTATTACCTTCCATGTATTTAGAATTGAAAATTGCTATATAACATACTGTACATATCTCTCTAAAATCAAGAGAGAATTGCTCAATCACAGCATCAACAAGAATAAAGTTAGGAAAAAAAAAAAAGTAAACAAAGAGAGTTGAGAAGCCTAAGAAAGGAATCAAACTAAAGACCTTGGCCATCCATCCAAACTCTATTCATTCGTACTTTATACCTACCCTAACGAATTGAAACCATTTTAATTGAACAACACCAATACTAGTATTGGTATTATCGGAACCGGTACGTACCGGATTTTAACTTATTTAATTTGAGTTTTCACTAATAACTTGTGTTCGTTAACTTAAAAGAAACTGAATACACAATTACGTATAACTTTTTTTCCTCGACATTGACATTCTGGTATAAACTTATATTTAAAATAAAATGTTTTTTCTTTTATGGTAATCTATACCTATGCAGTTAATGCGGAAAATATCGGTTATCGGTCAAGGACCGATATTTGAGATATCGGTTATCGCGGTGGGATATCGGTGAGATATCGGTAATTTATAATATAATGTATAAATATATATACATACATAGAACCTATATAATATATGTATATTAATATCTAGAACCTATATAATGTATGTATACAACATCTTTATGCACTAACTTGTAAAAGTCTAGGGTTAATTTTGATAAATCTATAACTGGAGGATCAAATTGTAATTCAGTTAAAAGGTAAGGTGTGTAAACAGGAAAAAAATGAGTTATTTTTTATAACCCTACTAAACCCGACACCTGTAAATCAAAAACAAAACCCTAAACTAAAGCAGTCGCCGTCCACTTGTCTATCTCCTCCCCTGTTCGCTCCTCCATCTTCTAAACCTAAAAAACAGACAGCCGACAGAGAGTTCTTTCATTCTACGATCCAGCAGGGAAGGTAAGGTTCGATCAGCAGGTAAGCTTCGATTCAACAACTTCGATTAGCCACCATTTCTTCTCTATCACGATTGAATTCTCTATCTCACCAGCGAATTATGTGACTATAGTTGGGCCTGTCGATATTATCGGTGAGATGACCGATATCAGAAATACAAAATATCGGCGATATATCGGAATATATCACCGATATTATCGCCACCGATATTATTACCGATTTTTCAAACCGATATGCCAGCCAAGGTCCGATAACCGATATATCGGTGAGATATCACCGAGATATCGCCGAGATTGACTGCATAGATCTATACAAGTGTCAGTATCGTGAAGAACCAAACCAATTTCGACTGAACAACATTGGTACCGATATCGTCATTATCACATCTGGTACTCATATATTTTATATAGTTTTTGGTGATATGTTGATATCCTTTTTATCATATCACGAATTTATTTTTTTTAGTTTTCTCTTTTGCTTACTATAGCGAATATTGGTATCATAGCGATGAACCAACGTCAACCAAATTCCCGTCACGTATCGTGGAGGAATACAACTAGTTTTATATTAATAAAATGAGACACAAAAAAGGATAATTGCTAAGAATAACATTTTAGAATATTTGATTTCAACTTATTATAAGATGGTTTCAAACGTTTTTTTTATTATTATGGACGGCAAGTACAGTTCTTCAAAGTTTAAATAAACTAGTATTAATCCCCCCACCCCACACTGCGGCGGGGTGTTAAATAGTGGTAAACCGTAAATGTGCAACAAAAGAAAATAAAGCGAATCATAAAAGATAGATTATAACATGGATTGTTTACCAAATACATTACAAAATTTACTACCAACATACTAAAGGTGTAATACATTGAAACCTAATCTATTTTGTCAACATTCTTAAGCTTTTCGTAGTTTGTTAAGCGTGTCAATTGCAACTTGAAATTCTGCCCATTTTTTACGAATGCTACTTACTCTTTCTTAGTTGTTTAAAAAACATGCACATCTTCGTTCGAAATAAGCATTCTGAATAGAAAAATATTAATCTAGTTAAACTAAATAGTAACGATTGAAAGAAAGTGCGAACTGATTATCCAATCACAATAAAAAGGCTCTAAGACATCAATGTAACCATTTGCTTTTTTGAAGCCGCACGGGTCACAATAGTAATAAGAACAACTCATTCGTCAACGTCATTGAGCTTGGAAAGCTGAATATAAATAACGAACCACAAAACCAAAAAAACGGGCATACTATTTGATCATAACATAAATGGGCATGAACAAGTAGCCAATTTCACTTAGGAGGCTCAAACATCTAGGTACCACTGGTTGCTTGTTTCAAGCCTTCTTAGTTGTCTTGACCCAAATATAGAACATCATTGCCTAGTAGATCAATCCTTAGGTAAGGTAACAAAACTACAATACCACAAACAATCGCATATTCACCAACAACATAACCAACATCTATAACACCAAGATCCATAATCAACATTGTTAACTTTAAATACCAAACCAAGATGCAACAATACAAAAGCAAAATAAGCATGAAAAATTTATAAAGCATAATGTACCACACCACAATGTAAAACCGTGCTCAGAGTACGCACCATCATAACCCCGTTAATAATGATTTAAACCAAAACCTGCAACGAATCAAAATTGCATAATAAAACAGTTTTGATGGCAAGATGAAAAAAGAGTACAACATAATTGAAGTCATAGATCCTTTCATTGTGTTGCTCTCTATTTGTTCGTTTAGTTAAGTAATACAAATGGCAACCTACAATTATAACACATGTCTTAACAACTGCAATCAAGTAAGCACAACTAAACGTTAAGTGCTTAGAACCCCAAGATGGCTGCAACAAAGGTTCCCAAGCCAAATGATGAGCAACATCATTGCCATTATATACATGTATTGCAATAGCTCTTAGATGAGAAACAAGTCATCTTCATTCGTGGCCCAAGGTTCTCACAATATCACCATTACCAAGTCAAAAACCACAAGCCACAAAGAATTATAGACATGCATTACCCAAATTCTTAGATGGACACATGTTCATCTTCGTTGTGACCTAAAAAATATAACACCAACGACAGTAACCACAAAGCCACGCCATTGAAGCATGCAAAAACAGAAAAAACAAGCTTGAATAGGTGCAAATTATACCATCTTATCTTAGACGAGTCGAGTCTAATCGTCATCGACGGGACAAAAGATTCAATCCCAAAAGAATTACCATATCACCACCCCTAAATAGTTAAAGAAAAACATACAGGTTTTGATTGATGTCGTAAGGTCAGTGAAAAATATAATTAAAAAGTGTCATAATCACCTTTACTAGTAAAGAACAAGTAAGGTGTCGAATTCATGGGGAATTAGTGGAAAGTGTTAAAGTTCATTGCTTTTAATAGTTATCTAATTCTAAACTACTTGCTTTTTGTTGTTTGAGTTGTTTTGAAAACCAATTGATTATTGTGGTTGTAAACAGTTGTGAGAAAAGAACCGATCTCCTGGTTTTCGGGTTGTGTAGAAAATTGGGTTACCTAATTACTAACAATTGGAAATCACATAGACATGATTTGTTAACCTACTTGTTTTGATAAATAACTAACAGATAGTATATTTGATTGCAATGATCCACGATCTAAACCGAAAGATTGATACAATTGAATTGTAACCTAGTTACTTACCAATCCTAGATTTCACAAACACGACAATTTCAATGGTTAAAGGTTGAAGAACAATGATAACTAAGAATCTAATCCCAATAGTTGATGACAAAACCAAATAACTAATGAAAAAGTGTGTACGCGATAATCCAACAATCGTTTAATAAAAAAAGTAAACATCAAGATAAACTAATAGAATGATTGGACACATCCCAATCCAAAAGTATGTAAATACAAGTTGACTCCGTTCCTGATACAAACCCTAGCTCCAAAGATGATCACGAATAAGTTAGCCACCCATGTTCTTGATTTGATCTTCAATCTAGATTGGGAATTGCATGATTGATGATTGGAAAATGATTGAATGGTGGAAGAATGCCCAAAATTGCCCTCAAAGTCCTCTAGAATCGTAAACACAGCTTGGAGATTGAATCCGAGGCGATACATGATTTTTTGGTTAAAAATCACATTTTTTCGCGTCGGTGTCTGCCCACGCCCGTGCTATGTCACATGCATCTCGTCGCTTGGTGTGGGAGGGACACTTGTTTACATTTTTTACTTTGGTGCATCCCATGCCACATGCTAGACTACTTATGCTCCCAAACATGGCGTGGGGGGACACCTTTTTCAGCATTTCATTTTGATTGCTCGTTCGACTTGTGCACTCCAAATTTCTTCGTTTCCCATTGTTTAGCACTCGTTAAACCTATAAACCCGACACACAATAAGTACAACATAACGGTACAAATTGACGCGTTAAAATTACGAAAACGTGTACAAAACTCATACAAATGCAATGTGTTTTTACCAACACACCAGGTTTACCAAATGCAACCGTTGATAACAAAAATCCAAAGGGTTAACCACGGTCTCACTAGAAATAAAACTTGAAACCGATAAGGAAAATAATCAATAACATGCAACCAGAAACCCAATCATAAATGATGACGATAACAAAAAGGTAAACCTAACCGAAAGACCAAAACCCAAAAATGATGATCGTGTCACCGGAGAAACAGCCAGAAACGATGATAGTAACCAAACTGAAAAACCCGGAAGGGTTAGCCGGATTAATAAGCAAAGTGTTACCTCAACTGGATGAATCATAGCTGGAAAAAACAACGACGACCAACGGTCAAGTGACTAAGCAACGGGTCGCCGGAGGTATGGGGGTGGTGGTGGGAAGAGTAGGTGTAGCGGTGGATGCACATGAAAAATAGAAATCAAAATAACCTTTAAATTCCAATCCAAAGTACAATAACAAAAAAGCAGCGTACAACAACAATAAGCACAACAAACCATTCAAGTATAATGTACAACTTGTTATGCGTAAATAAATTACAAATTTAGAATATATAAATCACCTCAAGAAATTAAATAAACATAACCTAAGGAGCTTAAATAAATATAAAAAGGGGATAAGAAGACATCCTGATCTTTCATTTTTTTTAAATCAATAACTAAGATGAAAGTATAGAAAAAAGGGGTGTAAGAGTACTTTTGGAATACCCATTTATGTGACTTTTTTTTTTCTCAAATTTCCCACATTTTTTAAATGTTCATGATTTTTTATATGACATTACTTTTTTTAAAATATTGCACCAAAAAAACCGAATATGATTTTATCTTTAATTGTAGTATCATATTGCTATATACAAATGGCAACAAAAAACACTAAAAAGATGTGTTATATTTTTATGTTGTATAATATTTTTATACTGTATTTTTTTGCTAGATTTTTGTGGTGAGTTTTTTTTTTACTAGAATTTTTTGCTAGCTTTTTTGGAACTAGAGTTTTTGACTTGTATTGTAAAAAAACAAAAGGGCGAGACTTTGTATTTTAGGAGCAAAATACGTTTCGTCGTCGGTTAAATAAATACTTCTTTTAATAGCAATATCCTATAATACACCACCTATCATCATGATCTAAAATTTGAATTCTCGACATCTTCGTTATGAAGTACATCGCTTACCATCAAAATATCCTATGGGAACATTTTAGGATGCATTTAATTTTTGGTTGGATGCGTATTCAAGATCACCTTTCTCAAATCTACCAAGAAGTAAACAATTTGTGTTGAAACTTTTAAGGTGTTCTATAAAGATTTTTATTTAACTTGAAGGGACAATTAAAGAAAAATAACATTATCATAAAAATGTAACAAAATTTCAAAACTATAATATTAAAAACTTAGAGCATCCATAACGGGTGGTACAAAACCAAACTACCAATCCAGACCACCTCCCCCTTTGTAGACGATGACTAGGCCTCGTCCGATTTGGTGCACTGGTCGGGGTTTGGTTATGACATATGGATCCTCTCTTTTTTAAACCTTAAAAAAAAGCATTTTGCATTAATTTAAAAAAAACATTAAAATTATTTAACTTAATAACATAAATCTATAAATTAAAAATAACATAAATTAAAAAGCAAATATGTAATATAACAATAATATAAACTATTTTTTTTTTTAAATTACAAACATTAGACAAACTAGATAATTAAACATAAATAAACTACAAATTAAACTAAGAGTAAAATGTCAAAATGGTCCCTGAGTTTAGGTCATTTTCACCACTTTAGTTTATAAATGAAACGGTTCAGTGGTTTCATTTTTGTTACCATTTACATCCAAATGTCAAACGGGGTTAAAAAATATGTAAACATCTTCCTTTTCGTCATTTTCCTCATTTAAGTAAAGGGTATAATGGTCATTTTAATCGTTTTTTTATTTTAATTAAAATACCAAATAATAATAAAGCCCTCTTTGTCCGTTTCTATGGAAAAATTACATGTTTTGTCCTTTATTTTGATATCTTTTTTAAGGCGATGTCCTTTATGGGAAACTTTGTTGCACGTTTTGTCCTTTATAGGAAATTTTGTCGTACGTTTTGTCCTTTAACCCTAACCTAGTTAGATTTTTTTTAAAGCTGGATACCAAAGGATATTTTAGTCTTTTTACTCCTTTATTTAATATTATTTATAAAATAAAACAAAACATCTTTGAAAATTATTATTATTATTATTATTATTATTATTATTATTATTATTATTATTATTATATAACTCTCTTTCTCTCTCTATACCACTCTCTCTTCCTCTTTACATCTCTATCTCTCTACCACACACACTCTCTCTCTCACACATTCATCATCAGCATGCCGAAGAAAAACAAGGGCCACTACGTGGCCACTGCCGTGCCCACAATCTCCGACGGACCGCCACTATATCACATCTGCAATAGCGTCCATCCCAATGGGGACACCCCGTCGAACCTACCAACATGTGCCGTCGCTCACCCCTTGACACCTCCTGAAAACCCTAATCCGCGTCCCTACCTCCACGCATTCGCCACCACCACCGTAGAAGAAGCCAATCCACGCATCCGTCACCACCACTTTAGAAGAACCCCAGCCCTTAAAACCTTAATCCGCAGCACCAAAATACCCATCCTTCATTCCTATTTACAAAAAAATCATCAGAATTGTCCATCCTTCATCCTCATCCATCATCTTTTAAATTTGATAAATTGGAGAGAGGAAGGGAGAGAGAGGGGGAGAGAGATATCTTAGAGAAAAAAGATGGAGTAGAGAGACGGATCTGTCTTCTCTTTGATTTTTATTTAAACAAAAACAAAACAAATTGAGTAAATTGACAAAATTACTCTATTGTGTAAGTCACATGACTAGATTTAACCAAAAATCTAATTGGGTTAGGGTCAAAGGAGAAAATGTGCAATAAAATTTAATATAAAGAGCAAAACATGTCAAAATTCGTTGAAAAGGACACCACATGAAAAAAGGGTATTAAAATAAAGGACAAAACGTGTAATTTTTCTTCAACAAAATCCATCCCATCTGAAACACACCAAATCTGACCTGCTCGACCACTCAAGTAGAATAAATTTAGTGTAACTCACTCTTTTTTACAAAATGGTGATCTCTAGATGGTATCGGTGCTGAAAATACATATACCCAATATTAAAAAAGTGAGTACCAAATATCCTATCAAATCTATCAATGTAAATAACATCTCTATATGCTTGAGTAAAAGTAAAACTTACCTACATCCCACTTTCTCCAGACCCTACTAATAATTCGGAGTGTAAGTGAGGTTTTAGTGAGTGTGGACGTATGGTTGTTGTAATACACGGATATCAGATTCAAATAAATTCTGTTCAATCCCATTTCGAATATAGGACAAACTTACATGACAATATCTTTCCACTTGGACCAACATAAAGATAAAGACCTTGACCTATTGTTAAACCAAAGGAAGCTAAATACTTTATGTCTCCAATAATCTTGTTGGGCTCCCTTGGAAAACCCCGTCTACTTCGAGCGCTCCGGATAATCCAATAAGCAACAAGAATGACATGTTGAATAACCAAAAGATCCAAAAACTTCTACACCTCCAATATGTCTATAGCCGAGAAAGTGAACATGGCACGCCAGGAAAATATGATCCACGATCTCTTAAAAATCTCCACACAACGGGAAAAGGGAGGAGGCCGAAATGATTGTTCTTTGAGGTAACGCCTCCAAAGTAGGCATGCCTCTCATTAATTAAAACTCTCCACCCAAACACGCTAATCTTGTTCGAGATCCAATTATTCCACTCGAAGGCGTTCCTCAAGTGACCCAAACGCACTACCAGATAACAATCTCCTCGTTGGGGCCACAAAAAAAAAAAAAAAAAAAAAAACCCAAGGAAGCACCTTTCCATGTCCACTTATCCTTCCCGGCCCCCAACTTAACTGTTGCAGCGAAGATACCAAATTGTTTAGCTCGGTGCTCTCCTCCACACTCATGGAGCCGGACTTTCACACCCCACAATCCCATCTCAGATATAGCAGCGGCCAACAAATTTAAACTCCGTGCAAAAGATTAATAATATAATTAATATCATATTATAATGTACTATTCGTTACCAGTCATTTCAAATTTACTATCTTACATTCATACCTGTTCCCCTTGAAAGCAATCATTAATGTACTATGATATAACTTGTCACTTGAGTTGTTGTTTACAGCTCGTAACCTTATCTTCTCTCTTTGCAAATTTTTATACTAGAACTGTAAATTAGTATAAAAAAGGAGTTTTGTAAATTAGTTACTAACTGCTTTGGTAATTACAGTTCCTGCACTTTCTTATTCATTCTTTTTATTGTGTGTGTTAAATTGCAGTTTTGGAAAATGGATCTCGTAAATCTGGTTATTACTCCTGTGGTTGAATCTCTGATGGTCCCTGTTAAGAAACATTTAGGTTTCTTGGTATCCTCCACAAAGCATGTGAAAGATATGAAGGAAGAAATGGATCAGCTGAATCTCACTGAACAAGATATTCAACAGAAAAAAACAACTGCTGATGTGAACTATCATGTGGTCTCTTGCCATGTGTCGCCGTGGTTGGAAGATGTTCAAAAGATGAAGGAGAAGGTAGAAAGTATTCCAACAGCTGGAATTGGGTGCTTCAACGTGGCAAAGAGATACAAAGCAGGAAAACAATCTTGTATTATTGTCCAACAGATAAAAGCTCTCAAAGAACGATCGTCTGAAATCAGTTGGACAAATGAACGAAAACCACTTGCTAAGGTACCATCCACCTCTGCACCAGTTCCTCATGGTACCCAAACAACCACGTTTGAGTCTAGAGATTCGGTATTTAATGCTGCATTGCAAGCTCTACAATCAAATGACGAGTCCCAAAAGATGATTGCTCTATGTGGGATGGGTGGTGTCGGCAAGACCACAATGACGGAACAACTAAAGAAGGCCGTGGAAGATTCAGGAATATTCAATTGGGTTGTAAAGGTGGTTCTTGGGGAAAGTTGTGACCCTTTTGTTCTACAGCAAGCTGTTGCAGAATATATTCATGAAGATTTAACCGAAAAAACTATAGTTTCAAGGGCTGAGCTTCTTCGTAAGAAATTCGAAGGGATGTCGCAAAATGGGCAAAAGAAAATTTTAGTAATAATGGATGATATTTGGGGGGAGGTTGACCTCAAAGATGTTGGACTAACAAGCCCTTTGCCGAATGGGTTCAAGCTCTTGTTCACATCACGATTTGAACACATTTGCACTCAAATGGGTGTTAGAGCTGGTTCAATATTTAGAGTACGTGTTTTAAATGAAGCAGAGGCAAAAACATTGTTTTTTAAGATTGTGCGACCAACTCCTTCGGATGGTGATGATAATGATGAACTCCAAAAGATAGGAGAAAATATTGTGAAGAAATGTGGGGGTTTGCCCATTGCCTTAAAAACCATTGCCAATAGTCTTAATGGTAACATAAAGGAGTCATGGAAAAAGGTACTTAAGCGTTTAGAGAAAGCTGACCTTAAAGACCTAGAAAGCATCACATATAAAATATTTGAGATAAGCTATGAGAATCTCAAGGAGGGTGATGATAAAGCAATTTTTCTTCTTAGTGCCTTATTTCCTGATGATTTTAATATACGTACTGAGGACCTATTGAGGTTAGGATGGGGATTGGGTTTTCTTACAGATGGCAAGACATTAGGAGAAGCAAGAAGCGATATGAAAATTTGTGTTAACAATCTTCTACGTGCAAACTTGTTGACTAAAAGTGATCGCATGGGATGTGTCAAAATACATGATCTTGTGCGTGCTTTTGCTTTAAATAAAATTTCAGAAGTCAAACAAGCTTCAATTGTCAACATTGATAACAAATCAGAGCAATATGAAAATGAGACATATGAGAGAATTCTATTAAAGTGCACAGGTATGACTGAATTTCCCAGTGACTTTAATTACCCAAATCTCTCTTTGTTGATGCTAATGGATGGGGATGAGGTCTTTAAGTTTCCAGAAGATATTTACAAAAGAATGGAAAAACTTGAGGTTTTGTCTTATGAGGATATGCATATTCCATTGCTTCCACGAACATCTGAACACTCAACCAAACTTCGAACACTATCTCTTCGTTCATGCTCGTTCATATATGATGATGTCTCATTTCTTGGAAGTCTTAGCAACTTGGAAACACTGAGTTTTGTTAATTGTGGAATAAGATGGTTGCCATCCACAATTGGGAAGTTGAAAAAACTTAAGTTACTAGATTTGACAGGATGTGTTGACCTTTGTATTGAGGATGGTGTTTTTCAAAACTTGTGTAGTCTTGAAGAACTATACATGAGAGCTTATAGGAATGCTCCTACTTGGGGACATTCCGAAAAAGAAATTACTCCTATTAGGTTCACAGATGCCAACTGTGATGAGCTGGAGAAACTTTCACAGGGTTTGTTCGCACTAGAGTTGGAGTTCTTTGAGAATAAGGCCCAACCCCGAAACATGTCCTTTAAAAACCTTGAAAGGTTCAGGATATCTATCGGTTGTAAATTGGTAGAATTGAAGGATGCTGAAAAATATTCATTCAAAAACACAATTGTATTTTGTGGTGACTGCCATGAGCTTATGGAATGCAAAATTAATGTCCTATTTGAGAAAACAGAGGAGCTCTATTTGAAAGTGAATGAAATGAACAATCTTGAAGATGTTTCAGTGCCTTCCTCATTTTCCAATTTAAGAGTCCTTGATGTTTGTAATTGTGAAGATTTAAAACACCTCTTTACAGTTGATGTGGCAAATGGTTTGAAGGAACTTGAGCGACTCACAATTTCTGAGTGTCATGGTATGAGAACACTAGTTGCTGAGAATAGTAGAGTTGGGGTGATCAGATTTCAGAAATTGATTTTTTTGTCGTTGAGAGACCTACCAGAAATGGTAAGTTTGTGGGACAATGTGATCGAACTACCCGAAATGGTGAAGTTGAAACTTCATAAACTTCCCAACTTTACCAGCATTTATCCCGAGAGTCACAATACGCCTGAAGTGAAATCATTATTGAACGAAAAGGTACATGCATTTATCTTGATCTTTATATTTAATGCTACAAATAACTTATTATTTAATATTTACTCCATGGATATCAGCGTATGCTTTTTCACAAGGCTTAATTACTTTGTAGGTCGTGACTTCTAAGTTGAAGAAGTTAGATATTTCTAGCATGGAGAACTTGAAGCAGATATGGCCTTGTCAAGTTTCTTCCATTCAGAAAAATAATGCTTCCATGTTGAAACTGATTAAAGTGAAAGAATGTTGTAACCTTATCAACATTTTTCCTAGCAATCCCCTTCCATTGGTGAGTAATTTAGAAGAGCTTGAGGTTTCCACATGTGGTTCAGTTGAAGTGTTATTCAACATGGACTTCGAAAGCTTACATGAAGTAGGGGAACACATTAGCAGCGGATTAAGAAGGATTGAAGTTGATAAATTAGGAAAGCTAAAAGATGTATGGAGGTTGAAAGGTGTAAACGACTCTAAAATCCACATCAACTGCTTCAAAGGTGTAGAAAGCATTGAGATAAGAAATTGTTCCATCTTTCGAGATATATTCACACCTGCAACAACCAATTTCAATCTGGGAGCACTTACTAACTATGTTACGGAGAATACCCCTGAAGAGGTATCTCATGCCATCCTGGTTTTCAATTTTTCTTTAATCAAGTATTGCCACATCTTAATTTGCATATATTAAAATGTCACAAATACATTAAATTTTCATTTGTTTTTATTTTACTAGTTTTAAATGTAACTAAATGGCAACCAATAATTTAATCACGTTGCAAATAAGTTATTTCACCTAATTAAAATCTTGTGTTTTTTTATTCAGTTTTCATGATTTATGTTGGCCTTCCCTATTCCAATCACACGTCTATTAGAAATAATAAACTGAATTATATCTTAGTTTAGTATAATGTTATGTAACTGAATGTTTAATATTACTATAATGTGTGTATTTTATGTAAATAATCGAAGAGGTGTGTGTCATATGTGGCACCGGTTCGAAAGGCAGTTATTGGCGCCAAAACAGTGGCGGACCTAGTAGAAAAATTCAGGGGTATCCTAAATTTTTTATTTATTTTTACTAAGGCCCGTCTGAGAATTCGAGGGCCCTGTGCGCCTTAAAAACTTACTTTTACCTGAGGTCATCCATGAAAATTCGAGACCCTTAGGGGCCTTGTGCGGCTAGTATATATATATATATATATATATATATATATATATATATATATATATATATATATAATTAGTAGGTTATAGACCAGTGTATTACACATGTTTAATAAGAAAATACTAAACAATTAGTAATAAGATTTAGAAGTTATCATATGATATGATATAATAGAAATTACGTATTAATTAAGCAGCGTATATATTTGATGAACCTATTTAAAAAATATATATATATTAATCAACTTTTTTTAATCCATATATAGGGAAAAGATCAAATAGGAAGATTAATTTCGCTAGGAAGGATAGGAAGCAATAAGAGGATGACATGTGGCAACATTTAAAATAAAGAAAAAGGGTATTTTAGTCAATCCAACCCTTTCTTCTTCCTTTTCAAAACTCAGTAACTTCAAAACCCACCATTTTCAAAACCCACCATTTTCAAAACCCACCATCTTCAACCATTTCTTGACTTTCTATCTCAATAATCACTACATTATAGTGCGATTTTCATAACCAATCAATGATTCAAACACCCGATCAACGTGTTCTTCAGCTTTTTTTAAGAAAACCCAGTTTAATTTCATACAAAATCTCGTTTTTTCCGGTGATTTTGAAGATAATCACTCGATTCGTTCGATTCGAGCGTTGATAAGTGTTTCAATCATTCAAAATTCGTCAATTGTTGAAGAAATCACTTCGATTCAGGTAAGAAATTCTTTAATTTCATTTTTACGATCTGGGTTTTTGATTTAGTCATTGCGTTTTACGATCTTGGCGGGGGTCCGGGGGCAGCGCCCCCGGTAGCGGGGTCCCAGGGGCGGCAGCCCCTGGCTGGGGTTCGGAAATTTTTTTTCCTGATTAAAGTGCTGTAATAAAAATGCATCAGAAAAATTAATTTTCCAGAAATTGGCTCATTTCGAAGACAGTAATTCGTAGACAATTCAGACAGTTCACAGTCACAGACAGTTCCCAGACAGTTTTATGTGTCCATTGCGTTTTAGAAATAAGAGAGTTTTATGTGTTTTCTAGCTATTGCGTTTTAGAAAAAAAAAACACATTTTTAAGTGTTTTTAGTCATTGCGTTTTAGGTAAAACACATTTTGAAGTGTTTTTAGTCATTGCGTTTTAGGTAAAACACATTTTTAGGTGTTTTCAGTCCATTGCGTTTTAGAATGAGTAATTTTTAAGTGTTTTCTGGCCATTGCGTTTTACAAATAAGACATTTATTTGTGTTTTTGGTGTATTGCGTTTTAGGTAAAACACATAAATTTTTATGTGTTTTTGGTGCATTGCGTTTTATAAAGTACATTTTCTTTTGAGTTTTTAGGCTATTGCGTTTTAGAAATAAGACATTTCTTTGTGTTTTCTAGCCATTGCGTTTTAGAAATAAGACATTTCTTTGTGTTTTTGGTGCATTGCGTTTTAGAAAAATGTCATTTTTAGGTTTTTTTTTCATTGCGTTTTACGATACTGGGGGTTTTTCTATTGCGTTTTACGCAACTGGGTTTAAATTTTTTTTTTAAAATATAGCAATAGTATACTCGTTTTAAAGATAAAAAACGCTCGTTTTTTTGGTGCAATTTTTATAAAAAAAATAATGTCGTATGAAAGAGTTATTAACGTTTAAAAAATGAGGGGGAATTGGGGGAGAGAGAAACTATTGGCTTGGATTGACTAGAATGCCCCTAAACAAACTCACGCGCCTCTTTTCTTCCTTTTCAATTTCCCTGATTTAATCTTAGCCCTTGATTAACTAAATGGATGGTCAAGATCACTTCCTAGCCAAATAAACTTCCTATTGTATCTCCACCCTCCATATATAATGCTTTAAAATGAAAGAATAAAAAACAATTTATTTTCAGGACCGAGATATAATACTTTCTTAATCCAAATTTCCTTTCTTTTATGAAAGTACAACAATTTCAAACTGAAGAGGGGTAATCTGTGTTTTTTTTTTCTTTAACAGGGGTGTAGTTATGGCCTATGGGGCTATTGTTATGGCTAACCAATGGTAATTTTTGGGATTCTATGCATAATATTATTCAACCGTTTAAAAAAAAAGTAAATGGTTTAAAATCTATGAAAGTTTGACTAAATATGCTTTTGACATCGGATAGTGTGTTGCTTTTTCATTACCAATGCAGCCTATATTAACTTTTTCATTAAAAAAACTACTTCATCGTCTCCAATCTTTAACAAAGAGCCCGTTGCAGGTTTCCGTTCATCACCGGAATTTTTTGTTTCCATCAACCATTAAATTTCATTTCATTTTATCTTCATCTATACTCAGGCGTATCCTAACATTTGCTTAGAGGTATCTCCGATAAATAAAACGAACGAAGATCTAAAAAAACTGCACTTCGCCAAAAAATTGAGGGGTATCCCGGGCAACCCCTCACCTCCATGTAGATCCGCCCCTGAGCCAAAACATAACTGCCAGAAACAACCACCCTCTTTGTATATGTATATATACAATTTACCGGTAATTTAACCGGTACCAAGATATTATTCCTAATATCCATTTCCATATTTTACTGTTTTCTTACAAAGTGTGTGTGTGTTCTTCATTGATTATTTGATTCAACATGAAATCCAAACACGTTTATGATGAATCAAGTTCCGTCTATGAAGATGAGATGCATGATAAACTTCCGCTGCCAACAAGTGGTATCAGAGCCACACCAGATTATAAGGGAGACAGAATCTACGAGTCTGCATCGGTGCTTCCATGTAAGCATTGTTCTAATGAACAAAGAGAAAGATCAATGGCCAAAGTAATACAGAAGTGGTGTTATTACTGTAATCAACCAGGGCATCAAATAGCCTACTGCAAAGAGAAGGAGAACGATGAAGCATGTCTGTTAATCCGTCAAGCCATAGAAACTGGTACACAAATTCAAGAAGGAGACAACGTTAGAGACTCAGAATTCATCATCAGTGGTACCGACGGTGGTCTTTGGTCAGAAATATGGTATGTGAGTACAAAACTCAATCCCACTTTTCCGGAAATTTAGATTCTTTCAAAAGAATTAAAAACATTTATGGTGTTGAGAAAAACACGGGGGAAAATCAATTTTTCTTTATACGGGGCATAGGGGCTGTGGATGTTATATCCGGGAGTGAAAAATTTCGAATCCAAAGTGTGTACTACACACCGGAATTGGATAGAAATATCCTCAACCTTGATCTACTCATAAATCAGGGCATCACGGTAAAGTTTAACGGTGAAAGATGTAAACTGTTTCCTATGTTTAGCGCACCACTTCTGAATAAGAAAAACATATTAACGGGATTAACAAGGGAGGATGAAATTGGTGCAAAAGAAAAACAGTTTATAATCGAAAACCAATCGGATCATGAAACATTCAAGTCAAATTACTTGAATGATTATTTCGAAAAGTTAAACTTGTCTTCCAACGAACCTGATTGGAATGTGATGATTCTGCAATCCATGGAATTCAAAGAATTTCAGGATTGTAAGGCCTTGTTAGATGATGGTGAGTATGTGATGAAGTATAAGTATGAAATAGAAAGGAAGTTCGAAGAAATGATTAACTGGTTTTTATACAATAAGATGGGGATTCACTCAAGACCAGTTCCTGTATACATGGGTAATAATAAAAGGGTAAATATGTTAGAACTCTACATGATAGTCAAGAGAGAAGGAGGTCATAGAACAGTAACATCAAACAATCTGTGGGCAATGGTCTCAAAGGATATGGGGCATGATTATGAAGATGGAGAGTACATGAGGATAGTTTATGCCATGTACCTGGATGTTGTTATTTATTACTACAAGTTCAAGTCGGTTCAAGATAACGTTAGAGATGAACAAACTCAAGGAGCAGCAAGGACTGAAGATATGGCTGCAGATGGTGGAAGAAGAACCGCAAGTACTGGATGCATACCGGATGATGACCGAGAACATTACGCTCTTTTCGCTGGGAACGATTGGATAGGAATGAAGAAAACATAGAAGCGGCGAAGATTTGATTTCCGGCAAGCTGAAAAGGCTGTGAATGAAGCCAACCGAAGCGTCTTAATGAACACTCGTGGATATAATCCAGTTTAAGGGGGAGTATTAGAAATAATAAACTGAATTATATCTTAGTTTAGTATAATGTTATGTAACTGAATGTTTAATATTACTATAATGTGTGTATTTTATGTAAATAATCGAAGAGGTGTGTGTCATATGTGGCACCGGTTCGAAAGGAAGTTATTGGCGCCAAAACATAACTGCCAGAAACAACCACCCTCTTTGTATATGTATATATACAATTTACCGGTAATTTAACCGGTACCAAGATATTATTCCTAATATCCATTTCCATATTTTACTGTTTTCTTACAAAGTGTGTGTGAGTGTTCTTCATTGATTATTTGATTCAACATGAAATCCAAACACGTTTATGATGAATCAAGTTCCGTCTATGAAGATGAGATGCATGATAAACTTCCGCTGCCAACAACGTCATGTATAATTTCTTATCATTGATAGTTTTAAAATAAATAATTTTAACAAATCCAAATCTAAATATGTAAGAATTTTCACCATTATATGCAGTAATTAGCATACGATCATTCATCCATGGGGGCGTGTTGAATGGAGTGGTTTAATTGTTAATTACATTTAATGTTAAATGCAGATCAAAGGAGTGATATCAGAAATGGATAATGATAATGATATTCCTAATGTCACATACCCATCTTATCTTCTACACAACTGTCATCACCTTCAAAGTATTGAATTACGGGGAGTTGAAAGAGTGGGGGAGGTGGTGTTTGAGATGGATAGTCAACAACCACTACTACCTCCCTACCTTCAAAGTATAAAGCTATGGTGGTTGAAAGAGATGAGACATGTGTGGAGGTGCAATTGGTATAGATTCTTAATTCGTCATCATCCACCTTTGCGATTTCCATTCCAAAACCTCACAGACATACACTTGGGTTATTGTGACAAAATAAAGTACTTGTTTTCTCCGCTTATGGCGAAATATTTATCCAACTTAAAGAATGTCAGTTTAGAATCATGTCATGGTATTGAAGAAGTTATTTCAAGAAGGGATGATGAAAATGAAGAAAATACCATATACACGTCTTCCCATCAAAACACCACATTATTTCCCTGTTTGGACACTCTTGACCTTTACTGCTTGCCAGATCTAAAGTGTGTTGATGATGATGGTAAGAGGGGTGAAATTTCCTCCAATGCCTTTCATGACCAATTCCAGGTACGATATTATGATCATTTAACATAATCACCAATAATACCACTTACACCATATACCTTAATATATGCTTTGCTTAATTGAAACTTATCTTGCATAAAGTTTAGTAATAATTAATAATAGATAGATATGAAATTTATTTAGGTTAAAAAAATCATGGAGAGAAATTAGTTTACCACTTTGGTAAGGTTGAGAAAATCAAACGAAGCTGTAATAATCATTGATTTGTGATTCATTGCAGAGTGCTCAAGTAACCGGCTCTTATTGGTCGTTGTGCCAATACCCCACAAAGATATCCATAGAGGCGTGTGATGCATTGTCAAGTCTAATTCCATGGTATGCAGCAGGACAAATGAATAGGCTTCAAGAGCTGAGAATTGATGGATGCGAAAGGTTAACGGATGTATTTGAAAGTGAATGGAGTGCAAACAATGTTGAGGACGGAAGTGCGCACGGTGGTGCTGGTACTACATTAACAAGACCAACACTAAGAAACACTCTTATTGTAGCTGCCCCTCAACTCTCCAACTTAAAAACTGTGTTTATTAAGGGGTGTGACCTTCTGCCATATATATTCACATTCAACACTCTTGAAAGCCTCAAGCAACTCAAAAAGTTAACAGTAACAGATTGCAAGGCAATACAAGTGATAGTGAAAGAAGAAAATACTGGAAAGTCATTGAAAGGTGTTGTGTTTCCTCGTCTGGAGACACTTGAACTTACGTATCTACCAAACCTCAAGGGTTTCTTCTTGGGGATGAATGACTTTCGATGGCCCTCATTGGATAATTTAGTGATCGATGAATGCTCTCAACTGATGATGCTTACGTCAGGTCAGTCAACAATTCCAAAGCTCAAGTACATACACACATGGTTTGGCAAATACAGTCTTGAACGTGACCTTCATGGAGTGGTCAATCAGGTACATGTTTTTTATTATATTATTATGTATCATCTAGTGAAGAAACACTTGGTAATTGAAGACCATATATTTTATTTTAAATAAAGGTTAGGTTGTCGTGAATGTAGTGTGATGGTAGGTATAGTAATCCCTAAGTAGTTGAATGAAAATTCGTTTTTGAAGGGAAAAAGGTTTGAACAAGGTTTCTAATAACTCATAAAGTAGATTTCGATTTTTTAGGGCTCTTAAGTCTTAACAACAACACATCGTGTTTGCAGAACACATTCCCCAATTCTTCTTCAGAGCCTACTATTTCAAAAGGGAACCCTTGCTCTTTTCATAATTTGATAGAAATTAATATCAAGTGGAGAAAAGCTGGAAGGACTATTATTCCATCTCATGCGCTGCCACAACTGGTAAAGCTTCAACAGATTACTATATTTAGATGTGATGGGCTAGAAGAGGTATTTGAAGTAGTAGCAGCGGAAGAGAGTGGTTCCAGTGAATCAAAAACTCTTGTCCCAATTCCAAACCTAACACAAGTGACGTTAAGGGTGCTATTGGGTCTAAAGTATTTATGGAAGAGCAACCAATGGATGGTACTGGAGTTTCCAAACCTAACAACTCTCTCTATTGAATTGTGTAATAGGTTGGAACATGTTTTTACATGTTCCATGGTTGGTAGTCTAGTGCAACTCCAAGAACTAAGTATAAGGCGGTGCCACAAGATGGAGGTAATTGTGAAGGAAGAAGAAGAAGAATGTGATGCCAAAGTGAATGAGATTATCTTACCTCGTCTAAAGTCCTTAAAACTACGTCATCTTTGGAATCTCAAGGGATTTTGCTTAGGGAAGGAGGCTTTCTCATTCCCAAGGTTGGAGACTTTACAAATCGAAGAATGCCCAGCAATTACGGTTTTCACCAAGGGTTACGTGTCTACCCCGGAGCTGAAAGTAATAGATACAAGTTTTGGGATGTGGAATGTGAAGCCAGACCTCAACTCCTTTATAAAGACTAAACAAGGAGAGGTATGATTGGATCTTGTTCGCTTCTTTATTCTTAAAAGTAACTGTCCATTACATGAGAACATTCATCAAATTTCTTTTCAGAATAATATTAATCTCTCTGCAATGTACAAATTTTCAATAACTTTAAAATAAACTTTTAAAAAATCTGAGAACACCACGTCCCATCAAAGGAAAACTCGAAATATTTTACCTTAATTCAACTTTTTAATCATCAGCTTTTTGCAGGGGTATAAGTTCTAGAACATGAAGGTAGGTCATGCGTTTTATCTGCAAGGTTTATGAGGTAAATTCTTGTTTTAAAAAGTAATATGAATGTCAAAATGTATATAGCTGAATAACTGAGATATTAAATTGTAGGTGGAGGTTGCCGACTTTACAGGCAACGTGGGAGGGTAAAACTAAAGGAGCCGTCAACTGCAGTAAAGATTTCAAACCTTCAACTGTCAACAAACTAAAAGGTTTTTTGTATTTTAAATGGTTGAGATTTGATCTCTGCCTGATGATCTAATGGTGAAGATTGATTTTAAGACTCTTTGACTTTAAGGGAAACATAAGTATGTATAATATGATCGGTTAAACTATTCATGAACACCTCTAGCTTACGTCATCAAACAACTACTATACATACAAAATTATGTCACGCTATTAATTTCAGAAAGATGCGAAACATCGATATCAACTTTTTTAGATTTAAATGTTTTTTTTCTAATAGTATCAAGCTTATTTCTCTTGTGATCATCGTTACACGAACTATCATGAATGATATGATATTATATATTAGCGGTTGAGATAGTTAATTAGTTATCATAAATATTTTAGATTATAAACATCCATGAACATGACGTTGAAAACATTATAATCATCCTTTTTTTTCGTGATTGTCAACATCTTTGAGTTTACATGAAATTGGGTATAGTAGAAATGAAATTTAAGGGTAAGTATTTTCTGTTTAAATTGAACTAAAAATCACTTTAAAAAGGTTAGCGATTTCTGTTTAAATTGAATTCAAAATCACTTTAAAAAAGGATCAATATTATAATAATTGATTTAATTAAGAATACTGTGATCACTACCTTATTGGTGAGACGTTAGAGCAATTTATACCAACCTAGAGAGAAGTATATAGTGAAAGTAAACTCTTGATTGAAGATCGAGTAGCGTACGTAACGTGGATTAGTTAACTTCTACTCAAATCATTAAAAGTTTTTGTGTTTATGTGATGGTTATCTCTCGTTTCCTAAACTTTTATTATCCGACTGTATGGTGAAACGCGTATACTAAAACCAATTAACAGAAATAAACAGCAGGACTTAAACGCACATAAGGATCTTTGCTGAAAATTTGCCAAATCAAAATTGCAGTTATATAAAACATTCCAAAAATAAAACAAACGTCCGTAACTGTTAGCCAAAACTCAGAAAACAGGAATTGTTGCTCATTCTACAACAAACTGCATTTGCTAATTGCTAGCCAAAATCTATTCCTCTACTTCTTCTTTTTCAGTTTGTTGGACTGTGATTGAGTATAAGCGGTTCCCTGTAATCATAACAACTTAATCATTAGCAAAAACCCCTCTTCTGTGATTCAAACACACCATGTAGTTCAAGAGCTATACAATCTTATCTTGTTCAATGATATAACTAGTCGTTAAAACAATATATGCCGAAAAAGGAATTTGAATCATTAGAAATAAAACAAAAAAAAAACAAAAAAGAGAAGAGAGAACAAACCTGCAGCCACTCATCCATTGATGCATCGACAGTGCGAGTTCCAACTTCCAGTTTTGTTATCCTCTTAGTTTTCTAAGTAGGGTAAATGAACGATAAAATAAGGACAGTTAAGTAATTGTACCAGAAAAGGTGTTGACTAAAACAGACAAGAAAATGACAAAAAATAGTGGAAACCAGTTGATTATTTTTATTTACCTTGGAAAGAGATTGCAGTTGAATGCGAACCCACAAGCCAAGAAGAACAAGAAGAGCAAGTCCAAGTGAAACCAAGAACACCGTCTCGACACTAACAAGCCCACCAGCTTCCGTAACTTCAATGGTGCCGTTATAAAATGTATTCTGGTATGGTTGTTGGTCAATCTCGTACACTATTGTCCCAACAAGATCGAATGTTCCGGGCTTCAACATAAGTCATTCAAAGAATCATTTACTTGAGTTTATCTTTCATATTTCCTAATCATCATTTTGTAGGATCCGAAACATGATTTAAGGTAAAGCATGTACAACGGAAGTGGCCGATTTCTACCTGTAAGAATTTGCTGACAGCAAATATATAAGGAAATGTAGCTTGAACTGAAGCAGGAACTGATGCATTGTTGAAAGACTGGCAACATAAAGACACAAAATATTAAAAACAAATTATTCTAACTAGCATTTCACCAAAGGAAAATCGATTAAGATTCCGATTTCAGTCCTTTTTATATACAATGGTGACATCCAAAATTAAAATGAAATTTCATCTATATTACCATAACAGAGAGATTTTGGACCAACATTCGATGATCAAAAGGAAGATGAACACTAGCATGAACAGCAACAACATTCACACTTTGTTCCCCTGTTCATTAACCAATAGTAAGCAATTTCATCTCTACATATCCAAAATAACCAAATGTACAAATAACATATGGTAAGAGCAAATGCTACCCTCATTTTTCAGTCCAACCAAAAGTTCAGTTTCTTGACCAGCTACCACCACTGCAGAAACAAACAACTTGTAACGTGTGTGTCTTAGAAGGTAAATTTGATAAACAGAAAACTGCAGTAGACTTACGTTTTACAGGGTTTTTAGGGAAAACAGACACTGTTTCCACACCAGGAGCAGGACTATAATTCCCGACACCTAAGTCGTGGGTATCATCACCAACGTATTCGCCTTCCTTGACAGTTTCAGCCACAAGTTCGGCATCAGCATCTGAGTCTACTGAGTCAGACTGAGACCTAGCAACTATACAACAAAATTAGTAATTTATCAAAATGACACAGGAGAACTTAAGTAGCAATAAATGGCAAAATCTATAACACTTGCAAGAACAAGTTTCAGACTTTAGATTTGAGCTTGGTTTCTTACTTTAACATCGAGTAACATTTATAAAGTACGCTGCGGCTCAATCATTTTGGGGGCCTAACGCAGATTCTAAAATCACGGCCCTTTTGGTTAAAAAAAAAAACAATATTTTTTGCTTAGGATCCTAACTTCCTAACACGTGCGGATATGAGTTATGACACATTTTTCGTATGCGATTCCTAAAAGGCACAAAATCGCACAATTCCAACTGTAAAATTCAATAGATTGAGAAATGAGGGACTTGTGATCCGAAATGAAGAATCCAATGTGAATCGCATGTAGTCAAACCCGATAAAACCGAGGCCATGAGCTCCTAATATATGAAATGACTTCAATTTATTCCATATTTGCTAAATTAACTTAGAGTAGTAATTAAATCATCAAAACAGAAATGAAACGATTCAAAGAAACAGAATTTCTAAAATCAATACATGCATGCACACACATCTTAACCCAAAAATCAAAATCATAATCAATTGCCAGATGCTGCACAATTACATTTCTAAATAGAGCAATTAAACAACATCGAATAGTCAACTACAAGAACTAAAATTTAACAGCATTATAACAGATCTAAAAGCACAAAACTTAAACTACACAAACAGTAACCACAGAACAGGAAATTAGTTAAAAATTCGATCTTGATATGAATTGTAAGAAGAATTAAGGAAAAGTTGTGTGAATCTAGATCTGAGATGAGAGGTGTACCTTGGATGAAGAAGGATGAGGAGAGGAGAAGAAGAGTGAAGAAGAAAAAAACCCTAATTTTCGCCATGGTAGGAGATATGTGGAAATTTGTAATGGGAATGAACAGATTCAAAGCGATATGATCGAGCTTGTGATGGGGTTTTATAAGCGTGAAATGTGGGACAAAGAACATAAATATAACGTTTGCTCAAAAAGGAAAATAAGAAAAAGCAAGTTTTTTTATGAGGATTTGATAAGGATTAGGATCAAATACAAAGGATCCTAATTGTAAGAAGTGTAAGAAGGATTTATAGAGTGACAAGTGTCCAATAACCTAAAAAACCCACTACACAAAAAAACCCACTAAAAAAAAAAAAAAAAAAACCTTAAACATCCACCACCACCAACCCCCCCCCCACCCACCCCGCCCACCCCCCCCCCCCCCCCCACCTCACCCACAAAAAAAAAAAAAAAAAAAAAAAAAAAAAAAAATTATTTTTTTTTTTTTTTTTATTTTTTATTTTTTTTTTGCCGAGGGGGTGGGGGGTGGGGGTTTAGGTTTTTGGGTGGTGGTGGGGGTGGGGGTGGGTGTTTAGTTTTTTTTATATTTTTTTTTTAGGTTTTTTGGGGGTGGGGGGGGGGGGGGGGTTAGGTTTTTTTAGGTTTTTTTTTTGGGGGGGGGGGGGGGGGTTAGGTTTTTTTAGGTTTTTGGGGGGTGGAGGTGGGGGGGGGGGGTTAGGTTTTTTGGGGGTTTTTTTGGTGAGGTATAGTTTTTTTTTTGTTTTTTTTTTTTTGCGGGGGGGGGGGGGGGGGGGGGGGGGGTTGGGGGGGTTTAGGTTTTTGGGTGGGGGGGGGGGGGGGGGTTTAGGTTTTTGGGTGGTGGTGGGGTGGGGTGGGGGTGGGGGTGGGTGTTTAGGTTTTTGGTGGTGATGTAGTGGGTTTAGTTTTAGGTTATTGGACACTTGTCACTCTATAAATCCTTCTTACACTTCTTACAATTAGAAGTCTTTGTAGAATAACTTGACCCGATTTGATAATTATATTTATAAAAAGTTATTTGATACTGTTTTCACAGAATCTTGCATAATTAAAAATATTAATTAATGGCTTAAATCTATAAAATAAATTATTTAATATTACGCAAATTGAATTTTAATAATTTGAGTTATGACTCGGAAAGTAATTTATACTGTCATTGTCAATGTTAATTTGTACTTTTGTTTCCAAGAATAATTTCACTATAATAGAAAAGTTACTTCATACACGAGGAAACAATTGAATGATTTTTATCTCAATGGTTAAAAGGGAGTATGGATTGTTATCGATAAATGGGCCGAAATTGTCATGGTTTTTATTATTAAAATAGTAAAGTGTAATTTGTCATCATGAGGTTTGGTCCAGATTGTCGTATGTCTCCCTCTTTTTCAGTTTTTTGCCCTCTGAAACCCTGACATGGTTATTTCATTACCATCTGCCCCCCAAACGTTAAAGGTTGTCAATACATGTTGTAAAAAGACTCTTTTGCCCTTACTAGATGATGTAAACAGACTATATTGCCCCTCGCTCTATACTTTATTCAAATCTCCCTCCATTTTCACACTTGGTGCAAGTTTGACTTTATAAAGTCAAAATATTGAAGCACCATCAACTCGTTTTGACTTTATAAGCTCCGGACTGAAACATTGAAACGCATTCCATCGTTTCGACTTTATTTGAAACCCATCTATCAAGGCAAATTGCACTAAACTGGCATCTTGGGTATGATATTCAAGTTAATATAAACACTTCCTAACCATAATTATATGTATCATCATCATAAGTACATATCACTAAGTAATAGAATCATTAAACAAAATAACCAACATTAGTATTACACTAGTCTTGGTGAAGATGGGCGGTGCTCTGTTCTTGTGATGGTGGTGGTTGTGAATCTGGATCAGACATTGGGATGATGGCATTCTGTGGTGATGGGGACAAGGACATGAATGTTGGTGCGATTGAGGGAACACCATTCCAAAGTTGATAGAAATGTTGTTCAAGCACCGCAGGACCACCCTGACCAGAACAATTGTGCGTTGGTTGTTGGTCTCCGTGACCATTACTCCAGCTAATCGAATAAACACAAACAAACAACCAAATTATCGGGGGGTTTTGTTAATCAAAATGATAGTAGTAATCCCTAACTTACAGTGGACTGAAATCAACAATGATGAAATAAAATGTGATTGGTATATGTACCATGGACGTGTTCGTTGTGAAAATCGACAGTGAATTCCATTATGTATGCTTGGGTCGATCGTCGAGCTAATGAATCGCCGGTGAAGAAGAAGGGGAAAAGGGTAGGTGAAGACTGGGGTGTCAGAGGGTTATAGTGAAAAAAAAACAAGGGAGGTTTGAAGTGTGGCTTGGAAGATTTGTAGGTGAAAAGACCATATTGCCCCTAAATCAAACGGTCAGGGGCAGATGGTAATGAAATAACCATGCCAGGGTTTCAGAGGGCAAAAACTGAAGGAGAAGGAGGCACACGACAATCTGGATCAAATCGCAGAGAGGCAAATTGCAATTTACTCTTATTAAATTTAATTTGCTTTAATATTATGACTTTTTATTGAACAAATATGGAGCATATTCAGGTTTAAAGATATGTATAGAAAGTATATACTAAAGTGCTTGCGTGGTACCCAAGTGTGTTTGGAAGTTGAATTAGGATAGTGGATTAGTGGGTATTTGATTTATCCTTTCTAATAAAGATAAAATAAACAAAGAAAATATAACTCACTTTTAGTGTTTAAATTATGATTAAAATGTTGTATAGTACGAAGTATAAAGTCACCTTTTAGAGGGTTCCAAGTTTGTTTGATTGTTACATGCCACATATAAATTTGATCTCAAAAATCAGTTTTTAGGTTAAAACCAAAATAATATGAATACGACTTCAATTCCTTTGGTCGATTTTGAATGTATACAGTCTCAAACCGATGAACACAAAGAAATCCCTTCTAATAAATGCATTGTTTGAATATTTCAAGATAATCTTTAAAACAAAATTCAAATACATGCCACTTGACAACTGGCTTGACATCTTTAACACCAGAAATGAGATCCCAACAAGAAAATAAGGTTCTACCATATGTAAGCTTTATGTTCCCACCTTAATTATAGTATAAAAGCAAAACACATTGCACTGAATACAGACAGTATAATTCAATAGCAACTGGAAACATGTAACATCCAAAAACATTTGACAATAACCTTAGAAAACATAGGATGTTGATTCTGTTTTGGTTTATTAGTCCCCGTGGATAGTATACCTCTCCCACTTCTTCGTTGGGTCATATATCTACAATCAGAATCACAAATTTATAAGAACCCCTCTTTGCTCAAAAGAACCTGCCTTTGCTCAAAATATATACAACAAACATAACAGAAAACGAGGAAATCTGATGGGTGGGATGTTGTTACCTCCCATCTTGAAGCAGGAAATATGTGTTTGTTCTTCTCGTACCAATGCCTCTCAACGACTTTACCAGCATGTGACTGTTAACCGACGACAATATAAATTTATTATACACTCGAAAAGAAAATATAGTACCGAGTAATCATAAAAAATTGAACATTGTTACCTCGTCCTTCTCTATGGTTGCGTCTGCAATTGTTCGCACATCTTCATGCACATCAAAGTGGAAAAGCTGCCGATACAAGAAATGTCAAAAGTAAGTACGTCTATTCAGTATTTACCATTTTACCCCAATAACAGACAACTAGGTATCACGTAAAAACATGAAACAGTAAACAGCTTATGTTTCATATGTTTCTAGAAGTTGTCAACAGTTGACACCTATGTCTTAAATTTTTTACTAGATTTTACTAGCCCAGAACAGTGTTCATGTGATCGTTGAAACTAGTAGATAAAAAAATAAACATACCGGTCCACTTTTTCCCCTGGCTTTGTTCACAATCAGCTCATAGAAACTGTGTTGCTGAAAATGGACAACAGTTATGAGATCCGAGAAACAAATGGTCAGAGTTGACCACAAGTAATAAATAAATAAAGTACAAATTTCTTACATGTGGAATGATGAGATCTTCTTTCACATATAAAAGGTTTTCAACCGAAGTTGTACGTATTTCTCGAAATTCGGGTGCAAGTTGCTGCTGGACAGCTCGTAGAAACTCGCCAATAGTGTCGCCTTTTCGAACCTTTAAAGTCACACCAGTAAAAAAGGGTCCATGGTTGGTGAGAAATATAATTATATTCAACATGGATTAATAAAAAAATAATGATGATTTAGACGTAACAAATACCTGCATCACTCGCCGATGGCCTGCTCCATCCCAGTAACTGTAAGTAATTTCAAGCGCCTCATCTGCAATGCAATTAAAATATGATTAAAGATATCATTTCTAATAGTTCTATACGACATTAAGTTCTTGCAGTATAAATTACTTTTAATCTGCTCTTGCTCACGTAGCCACTGTTTCCGCAACCTTTCACGCTCAGCTTGCTCCTCTGCCTCTCTCTCACTGAAGGGGTATGCTTCACACCACCATGGTGACATTTAATCAGCTTAAACATTAAAAATGTTCCTTTTGTTGACATAGTGTGTGTGTGTAGTGTGTGTGTGTGTGTGTGGGGGGGGGGGGGGGGGGTTGTAACTTGTAAAAGGGGTAGAGAGACGCCACACCTGTCTGGCAGAAAGCTTGTTTCTACTGTGGGATCTTTGCCAAAGCCTCTTCGCCCAAACGTACTCGGTTCTGTAGTTTCTGCATAAACAAGACGACAAACAACTAGATGTAAATTTTACGTCATATGGTTATTGGAAAGGGATATTAACTACACTTACTATCATCCTCATCTTCTTCTTCCCCATTTTCAAAATCTTCAGAAAACGATAGCCTAGGGTTAGCCTTGATCTTCCTCTTTTTAAGTTTTTGTAACTGAAGCTCCTCCTCCCTAAAAACCATCAAATAGAGAAAAAAAATAATCAACATAAAAAAATATATATACATATATAACCCGCAAACAAGTGAAATAACTAGATGTCATGTTACTCACTCTTGTTGTAGCTTTTGAAGTTTCTCTTTCTCTTCTTCTTCAATCTTGGTTCTAATGTTAACCCTCTACACACAAGTACATTCAAACATAAACTACAGCAATTAGCAAGCAGCCAAGCAGAATGAAACCGATAACAGTATTCAAATCATTAATTCACCTTCTCAACATACTGCTCCCTTGTAACTAACCCAACGGTTTCCTTCTTGAAGGCAGTCTCAAGGATCTGATAAACATATTTCAAAAGTAAATCAGTGCATGATCGATAGAACGCTACATTAACCTGTAATCATGTATGTCAAAATTACAAGCTAAAGTATAATCCGTAAACTTAAGGCACAGAAATAATCAAGGATCTGATCAACACATTTCAAGGTGCATGATCAAATGATCAATGGAGGATTACGTAAATCTGAATCATGTTCGTCAAATTTACAGGCTAAAGTGTAATCAGTAAAACTAAAACAAAGATATAGTCAAGGACTTGATCAACGCAGCAATGCATTAATCGGTAATCATGTATGTCAAATTTACAGGCTAAAGTGCAATTTGTAAAATTAGGGCACAGAATGAGAAAAACAATTCTTGGTTTAAAAAAGCGTAAAGCGCACAAAAAAGTCAAGCCAGGTACAAAAGGTGCGCGCCTCACCTGCGCCTTTTGTACACTGCGCGCCTTATGTCACACAGGGCGCAAACTCCGCAAAGGTTTGCGCCTTAGGTCGCCTCGCGCCTAGGCGCGCTTTTTTAAACCAAGATGGTGAATATACAATCAATTGACGATAAAAGGCACAATAATATGTCAATTTTTACCGGCTAAAATACAATCCGTAAAATTAGGGCACAGAATGACAAAAATAACTGTGCATATACAATCAAATGACAATAACAGGCAAAATAATCCTTTAAACTTACAGGCTTAAGTGCAATCAGTAAAATTAGGGCACAAGATGACAGAAACAATGGTGAACATACAATCAATTGATGGCACAATTATAAGTGAAATTAACAGGCTAAAGTGCAATCTGATAAAATTAGGGCACAGAATGACAAAAATAATAGTAAATGTACAATCAATTGACGATAACAGGCACAAATATACGTCAAATTAACAGGCTAAAGTAGAATTCGTAAAACTAGGGCACAGAATGACGATAATAATAGTGAAAATACGATCAACAGACGATAACAGACACAATTACACTTCAAATTTACAATCAATTGACGATAACAAGCACGATTATACGTCAAATTTACAGGCTAAAGTGAAATACGTAACATTAGGGCACAGAATCGCATAATTAATTGTGTATATGTGACGATAAGAGTCAGAAATAGATGCAGATATACGAATAACATGGCTTACTTCAGAGGTTCCGGATCCGAATTGAAGAAGACCGGATTGGCCTTTGGCGTTTTTACTTTTGAGCTCTTGGATCTTCTTCCGTTCTGCTTCTCGTTGTTTCTCGAGCCTTCGTATCCTGACGGCGTCTTGGGCGGTGCCGACGTACCCGTCCCCCATGCCCGACATCTTTGCTTCTAGGTTTCAACCCGTCGCCGCCGCTGTATGGTGTTCGCCGGAAAATCGTATGATTCGTAGAGGATTGTGACGGAAGTGAGGGTTTGTAGGTTTGGTCTTCGGGAATGATATGGTTTTTATTTTTGTACGAGTCTCGAGTCTCGTAGGGTGGAAGGGAAATGAATTAAGAGATAAAAGTAAGGAAAAGATGCAACTTTTTTTGTGTTCCGAGTTTAATGAAAAGTAGGGGCGTGATTTTCAACACGACACGAAAACCCGACACGAACCTAACACGACTTTTTTGGGTTTGGGTTTACCCTAAACGGGTTCGGGTCAGTTTCAGGTCTAACCCTCGAACCCGTTTAGCAAAACAGGTCAGGTTCGGGTCAAACCCCTCGGGTTCGCGGGTTGACCCCGATTGTTTTATATATATAAAAGTTTAGGGTAGATTCTGCCAATATACATAATTGAGGATTAGTTTTTAATTAAAACTTTATTGTAAATATATCATCATACATCTGATTGGGTATTTAGGGCGGCATTTGCAGGTTTTGCGTCATCCTAAGCTAGAAGATGAAACGACCCGTCAAAACTTCAGGCGCCAATCTCAATTCTAAAATCGCTAAACCCTTCGCCAGGCCCAAAAGTTCAATATCTCTAAACCCTTCACCAGGCCCAAAAGTTCAATATATAATGTCTGGCAGTTCGCGAATACAGAGCACATTCGTTTATGGCAGATTTGATATTCATCTAGGGTTTAGGCGAGGACGAGTAGACGACCATTCGACCTCCGTCTCTTCCAATCGATCAACGTTCTCTTTATTCAGGTGCCTAGATCAATTTCTTCTTAGAAATCGTCCACACTTATTTGATTTGTTGACTTGTTATTTCAACATATGATCAGATTTGTTATTTGATTACCATATACCTAACATAATCGTCATATCCTATCGTCTAACTCTTTATATTGATTTGTGGGAGTTGGTTAATTGATTATCAGAATTTCTATTTTACAATATTTCGATTCTAGGTATAAGTTCTAATTTATTCTTAAATTTGGTTGCATATGCAGGTTCCGGTCTTCTACTAGAAGATAAAGAAAAACTTAAAAAACCAAGGTTTCTTTAAAAATTTGTTTAGTTTTGTGTATAGTATAAATAATTCTTTATATATTAATTAAATGTATGTTGTAATTTTAATGGAAAGATATGTGAATACATCAGTGGAAAATATATGAATTTATACTAATATGGTTTAGTTTGATTCAAAACTTTTGAATACTCGTTTGGTATTAAATATATAAATACATAAGTGGCAATGGATTGAATCTTTAATAATATATATGAATACATCAGTCGCAATGATCCTATTTGTAGCAATCAGTGACATTAAAATACATGCTGGTAGTTTTTAGTTCAAGATATGTGATGTAATTATACTAATGTGAAATGTTTTGAATACATTTTTTGTAGGTTATGTGATGGATAATCGTAACAATGAATTGGTTATTGTCAACGACGATGACGACAAAGAAGATGAATCTCTAAATTCTAATGTGCATTTATTTTTTTGTCATAGGTTTGCCAACAAAAGAAAAAGGAAGCAATGGATGCTATTATTGAAGTTGTTATTTCTCAACACAGTGGTGGTGAAGATGCAATGGAAAGTGAAGATTGAAAACCAACACATGTTATATTTTGTTGAAGCAGATTCATTTGTTTTTTATATTTTATCATCTTTTGGTACTTTAAGTATTTTGGAGAATGTATTTTGTGGCAATTTATAACTTTTGACACCCTATGATTTGTTGGTTTAAAAGAACTTATTGAAGGATGTATTTTGTGATAAGTTTTAATTGTGATGTTGTATTCTGTTTTAAGTATTGTTTTCAAATTTTAGAGCAAAAATTTAAATTTTCGGGTCAAGCAGGTCGTGTTCGGGTTAACCCGTGAAAAATCGAGTCGTGTTCGGGTTTGTATGTCTAGCAGATTTTTCGGGTTCGGGTCGTGTTCGGGTTCGTGTATTTTTTTCGGGTTCGTGTCGGGTTGAACCCACCAACCCGCGAACCCGACCCGTTAAGCACCCCTAATGAAAAGTAAAGAAAAAAAGAAGAAATCAAGTTAGAAGGAAAAGAAAATAAATGAACAATTTTACCATTATACCATTTAAACATAAACCATTTTAATTAGATATGAGTGTAATTTAGTAATTAATAAGATTTTCTCTCCTAATCTCTCCGATTTGAGATGATAAATATATTAACAAATTTTCTTCCATTTTTCCTTCTTTCTCCTCCCCTTCTATCCTTAAAAAATCTCGAGAACACGGTTTTTTTCATATTTTTATCTCATTTCTTTCCCCTCCCCTGTTAAATGAGACTCGAGAACAATAATATCGTTTTTTTAATATGTGTAGGGGAAGAAAATGTTTTTTTTAGGTTGGCTAGTGAAGAAGGTGATCTCCACTTTTGATTACAAAGACAATGTATCGGTGATTCTTACAGTTTTTGAGAAGTTATTAGTGGGGAAACTCTCGAGTGGAGAATCAGATAGAGGAAGTAGAATGCATTAGTTAACATTCACATAAACCTCTATAAACCGATTGTGTATGTCTTTCCCTAAACTCTTTACATACTTGTGTATTTATTATTACCATACAACGACAAATGATATTCAATACATGGTTTTTAAACTAAAATTAAGCAATAAGTTTTTAGTATAAAATCATATGTTAAAACATTGTGTTAGACCTATGAATTAAACTAAAAAATTATAGGGGTTTTCTATATTTGGATCACCTATGATTGAAGAATAATTTTTTTTTGTTTTTGGAAACAAAGTTCTGAAATATATGAAGTTAAAGATTAAGATATTTGGGATATTATTGAACTAGGTTAAGGGCATGGGTGATACATCGACTAATTGATGTAACATACTATAAACAGTAAGGTAAGAAAAGGTAAAATTAATTGAGTAATGTAATAAAGATTTCAGCTTAACAAAAAAACCAACCATATAATCCAAGTCTAAAATAATGCAAAAATTACTAAGCAAAATGACACAAAGTCGATATCTAAACAAAATTCGTAACAAAATGCAACAATCCCCTTCAACCTCTTATAATAGTCGTAGTTCTAATAGCCCATTAGATTCAAAAATATAAACTCCAATTCGTCCACAGATACCAACTGCAAATCTTCAACAACTTTCATCAAACCTTTAAGATTGTATATTGGATTAACCTTGAAGATATCTATTCCAACATCAACACGCCACTAATGACCATCCTTGTCCTTCACTTTTAATTGAAACATTTTATCCAAACCATTTTCAACAGCCCACTTGTTTCGTATAATCTATGTTAAAAGAAAATAATAATTAAAATTAGAAATAAAGAAATAAAAATAACTGAATATGAAATATAAAAAGTGCCAGGAGAAAGAAACTTGCAATTTGTTTTTAAAGTGACACACTAAGGAAAACATTGGCATCTTGTTGGTTGATATTATTATGGACAACATCAATAGCCATAATATCTTTAGAAGGTTCATCATCAAAAACTTGAATGATGTCAATGGCAACTTGTTGCATAACCTGATCAACTAAATCTTATGGGGGGACAAACCAAAACCTCACAAGAACTCAAAACTGTCATCTCAAATTTTAAAACAGAAAGCATATCAATTACAATAAAATACTCATCAGTTATTAACATCTGGTGTTTGATACGACACCGACCATTAGTGATGTAAACTTCTTCACCATTTTTTTTTTCAAAACGAACATACCACGTGTGATTAGGAACCAAAGTTATCATGACTAGGTTAGTACGTATAATGTTCTTTATTTTGTCATGAACAAAAAAACATATTAATATGCTGTAAGTATATAGATTAAAAATAATATGTTAAATAGTATTTATAAAAAAAGGTATAGAATATCATAATACATATTAAAATTAAAAACTAAAAGTAGATAAGTTAAATATATACCAAAAAATAGCTTTTGTCAGATATTTCTTTCTTTTTACAATAAACGAAATCACCACGAGCAAGAGCTGAATCTTGATAAAAGTAGATGATAATAAAAGTTGAGTTCCCTTGATGATACTCAAACAAACCCAAAGACTCGTTTGGTAATATTAAAGATCGGACCATAGTTGACCATCCTACCTCGAAAAAGTAGTGTGATCCTTTTTTAATATATCTATTAAACTCTCTACCATCCAATGTTAATATTTTTACTTAACCTTCAGGGTAGTTGTAATCCGCGGTCCAATTATAAATACTTCTTAGCAAAATCTATATATAATACAAATTGTTAGAATAAGTGATTGTTCTAAATATAAAATTTTAAAATATGAATAGAAAATTTAGATATACCAATGATTCTATTTTGTTGTTCAATATCCAACGAATGAAACTATACACCATTTTCATGACAAAATTATAAAATAATTATTAAATATATTAAAAATACTATGTTAAGTTTTTTTTTCTCTGAATAAAATAAAACTTAATATCATCCAAGTAATTCACTGGTAGATATCTGATCTCTAGCTCTGATACCACTTGTAGGATCGTGGTGTTGGTAGATATGCCTTGAAATGCACTAACTTGATATCTATAAGCTAATAGAAAGTGCGGAATCCAATCTAGTAGTTAGTGAACACTTGATATTCATAATTATTCTTTCATTACAAATTTTGGCAGCATATCATTCTCTTTACAACGAATTTTATAAAGCTCTCCAAAATCTCCAAGATACAAGTTATGTGCTTATGCGCACCACACAACATATATATAGACAACCTATCTCATGCGCATGACTCCTACGCTGGTATCTCATACGTGCGTATGACTCATACGCACGTAAGAGTCCATTACAAAACAAACTTTAACTTCAACTTTAATCTAAACAAAACTTGACTAAGACATAGGCATTAGACATCTATTTACATAGCGAAGAAAGGCAAAGGCTCTTGCTTGAATGTGCGACTTATGTCTCTTTTTCGATTTATAAAAGGTAAGATGAATCTACACTCCTCGGCCTATAGTAAGTGAATGATAGCGTATGGGGTTCCCGGTCTTTTTCCAGTCAAAATTGACTAAGAGGCAACCCCCTTTTTCCGTGATAATGTGAAAGGACTCAATTCCTTCTTTCTTCCCCAGCGAAATGTAGCAGGAACAGCCTTCCCGCAGTCGCATTAAGGAGATTTTTTCTTGAAACTCTTTACTCCTTCACCCGTACTCATTTCTATTTAGTTGTTTTCTTACTCTATCCGGCTATTGAACCTGGTTTCCCTCTGCATATGGTAATAGAGAGTTAGACAGCTTAGAGAGCTCCTCAAAGGGCTAGTTCTCACTCTGTTTTGGGGACCCCTGAGACTGTCTTTCCCTGTGTTTCCTAGTCTATATAGGTCCAATCTCATCTGCTAGCGCTTCTTCGTTGCTTGGTCGGGACACATTCATCGATTTCTTTTCATTCTTCCTAGGCTTGCAAGTGACTTACTTCTTTTGGTCGTTCTTGCTGTCTTAAGTCGTCCTATTTTCTTTAGAAGCTGTTAATTGATTTCGTGCCCGCCCTAAGGCTAAGGGGAGAACTGCATGTCCTACTAGTCGGATAGAAGCCTACCCACCTACCAGCCTACCTTGTTCATATCGAACCGGACAGGAGAGACCCTCTTTAAAGTGAATAGAAGCAATTCCTTTTATAAGCTTGAAAATAGCCGCTGTAAATCAATTCAAATAAATAGGGGGTTCCGAACCAGCAGCAAGCCCTTTCTCGCCCTTTCTAATGTCCTAGGCGAAGGCAGTGCAGGTGAAAGTCCAATAGATCCACAATAAACATGATTATGAATTGAATATTACCAATTGATCAAGTTCAGGAAACCACAAGACTTTGAAAAAAGCCATTATGAAATCTCCAACAAAGCAACCTACACCACATTCTAAGGAATGTAAGAACAAATTAATAATATAGAAGGTCAAACACATTGCTAACTTGTTTTGAATGAAGTGGATTCAAATCAGGCGGTGATCGAATTTGGTATGTTGAAAGTATTTGCCTTAAGCATGCAGTAATTGGAGTCAGTTGTGTTTAAGCATTCACATAATGATCTATGTATACCACCAAAGCAACAAAGTTTTAAGTATTGCCCTAAATATTCACAACTGATCTGGTCATTCAGAAGCTAATATGCGACATTTGAAGCATCACATGGCAGAAACGTATGACACGCAAGATTTTAGTCGATTGAACACCTGGAGTGCAAAATACAATAATCAACTGAACACAATGCTTATATATTAAAAATACCACATGCATACTTCTTGCACATTATTTGAACACACTTACAAATTGATATCAAATAATGTTGAAAGTAAAGGAAAACCAATAAAGTAACGACGAAGAGACTAATCAAACCATCATTGTGATTATGTTGATGCCTGTTTCAAAACTTTGGATAAATACGTATACGATTCCAAGATTACCAATTCATCAACTTCCGGGTATCGCAAAACTTTGAAGAAAGCCAATATGAGATATCCAACAAAGCAACTTGTACAAAAATAACGAAAATTAAAAGACTATCAAATTACAATACAATACATTAAAACCTTAAAAGACTATAACTTGAAAAGACAATACCATGCTATCAAATTACAATAAAATTTACTAGAACAAATAAGGATCGCATCAAATGATATTGATGAAACTTAAGATTCGAATTTTGAGTTAAAACCTTAAAACATAAATAAAAATATAAGAATATCAAAACAATTTTGTAGAACACATTCAAATACAATGAATCATATATTTGTATAAAAACAGCATAGACACATAATTCAGAATCCAATGGATTTAACTATAACATAATCCAATGTTCAAGATTAAACTGAAACACACATTGTCGATAAAAAGCACAAAAACCTTTGATCTTTCAATTCATTCAGATAAAGAACACAATGAAACACTAGAAAAAGAGGATATCAAAAAGAGGATATCGTTAATCATGGATAACCAATTAGCAATAATCAAATTCAAAGAATCAGGATACCAATGTCCTCCAAAGCCCTAAAAACTTAGGATTTCTCCAACTATATCTATTTTAAAGACAATACAAAGAACAAAGACCGGTAACAATTTATAATCAAACAAATATCAGAACATCATGTATCCCTAATCAAAACCAATATAACATATATGATGGTAATATCGAAATAATCAATACCTGCTTGCGCAGATCTAGGAATCAGGAGAAGATAATCGGTTCATGGAGTGGGTCGATGTTGATGAATTACACAACAAATGAAGGCTGAGTTGAGAGAACGATTAGGGTTTCATGTATGTGATGATGGATAGAATGAAAAAACAAAAGTCAGATACAAAGGTTATTATAGGATCCAAAATTTAGAACATGGGTGTAACGCCTCGCTTTTGTAACTTTCCTTAATTAGAAAGTTTGTCTTGTACTCCTATTTTTGAAAACTTGTAATCTCTTGTAATCATTTTTTTTCGTTTTAAATCATTGTAATCTGAGGCTTTGATCGTAATAAAATTGATCATTTTATAAGAATTGTACATTGGTTATTCATACTTGCTTATACATTCAATTCATATACATACTTGATACACGTTCGTCATCCTCGTAAACATATGCTTACGTTACACGCAAACAATCGTAAATACATATTTTATACATTTTATACATGCAAATACTTAATTTCATATTCGCAATACTCGAGTTATACTTTTATATATCCTATATACTTCATTACATATTAAATAAGCAAGTTGTAGCTTAAAATACGCCAAACATCAAAACATAAGGACTAAACTTTCCTATATATAAGTGTTTTCACCATATTACCAAACTTTCGTAAAACATGCCATGAGAAATTCGGTGTTTTACAGACCTTGTTTAAACACGTGGGTCCTAGAATACAATCTTTTAAATTTCCATGGTTTTTTTATTTAATTAACACAAGGGTAATTTAGGTAATTCATTAAAAACTTAACGGTAAAATAGACGATGTTAGGAGACTGGACTGAAATGGTTACGAAAGTGAAGCCACGGGGACTGAGATAGTGATTTTTGACAAACCACAGGGATGAAAACAGTAATTAACTCATTTAGATATCTTTTTGTTTTTTATTAATAAGGGCATTATGGTCAATTAATGTGTACTTAACAGAATAAATGGATGGAGTTAACGGAGGTGGACTGAAATGGTTACAAAATTGAAACCACAAGGACTGAAATCACAATTTTTAAACTAATGGACTGAAATAGTGATTTTTGACAAATCACAGGGACGAAAATAGTAATTAACTCTTTGAAAATTGAACTTGAAAGATTCGGTATTACAAAGACCAGAGAAGAAATCATCGACAAACTAGTCGAAGCATTACCGCGTGTAGATAATTGACAAACATTTGTCATGATACTGAAAAATGACGCGAAGTTCGATAAAATCACTTGGGACACGTTGATAGAGAAGCTTGAAGGACATGAGCTGGAGCTTCAAAAGAAGAATAAAATTAGTAGCTCGAATTATCAGCAAAATGTTGATCTCTACTATCGAGCACCAAAGATTGGTACCACCTTTAGCGCAAAGAATTCTGGTGAAGCATCAAAAGGTAGTTCTTCAAGTTATAATCCTGGTTATCATACCTCTTCAGCATTCAACAAAGAAAATCCCAATGAAATTCAATGCGACATCGCCCTGAAGTTGAAAAAGTCTCCAAGTATGAATGTTGACGTAGCCAAGCAACAAATGAGTTTCTTAGCATTAATTTTGGTGTCGTATGAAAGTCTGGTGGTGGGTAGAATAGGAAACCCGGAAATGACAAAGGAAGATTACGACCAGATCGATCCAGAAGAGATGGAATTGATAGATATCAGATGGTGTATGGCTAGTGTCATCAGGAGGGCACAAAGGTTTATGGAGATTACAGGGAGATCTTGTCTTGGAGATGCTGACACAAAGTTGGGATTTGACAAGTCAAAGGTCACTTGTTTCAAGTGCAAACAGAAAAGGGCATTTTAAAAGAGAGTGCTCAAATAGGCAAGCAGATGAAAGAGTGAATCCATTCCATGAAGACTACTACCGAAAAGCAATTTATCATCAAACCAATGAACAACCGCCAAAGTTAAATAAAAAACAGATTGATGAAGGATATTCGAAAGAAAGAAAGCTTTGATGGTTACTCAAGATGACGAAGGATTCAATTGGAATAAATACATTCCAAAAGAAAAGTTTGCATTGATGGCTGAAGAGAAATCTGAACCAGTTAGAGAGAAAACTATGAGAAAAAGAACCATAGCGTGTAACAGATTGACTGAAATGCAAGCAGCTTACGACAAAGCTAGAAGAGCAGGCAGATGAGATAAGAAGAGAGAATGCTACACAGATTCTCAAGGAAATCCGGTAGTGGATTCAAGTAGTGTGAATTTTAACGATCTACTTGAGGTCATTCCTACTTCTGGAGAATATTACTTGAAGAAATTTGTCGATAAAAATTATGTCATAAACATGGAGAAGAGGATAAGTGAAGTGATGTTGGCGAGTTTGAGAAAGAGAGAAGAAGAAAAGATTGAGAAAAATGTTGAGAAGATAGTTGATGAATTAAAGAAGACGGTAACTGAGGTCGGTGATGAAAGTCAATAGAAGTTGATGAGAATCTGAAGAAGACAGTAGAAGAACCTGGTGATGAAAGTTAGGAGAAGACTGATGAGAAACAGAAGCGGACGAAAGAAAAAGCTGAGGTGCCAGATGAAGCTGAGATGCTAAAAATGAGGTAAAAACTCAACTTGAATCTTCTGAGTCGTCAAATAATAATAGGAGAAATGAAAATTTTGATAATAAAAATGATGAACAGTGCAGGAAATGCATGGAAACATGCAGTGCCTGTACTGAAAAAGATGAAAACTTAAAATCAAGAAACGCTGAATTTACTAAAATCGAACGAGTTTTCAAAGAAAAATACAAAGAAATGTTTGAAAATAAAAATGTTTTGAAACAAAAAGATGAAGAGCTGACACAGAAATGTAAGGTTCTTGAAAAAGAAAATGAGATTTTGAAACAAAAGTGTTCTAAAATGAGCGAAGAATGTTTACAAAAAGAAAATGATGTTCAAGAAATGAAAAAGGAATATGATGCAATGAAAATTTCATATCATATTACAAAAGAAGCATATGAAGATGTGAAAAGTCAAATGAAACGTATTCAAGCCAGACTTTCACAATATTCAGAAACATCACAAACACTTAAAAACAAATATGAAATAAAACAACAGGTTGTAAACCAATATATTGATGAAGTTGCTGAGCTTAAACGTAGAATGGCTGATTTAGAACAAGAAAATAATAAACTTCATAGTTATCATGCTTCTTCATACATTTCGGAACGTATTTTCAATATAAAACCGGATGATAAAGATTCTGAGAAAAAAAAGAAGGGAATTGGCTCAGAATATCATCAGGTTCCACCACTGTTTGAGAAAAAGTTTACATTCTATGATGACGAGAAGGTGGCAAAAGCTTTTGACATGGTTGATTAATTGCCAGATAACGTTGATGTCACTTACTCCAAATCTGATGATGTTGATGATTCAGAGGTGGTAGGTAAGGTCGTTGAAAGTGTTTTGAAAGAGGATTCTACCAAAATAGATAAGCCCGAATCACAGGTGAAAAGAGGAAAGCTTTCATGAATGTTATCTAAAGAATTCAAAATCTGAGATAAATTTGAATTATGATCCCGTAATTTTGGCATATTACATGGTTGGATCGGACAAATTACACTCTAATAATGAAGTTCCGATTCATAATGTGATTTTGGAAAAGATTGATAAAGTTTTCAAACTGGTGGAAACTGAAAAGTCCGAAATTGCAAAATTTGCCGAAAAAGCGAGCAAGAAAACATTTTATAACAAGCCTGGATACAAAAAGAAAAACACAAAGGCTGGGTTGGGTTATAAAAGAAACAAAATCAAAAGAAAATGGCTGATAAGACAAATATTCGGAAAAAGATGAACTTTGTTCACGGAATAAGTTCTGAAGAAGAGAAAGGAATCCGATTTAGTCGACAGACTAATGAGGAGTTCTATGCTCAGAAGAAGCAACAACAACATACTAAAGATGTTTCAAAGAAAACATGTTTTAAATGTAATCAATTGGACATGTTGGTCGCAAATGTCCGAATCTGAAGCCTGTTGATGTTGAGAAACAGAAGTCAATCAAGTTTGAAACAAAACAAACTTGGAAACCAAAGCTAAAGACACCCAAATTTGAAACAAAACAGATTCGGAAACCAAAGACTAATATGTTTAAACCAAAACAAATCTGGAAATCTAAAAATGAATTTTCAAAACGAAACATTCAAAGTAATTCATGATTTTATCAAACGAATGTTTCAAAAGGACAAGTTTGGGTAGTCAATGAACAAACTTCTGTGAGTAACAAAAGGAAAATCAATTCAACCAGAAAGGTTGAAAATAAGAATGAAAAAAATTTTGTTAGCAATGACAAAGATTTTCCAAAATTGAACGATTCATATTGTATCACAATACCCAAGGTCTGTTGGTGCATATTTTGTATGTCTGCCACTGTGCGAACATGCTAGATAGAGTGTGTGTTGAATATTGTATAGAATAAAGTGAAATCCAGTACGAACTGAAGGTTTTGTGATGTTACAACTCCTTCGTACGAAGGGAGTCCCTTCGTACAAACGGACAGCTAGTAGGTTCGTACTGAAGCACAAGACTTAGTCGCTTCGTATGAAGGAGCCTTATGTGGCTTCGTACGAAGGCGCAATGCTATATATATGGGTGTTGGGTATTGTGTTAGACAAGCTTTTGGTTCCCTGAGGGGAGATGTTGTCCAGCTGGTTTCGCGGGTATGTAAGTTTCATGTATTAATAGAAACCAGATTATAAGTGACTTGTTCGGTGTCGTTCTCTACTTCTACTCATTTCTTATCACCGAACCGATTATCTCAGGACCAAAGCTCCGTCAAACTAGCCGGATCCTAGACTCTCAATTGGTATCAGAGCTACGGTACAGATTCAATCGATCTAACAGTTGATTGAATCACCTACGCTCATTATTTTGGATGTGTAGTGAGTTTTGACGTAAAATATAGAAAAACATCAAATTGAAGGTCAATTAACGGATGAAATTCGAAATTGAAGACATCATTGTGTTCGGAATTGATTTTCGCATAACCCTATGAAGTTTCATCATGAAATTTAAAGAAATAACGATTCTGGATCGAAAAATGTGTTTGGAAGTGTTCTTGAGAAATCAACACAACTTTGTACGAATAGATGTTTCAAACTGTTATATATGTTGGTACGAATCCACTCATGGGTTCGTACGAAGGGACACTACTGGGTTCGTACGAAGACGCATATTTCGTGCGAACATGCATGAAGAATTAAATTGTCAAATTTAACAGCTTCGTACGAAGGGGCAATTCTAGCTTCGTATGAAGGGACACTTGGTGCTTAATTATCATTTCGTCCGGAACTTTAGCCAACATTTTTTGATGATGCGATCATGGATTGTAGAATTTAGTGGGATAGTCATTATACTGGTGCAGAATGTTTATCATTCGGGTTATCTGACTATTTATGGGCCGTAACGTTAAATCCACATAGATAAAAAACTGACATTCGGGGCAGAGATTGTCATATTCTCAGTATAGTCAAGTTTTTCAGAGATGTAAGAAGACTGAATTGCTCAGTTTTAGGGGGAATTCAGTGATAAAACGTCAGAATTTGCAAAAATGAGGGGGAATAAAAATTTTAGATGAAATTCCAGCATTTTTGAAATTCGTGATACTGCAACAGTATCCAGGTGGTTCCGACTTCAGAATTGTCCGGGAATGTGAATCTAATTGTGGATGATAGCTTCTGAGATCTAGATTGTCTAAGAAGATAAATCTGATTCTGGACGAACGCTTCGGAGATCAGTATACGTTACCAGATGATTTGTTATCTGTTGAAGATTTGCTGATTGTGGAGATTACCGTTTACACGGATCTATCATTCTTGAAGGTGCTTAAAGTTGATCACAGAAAACGGGATTTCAGATGTTCATGGGTAATCATAGCTTTGACATTAACCAGTGGGGTATATGAAGTTTCTATCAATTGCCGGTTGGGTTTTTGTACAATAAACAGATCAAGTAAGCGGAATGCGAGATCGATGGTGCTGAAACGATATATCAAAAACTGAACGCGGATGTGGTTAAAGATGAAACAGAGATAACTGCATTAATTAGTTTCAAGTTGGTGATTGCTCGTGAAGATTGCAGTTTAGCAAATCGGAGGAGGAGTCGTGAACTATGCAACAAAGACCTGAAGATTTATTTCAGGGGGAATATGTACAACACTGTCAAAAGCAAACCCGGATCATCAATCAAGGGGGAATCTATTGAAGATTTCAAGATACCTGATTGAAGTTGTAGAATGTTTGGAGTTGCAGAATATTCAAACACGGCTCAAGGTTTTCAAAGTGATGATTCGACGGCGACAGCCAAGGGGGAATCTGTTGGTGCGTATTTTGTATGTCTGCCACTGTGCGAATATGTTAGATAGAGTGTGTGCTGAATATTGTATAGAATAGAGTGAAATCCAGTACAAACTGAAGGTTTGTGATGTTACAGCTCCTTCGTAAGAAGGGAGTCCCTTCGTACGAACGGACAACTTTAGTAGGTTCGTACTGAAGCACAAGACTTAGTCGCTTCATACGAAGGGACCTTATGTGGCTTTGTACGAAGGCGCAATGCCTATATATATGGGTGTTGGGTCTTGTGTTGGACAAGCTTTTGGTTCCCTGAGGGGAGATGTTGTCCAGCTGGTTTCGCGTATATGTAACTTTCATATATTAATAGAAACCAGATTATAAGTGACTTGTTCGGTGTCGTTCTCTACTTCTACTCATTTCTTATCACTGAACCGATTATTTCGGGACTAAAGCTCCGTCAAACTCGTCGGATCCTGGATTCTCAAGGTCAAACAGGCCTGTGAGTTAGATGAATGTGCAGGTGTTCCCGAAGGTAGCTGAATGTCAACAAGCGGAGAGGAGCAGCCTGGCACGAAAGGAGGCAGATCCATGTGGTTGGATTCAGGGAGTGTCTGTTTGTTTTGTAAATAAATAAACACAAAGCAAAAACAAAATAAAAAAAATAGAAAAACATTAAAATGGTAAAATGTTTTTAAAGTGTTAAAAAATCAAAATTTTTGAAAAAATGTTGAGTGAATACGCCGAAACCCTCACTGTGACAACTGGCCCAAACCGGTAATTTCCGTACACATTAATTATTGCTTAATGACTGCAATTATGAGTCTAATTGTCAGCAATGTCTGAACACATGATTAAACAAGTGAATTCATGCATGTTGTATACTACAAAATATTGCTTTACGCATAAACGAGAGCGTTGCGTCAGAATAATAGTAAACTCACCGGTAAGACACACTGTGTCGACTGAACTGCAGAAAGCAGACAGACAATAAAATTGGAGCCTAGGTGTAGGTCCGACAACAAGAATGCATTAAAACCCAAGAGTACATACAAGGGTTAATATATATGCAATACGAAAGCAAAAATAAGCACTAAAAAGCACCCGAAACGCACTTTAAGTGTAGAATTTAAATAATTCAGCAATGATTCAGCATTTAAACATATAAATATTATGCAGAAATGTCGTTTTATTATCCAGAATATTTCCCTAAGTGTTGGGAATTGAAAGAGTACAAGAAGGGTACTTAAAAGACACTAAAAAGTGTGATTTAGCACTTTAACGAATCGGTATGCAACCGAACAACCGAACTATACCCGGAACATGAAAATATTGTTAATAACATTATTTATCTTTTCCGAGCTAGTTAGGGTCCCTGATTACCCTAACACCCGTCATAACACGCTACACACTAGTAACGGGGTTAAACACTTAACTTAACTTAGTTTAACCTAACTAATACTTGGAACCGAACTAGACCCCCCTCCCTTCTCTAACCGGCCCCAAACTAAGGGGGACACCCCTTGTACCACTTTGATTATTTTATTTCCTTTGTCTCATATCTAGAGAACATGAAATCCTTTGGGTAATAAGGTTGTAATTGTCTATAAAATCTAGAGGTTACACATCATGATCATCCATTACACTTCTCAACTCAAACACACTCTCTCTTTCTCCCTAGAAGCTCACGGCCAAACATCCCTATTCCATCCATCATATTTTCGATCTTGGTCTTCATATTTCAAGCATCTACAAGTGTTAAGGGTCGCATATTAGGAACCTTGGTGCAATCGGAAGGCGAAGGACCTCTCTACCTTGCTTTTATCCACTCGATTTGCGCTTAGATTCTTCCCTAGCCTCGAGCTAGTGGTATGTTGCTTAAATCACTCTCTTGAACTATAGTGAAGTGGTTAAAATGATTCGTAACGGTTAAAACTCGTTAACATACAAGATAACCCACAAAAGTCTACTAAAAACACTAAAAATGGTGGTTAAAAGCACATATGTTGTGTAAATCATGTAGTATTTGATTTGTGTGATTATTTGGACCCGATCTATGTTGTGGTAGCTCGGATCATCATTTAACCCGGTTTAGTCATAATCCTGGATTATGACGTAAAGCTTGTTTAAGAGTAACAAAGGTTAAATGATGAAACTCTACCACACACGAGTCATGAACTTGTGTAAAAGCGATTTAACTTGTGAAATAGTGTTTAAAACTAGCCGATCTATGTATCTACAAGTGGTATTTTCAAAAGACCAAGCATCAAAAGAAATCACATGTTCTAAACCAGATCTTACACAAACAAAAGTGGTTTTTGTGAACAAACAAGTGTGTGGACACTTGTGTAACAAAAGTTTTAACAAAGAAATAATTTTCGTAAAAACCGACTAGAAGTTGTAAGACTTCATATTCTTTAAAAATAAAGTTGTTAAGAAATTAAACTTATTTTTGAAGATAACAAGACTTACTAAATGTGCTAGTAAGTTACTACACATTTTTGCAAATATTCAAGTTCACGAAATGGAGAAATTAGTGATTATTGTTGATGATTATTGTTGAAAATTGTTGTTGATGATTGTTGACGATTTAAAAGAAAATAAACACATGTTTTGAAAACATGGGAAACGTCCATTTTTAGGGGAAACTCTGTCAAAATTTTTATAAATTTTGACACTTAGAAAAATATAAGTTTTTGAGAAACTTATTCCCTAAAAATGTATTTAAAAGTATTACCAAGGTTTCCCTAATTTTTGGTGATAAGAAATGAGGATTTCTTCAAAAATAAAAATGGGTATTATGTATATATATTTTTGAGAGAAAAATATATATTATTTTATCACCAACTTTTGTGCTAAGTGTATATATAGTATGTGTTATACGTGTTAGTGTATTAAGACTTAAAAATACACTAAATGCTCATGAGGAGTATAAACATGAAAATGCACATACAAAATACAAGATACATAGTTCGGGTGCAAAGTGCAAAACACAAAAGACTTATATTTATTTTTGGAGAAAATAATATAAGTAAGATACGTAGTTAAAAATATAAGAATATTTTTAACACAAGAAAATATACACAAAAGAGAGTGACTGTACTTGTGCGACGCAAGTCTAGTGACTAACATTAAGAAAACGCGTATAGGTTACGACGTTAATTAAGCAAATCCGGTGGAGTTTACGACGCTAGGAACGCAAAGTTGTGAGTTCATGCTCCCCCTTTTCTTTTAACTGTTTTCAGTTTTTATAACTTCGGGGGTGAAATACATGTACAAAAGTACAATATTTATAAATGGTATGATATAAATACAAGAAGTACACTTGGTGAGAACGAGAACCAAGTGTGACAAAATATAAGATAATAAGAAACGCACTTGGTGAGGACGAGAACCAAGTTGGATGCGTTATGAGAAATGATAAAAAGAAACGCGCTTGGTGAGGACGAGAACCAAGTTGGATGCGTTATGAGAAATGATAAAAAGAAACGCGCTTGGTGAGGACGAGAACCAAGTTGGATGCGTTATGAGAAATGATAAAAAGAAACGCGCTTGGTGAGGACGAGAACCAAGTAGGATGCGTTATGAGAAATAGTGTCACGAATAGGGTACAGAAGCACCATTAATCAACAATATACTTGGACCGCAGAACAAAAGGTTAGATCTAACGGGTGCCTGGCAGCCACACTCTCGGTGAGGGCGAGAATCGAGTAGTGCTTTTGTGTCTCAGAATATACCAATTAAATGCCTTAGGTTTGGTGACTTCCTATGACGTGTCACATGTTAATGGCTTTGCAACCCATTAACAATCCTGATATTTACAGGAATATTTTAATTACATGAAATTCATACCATACTAAAAATTGATGAGTACTTGAGTACGTGGGGTACTCAAGAAGAGATTGAATTATACTTGAAGTACGTGGGGTACTCAAGAAGAAATTGAATTATACATATGTACGTGGTGTACACATGAAACTGGATTTATATATGAAAACTTGATTTACTCACAAACTATGTTTTCATACAAAGTATACAAACATGAAATACAAAACTGCATGAATTCACACCAACATTATGTTGACGTTTTTCCAAAAACTCACATGTATTTCAGGTAACTAGGATGGATGTGCGCGTGGTCTTGCTTATGCTCGTGGATGTCGCTTGTGTTTAACTTTAAATAAAGTTGTAAACTTTTAAGACAATGTTTTATGCTGTCTAGCGATATAAACGCTAAACTTATGTTTTCAAATTATGGTATGTGATGTTATTTTACGAGCATGTAGCATGTTTACTCTTCGTATGCAATGAGAACCTTTCATGATCACACCTCGTGCTTCCGCCATTGAAAGGGGTGTGACAGATTGGTATCAGAGATGCGATTGTAGTGAACCAGGATTCCTTCTCGAGTCTAGTCTACAATCTCTAGGATCCATTCACGAAAACAATTTTCAAAGAGTTTTCATTGCATAAAACGTCCCGCGACATCCACTGCCAGAAACTGTATACATGAGTCTAGAAAAGACACTACGAGACTTAGAGTGCACTTGAGTAGCACTTGTCCTTGACTAGAAACTACTTGCAATTATGTGTGATAATTAGCATGTACTAGAAGTAGAATGTCACAAGTATATGTGACTTTACCTGAAAGCGATGGCCTATCTGAAGGAAGAGATACGAGGATGAAACGAACAGTGCGGACTGTGCAAGGAGTTACGTAATTATGGATGCATACATAATTATGGAATTCAGTGCACAGAAACCACAGCAAGTCTTGTCACGTATAGATTCCCTCAGTGCAAGCCTACCAAGTACTCTGCTAGAGTAATAATTGTTTGATGTCACTTATGTGGTATATATACCTGTGAATATATATGATACTACTGTCCAGTGTGACGATATCAAACAAATGCCTAACCCTGTTGTGTTATGTTCTGTCAGAACATGGCACCCAGGAAAACTGTGAATGCTCGCAATGACGACCAACCTCCTCCTCCCCTACTGCCAAGAACTGCTGAGGAGCTGAACGCTCTACTGGAGGAAAGGATCTCCGCTGCTATCGCCCAGTACGAGGCGAACCGAACTCAAGACAGTGGAGGGCCAAGCAATGCTAGGCGTAATGGGAATGGAGATTCGTCTGGAGGCAATGCAGCTCAAGGTAACCTTGAGACACTGTACTAAGCATGAGGAAATTTATGAACGGTCTTTGTTTCATTATTTCTTCGATTGCTCACATGTGAATTGGTGAATCAATTCCAGGCTGCACTTTCAAGCAGTTCCTCGACTGCAAGCCGATGAACTATGACGGCACAGGAGGTGCAGTAGCATTTGTGCGCTGGACGGAGAAGACTGAAGCTACTTTCCGCATGAGCAAGTGTACCACGGATCAGCAAGTCACTTTTGCTACTGGGTTATTCGTCGATGAAGCTCTGACTTGGTGGAACCTGCAAGCCCAAACCTTGGGTGACGATGCTGCTTATGGCCTAACTTGGGATGAACTGAAGGAAAGAATGAGAGAGAAGTACTGCTCTCGTGCTGAACTCCAAAGGCTGGAAACGGAGTTCTGGCACTTGACTATGGAAGGTGCTGACATCAATGGATATACTCGAAGGTTCCACGATCTGTCTAGAGTGCTTCCCTACATGGTGACTCCGGAATTTAAGCGTGTGGAACGCTACATTTGGGGACTGGCCTCAGAGTTTCGTGGCATGGTGACGTCGGCCAAACCTCAAACGATCACCGAGGCTGTAACTCTGGCTGTCAGCCTTACTGAAGATTGTGTTCGTATGAAGAAGCTATCATTGAACCCCACTGAGAAGACCGAGACGCATGCTGAGTCGTCCGGTGACAAAAAGAGAAAGCATACAAGTTTGAACCAAGCAACTCGTAACAACAAGGGTTTCAGCAAGAAGCGCGACACTAACCCGCCTCAGGAGACGAAGACCCTTGCAACCAAAGCATACCAAGGCTCCATGCCTAGATGCCAAAAATGTAGGTTTCATCATGAAGGAGCTTGTCGCATTTCAAGGTGCGACAAATGTGGTAAATTGGGCCATCAAACAGAAGACTGTTGGGGAAAAGGAAAGAATCGAAATGGAAACGGTGCTGTTAACAAGAATGGTAACGGGAAAGGGCAGAACCAAGGATGCTTCAAGTGTGGAAGCAATGATCATTTCATGAAGAACTGCCCAGAGAGAAACAACGCTCCAGCTCGAGCATTTGTGATTGGAGCAAGAGACGCACGCGAGGACCCTAACGTGGTCACCGGTACATTTCTCGTTAACAATCACTTCGCATCCATATTATTTGACACTGGCGCCGATTATAGCTTCATGTCTGTGGAATTTAAACGTATACTCGGAATAGAATCTAGTAGATTAGAAATTCCTTATTCCATAGAACTAGCCAATGGTAAACTCGTTGAATCGAGCGAAGTTGTTAGAGGCTGCACACTGGAACTTGGCGAGCGAAATTTTAGCATCGACCTCTTACCTATTCAATTGGGTAGCTTCGATGTAGTAGTCGGAATGGACTGGTTGTCCAAGAACAAAGCTGAAGTTATTTGTCATGAGAAAATCATTCGCATCCCTTTAACGAATGGTGAAACTCTCATCGTGCATGGAGAAAAACGAGACGCGCCTCTTCGAATCATCAGCTGTATGAAGGCACAGAAGTGCTTGAGGAAGGGATGTGTCGCTTTCCTAGCACACGTTATAGACAAGAAGGCTGTGGAGCCGAAACTCGAAGACATTCCTGTGGTGAAGGAATTTCCTGATGTGTTTCCTGAAGATCTGCCAGGACTACCTCCGCAACGACAAGTCGAATTTCATATAGACTTGGTTCCGGGAGCTGCTCCTGTAGCCAAGGCACCCTATCGACTTGCTCCATCCGAAATGCAAGAATTATCTACACAACTCCAGGAGTTGTTAGATAAAGGATTCATAAGGCCAAGCTTCTCACCCTGGGGAGCTCCAGTATTGTTCGTGAAGAAGAAGGATGGAACACTGCGGATGTGTATCGATTACAGGGAACTAAACAAGCTCACTATCAAGAATCGGTATCCACTACCGAGGATTGATGACTTATTTGATCAACTGCAAGGATCAAGCTACTATTCCCAGATCGACCTTCGATCTGGATATCATCAGCTGAAAATCCAAGAGGAAAGCGTACCAAAGACTGCATTCAGAACGCGATATGGGCACTACGAATTTCTGGTGATGCCGTTTGGGCTGACGAATGCACCAGCGGTCTTTATGGATCTGATGAACCGCGTATGCAAACCATATCTCGATAAATTCGTGATTGTATTTATCGACGATATCCTGATTTACTCGCGAACGAAAGAAGAACATGAGCAACATCTCAGAACCATCTCGGAACTACTGAAGAAAGAGAAGCTTTATGCAAAGTTCTCAAAGTGCGAATTCTGGATTCGCGAAGTACAATTTCTTGGTCACGTTGTGAATAAGAAGGGCATTCATGTAGACCCGTCCAAGATAGAAGCAATAAAGAATTGGGAAGCTCCCAAGACCCCTACTGAAGTTCGACAATTTTTGGGCTTAGCGGGCTATTATCGGCGATTCATCGAGAATTTCTCAAAAATAGCTCAACCGCTAACGACCCTTACTCAGAAAGACAAGAAGTACGATTGGGATCATGAACAAGAAGAAGCCTTTCAGCTACTTAAGAACAAGCTCTGCGATGCACCAATACTATCATTACCCGAAGGCACTGAAGACTTCGTGGTATACTGTGACGCTTCACGACAAGGTTTGGGTTGCGTGCTCATGCAACGCCAAAAAGTCATCGCTTACGCTTCAAGACAACTGAAGGTTCATGAGAGAATTTATACCACTCACGACCTGGAGCTGGGTGCAGTGGTATTCGCCTTGAAGATTTGGCGACATTATTTATATGGTACTCGATGTACAATCTTCACAGATCACAAAAGCTTACAACACATATTTGATCAGAAGGAATTGAATATGCGCCAGCGACGTTGGGTCGAGCTGCTGAATGATTACGACTGTGAGATTAAGTACCATCCTGGAAAGGCAAACGTTGTAGCGGACGCGTTGAGCCGAAAAGAAAGGGTTAAGACCCTAAGGGTTCGAGCATTGGTAATGACGATTCGAACGAACCTCACTGCACGCATTCGTGATGCACAACAAGAAGTTCTTAAAGAAGAGAACCGTAAAGCTGAATACCTACGGGGTATGCTGAAGTACATGGTGCCAAATGAAGAGGGAGCCTTATACTTTAAGAAACGTATTTGGGTTCCACTCTATGGTGGCATACGAGAAGTCATCCTTGATGAAGCCCACAAATCGAGATATTCGATCCATCCAGGATCGGACAAAATGTATCAAGACTTGAAGGAATATTACTGGTGGCCGAGACTTAAAAGCGACGTTGCTGTCTATGTTGGAAAATGCCTAACCTGTGCTAAGGTTAAGGCCGAATATCAGAAACCGTCCGGCCTACTACAGCAACCAGAGATTCCCGTGTGGAAGTGGGAATAAATCTCGATGGACTTCATAACGAAATTACCCAGGACCCCGAGAGGGCACGATATGATATGGGTAATAGTTGATCGATTAACGAAGTCTGCGCACTTCTTGCCGATCCGTGAAAAAGTCAGCACTGGAAAGCTTGCTGAAATATACTTAAGAGAAATTGTGGCACGTCATGGAGTGCCAATCTCAATCATTTCAGACAGAGATGGACGCTTTGTCTCAAGAATCTGGCAATCATTTCAGGAAGCCTTTGGATCTCAGTTAGATCTAAGCACGGCATTCCATCCACAAACAGATGGCCAGAGCGAACGGACTATACAAACGTTAGAAGATATGCTTCGCGCATGTGTTATGGATCTAGGCGGCAGCTGGGATACTCATCTACATTTAGTTGAGTTTTCCTACAATAACAGTTATCATACGAGCATAAAAGCCGCGCCGTTCGAAGCTCTGTATGGCCACAAATGCCGATCGCCCTTATGTTGGGCAGATGCCGGGGATAAACGTATGGTTGGTCCTGAACTTGTACAAGAGACAACCGACAAGATTGCGCAGATCCGAGAGCGCATTAAGGCAGCTCGAGATCGACAAAAGAGCTACACTGATCCGAAAAGAAAATCAGTAGAATTCAAAGTGGGAGACAAAGTGTTGTTAAAAGTCTCACCTTGGAAGGGCGTAGTCAGATTTGGAAAGCGTGGAAAGCTAAATCCATGATACATCGGACCATTCAGAATATTGAAAAGAATTGGTACTGTGGCATACAAGTTGGAGTTACCGGAAGAACTTAATGGAGTACATGATACGTTTCATGTATCCAACCTGAAGAAGAGCCCAACACAAGAAAACGTGACCATCCCGATGGATGAAGTGCATATTGATGAAGCCCTCCGATTTACAGAGCAACCCGTTGAGGTTACCGACTGGAAAGTCAACAAGACCAGGAGGAGCAGTGTGAAACTTGTCAAAGTACGTTGGAGCTCTAAGCACGGACCCGAGTACACATGGGAACATGAAGACCAGTTCAAGAAAAAGTACCCCCACCTATTCAAGAAGACTCCAGCGAGAGTGAGTCCAACCTGAATTTCGGGACGAAATTCTTTTAACGGGGGGAGACTGTGACAACTGGCCCAAACCGGTAATTTCCGTACACATTAATTATTGCTTAATGACTGCAATTATGAGTCTAATTGTCAGCAATGTCTGAACACATGATTAAACAAGTGAATTCATGCATGTTGTATACTACAAAATATTGCTTTACGCATAAACGAGAGCGTTGCGTCAGAATAATAGTAAACTCACCGGTAAGACACACTGTGTCGACTGAACTGCAGAAAGCAGACAGACAATAAAATTGGAGCCTAGGTGTAGGTCCGACAACAAGAATGCATTAAAACCCAAGAGTACATACAAGGGTTAATATATATGCAATACGAAAGCAAAAATAAGCACTAAAAAGCACCCGAAACGCACTTTAAGTGTAGAATTTAAATAATTCAGCAATGATTCAGCATTTAAACATATAAATATTATGCAGAAATGTCGTTTTATTATCCAGAATATTTCCCTAAGTGTTGGGAATTGAAAGAGTACAAGAAGGGTACTTAAAAGACACTAAAAAGTGTGATTTAGCACTTTAACGAATCGGTATGCAACCGAACAACCGAACTATACCCGGAACATGAAAATATTGTTAATAACATTATTTATCTTTTCCGAGCTAGTTAGGGTCCCTGATTACCCTAACACCCGTCATAACACGCTACACACTAGTAACGGGGTTAAACACTTAACTTAACTTAGTTTAACCTAACTAATACTTGGAACCGAACTAGACCCCCCTCCCTTCTCTAACCGGCCCCAAACTAAGGGGGACACCCCTTGTACCACTTTGATTATTTTATTTCCTTTGTCTCATATCTAGAGAACATGAAATCCTTTGGGTAATAAGGTTGTAATTGTCTATAAAATCTAGAGGTTACACATCATGATCATCCATTACACTTCTCAACTCAAACACACTCTCTCTTTCTCCCTAGAAGCTCACGGCCAAACATCCCTATTCCATCCATCATATTTTCGATCTTGGTCTTCATATTTCAAGCATCTACAAGTGTTAAGGGTCGCATATTAGGAACCTTGGTGCAATCGGAAGGCGAAGGACCTCTCTACCTTGCTTTTATCCACTCGATTTGCGCTTAGATTCTTCCCTAGCCTCGAGCTAGTGGTATGTTGCTTAAATCACTCTCTTGAACTATAGTGAAGTGGTTAAAATGATTCGTAACGGTTAAAACTCGTTAACATACAAGATAACCCACAAAAGTCTACTAAAAACACTAAAAATGGTGGTTAAAAGCACATATGTTGTGTAAATCATGTAGTATTTGATTTGTGTGATTATTTGGACCCGATCTATGTTGTGGTAGCTCGGATCATCATTTAACCCGGTTTAGTCATAATCCTGGATTATGACGTAAAGCTTGTTTAAGAGTAACAAAGGTTAAATGATGAAACTCTACCACACACGAGTCATGAACTTGTGTAAAAGCGATTTAACTTGTGAAATAGTGTTTAAAACTAGCCGATCTATGTATCTACAAGTGGTATTTTCAAAAGACCAAGCATCAAAAGAAATCACATGTTCTAAACCAGATCTTACACAAACAAAAGTGGTTTTTGTGAACAAACAAGTGTGTGGACACTTGTGTAACAAAAGTTTTAACAAAGAAATAATTTTCGTAAAAACCGACTAGAAGTTGTAAGACTTCATATTCTTTAAAAATAAAGTTGTTAAGAAATTAAACTTATTTTTGAAGATAACAAGACTTACTAAATGTGCTAGTAAGTTACTACACATTTTTGCAAATATTCAAGTTCACGAAATGGAGAAATTAGTGATTATTGTTGATGATTATTGTTGAAAATTGTTGTTGATGATTGTTGACGATTTAAAAGAAAATAAACACATGTTTTGAAAACATGGGAAACGTCCATTTTTAGGGGAAACTCTGTCAAAATTTTTATAAATTTTGACACTTAGAAAAATATAAGTTTTTGAGAAACTTATTCCCTAAAAATGTATTTAAAAGTATTACCAAGGTTTCCCTAATTTTTGGTGATAAGAAATGAGGATTTCTTCAAAAATAAAAATGGGTATTATGTATATATATTTTTGAGAGAAAAATATATATTATTTTATCACCAACTTTTGTGCTAAGTGTATATATAGTATGTGTTATACGTGTTAGTGTATTAAGACTTAAAAATACACTAAATGCTCATGAGGAGTATAAACATGAAAATGCACATACAAAATACAAGATACATAGTTCGGGTGCAAAGTGCAAAACACAAAAGACTTATATTTATTTTTGGAGAAAATAATATAAGTAAGATACGTAGTTAAAAATATAAGAATATTTTTAACACAAGAAAATATACACAAAAGAGAGTGACTGTACTTGTGCGACGCAAGTCTAGTGACTAACATTAAGAAAACGCGTATAGGTTACGACGTTAATTAAGCAAATCCGGTGGAGTTTACGACGCTAGGAACGCAAAGTTGTGAGTTCATGCTCCCCCTTTTCTTTTAACTGTTTTCAGTTTTTATAACTTCGGGGGTGAAATACATGTACAAAAGTACAATATTTATAAATGGTATGATATAAATACAAGAAGTACACTTGGTGAGAACGAGAACCAAGTGTGACAAAATATAAGATAATAAGAAACGCACTTGGTGAGGACGAGAACCAAGTTGGATGCGTTATGAGAAATGATAAAAAGAAACGCGCTTGGTGAGGACGAGAACCAAGTTGGATGCGTTATGAGAAATGATAAAAAGAAACGCGCTTGGTGAGGACGAGAACCAAGTTGGATGCGTTATGAGAAATGATAAAAAGAAACGCGCTTGGTGAGGACGAGAACCAAGTAGGATGCGTTATGAGAAATAGTGTCACGAATAGGGTACAGAAGCACCATTAATCAACAATATACTTGGACCGCAGAACAAAAGGTTAGATCTAACGGGTGCCTGGCAGCCACACTCTCGGTGAGGGCGAGAATCGAGTAGTGCTTTTGTGTCTCAGAATATACCAATTAAATGCCTTAGGTTTGGTGACTTCCTATGACGTGTCACATGTTAATGGCTTTGCAACCCATTAACAATCCTGATATTTACAGGAATATTTTAATTACATGAAATTCATACCATACTAAAAATTGATGAGTACTTGAGTACGTGGGGTACTCAAGAAGAGATTGAATTATACTTGAAGTACGTGGGGTACTCAAGAAGAAATTGAATTATACATATGTACGTGGTGTACACATGAAACTGGATTTATATATGAAAACTTGATTTACTCACAAACTATGTTTTCATACAAAGTATACAAACATGAAATACAAAACTGCATGAATTCACACCAACATTATGTTGACGTTTTTCCAAAAACTCACATGTATTTCAGGTAACTAGGATGGATGTGCGCGTGGTCTTGCTTATGCTCGTGGATGTCGCTTGTGTTTAACTTTAAATAAAGTTGTAAACTTTTAAGACAATGTTTTATGCTGTCTAGCGATATAAACGCTAAACTTATGTTTTCAAATTATGGTATGTGATGTTATTTTACGAGCATGTAGCATGTTTACTCTTCGTATGCAATGAGAACCTTTCATGATCACACCTCGTGCTTCCGCCATAGAAAGGGGTGTGACACTCACGGCTAAACAAACATAATAAAACAAAATTAAAAAATGGTTTTCAAACTGTTAAAATCAATGTGTTGTAAATCATGGGGGTACATTATGCAAAAACAGAGCATGTGATGCAGAAAACGGATGGCGAGACAAAGCTATCTGCATCGGGTTTTCAAATTTTCTTAAATATTTTGGATTTTAGGGGGAGTAAAAATTTGAAAATACAAAAACATTTGAGAATTTGAAAAAAAAAAACCAAAAACATGAGAAAATTAAAAAGTGTTTTGTGTAAAAAGAGGAAATGATAGTACATCAGTAAGACGATCACAACATGCTAAAGAAATGGAATGTCAAATGTGATAAACGGTCTCAGTGATGATATGCCAGTAGGTTTTTACACACTTAATAAATTGATTTCGAGATATAAACCTAAATCAATAACTTTCTTATCTCGTGGGGAACATCTCTCGGATATATGGACTTTGTACTCCGAAATTTTGTTTGAGAGATTGCCTGATTATGAGATATTAGGTCTTTATACTTATTGATAACTATGGTAGTATACTTAGTCTTCTGATTTTGCGTCAGCAATGGCCTAGACCTCGTATAATACTTTGCGCTTAAAGCTTTCCCTCTGCATAAAAATTGAAAAATATCGAAAGATATAAATCAAGTGCAGTTGTAAAGAAGATTCCTAAGTGGAACATACCTTAAGTCGAGTCTTCATCTCTTTGACTGAACGGAAGTTCATACCTGAGCTCTCAAGGCCTGGCACTAACCCAGAGAACAAATATCATTTAGGTATATTCACATGTAAGACTGAATCTAGGGAATCTTGATACGGGAGTATATTCTAAGGTGGGACACGCGAATAAGTTAAGTTCTTAAAATACTAATCTCGTATCTTGAATCAATTGAAGTTTGTGTGAAAATTTAAGTGGATCAGTATACTGACAATCTAAGTGAATCATTTAGAGCTTAAAGTCTATAAAAGGTCAACAGTGCTAGTGATTTGTCATAAACTGATATGATCCTTTGACGCAAACTCAAACAAAAATATGTTTATAAATATTTCTTTATTGCATTTCATTACAAAAAAATTACAAAAAGATTTTCAGAGTGTTTTAGCATAAACTTTGTAAAATACAAAAATATTTTGTTTCTGCTATATGTTTCGACAACTGATGTTTGAAAGCTGAGTTTCAAAATCTTAGTATGCTGAACATGTCTCTAAAAATAAACAAGTTCATTAATTTGTAACTTGAGGTTTTTAATTGAAAAATTCAAAAATTGTTTGTGAAAATCTCCAAGGTCATTAATTTGGACTTGGAAGATTATTTGAGAGGGTTTGTGGTAGTTGGTCTCTTTGAAAGTCAAATATATAGAGTTGTTAGATACGGGGAGAGAGCCAGGTAATTTGTTCCTGAATTAGAGTTAGGTTACAAATCCTGTGTGATCTAAAAGCTTTAACTGTCAAATCAATCTTGCAAAGAGCCAGATTCTCAGTCCCAAAATGTTTAGATATTCTCTCAAGAGTTTGAAATGTTATATTTTTGGATGTTGAGCTTGGTTTCAGACTCTAAAAGCTAAAAGCTGAGAGTTTAAAGCAAGGGGAGCCTGGAGAGAGAGTTGATCGAAAGGTGGAGCTGCTGAAGCAGGATGCAGATTCAAGAAGAGTCTGTTAGAGTAAAAGCGGAGTTTATGGTGTTGAATATGTCAAAATTTGCTAAAGACTCAGAGTGAAAGAAAAAGCTACGAGATTGACTGTAGCAATATGCAAGGGGGGAGTCTGTGAGTGCATATGTCTATTGCTTGTGTCAATAACGAATCATAGCTGAGCAAATAGGACAAGACATAGGTTAAACTGAAGAATACACACATGTATATGCTAGTTCGCACGAATGGGCGCTAAACTAGGGTTTGGAGTTGGTTCGCGTGGATCAGCGCATGCTGATCTGCGCCAGTTGCTGGTCCACGCTAAACAGTAGGTTCGCACCAAGTTATATTGATCCGTGATTAGTTGGTTCGTATGAACCTACAAGGTCTATAAATAGTAGTCAAGGTCTTGTTCATTTGTAACTTTGTTGACATAGAGGGGAAACTCTTGTCGTTTGTTTTCACGGTATTGTAACTGTCAGCCAGTAATAGAAAACAACCTTTAATTACTTGATTATTGTCTGATCCACTCACGTACTTGGATTCCGCACAAGATACGTGATCTACGCTTTCAACGGAGTTACAGAATCGATCCTAACATGAACCTACAAAATCATTGTAATCCGAGACTTTGATCGTAATAAAATTGATCATTTTATAAGAATTGTACATTGGTTATTTATACTTGCTTATACATTCAATTCATATACATACTTGATACACGTTCGTCATCCTTGTAAACATATGCTTACGTTACACGCAAACAATCGTAAATACATATTTTGTACATGCAAATACTTAATTTCATATTCGCAATACTCGAGTTATACTTTTATACGTCCTATATACTTCATTACATACTAAATAAGCAAGTTGTAGCTTAAAATATGCCAAACATCAAAACATAAGGACTAAACTTGCCAAAAATGAAAAACAAAACAAAAGTGGTCCTAGCAAGGGACGTCGTGGCCCACGGAAACCCCCCCCCCCCTTTGCTTGCCGCGGCCCGCCAAAACGTTTGATCCGCAGATTATTGTTTTCTGTCACGGGATTGGCCACTTTTAGTCAGTTAACTCCCACCTAACTTCTTTAATTCACTCATAACACTTAACCCTAATTCCTCGCTATATATAGACCCATTCTAACACTCATTTCCATTTTCCAAACCTCTCAAACACTCTCAAATACTCTCTAAACTCCCCAAATTCTCTGATTTTGGGCAGAAAGTTCAAGGTCTTAAAAAGTGGGTTCTAGCTCACTTCCTTCTTCAATCTTCCTTGTTTCTTCTTCAAACTTACTTGGATAACCTCTAGGAAGGTTTTCACAAGTTTGCCATGGCAAACTAAGGTGGAACCTCTCCATATTTGAGGTCCAAAGTAAGATAATTTTTTCTGTTTTTGTTCATGTTATTGTAACTTCATTTTCTTCTACTTTTTTTCACCATTTCTTCTTCTACAAAGCTTGGAACACCTCTAGAGGTGTTTCCACTAGATTACCATGGTAATCTAAGGTGGAACATCACCAGTTTGAGGACCAAACTTTCTGTTTTGGAAGAAGCTTGGTTAACTTTTACAAAACTTAACTTTTCTACTTGAATCTTGTACCTAGCAACCTCCTAAACCCATCAATAGTTGTGGAACTTGTGACAAACGGAACAAATCCGGTAATTTCCGTACTGTTTTAGTACTTATTTATTGTCTGTAAATATGTGTTTTAGCATCAACATTATATGCTTGCATGTCATACATTTACAATCATGCATGTTAAACATTTCATTTATCGCATTGTGAAACAATTTAGCGTTGCGTCAAAAACAATTAGTAAACTCACCGGTTAGACAAGCTGTGTCAGCACAGCCTCGGTACTTAGTTAAATGATAGATTTAGGACTTAGATGTAGGTCCAACATCAAAAATATATTAAATCCTAAGTGGGAGAACAAGGGTTTATATTAACACTTTCTGGAAACTTAAACAAGCACTAAAAACTGTCTGAAACGCACTATAAACAACAATTCAGCATTTTTCAGCAAAATTCAGTTTTTACAAGTCAAAATAACATTTAGAAATAGTGATTTATCATCCAGAATAACTTATAAAGTGTCGGGATTGAAATCATAACATAAAAAGGTAATTCATACCTTATAAATTGCACATTTTAACACTTTAACGAACCGACAACCGAACAATTAACCGGACACTACCAGAAACACTAAAAATGAACTAGAAGCATTGTTTTAATGTTTTGAAGCTCTTATTTGTCATAAAACACATTAAAACACTTAAAAATACTTAAACACAATTAACCTAACATAAGACCCCTAACTTACAACTTTAACCCCTCACCTTTCAACTTTTACACTTTACCCCACCTCTTTCTTGATGTGGACAGTCAAACATGTGGGCCCCATGCCCACATGTTGTCTAGAGATGGATGATGAAGATTTGATGATCCTTATGTTTATTTGGTGGAAGAAAGGTTAATGTTGTGTTATAAAGAAACATGATCCTAACCTTATCTTCACTTTAACATTTCACTCAAAAATTTCAAACTCTTATTCTTCTCCCCCTCTCCTAAGCTCACGACCACATATCCACCATCATCATCATCTCTATTTTCTTCAATCATTCAAGCCATTCTAAGTATATACAAAGGTGTCTCAAGCATATCTAATGAAGCTACAAGTCTTAGAAGTTGAAGGACCTTCTTGTGGAGCTTTTAACCACCTCATTCATCATCATCTTCATCTTCTTTGTGTTCTTGCCACTTCCCTAGCCACTAGAGCTAGAAGTAAGCCTCCTAATATCCATTTTACTCCATGTTAGTAGTATGTACAAGTTACACCATCAAGAAAGTTAAACTTTAAAAGATGAACATAAGAAGAACTAACATAATCTAAAGAAAATCAAGTGTTTTTAGTGTTGTTTGATGTATGTTATGAAGTTGTTGTTGTTGATATTGTGTTTTTGCTTAGATCCATTATATGTAAGCTTGTTAGAAGCTTAGATCTAATAAGTTTAAGCATGGATCTTGAAATATCCATGAAGTAACATGATGTTGAACTTGAAAATCTTTAAAGTGAACTTGAAAATGGTTTCAAAATGGATTTCTCATGTTCTTGAACCTAAACTCATGGATGATCAAGGTTATAAAATAAAGTTTCATTAAAGTTTACAAAAATTTACAAAGAAGCTTTGATTTAAGTAGATCTACATGTTCAGTGTGTAGATCTAAATTACTACACATTTTATGAAACTTCAAGTTCGTCACATGAAAAAGTATGATGATTTTAGTGATATTACTTGCAAGAATTGTTGATTCTTGAGTTTTGGTGATAAAATGAAAATAAACACATGTTTTAATACATGAGAAAATCTCCATTTTTAGGGGAAACTATGTCAAAATTTTTATAAAATTTTGACACTTAGAAAAATATAAAGTTTTGTAAAACTTTTTCTACAAAAATTGTTCAAGAATGTTTAACAAAGTTTTCCCTAATTTTTATACAAAATACAAGCTAAGAAAATAGAGTTTTTCTTCAAGAATTAAAACAAGTATAAATATGTATATTTTTAGGGAAAAATATATATTTAGTGGTCACCAAATTTTGTGCTATGTGTATATTATGTGTAATATATATATTAGTGTACATTTAGAAACTTCAAAATACACTAAATACTCCCAAGGAGTATAAGCACCAAATACACATAAAAATACACAAGGAAATATTTATAAACAATATACACAAAATCACCCATAAATTGGTGTATGGACAAAATACCAAAATACAAATATTTATGTATATTCCTTATCAAATCCATGGACTTGGACTTGGACAATATTTGGACAAATATATATATTTAGAGAAATATATAATTACTACAATTAATGGAAATTATATAAAAATCGGACAAGTGATAAAAATAAATATATATATATTTTACAAGCATGACAAAATACATAGAATATAAACAAACCTTAGAAATATGTTATTTTTAAGAAATGTAATTCCGAAAAGTATTAAAAATCATAAAAATTGATTTTTGACAATTAATACAAAATACATAAGTATTTATAATTAAATCCATATATACTTGCCTAAGTATACACTTGGTAGAATTAAAGCATACCTATACTAAAAACAAGTTAAAACTATTTTTAACACTTATCGTTTTTTTAAACTCTATATATGTATGTATATATTTTTGAGAATATATATATATATATATATATATATATATATATATATATATACAAATAACAAATACAAAACAATATATATATATATATATATATTTGTAAAATATATATGAACAATTCATGAACAAGTACATTTAAAACACAACAAATACATAAGACAAGATGGATAAACTTGTACATAATAAATCACAAGCTAGGTAATTAACATACGTAGAACATTTATAGGTTAAGTCACAAACGAAGAAGATACCGGTGAAGTTAGACGTTGAAGATGCAAACCGGTGAGTTCATGTCTCCACTTTTAAACATTTATTCTTGTTTTCAAAACTTTGGGGAAAATACATGTACAATGGTATGTTAAAAACTAAGGAATGATACATTGGATCATGTCACGAATGGGGTATACGTAAGCACCATTAATCTAAGTTTAGACCGAAGAGCGAATGTTAGATCTAGCAGGTATTAGCAGCCTCTCTCTTGGTCCACGTACCCATGCGGAAGAGTGCTTTTGGGTCACAGTCAAAGGGTAATTGATGTATAAATCGCCTAGGTTTGGATGTTTCCTATGTCGTCACACATGTTAATGTCCTAGCTAAACATCAGCGATCTCGATTTCCTTACATTTGAAACTCACAACTTACGTTTTTCAACTTACATTTGTCAATTACATACTATATTTTATAGAACTACAACTCTTACATTTTAGGATAAATTACACGTTTTGTCCTTTATCTTAACACTTTTTTCAGGCAGTGTCCTTTTCAACGAATTTGACAGGTTTTGCCCTTTATCGGGAATTTTGTTGCGCGTTTTGTCCTTTGACCCTAACCCTGTTAGTTTTTTTGGTTAAATATGGTCATGTGCCTTGCACATGAGTGCGTTTTTGTCATTTCACCATCTCAAGGACTATTATGTAAATAACTTATATTGAGGGACTATTTTATAAAAAAAGTATAGAAATAAAAAAATAAATCCACTATCTCTCTCTAAAGTCTCTCCCCTCTGCAGAAAGAAACCAAATCCTCTATCTCTAAAGCTCTCCCCCCTCCCTCTCTCTCTATATACAAACGCCTTGCAAAATCAACAAATTAAACAAAATGTCAATAGAAGAACATGAGTCGGTGATTTAGAACAATCGAAACTGCATAAATATAGCTAAATTTACCTGGGTTTCCATGAAATTTGTTTGACTTTTGATGCATTGATGATGGCAGAACAAGAGGATCATGATACGATGAACAAGAATGAGATTAGAAGAAGATAATGTAACACCCCAAAAATGGGTTTGGTAATTTAAACCCGGTTAATATAAAGGAACGGGTAAAAATACCGTTAGGGGTAAAAGTGAACCCGTAAATGAATATTAACTAGGAATAATTAACCTAGTTGAATATTAGTATCGTTGGTATTAAACGAAGGGTTGTAGCCTTATTTAATTAAAACGAAACATGAGGGACCAAAGTGAACAACTTGAAAGTTGTTTTATTAAAAGAAAACAACACACACACATACACACACATTGTGTGTGTGTTCATCAACGAGCAGGGAAGGTTCCCATGGAGCCAAAACCCTAAACTTCATCAAATTCTCCAAATTGAAAGGCTAAACGAAGCCCAAATTAACAACCGAACATGAATTAACGATCACCTTCATAAGGGGATCATAAGGTATGTCTTAAAACTTAGATTTGATGATCTTGTTTGAAGTGGGTTATGATCAATCCATGAATTTGTATGAAATTAAGCATGTAGGGGTGTTAGAAACACCAAATAGAACTTGTGTTATGAATAATTTCAAGTAATTGGGTGATTTAGAATGAAACCCATTGCATGAGTGTGAAGATGATGATCAAGATGAACTTGTAGATGTTATAGTGTGATCTTGTGATGTATAAGGTGTTATATGATAGACTGAGATAGATAAACTTGATGTGGAATTTATGATTATGAGATTTTGCTTGAATGTGATGGTTCATAAGATGAAATAGGGAAGAACATGCTTAAAGCACTTGTACATTATGCTTAGAAAGTGATATGCGCACCAAGTGTTTGATGAAATGCTTAGGAGAAAATGATAAGTGAGATTGTATGCTAATAATGAATAAATGTATGTAGAATGTGATGATGATGTATTAGATAACAGATTTGTATAAGGAATGTGTTTTGAATGGATTACAAGTGAGAAATTAGTTTGATAAGATGATATGGCAAGAAACCTTCATTAAAAGGTATGTATGCTAATCATGTTATGATGAATGTGATGACATGTACGGATAGGAGTCATGTCAACATGGACACAAGCATGGAAGGGCAACGGGCCAAGGATAAACACGGAAGCTATGCTTGAACTCGGACGCACGAGGTAAGTGAACTCTGAACTTACCCTTTTGTTTGATAATGTATTTATGATATATGGTAATTATTGAATGTATGTAAGAAGATATGAATCGATGTTATTACTAAGTTAAGTTTTAGTGGAAATGGGTCGGAAGTGGTTAAGAAAGAGATTCGATTAAGTTTGGGTAAGAAAGGGAACTTACATAATGAATTATGCATAAATATGAATTAAGGAGTTATACATGTAGGATGTAAATTGTAAGTACGTGTATGAATAGAAAGTGAATACATGCTTGAGTGAGTATTTAATTATAAGCTTGAATGAATAAGATGAGTTATGTGTATTCGAGGACATGTTCACATGAAGGGAAGCTAATGATACTAACCGTTTTTCTATTGAGAATTAATGTGAAGTATAGGCATGTTAACAATGGAAGTGAAGGTTGACTCCGCAATCTGATGCGAGTGATCGAATGGATGGATGAAGGGGCTAGTATAAGGGAAAGCATGATATGTTGACGCCTTATTATGCATGTGTTAAGATTTTGTATTATGTCACCGGTTGCTAATGATGTGATTGAATGTGGGGACTGCAGGCTGTACAGGTTTATGGATGTTTCATCAAGAAGTGTACGCGGTTGAAGATCGAGTCAAGACATGGATTGTACGTGGGTGTGTATGTGGCCACTTAATTTGATATAAGTATGTTAGTTTTTGATTAATTTATAAATAGGGATTAATGTATTTAAGTGAAAGAAATAATATCTTGAAAGAAATTTTAGGTATGTACTTTCCGCTGCAAATTAAGGGTAAGAATGTGTTAGGGCGTCACAAGTTGGTATCAGAGCCTAGGTTTGAGCGAAATCAAGTACAAATGAGTGAGTACTTGAACTCAAACTTGTGTGCTCTTGTGATTAATGGCCCGTACAATCCAAGACTCGATCAAGACCGAAAGGTAAGATTTAATATAAGTAAGTATGCGAGAGGTTACTAATAATGATGAATATTGAAAGGTGAGCTTGATGGATAATGAGGATGTTCCGCAGTCGCGGGCTAGTACGAAAGCTAAGGTGTGTGATATGTCAGGAAAATGGACCCCAGGTACACAAATTTTAAATTTGGAAAGCATTAGTATGTAGCATACCCTTGTATACGAGGGTGAAATCCTTGAAGGATTCAAATGGGTGTGGCACGAACTTAAGACCGGTTCCCTGGACATAAAGTGATAATTCTTATGAGGACACGAGACTAGTATGTGGATTGCACAAGCATAGGACGCTTGTGGGATCATGAGGATCATCACATGTATGTCCGGACGAATCAGGAATAGGGGTCGTGTGGGATGGAAAGGGGTCCCCCGATTCTTTAAGAATCGGGTCAAACATGAGAAAGAAAGATAAGAATGAAAAGAATGAAAAATATGAATAAAGATAAAAATGAAAAGAATGTAAAGTATGAATGAAAGGTTTGAATTCGGGAATGAATTCAAACCGGAATGGAATGAAAGGAATGAAAGGTTTGAATTCGGGAATGAATTCAAAGCGGAATGGAATGAAAGGAATGAAAGGTTTGAATTTGTGAATTAATTCAAACGTGAATGGAATGGAATGGAATGAAAAGAATGGAAGGTATGAATGAAGGTTTGAATCCGTAGATGAATACGGATCAAACTTATGAAGAATGAAAAGAAGAATGAAAGTTAAATCCGTGGTGAATACGGATTAAATATGCAAGGAAGAAAAGAAGAATGAAAGGCTTGAGCAGTAAGCAGTAAACGAATTAAGTACGCGGAAAAGCGTAGTCGGATGGAAGGTAAGTAAAGCTTACGGCATTTAAAGTAGTACAACTACTTATGTATTTGACTAGAAATAAGAGATGTTAGTATTCGAAAAGAGATTTCGAAATAAGATGTTCCGACACGAATCGATACGGGTCGGAACAAGTTCAAACTGGCAGTAAACCATATTTGATGGTAAAAAGGGTAAAATGGTAATTTGGTCATGGAATGATGAAAGTATAATGAGTTTTGAAAGATTTTGTTATGATGTATGCCATGATAAGTAATAAGGGTAAAACGGTAATTTGGTTACATGGACGAATGAAAATAAAGTTTAAAGAATACCCTATGGCGTAAGAGATGATGGGTTAAATGTACGGAAGAAAGGTTTAAAGATTATGACCATACGGTGAAAATCCGTAATGAGTCAAATGAGCGAAATGGTAAATCGATACCATTTTATTTAAAATGTAAAAGGTTTGGGGCGTTTAGACCAAATGGGTCAATTAATGACGATATGATTAATTGATGATGATGATTAATGAACGTTTGTTGAGTTTTATGCTCACAGGATGGATAGCATATGAAAATTTTGTTGCTATTAATTAGCGGTTCTGAAAGCAAAGCATTAAACGGGTCAATATGTTGACCTGAGCTAGGTACGTATAATAGGTCAACTCAACATTTGGAACTTGAGGTTCTATGAGAGTTCGACAAAGTCAAAATGGATACTTGGTTACCTTAATAGGTAAACCGAATGATTTAAATTATAACCATGGTGTTATGAAGACATAATGATTTTCTTTTTAAACAAGATTATGGTTTAAAAGTGGGCTGGTGGTCAAACATGGCTTGAAAAGCCCTTCGTCGTAAAAGAAGGGTTAAAAATTGACCAAAACGCCCTCGAAAGGGCAAATTGGGCAAGTGACCCGTAAAGGTAGATTGGAAATAAGTTTTGTAAATGAATAAACCCTTGTGGTTGAGTAAAAGTGAAAGATATAAGCCCTTTTGGCGTAATGCCTTGTAATGGGCATTTGCCGTAAAAGGATAATCTGAGAAGTAAAACTCGGAATAAATAGATTCTTGCATTAAATCCACTACAAATATAGTTGTGCTGGAAAATTATATGATAAGAAATGTGGTGATGCTAAGCTAGAAGCGAACGAAAGCGATTTATGCGTGGAAATGCTTATATACCCTTAACGGGTCAAAATAAGCATATGAGTGAAAACTAGTTTAAGAACGTAGATAAACCCGTGATATGAATCTAGTATGATAGACAACCTTGAAATTATGAGGTTCATGAGAAATTGGGATCAAACAAACGTGTTTGTTTGTTAAATGCATAAACGAGTCAAAATTTTGCAAAAGGGAAATAAGCCGAAAACTTATAATGTAGGAATTTTCTTAATCCGGATGTGGGATTTTTAGTCCATATGAAAGAGGATCAAATTTTGGTCATGTAGGAAGAAACGGGAGGTTAAACGGGTAAACGGTTTAAAAGTTATGCGGGTTTTAGTATGTAAGAACGAAGAAAACAAAACAGCAAAAAAATGAAGTTTCGGGGATCATGTTTTTTGACTTTTGGCCGACGGCTTAACCTGCTGTCTACGGAGAATTTCAGGCGACGGAGGTGCGTCGCCGACGGCCCTTATGGGCGTCGGCGACGGTGCCTGGAATATGTGATTGCTGTTTTCGTCCATTCTTGATCCCGGTTGATAGCCAGGGGCTCTGCCCCTTGGACCCCGCCAGGGGCTGCCGCCCCTTGGACCCCTCTTCTCTCGGGGGCACTGCCCCCGAACCCCCGTTAGTATAGAAAGGTATGCACGTATGAAGTTACGTAGGAATATATGCAAGTATGAAGTAATGTATGAAAGATATGTATGTATGAAGATGCGTATGTAAGTAAGTACGAATGTATGTATGAGTGTATGTGTATATGTAGAGATGTAGTAATGTATACACGTATGGCATGAATGTATGTATGTATGCATGATTTAGAACGTTATATCATTAACATTATTAATAGTGTGCCCTGAGAATGAAATGTAATACATGTAAATTATTGAAATCGCACCGGGGAATGAATACACAGAGGAAATGCTTACATTTAAAAGTGATAACGGAATGTAAAGTATACGTGGATGAACCTTGTAAGGGTTGTATGAGTATGAATATTTTATTATTTTTAAAGTGTTGAAGTGTTATTAACATTGTATGAAAGTTTATGGGCATTATTTATATAAAATGCGAAGGTCCTTATAAATTTCAATTATGTAAGCTTAGGTCTTATAAATTATATTATTTGACCCATGTACAATATAATGCAAATGCAAATCGGGAATTTGTGAAGGAACTATGGGTGAATGAACACCAAGTTGAACACAAGTATGAAAGGAAATGTGATAACCGTTAATGTTATAAACGAGAATGATGGAATGCTTGGCTGATGATAGTAGTAGATGTGTTGAAAGGATGCTCACGATGAGAGCTCATTTTACAGACGAATGAAGTCAATCTGGTTAGAGGTCAATAAAGGAATGAAATCTTAGTTCAGTCTTAAAGTATTCAGTAACGCCCATATGTATGAATAGTAAGTAATGCATGAGAAATCACGAATGAAATGATTTGTAATGTAATATTCGAATATACATGTAAATGTACGTATGCATGAAGAAAGAATTATCGTCCATGAAGGTATGAAGATACGTATGAACGTACGTATGTATGTAGAGAGATAGGGATGGTATGAATGTATGTAATAAATGTATGAAGGTACGTATGAGTGTGTGCATTATATAACAATAAGTAAGCATGTAAACATGTACGTATAGATGTGTTATTGTTGCAAGTATGTTTTCGGGCGTATGTAAATAGATGTATGAGTGTACATATATTAACGTATGTACGTATCTGTTAAAGGGGATTGAATGTGGACAAAGGAATAAAGCTTGTATGTATTTATGTATGTATGTATGCATGTGTGAATGTATTCATGAAGGTATGTATGTATGTATGTATGTATGAACATACGTGTAAATGTAAGTATATGAGTATTATACTTGATTTAAGAAAGTAAAGATAGGACGTATAGTTATATTTGTTCATGAATGAGACCTTTTTATAAGGTATGAGTAAATTCTTGCCATGGTGTGTATTGTGAATGAAATGAATGAATAACCAAGTAGTGATGATCATCACTAGGGGACTAACATGAGGCAAGAATTCGAGATCTCAAGATACGTATATTTTAGAATTGTGCGAAATAAAAAGGACTGGTATCAACCGGTCAGTTAAGGACTATGGTCCCGTGGAAATGAGCAAGGTTTCGGGGACGAAACCTCTTTTAAGGGGGGTAGACTTGTAACACCCCAAAAATGGGTTTGGTAATTTAAACCCGGTTAATATAAAGGAACGGGTAAAAATACCGTTAGGGGTAAAAGTGAACCCGTAAATGAATATTAACTAGGAATAATTAACCTAGTTGAATATTAGTATCATTGGTATTAAACGAAGGGTTGTAGCCTTATTTAATTAAAATGAAACATGAGGGACCAAAGTGAACAACTTGAAAGTTGTTTTATTAAAAGAAAACAACACACACACATACACACACATCGTGTGTGTGTTCATCAACGAGCAGGGAAGGCTCCCATGGAGCCAAAACCCTAAACTCCATCAAATTCTCCAAATTGAAAGGCTAAACGAAGCCCAAATTCACAACCGGACATGAATTAACGATCACCTTCATAAGGGGATCATAAGGTATGTCTTAAAACTTAGATTTGATGATCTTGTTTGAAGTGGGTTATGATCAATCCATGAATTTGTATGAAATTAAGCATGTAGAGGTGTTAGAAACACCAAATAGAACTTGTGTTATGAATAATTTCAAGTAATTGGGTGATTTAGAATGAAACCCATTGCATGAGTGTGAAGATGATGATCATGATGAACTTGTAGATGTTATAGTGTGATCTTGTGATGTATAAGGTGTTATATGATAGACTGAGATAGATAAACTTGATGTGGAATTTATGATTATGAGATTTTGCTTGAATGTGATGGTTCATAAGATGAAATAGGGAAGAACATGCTTAAAGCACTTGTACATTATGCTTAGAAAGTGATATGCGCACCAAGTGTTTGATGAAATGCTTAGGAGAAAATGATAAGTGAGATTGTATGCTAATAATGAATAAATGTATGTAGAATGTGATGATGATGTATTAGATAATAGATTTGTATAAGGAATGTGTTTTGAATGGATTACAAGTGAGAAATTAGTTTGATAAGATGATATGGCAAGAAACCTTCATTAAAAGGTATGTATGCTAATCATGTTATGATGAATGTGATGACATGTACGGATAGGAGTCATGTCAACATGGACACAAGCATGGAAGGGCAACGGGCCAAGGATAAACACGGAAGCTATGCTTGAACTCAGACGCACGAGGTAAGTGAACTCCGAACTTACCCTTTTGTTTGGTAATGTATTTATAATATATGGTAATTATTGAATGTAATGTAAGAAGATATGAATCGATGTTATTACTAAGTTAAGTTTTAGTGGAAATGGGTCGGAAGTGGTTAAGAAAGAGATTCGATTAAGTTTGGGTAAGAAAGGGAACTTACATAATGAATTATGCATAAAGATAAATTAAGGAGTTATACATGTAGGTTGTAAATTGTAAGTACGTGTATGAATAGAAAGTGAATACATGCTTGAGTGAGTATTTAATTATAAGCTTGAATGAATAAGATGAGTTATGTGTATTCGAGGACATGTTCACATGAAGGGAAGCTAATGATACTAACCGTTTTTCTATTGAGAATTAATGTGAAGTATAGCCATGTTAACAATAGAAGTGAAGGTTGACTCCTCAATCCGATGCGAGTGATCGAATGGATGTATGAAGGGGCTAGTATAAGAGAAAGCATGATATGTTGACACCTTATTATGCATGTGTTAAGATTTTGTATTATGTCACCGGTTGCTAATGATGTGATTGAATGTGGTTACTGCAGGCTGTACAGGTTTATGGATGTTTCATCAAGAAGTGTACGCGGTTGAAGATCGAGTCAAGACATGGATTGTACGTGGGTGTGTATGTGGTCAGTTAATTTGATATAAGTATGTTAGTTTTTGATTAATTTATAAATAGGGATTAATGTACTTAAGTGAAAGAATATCATGAAAGAAATTTTAGGTATGTACTTTCCGCTGCAAATTAAGGGTAAGAATGTAACAATCCTCAAATAACCCGACACCCTCATAATATTTCCGACGCCCTAGTATATTTTAGAATGTCCCAATATGTCCCAAAATACAACCCATACGCGAAAACGGGCCTTATATTTATTAAATAGTATTAAAAATAATATAAAATCTGAATTTTAAGTTGAGGCGGGCTGCGTAACCCCACCCCAACCTTCATGCGGGCCGTGAGAGACCCAGAATGTGGCAAAGCCCGGTGCAGCCACGTGGCCCAACACCCGGCATACCTATGTGATGACCCAGCTAAGCTACACAGTTGACCGGAGTCAACGCGGGCCGCGTAAGACTTAGCTTACGTTTACGCGGGCCGCGACAAAGTCAGAATCAACAACTATAAATAGATGGCCTCGGATCTTCAGTCTGTTCGTTCAATTTCGAAATCTTTCTCTCAATTTCTGATAGTAGGCTTATTATACTCGGGTATTATACCCCCTAATTAGCAAGATTATGCCCCGTTGTAAGTATTATAACCCCAGTTTCGTAATAGATACGCTGCCCGATTGATTTAGGGTTCCGTAACAACTGTCGTGGTTCTGCCCGACGTAGTTGTTGGAATGCCGTCTCGGGGAGGGTATCATTAATATTTTCAAAGGGTTATGATACTAACCAATGTACATTTGTATAAATTATAGATTATATCCAGGAAACCCTTACGCGAAGTCTAAGATAGCAATGTGAGTTTATCCTCTTTTTGTTAACCTTTTTGGAATGATTTACAAAACCTTAATTATTTTACAATGTGATTAAGCGGTGATTGAGTCTTTGTAGTTCTTCAATTACTGCCGGTATGTTGGGGTTTTGTATAAAAAATTTACTACTGCGAGTAGTAAGTCGGGGATGACAGTACGTTACCATTGGACAATGAGTTAGCCAATGTGTAATATGACCCACAAGTCAGGATTGACAGTACTGAATGAGTAATTGTGTAGAAATAAACAATGTGATCGCTCTCAATACTGTTTTAATTGATAAAATGTTTGTTGATTAAACTGGGATTCACTCACTAGTATTTCCCACTGACAAATGTTTTTAAAACGCGTTTCAGGTAACAAAATGTGACAGCCAATTAGTAAAAAAGCCAGCTGGAAAGCACTGAAGGCTTGGGAAAAATGTGGCTATAAAAGTTACCTAAAAGACGATGTTTTAAATTCAATAAAATAGGATTTATTCCTATAAAAGTATTGTAATAAGAAACTTGGGTTTTACCCACGTGATTATTAATATCAAATATGGTGGTTTTACTCTGATAAACATTTCCTAACTACGGTCCTGATGTAATTTCCGCTGCCAAATTAAACAAGCTGATACCACCGAAACTCAGAGTTCACGTCCGCCCGTTCCCGGGTCAGATAAGGGATCGGGGGTTGCGACAAAGAATGTGTTAGGGCGTCACAGATAAAGTGTCGTTATTTGTGAAGCTACTGAGATATCAGATCTGTGTGTTGATATTGTGATTCAGGAAGTCAAAATGAGGTGCGGGATAAGCTGTCGGCGTTAAAGGTGGAGGAGGTGTGGATTGTGGTGGTCGGCAGGTTAGGGTTGGGGTTACAGAAGAAAGGGTTGTGGAGGTGGTCTGATGGGGTTGGTTGTGGCGGGTTGTGGTGGCGGGTGGAGGTGGTCCGGTGGCGGTAGTGGCTGGCGGTAGGGTTGGGGTTACAGAAGAAAGGGTTGTGGACTAAACTACTCTGAGATAGAGAGAGAGAGAGAGAGAGAGAGAGAGAGTACTGTGTGTGTGTTTAGAGAGTGAGAGATTTTTTATACAACACCTTCAAACTGTTCATTTTCTGGCGACATTTCGCCTGAGCTTGGGGATCGTAAGAACTTGGTGTGGTTGGATTTAAACATCAATCAGTTAAATGGGACTATCCCTCCTGCTCTTTTCAAGTATCTGTGCATTAAGAATGATGGGATTGTAAGACCTTGGTGTGGTTGGATTTAAACACCAATCGTCCGATCGAGAGGGGTTTTCAAGGGAGTGTGTTGGGCAACAAATTGGGGGAAAAACAACTGAGTTGGCACCGAGTCATTTAAGGAAGGGTTATAGATATAAATTTTTTTGAAATATTTTTTAAAGAATAAATTACAAGTTTTGTCCTTTAAATAAGTAAAAAGACTAAAATACCCATGTGTAATAAGATTTAACAGAAAAATTTAACTGGGTTAGGCTTAAAGGACGTAACGTGCAACAAAATTCCCCATAAAGGGCAAAACCTGTCAAAATTCGTTGAAAAGGACACCACCTGCAAAATGGTATATAGATAAAGGACAAAACTTGTAATTTTTTTAAAACTTAGAGAGTTTACTTTAGGGCTTGATTTTAGTTAATTTAATTAGACCACTTTTAGCACATCAAGTTTTTGGCGCCGTTGCCGGGGAATCTTGGGGAGTGCGTTACTAGCTTTGATTACACTTAATCTGCTAAATCTGTGCTACTTGTATATTTGTGTAGATTTTTTTTATTTTTTATATAGTTCTTGTAACACCTCGTAAAATCACGTCCAATGGTGTATTGACACGTGTAATAAACCCTAATAAAGTCAAGTGTTGAATTTAAGGGATTAATTTTTTGAAAAATCAAAAACCTTGATTTTTAAAGGACTGGAAGTGTTAGCATACCAAAAATAAGTTTCTGAATAACCTCTCACGATGATTACATTCACAAATGAGCCACTTGTCGATCGAGTGTAGCCGTTTGCGTAATTAATTGAAAGTCTACGCAATGAAGGGTTAAAAGCGTCAACATGTTAACTCTTACCTCTGAGTGAGCTTTTAACAAACTGGGAGCTTCATGATGTTTGACTATACTCTCGGAAATGCCAACTATTGGCCGTCTAAGGTTTTTATGCCTATTGGTAAAGTTACGCGCAACTTTTCAAGTTAGAGGGGTTAAAAGTGTCAATATGTTTAATTATACCTCTGGATGACCTTTTTGCAAACCCGAAGCATCGTGATGTTTAATAATACTTTCAAGAATGCTTAATATGGATTAAATAAGGCTTCAATGCTATTGAACGATGATATGCGCAAATTTGCGCATTTGAAGGACTAATTACGTCAAGCTGCAAAAGTATGCCGATTCGTATGGTAACGGACCTTCCGGAATATGACCATGAGTTAATCATGCCATAATTATCCTTTATATAGCTTAGATATAGGCTTAGATGTGTTTGGTGCGCAAGAATAAACTTTTAAGTCATGCAGGGACTAAAAGTGTCAAAAAGTGCACAAGTTTGCATTTTTGCGCATATCTCACAACCTGAATATATCCGGACACCCAAAAATTTATGTAAGCACTAAAATATTTCATTTTAGTGCTTGGCTTGATAAAATTCCATTTGTCGCGTCGTTTGGATCGTTTTTCGCGTCCGTCCGTGTTTCGTCGTAATTAACCGAACAACGTGACCGTACGACCAAACGAACTGACATCCGACATGTTTTTGAGCATGTTTCATGTTCCCTATGTTTAGGCATCATTGTAGAGCCTTAAAAATGATTTAACGGGCCTTAGAGGTGTCGGAAATGGCATTTGGAAGTACATGGGCCAAATCATTCAACAATGAAAGTTCCCATGTGCAGACCTGGTCCTTACGGACCGTATGGCTGGACTCTTACGGTCCGTAAGCCAATACCTAGCATCAGAAAACAGGAAGCTGCCTGTTCCAGCCTGTTACACCGCCTCATTTTGCCATTTCTTGATTCTAGGGACTTGTTTATTGATTTAGAAGGACCTAGGGACACTTGGGATGATCCCATAACACTTGTAGACTTGTTTGTAATGATCTAAAGGTATCAAGAACTCCTATATAAGAAACCATTGTTGCAACATTTGATCACATTCATTTGAAAACTTCACAACTTTGTTTATGGAGGTTCTTGGAGCTCAAGACTCATTCCTAGTGATCATTAGTCGTGCTTAGGACCTTGGTAAGTATTCTTAACCTTCCTTAATTCAGTTTTGCTTAGTTTATTAGCGAAAAGTCAAACCGTCGTAATTAAGATTTGACTTCGTCATTAATCTTAATTTGTCCAGTCAAATTACAAATTGAAAGTACCTATGAGTTGGTAATTATGTGGGCAATAAGCCCTTAAAAGGACACCCTCTGATTCTCACTCTAAGTAGGTCAATTGTCGGGTCAAACTTGATCTTAAAAAGTCAACAGGAAGAAATTTTGCAAATAAACACATAATTAGCAATGTAGAAGCTATGCAACCTGTTTTGTCATTGATATAACTTGGTAATAAATGTAAGAACATGTCTAAACATGTTCGACTCGACAATTTTCAGTTTAGGCTCGGTTCGGGATCGAAAGTCGCATAATTTGACTCCTGCTTTGACTTTCAGTTCTGACCCGTTTGAGCATGGTCTAGGAATGCCTTAGAGCACCGTTAGGACCAGCTTGTATGATAGTATAACCCTCTGCGATTATACTACTTGACTCGTTGATTTTCCGATGTTTCCATTAAATGCCTAATGTTGACCAATATGCCCATTTGACCTTAAAACGAGAATTTTGATAATATGAAGGGACAATAATCTTTTTTACTGATTTATAAACATGTCCCTAAATTTTCACATCAGTTGGAGGTTTAGATTAGGAGTTATGCTTAATAGCGTAATTAGAACGCTTTTTATGAATTAAACGGCGTAATTAACATAAAGCCTATCTAAACCCAATTTTTGACACCAAACCTTTTACCCACGGATGTAATATAATATTTTGGGATTTTTGAAGATTTTTAATTATTTTTAAACTGATCATAACATAGGGTTATCGCCTTGATACGGTTATTACCAATTATACCCTTTTTGTTTATAAAATGAGTTTTACAAATCCTTTTGATATCAAACCTTTTTCTACTAATCTAATATAATAAATAAAATGTTTTGAGCCTTCTGGAATAATAAAAATAGCAGTTTTTCTTTGGAAACCCGGAAACGGCTCCAAACCGCCTTTTTAAGTGTTTTCCACGCATAGTATGTATCAAAACTATTTTAAACATATAAGGGTCGATGCCTACTAATGTATTCAGTAAATTTTTATATTTTAACAATAAGGAAAAGTTTTAAACTTAGGTTTCCGGTTTTGACCTTTTAAGCTTATGTGAAATTACCAAAATGCCCCTATGGTGCATATAATGGTTATAATTAACAAATTTCACATATATATGATACCCTACTGTTATAACTTATTAAACTAAGTATTTTTACTGATTATATCAGATCTATAACTCAGATTACTAATTAAACTCATTTATAACCTTTAAAATGACCAAAATACCCCTACGGGCATAAATTGGTTTTAAATTCGTTTGGGGCATAATGGAAGGTATCCTACTGATATCACAACATATTTAAGGCATATTAACTTAGGAAACATGTTCATGACCCTTTTGGTTACCAGTTACGCACTTTTCGCGTTCGGATCGGCTTATGTAACTAGTTGCGTAAAATAGCCGAAATGGGTCAAACCTTATCATTCTTATCTCAAAATCCAGAATGTGTTTAGTTTACCCTTATTACACAAGTATACAAGCTTGTCGGGTCTAAACCACATTCCATTTCGGTCTTCGCTTAATCATGCGTTTTGAACGTATCCTCCTTTAAAACTAACCGGTCTAAGCTTAGGCTTAATTAAAGACCCGTTAGGAATCTAATAGGTTATTTAAAACCTTCGTTCCAGATTTAGGAGCCCAGTAAAAGCTATCTGTACTTGCTGATTTGATATACGGCTGGGATTGAATTTATATTTAGCTCAGGTAAATACTTTTAACTTATTTTCCCTTATACGGGCTTGGGCTACGGTATCTAAGATACCGCTTGGTCGGGCATTCGACCTTAATCGATTGGTGGTTAAGTATTATCGAGATGACCTGTTTAAAAATATGTTTTGTTTGCTTAAATGCCTTTGGGGGGTTAATGACCATGTCCCGGATATCCTTGGCATCATTTTACGAAATGGCCACGACCTAAGCACGGGGTGTAGGCGTAGATCCGTCAGTGCCTAAATAAATAATGTGGTGTGTCTATTGATCTTTAACCCGGCACGAACCGGGCTACTGAACGCATAAGAAACATGTAATTCCTTTACAAGTATTATATTCAAATAATTATCCCAAGTTATAAAATATTTTGTGCCATGTGCATTCTAATCAATTTTCTAAACCTTTTCATAATGAGTCAGTTAATTGTATTTACCAGTGTAAACTGACGTATTTTCCAAAAAGGCTAAGTGCAGGTACTAATCGGAATAAGCTGGTTACTCCTAGCATCAATAAAGAGTCTCGCAAGCTTAGATGCCTAAAGTCTGTTGAACAATGTTTCATTTTATTTTCGATCCGCCTGTGGATCCTTTACTTTCCGTTTGTAATACTTTAATATTACTTTATATCGGTTTGTAATATATTCAATCTTTTGCTTCCACTGTGCATTTATATATTGTGTTGTTTGACTATAATGATATCAACTAAATCACGATACTCCCCACCGAGCCTGTGACAACTCGTAATTTAGAACCCTTCATTGTATCTTGATGTAACACGCTTGAACGTTATGTGACTATTTGACATGTTGGTTTAATGAATGTTATAAGTGATGTTATGATATTGTGATATGTGAATGGATGTGATTCGAACCACACAACTCTGATCCGATTACACAAGCCCATTCGGGCCACACATTGGGTTCGGCCCACTCCTTATCACACACATAACCTCATGAGGAGGTTAACACTTCTCATTTGTTGCAAATCTCATATCACACACAAACCCTACTCTCTTTCTCTCCTCTCAAACTCGACGGCAAACACCCCTCCTCTCCATCGAAGATTTCTTGGATTCGAATCACCCTTTCTGTTTGATCCTCCTAATCGGTTAGTGCTTTAATTATTAATTGTATGATGTTGTGATTCATATGTTCCTTCGTGATGCTTTACGGATGAGATACGATTGATTGATGTTGTGAATAGATGATAGGCGGCTCACATGTATGATGTTATTGATCGATATAGGGTTGTCAAAACATATGAGGTAACTAATGATCTAGAATTGAATGTATGTAAATCGGCTACCATGAAAGTGTATTCGGATGTTGCTAGTTTAGGGTGCATGTTAGTAGCCAAGACCTTGAATCTGTTAAATTATTATGCATGATTGGTATGATGATTAAGTTAGGGTTCATGTGAATTTAGTGATAAATATTTGATTTGATCGATTAAAGCAAACATGGAAACTGTTAGTGTTTTGATCGAATGGATGTATGATTGGTAACTGATTGGAGAATTTATCGTATGCATGTAACTGATTCCCTAAATCATGGCCACATATAACTAATCGCACAAGCTTCCCATCGCACAAGATCAGATCATACAAGATCTGATCCGGGCGCACAAGACCAACCGCACAAGGGAATCGCACAACATCTTGTGGATCGCACAAGATTGTGCTGATCGCACAAGATGTTGGACTGCCCAACATAATTGATTCTGTTATGCAGTTGGGCCGAACGGCCCAAAAATCTGATCGCACAAGACGTCTGTAGTCGCACAAGATGTTGTTCTGTTTAATTGTTGGGCCGGGTGTATAGGTTTGGGCCAGGCTTTTATTGGATCGCACAACATGTTGTGGATCGCACAAGGTTGTGCTGATCGCACAACATGTTGGGCCGAGTTTTGTGTAGACTTCATATGTATGCTAAACTGATATCATTTAAAATGTTCTATGTGTATGCTATGTTGCCATGATCAATACGTGTTCGTAATCTATTAGTTATGTGTAAACATACATGCACTACTTGAACCTAGACCTGAGTTGTATGGTAACCATGTTAGGACGTGGTTGACCTCTAGCAGCTCGATTGACCTTTCGTTTATCTGCCGAGCTAACCTAAGGTGAGTTCACACTTTTTACAAAGCATGGGATTCCCAGGGGTTGGGAATGGGTTAAGGAAGATGGATTCCTCGTCTTTTCTTGGGTAGGAAAATACGGGTTCAGGAATATAATTCCTCGTCCTCATGGACAGTTAACTTTCACTAGACCAAAACTCTATCACGAAGTCCCTCCTTTTATATCGACTTAATCGCCGGGCCAATGGCGAGCGGGTCATTAGTTAGATAGCGCTATTTAGGTCTGACAAGCCTCACACCGCACCGCAGAGGACGGGCGTGAACTAATGGATCTGGGCACGTCAATGATGATAGACATTGACAGTTCAGGGCACATAAACATGACTACAGTCAGCAGTCGATATGGTAACGAGTGTAGTAGTATATACATGGGGTATCCCCCACGGCCGAAGAGCCAGATAACTAAACATGGGGTAGCCCCCACGGCTGAATAGCCAGAGTAAACGGGATATACACAGAACACGTTTTAACTATGGGGTAACCCCCATGGCAGGATGCCAGTTAAAGGAAACTGTTTTTGAAACAACTTAAAACGAACACCCAACTGTGAACTCGCTCAACATTGTTGTTGACTCGTTACTACATGCTTTGCAGGTCACTAGGTACTTAGCTGGAGCTTGCATGGGGAAGAGTCGTTGTGGGACATGGACAGCTGTGTGCCATGTTAAACATTGAAACGTTTAAACTTATGTTTTGGTTTTTGAACATTATGCTTCCGCTTTACAACTTAACCTATGTTTGTTTGGACACCAATTGTATTGGTTGGATTTTATAATTACTTACATGCTTGTTCAATATGATTGGTGGCTTGATCTTGGTCAGTCACGCCTCCAAGCGGTGATACTCCGCGGGTGGATTTTGGGGGTGTGACAGATTGGTATCAGAGCCATTGGTTATAGTGAACTTGGTTTTAATAAGGGGAACAAGTTTTTGTTAAAACCAGACTATAACCTGTACAGTGCTCAACGATCCACAACGACGCTTTACTCCACGTGTAAGACTCGACATCCTAGGTGATATGGTTTATGTTTTATTGCCTACTTGCTAGATTACGTAGAACTTTGCTTATGGTATTCTTAGATAAACGTAGTCACTGTTAACTGAAAACACAAGTGTGCTTACTCTCTTCTGTCATCGCACTGTCGCGAACCCCTCTTACTCATGTTTCCCTTGATATGAAGATCATGGCGGGACGCATTAACATGACTCAAGCCCAGTTGACGGCTTTGATTAACCAACAAGTTGCTGTGGCACTTGCAGCCGCTCAGGCAGGAGGTCAACCTGCACAGCCTCCTGTGTGCACTTTCAAGACTTTTATGGTGTAACAACTCTCATTAAAAGTCCTAATTATTATGTTAATTTGGCCAATAGGAAACCCTAATTGAGAAACCCAAGTGATTCTGCATTAACCCTAAAATTTTCAGAACATTTGGAATCAGGATTAGGGCCCCTAAAACTCAGGGTGGGTAAAACCCATTCGGTAATATCCTTACAGTTTGCTGTCAAAAATTTAAAATAACGTAAACCCAACTCACCCAAGCTACTGGGACACGAACACACCCTATGCTAGACTAGGGTCTCTCGCGCCACGCGACGCGCACAGGAGATCCTTTCGCGTGGCGCGAGGGGGGACATTTTTGGTGTATAAATACAGGGCCTTGGGACTTGAAATTTGTCTTTGAAACGACGTAAATTCAGTTTTCGTAGACTGAGTTATAGTTCGATTACTACAATTAACACACACAGTGCACTAATTGCTGCCACAATCAGGGTAATAACTCGATCACTATTACGATTCAACGTCCGATCGATTATAACTATCCAACGATTGTCTAAGTGCCGCTCAAATTGAGTTTATACTTTGTTAATTCATCGTGATTTCGACTTGAATGTTTGAGTACTGCTCGAATTCGGACTATACTCTGTCATTCGTTGTGAATCCGCTGAATTGTTAAGTATTGCACTAATCATCGTTGTGAAGGTTTAATCTCGTGAATTGTCGTAACTGTTGTATTAGTTACTAACCTATTGTGTGTGCATTGTTAATTTAATTAGGTTAATCAAGGCTAATCAGTAGGCTTATATTCTGCTCGTTAAATCTACAATGTGAGTCATTCTCTTTTTATCAAATTGCTTTACAAAAACCCTATTTATTTCAAAGTTATAATTACAGGGATTAAGTTTATGTAATCACCATATTACAGCCGGTATGTGGGGTTTTGTATACATTACTTGATATCCGTCACTATTGGACAACGAGTTAGCCAATGAGTGATATGACCATAGTCACAGACACCATTGGACAACGAGATAGCCAATGTGTGTTCGAGTGACAAATACTGTGGGTAGTTGGTTTGATATCTGAAACATTGTAATCTCTCTTAATGCTGTAAATTATAACAAAAGTGTCGTTTTAGTAAAACTGAATGATTCACTCAGTATTTCCCTGCTGACAAAACCTTTTTCAAACATGTTTCAGGTGATCTGTTGTGAGCAAAGGAAAAGTGCAGTGAAGCACTACAAGCTTAGAAAGTGGCTCAATGTAAATAAATAAAGAAACATGTTTTAAGAAATAAAGGATTTCCCAGTGAAATCAAGTATTTGTAAATTATGGGATTTATCCCTATATCATATATAAACGAGCAGTTTTAATAATAATCGATCCTGTTTAAAAAGACTTCCGCTGTCAGTTAATTAGATACCACGGGATTTCCTGCATCGCGGCTCTGGACCGGGTCAAACCGGGGCCGAGGGCCGTGACATATGGACTGTCGACCTAGTACCTTCAGTGGTACCGAAGGAGCTGTAGGTCTCCTCCACTGGTTTGAAAAGCTCGAATCTGTTTTCGAGATGTGTGAATGCCCTGAGGCTCGCAGGGTGAAGTATGCTACCGGTACTCTTGAGGGTATAGCGCTCACGTGGTGGAACGCTCAGGTTTAAATGCTGGGGTTGGTTGCTGCTAATGCCACCCCATGGAACAATTTTAAGGAAATGATTAAGGAAGAGTACTGCAATCGTGATGACATTCACAAACTGGAACTTAAAGATGACGGGGTCAGAAATTGAAACGTACACTAAAAGATCGAACGAGCTGGCTATTTTGTGCCCTACCATGGTGGATCCTCCCATCAAACATATCGAACTGTACCTCAAGGGTTTAGTGCCCGAAATACAAAGTCATGTGACTTCCGCTAACCTCGCCACCATCCAGCAGGTTGTTCAGTTGGCTCACCGTCTCACTGATCAGGCGGTGGAGCAGAACAGGTTACCGAAGCGTATTAGTGATACATCTACTTCAGATGGGTCAACATAAGCTGTCTGCTATCTACCACAAATTAGATACTGCAACCACAAGAAAAGGAACCTCTTCCTCCAAACACCCAGCAGATCTGGAAGAAGGGATTTTTGTCCATAAAGCAAATTATGAAAATCCTCTCTCCCAAGATAAAAGAAATTCAATTCTTAGGAAGGGACAGGAGAAAATAAAGAAAACCCAAGCCAAGAAAGTGAGGTTTAATTCAGAAATCCAGGAATTAGGAAATAGGCCACCTTGGGAAGATACATTAGATGAAAAATGGGCAAACCTTTATATGCTAGCTACCGTAGCAGAAAATGCAAACCTCTAAACTTTTAATAAGCCTGGTCTAATAGAAAATTAATACCCAGTAAATAAATAAATTATAGTGTGTTTACTTTCCTGTAGTCTTTTGTACAAATCCGTATGCAATAAAACTTTAATGTTTATTTGTTAAACTTTGTTCCAAAGTTTTAACTTAGCATTTTTGTGCATTTTGCATATATGCTATCCAGCATGAGTGAGATATCGGAAGCATTTCAGAATCTCAACCTCTACCCAGTACCAATTGAAGTCTCCCACGACTTTACTGGTTATATTGCTGACATAGAGGAACCTCTGGAATTCCAAGCTCCACCGCTGGAAAAAGCAAAACCTAAAAAGAGAAGAAGATATGTAGGATGGAGAAAAGTGCGCAGGAGAAAGCCAGCTACTAGGAGACTCCCTAAAATAGAAAACCCTATAGACAACGAAAAAGGAATCGAAATCGGAGAAAGTTCTAAACCAGCAGAGATAGAAATCAGGAAAGATTCTAAACAAAAAGAAATAGAAATTGGAGAGAGCTCCAGACAACCTGAAGAAATCACATTTCAAGACGAAATAGACCGTCTACTGGCAAATTGTGATGTCATTAGCCCTGTCCATAATAATCTATATCCTTACCTAGAAAACCAACTTCCTGTAAATCTAGAACCAGCTATTCCAGACCCACTAATCCACACTCTACCTTTAGGTCAAATGGAAGAATGGTGGACGAATGACTGGCCATTCCAAAATATTGTCAACAGTCCTTATTCTTTCCTTCCACAGTTTGATCCAGAACCTATCCCCAATCCTCCAATGAGCAACGAAAACTTAGCCGAACTCCGTCAGTTCGGTGAAGAGCTGATAGGTACGGGGAATAGACTCCGGGAAATGGGGGAACAGATTTCCTGGAAATACGACGAAAGGGAGCGTCGCTACTAAACTGCCAGTTGACCAAAGAATAGTGGGGTTGGGAAGAATGTCTGTATAATAATAAGTAGTAGTCAAATATAACTCTGTAAAATGGGAAATAAAACATTGTAAGATAAACAGTGTGTATGGAAGCCTATATAATATATAAAGCAAAATAGAAGTCGAAACATCGACGATTTTGGATATATATCTGTGTTGAAAGATTATATGTACTTCTGTGTAATTATTTTATTTACAATTATTTGATACTAATAGTTATATTTATAATAATTATCAGATGGAAAACGCTAGTAATGAACCAGTTAATGAAGGGAATCAATCTGAACAAAACCAGGAAAATCAATATATGACTAGGCAAGATATCGAAAATATCGTTGCCCAAGGGATAGCCAATGCTATTCCAGCATTTGTTGCTGCTATAAAGAATCCAATCGAAACACAACAAATTGTTCCTAGTAAACGTACTCAGGAAGACAATTTTAGCCATAGTGTAAATGGAGGCGGCAATCATGACGATAATAATCCACGACAGGCTCCACCTCCTAAGAAAATGAAAGCTGCAACGCCTGGTTGCACTTTCAAAGAATTTCTTGCTTGCAAACCTGCTGAATTTGCGGGCAACGAAGGAGCAACTGCAGTACTGCGTTGGTTAGAGAAAACCGAAGCAGTAATTGCAATAAGTAAGTGTTCCAAAGAAGATCAGGTTATGTATGCGTCAAATTTATTCAAAGAAGGAGCATTAGAATGGTGGAACACTGTATTACAAGCAAAAGGAAGAAGGATAGCTTATGATATGAATTGGGAAGAATTTAAAATTCTTGTAGAAAGAAAATATTGTCCTGAATATGAAAAGGAACAAATGGCAAATAAGTTCCTAAACCATCGTATGGTAGGCGTAGAGTGTCGCGGTTATACTTCGACATTATTTGAATATGCTCGAGTGGTACCTACACTGGCTTCGCCAGAACCGGTACTCATTTCTCGCTACATTTGGGGATTAATTAGTGAAATTCGCAATATCGTTAAAGCTGCGAGACCTCGCACTATTGACGATGCTGTGGAACTAGCTAATACCCTAACTGATGAACTAGTACGCACAAGAGAAGAAGATCGAAAGAAGGAATTGGCTCAAAAGATTACCCAAGGATTTCGTGTGGGTAATGATAATAATAGGTTCAAGAAAAGAGGAAGGAGACAATCTGCACAACCGCCTTTTTGCAAAAATTGCAAAAAGAATCATTTTGGAAAATGTAATGTAATCTGCAACTTCTGCAAAATGGCAGGACATCGCAAAGAAGAATGCAGAAAGAAAACAAGAGTCTGCTATAATTGCGGAGAAACAGGACATTTTAGACCAGAATGTCCTAAATTGGTCAAGCCAGCAGATAACAAATCCAAGACAGCCGACGGAGTTACTAAGAAGAATGTCCGAGCATTCCAGCTAACCACTCAGGAAGCCGAACTGATCCCTGACGTCATAGCCGGTACGTTCTTGGTCCACGACGTTTATGCAAAAGTATTATTTGACTCTGGTGCAAACCAAAGTTTTATCAATACTTCATTTTGCCAAGCCCTTAACTTACCTTTAACCACCCTTAGGCAAATTTTTATAGTCGAAACGGCAGACGGAAATTCTGTTAACATAAATAAGGTTTTGCAAGAAGGTAAGATAGAACTGTTAGGTCATAAGTTTTCCGCAAACCTGTTACCTATGAAGTTAGCCGGATTCGATGTAGTGTTAGGAATGGATTGGTTAATAGCCAACCATGCTCGAATCCTTTGTGATAAGAATTCGGTAGAAATCAGTACTCCCACAGGAGAGGTAATTTTAATTACTGGAGATAAACCACGAAAGCCACTAAAGTTCATATCAGTAATGAAAGTTGCTAGTTATGAACGAAAGCAAGGAATGGTGTATATGATTTCAGTAATCATTAACACTAAAAGTAAGGAACTCCCAGACATCCCTATAGTTTCAGAATACCCAGACATCTTTCCAGAAGAATTACCTGGGTTACCACCAGATAGGGAAGTAGAGTTTAGAATTCATCTAATTCCGGGTACTACACCAATAGCTAAGGCACCTTATCGATTAGCACCCACCGAAATGCTAGAATTGAAAAAGCAGTTAGATGAATTATTAAGCAAAGGATTTATACAACCTAGTTCATCCCCTTGGGGAGCACCAGTGTTGTTTGTGAAAAAGAAAGATGGATCGATGAGAATGTGTATCGATTATAGAGAATTAAATAAAGTTACAATTAAGAATCGATATCCATTACCTAGGATTGACGATCTTTTTGATCAACTTCAAGGCGCTAGGTATTTTTCTAAGATAGACTTAAGATCCGGATATCACCAGTTAAAAGTACAAGAAGAAGACATACCTAAAACTGCTTTCAGAACTAGGTATGGTCATTATGAGTTTACAGTCATGCCCTTTGGACTAACCTGTAAAGCCGCTAAGTTTGAATGGGGACATAAGCAAGAAGAAGCTTTTAAGATTTTAAAACACCGATTGACGAATGCTCCAATTTTAGCATTGCCCGAAGGAACAGAAGATTTTGAAGTATATTGTGATGCTTCAAAATTAGGATTTGGATGTGTGTTGATGCAACGCAAGAAGGTAATTGCGTATGCCTCTCGGCAATTGAAAAGGCACGAAAAAAATTATACGACTCATGACTTAGAATTAGGAGCCATAATTTTTGCCTTGAAAATTTGGAGACATTATCTGTATGGAAGTAAGTTTACTGTCTATACAGATCATAAGAGTTTAAGGTATATATTTGGGCAGAAAGAGTTAAATATGAGGCAAAGAAGATGGATGGAAGTTCTAAGCGATTACGACTGTGATATTCAATATCACGAAGGGAAGGCAAACGTAGTTGCAGATGCCTTAAGTCGTAAGTATCAGGAAAAACAAAAGCGAGTCCGTGCTCTTAGATTAAATCTACAAGTAGATTTAATGGAACAATTAAAGAAAGTTCAGGAAACAGCAATCAAGAACGATGCTGAAGGAATGAAAGGTTATATAAAGGAACTAGAGCAAGGAAAGGATGGAATTTGGAGATTCCACAAGAAACGAATTTGGGTACCGAAGAAGGGAGAATTAAGAAATAAGATTTTAGAAGAAGCTCATAAATCTAGGTATACCATACATCCAGGAAACAATAAAATGTACCAAGATTTAAGAAATAATTTCTGGTGGATAGGAATGAAAAAGGATATAGCTGAATACGTATCTAAATGTCTTACTTGTTCACAAGTTAAGGCCGAACACCAGAAACCTTCAGGACTACTACAACAATTGGAAATGCCTGTATGGAAATGGGAACTTATAACAATGGATTTTGTTACTAAGTTGCCTAAAACAAGAAAAGGTAATGATGCGATTTGGGTAATTGTGGATCGATTAACCAAATCAGCTCATTTTCTACCAATGAAAGAAACCTTTAGCATGGAAAGGTTAGCTAAGTTGTACGTAGACGAAGTGGTATCTTTGCATGGAGTCCCACTCTCCATTGTTTCAGATAGAGATAGTCGTTTCACTTCCCATTTCTGGAAAAGTTTCCAGCAAGCAATGGGAACTCGACTAAACCTAAGCACTGCATATCATCCTCAAACAGATGGACAAAGTGAAAGGACGATCCAAACCCTGGAAGACATGCTCCGAGCATGTGTAATTGATTTTGGTGGAAGTTGGGATGATCACTTACCATTAATTGAATTCTCCTATAACAATAGTTATCATTCAAGTATTGAGACTGCTCCATTTGAGGCACTTTATGGAAGAAAGTGTAGAACTCCAGTTTGTTGGGCAGAAATAGGAGAATGTCAATTGTCAGGTCCTGAGATAGTGCAAGAAACGACCGACAAGATTACTCAAATTAAGGAAAGGCTGAAGACTGCTCGAGATCGCCAGAAGAGTTATGCAGACAATAGATGCAAGCCATTAGAATTCCAAGTCGGAGACAGAGTACTATTGAAAATTTCCCCTTGGAAAGGAGTTGTTAGATTTGGTAAGAAAGGGAAGCTAAGTCCAAGATACGTAGGACCATTTCTAGTAATCCAACGTATAGGATTAGTTGCTTATCGTTTACAACTACCAGAAGAGTTAGCCGGAGTACATGATGTATTTCATGTATCCAATCTCAATAAATGTCTAGCAGACGAATCACTGGTAGTACCTCTTCAAGATATAGAGGTAAACGAAAAGCTAAAATTTGTTGAGAAACCTCTACAAATTGAGGACCGAAAGATCAAGTTTCTCAAACATAAACGACTAGTTTTAGTCAAAGTCAGATGGGATTCAAAAAGAGGAGCTGAATACACTTGGGAGCTGGAATCAGAAATGAAGAGAAAGTATCCACATTTATTTCAGTAAATCTCAAGGACGAGATTTTTATTAAGGTGGGGAGAATGTAACAACTCTCATTAAAAGTCCTAATTATTATGTTAATTTGGCCAATAGGAAACCCTAATTGAGAAACCCAAGTGATTCTGCATTAACCCTAAAATTTTCAGAACATTTGGAATCAGGATTAGGGCCCCTAAAACTCAGGGGGGGGGGGGTAAAACCCATTCGGTAATATCCTTACAGTTTGCTGTCAAAAATTTAAAATAACGTAAAACCAACTCACCCAAGCTACTGGGACACGAACACACCCTATGCTAGACTAGGGTCTCTCACGCCACGCGACGCGCACAGGAGATCCTTTCGCGTGGCGCGAGGGGGGACATTTTTGGTGTATAAATACAGGGCCTTGGGACTTGAAATTTGTCTTTGAAACGACGTAAATTCAGTTTTCGTAGACTGAGTTATAGTTCGATTACTACAATTAACACACACAGTGCACTAATTGCTGCCACAATCAGGGTAATAACTCGATCACTATTACGATTCAACGTCCGATCGATTATAACTATCCAACGATTGTCTAAGTGCCGCTCAAATTGAGTTTATACTTTGTTAATTCATCGTGATTTCGACTTGAATGTTTGAGTACTGCTCGAATTCGGACTATACTCTGTCATTCGTTGTGAATCCACTGAATTGTTAAGTATTGCACTAATCATCGTTGTGAAGGTTTAATCTCGTGAATTGTCGTAACTGTTGTATTAGTTACTAACCTATTGTGTGTGCATTGTTAATTTAATTAGGTTAATCAAGGCTAATAAGTAGGCTTATATTCTGCTCGTTAAATCTACAATGTGAGTCATTCTCTTTTTATCAAATTGCTTTACAAAAACCCTATTTATTTCAAAGTTATAATTACAGGGATTAAGTTTATGTAATCACCATATTACAGCCGGTATGTGGGGTTTTGTATACATTACTTGATATCCGTCACTATTGGACAACGAGTTAGCCAATGAGTGATATGACCATAGTCACAGACACCATTGGACAACGAGATAGCCAATGTGTGTTCGAGTGACAAATACTGTGGGTAGTTGGTTTGATATCTGAAACATTGTAATCTCTCTTAATGCTGTAAATTATAACAAAAGTGTCGTTTTAGTAAAACTGAATGATTCACTCAGTATTTCCCTGCTGACAAAACCTTTTTCAAACATGTTTCAGGTGATCTGTTGTGAGCAAAGGAAAAGTGCAGTGAAGCACTACAAGCTTAGAAAGTGGCTCAATGTAAATAAATAAAGAAACATGTTTTAAGAAATAAAGGATTTCCCAGTGAAATCAAGTATTTGTAAATTATGGGATTTATCCCTATATCATATATAAACGAGCAGTTTTAATAATAATCGATCCTGTTTAAAAAGACTTCCGCTGTCAGTTAATTAGATACCACGGGATTTCCTGCATCGCGGCTCTGGACCGGGTCAAACCGGGGCCGAGGGCCGTGACATATGGACTGTCAACCTAGTACCTTCAGTGGTACCGAAGGAGCTGTAGGTCTCCTCCACTGGTTTGAAAAGCTCGAATCTGTTTTCGAGATGTGTGAATGCCCTGAGGCTCGCAGGGTGAAGTATGCTACCGGTACTCTTGAGGGTATAGCGCTCACGTGGTGGAACGCTCAGGTTTAAATGTTGGGGTTGGTTGCTGCTAATGCCACCCCATGGAACAATTTTAAGGAAATGATTAAGGAAGAGTACTGCAATCGTGATGACATTCACAAACTGGAACTTAAAGATGACGGGGTCAGAAATTGAAACGTACACTAAAAGATCGAACGAGCTGGCTATTTTGTGCCCTACCATGGTGGATCCTCCCATCAAACATATCGAACTGTACCTCAAGGGTTTAGTGCCCGAAATACAAAGTCATGTGACTTCCGCTAACCTCGCCACCATCCAGCAGGTTGTTCAGTTGGCTCACCGTCTCACTGATCAGGCGGTGGAGCAGAACAGGTTACCGAAGCGTATTAGTGATACAGCTACTTCAGATGCTCCTAGTGACAACAAGCGGACATGGGATGGAGCTTCAAGCAAAGGTTCAACTTCTGTTCAATCTCAGTCTCAGCAGAGAAGGACTGACGACTACAAGAGCCCTGGTCAGCAAGCATCTGGTAGTCAAAATCAGGGCAGGTACAGGGGAGTTCACCCCAAATGCAATCGTTGTAACCTACACCACAGCGGGCCATGCACCAGGAGTAACTGTCATCGGTGCAACAAGCCAGGCCACACTACAAAGGATTGTAGAAGTTTATACCCCGCGAATCAGAATCGTCAACAGCAACAAGCCCCACAAAATCAACGCCAGCAGTAGCAACAGCAAGGTATCAACAAAGGGTGCTTTCAGTGTGGAGCTGAAGGCCACTTCAAGAGAGATTGTCCCCAACTGAACCAGAACCAGAACAACAACAACAATAATAACAACCAGGGAAATGGAAACAACGTGTGTAACAACGGCAATGGTGCAAGGGGTCGTGTATTCGTTATTGGCCAAGGTGAAGCAAGGAATGATCCCAATGTTATGACGGGTAAGTTCCTTCTCGACGACTTTTACGTTACTGTCTTATTTGATTCGGGTGCCGATACTAGCTACGTGTCCTTAAGAGTTAGTCAGATGTTTAAGCGTACCCAACACTGTTGAACACCAAACACACTGTAGAGCTAGCTAATGGTAAGAGTTTAGAGGCCACACACGTAGTCAAGGATTGTAATCTTGTTCTTGCTGGTCACACTTTCTCTATCGACCTCATTCCTATAGTTCTGGGTAGTTTTGATGTTGTCATTGGGATGGATTGGTTATCCCAACACCGAGCAGAGATTCTTTGCAACGAGAAGATTGTCCGTATTCCTCGTTCAGATGATGAACCACTCATGATTCGTGGCGACAAGAGGGGTGCTGTTGAGAGCATCATCTCTTTCCGCCCAGAAGTGTTTGCGTAAGGGCCACACTGCTATTTTGGCTCTCGTTACTGACACCTCGAAGAAAGAGAAGAAGATAGAATACTTTCCGATTGTACGCGACTATCCTGAGGTATTTCCTGAGGAACTACCTGGTCTCCCGCCTCATCGCCAGGTCGAATTTCAAATCGAGCTAGCTCCTGGAGCAGCGCCCATAGCTTGAGCGCCCTATCGTTTAGCTCCATCAGAATTGGAAGAACTATCTGCGCAGTTACAAGAACTCTTGGATAAAGGTTTCATTCGCCCTAGCTCTTCGCCCTGGGGAGCTCCAGTGCTATTCGCGAAGAAGAAATACGGTACTTTTAGAATGTGCATCGACTATCGCGAGCTCAATAAGGTGACAGTGAAGAATCGCTACCCTCTTCCACGCATTGATGACCTATTCGACCAGTTGCAAGGGTCGAGCTTTTACTCGAAGATTGATTTGAGATCGGGATATCACCAGCTGAGAGTCCGAGAAGAGGAAGTCTCCAAAACAGCCTTTAGAACTCGTTATGGACACTACGAGTTTCTGGTCATGCCATTCGGGCTGACAAACGCACCTGCGGTCTTCATGGACTTGATGAATCGAGTGTGCAAGCCTTACCTAGATAAGTTCGTCATAGTTTTCATCGACGACATCCTGATCTATTCTAAGAGTCAGGAGGAACATGAACAGCATCTACGACTCATTTTGGAACTCCTTCGAGCAGAACAGTTGTACGCCAAGTTCTCGAAATGCGACTTCTGGCTTTGCGAAGTCCATTTCCTAGGCCACGTAGTGAACAAGGATGGGATTCATGTTGATCCATCTAAGGTAGACTCGATTAAGAACTGGCCTGCACCTCGCACACCAACGGAAATTCGCCAATTCTTGGGTTGGCAGGTTACTACAGGAGGTTCATTAAGGAATTTTCCAAGATTGCACAACCACTCACCTCACTAACTTAGAAAGGCGTTGTTTATCGATGGGGAAATGCACAGGAATCAACATTTCAGCACCTAAAGGATAGACTCTGCAGCGCACCTATTCTTTCATTGCCAGAGGGCACAGACGACTTTGTGGTTTACTGCGATGCATCAATTCAGGGTATTGGTTGTGTATTGATGCAACGGGATAAAGTTATTGCGTACACCTCACGCCAACTTAAAGTTCATGAAAAGAGCTACACTACACACGATTTAGAGCTGGGAGCTGTTGTTTTTGCACTTAAGATATGGAGACATTACCTGTACGGTACCAAGTGCGCCATTTACACTGATCACAGGAGTCTCGAGCATATCTTTAAACAGAAGGAGTTGAACATGCAAAAACGTCGATGGGTCGAGTTACTGAATGATTACGAATGCTCGATCAGATACCATCCGGGCAAAGCCAATGTTGTGGCCGATGCCCTTAGTCGAAAGGATACTACACCTAAACGCGTGCGAGCATTACAACTTACCATCCAGTCTAGTCTTCCTTCCCAGATACGAGATGCTCAGATAGAAGCATTGAAACCAGAAAACGTCAGGGCTGAGGCCCTACGTGGCTCAAGGCAACAGTTAGAACAAAAGGAAGACGGTGCCTACTACGTAACAGGACGCATTTGGGCCCCACTCTATGGCAACCTATGAGAGCTTGTAATGGATGAAGCGCACAAGTCTCGTTACTCAGTACATCCTGGTTCGGATAAGATGTACCACGACCTCAGAACTACATACTGGTGGCCTAGCATGAAAGCTCACATAGCAACTTACGTTAGCAAGTGCTTGACTTGTGCGAGAGTCAAGACGGAATATCAGAAACCATCAGGCCTACTCCAACAACCAGATATACCACAATGGAAATGGGAGCAAATTTCCATGGATTTTGTTACTGGCCTGCCTATATCCCAACGGGGGAATGATACTATTTGGGTGATCGTGGATCGACTCACAAAGTCTGCACACTTCTTGGCTATCAAAGAAACAGACAAGTTCTCTACTTTAGCAGACGTTTACCTGAAGGAAGTGGTTTCAAGGCACGGGGTGCCAACCTCTATTATTTCCGATCGTGATGCACGTTTCACTTCAGAACTTTGGCAAGCGATGCACAAATCCTTCGGCTCACGATTAGACATGAGCACAGCTTATCACCCTCAGACGGAGGGGCAGTCTGAGCGCACAATGTAACTTTAGAAGACATGCTTCGGGCGTGTGTAATTGATTTTGGCAACGGCTGGGAAAAGCATCTGCCACTTGTGGAATTTTCGTACAATAACAGCTACCACACCAGCATTAAAGCTGCTCTGTTTGAGGCATTGTACGGGCGTAAATGTCGGTCACCTCTTTGTTGGGCAGAGTTAGGGGATAGTCAGATCACTGGCCCAGAACTTGTGGTAGACACAACAGAAAGGATTGCTCAAATACGACAACGAATGGCGGCAGCTCGTGACCATCAGAAAAGCTACGCCGATAAGGGCAAGAAACCACTCGAGTTCCAGGTTGGGGATCGAGTGCTAATCAAAGTCTCACCCTGGAAGGGTGTTGTTCGTTTTGGTAAACGAGGCAAGCTGAATCCACGATATGTTGGACCATTCGACATCATAGAGAAAATAGGAAAGGTGGCCTACAAACTGAACTTATCCCCATAACTTAGTGGAGTTCACAACGTTTTTCACGTGTCGAATCTGAAGAAGTGTCTGTCAGATGAGACCCTCATAGTTCCTTTGAAGGAGCTCACTATCTACGAGCAGTTACGATTCGTCGAGGAACCAGTTGAAATCACGGACCGGGACGTTAAGGTCCTCAAACGCACTAGAATACCTCTCGTTCGAGTTCGTTGGAACTCCCGTCGTGGCCCAGAGTTCACCTGGGAACGCGAAGATCAAATGAAACAAAAGTATCCCCAACTGTTCGCAAACAGTACAACCACTAACTACTGAGGCTGAAGCTACCACGGAATTTCGGGACGAAATTCCAGATCAACGGGGGGAGGATGTGACACCCCAGGAAAACCATGCAACTTAACTAGCTTCCTCGGTGAGTACGTACCAAATTTCGGGACGAAATTTCTTTCAACTTGGGGATAATGTGACAACTCGTAATTTAGAACCCTTCATTGTATCTTGATGTAACATGCTTGAACGTTATGTGACTATTTGACATGTTGGTTTAATGAATGTTATAAGTGATGTTATGATATTGTGATATGTGAATGTATGTGATTCGAACCACACAACTCTGATCCGATTACACAAGCCCATTCGGGCCACACTTTGGGTTCGGCCCACTCCCTATCACACGCATAACCTCATGAGGAGGTTAACACTTCTCATTTGTTGCAAATCTCATATAACACACAAACCCTACTCTCTTTCTCTCCTCTCAAACTCGACGACAAACACCCCTCCTCTCCATCGAAGATTTCTTGGATTCGGATCACCCTTTCTGTTTGATCCTCCTAATCGGTTAGTGCTTTAATTATTAATTGTATGATGTTGTGATTCATATGTTCCTCCGTGATGCTTTACGGATGAGATACGATTGATTGATGTTGTGAATAGATGATAGGCGGCTCACATGTATGATGTTATTGATCGATATAGGGTTGTCAAAACATATGAGGTAACTAATGATCTAGAATTGAATGTATGTAAATCGGCTACCATGAAAGTGTATTCGGATGTTGCTAGTTTAGGGTGCATGTTAGTAGCCAAGACCTTGAATCTGTTAAATTATTATGCATGATTGGTATGATGATTAAGTTAGGGTTCATGTGAATTTAGTGATAAATGTTTGATTTGATCGATTAAAGCAAACATGGAAACTGTTAGTGTTTTGATCGAATGGATGTATGATTGGTAACTGATTGGAGAATTAATTGTATGCATGTAACTGATTCCCTAAATCATGGCCACATATAACTAATCGCACAAGCTTCCCATCGCACAAGATCAGATCATACAAGATCTGATCCGGGCGCACAAGACCAACCGCACAAGGGAATCGCACAACATCTTGTGGATCGCACAAGATTGTGCTGATCGCACAAGATGTTGGACTGCCCAACATAATTGATTCTGTTATGCAGTTGGGCCGAACGGCCCAAAAATCTGATCGCACAAGACGTCTGTAGTCGCACAAGATAAATGGACCGTACACGATGTTGTTCTGTTTAATTGTTGGGCCGGGTGTATAGGTTTGGGCCGGGCTTTTATTGGATCGCACAACATGCTGTGGATTGCACAAGGTTGTGCTGATCGCACAACATGTTGGGCCGAGTTATGTGTGGACTTCATATGTATGCTAAACTGATATCATTTAAAATGTTCTATGTGTATACTATGTTGCCATGATCAATACGTGTTCGTAATCTGTTAGTTATGTGTAAACATACGTGCACTACTTGAAACTAGACCTGACTTGTATGGTAACCATGTTAGGACGTGGTTGACCTCTAGGTTGACCTCTAGCAGCTCGATTGAGCTTTCGTTTATCTGCCGAGCTAACCTAAGGTGAGTTCACACTTTTAACAAAGCATGGGGTTCCCAGGGGTTGGGAATGGGTTAAGGAAGATGGATTCCTCGTCCTTTCTTGGGTAGGACAATACGGGTTCAGGAATATAATTCCTCGTCCTCATGGACAGTTAACTTTCACTAGACCAAAACTCTATCACGAAGTCCCTCCTTTTTATATCGACTTAATCGTCGGGCCAATGGCGAGCGGGTCATTACTTAGATAGCGCTATTTAGGTCTGACAAGCCTCACACTGTACCGCAGAGGACGGGCGTGAACTAATGGACCTGGGCACGTCAATGATGATAGACATTGACAGTTCAGGGCACATAACATGACTACAGTCAGCAGTCGATATGGTAACGAGTCTAGTAGTATATACATGGGGTATCCCCCATGGCCGAAGAGCCAGATAACTAAACATGGGGTAGCCCCCACGGCTGAATAGCCAGAGTAAACGGGATATACACAGAACACGTTTTCAACTATGGGGTAACCCCCATGGCAGGATGCCAGTTAAAGGAAACTGTTTTCGAAACAACTTAAAACGAACACCCAACTGTGAACTCGCTCAACATTGTTGTTGACTCGTTACTACATGCTTTGCAGGTCACTAGGTACTTAGCTGGAGCTTGCATGGGGAAGAGTCGTTGTGGGATATGGACAGCTGTGTGCCATGTTAAACATTGAAACGTTTAAACTTATGTTTTGGTTTTTGAACATTATGCTTCCGCTTTACAACTTAACCTATGTTTGTTTGGACACCAATTGTATTGGTTGGATTTTATAATTACTTACATGCTTGTTCAATATGATTGGTGGCTTGATCCTGGTCAGTCACGCCTCCAAGCGGTGATACTCCGCGGGTGGATTTTGGGGGTGTGACAGGGCCCACCGGTAATACGTGAAAATATCGGGGTGTGACAGTTCTCTTTTTATTCTCTCTACCTTGTTCTGCTCTTTCGACTCTCTTAATGACAAGTAATACTATCGAGTGCCATCCCCACATACTTACTGTTAAAGCAACAAGATTATGGCAGGAGGAAGGTCCAGGATCCACTCCAAGAGATAGCTTCTTGATCAATATATGGAACCAAAGAACACCGTTAGCCTTAACGTGAGAGGGGGCCTCCCGCGTTTGGACTCCGGCGTGAGAATCAGTGGAATGATCTTTAAGAGTCTAAGCAATGAAAGGTAGGGGTGTTCAAAACTATCCGTATCTGAAAATCCGATCCGAAATATCCGATATCCGAATCCGAAATATCCGAATTTTTCGGATTCGGATTCGGATAGTGATTTTCAAAATTTTCGGATATTTCGGATATCCGAAATATCCGAAAATTTAATTTTCATTTTTTTTCGGATATCCGAATATCCGAAAATATCCGAAGTATCCGAAAATATCCGAAATATCCGTTTCCGAATATGAAAAAAATAATAAAAAATAAAAACTAAATAAAAAGTTGGATTTTCGGATATCCGATTAACTATCCGAATCCGTATCCGAAATTTCGGATATCCGAATTCCGGATATCCGTAATTTCGGATACGGATTCGGATAGTGAAATCTGGTATCCAAAAATTTCGGATATCCGAAATTCGGATATCCGGTTTTGAACACCCCTAATGAAAGGATAAGAGTTTAGAGTGAGAGAGTGAGTGAGATTGTCTAACCTTTGGTTGGGATAAGACTCCTCTTATATAGGCGGACTGGTCTGCCCAAGGAGCCTTTCTCCAGCTGTGTTCCTTCTATTCCGAGTAGGCTTATCCACCTTTGAGATTGCTCGCAGGTCTGCCCTTTACCTCTATAGGCATAATTCAGGTTGTGTGTCTCGAGGACACTATTTACTTTATAAAAGTTTTTTCCTTTTGTCTTGACTTGTTCATTTCAAGTCCCGAGGCCTGAACAATAACTTTTGCTTCCTGTCATCAGCTATAGGTACATCAGCTCCCGGTCAGGAGCTTTAAGCTTCTGACTTCCAGCTTCCTGTTTTCAGTGTTACTTATTTATTTTATTTTTATTACTTGTTGACTTTGACTTTTGCTGACTGGGATCTCTGAGTACCCACGTCATCACTTACGTTCATGGAAATATGTCTAACTTTCGTGAAGAAGACGAAAAAAATTAAGGAGTATGGGGATCCAAGGTTTCCCAAAATGGTCGACATACTTGATCGAATGATCGGGCTACTAAACCAAATGATAAAGAATATCATCAGTCAGCAAATGGATCCAATGTGTGAAGAATGTGGTGGACCGCTCTGGTGTGAAGAATGTGCGATCGTTGCTCGGTTGGAAATGCGTTGGGGAAACCGAGAGCGGGAGCAACAAAATATGCGGGGTCACGAAAGCATATTTGGGTCCAGTATCTATGAAACCCCCCGACGACTGGAGATATTAATGGACGTTCGAGTCTCACCTCCGGTTACACATGGTATACAATAGGGCTACGATGATGAGTGGGTTATAGTTCGAATCATGAATTACAAGTCGATAGTGGTCCCCAAGCTTACTGATGAGGAGACGCTATTGGGAGATGTGGAGAGTGGTGAATAAGAAGAAGAGATGGAAAGAAAAGGAGAAGAGGAAGAAGAAGTTGAGCTGCCACCTAGTGAAGATAAGATGTCCTGGGAAAATGAATTTAAGGAAGAACTAGATGGGCTGCCGGTAGATGAAGAGGTAGAGGAGTTTGATCTGGAGGGAGACCTTGCTTACTTAGAACTTTTACTTGAAGGAAGCCCAATGACGGACATCAAACAAGAAGAAGTGGTGGTGGAAGAGGAAGGTGTAACACTACAGCTGGCTCGTGGCACTTATAATAAACGAAACTAAAAAAATTAAAACCACGAGAGAAGCCGAAGAAAAGAGCACTTGGGAACTAGGATTGGTCGCGGGTCGAAAGTTGGTACAAGGAGGAGAGGAAGGAGCTTTTGAAGCAAGACCAGTCTTCTCGATAGATGCCACACATCCGGTTAATGTCAGGTAAGTTAAAAAATTTGTGGTCTGACCCAAATTTTTTATCTCGCACAGTACAAATTTTTTTTTTGATTTTCGGAGACGACCCTGATTATACAACTGAAATCTTCTTGTTCTTCATCTTTTTGGGCTTGTGGGCTCAATGTTTTTTTTTTCTTAAATTGAAAGTGATATTTGAACCAATGATTTTTTTGCCTAGTGGCTGAAGATGAATGTGAGTTTGTGGGAAGCTTTGCTTCTTTTGGAGGTTCTGTGTTCAAATTCACACAATAAGGATTTTAATACTAATGCGTGATACTAACATAATAACTACTAACTCAGTTAACTACACTTTAACGGTACGCTGTTAAAAAAAAAGAGTGAGATAGGAGAGACAGTGTGAGACTTTTTAGGAGATTTGAAAAATCAATTTTTTTAATCTACCCGATTTGCTCTTTGTTTTAATGATTAACCTCTTTTAATTTAATTTAATGATTAACCTCTTTTACTTTAATTTTCATGTATTACCGACCTCTGAGGTATCAACAATTAATGGTTCACTATATTTAATTGAGAGTTATCAACAATTAATGGTTCAATATATTTTTATTGAGTTACCTAATCACTCATGAACCAAACCTTTTTCCGTCATTGCCCCAGAAATAGATTTATGTTGCTTTGTCTTTATATATAAGAAGTGGATTTGGATTACAAGTAGGGTTGTAATAATCACTAGGTGCTAGTCGGGCGGTGGGATACCGACTAGCGATTAATCAGGATTAATAGGGATTAATCTGAATTAATCGGATTGAGATTTTTATATATAATTTTTAGTTATATATACACAAACATATTTATATGTAGTTTTTTTTAAGTATATATGTTTTAACCCCTCATTTACCCATTTCTTAAGTAATTGGAAGGAATTTATAAGGTTTGGTCGAAATTTGGCCGGCGTCAGGCCAAAATTTGGCCAGAATAGGACCACCATTGACCACCTAGCGATTAATCGGCCATTAATCGATGAACCTCCGATTAGTGATTAATCAGCGACTAATCGAAGACTAGTCGGGATTTTTACAACCATGATTACAAGTTTTATGATGTTTAGCTGGATGTAAAGTGTCTTACAATGGCACAACGGAAAACTAAGTTAATGAAAGACAGTCCGACACTATTTTATATTATATATATTGTTTATGAGTAATCATGAATCTATACTATATAATAAAAGAAACCACTTTGTGGACACTTGTCATCATATTAGGGTATCACTTATAGATAATTATTATTTAAATTTAATCTTTTCTAATTAATTATAGATAACCCTCCTATTAAATATTATTTAGTTTAATATCTTATGGATAATTATTATTTAGTTTAATCTTCTTCTCATTTATAATATTATTTAGAGTAAATTATGATTTCGGCCCCTGTAGTTATATCACTTTTACCCTTTTAGTCCAAATTTTTTTTTTAACATCTGAGCCCTCAACGTCTTCTTTTCTAACCCTTTTGGCCCCTAACACTAACCCCATCCATTAAATGTTTGGGGCTAAAAGGGTTAAAAAAAAGACGTTAGGGGCCAAAAAGGTTAGAAAAAAAGACGTTAGGGCTTAGATGTTAAAAAAAAAAAATTTTGGCCTAAAAGGATAAAAGTGATATAACCACGGGGGCCAAAATCGTAATTTTATTATTTGATGTATAAAATTAGATTTATTCAATTCGTACAATACACGAGGTTTTTTTAAGGATATATATATTTTTTTATTATTTAGTATAGAAAATTACATTTATTCAAACCGAGTAATACGCATATTTTTAAAGATGTAATTTTTTTATTATTTGGTATATGAAATTACATTTATTCAACCCGTGTAATAAATGAGGTTTTTTAAAGATGTATTATTTTATTTTTTGGTAAACAATATTACATTTATTCAACTCGTGTAATACACGTGGTTTTAAAGATATAATTTTTTTATTTGGTATATAAAATTACATTTATTCAACCCGTACAATATTGTTCTTATAGATATAATTTTTTATTATTTAATATATAAAATTATATTTATTCAACTCGTGCAATAAAGAAGGTTTTTAAAGATATATTGTTTTATTATTTAGCATATAAAATTTATTTATTCAACCCGTGTAATACACGGAGTTATAACCTAGTGACTTTATATATTGAAACATAGTTATTATTTTATAACTTTATCTTGTATATAACTATACCTCAAAAAACTAAATAATATTTATTATGCTAAATATAAAAAATAACAAATAAATATCTATACTATATAATAAAAGAAACCACTTTGGGGACACTTGTCATCATATTAAGCCATCTCTTATAGATAATTATTATTTTAGTTTAATCTCTTCTAATTAATTATAGATAACTCTCCTATTAAATATTATTTAGTTTAATAACTTATTTATTATTATTTAGTTTAATCTCATTCTCATTTATAATATTATTTATTTGAATTAATTAGAGTTAATTACTCTTTTCGTCCCTGTGGTTTGTTAAAAATCACTATTTCAGTCAATTAGTTTAAAAATTGCGATTTAAGTCCCTATGGATGGTTTTACTTTCGTAACTATTTAAGTCCACCTCGTAACCATTTCAGTCCCTGTACTTAACAGAATAATGGATTGAAATTGTTACGAAAGTGAACCCACATGGACATAAATGGTTACGAAAGTGAAACCACAGGGACTAAAATCACAATTTTTAAACTAATGGACTGAAATAGTGATTTTTGACAAACCACAGGGACGAAAACAGTAATTAACTCAATTAATTATTACTTTTATATTTATCTATTTACTTCAAATTGAAACTTAGTTATCTAATTTGATCTTAACTATATATTTGAACGTTTTGTTTAGTTTGGTATCAAATAAATTCTACGAAACTTGAAATAAAATTAACTAATATTATTTATCATTTATATATTTAAGGAGTTTTAAATAAAGGGTTACATTTATTGAGACTTCGTTAACAAATTTGGCAACAACAGAATAATCTATTTTTATCACGAAAACCAAACTTTGTATTAATATATTAAATATTTTTATTTTCACTATACAAAATTATATTTACTCGACCCATGTAATACATGATGATTTTTAATATATAACTTTTTGTTATTTGATATATAAAATTAGATATATTCAATTCGTACAATACACATGGTTTTTTAAGGATATATATTTTTTTATTATTTAGTACAGAAAACTACATTTATTCAAACCGTGTAATACACATATTTTTAAAGATATAATTTTTTTATTATTTGATATATAAAATCACATTTATTCAACCCGTGAAAAAATGGGGTTTTTTAAAGATGTATTATTTTATTATTTAATAAAAAATATTATATTTATTCAACACATGTAATACACGTGGTTTTAAAGATATAACTTTTTTATTTGGTATATAAAATTACATTTATTCAACCCATACAATATGGTTCTTATAGATATAACTTTTTTTATTATTTAATTTATAAAATAATATTTATTCAGTCCGTACAATAAATGAGGTTTTTAAAGATATATTGTTTTATTATTTAGTATATAAAATTTATTTATTCAACCCGTGTAATACACGGGGTTATAACCTAGTTATATATATTATATTATATATATTGTTTATGAGTGATCATGAATAGTGATTTAAAATTTAAAATAATATATACCTTTTTAATATTTTATTATTATAATATTATAATAGTTGTAATTATATTTTCTTTTACCTTTAACGTTATTCTCGTTTTTTTTTAAACCATATTTAGTGATTTAAAATTTAAAATAATATATACCTTTTTAATATTTTATTATTTTAATATTATAATAGTTGTAATTATATTTTCTTTTAGCTTTAACGTTATTTTTCTTTTCTTAAATCATATTTATTTATTTTTTGATATATATATTTTTTTCAAAACATATTTTCTTTATCAATTAATTTGATGTTTCTTTAATAACATATGTTGGCTAATTTTTTTTCTAGAAATTTAAGCACGTAATTAAATCGATTATGACGGTTTGGCTTTCTAAACAAAAATGCTACATTTTCAAATAACGTTTGTTTTACAGTATCATTTGCTCTATTTCGCCGCAAAGCGCGACGCGAACAAAACTAGTATATTTTTATATTCTAGATTATTATTTCTTAATCCAAAAGGTTATAAACCATAACTTTAACTATAGACGATCAAGACTAACTCAACTTAAAATCAATAGTGCATAAAACAAATATAACCTTATGTTCTTTCCGTATTTTTTTCAAACAATACTAAAACTCTTTTCTAAATTTGAAGATCAAGATTTTGACTTAATCAAAATACACATAGAGAAGAAATCAAGAAGGAGAAAATCAGGGAAAATTATACAAAGTAGGTAAAATATTTAATTAATCAAAACCGTCTGTATACGATGGAAGGAGAAAAAGTAGGTAAAATATTTAATCAAAACCGTGTCTATACCATATATATATAATCATCCACCATATATTATAACCATTTCCATAATCACAAGATCAAATCAACCAAACATAAAGATGTCAAACCCTTCACCGGAAACTAATAACGCCATCGAGATAACCATCCCCACAACCCACACCCACACCCGCACCCGTCGTCACTCCATTAGACTCCCGGGTGCAATTAGATCATTCCCGGGTGCGAAACCAATCCCACTAGCAATCTCGGTCACCATCGGACTCATCGTATGTTTCGCCATCCCTAGACCGAGAGAGGTCTCAAAGCAAGCTTGGCATTTGTTTGCGATATTCCTCACCACCATCACTGGGCTCATCTCGGGTCCTTTACCTGTTGGCGCATGGGTCTTCGTGTGTTTAACGATCTGTGTTGTAACTAAAACAGTGACGTTCAACAACGCTTTTGCGGCTTTTACCAATGAAGTGATATGGTTGATAGTGGTGTCGTTTTTCTTCAGTAGAGGGTTTGTGAAGACGGGTCTTGGTGATCGCTTGGCAATGTACTTTGTTAGATGGTTTGGCAAGAGTACTTTGGGGTTAGCGTATGGATTGGCGATTTCTGAAGCAATAATATCGCCAGCGATGCCAAGCGCTACCGCTAGAGCGGGTGGGATATTCTTGCCGATTATTCATTCATTGGCGACTGCCGGTGGGAGTAGTCCTAAAGATGGGTCTGCTCGCAAACTTGGTGCATTCCTTATTCAGTCTCAGTTACAGGTTAGCTGATTGGTAACGTTTTTCTAACTTCCAATCACTTCACTTTATCAAGTTATATATAAACAAGAACCCATTTGGGTATAATTTATAGGGGTGAACATGGTTTGCTTTTGACGGATCAAGTTATATATAAACAAGAACCTATTTGGGTATAATTTCTAGGGGTGTTCATGGTCTGGTTTTAACGGTTTAGAGGTTAATCCTTTAGTAAGGGTTTTTTTAAACGAAAATCAGAACCAAACAGTTAGAGAAATAAGGATATAACTTTCTGTTTGGTTTGGACTACACATTATAGTATGTATGTTGAATATATATAATACAATACTACACATTATAGTATTTCTTGTCCAAACATCAAAAGTTAACATAAAAATAAATTAAACTCTTGTATACACCAGTGCACAAACAAAAAGAAACACGTGCTAAGAATTAATTCATTTTTTAACTAGGCTATGTCCCCTACACGGGAACAACAAAATATTATAAACGTTATAGTTTTATAAAAAAATAAATACAAATAAATTACATTAAATATCAATTTTTGAAGTATTAATGTTGTTTTGCTTGTTCTAACAACCTAATTAGATTACGCACAAGTTGATTAAAAAAATATTACCAATGAACATTTAGAAATTATACAACAATATTTTAATATATTATGTTTTATTACAATTGTTTTTTAATTAACAAATAAAATGTAGTTCTAAGCATAATTAACAAATAAAATGTAGTTCTAAGCATTTATGGATTTGGACAGAATTAGATACGGATTTTTCAAATTATATTAATTTCTTCAAAAAGAACTAAATACAGAGGCATGAAACAATACTGAATACAGAAGCATGAAACAATACTGAAAGTGTGGTTACCATTTTGTTATTTTTTCAGAAAAAACCTTAATATAATTCTTTCTTGTTGGATTAATATCATATATTTACTCATTTATATTGTATTTTGTATTTTTGTCAAGAAAAAGTGAATATATCAACAACAATGAGTATAAGTTACAGAAAGGGCTACATGAATAACTCAAACACAACAAATATACAAATAAAAACAAAGAATAATTGAGCAACCTTCTTAAATTAAAACTAGAAGATTGAATTGCGCGCGTTGCGCGCGCGCAACGAAATTGACATGCTGTTGATCAGATTCACATTTAGGGCATGTTTGGCTAAGCTTTTTGAAACAACTTATTGACTTATTGGCTTTTTGAAAAGTAATAAGCTCCAAAATGATGTTTGGCAATGAGGGTGTATGTGAGAGGGAAAAGTGACTTTTCCAAAAAGTCACTCCATACTGACTTTTCCAAAAAGTCAATAAGTCAATAAGTTGTTTCAAAAAGCTTAGCCAAACATGCCCTTACTATATGTTAAAGATGTTTTTGTCGGTTAAGTCTGTATTACTATCTTATACAAATAAGTAATTCATCAAATAACCTCAATACAGTTAATGGTATCATAATTACTACGTTACATGACTTATATACATATAAATAACCTATCGTATTAAGCTCCCGCGTTGCGACGGGGGCGTAAAACCGTGACAAATAGCACCAATGCCACACTATAGCCAACGTCCACCAGCATTGAAGTTGCGGCGTCTTAACTTGGAAAAATTAGACCGACATATAAAACATAGAAAATAATAACTAACTCGATTTAGGACTTGCGCGTTGTGACGAACTTATTAAACGGGAAAAAAATAGACGACGTAAATACACTGAACCACACACGTACGTTGCCCCATGTTAACTCGTAAAATTTAGAACGAAACGTATGACAAAACATAAAATTGTTGAACCACACACACACATTGTGCCGTGTTAAGTCGTAAAATTTATATCTAAACATAAAACGAAAAATTTTGCGAAATATGAAAAACATAGGGGATCAAAGTTGAAAGTAAAAAGGTTGTGAGGTTAAATTAGAAAAACTAAAAACTTTTGGGTTAAAACTACAAAATCAAGTAGTTTTGGGTTTAAAGTGAAACATAAACTTTTTTTTTTTTTGAAAACCCCCCAAAACATGAGGTATTAATGCCTCAACTTGTTCTAAATTTATATTATGTAAATAAATCTTTACTTGTTCTTTGTATTCCACTTCACATTTCTCTCATGGATGTTACTCACTTCTATTTCTCTTTTCTTCTTCACCAACCTATCATCATTCGATACAATCATTTAACCATACGAGGCAACCTCCAAGCCTTTGTAACTAAATCTCTTTCCCCTCAATTTCACTTTCACATCATCATTTTGCATCTATGATCCAAATAAATTCATCATAAGTCAACCTTCAATTTCTTATTTCAAATGAACTTATTAATTAACCACTTTTCTTCAATCTCAAACATTGATACATCAAAGATGAAATCGAACAAACAAAGTTCAAATAAAGATAGGAATTGTAACCTAAGGATCAAACGAAAACAAATCGCCCGAGTCTATGGAAGATATGGTGTGCGGCGTGATTTTTTATGGCTTTAAAGATGGGCTCGGGAAGAAACAAAAGTAAGGATAGAGTTTTGAAAAAAATACGGGTCGGATAAAGTTATCCATAAGGATACGTGTGAGAAGAATGGGTGGGAAAACAAATTTAAGACAGATCTAACACGTTTTCCTCATAAATTTCTTTTATTATATAGTATAGATAAGTGTTAACCAATTTTGATGGCACTTTGGCGGACGCATGGGCCAATTCAAGTTAATTCAAAGAACCCAATTTTATTCGTATAATTTGTTGGTGCACTTATGTCTGCACTTTGTCTGTATTCGGTCACAATGTAAAACGATGTCTTGTTAGTCTTGTAAGTTTGACCAAGTCAACCATCCTCCGGTTTGACTTGGCCAAACAATCAACATTATGTTTGTAAGATGGCTGGGTCGAAGGATGTACCATCGAAGGATTGCATGGATCCTTCGATGATGAGCTCGAAAGATGGACCTTCGATGGATGGACCACGAAAGATCCCATCTTTCGTGATTCATATGGATCATTCGAGCTGTTCCTGGTCGAAAGATGATCTTTCGACCAGTCTGCATGATCCTTCGACCAGACCTGCTGTGTTTGGGTATAAATACCCGTGTGTTGTGTTCACTTCGACAGCTAGACACTTAGACAGATCAGGAACACACACACACACTAGAGAGAGTTTGCAGAACTGATTTGTAAACCTTGTGCTTGTAACTGACCTTTCATACGCATTAATACAAGTGGTGTTAATCGTTGAGTCTTGTGTGTTGTTTACTTACGTGTTCTATCTCGGTTTGCTATCTCGGTTGGATTCCGCACAACCGGGTTGGTTTGTACACAAGGATTAGGCGACTAGATCCTCCCCTAGCCGGACCTACAAGTGGTATCAGAGCCTTGGCTCTTATCCTTGTTAAAACCGAGGTGTTCTTGGTGTTTTTCGGGATTTTATAGTTCATATTTTCTGGAAATATTGCTGTTTTTGCTGTTTGTTCTTGTAAGAACCTTGTCACTTTTCATTGTCACATGTTAAAAATGGGTTTTTAGTGAAGTTGCTAGCAAAAACGGGTTTTGGTTAGTTGTCGGTTTGCTGGAAATTCTTGTATTTCTGGGTTTGTTCTTCATAATATTACACATTTGATCTTGAAAAATTTGAATCACTAAGTGTTTGTGTGTTGGAAGTTGTATTTTGTTTAAAATATTGATCATTACCCGGTTGGTGAAAAACCTGCATGTTCAGACCTGAAAGATATGGTCTGAACATACTTTCTGCCGAAAGTTCTCACCAACCCGTCAACTTTTTCACCAACTTGTCACCGATTGTCAACTGTGTCAGAACCATTCGAAAGATATCCTTCGAACTCGAAAGACCATCTTTCGATCAGTGGAGGTTCGATAGATCATCATCCTTCGAACCAAGGAATCATTTCGAAACATTCATCTTTCGGACTACTGTTCATTTTCGAAAGACAAGGATCCTTCGATTGGGGAGTCTTTCGAAGTCATCTTTCGATTTCAGCTTTCGGTCTACAGTACTTTTTCGAAGGATAAGGATCCTTCGGTTGGAGAATCTTTTGAAAAACATTGTTCGAAATTCAACAGAGATCTTTCGAACCCTGTTGATCCTTCGAACAGGTGTGGATCTTTCGATCATCAGTCTGTTTGTGCATAACAGTTTGTGTTTTTCAAGTGTCTTTCGAACAGGTATCCTTCGGCTGATCAAAAATGAATCCAAGGTGGAATACTTTGGTAAATACAGATATGTATTTTGGTACTCCGTCATCTTCCGCACCGGTATCTTCACAGGCTAATGCAATTTCTACCGGTCAATGGGCATTTGTATCCAATCAAGTTCCAAGTGTTCAAAGCATTCTTTTAAGCGAAAGCGAAACGGGAAGTTTGAATAGACCTCCCAAGTTGATGCATTTATATGAATATCCAGGATGGATTGATAGATTTCATACATACGTTCTTGGTCAGAATACAGAGTTGTGGTTGCGGTTTATTACAGAGTTTGATCAAACAATAGAGGTTGCTGCATCATCTGCTGCTACGTTTGCAGATCTCACGGAAGATCAGAAGAAGGTCTATGATCTAGAAAAGAAGGCATACGCCATTCTCACTCAGGCCTTAAGTAAAGACATCTATCATCAGTTCGTCAGTTATAAGACTACAAAAAGGTTGTGGGACGCGTTGAAGACAAGGGGCGTGGGAAATGAAGCGACACGTCAACTGAGGAAAGAACTGCTAAAGAAAGAGTTTGATGGTTTTACTTGCATGGAGAATGAGTCGTTGGGTGATTTGACAAGTCGATTTAATCACTTGTTGACTGAATTGACAAATTTTGGGGTTGTTACAACTCCTGTAGAGATTGTGAAAAGGTTTGCAGATTCATTGCCACCTCAGTGGAATACGTTCTTGGAAATCATGAAGTACAATGGTACTTTGGCCACAACGAGCTACAACGACTTTGTTCAAATTCTAGAGAACAAGAATCAGGAAGAAACTCTGAAGGCAAAAAGAGTTGCTGTGCCACAAAATCCAGAGATGTATTATGGAACTTCAAGCACTTCTGCAAAACCTGCTTCACACGCTCCAATTCAGACAGCATTTGTGACTAGCACTGACATGTATGGCAATACTATCCAAGTGCCGGTTCCTCCAAAGACAGACATGTATGGAAATCTGCTAGAACCAGTCCCTCAATCAGCACCACAACAGCAACGACCTCTCAGACCAACTGATATGTTCGGAAATCCTTTACCAGTTCGATCTCCCGCAACAACAGACATGTATGGGAATCCACTTCCTCCTCAATCTACCGTACCAACAGATATGTACGGGAATCCTCTTCCTCCTCAACAGCAAGCTTGTTATGGAAGCACATCATCTGCTGGTCAGCAATCAAAGCCAGATACAGTACGGCTCGACACCTCAAGCTTTTCTAAAGTCAGTGTGGAAGTAGCAAAGGAACACATGGAGCTGCTAAACACTGTGGTGAGCGCATACTGTGGTTTAGTAGAAGGTCAGATTGGCAACATTAATCTGACTCAAGAAGACTATCAGCAGATAGACAAGGAAGAGATGGAGATGATGGATATTAAGTGGGCCTTTGCCAGTGCTGTTAGGCGAGCAAAGGATTTCATGGAAAGAATGGGCCGAACCAGCTTGGAAAGCAAGAAAGACACCAAGTATGGGTTCGATAAACAAGCTGTTAAATGCTTCAACTGTGGTGAGCGCGGGCATTTCAAGCGTGAATGTACAAGGCCATCTCAACATGGGAACCAGAATCCCTTCAGAGGTCAAGGCAACCAGCAGAACCAGAACAGGAGCAATGTTCGCACATTGGTGCCTGTCAACAATCAGACTCAGGCAGGACCATCAAATGCCAATCAGGCACTAGTGGTTCAGGTAGACGAAGGTTGTGATTGGTCAATCCAGTTGGGAAACGATGCACCAGATGGAACCGCTTGTTTTGCTGAAGTGGTTAACGATCTTAAACACGCCAGTGGTGGAGAATTTTCCACCAATGGTGATGTATCTTCTGAGGATGAAGACTCTTCCGGTTATAGTGGAAGCTCGGATGAAGAATCCTCAACTTCAGGCAATGATCAGGTGGATGACACAACAAGTGCGTCAGTCGATGCTGCTGATTTTGATGAGCTTTTGGAGGAAGCTGCAGCAGGAATTCAAAGAAGATCTATTTTGGTGGATCAAGCTGCTTATTCTTCGTCTTCTCTCCATTCAGCCTTTATGGCGAATGTCGACAGTTCATCAAGTCAGGTATGTGTCGATGAACCCACTTCTGTTAGCTGTAATAACTGTGATAGTTTGCATGGTAGATGTGCTGAGTTGGAAGCAAACATGTCTGAGTTGCAAGGCAAACACGATGCTTTACAAGCTAGTTTGTTTGAATTGCAAGACAAACATGTTTCTGTGAATGATAAGTGGTGTGAATTGCAAAGCAAACACGAGGCTTTGCAAGAGAAATATGATGTGACATTTATTCATAATCAGAAATTGACAGTTGATATTTCAAAGTGCACTGAAGCCAATATGTTTTATGAAAACCATGAAAAGGATTATAAATCAATGATTGAAACATTGAAGAAAGATAAAAAGGAGCTGACTAAAATGGTTTCCAGAAAACAAACGGACATTAATTTGTATATCACTCGTCTTGAGGTAATGCAAAAAGAAATGGCTTGTGTTAAAACTGAAAGTGAGGCGATCCGACTCAAGTTAGACAGTTATTTGAGTTCTAGCTATGTGTTGGATCACATCATTGACGTTCAGAAAGAGAAAAAGGATGTCACATGCATAGGTTATAAGAAATGTCCACCACCAGTGAGAAACAATTTTGATGCTTTGCCTGATGAGGAATATAGGACTCACTTTGAGCCATCTGTTCCTTTGGATGTTGAGGAATTTGCAGCAGGGCTCGGATACAAGAAAGAAGTATCGTCAGATTCAGACGTGTCAGCAGATACATTTGTAACTGCTGAACAGAATCAGGATCCTCCAGTTGTGGTTGAGGATGTTGTTTCTTCTGATGATGAGTCTGATGATACTGATTCGGAAAAGTCTGATGCAGTGATCAAAGAAGAGGACATGCCTCTTGAGAATCATATCCTATGTGATCCTCCCACAAAACCTGCTAAGACTGTTCCAACCGAGTCCACATCAGCAAAAGAGTCGGAGAGTGTGGATTTACTGTACACTCTTGTTGGTGATGATAAAATCTATTCAGACAAAGATTTTCCTATTAAAAATGTTAATCAATCTTTAATCAGTAAAGTCTTTGAAAATTCTACAAGTAAGTTCTTGGGAAAGACAGGACCACATGTTACAGTCACACAGTGTCCTCCTATCCCAAAGGCTGAAGTTAGAAAACAATTTGGGAACAAGAAACTTCCAACAGTGCCAAAACAGCAAAACCATACCAAAACAAATGGTAAGGCACCGACTCAAAATCAAAAGAAGCCGAATCAGAAGAAGAAGAAGAATGTGAACTTTGTGAAATCGAAGGGAACGGACAAAATTGAAAAATTTGCAAATCAATCTAATTTAGATTTTGTCCAAAAAGCAACTGTGATGAAGAGGAATGAACCAAGTTGTTCAAAACCTAGTACCTCGGGATCACAAAGTTCATCATCGGCAAGACGACCACATGATACTTCGGGGTTTGTTGAACGAAGATCATGTTTTGAATGTGGTACAATCGGGCATATTGTTCGAAATTGCCCGTATCTTCATAAACAAAAAGGCATAGTTGATGATCCCCGTGGCCCAACTGACCGCAAGCGATCTGTTTCTGTAAAACAAGATCCCCGACTCATAAGAGAAAGGGAAAAGAAACAGAAACGCCAACAGGTCAAGAAAATCGAAAAGGCAATTAAAAGTGATGTGGTTCAAAAACAATCTGTTCCAGTTAAACCAGAAAGTTCAAAAACTTCAAACAAACACGAAGTTAAACTTACAAACAATCAAACTGGTAACACTCAACAGACCTGGAAACCAAAAAGGGTTATTGAATCAGGGGGACCATCACAATTTCCAAATCATCAAAAAGTCGAAGTTATTGTTGTTGATAAAAATGGAAGACCCAAGACCACAATGGCTTGGGTCCCCATCTCCAACTAATCGTTTGAGTTTATGTGCAGGGTGTTCCAGGAGGAACTATCAGTAGTCATTGGATTGTTGATAGTGGGGCATCCAGGCACATGACAGGCGACATGAAGCTTCTCTACGACGTCAAATGTATTAGAGGAGGTTATGTTGCTTTTGCTGGAGATAAGGGCGGATATATAACGGGTGAAGGAATGATTTCCAACGGGGTTGTTAGCTTTGACAAGATCAACTTTGTGCAACAACTTGATCACAATCTTCTTAGTGTTTCTCAAATTTGTGACAAGCAGTTCTCAGTACACTTTGATGCTAATGGATGTTATGTGCTGAAACCCGGCTTCAAAATTCCAAAAGAATGGATTCTCTTGTCGGCTCCAAGGATAAATGATCTGTATGTCCTTGATATGAGCCAAGCTATCACAACGTCTGCACAAGCAACATGTTTCGTTTCCAAAGCCACAGAAAAAGACACAATCTCTTGGCACAGACGAATGGGTCACATTCACTTACGCAAAATGAACCATTTGGTATCAAATGAACTGGTGAATGGTGTTCCTCTCAAAAATTTCCATCTTCAAGACGTCTGTGTTTCGTGCCAAAAAGGAAAACAAACGAAGAAGCGACACCCTACAAAGAAAGTCAACACGGTGGCTGTTCCTCTTGAACGTTTGCACATGGATTTGTTCGGTCCTGTCAAGCACAAAAGCATTAGGAATGATCAATACTGCCTCGTGATTACTGATGATTTTTCAAGATTTTCTTGGGTGGCGTTCATGGCACACAAGAGTGAAACCTTCGGTATTATCAAAAACTTGATCATTCAGATTGAGAATCTTTACAACTTGAAGGTTAGGCGGATACGTAGCGACAATGGTACTGAATTCAAAAATCATGCCATGGCGGAGTTTTGCACTTCAAAAGGTATTCTTCACGAATTTAGTGCAGCTTACACTCCTCAACAGAATGGCGTCGCTGAACGTAAGAACCGCACATTGATCGAGACTGCTAGGACTATGTTGGTAGAGTCGCAGCTACCCATTCCATTCTGGACTGAAGCTGTGTCCTCTGCATGCTATACGTTGAACCGAGTCCTTACAGTCAAAAGGCACAACAAGACCTGCTTTGAGCTTATCAACAAACGGAAACCAGACTTGTCTTATCTTGAACCGTTTGGAGCTCCATGCACAATTATCGATCCTCATGGAAAGTTTGGGGCAAGATCAATCGAGGGATACTTTCTTGGGTATTCCACCCCAAACTTAAGAGTCTGGAATCTAGAGACTAAAAGGGTTGAGGAATGGTCTGAAGTCAGAGTACAAAGGCACACTTTACCAGTCAGAAATCCTGGTCAGCCTTGGATGTTTGAGTACGATGACTTTTTCAATTCGATCAATGTTGAAGCCGTTGAAGAAAGTGCTGCGGCAAGGATGTTTTTCGAGAGCGACAATGCAACAGATTCACCGTTGGTTCGTCCCATTATAGTCAATCAAGAACCATCTTCAGTGAACAATAATGCTCTCGACAATGAGGATTTTCAAGATGCTACCGAATTGAACGAATCTTCAGAGGATGATGAATTTCTAGATGCAGATCAAGAAGCTCCAACAGCAGTTCATGGTATTTCAGAGGGTACACCTCCAGTGGATGTCCCTAGAACAGCTGAAACTTCTGCATCATCCTCTTCGTCAATTCCGGGCCTTGAATTAATTGTTGATCTGAATCTCAACAATCTGGGTACAAATATTCCAGTTCAAGATAATCCAGAAACAAGGATTCATAATACCCATCCTCAACAAAACATCATCGGGAATGTACAAAGTGGCGTTCAAACAAGAAACATGTTGCGAAACAACAACAATGCAGGCTTGTATGCAACTATCCGAGAATCTGGTCAACAGAATGATTGGTCTTTCGCGTGTTATGTCTCACAGGAAGAGCCAAGAACTTGGAAAGATGCTTTGAAAGATAGCTCATGGGTTGAAGCGATGCAGGAAGAACTGCAGCAATTCCAGAAGCTTGGTGTCTGGAAACTCGTAGAGAAACCTGCTGGCTACAAGAAGATTGGTACCCGTTGGGTGTTTAAATGCAAAAAGGATGACCGTGGGATCGTTATCCGGAACAAAGCAAGGCTAGTCGTTCAAGGTTTTCGTCAGATTGAAGGAATCGACTACAACGAAGTGTATGCACCTGTTGCACGTCTAGAAGCCATTCGGATCTTTCTGGCTTATGCCTCATTCAAAGGTTTCAAGGTATACCAGATGGACGTGAAGAGTGCTTTCTTACATGGTGTGGTAGAAGAAGAGGTGTACGTCGAACAGCCTCCTGGTTTTGAAGATCCTATCCATCCCGATCGGGTTTGGTTGCTCAACAAAGCTCTCTATGGTCTTCATCAAGCACCGCGAGCTTGGTACGCAACCTTATCTAATTATCTGCTGGAGAACGGTTTTCGCAGAGGTCTTATCGACTGCACTCTCTTCATCAAAGAACAAGATGGAGATCTTCTACTGGTACAGGTATACGTTGATGATATTATTTTTGGGTCTACTAATGATGTTTTGTGTAGGGATTTCGAGCGTGTTATGCAGGATAAATTCGAGATGAGTGCTATGGGGGAAATGACCTTCTTTTTGGGCCTACAAGTACAACAAACAGAGTCTGGGATATTCATCCATCAGACTAAATATGTTGGTGACATCTTGAGCCGGTTCCAGATGTCAGATGCAACGCCCATCGGTACCCCATTGCCACAAAATCACGGAATTACTCCAGACTTGAAGGGTCAAGATGTTAGCCCCTCATACTACCGCGCGATGATTGGATCCCTTATGTACCTTACAGCATCAAGACCAGATATAATGTACCCAACGTGCCTGCTAGCCAGATATCAAGTCAACCCGAAGGCCTCACATCTTGCAGCTGTAAAGAGGATTTTTCGTTATTTGAAGGGTTACCCTGACACCGGTCTGTGGTACCCTAGGGATAATAACTTTGACTTGATCGCATTCAGTGATTCTGATTTTGGCGGGTGCAAAATCGACGGCAAATCCACAACGGCTGGATGTCAGTTTTTGGGAAATCGCCTAGTCACATGGCAATGCAAGAAGCAGACGTGTGTAGCTACATCAACATGCGAAGCTGAATACATTGCTGCCTCAAGTTGTTGCTCCCAAGTCCTGTGGATCCAACAACAAATGCGTGATTACGGTTTTGAATTCCTAACTACTCCTATTTACGTTGATAATTCTGCTGCCTTACAGATCACTAAAAATCCTGTGCAGCATTCAAAGACTAAGCACATCGACATTAAATATCACTTCATACGTGATTGCTTTGAGAAAAGGCTAATCGATGTTGCTTACGTCCACACCGATGACCAACGTGCCGACCTTTTTACCAAAGCTTTTGACAAATCAAGATTTGACTATCTTTTATTGGTAAACGGCATTAAGGTCAAGCAAGAGTAAAACCAACATCGGAAAATCATTTTTGTAAATACCTTTGTGTTTTAAATTTATCTTAGTTTGTTGATTTTAGGGGGAGTAAATCCAAAATTTGAAAAATGCAAAAACATCGAAAAATTTCAAAAACACAAAAACAATAGAAAAACAAAAATGAGTTTCCTGGCGAGTAAAAGAGAAAATGATAGTACATCAGTGGTCTGTCTAAACCTCTTTAAACTTAAACTGAAAAGCGATAAGCAGCTCTATATAAGATGTATCGGTAGGCTCACAATCATTTTAAAATGTGCAGGGTGATATAAACTTAAATCGACTGAAGACCAGGTGGGAACCATTCATTGGCATATGGTCTTAGTACCGAAATTTCGTTTGAGAGATTGCCGAGGTTCTGAAATATTCGGTCTTTATGCTGCTTATCATCTGGGTATCATGGTTGTATCTTTTACCGAAAAATAAACGGGGACGCAAGTCTAGATCTTCCATGATACTATACATACGTGTACATATTGCATACGACCTCAATAAGTGATCAACAATCACATGTCCAAACAAAATAAGTGATAATATATCACAAATTCTTTCCGGGAGTCAAGTTCGTCTCTCTGCTGTACGAAAGTACTGACCTGTTCACGGACTTGCTCCTGTGCCCTCATGCATCGAAAATCAAGTTCCTCATCAATAAGTGATTCTATCACATAGGGCTTGTTTTCAAAATCAAAATAAGTGAGAATCTCACATCATATACGGTCAAACAGATGATAATCGGTATACTCACCGGTAAGATGAACCCTCGTGCATACCTTGATACGGGAATGTGTCGTGATGTGGATGAACACCGGTCGGTAAGTATAAATCATACCTTAACGTATCCCCTCGCCATGATTACAAATGATAAGTTGAGTTTATGTGGACAACAATACCGATAATTGTTATAGGATGCTTATCTTAATGTTAACTAAAAGAACAACGAGAGCGTTTTGGCATGACCGTACACTGATATGATTCTCTTACCCTCGAAACTCGCAAAAAGAATGTCTGTATATATTTATTTATTGCTTTCAGTCTTTACATTTGAAATATTCAAAGATACCAAAAAGATTTTAAGTGTGTTTTAATATAAACTTTATAAATACCAAAAAGATTTTATTTCTATCTTATTTTCGATCGTACGATGTTGGAGCTCGAGTCTTCGTTACCTGAAACCTGAACGAAAACCGAAAACGACTGAATCTTCATAAACGGTCGAAATTTGCAAGTTTTGAAAGTTAAAATTGAAATTGATAAAATTTGTTAAACTTTCAAACTGTCGGACGGTGTTTGATTAAGTAATGGTCACATGTGTGTCGTTTGCTTATGATATTCCAGGCGGTTGTTCTCATTACGCGTTTAGATTTCTTGCATGTGCAGATTCTAAAGGCTAGGAGAACATGGTCGATGACAAGCTTCGGAATGAAGACACGACGTGAAGGCACTCAAATGATGAAGATGATCGAGTTGCCGCTGACCATCATCAACACCACAAGGATCTCACTTCATAAAGAACAAGACTTTCACGAGCATAACTCAAGGGGGAGCTTATGTTAAGGGGGGGTTTGTCAACACACTACCTACCTGAACCAGGGGAGTTTGTTGGTACACTTTCTGCTTTCAAGACGTGAAGACTTTGAAGATCCTCCGACATTGAAGACTTGAATAGAAGTCAAAGACTTGAAGACACGAGAACTTACAAGATCGAAGATCGAGACAAAGCAACAGCTGATTGTTGATAAGCCAGACAAAGCTACAGCCAAGGGGGAGTTTGTTGGTGCACTTATGTCTGCACTTTGTCTGTATTCGGTCACAATGTAAAACGATGTCTTGTTAGTCTTGTAAGTTTGACCAAGTCAACCATCCTCCGGTTTGACTTGGCCAAACAATCAACATTATGTTTGTAAGATGGCTGGGTCGAAGGATGTACCATCGAAGGATTGCATGGATCCTTCGATGATGAGCTCGAAAGATGGACCTTCGATGGATGGACCACGAAAGATCCCATCTTTCGTGATTCATATGGATCATTCGAGCTGTTCCTGGTCGAAAGATGATCTTTCGACCAGTCTGCATGATCCTTCGACCAGACCTGCTGTGTTTGGGTATAAATACCCGTGTGTTGTGTTCACTTCGACAGCTAGACACTTAGACAGATCAGGAACACACACACACACTAGAGAGAGTTTGCAGAACTGATTTGTAAACCTTGTGCTTGTAACGGACCTTTCATACGCATTAATACAAGTGGTGTTAATCGTTGAGTCTTGTGTGTTGTTTACTTACGTGTTCTATCTCGGTTTGCTATCTCGGTTGGATTCCGCACAACCGGGTTGGTTTGTACACAAGGATTAGGCGACTAGATCCTCCCCTAGCCGGACCTACATAATTTATAGATAATTAAACCTATCTATTCTATTGTTATCTAATATAAAAAAAGAAAATTTACACATAGTTGATCATTAAGGTCCGACACGGTTTTAAATGGTCTGTTTTCAGTGTAAACTGCAATCAACCGTTTAGTAATGAACAAACGATTTATTTTTTTTTATGTCGGCCGACTAAAAGTATAAATAAACTGACCACGAAAAACCAAACTGTTGACGAGTTAGGGTGATTTCATAATTTTAAACCGAACCGTAATCACCTTATTAATTTCTATTTATATTATATGTATAATAATAGGAACTTTCTTTTTGTTAATAGGGTTCAATTATTTATATAACTCTTCTTATTAATATCTATAGGAACTTTTTTCTGTTAATAGGGTTCAATTATTATACAACTCTTATTAATATCTGGAAATCTTGAATTACAAAATAACCAACCACCACTATTTATGTGCTAAACTATCTTGGACACCAAGTTACACAATTTGAACTAATTCAAATAAACATATCTACAACAACAACAACAACAACAACAACAACAACAACAACAACTAAGCATTATTTTCTGTATCCACTTTTTGGGTTTTCCAGGATAAGGTACTTTTCATCACTATTTTGGGTTGATTTATCTTCGAAGAATACCGTACTTGAAAACATTGGATACCTAAACTATTATTATTATTATTATTATTATTATTATTATTATTATTATTATAAACTATTAATTTTAAAGAATTTCACATAAATAATGAATTATAATATTAGATATTAAAAGTTTGAAATATGGTATTGATGCACAATTTCTATAGATTTAAGGTACATTTGATTTTACATTAATAAATGATTAGCTAGCTTGCTAGCATGGTAAATAGTGATTCTTTGTTTGTTATGTATGGATGGATCCGCAAGTCGTCTGGTAGTTCGACTGCTCTTTTCTTGACGGGTGACGCACAAAACATGTTGTGTATGAAACTAGCTGAAAGTTTAGGGGTGAAAATCAAAAGTCCATGGGTTGTATGGTTTAAAGCTTCATGTTTCCCAGCGCTGGCTTCTCTGATGCTAACTCCATTCATCATATACAAGATATGTCCGCCTGAAACAAAGCACACGATAGATGCTCCTATCTTGGCTAAAAACAAATTGGAGCAAATGGGTCCTGTCAAACCGAATGAGTGGATCATGATGGGAACCATGCTTGTCACTGTGACATTATGGATCTCCGGGTAAGCTTTAACTAGCTTGACCAACTTAACTATAACCTTGTGATTGCTCAGTCGATTGTTCATGTTTTTATATGCAGAGGAAGTCTGAGCATTTCAACTGTGGCTGTAGCGATGATGGGTTTATCAATCCTACTGATACTTGGAGTGCTGAGTTGGGATGACTGCTTAAGTGAAAAAACAGCATGGGATATATTAGCTTGGTTTGCATTGCTCCTAGGAATGGCAACTCAACTAACTGTCCTAGGCGTCGTACCATTGTTGTCAAAATCTGTAGCTAGTTTTCTCAAATCTTTATCAGTTGGATGGCATGTGCAACTTCTTATTCTCCAGTCTATTTATTTCTTCATTCACTATTTTTTCGCGGGTCAGGCGACTCATATTGGTGCTTTATACCCCGCCTTCTTGTCAATGCACCTAACTGCTAAGGTCCCTGGAACTCTTTCTGCCTTACTTTTGGCATTCAATACGGATCTTTTTGGTGCACTTACACATTACAGTAGTGGTCAAGCTGCAATATATTATGGAGGTATTTTATCTTTTTATATGTATAATTTTCTGATTATATTTAGCAATGGGTGGATTATCATTGAATGATGGCATGTTGTTATTGCAGCTGGTTATATAAAACTCCAGGATGTATTTAAGTTTGGGGTCTTGATGGCTATTATCAACTTGACAATATGGGGACTAATAGGAGCTCTATGGTGGAAGATTTTGGGACTCTACTGATATTGATATGCATTTGTTTAATTGTTTAATTAGAATATCAGATGATTAAATGCTTATTTCTTCAGTTTTACAGTTATCTATATCAATCATTTGGGTTTATGAATTAATTACATGTAGGAATTGCTTTTTTATTCATTACATGATTCTATAATACCATCATTTTGTAACTAATAAAAAAACGTAGTAGCGTGTATCGCTGATGGAAAACATGTTAGTAATTACCGACAAAATAATGATAGATCACGCAAAATTCAAAATAAAAGTTTTTTATTTTAAGGCAGCTTGGGGAATTATAGGGGAGGACATTATTGATGCTGTTTTGGAGTTTTTCAATAATGGGAAGCTTTTAAAAGAGATAAATGCAACTATAATCACAGTGGTTCCCAAGGTTAAAGTTCCAAATGTTGTTAACTAGTTTAGACCTATTGCTTGTTGCAATGTGCTCTACAAATGTATTAGTAAGGTTTTGTGCAATAGGCTGAAAAGTGTTTTGGGGAAGCTTGTGAGTGCTAATCAGAGTGCTTTTGTTCCAGGAAGGTTGATCAGTGACAATATCTTGTTATCACAAGAGTTAGTAAAGGGGTATGAATGGAAGCAAGGATGTCCGAGGGTGGCTTTCAAAATAGATCTTCAAAAAGCTTATGACTCAGTTGATCATGGGTTTCTTGAAGAATGTATGAAGCAGTTTGGGTTGCATGCTAAGTTTGTGAAGTGGGTGATGGTATGTATGAATTCTGTACATTATTCGGTGGCTTATCAGGGGAATCTGTATGGTTTCTTCAAAGGAGATAGAGGGGTTAGACAAGGAGATCCCATATCTCCTTATTTGTTCACTTTGGTCATGGAGGTGCTGAATCTAATGTTGATAAGAAGAATAAAAGATTTCGAGGGGTTCAAGTATCATTGGAAGTGTGGGAAGTTAAAACTGACCCATTTGTGTTTTGCAGATGATTTGTTTATATTCAGTGGAGCTGATGTGCATTCTATTGGAATTATTAAAGATGCTTTGAATGAATTCAGTGCTGTGTCTGGATTGGTGCCTAACATGAAGAAAAGTGATATTATTTTTGGAAATGTAAATGAGATGGTGCAGAAACAGATTCTGGAGATTTTACCCTTCAATGTTGGTAAATTTCCTATGAAATACCTTGGAATTCCTTTATCTTCGAAAATGCTGTATCAAAAGGATTGTAAGGTTCTTATTGATAAAGTTAAAGCTAGAATAACAGATTGGAAGGTGAAATTCTTATCATTTGCGGGCAGAATGCAGTTAATTAAATCTGTGTTGACATCAATTACAATTTATTGGGCTTCTTTGTATATTTTGCCGGTTGCTATTAGTGAGGAAATTGAGAGACTGTTGAGTGGTTTTCTGTGGAATCAAGGTAGAGGGAATAAAGGAATGGCTAGAGTTTGTTGGGAGGAAATATGTAAATTTAAATGTCAAGGTGGACTTAATATTTCATCCCTGAAAATTCAGAATATTGCTTTAATGTCAAAGCATATTTGGAGGATTCTTTCAAATAAAGATTCTATGTGGGTTAGATGGGTAAATGAGTATAAATTGTGTGGGAAGAGTATTTGGGAAGTTAGTGAATCAAGATGTGATTCTTGGAGCTGGAGACAGGTTCTGCAGCATAGGAATTTGGTTAGAGAAAAATTTTGTGCTGTTATTGGTAATGGTGAAAATATTAGAGTTTGGCAAAATATTTGGCATGAAAAAGGTATATTGGCCAATTTTATAAGCAGAAGGGATATCAAAGCAGCTGGATATGATGTTAATACTAAAGTGGCTGATGTGTATGATGGGGTCAGTTGGAGGCTGCCACAAGAATGGAGCAGCAAATATGAGTGGCTGGTGGGTTCGAGCATTCCTCAGTTTAACCTTATGAGAGATGATAAATTTATGTGGAAGATGAATGATGGTAGTATAAAAGATTTTTCTGTAAGAAGAGTTTATAAAAGTTTATGCATGGGAGGCCTAATAAAGAGATGGAGTGATATAGTCTGGTTTAGTCAAAATATACCAAGGCATGCTTTTATAACTTGGTTGGCTTTCAAGTACAGATTATTAACTCAAGATAGGTTGCTGAATTGGGGGTATGAGGGGGATTTGAAATGTGCTTTGTGTAATAGATGTCCGGACATCCATAATCATCTGTTTTTTGAATGTGAAATTGCTATGGCTGTTTGGAAAAGATGTAAAGTGTTCTCTAGGTTAGAAGGGATGCCTGATAAATGGCCGGATATTATCAATTATTTGGAAAATAATGGGCTGTCTAAGTCTATTTGGGGTATTATTGGGAGATTGGTTATTGCTGCTGTTGTTTACTTTATTTGGCAAGAAAGAAATAATAGATGTTTTGACAATAATAAGAGATCAGTACAGCAGATTTGCAGCATTGTTTTTGACACTGTTAGAATGAGAATTTTGGGGCTAAAATTAAAGGATTCTAGTAGTGTGAGGGAAGCTGGTGGTATTTGGAGATTTAAGGTGGGGAATGGGAAGACTTATGAAGAAGAAATTTATGTTTGAAGGAAAGATCTTGGAGGGGTTGGGTTGGTGGAGGTGTAATTTTGATATTTGTAAGAGATTGTGCTTTGATAAGAGAGGGACCAGATGGGATACGAAGAATGGGGTTGGGTTGTTCTTTGGTTTTTGGACAAGTACTGGGTTAGGATTTGCTGTAATAAGGAGAACTTATAAAACTTGGGTAGTAATCTGGCCTTTTGGGCTTCCTTTGTTTCTTTTTTTCTTCATTTATTCCTTGGTGTTGTGTTAAGTGTGCGTGTGTTCTCTTAACAATGTTGTTCATTCATGAACACAGTGTTAAGTCTGCAGATGATATTAGGGGGTTAGGATTTTTGAGACCGGAGGTTAGTCTATTCCCGGGAGTTATAAGGAAGGATCAAGTCTTTGTGGTTAGGCATTTGTGCTCTTTCTCAATTTTTGTTTTTAGTTCCTTGCAAAGGCTTGATAACCTACTTTTAGGACAGATACCTGTGTGTGTGTGGGGTTTTTTAGATCCTTTTGGATCAGGGGAGGGGGGGATTGTTTTTGGGAAACAACAGGAATAAGGAGACTTTATAAAACAAGGGTAGTAATCTGGCCTTTTAGGCTTCTTATTTCTTTATTGTTTATCTTATTCTGCTTGTGCTGTGTTCAGTATGTTTATGTTCGCTTAGTTTTGACTTTCTTTATTGAAGTTGGAATTAAGTCTGCGATCAGTTGCTGGGATGTAGGTTTGTTGAGGCTGGAGGTTAGCCTTTACCTGGGAGAAACAAGGGTGGATCAAGTCTTTGTAATTAGGCATGGTATTTCTCTTTCTTTTTTCTTTTCTAGATCTATACAAACGCTTGAAAACCGTTGGGTAGGGCAGGGACCTGTGTGTGTGGTGTACATTAGATCCAGTTGGATCAAATCCTTTGGGATCAGGGGGATGGGTTGTATTTGGGAAACAGGAGGAATAAGGGTATTAAAAGCTTTTTGGGTAGTCATCTTACTAAATCCTTGGCCTATTAGTACTGCTTTTGTTTTTTATTCTGATTTAAGTTGTTATTTTTTAGGAAATTTGAGCCTGTTTTATGATTTTGTAGCTAGTCTATTCGGTTTATTGACCATTCTAGCTACTTCAGCGGTTATTGATGGGAATTTAGGGATTATTGTGCTTTGGGGATGCACACAGCTGGGAGTTATAAGGAAGGAGATTGCCATTGTTGTTAGGACATTTATCTCCTCCCCCAATTTTTTTTTTGTATTTTTGTAGATCTTAGCAATGGCAATCAACCCTGGTCACTGTGGTTTTATAGTTTCCTTTCTATACCTTTTCTTGCTTTGTGTTTGAGTCAGTTGAGTCAGTTTTTGTTTGGTTTGGAGGTGAAGTTTTATGTTATGATTGTTAAAGGATGTGGTGTGAGGAGACATAAGTCTGGGATTGGTGAGAAAGTTTGGTGTAAGTATGGATATGAATGGTTTATGGTTTAGGATTGTTCTGGGTTGGGGTTGGGAGAGATTACAAAATGGTGATTTTGAATAATGAGAGGGATAGGGTGATGTTGAGAGTCAAAATTATAATAATGGATATTGTTGTTAAAATAGGAAGGTTTGGAGCTGAAGATTGGGGGAAAATTTTAGAAGTATTAAGGAATTTAAGGATAGTTGTTTTGTTTATTATAAAAGAGAAGATGTTGTTTGGTAATGTTTGTGTAAGGATGGATGGCTGTAGTAGTTTTCAGAAGTTAAAGATGAGGGGTACGAGTTACTGGTGGCAATGGGTTATCTGGTATTGTTTGTTGTTTGATTACAGGAGTGGATGGACTGATGTTATACAAGAAGAGTTATAATGGATGGGAGATCTATGGAAATAGAGGGTTGGAAGATTGCTAAAAGGCTAAATATTATGAAGAGTGAAGCTGCAGCTAAGGATGAGAAGGGGATAGTTATGGATAGTATGAGGGTTATGAGAAGTTGCTGGATTGTTTTGTTTTTCTGTTTTAAGTTGTTTTTTTTGTTTTTGTGTCTTTTGTTGGGGTGTATTGGTGGGATAATTGCGAGTCTTTTTGTTGGACTGGTTAGGTCTGGGCGAGGGGCCGGGTTTTTTTACCCATTTTGTTAGGTCCCTTTCCTTTTTTTTAGGTGTACATAGTTTTATTTTTTAATAAATTTTTTACCGGGGGTGTTATCCTCCTTAACAAAACAAAAAAAAAAAAAAAATTCAAAATAAAAAAGAAATATAATGATTTTATAAATTTTTGTCAAAAAAATAAAAAAGAATATAATGATTTTATAATTTTTTTTGTCACATAAATTACTGGCAAATTTCTTAAGTAATCCAAATAATAAGAAAACATAATTGTGATATTTATTTTAAAGATTAAAGAAGGACTAGCGCCAGATCCAAGAAATCCAAAACTTATCTTTTATTCTAAATGGAATTTATGTTAAACCCTCTACGGACCACTGGATGGACATCTCAATCTCTTAACGATTGAGAAAACCAAGTATTTTTGGCATCCATGGCTCTCAATTCGCTTTTTTCTCATCTTGAACCTCCACTCTAGATTAGTGGCACACAGGTCACAACGTGTTTTATAATATAACAAACTAAACCATAAATGTTAGTGGCAAAAAGGCTTATTTGTGATCAATTTACGACGCAAACTGCGATCATAAATACCAAATTTGGCCGTAGTGTTTACATGCACATGTTTTGGTGTCTGTACCGAGTTACATAGAGTCGAACTTCTTATAGCAATGTAACATGAAGTCTAACAAGCATTTGTCAATGAGCTGGTGATGGAGTGGTAAGGGAGAGACCTGCTGTCTCAAGTGATCCAGGTTCAATTCCTGCCCACACAATTTATTTTCGGCGCCACATGGTGATGATGAGAGACTAGGCGAGTAGGCGCTTATAGCTAGTTCGATCCTCGAACTGAGCGAGTTTTACCTCACCGCATTGTCTCGTACCTTTGGACGAGTGTTAACGGGCTTCGACCCTAGGTGAGGGTTTTCCCCGATTCGGAGACAAATGTATCTCGACGTGGTGAATTTCGTCATGATCATTTTTTGATTGACCCGTTTAAAAAAAAAAAGTCTAACAAACATCTAGTTTTGATCCATTGGGAATAGCCCAATGATGTTGGTGAGTTAGATAACATGTAGAATAGATGGAGGTCATGGGTTCAATCCCCATAGCATGCAAGTTTAGCCATTCAAAAAAAAAATTGCACCCTTTTAGTTCATGTGTGTTTCATGAGTTGCACACCATTGTATTTCACCCTTTTAACTCTTTTATTGTTTTTTCTAATCTAATTCAATTTCTTTTAGGATTTAGTTTTTTTTTTAAGTAACCTAAATTTGACTAAAACAATTTTAATAATACTCTAATGGTGTTTCTCTATTTTTGTATCTAACGTTATACATCTTTGGTTTTCTCTTTCATTTGCTACAAATAGTTGAGTGAAACTGATCGAGTTTTTTTTACTTCTTTTTGTTTGTATTATTGTACTTTTTATACTTTTATCTCTCAACTTTCAGTATTGGCACTTACAACCCCTTAACTTTCTAAAGATTTTGTAATCAAGTTCTACGTGTTTATATTTATGCACATATGGGTATAAATTCAAGTTGATTTAGGTTTTAACGTAAAATTTCCCGAAAATTAGTCGTGTCAAATATAATATGTTCTTATGCTTATTATTATTATATGCGTTTTCGGTTGATTTACGTTTTGACATAATTTTTTTTTGGAAATTAGTCGAATCAAATATAACACGTTTTGTGCTTATTTTTATGTACACCTTAGTTGGTCAATGTTTTGACGTAGATTTTTTTCCAGAACGCCGCAACAATTCGCAGGGCAATTTACTAGTTTACTACAAAAACTATTATATTTATACTAAAATAACTTCTTTTCATTTTTCGTTTTTAAATTAGTTTTATAAATAAAAATGATTTGTGTTGACAGCGTGTGAGTTGGCTACAAAGTTCATTTTTCCTACAAAGTGTACAAAGTCATAAAACACCACAATTTCAGCCATAAAACACAATCAAAACGCACAAATAACAAAGTGATGATTACTAAAATGCCATATTTGTGGGTTTTGTGTTGTGTTTTGGATGATGAGGCTTTTATGATTGAATGACTAACATTAGTGTGTTTTATATTAATTATCATGTTGTGTTTTATATTCATAGTTTTACGATAGCGTGTTTCAAGTTTTTATGGACCGTTAGGGTTTGGATATTGTGTTTTTGTGATCTTCACTCGGTTATTTGTGGGTTTCGAGTGTGTTTTATGGCTGAAATTGCGGTAAATCTTGTTGGACGAAGACCACAAGTCTCGATATTCTATTCATGTGGGTGCCGGCAAGATGTACCATGACCTTCGTCAAAGGTATTGGTGGTCTGGAATGAAGAAGGATATCGCTATCTATGTTTCGAAGTGCTTGACTTGCTCGAAGGTCAAGGCCGAGTAACAAAGACCATCTAGCTTGCTTGTACAACCTGAGATCCCGATGTGGAAATGGGAAAGCATAGCCATGGACTTTATCACGAAACTCATGCGTACGACCTCAGGTCACGATAGCATCTGGGTTATCGTTGACCGCTTGACTAAATCTGCTCATTTCTTGTCGATACGAGAAGACTTTAAGGAAGAAAAATTAGCCCGAATCTACATCGACGAGATTATCTATCGACATGGTACACCTCGTGATATCATCTCTGACCGTGATGGTCGGTTTACCTCGCGTTTTTGGGAAACGTTTCAATATGCTCTCGGTACTACGCTTAATCTAAGTACCACTTTCCATCCCCAAACCGACGGTCAGACTGAAAGAACGATTCGTACTCTTGAAGACATGCTTCACTCGTGTGTCATAGATTTCGGTGGTAATTGGGACGCGCACTTACCTTTGGTCGAATTCTCGTACAATAACAGTTATCATTCTAGTATACAAATGGCACCATTTGAGGCATTATACGGAAGAAAATGTCGATCGCCGATTGTGTGACATGAGATCGGAGACGCGCAACTAACCGGTCCTGAGCTACTGCAAGAAACGACTGACAAGATCCTCCAAATTCGAGATAACCTGTTGAAAGCTCGGAGTCGTCAGAAAAGTTACGCGGATAGACGACGCAAGCCCCTTGAATTTGATGTTGGCGATCACGTACTCCTAAAGGTTTCACCTTGGAAGGGTGTGATTAGATTCGGCAAGAAAGGAAAGCTCACGCCACAATATGTTGGACCCTTTAAGATTCTGGAAAGGATCGGAAAAGTGGCCTACAGATTCGAACTACCGGAAGAACTTAGCAACGTTCACCCGACTTTCCATGTATCGAACCTTAGAAAATGTCTAGCCGAGCAGGATTTACAAGTTCCACTAGAGGATCTACAAGTGGACTAAACATTAAACTTCGTGGAGAAGCCTGTCGAGATCATGGACCGAGAAACTAAGAAGCTCAGGCGCTCGCACATTCCCATTGTGAAGGTTCGCTGGGAAGGCAAACGTGGCGCAGAGTTCACCTGGGAACTCGAAAGTGACATGAAGGCGAAGTACCTGCAGTTGTTTGTTATGGCTAAAGCCTAATTTCGGGATGAAATTCCCTTAACTAGGGGCGTGTTATGAAAGTCAAAGTCAAGGTCAAGATTGAAGTCAAAGGAAGAAAAGATTGCTAATTGCGATCTGTCACTCCTTGCTTAATTATGTAACACCCTAGTTATTTTATATGTAAATACCAACAATTAGATGTGTAGTTAAGACTACACATGCTATAAAAATACGGGTTTAATAAAACTTTTACAAATCATAGGTTATTCTACAAAACGTGACCGAATTCGTTGTTTAAAATCTACAACGTTGCAATGTGCGGAAGCGTGTATCTTTATCGTGTTCGGTTCTTCGCTGAGCTTGATCGTCTTCCGGCATCCCAGAAAGTACCTACATTTCATAAACATGAAATGCTTTAGTCATACGGTATTTAAAACGCATCTAAACGAGTCCGGAAAACAAAACTGATCAAAAATACATTTTTGTACAAGGTCCACCGTAAATTACGGTGGACACCGTAATTTACGGTGGTCCTTGTTTTGATTTGTTTCTACCGTAAATCAGGAGGGTTTCACCGTAACCCATTTCAGGTCCACCGTAAATTACGGTGGCACCGTAATTTACGGTGGCACCTGCATCCCAACTTTCCATTTTGCCGTAATTTGACACGAAATCTTTCGTATCTTTCAAACCGCTTATCCGTTTGACCTACCGTTTCTTCATACATGTTTGTAATTTGATTCTCCATCATATGGAGTTAAAATCCGACGTCCGGCTTAACAAGACTTAAGACTTTTAAGTCTTCGGCTTATTTCCCTTTTACCAAGTTTTGACCCATTCGCGGTTTTATCAAACAAACGTATTTGTTTGATTCATATATCACATGGATCTTATAATTTCAATGTTATCTATCATATTAGGTTCTATTCACGGGTTTATGTGTACTCTTAAACCCGCTTGTACTAAAATGCTTTTTTTGACCCGTTAAGGGTATTTGAACCCTTTTCCGCATAATTCATAATTATTTATTTCTAGCATCCTATTTTCGCAATATTTGTCAAATGAACTTCCACCACAACTATATTTATGGTGATTTTACTAAGGTAATCTATGCAACCAAGTTTTACCCCTTAACTCTTTGTTTTACGGCAAGGACCCAAATAGAGCCGTTTGACTAACGTAATACATCTTTCAACTTCTATACATGTCCTAAGTATTTATTAAATCGTAAAAATCATTTCCAAACAACTCTTAAAGGTTGTTTGCTCAATTTAGCCTCCAAGGGCGTTTTGGTCCATTTAGTCTCTTATTAACAATGAAGGACTTTTGAAAGCATATTTGACCCAAAATCCCCCTTTTAACCTATGATTTTGTTTGGAAAGTCATTAAGCTTTCCAAACGTAATGTCCATTACTTAAAGCATTTGGTTTACTTATCAAGTAACCAAACGTCCATTTTGACCTCTTTTAACACCCTTGAACCACATGTTCTAAATGAGTGTTACCCTATTTCACATACCTGGCGCAGATCAATATATTGACCCGTTTTTAATACCTTGCTTTTATAACCGCTAGTTCATAGCGTTGCTAATATCCATTTGATATCTATTCCTGTAAGCATATATCTCGACAAAGAATCATTAGTCTATATAGTCAAAAGGTGTTGTCTACACCTTTTGACCCGTTTGGCCGAATTGACCATTTATCTTTACGAAATGATATTTATTATCATCTCCTCTACATGACTCGTTCCGTTTATCACCGTACGGTCATTTTAACATATAACCGTTTATTACTTTCGACATAATATGACCGAATTATCGATTTACTTCTTTTTAACCATTATTACGGTTTCTTTTATCTTTGATTGTCTCGTTCCGTTCGACTACACGACGGAACATTATATTTCAATTGTTTAGATATCTCATACGTAATTTATATGATGAGAAAATATCCCACAATTTAAGACTAGTGTAAGCTATACTTACCTTGCATCCGAATTACGCTTTTCCTTCATACTTGCTTCGTTTGACCCGCTTCCTTTCCAAGCCTCCACCTAGCTTGTCAAGCGTCAAACTATCATCATAATTCGTAAGACGGTTATGTTAGTCATCATTAATTATGACTATTCCATCTTACATATTTTCTATCACAATTACCATTCGATCTCATTAATGGTCGGTTTGACTACTAAAAGTCAAACGCCCCTTAGCATATAAATGCACATTCAAGTTCTATCTATCAATTAGTAGCTAACATGATCTTATACACTTAGTTACATGAACATGGCTACCAAATTTCATCATAACATTCAAACCCATTTCAATCATGTATGAACAAGTTCCCAAATCACTTAATTTGTTTGAGTGCCTTGTTTCTATTATCCAATATGATGATCTTAAACATAAACTTATCATCACCTTTACTATTACATAAAAACCCACTTTCTAGTTTACTTGTTAATCACATACAAGTGATATTACTTCAAGTTCTTCATGATTTCATCATATCTAACAAAACCCACTTCTAGTTACTTATGAACTCTTAACAAATCTCTAATTTGTTCAAGTAGTTCATTCATATGAATTAGTGTGATGTTTATAAACACCCTTAGAACATCAATTTCATCAATTCAACCAAAACCCACTTAGCTCATAATAGGGTAATTATCAAATCCCTAGTTTGACAACAATTCATCAAGATTTCTACTAGGGTTTGTTTCTACACCAAGATATAATCACCATAACACTCATAAATTCAAGATTCATTCCAGAATTTCGATTATGATTGTTCATCATAATCTCAAAGTATCACCAAATCATAAATTTCAACATACCTTGTAATCCCCATGACTAGGTGATCACGAATTTGTGTTCATGCAGTGATTTGGCTCTTGATTTGGGCTTCAATTTGATCAAGTTGTGGAAGTTAGGGTTTGAGCTCCCTGAGCTTTCTCCTGGTCGACCTCACACACGCACACACACTCTTGTGTGTGTGTTTGTGTTTTATTTTTTTAAGTTATAATTCATTTTCAAGTTATCCGGTTTTGGTCCCTCGTGTTTGGTTAGTTATTATTTAGGTTACAACCTAAATTACTTTCAATAATATTCCCACTTATTAGCTAGGTTTTACAATTCTAGTTAACTTAGCGGGTTCGGGAATATTTATGACTAAGTTTATTTTAGGTCCCGTTAACTCGGGCCTTTTAAGCTTTTATTTCTTAAAAGCTTTTATTCACTTTTTATTTATTATTAGGATTAATTATTTAAATCCTAATATTTACCGGGTTACTTTCACTACTAACGGTATTTTACCCGCTCTTTTGTATTAACGGGGTTTAATTACCAAACCCGTTTTCGGGGTGTTACAAGTCTACCCCCCTTAAAGAGGTTTCGTCCTCGAAACCTTGCTTACATAGTTCATTGAGTTTCTAAACTCAATGCGTTTGACTTGAGTAATCTCTTAAGCATTACTCATACTTTAACCAATTGTTAGCATTACCAGAAAAATTATGGTAATGTCTTTTTGGTTACAGAACCTCTACGTATCTCACATGACATAATGTAACTTGAAATAACTTAATTCCGTTATTTTACTAGTTTAGTTAACTTAGCGGTATCCATCGCTTTCATATACTATCGAATTCTTTATGAATCCGAAATTTGACTCGTTTAAAGGCCTTTAGTGAAATCTTTTCACTTTTAGCAGCAATTTCTTTTATCTTCAATTTTATTTATTCGATTCGGTCATACCGAACCTACCGCTTACAAGCAAACCAAATTTATTTAAATGACCTTGACCGGTCTCAGTAACTAGACTTATTAGTCCAGTTACTTTTTACCGCTTGCTTGGTTATAATGTGATTCTACTTCACATTACATTTCTTGAACGTGATCTTGTTACATCATGTTTAATTTATATCGAATTTTCCTTTCCGAAATATCACTTTTTGAATATAACGTCTTGCGCCTATCGGTGTCAAGACCTGAACCTTTCGTGTTTAATATTCAATTTCCTATCAGGATTCTCATTCGTAAAAACGTTATTTCTTACTAAAACTAAGGTTTTAGTTTAGGATCTTCTCTTAATCTTTCGTCAATTATCTGTAACAGGATATTGACGGTCTGTAATTTATTCTTTTACAGTCTTAGTTTTATGCTGGGATTTTCAACTGGTTCTCTCGCTTTGTTAAGTAACCCGTAGGTTCCTTCACATAGCCTCGTAGGCTATTTCCTTAAGTCTTCACCCCCTTTTTACTGAAAACACTAAGGTTCATTTCCTTTTCTTTACGTGACCCAAGGGTCATTCTGGTCCCGTAGACCTTAACACCGTGTTTAATCCCGTAGGTTATGATGATCCCGTAAATCATCTTTATTTGTATCTACATTCAAAAGTATATATATATTCGTATATAGCTTCAAAACATGACTTGCTATGTTTAAAATTGTATATTTTCGCTTATGAGCTTTGGTTGACCTTGACCGTAGTCTAAGGCTTCATTTGTTTATTTCCGGGCGAAATTTTCTGACTTTGTCCTTACGTTTGACGTTTTACAAAAACGAACCGTTAAGGGACATATTCGCATTTTCCGGGTTCGAGTGTAAGTCTACTCCCTCCCAATACTTGTCTAAATCATTTTACATGCTTGCGTTTTCTGGGTTCGAGTGTAAGTCTACTCCCTCCCAATACTTGTTTAACATGCTTGCGTTTTCTGGGTTCGAGTGCAAGTACACTCCCTCCCAATACTTGTTTAACATGCTTGCGTTTTCTGGGTTCGAGTGCAAGTACACTCCCTCCCAATACTTGTTTAACATGCTTGCGTTTTCTGGGTTCGAGTGCAAGTACACTCCCTCCCAATACTTGTTTAACACATTTTACATGCTTGTTTGTCCCTTCACTCGGGCTCATTATCCTAATGTAACACGCTCCCGTCACTCGGTTGTGCGTTTACATTATTTTCAAATATCTTGCTTATCTGTTTCATTTGGGTACTTTTTTTTTTTAATTAGTCCCATTCACCCCGCCATTACCACATCGGACGTAACTGCGCTCATTATAAGAAGCTCATGCTATCATGTGTTCACTACTTACTTGGCCAGAGTAAGCGATCAACACATGATACGCGTGACCTTATTATAATTACCACATCACGTCCCATGTAAGTAACTCCTCAATTTATCCTCATGTTTATGGTTTCATTTGGTAAAACTTTATTTAATTGTTAGTTAACAATTATTAGTTTTAATCGTTTATCCTTGAACATGTACAATGTCCCTTTTTATAAACATTTATTCACATTCATTGATGTGATCATTAATTTTCTCAATAGGATTTGTATTGAGAATACTTGCTTGGATGATCACTCTCGTCCAAGTTTCTATATAAACAAGTCTTGTTATTCATTTGTTATTCATCATTGTGAATAACACATTTCCTATTAAATTTCTCTTGGAAATCAGGTTTTCCAAGTTCTGTCATATGTGTATGCAACCGTTATTACTTACGTGTTTGTTGCATATAACGACTCGTGCGATTAAATTTAAAAGTGTGCACCTGGTGATGCTTGCCCTGACGGGCTTCTCTTGTCATTAGTTTTGTTCGCGACCATTACGCGATTTTGGTCCTTAATGAGTATGCTCTTTCTGTCGTACCCCGGACCGTTCCATCATCATGTCCATAATTTGTTTGACTCTCGTCGTCTTCAAACGCGAGTGTCCTTCATTTAAAACATTCACAAAAGTTAGTAAAGTCAACTTCAATAATCGCCCGTATTATAATACAAGGCATTTTCTACTATACACGTCAACGCGCGTATTTTCGTCAACCCTAACAATCATTTAAATTGGGGTAACGTATACCACACGATAACTCTATGTGTTGTTTACAACACTTAAGCATACTAACTAATAACGTACTTGTACTTACCGGATTTGCTATCAAGCTTCGAACCGAACACTATTCTTTGTCAAGAGCATAAGGTTTAAGTTCAAGCATGGTTCCTCCCCACCATACTCGAATCTCTTAAACCAAGGCTCTGATACCAACTTGTAACACCCTAGTTATTTTATATGTAAATACCAACAATTAGATGTGTAGTTAAGACTACACATGCTATAAAAATACGGGTTTAATAAAACTTTTACAAATCATAGGTTATTCTACAAAACGTGACCGAATTCGTTGTTTAAAATCTACAACGTTGCAATGTGCGGAAGCGTGTATCTTTATCGTGTTCGGTTCTTCGCTGAGCTTGATCGTCTTCCGGCATCCCAGAAAGTACCTACATTTCATAAACATGAAATGCTTTAGTCATACGGTATTTAAAACGCATCTAAACGAGTCCGGAAAACAAAACTGATCAAAAATACATTTTTGTACAAGGTCCACCGTAAATTACGGTGGACACCGTAATTTACGGTGGTCCTTGTTTTGATTTGTTTCTACCGTAAATCAGGAGGGTTTCACCGTAACCCATTTCAGGTCCACCGTAAATTACGGTGGCACCGTAATTTACGGTGGCACCTGCATCCCACCTTTCCATTTTGCCGTAATTTGACACGAAATCTTTCGTATCTTTCAAACCGCTTATCCGTTTGACCTACCGTTTCTTCATACATGTTTGTAATTTGATTCTCCATCATATGGAGTTAAAATCCGACGTCCGGCTTAACAAGACTTAAGACTTTTAAGTCTTCGGCTTATTTCCCTTTTACCAAGTTTTGACCCATTCGCGGTTTTATCAAACAAACGTATTTGTTTGATTCATATATCACATGGATCTTATAATTTCAATGTTATCTATCATATTAGGTTCTATTCACGGGTTTATGTGTACTCTTAAACCCGCTTGTACTAAAATGCTTATTTTGACCCGTTAAGGGTATTTGAACCCTTTTCCGCATAATTCATAATTATTTATTTCTAGCATCCTATTTTCGCAATATTTGTCAAATGAACTTCCACCACAACTATATTTATGGTGATTTTACTAAGGTAATCTATGCAACCAAGTTTTACCCCTTAACTCTTTGTTTTACGGCAAGGACCCAAATAGAGCCGTTTGACTAACGTAATACATCTTTCAACTTCTATACATGTCCTAAGTATTTATTAAATCGTAAAAATCATTTCCAAACAACTCTTAAAGGTTGTTTGCTCAATTTAGCCTCCAAGGGCGTTTTGGTCCATTTAGTCTCTTATTAACAATGAAGGACTTTTGAAAGCATATTTGACCCAAAATCCCCCTTTTAACCTATGATTTTGTTTGGAAAGTCATTAAGCTTTCCAAACGTAATGTCCATTACTTAAAGCATTTGGTTTACTTATCAAGTAACCAAACGTCCATTTTGACCTCTTTTAACACCCTTGAACCACATGTTCTAAATGAGTGTTACCCTATTTCACATACCTGGCGCAGATCAATATATTGACCCGTTTTTAATACCTTGCTTTTATAACCGCTAGTTCATAGCGTTGCTAATATCCATTTGATATCTATTCCTGTAAGCATATATCTCGACAAAGAATCATTAGTCTATATAGTCAAAAGGTGTTGTCTACACCTTTTGACCCGTTTGGCCGAATTGACCATTTATCTTTACGAAATGATATTTATTATCATCTCCTCTACATGACTCGTTCCGTTTATCACCGTACGATCATTTTAACATATAACCGTTTATTACTTTCGACATAATATGACCGAATTATCGATTTACTTCTTTTTAACCATTATTACGGTTTCTTTTATCTTTGATTGTCTCGTTCCGTTCGACTACACGACGGAACATTATATTTCAATTGTTTAGATATCTCATACGTAATTTATATGATGAGAAAATATCCCACAATTTAAGACTAGTGTAAGCTATACTTACCTTGCATCCGAATTACGCTTTTCCTTCATACTTGCTTCGTTTGACCCGCTTCCTTTCCAAGCCTCCACCTAGCTTGTCAAGCGTCAAACTATCATCATAATTCGTAAGACGGTTATGTTAGTCATCATTAATTATGACTATTCCATCTTACATATTTTCTATCACAATTACCATTCGATCTCATTAATGGTCGGTTTGACTACTAAAAGTCAAACGCCCCTTAGCATATAAATGCACATTCAAGTTCTATCTATCAATTAGTAGCTAACATGATCTTATACACTTAGTTACATGAACATGGCTACCAAATTTCATCATAACATTCAAACCCATTTCAATCATGTATGAACAAGTTCCCAAATCACTTAATTTGTTTGAGTGCCTTGTTTCTATTATCCAATATGATGATCTTAAACATAAACTTATCATCACCTTTACTATTACATAAAAACCCACTTTCTAGTTTACTTGTTAATCACATACAAGTGATATTACTTCAAGTTCTTCATGATTTCATCATATCTAACAAAACCCACTTCTAGTTACTTATGAACTCTTAACAAATCTCTAATTTGTTCAAGTAGTTCATTCATATGAATTAGTGTGATGTTTATAAACACCCTTAGAACATCAATTTCATCAATTCAACCAAAACCCACTTAGCTCATAATAGGGTAATTATCAAATCCCTAGTTTGACAACAATTCATCAAGATTTCTACTAGGGTTTGTTTCTACACCAAGATATAATCACCATAACACTCATAAATTCAAGATTCATTCCAGAATTTCGATTATGATTGTTCATCATAATCTCAAAGTATCACCAAATCATAAATTTCAACATACCTTGTAATCCCCATGACTAGGTGATCACGAATTTGTGTTCATGCAGTGATTTGGCTCTTGATTTGGGCTTCAATTTGATCAAGTTGTGGAAGTTAGGGTTTGAGCTCCCTGAGCTTTCTCCTGGTCGACCTCACACACGCACACACACTCTTGTGTGTGTGTTTGTGTTTTATTTTTTTAAGTTATAATTCATTTTCAAGTTATCCGGTTTTGGTCCCTCGTGTTTGGTTAGTTATTATTTAGGTTACAACCTAAATTACTTTCAATAATATTCCCACTTATTAGCTAGGTTTTACAATTCTAGTTAACTTAGCGGGTTCGGGAATATTTATGACTAAGTTTATTTTAGGTCCCGTTAACTCGGGCCTTTTAAGCTTTTATTTCTTAAAAGCTTTTATTCACTTTTTATTTATTATTAGGATTAATTATTTAAATCCTAATATTTACCGGGTTACTTTCACTACTAACGGTATTTTACCCGCTCTTTTGTATTAACGGGGTTTAATTACCAAACCCGTTTTCGGGGTGTTACAAATTACTAATTTGACTTCTTTGACTTGTAATCGAATCTTTTATTTTTATCGCTTTAGTTGTATTATGTGGAGTATCTGTGAATAATCGAGGTTTAATCGATATTTATCGCATGTTTTATCGCTTATTCGCTTTATCGCATCGCAATCGCAATCGCATTCGCGCCTTGATTGGTAGATTCTGAATATTGTTTTACGTGTGTGTGCTACTTATGTGTTACTTGTGCATGTTTACTTTAAGTTTGTGGTGATTAATCGAAACGCAATCACAACTCTATCGCAAATTGAATCGCAAACGCTAAGTTAATTATAATGATTGTATGTTAGATATGGTACTTGTGTGGTTACTATTAATCTATCGCATCAATCGAACCTTACTTGAACGCATCGCAACGCTCGACACGCGAAACGAAACTCCGAAACCCAACCCGTCGAACCACCGCGGTCGAATGGCCATCCGATCGGATTGCCATCTGATCGAAGCGCCATCCGATCGGTGGCCTATCCGACACTTGCCCTCCTTTCCCCTTTTGGCAACCTATAAATACCCCTGTCACATCATTTGTGATGTGACAGCTCCCTCACTCGACCAGCAGCGTTCCAGACCTTCTTTCTCTCGATTTCTCGCGATTCTTGTAAGTTTTCAACCTAAATCTTGTACTTCTATGATCCACACACACTTCTTCATCATTTTCTCCTTTGAATCTTAACTTTTAACCGTGAAATCAACGGATTTGAGGTGTTCTAGGGTGATGTCATCTTGTGGTTCTTATGAGCTTCAAGTTTTGACCTCATTCCACCAAGAATAACTCAGATCTGAAGGATTTCCACATGATTTCGCATAGATCTAAAAGTTTTCAGTGATAAAAGGATCGAAAGAAGCTTTTCTAACTTTCTTTCAACTCTTTTACACTCAATGCACTCAAAACCGATGGAATCGGAGCTCATTCAGATCTTCTACTCATTTCTTAGTGAAGCATCGGTCTGAGATCTGGTTTCTGTCAAAGAGACAACCCATTTCGGACTGAACATGAACAACCGTCACGAACAGTTAGCTGAACGGACTAGGGTGATTCCTGTTTGATCGGATGACTTGGGACTTGACGAGGTTCTGTTTGTTTAGTGCGTTATCATACCGTCTCGATCAAACTACAAGACTTTCAAAAATAATCAAGTTCAAGACGATTGGGTTCGTTGGGACGGATTGCCGTCCGATCGGATAGCCATACGATCAGGTAGTCATCCGATCGAGCAACTATCCGATCGGGTTGCACTTGGTTCCACACTTAAACATTTGTTTCAAAATTTCAAAGGTCTGAACGTCGAACGGATTGCCGTTCGATCAGATAGCCATCCGATCGAACGACCATCCAATCATGTGACATTTGGAACTTCGATACTTAATCATTTTCATGGTTTTCAAAGAACGTCAGTTTCTAACAGATTGCTATCCGATCGGATTGCTATCCGATCGAGTGACAACCCTGCTGTGAACTTGTTCTCACTAAGTGTCCTACCAATCGGATCGCTATCCGATCGAACGACCGTTCGATCGACCGACCTGAAGGGTAGAGATACTTCTCTGTTTCCAAAATGCTACAACGAAAACTTCAAAGCCATCATACACAAACACATTCTTACCAAACAAATGTCAATCCAATCAAATGGCCATCCGATCGGATGACCATCCGAACGGATTGACATCCGATCGAGTGACCATCCGGTCGGATTGCCATCCGATCGGATTACCATTCGACACTTGGCCGCTTTGCATCGTTTTACGCACCGTTCTTCGATTATGCTATCGTTAACTGTTCAGGCTAATCTCTCAGCGCTCCCTTCAATCCAAGAGGGTGTTTATTTACTTAAACACAATCTGTGAGTATACTCGAACCCTTTTTGCTTTCCGCACTTTTGGGTGTTACATACGTTACTTATTCTAAATCGCAATCAATACACAACGCAAATACTATTTATACGCTGACCTTTATTGCATGCTACGTGTTATTCGATGAATGCTTGTATGTTATGTTAACACAGTGATTGTTGCCTGACACCTTAGTAACGATAGTACTATAGTTTGGACTCAGCACCTGTCGTGGATATGGGTTGTTAAGGGCTTACTTCACGTGTCCCAGTGGGGATATGTGTTGCGTATTCTACAACTCGCAGTCACGTCTGTGCATATTTCTCTGTCGATAACCTACCAGCCTTCACTTTGTTACATGTTGCATGCTGGTTATGTGTAAACGATTTCGCACTCTATTATAGTATCAAACTTGTATGCTCACCTTTACATTATGTGTATTGACCTTATTTTAACGTATGTGACAGGTGCTTAGGATGCATGCTTGCTATTTGATGGAATCAAGTAGGAGAGTCTAGAAACAAAGACAATTTACTTATTTAATCTGAGTTGTCGAAACATGTTATTTGCCTTTGAGATATCGCTGTCTGTAATAATTAATTTTACTTGATGGGTTATGGTATGGGTCATAATATTAACTATCCGGTAATTTAGTTGTTATGGAATTTCTCATGGACAATCTGTTTCGCTTAGTGCCATGCCCCGTTGTTTCCGTCATCGGTTGCGGTGTGACAGAACCCCACCCTGTGTGGGTTAAGTTATTCTACAAAGTCTGCTAATTGTAAGAAGTGAAAGAAGACTTTATAGAGTGACAAATGTCCAGGAACCTAAAACCTAAACCCACTACACCACCACCTAAAACCTAAACACCCCCACCCCACCCCACTCCACCACCATCCAAAAACCTAACCCCTTCCACCCCCTCCCAACCACCCTCCCCCCCCCCCCCCCAAAACAAAAAAAAACCTTTAAAAAAGCTAAAAAAGTCTAAACACCCACCACCACCCAAAAACCTAACCCCCCCCCCCCCCCCCAAATCACCCACCCAAAAAAATATATGTGGTGGGTGTTTTTTTTTTTTTTTTTTTTTTTTTGTGAAATGGGTTTATTTTTAGAAGCCTTTGTACACTTCCTATTTTTAGAACCTTTGTATTTGATCCTAATCTATGATGTAATTATACCTAGATAAAGATGCTTATTCAAGAAGACCATATGAGTTGCAATATTGTGATGCACGAATTACAAATCAAAATCGCTTGCTTTAAATATTTAAAAAACCACATAAAGTTCAACCACCATGGTAAATTGTTCAAAAATTGAAGGCAATAAGGATTTACATTTGAAAGGTTTTATCTTTGAATTAATTCTATTGATTGAGATGATTACAATATATAGACCTACAAAGTATACATAAGGGCCTAAAGAATTGTAAGGTCATAAATATAGATTTACGCTTTGTTTTGAGTTAACGGGTATACGGTTTGTTCAAGCTATTTGATTGTTGATTACACTTTATATCATAAGTTTCGGGACTTGTAATTGGTATCAAAGCTATTCAAGTCACTCGATTGGCTCGGTTATGATATCAAGTCCAAAGAAAATAAAAAAAAAAGAGAGTTCTTGTTGATACTCTTCGAAAGGAAAAGTTGCTGATTTAAGAATCTCACAATTTATTCTCGGTCCATCCTTGCATGCAGTTTACGGTATCTTTAATTTAAGAGTGATTATTGGGTAAAGGTTTGAGGTTCATAAGTATTTGTCAATCTAATTCGATTTGGGATCAAACTATCAATGTTTCGAGTACTTTACGATGTTTTTTTAACCGCGAACTAACTTACTTTAAAATACTCCTAACTCGTACAATTTGAATCCTCCACCCATTATACCCATTAGGGACATCTACGAATATTTTTTAGAAATGGATATTTTTCTCTCCAAATTTTCATGATTATCAATCTGTTACTGTTTTAAAAACGAAACTCAATTATTATTTTTATACATTCAAGAGTTTTGAGCTTTTATATACTATCTTCACAAATTCATGAGGCCCTAAAACTACTTTTTGAGCAATTATCGATGTAATACATATCCATTTTTCTCACATGACAGTATTAAAGTTATTTCAAGACTGATCAATGATCATCTAAAGAAAAATACAAGATTCACGAGTTATAACACTTGTAATTTTAATTAACATTAAGACAAAAGATCTAGACTCTATGCGATATTTGAAGTGTTAATATCATTGGGCTTTAAGACAATACTTTATATCTTTTATTCATTCCAACTCAAATCCTTTTTTCAGATACTATAAGAAAGACTGACCTCAACGTTATTACACGATTAAGTTCCTAGTAAGAATTCCTTCAAAAGTAACCCCTGGCCCAAAAGCTAAAATCAGGCCCAAATCAGGCCCACCATCTTTTCCTTCATTTCTCTTCTTCAAACTCTCTTCTATCAAATACTCCAACACATACACAATTGTATTACTACTTGCATTTCCATAATCTGCTAGGGCCCTCCTACTTGCACTCAGTTTTTCGGGTCCTAAGTTGAACTTTTTCTCTATCCTATTCAATATGGCAGGCCCACCAGGATGCACGGCCCAAAATAGATCATTGTAGTCAATATCAACTATACCATCACGCCCAAACTGGCCCAATAACTTGTCACAAAACCCCTTTACATTGTCCTCAATGATTTCAGGAAGCTCTCTATCTAGTTTGAAGCTAATCCCTTCTTCAGTTAGCCTCCCATCAATGACCTTTTCGGTGTCGGGCAAGAAGTTTTGTATCGCGGTATGCAACTCAAACAATGGTCTTTCAGACCGAGTGGGATCCGACCCGATTATCATGGCACCAGCACCATCTCCAAAAAGTGCAACCCCTACTAGATCGTAAGGCCGTTTAACACTTGGCGGTTTGTATCCGATAATAGTGGTTTCAGAGGTTGCTAACAAGACTCGGCTTCCTGGATTGTTTTCAGCTATATCTTTTGCGACACGGAGCCCGGCTACTCCACCAGAGCAGCCCGAGAAGTAAAGCATGACACGGTTAGTGTCTGGGCTTAGCCCAATTCCTTTGGCTAAGTAGATATCACCCCCTGGGAGCCGGGCTTCACTAGACGAAACATAAACTAAGTGTGTAATATCGGATACGGGCCGGCCCCATTTCTTGATGCAGGATTCTGATGCTTCAATGGCCATTTGTGTAACAGCCTTGTTGCATATGTCAAGTCTTTGCTTTACTGTTGGCAGGCCTTCAAGTGCTAACTCAGGGTATTTATTGAGTATCTCTTGTGACATAACCACATACCTTGTTTTCACTGTAGTGGTTTTGCCTGTTATGTTATAAGAAATCCAAAAAGAAACAAAATCAGAAATAGTATTTTTTTTTATGAAACGAAGGCCTGTTTAACCTAGTGCCGTCCAAAAAGTTCTCAGCTCAAGGATTGCTCGAAATTGGCTTGTTTGTAAACGGGCCGAGCCTAAGCCAAGGTAAGTTGGCTTGTGAGCTGCCTTTATAGCCCAACAAAATATAACTCAAATTTTAATATCTAAGTTATAAATTTGGTGGTTTGTAAATTCATCATTTATGTATTATCTGTATGTTAAAATATTTTTTTAAATATATATTAATATGTATAAAAAATTTAAAAATAAACGAGTCGAGCTCAAGCTCAACATTTTAACTCGTTAAGATAAACGAGTCGAGGCCTAACTTCGAGCCAGAGCCCGGCTTGGCTTGTTCACAACCCTAGTAATTGACAAAACGGGCCAATATAAACCCAAAAACAAGGATACAAAAAGGGGAAAGACCGATGTTTACATAGGCGAGTGAGCTTTCGCTTGAGTTCTGGATCATCACAATTAGTGTCTTTAAAATACCCATCAACAAGCAAATCCTGCATGACAAGCTGGTGAGGAAATGCTTTGCCAAGAGCCAAGATGTTAGCTTTCCCCACACCATTCTTCATCAAGATCTGTTTACGAAACATTCTTTCGCACAAATAAACCGATAGATCTTGTGTAAGAAAGAAGATGAAATGTAATGTTAATGGCAACAGGTTTATATAGACACAATTGTCGCACTATCTTGAATGAAAATGCTTGAAGTAATAGTAAAGAAGGGACGTTATGGTTTTCTTTGTACATAGTAATATAATTATGGGGTGGTTAGTTGAAAAGTAAGAGCGTCATGAGGTTGTACTCTAAAGGGACGGCAAGTATAATGCAGGTAAAGTGTAATATAGTATAATATATTCATGCTTTGAAGGGGCGGTAGTTTTGGTGCTCTTTTAAAACTCTTTTTGCATACTTCGATTATTATCATGCATCTTACCACAAAATTATGATGAGTTGTAAGATAAATTTGATTATAGATAACTGTAAGGGTCTACATATTTACACACCTTTATGCCTATTTTGACACCCTTCAGGACGCCTCGTATAGACCTATACGAGGCGTATAGGGTTACTTTTCCGACCATCTCTGCACCAAAGCACAATGTCAAATCAGTCACATCAGACGGGGAGTATAGGTCTGTACGAGGGATGGATACGAGGCACTAAGACGCCTCGTATAGACCTATACGAGGCGTCTTCGACAGGTGACAAAAAGATATACGAGGGGTCTAGAGCTATACGAGGCGTCGATGGCTTATGAAAAAGTGCAACATACAGTGTATGGTTTGTCCCGAGCATCCGACATTTAAGACATTTGCTTGTTCTTCTTCTTTCATTCTGCTTCTTCTTCTTCTTCTTTCATTCTGGGACGGCATTTAATTTGTGTTCTTATCATCCCGAAGTGTTGAAATGTCATCATACTGGGACGGCAACTATGTCTTCGGGCAGTATTATAGCGAGAACTGGGTGCCCGAAAGCGATCCGGTAACAGTACAGGTACTTAAATGTTTTAATTAGTTTTTGTTTTAGTTTATTATTTACTAATGATGATACGGTTCTTTATTTTGGAGGAGTCTTGCGTTCCCGATTCTAATGAGCAAGAGGAGGTTGTGTCTAGTATACAAGGAGAACAAAACAAACCGTTTCTAGATTTGAACAATCATCCCCCTGTTGATGAAACAGCCCCTGTAGATGACTCATACCATGCTTGTCAACCAAGTTATCTGACGCAACAAGGGTATCCGGATTATAGATACGGGTGTGGATACGGAGGAGACGGTGGATACGGAGGAGACGGTGGATACGGAGGAGACGGTGGTTACAGAGGAGACGGTGGATACAGAGGAGATGGTGGATACAGTGGATACGGAGGAGACGGTGGTTATGGTGGATATGGTAGATATGGTGGTGAGACACCTCCCATCCAGGACAGTCCGTACTTAAAAAAGCAGGTATTAATTACTATTTTTGTATTATTTAATTATTTAATTATTATTATTAGTATTATTATTAGTATTATTATTAATATTATTATTATTATTATTATTATTTATTTATTTATTAAAATTATTTATTATTATTGTTGATGTTACAGGTTTTCAACTCTTTAGATGAACTAAAGAATCGGATACAAGAAATAGCAAACGCGGATGGTTTCGTTATTGTCACCCGTCGATCAAAGAAAACCGGTGGAAGAATCCGGAGGGTATGGCTTGAATGTGATCGTGCTGGTGAGCACCAGACTACAGCAACACTTAGAAAAGCCGGAAGCAAAAAAACCAGTTGCCCGTTTTACCTGCTGGCTGTGCGAAACCACCCGTATGAAACCTGGGAGATTAAAGACGGAAAAATTGAACATAACCACGAACTTTGTGAGGACCTGTCGGCCCACGCGTTTGTGCGAAGGTTTACTCCAAGCGAAATGAAACTGATAGAGCAGCTGACAGCTCAAAACATGGAGTCGCGCAAAATATTTCAAACGATAAGGAAGCAGGACTCCGACAGGTTTCATGTTCTGAAAGACGTTCAAAACGTTGTGGCGAAGATTAGAGCCGAACAAAGACAAGGATTGACTCCCATGCAGTCACTAGAAGACAAGCTGATAAACAACGACTTTATTTACGAGACACGGGAGGAACCCGGAACAGAGATCGTAACAGAGATCTTCTTTCTTCATCGGTACTCGAGAGACATGTGGCGTGCATTCCCCCACGTCATGCTGATCGATGCGACGTACAAGACAAACATATACAATATGCCCTTTATCCAGATTGTTGGTATGACGCCTACCAACAAATCGTTTACTATCGCGCATGCCGTTGTTAGTAAAGAACGGGGTGATAACTTTGTGTGGGTGCTTGAGAGGGTCAAGTCAATGTTGGATGAATGCATGGAGCCACGTGTGATTTTAACCGATAGAGACCTAGCCCTTATGGGCGCGTGTGCTAAAGTATTTCCAAACGCCTCCAGGCTTCTTTGCAGGTGGCACATACAACAGAATGTTATGAAGCACTGCAAGGGTGCCTTCACAGACGAAGACTGGAAGAAATTTTTGTCATTCTGGGGGACATTGATTGAGTCTCCATCCATACTCATCTACGAGTACCACTTGCGCAACATGCGACAACGACTTGTGGAGTGCAAACGTTCTAGTAAGTTTTTATAATAACATACGACTCACATATGCAAATTTTATTAAATTATTTTTACGTTTTAGGAGTCTTCAAATACGTGTACGATAACTGGCTAAAAGACTATAAGGAGATGTTCGTCTTTGCGTGGACTGATAAGAGGCGCAACTTTGGTAATCGTACCACAAACAGAGTTGAGAGCCAACACGCCAACTTAAAGAGATACGTTGAAGATAGGAGCTCGCTGGACCGTGTAGTTGGTTGTGTCCATGATATAGTTGAGACACAGTTCGGTGAAATAAGGAAGACTTTTTGAGATAGCATCGAAAAAAGAATGACCCACCACAAACACCCGTTGTTTCAACACCTACTTGGAAAAGTATCCCATACAGCCCTTGACTTGTTGAGGTCCCAAGCAATTAGGAAGGTAGATGTCTTGGAGCGCTTTCATTCATCATGTGGTTGCCAAATGTGGCACAGCTGTGGGTTGCCCTGTGCTTGTAGGATAGAAAAGTACATTCTTGAAGGTAATAATTGTTAAACGTACAACACTTGTGTGATATATTTCCGTTAATCATGTGACTTAAACAATGTTGTTTTTAACCGTGCAGAGCGTCCGATTCAACTTGAAGACGTGGACGTCTTCTGGCGGAAACTTAACTTCCAAAGTTGTAAATTGATAGACGATGACGTGGACGTGGTCGAAGAGCTAAATATTGTTAGACAACAATTAGAGTCGCACCCCCCAGCTCAGCAAAAAAGCCTGATTTCAAAGATTAAAGCGGTGTTGACTCCAAAGAAATCTACCAAGAAACCACCGGTTGTCCAACAAAATACTCGTGGCCGACCAACAACAAAGCAGGTACAACAAAGGTTGGACGAGGCCTCTCGTATAGATGAAGAATTGAGGAGAAGCTCATTCGGTGATGCAAACACGTGCTTTGAAGGTTCCCGACAAAGTAAGTACGACAAACCTCGTCACAGCTCGTACGTTCCGTCACAGGCCTCTCAACAGTCGGTTATAAGGTCCCAAAAACCCAAAGCGAGCCTAAGCCGTTCAAAGAGTTCTAAGAAGAAAGAGACACGAGATGCTCACGGTTTTCCGTTAATCATTGGGGACGAGTACGTGGGAATCATCGAACAGTTTCAGGATGACATTCCGCTAGTGTTCCATCCGTACGTCTCGTGCATACGAGATGTGATGCCGGACGGTCATTGTGGGTTTCGGTCTGTGGCTGTGGGCTTAGGTATGGAACAGAGTTCATGGGGGCTCATTCGAAGGCACCTTGTTCAAGAAATGGATAAGAACAAATCGATCTGGTTCCCAATATTTGAAGCATGGGATAAAGGTTATTTTTACACGCATCGTCAGGGCCTAATTTGGGATTCAGTGTCCGGTTGTGGGGGGGATCACTGGATGGACTTCCCCTATGCAGGACTTCTTATTGCACAAACGTACGGTATCGGGGTGCACCTGTTAACGACAACCATGGGTGCGAGTTCCACTTTCTTCCCGATACTAAGTCCTCCGGCTAATCAACAACCATTGTTCATAACGCTTACACATGTAAACGAGAACCACTTCATACATGTTAAGCTGGAAGGGGATTATCCAATGCCACCAGCACACGGGCTATGGTTGACCAACCGAACACCCCATACGAAACAATGGGAAGATATGTACTTGCCACGTCTAGAATGGTATACATCGATAATGAATCCTCCGCCAAGATCAAACCCCAGTCTTAATTATATCGATAGTGATACGGAAGAATGATTTTTGTAATTTGAATGTATTTTTTTTATTAATTCCTATAATTTTCTACAATTTCTATAATTGTTTTTATAATTTGTATCATTTTTCAATAATTAAAACAGTTTAATATCATTTTTAAAAAAAAATAAAAATATACGACGCGTATAGAGCTATACGCGTCGTATAGGTATGCCCAAAAGACCATTTTGCCCTTGTTATGCCCCCAATCTAGGCTTATTTCAGGGGCTAAAAGGTCATTTCCTAATCCACAGACGCCTCGTATAGATCTATACGAGACGTCTATTTGAGCGGGTTTTTGAAATTTTGAATTTTGAAAATTTGAAAATCAAAATTTGAATTAGGACGCCTCGTATAGAGCTATACGAGTCGTCTACAGTGTCGGCAACAATTCTTTTTTTAAATTTTGAATTTTGAAAATATTTTATGTTAATTACCATTTTGCCCCTGTAAAGCCCCCAGTATAGACCATTAACAGGGGCTTAAAGGTAATTTTGAAACCCCAGACGCCGCGTATAGAGCTATACGTGTCGTCTTGTGAGGCGGCAACTTTTTGAGATTTTTTGTTTTTTAATTATTAAAAAAAAGTTTATTAAATTACCATTTTGCCCTTGTAAAGCCCTCAGTATAGGCTTTATTCAGGGGCAAAATGGTAATTAACCATTCCAGAAATATCTTTTTGGAATGGTTAATTACCATTTTGCCCCTGAATAATGCCTATACTGGGGGCATACCAGGGGCTAAATGGTCATTTAATAAAAAAGGAAGACGCCTCGTATAGAGCTATACGAGGCGTCTAGGCCTCGTATAACACAGGGGGGGTCTAGACGAGGCTGCTTATAACCCCCAAACAAAAAACAAACACACATACGGAGAATACACCTCTATACGCCTCGGATACGTATTTCGACCGGATTTTCGAAGATTTGAAGCATCACCGGTACGTATTTCGCCCCGTAGTTTAGTATTTTTGCCATGTTTTTGCCTTTAGACCGTAGGTTTGCCCTGAAATTTGATTTTTGTGGGGTTTGGGGGTTTGAGTTTTGAGGTTGAAGATGAATGTGGAAGAACAGGACGCCGAGTATAGCCCTATACGAGGGCTATACGAGGCTCTGTGTTTTTTTTTTTTAAATTAATTATTATTATTAGTTTTATTATTATTGTTATTATTAATGTTGTTATTATTATTGTTAATGTTATTATTATTATTATTTATTATTATTACTATTATTTATTATTATTGTTATTGTTATTTATTATTATTTTTATTTATTATTATTATTATTATTATTATTTATTATTACTATTATTTATTATTATTGTTATTGTTATTTATTATTATTTTTATTTATTATTATTATTATTATTGTTTATTATTATTATTATTATTTATTATTACTATTATTTATTATTATTTTTATTTATTATTATTATTATTATTATTATTTATTATTTGCAGATTGATTATGGAGGGCGATGATATTGAGATAGAGATTGAGGGGGGTCAGCCGGCTCAGCAGATTCAGCCGGTTCAGGAGGGTCCACGACGGAGACGGCGGCCGCCTCTGGATACGCTGCAGGGTTGTCCGTATCTAGAGTTTCCCGCGGGCACCAATGCCGCCCGCCATTGCCAGAAGCTTCGGAGGATGTACATTGGATCGCTTGCATCGATCGACTGGGATGCGATGGACCAGCTTGCTGAGACGGATAGAGTGCGTCGGTTTGTACCTCTCGATTCGCCGTGGCATCGACTTTTCGATTTGGCGCACACGCCGACCTACAGGGAGCTGCTGGTCGAGTTCCTTTCGTCATTCACATTTCACCCTCCTGGGGTCCCAGTGCCGCTGCCGTACCCAGGTGCTCCCCCTCCGCCTGAGATTTCTTTCAGGCTCGCTGGCGTTTTGCGTACGATGACTCTAGCAGACTTTGCGGTGCGTTCTGGTTTATACATGCAGGGGGAGATCGAGACTGAGGTTTACACAGCGGGGCTAGTGGTGGTTGAAAAACCCATTCTTCTAGGGTTTTGGCAGGTGATTGCGGGGCCAGATCATTGGGAGCACGATAAGTCGAAGGGGAGGGTGTCGTTTGTTGCGGACCCACTGTACAGGTACGTACGTTTATTACGGAAATTATTGTGATTATGTGCATTGTTTATTCTCTGTTTCTGTATTTCGCTAACACTAACACTATCTGCAGGTATCTGCACCATTTGCTCGCTACTTCTATCTCAGCGCGCGGGTACAGCCGTGAGTGGTGTACGACCACAGATCTTTTTTTCCTTTATTGTTTGTTGTATAGGAGGCCGTGCGTGCTAGCACACGGTCTAGCCCAGTACTACGCCTCCGCCCATCACCGGCAGGCGCGCGGATTTTTGTATGGCGGGGCGTACGTGACCGTCATTGCCCGTTCATTTGGCCTCGTGCTGCACGAGGACCCACATCTACGGACGCCGCCAGTCATGCCGACGCGGATGGGCATGCAGTCGCTGTGGGGGATGAAGGTAATCAGGAGGTTTGCAGTTGGCACGCGGTTTAAAAACCGCAAGACCGGGGGCATATGAACAGAGGTGGCACTACCAGAGCATTTCGAGCCCGTTTATCCTCCTGTAGATCCTGCTGAGATAGTGCCTGTGGAGGAGCCTCCGGAGGATGTAGACGGTGCAGCGGTGCCACAGCCACCGCCACCTGCCGGGGCGCCTCAGTTTCCACGTCACGCTATTCCAGGTCATGCCCCAGGAGCTGCGCTACATCCGGATGTACGAGCCGAGCTTGACAGCCTCCACGATTTGGTACGTTGGCTGGTACGGTGCGAGCAGGATAGACGAGAGAGAGAGGGGGTGCCCCCGATACCGCTTCCACCGGCTCGAGCACCACATCAGCAGCAGCAGCCGCAGCAGCCACATCCAGATTCAGATTCGGATTTGGATGCATAGACCTGTTGTTGTTTTTATTTTTATCATGGATGTACAAACTTATCTTATATATTTTTGTTATGGATGTACAAAGTTATCTTATATATGTCATATTTATGTTTGTTTTCAGTTATTCGGTTACCTAATGATTGTTGTCTTATATTGAGATAATACGGAAACAAAATATGTTTTGAATATAATACGGAAACAATATATCCCCTGAATATAATACGGAAACAATATTTGAACGAGATAAAATTTTAATCGGAATAATAATATTTAAAAAAGTAAAATGTTAAAAAACATTATAATATTTAAAAAAGACAAAAGTTTTTAAAATAGAGTGAGCCGATTTTTAAAATAGTTGATTTTTTAAAAACAAAAGTTTTTTAAAAACCAAAAAAATTTTTAACCAAAAATCACATCTTCAAAAACTATCCAAAAAACCATACCAAAACCCACCAAAACAAACCTCATTTCAGCCCCAAAAAAAAAAACCCAAGCCTAGACGCCTCGTATAGGTCTGTACGAGGCGTCTAGGGTTCCTTAAACTTTGTGCCTGACACCCTCGCAGACCCCCTTGAATTCAGTGCTTAGACGCCTCGTATAGGTCTATACAAGGCGTCTAGGGCACAAAAGTGTCCAAATAGGCGCGATGGGTGTCCAAATATCTCCAGCCAACTGTAAATGGATGTAAATATTAGATACACCATGAAGATTGTGTGGTATTTAGTCACATGCAAGGACAAGTAATGTTGGCGGTAATTCCTGACTTGGTGAAATGGTGAGTTGGTGACAAAGAGACCAAGTTACGAGTTGGTGAACTTAATACTGAGGAGTTTCAGAGTCGATAATTTGAGTTTTGAGTTATTTCTCAAATTATAACATTGAAGAGTTATTCCATTGTAATCGTGTTCTTGTTTGTCGATTATTGGACTTAGAGTAATTGGTTTTATACAAGTTGAGGGTATTTTATTTGTTAGAATTTAGAAATAATGTATTAGATAGTGCTTAGGGGGTGGGGGTGGTCATCACTCATCACTCACTCATCACTCACAACACCCAATCAAGTTTCGCCATGTCATCAACCATTTTTCCATCACTCACAACCTTTTTTTAGTGGCCATGGTCATCACTCACAACACCCACAATAAACCCTCACACCCCCTCACATGTTTCATCACTCACAATCCATCACTCACAATCTTAAATGATTTCATTAAGAGGTAGCCTCTTAATGTCATTCAGATGCTACCAAACAGCCCTTAATAGGTTTATTTTGTAAGTATCCTTATTGAATTTAGGTTCCTTTATAGCTATCATTATCATATCACTATACTAGGTTATAACCCCGTGTATTACACGGGTTGAATAAATAAATTTTATATACTAAATAATAAAACCATATATCTTTAAAAACCTTTTTTATTGCACAAGTTGAATAAATATAATCTTATATATTAAATAATAAAAAAGTTATATCTATAAGAACAATATTGTATAGGTTAAATAAATGTAATTTTATATACAAAATAAAAAAAGTTATATCTTTAAAACCACGTGTATTACACTAGTTGAATAAATGTAATATTGTTTACCAAATAATAAAATAATACATCTTTAAAAAACCTCATTTATTACACGGGTAGAATAAATGTAATTTTATATACCAAATAATAAAAAAATTACATCTTTAAAAATATGCGTATTACACAGTTTGCATAAATGTAATTTTCTGTACTAAATAATAAAAAATATAGATCCTTAAAAAATCTCGTGTATTGTACGACTTGAATAAATCTAATTTTATACATCAAATAATAAAATTACGATTTTGGCCCATTGGTTATATCACTTTTACCCTTTTTAGCCCAAAAAAGAATTTTTTAACATCTAAACCCTCAACGTCTTTTTTCTAACCTTTTTGGCCCATAACGTCTTTTTTAACCCTTTTGGCCCCTAACATTTAATGGATGAGGTTAGTGTTAGGGGCCAAAAGGGTTAGAAAAAAAGACGTTGGGGGCTCAGATGTTAAAAAATTCTTTTAAGGCTAAAAGGGTAAAAGTGATATAACTACAGGGGCCAAAATCGTATTTTTCTTTAAAGAATTTTTAACAACTAAGCCCCCAACGTCTTTTTTCTAAACCTTTTTGGCCCCTAACGTCTTTTTTAACCCTTTTGGCCCCTAACATTTAATGGATGGGGTTAGTGTTAGGGTCCAAAAGGGTTAGAAAAGAAGACGTTGGGGGCTCAGATGTTAAAAAATTCTTTTTGGGCTAAAAGGGTAAAAGTGATATAACTACATGGGCCAAAATCATAATTTTCTCTAAATCTATTATATATAATAAATGAAAGTTATTTGGGCCACGTGTCACTTGATTAGGGCATCCTCAGTTCTCTTTTCCCGCCCAACTGTGCCATCCTCTTTTCCTTATATAACCTCTCTTCTCACTTCTGATCTTTCTTTACAAATGCCTAGGGTTCTTTCTCTCTCTATATTCAGGCGATTCAAATTCAAATTTCACAAACCTTAATCTTCTTCCAGACGCCACCATAAAATCATCTTTTGTTCATCGATTACTTAATCAAAAGGTTTGTTCTTCTTTTTTTTAGTTGAAATACTTTCATGATTTCCTGTTATTTATACTAATCCTTTGTTTTTTGTGTCTTTTCATGTAACCATTGTTAGGGTTGTTGTCATCAAAGTTGAAATCCGCTTAGCTGCGGATAGATTTCTGCCATAAGCTGGTATGTTTGAATATGTTTTGAAATTAGCGTTTTTTTCTAGATGGTGATGATATGAGTATAACATCTGTTGATTATTGATGTTTGAGTATGTTCAGCCATTATTCTTTCTGAAATTAGAGTTTCATTGGTATTATCTGTTTGTAACAGCAGTGGTTCAGCATCTACAGTGGATTCAACATCAGGTGTTTGCTATTATTGTTTGATGTTGTTTGCTATTATTGTCTGATGTTGTTTGCTATTGTTGTTTGATGTTGTTTGCTATTGTTGTTTGCAGTTGAAGATATATCTTAATTAAGGTAATAATTGTACTACATCCTGTTGAAAATTAGATTTGATGAATTATGGGAAAGTGAGGTTGAAAGTTAATAACCCAACAGTGGAGCATTTCATTCTACAGGTTCCATAAATTAAGTGTATTCTCATACAATGATGATGATTGTTCCACGGTTGTTTCCAGTATTATTGTTCCAACATCGTTTAAAGTATGTGTTTTTTGCTACTCTGATTTTCAATTTTGAGTTTTTTTATTTTGAAGTGATATACTCTAATTCTCGGTTTATATTTCAGTCTAATCACAGTTGTTTGAAATTCATACAATCTGCTGCGGGTTATTATAGGTTTGTATTCAAAGAAGCATAAAGTTTAATTAAACACAAAGAAAGATTATTAAATTTATAGTTTACTTGCTTATGTCTAAATGATGATGATGATTATAATTCACTTGTGCAGAAGATGATGATGGAGAACCCACAGTAGTTCCTACTAAACGCAGGAAAGGATCTGCTATTGTTGTAAGATAAGATTTTATGTTACTAGAGAGTCTAGAGTAATGGTGTTTCCTACCTTTTTTGTATTAAAAGAAGCATAAAGTTTGTTTTAAAGGAGCTCTTTATGAACAAAGACTGATGAGGCCTATCCACTGTTGAAGACAAGGTCCTGTTAAAGACAACCACTTTATGTACCTAGAGTTTGATTAATCAAAGGAAAACGACTGTTTAGTATCAGCAGTGGTTCAGCATCTACAACGGATTCAAATTTAGTATTTAATTATCAGTGGTTCTTGTGTAACTTTAGTATTTCATTATGAGTTTGTTTCATGTTGTAAGAATCAGTGAATTCTCAGATAATAGATTGCTTTGCCGGATTAGATTATGTGTTAAATTATAGTTCTTTAAGTGATTGTTTCGTTTTCTTGAATTCTATGTAATTTTGTAAAGAAGTACAATAACAAACAGTGGCTTTAACATCTGTTTGTAATTTGGTCAATAGTTAATGGAAACCCCTGTTAGGTTGAACAGTAGATGTTATTAACTAGAACATCTGTTCAGGAAAACGATTGTTTGCACTTTATGTACCTGGAGTTTGATTAATCAAAGGAAAATGACTGTTTAGTATCAGCAGTGGTTCAGCATCTACAACGGATTCAAATTTAGTATTTAATTATCAGTGGTTCTTATGTAACTTTAGTATTTCATTATGAGTTTGTTTCATGTTGTAAGAATCAGTGAATTCTTAGATAATAGATTGCTTTGCCCGATTAGATTATGTGTTAAATTATAGTTCTTTAAGTGTTTGTTTCGTTTTCTTGAATTTTATGTAATTTTGTAAAGAAGTACAATAACAAACAGTGGTTTTAACATTTGTTTGCAATTTGGTCAATAGTTAATGGAAACCCCTGTTCAGGGTTAAACAGATGTTTGGGCTTTAACAGATGTTTGGCTCTAAACCAAACATCAGTTTAAGGTCAACATCTATTTGAGTATTGGTCCTGTTGTGAAATTTGTTTGACCCAACAGTGGTTTTAAACATCTCTTTATGTGCAAACACCTGTTTATGGTCAAACTTCTGTTTATGGGCAAAATTCTGTTTAAGGAGAAACATATGTTTCTTCAAAATCTGTTGACCATTGACTGACCAAACATCAGTGTTTAAAAAACTGTTGGGTATCCACTGATAGGAAAAATAGCCACTGCTCACTTTTTTTATTGTTGGCATCTATTGATATTGACCATCAGTTGTTTTCCTAAAAAACAGCCACTGCTCACTTTTTTTGTTATTGATGGTGTTAATTAGTGATAGATTGAAATTATCAAATAAAAACTAGAATAACAATGAAATTACCATTTTACCTCATCTTTACATACCAATGAGGTAAGATTTCCTCCAAGATTGTTTTGATCATACAATTTAAAAAATTCTTTATAACTATTTGTTGGAAATCAAATCAGTAATTAATGCTAATTTCTTGAGCTTTGGACATTTAAAACATGCAAAATGTGAATTTCAAACTCACGTTTTAAAAATTAGAAAAGTCATCATGACAATGACAGTTGCTTTCAAATCATCATCAGTAATTACTGATAATATCAGTAATTACAGAAAAGTCATAATGACAATTGACGTTCGGTATCTACTGATAGGAAAAAATAGCCACTTGTCACTTTTTTATTCTTGACATCCATTGATATTTACCATCCATGGTGTTAATTAGTCATATATTGAAATTATCAAATAAAAACTAGAATTAAAATGAAATTACCATTTTACCTAATCGTTACATTGCAATGAGATAAGAGTTCCTCCAATATTGTTTTCCTGATGAAATTTAATGTTAAATTAAAAAAAAAAAATTCTTGATGGGTATTTGTTGCAAATCAAATCAATAATTAATGGTAATTTCTTCAGCTTTGGACTTTTAAAATATGCAAAATATGAATTTCAAATTAAATTTATGCAAGATGGTAATTTAGAATTGACGTTCTCTCTTTTTTTTTCCCCTACTTTGCATATGATTAGTAATATTTATTTACTTTAATAAGGAGGGATATAAAGATATACACTACTTAACTTTCAGTTCCCAATAAACGTCAGTTCCCAATAAACATCATCACAATTGCGGTCAAATCAAATCAGTAATTACTAATAATATCAGTAATTTTGAAACTCAAAATTCAAACCATATATATTTTTATCCTTAATGTTAAATTAAAAAATAAAAAAAAATACTTTTTGACTATTTGTTGCAAATCTAATCAATAATAATTAATTGTAATTTCTTGAGCTTTGGACTTTTTAAATATGCAAAACTAGAATTTCAAACTGACGGTTATTATCTCTCAGTAATTTTGAAATTTGGAAATAAAAAATATGTAAAAGGTAATTTAAAATTGACGTTCTCTTTTTTTTTTTCGTACTTTGCATATTTCAGTTCCCAAAAAACATCATAACAATTGCTTTCAAATCAAATCAGTAATTACTAATTAATATTAGTAATTTTGAAATTCAAATTTCAAACCATATATATTTTTATTATTCTATAAATAAGATACAATTATCTGGTTTCACATTCAAATCTCGCTCGCTCATATATGTTACCGTATCTTTCTCTCTCAAATGCATCTTTCTTGTGATTTAGCAGCTAATTTCCCATTACACTTCTTTGTTCGAATGTTTGTTGATAATGTTTACATGTTATTGTTCCTGTATCATTGTTCCAACATCGTTAGTTCAATGTAAATTCGCATCCCACATCAACCTTTCAATATCGATGCTGCAATATCATTGTTGCAACATCGTGAAAAGTTGCATGTGTTACCTTTTTTGATGGCAGAGATGCAACTTTAAAGTTACATGTGCCATTTTTTTTTGATTTCCGTTAAATCCAAAGTCACGTTTTCTTGCTCCAGGAAGATTTTCTTCTTTTAAAAGAAAGTATACATTCGTCCAAAGCTCGTGAAAACTCAGATGTGCAATAAAAATGAAAAAGACACGTTTGAATTTTAGATTAGTTTCTTATTCTTATTTTTGTTGTCAGTAATATGGAGTGTGGTGATAGAGACGTGCAGTTTATGGCGATGCTGAAGAACATACATCAAGAGGTTTAGCAATAGATGTAGTGGAAACTAAAGTTTATTAGTTCTTGCTGTTATTCTTAGATTTGAACTTGAATATTGTTCAGTATGTCATGTAATTATTGGACTTTTAGTTTCAAGGTCCTGAATAAATGATTAAATATAATTTTACGAATCTTTGTTGTGTTTTATTTTTACTTATTATTTATTGTTTCAGTAATATTTAGATTATGTTGATGTTGAATTGTGTCTGTAGATTTGTTTGGTAAGTCAACAAAAGATTAATAGTGTCAAGGATTTGTTTAATGGTCCAACTCTGAAAGGGTGGTGTGGTTATAACAGCTGATCATGCTAAGGACTGTTATAATTAATTCCTGCTCCATATAAAGACTGATGGGCTTATTGTCTCATGAGGGCTATACACTGTTGAAGGCAAAGTCCTGTTAAAGACTAGCAGTTATGGTGTAGTTATAACAGCTTCTACAGCGGATTCAACTTTAGTATTTATGTATCAGTTTTTGAATTACTAGGGTACTCATGTTTTAATTGAGTATTAAACCAAAATGAGTTGCCTTAGCAAAAAGTTTTCATCATCTGGGGTACTAAACCACTGTCTTTCAAAATTGACATGTGGCAAAACCTTGAATGAAAATTCTCAAAACTGTTGCTGGAATACTTGTCCTTCAGATCTGTACCATTTACCCTAACCACTGTTTTGTTCCAACGTCTGATCTCTAAACACTGTTCACTGCTGAAAGTTAACCCCTGATCCCTCATTTTCTTGACAAGCACTGATGTTCAAAATCAGTGTCCTATCCACTGATATGCTATCCACTGATAGTAAAAATCATCCACTGCCCACAATTTTTACCGTTGTAACCACTGATGCTTGATACGTCAGTGGCCCTTAAAACAACTATTTTCCATCCTTCATCCATTTCATCAGTGTTTGACACGTGGTCAGTCTTTAGCCTTCAGATCATAATAACCGCTGCCACATCAGCGATCATTTTTTCCGCAGCTAAAACCCTGCCCTAAACCCCAAACAGGGTTTTACACTGTCGAATTGAATTCCAAAATTCTCTTCTCATAGCAGTTTCCAACCCTTCTTCTCAAAATCTCCAAAATCCTTCTTCGTTCTTCTCCGCAAAAATGACAAAATCAAAGTCAAAATCAAAATCAAAACCTAAATCACCACCACCTTCAAATGAAGTCGCTCAAACGGCCGAAGAATCCAATGAGATACCATACAAACAATCTCACAACTATTTGGGTTTACTCACAAAACCCACAAACAATCATACCTTCGATTCCATTCTCGACACCATATCTACATCAAAGTACAAAACTTTGTTGACAGTAGACGCCCCCATATATCTGCAAACCTAGAGAGAGTTCTGGAAAAATGCTACGCTTGAAAAACAAGATGATAAAGTAGTAGCCATTAACTCCTCGATACAGGGTACTGCGCTTCAAATCACTCCGCAATCATTATCAGAAATCTTCAAACTCGATGATCAGAAAGGTAAAGCTTCTTTTGACAAAAACGAGTTAAAAGCTGATTTTCTGAAAAGGGGCTATGCAGAACAGTCAAAGGTAGATACCCTACAAAAGGGTTATTTTCCATCTGCACCCAGATTTTTGTTTCACACACTTCTGATGTGTGCTTCGAATAAAACAACATCTTTTAACGAAATACCATTAAAAATTCAATGCCTGGGTTACGCTATTTTGAATAATAAAGACTACAACTACTCGCAGGAGATTTTCAATGACATGGTGAAAAACGTTGAAAGTAAAGCATTTTTGTTGTTTCCAAGATTTTTGAGTTATTATTTTATACAAAAATTTGATAAGAAAAATGAAAATTTGCTTAAACATGGTGTCCATTTTCAAATAAAAAGCTTGACACCTGAAACATTCACTAGAATGTTGGCACCAATAAAAACAAAAGCAGGGGGTACCTGAGCAGATTTTAGCGGTTACAACTGCTCCTCAGGTATCAGCTGCTGAGCCCACTGCTCCAGATGATCAAAGCAACACAACCACTGCTTTGAAACCCACACCTGATATCACCAAAAAGACCAAAAGAAAAACATCCAGAAAACCCACCAAACCCAAAACAAAAGGCAACTCTGGAAGATGAGATCCCAGAGGAAATGCCTGTGACAACACAAAAGTCACCACAAACCACTGCTGCTACTTCCTCACAGCAGTTGGAAGAAAGATCACAACCCATGCCTGAAACTCCTCCTGCATCCTCATAAAAGGATCAGGTTGTAATCACAGGGACACCAAATTATGAAGCTCCAGATTCACTTGGCTCTATCTTCCACAGTCCTGATCCCAAGGACATGTCTCTTTCAACACCTATACCCTCACCAATCATAATGCCACAATCCATGCTACCCTTGTTGCATGCAGCTGCTATAGCTCAGACACAAACCAGTTCCTCTCTATCACCTATCACTGAGAGTATACCCCCACAAGAGACTGGGTGTGATGCTACTACTTCTGCTATCCCAGCAACAATTGAGGAGGTTACACCCCCTGAGTTACAAGTAACTCTCGGTGGTAGTTCAAGTGGAGCAGCAACTACAACTGGTGGATCAACAGATCTTCAGTTGGACAGTTGTTTCATAAGTAAGACTCCCTTGAAGGCAATTTCTTCCATGGCAACTTCGGTAACCACCAGTGAGTTGGATCTAACCACTGGTACCATCAAAGGTTTATCGAGTGCTGAAGAAAGAAGTCCCCAGTACCAAGAACAAGGGGCATCAATGGGTGATTTTTGGGACTCTGTTCCTAAGTCACACATTGATATAACCACTGCTGGTGGGGATTCAGATGATCCTACTAAAGTAGGTGATGATTCAAAATATCAGGAATTGACGAACAGAGTTGACAAACTTGAAGAATCAGTTGCTGAAATAAAGGAGATGGTGCAAGAGATTTTAAAAGCTCAAAAAGCACAGTCTACTGCTGCCCCACCACAAGCATCTGTTCCTACTCAAGCATCTGCACAACATGCAGTTGCTGCAAATGAGCTCTGGAATATCTTTCAATCCATGCTTGAAAAACAGCAACAAATGGCTGATCAAAACCATGCTACTCATGTACAAATGCTGACCAACATGGTGGAATCAAGGTTCAAAGATACTCAAGCAGATATCAAGGCTATAAAGGCTAGCATTCAAAGTGTCTCTGGCAAAGTTCCTTCTTCCCTATACTTTCTTGATAACCCTCCTTCAGATAATGCCAAAAAGGGGGAGAATATCAAGCTGTTGAGACAAATGAATAAGATGGGAATAGAACATGGCCTTTATATTGAGCCAGAAAAAGAAAAAGAAAAAGAAAAAGAAAAGCAGGTATCAAAACCTGTTAGTCAAATAGCTGATACAGCAGTAGTTACAAAAACTGCTGTCAGTAGCCAAACAGCTGCCATGTCATCAACACACACATCTTCAACACACACCACTCTACCACACACCACTGCAACTACTGCTCTACCACCATCATCTACAATCACACCATCACCACTGCCTCCTGTCATAAAACAGAAGACAACAGATGTTACAACATCTATTGTAATGACAGCAGTGGTTGAAGCACCAGTTGTTTCAACAGTTGTTTGTCAGACACTCCCCATGATTCAAACCACTAATTCACCCAAAACATCATCTGCCCCTTCTTCATTAAAAAGGAGAAGGAATCTCATATCAGATGATGATTCACCACCACCATCACCACCATCAAAAACTACCTCACCACTTCCATCCCCTGCTCAAAAGCAGAAGACAACTGCTGACATATCAGCAGTTGTAATGACAACGGATGTTCAGACACCAGTTGTTTCAACAACTGTTAGTCAATCATCCACCACTGCTCTCACCTTCTCTACATCACAACCAAAGCTCTTCAACAGAAAAAGAAAGCCAATCTCTGCCGATGAGGGTATACATGATCCTAATGCTGCACAACATCCACTGGAACTTGAAGCTATCAAAAATGAGATGAGGCAATTCTATACAGAAGAAGATCCTTCAAAAAGAAGATTCTCCTCACTCATAGGCTACATGCCACCAGATGATATGGATGATTACCTCAAAGTCAAGGCAAGGCAAGCTAAACTAATAGCTAAAGTTGAGAGTGAACGTGAACGTTTAAGCGAAGATGGCATTGCTAAAAGACTGGAGTTCTACTTCACAAAAGTAAAGCAGATAGAAGAGTTTGCACAAGACCTAAACAAAGAAAAGGCTGATCAAAGGAAAAAGTTAAGAAAACAATATCTAGCCTACATCATGAAAGAGAAATTCTATCCTGCTGAAGAACAACAGTTCGAAGAATGGCCAATAATCGCTCTAAAGCATGAGGCCGAAAGGATTGAGAAAATCCAGAATGATCCTACAAAGAAGAAGAATGCTCCAAACTGGAGCAAATACAAAAGGCTCATTGCTGACCTAACTGCTGAGTATAAGAGAAAGAAAAAGGAGCTGGTGGATGCAAAAATGGATACTGCTGAAGCCATATCAAAATGGTCAAAACAGCAGACTGATGAAGCCTATGAAAGGCTGAAGAAAAGAAAGATAACTGTATCAAGCACCTCAAAGAAGCATGAACAAAGAATGAAGCTTGAACAGCAGATAGAAAACCTCAATACACTGTTTCGGTCTACTTTTGTGACAAATCAAGAAGAAAAAGAACAGTTGACCAGTGAAGAGGTGAAAGAAAAGGAGGTTGAGTACTTCACAGAATCCATCATGAAAATGGGTCTAAAAGAAGAAAACACAGAAAAACTTCAAAACCTTTTTAAAAGGATGTTAACCAAACCTGCATCACCAAACACTTCAACAGACATTGAAAGGCAGGAGCTGATTGAAAGAGAAACTGCAGAAGATATAGCTGCAGCAAATGATGTCATAGAAATGGCTTTCAAAAGAATGTCTGAAAGTCTGCAAGTCTTCTCAAGGCCAATATCTCAAAGCTCATCATCAAATAAATCTCTCCCAAGAAATCCATTGGGTTTAAAAGTACTAAAGTGGCTCTCTGATCAAAAGACCCACGTATTGACTCTGGTCAGATCCAATGGAGAGGTGAAGTATATATCAAGGAAAGAAGCACTAGGCCTTAGTGTTCAAGATTTGCAGGATCTCCTTGAACTTACACTGTGCCGGGATGAAGATGATACAAGCTCCAAAGCATTTGAAGAAGAATTTAAAAGAAAAGCAAGGGAACTTTTGATGAGTAATAAAGATCCAGAATAATGACAGGTTTTTGGCATTATCTGTTCCAGGGGGAGATTGTTGGGATTGAACCCTACCAGAGGAACAGATAATGTAAAGCCAAAACCTGGTCACAACAGTGGATCCACAATAAGCAGCGGTTTACATTAAGCTTCCCCCTTGAAAATGATTTATAACAACTGATGGTCTTGCATCCACTGACCGGATACAACTGTTGCTGTTCTGCATAACTACTGATGAAGCTTAGAAGACTGCTGGACACTAAGCACTGCTGATACAATCTGCTGATGACAAAGCTCTGCCCAATCAAGGACTGATCAACCTTGAGGGAAGCACTGATGTAAAGAGAGAGCAGCTGTTTAGTGAATTATCTGTTTTATGTATAGTCAGTGGTTAGGTATAGCAGTATTTGTAAAAGGACAGTAGATACAGGTTGTTAGGCAACGTCGCTTTGATGGTGACGTCAGCTGAAATACCCCAGTGGTTTGGTTTGCCTATAAATGTAACAATATACTGTACTGTTACATTTGATTGACTGAGCGGGTTCTTCTCCTCATGTCTAATCCTTTCATCTTGTGCAACCAACCTTGAGGCATCAGGCTGAGGGGGAGTTTACTTTGTAAGCTTTGACTGTAATCTTTTGCTTTTGAATTGTAAATCATTCGACTCTATGAAAAGCAATTGTTTATCAAACTATCTTCTCCTATTGATTGTGTTTACAAAGTTTGTTATTCATTTCCGCTGCACTTAAAACTGTTCATATCTATTTGATTTGTTCAAATCTAACAAACAAACACAATCATGATAGCCTCAGATCCTAACATTAAGCTTGTATGTTATGTGACTTAACACATTTTATTGTTTATCTACAACCTTTTGGTTTCACATATGTAGTTGCCACTTACAATTTATATTTATCTGACAGCTTGGTTACTGGTGATAGTTTGTTAGGTAGTTGTCAAAATACTTCAATATGGTATGGTTTGGTTTTATTCCAGTATCACGGCATTTCAGTACTTTAATATGTATGGCTTCATCTTATTCCAGTATCACCGCATTACAGGTTACAGAAATGATTTTCAGCGATCGAGAAAATGAACAAAATCTGTACATTGTTTATACAGTTTCAATTGTATTTTCTATGATTTTATGAGTGATCTAGAATTCTGCCCATTTTCTAATGATCTGCGCATAAGGACAACCTATGTAAAGTCGAATCTACATGGCCGAACTGCATGCATGCATTTTCACTTTTTACTGGGTGAAGTCATTATCATCATTCAATTTGTTTCATATTTGTGCAGGTGGGAAAAGAGCAAAAGGAAGGGGAGGTGGCAATCGAGGTGTGCGGGGGAATGGATTTTGATTTGGGGATAGGATACAGTTTAGAACGCAAACCTGCTTCATCAACGGGTGGTTTGGTATAGTTTGCATTGACCCAAAACACTTACTATAGTCAAAAGTTTTAGAACACATTATGTAAATAATTACTACCTTAACTACCCCCGGTATGTTGTAATCCTGTAAGTTTTATGGATGTCTATTAATCTTAGCCCGCTAATTAATTGCAATAAACTTTCGAGAGTTTGTCTTAAGTTTAGCCTGAGACTAAGCCAGCCTTTAGAATCAAGATGTGTGAAAACATCTTAGAAGATGAGGCTTTCTTGATGTGATCGTGACCTCTAGGAATTTGCGTATATATCACTATTATCAATCACGATCCATCCATTTGGACACATAACCTTACACTAGAATCTTTTTAGGATAACGTAATGGCTTATGTGTACCTTACATTTGTACGTTTCTTAACCATGTTATCTAAAAAATGAGTTTCACATCACTTATCTATTATCTACTATCTATTATCTATTTCCTAACTATGTAAACCTTTTGAGGTTTACATTGCTCATTTTAATGCTTATATTATAACCATGTCGCATTTGCACTTTGATCATGTACCTCTTTTTCTTTCGCGAAGATTTTATTTTTGTATGATTTTAACTATATATTAATCATAAATAGATTTTCATTAAAGTAATTTTATCGAGCCCGGGAAGCAATCCCGGGTAAAAACCTAGTAATATTATAAATGAGAAGAAGATTAAACTAAATAATAATTATCCATAAGATATTAAACTAAATAATATTTAATATGAGGGTTATCTATAATTAATTAGAAAAAATTAAATTAAAATAATAATTATCTATAAGAGATGCCCTAATATGATGACAAGTGTTCAAAAGTGGTTTCTTTTATTATATAGTATAGATAGATATAGTTGATTAATAATACATACTACCTATGACGTTTTCCTATTTTAGATGGTATCAAAACCTTAGGTTTTTGACCTTTTCTTTTATCTACTTCACACCTCTCTCTGCCTCTAGATACTATTTCACAGTGTTTCTTATCCTCACAATCATCATGCCTTGGGTTTTATTTATATGCTCTTGTCATGGTTGTGCGGCGATGTATGTAGCTCATGCCACCGTAATCGTAACTCATGTCACCATAGCTCTACCGGCGTGTCTCTTGTCACCGTTGTCTTAGTCGTAGCACCTGATACCATAACTTTATTGTTGTGCCTCTTGTTGCCGCCAGTGGCGGAGCTTGACCAAAAGTTTCGAGGGGCGGAAAGTCACGGGACCATGTATTGTATAAATATTTTGGCAAAATAATTGTAGGGGGATCCTATATAATTTTAAAATTTTCGGACGAAAAATAGGAAAATTTATACTTCTAACCGAAACATTCAGGGGGGGTTGCACTCCCCACTTTACACTAAGCTCCGCCATTGGTCGCCGCCACTATAACCTTAGATCCATTGCCACTGTTTGCCACCACAATACAGGTTACAAATCATGCACTGACCTTGAGTTTAAAAAACTAGAACAAATTCAAATCAGATACAAACTTTGGCTTTAAAAGCATTAGTTTTTTTTTTCTGTTATTTTCTTTTTACCTTTATTGTTTTTTCACTTCAATATGAGCGTCTGATTTCCTAGCTGTGGGGAGTACTAAATAGAATATATCAGTTATTAAGGTATTTTTGCAATTATTCTCATAATTAGGAGTATGATTTGATAAAGTTTTCGTTATAATTATTATTGAATCCCTATATGTAGTTTAATATTATATAATTTAGGATTAAACACAAAAAAAATTTACGGTGCAAATCGTACAAAGGAAAAAGAAAAATACATACGATGACATTTTTATATTATGAGTATATAAAATGAGATATTGTTTGACACGATTTCAAGGTTTAAGTTATATAATCAGTGGCGAAGCTTGAAATTTTTTACGGGGGGTCGAAAACGTATATACCCAAAAAATTCTATAGAACCGGGGGGTCGAAAACATATATACCAAAAAATTTCTATACGAAAACTACATATATAACACTACTGGCTGAAAAGTTCGGGGGGTCAGGCGCCCCTCCCGGCCCCTTCAAAGCGTCGCCCCTGTTTATAATTAATATACGATTACTCACTAGGACACGCTAAGACAAGTACACCAATCGTTAGCGTAATATAGTGATTGTAAGATACCGAGAGCGTTCAAAGATACAAGTCCTTTTAGTAGTAGTGTGCTTTTAACATCTAGTCAAACCAAAAAGTAGAGATTCGTTTTTAATGTGTTAAGTTTAGAAAACATAAAATAAAGATAATAAAAGATATATGGTTGAAATCATTCCAAAGTGAAGTTAATTTTGGTTTAACTCCCACTTAATGACAAGATTAATCTCTGTTAAGTTATAGGTTTCCAAATGATCATTATACAAAAATAGAAATGGTTGCTGGTCTGGTTACCAAATTATATGCCTCTTCAAGAAGTTGACAGGATCACTCCTCACATGACAACCACCTAAAGTCGTTATACAAAGAAAACAAATATGTGTGTGTTAATGCCATAGGGTGGAAGCCATCCATTTTGTAGGTCACATTTTCCTCAACAATATTGAAAAAGAAAACAGCAAGGCGACCATCCGCAATTTCAAAATCAAACCCACAACAATGGAAATAGGAATCGCGAAAAACCTTTTATGAAACAACTACCCATTGTTGGGGTTTAAGTATTAAATAAAAACCACTCGTATGTGATCTTAGCCCACTAACCATTGTGGACCTCTTGCTTAGTTTAGCCGCTGAGAGAGTAATGGAGATGAACTAGACCAAGTCCTCAACGTTTAGATTTTGCCACCACGTTGAGGCAAGAATTACCAAACCCAAAATCTAAACCCAAAACCTCTAACTCTCTTCCAAGTGATTAACACGTCATTAACTATGTAGACATAGAAAGCGTGAATGTTTGACTCAACAAACACAAGGTAAGTGATTTGTTTTTAAAGGTTTGATAAATTTCACTTTCAACAGAATGATTAGTTACTTAAAGTCTTTAACAAACACCTTAAGGCTATCCAACACTTTAGATCCATTAAGCATTCATTTCCCCCAGGTGATGCAAGAACTTAGCCAATCATTGCTATATAAAGTAAACATCATCAAACTTGATTTTTTAATGAAAGACAAACAAGAATGATTGTTAAACGACAGGCTCTTAGAATCTTTGACTAAATAAAACCGAAAATTACAACAAGGTGGTAGTGTGGTAGGTAGAAGTAATGGTGGAATAATGTGGAAGTGGGTTGTGGGTAAAATGGGTGGTGGTGAGAGGAGGTGTAATGGATTATGGAGGGATGTCTTCAATTGGGAGGCATGAACTTCTATTTATAGGTTGTCTAGATCATGGGGCACGGCCCCGTGCCTAATGAGGCATGACCCCATGACATTGACATTTGCCGTTTTCTTTTTTGGGCCAGCTGTAAAGTTGACATTTTTCATGGATCACGGCCATGTGCCTAGGTGAGACACGTCTGTGGTCAACTCTTGTGGGGTCCACCTAAGTTTTTCACTTTCAACAGAATGATTAGTTACCTAAAGTCTTTAACACACGCCTTAAGGCTATCCAACACTTTAGAGGTTAAAAATCCATTCAGCGTTTATTTCCCCCAAATGATGCAAGAACTTAGCCAATCATTGCTATAAAAGTAAACATAATCAAACTTGATTTCTTAATGAAAGACATATAAGAATGATTGTTAAACGACAAGCTTTTACAATCATTAACTAAATAAAACCGAAAATTACAACAAGGTGGTAGTGTGGTAGGTAGAAGTAATGGTGGAATAATGTGGAAGTGGGTTGTGGTTAAAATGGGTGGCGGTGGAATGGTGAGAATAGTATTGGGGCTATGGATAGTGAGAGTTGTAATGGATTATGAAGGGATGTCTTCAACTGGGAGGCAAGAGCTTCTATTTATAGGTTGTCCAGGCCAGTGGCGGATCTACAAAATCCGCCAAGCCGTAACGTTTTATAAAAAAGCCGTAACGAAATCGTAAAAACGTCAAATTTTTCCAAAATTTACACTAATTTTACACTACCGTCGGAACGCCAAGCCGTAGCGGAGGTTGCCCCTTCTTATATGCTAGGTCCGCCCCTGGTCCAGGCCATGGGGCACAACCCCGTGCGTAATGAGGCATGACCCCATGACATTGACATTTATCGTTTTCCTTTTTGGGCTAGCTATGCGTAATGAGGATCACGGCCCTGTGCTTAGGTGAGACACGTGTGTAGTCAACTCTTGTGGGCCCAACTAAGTTTTTTCTTTACTAGTGGTTTTAGGCACAAAAGCGTGTTTGATCAGACGCAGTCCGTGTCTTGGTGTCTCCTTTGCCTTTTTTTTTTCCAAGGGTGTGCATACGCAATTATGCTTCATGGAGCACGACCTTGTGCCTTGTGTTCAGATTTCTCTTTTCTAAAAAAGCTAGGACACTAAGTAGTGTCTGGCGAGGCACATTGGGGGGGGGGGGGTTTCTTGGTATGATTTCTTGAAAAGCTTGATTTTAGGCACTGAACGTTATCTTCATTATTTTGTAGCCCGATTGTATCTGAAAATCAAAAGTAATCATATCAATAGCTTATATACTATATTGGGTAAATTACACTTTTGGTCCTTTATGTTTGTATCAAATTACAATGGATGCCCTTTAACTTTAATAATTACAGTCACAGTCCTTTATTTGTAAAACACATTACACCATTCGTCCTTTAACACTAGCAAGGTTAAAATTTTCAGTTAAGTATAACATATGCCTTGCACATGAGGGTATGATGGTAATTTTACTCATTTATTTAAAACATATTTAAACAACTAAACCACACCCCCCTCTCTCTCAAACACACTGAAACACACCCTCTCTTAATCTATTTCTCTCCCTCTCCCCCTTTATCTGCAATTACCATCACCACCACTTCCATTTTCCTATCACTACTGATATAATTTCTGAAAATTTACAAAACAAAACCACTTCAAACAAAAACCCTAATGCATTTTCAATATATCAGCCACAACCTGTTATTTTTCTCTATAACCTCCACAACCTATTATTTTTCTCTGTAACCTTCACGCAACAACAACTTCATCTCCGATCCATATTACATTATGTACCAAATTGTTTCACAGTTTTGTCTATGATGTTCAATCGCAAAAACAAACAGATCTGCAACTGGGGGTTTTATTGGCTGAGAAAATAGGGGTTGAAAGGGTTTTGATGTGAAAATAAGGGTTTTTTCCGAGACCAGATCTGAGGGTAGAGGCGGCATAAGGGTTTTATCGGCAGTAAAGGTTATTAGATGACGATGGCTACCTGTGCGTTTTCAGGTGAACCAGTGATTGAAGCTCGAATACCCACATCTGTCATTATCACTTAAAAGCGAGATAAAGGACAAAATTAATCGTGCAGGAAGAACTATGCGTTTTAATCAGAAGATTACCTCTTCGTTTTAGAAAGAAGTACGTCAACTTCTTGTTGGGACGGTTTTCATGGATTGAAGAGTTCCGATCAAAATGGCGAGGGTGGTTCTAGTGTCGGTTGAAAGAGTGGTGTCGATGAAGGGTTTAGATGGTGGCCGGAACGGTGGTAGTGAGGTGGTTAACCTGTCGCCAAAGTGGTGGCTCGATTGGGTCTGAGTTGTGGTGGTGGTTAGGCTTAGGTTACAGTGTGTGGTGTAGGCAGGTTTACAGAGGGAGAAAAAGAAAGTGTGTTAAAGAGAGAGAAAGTATTTTGGTTATATATATTATATTAACTTGTTTTTATAAAGATATTTTTAAATATTACAAAATTACCCTCATGTGCCTTGCACATGATCAAACTTAACTTAAGTTTTTAACGTTGTTAGTGTTAAAGGACGTATGATGTAATAAGTTTTACAAATAAAGGGCCGTGACTGTAATTATTGAAGTTAAAGGGCATCCATTGCAATCTAATACAAACATAAAGGACCAAAAGTGTAATTTACCCTACACTTTTCGTCCTTTATGTTTGTATCAGATTGCAATAGATAACATTTAACTTCAATAATTAAAGTCGCAATCCTTTATTTGGAAAACTGGTCGCACCTTTCGTCCTTTAGTGCTAACTTGATTCATTTTAAAGGTTAAGTTCGGTCACGTGCACCCATTTAAAGGCAATAAAGTCATTTTACCATTGTCTTCTTCCCCATTATAAACCCTTCAAAAGTTTGACCATTGACAGAGTTGACTTATAACCACACAACCCCAAAACGTAAGAAATATGTTTCCCAACACCACAAAAACTTTCAGGTTTTAATATCAACTAGGTTTTTTTTCCCTGTCGCCGCGTTGCGGCTACTTAAATTCAGTTATTGTAAACAACAGGGGGATTCAGGATTCGACCAGCACACTATGGCGGGGGAGATCGGATGTATCTGGGTCCCGGTCAAAGTACAGAGGAGAATCGTCCTAAATAAGGTATCAGATACAGTGTCTAGCTTCATGTTGAAATTGGAAGCCAAATTCAGCTTCAAATTAAAAAATAGACATATTTTTTTATCTCATATTCGAGGCACTCAAAAAACAATCAACCATAAATATGGCACATCTATATGGCAACATATGCAATTCAAAATAGAAAAGCAAAGGTTTAAACATCTATAGCTGTTTTTTTTAACAGCAAAATAAACTTTTATTTCCAAATGGCAAGCAAGTAGGTAAACCATAACCATTACATCAGTTACTGGGAATAAGCACACTTACAAAACTTCTGGCATCTGCTCAAATTCTATAGGAAGGACAGATGCTTAATATCCTCTATGACCCTTCTTGGCAATGATGACTTACCCTTGAACACCACTCTATATCTTTCTTTCCACAAAGCGCACATTGAGATACAAAAGATAGCGATAATAACACGTTTCTTTTCTCTATCAAGCAGCCATGATTTCGGGCTCTGCAAAACCTGTCTCACACCAATGAATGAAACCGACGGAATACATTGTGGACTATGATGTCCCTTTTATTCAGCCCCTGCCTATTTGGCAGTGCATTTGACGCAACCTTCAAACACAAAATACTTGCTTTTTTTTTTTAACCATAGATACCCATTTAAAGCTTACCGAATTTTCGGGCAAAGTCTTCTCCTTGATAATAGATCTCGCTGATTTAGTGGAGAATGTCAAAAGTGTTGTCAGCATGCCATACCCACCTGTCTCTTACAGTGGAAATAACATGCTGATCCAATATACGCTCTATTTCCATCAGCTTTATACCCTCCATTGGCAAGTTTGACCTACTGATCCAATATACGCTCTATTTCCATCAGCTTTATACTCTCCATTGGCAAGTTTGGTGCAGGTTTCCAGCACCACATCTTTTGCACTGAATCAGTGATGCCTCCCTGTTAGACGGCCAAATAACACGATCACTCACCCAACAACTTTTGTTCCCTTTAATACTGAATTAACCTGGAAAAACATCCTTTAATACTCCCACAAAAAACGGATATCACGCTTGTAACAACCCTCATTAAAAGTTCTATTTATTTTATTATTTTATCCAATAGGAAACCCTAATTGAGACACCCAAGTGATTCTACACAAACCCTAAAATTTTCAGAACAATCAGAATCAGGATCAGGGCCCCTAAAACTCAGGGGGTATTCCATATTGACAATTATCCTTATAATTCGCTGTCTAAATAGAATTTATTCGATCTGTCAACTCAGCTAGCCTACCCATGAACGTGGCAACCCTATGGAGAAAGGTGTCCCGTCGCGCCACGCGAGGGGGGCGATTTTCCAGCTATAAATAGTCGGTTGTGGGACTTGATTTCTGGCTTCAGAACGACGAAGAAATTCCAATTCTACATGGAGTTATGCTCTGTTTATCACAATTAACACACACGATTCACTAATCGACGCCGCAATCAGGGTATTAGCTCAATCGCTGCTACGATTCATTGTCCGATCGATCAATATATCCAACGATTGTTTAAGTGTTACCCAAATTGAGTTTATACTTTGTTATTCATCGTGATTTCGACTTGAATGTTTGAGTGCTGTTCGAATTCGGACTATACTCTGTCATTCGTTGTGAATCCGCTGAATTGTTAAGTATCGCACTTTGTCATTTGTTGTGAGAATTTGATCTCGTGAGTTATCGTAAAGGCTGTATTGATTACTAATCCGAATTGTGTGCCTATTATTAAATTTAGGTTAAAAGGATAATCAGTAGGCTAAACTCTGCCTGTATAAATCTGCAATATATCAAGGCTTATCTGTAGACAAAATTGTGGTTGTATGAATCTGCATGATTATATGTGAGTCATTCTCTTTTTATCAACTATTTTACAATACCTCAAATTATTTTCAAGGTTATAATTACAGGGACTAAGTCGTGGATATCTTGAATTACTGGTTAGTGGGGTATTGTGCACATTACTAATTTCTCCCAGTTAGGTTCATTGACCTACTCGGGATAATCACTGTTAGGTTCATTGACCTACAGGGATAATCATCACTATTTAGGTTCATTGATCTAAATAGTGGTATGACCATCGTCACCATTGTGACATGTCACCATTGTGACAGAAAGCCAAATAAAGATAAGATAGAAGCCATTGTAATCGCTCTTATGCTGTAATTAATAACTATGCATCATTATGCAAAATAGAATGATTCACTCAGTATTTTCCGCTGACAAAACCTTTTTAAAACACGTTTCAGGTAATTACAGTAGATTGGAATAAGAGATGGATACGGCACTGAAAGGCATCAAGAAGTGGCTTATTTATTAATTAAATCAAAATAAGAAATATTGTTTTATGTAATAAAATTTATCTTTATTAAAGCTACCATTATAAAACATAGGTTTATCCCATTTATTAAATAAAATCCGGTGTTTTCTAAACTCTGATATTTTTCCTAACTCACGGTCCTGATAAAATTTCCGCTGCAACGTTTTCAAAATAATCACCGGTACCGCTGGACTGTTCACGACACCCGATTCCGTCCAGGGTGGGTCGGGGGTTGTGACAGAAGGTGGTATCAGAGCCAACTCAAAGAGCCACTGCTTTAAGCCTATAAGTGTTGTGATAACAATACTTAAACTTAAATAAAAGAGTTAGGAGATTGCTGTTAACTGGTAGCACATATGATAGCAATTAGACTTGAAGTTAAGAAAAGATGCCTTAGTATTAGCTTCACGATAAGCTAAGTACTTGTGTAAATAAATATGATGGATTTTGGTGTGCCATAAGTAATATAATTGATAAAGCAATATCACAGGACAACTAAGTCCAGAAGCACTAGTTAAGAGAATGATCAACAGTGTTATGATTAGAATTACTAGTTGAAAGAGTGATCAACAGTAATATGACCTGAGTCACTAATTGAAAGAATGATCAAATTGACATTGTCACAGGAATCGTCTAGTGATCAATATAATAAAAAGATATGTTATGGAAATACAAATTCCCTTAATTCTGAATAAAAGCCCTAATAAGATAGGCATTTCCTGAAAAGATACTATTTATGGGAAATAGAAAATTTTCTCCGGCAAGACTGGGTATGATGTAGCAGATTCTCCAGTTTGTCCGGATATACTGAGATTACCTCTCCGGCGCGAACCGGACAAGATGGGGTATATAATATGTCAAACAAGTGACAAGATTTCCCTAAATAGTATCATGATTTGATATCTGACTTGTTTTTGAAAATATGAAATTGTTAAATACATTGATCTGATAAATGGAATGTTTATTTCCGCATGTGAAATATATGATTATATAGATATATATATCTATAAGGAATTCCAAAAGTCAATTTGGAATAAAGCACAAGCATCTGTGTCTAGATTTCTTTATCAGGAATTTCTTTTCCAAAATCAAACATTATTTCATTTGATTATCTGCCTAGTAACTTAAGCGACAATAATAACAATAGAAACCCATTAAGTTGGGATACCATCAAAAGTATAAGAATTTCTAAAGCATTATCATAAACTATTAACGCAAGTAAGAAAAATGTAAAGATATGCTAGTATACAAGAAAACACATGAAACTTAAAACGTCCATAGTCGTTGAAATATATCACACACAATTTCCAAAGCAAGACCTTTGGAAAATAAATTGGGCAAGATGACACCAATGCTAATTCCGTCAAATAGAAGAACTACTAAAAGGAAGCACTCTATCACGCGATCCTACAAACAACCTGAATCTCGTTGAGGTACGTTATAACAAGATTTCACAACTATCAGTACTCAGTCTAATCAGAGTCATAATTATTTATCACTAAAAAAGGAGTCACATATTTTTGCAAATTCCCTATTTCATTTTTTGACATTCCCTGATAATGTCACTTAACAACAGTTATCACACGAAATTCCGGATAAAAGTTCCTATACTTCTTTCGTTGAAATTTTGACGTTTGCATATAATAAATTAACTTTCGTGTTTCTACTTCCCCTATTGGTCATCATATCAGGAAGATTTATTTCATAGTAGCGAATATTGATTCATTTCATTTCTTGGTAAATCCACACATGCACCGTTTGTTGTGCATGTGGTTCGTTTAATTTCTAAATTCCACTGGAGGGCTTCATTCTAATTTGTCATTTTATTCAAACTCAAATATCCTTTAGTTAGAATTGATTTTGGCATGGTGAACCGCATTATTGCTAAACGATGACTCTTAATATTGAGTCAATAAAATTTTGAAAAACTCAATTTTCTTTGGTATCCATGGTTTCTGTTATGACCATGTCTGAATTTTCTTATTTAAACTCGTTTTGCTTAAACCGAGTTCAATTGTTTGAACTTGCTCGTATTACATATTCAATTTAAGGTTCCATATGATGAATTAAAACCATCATATTCAGAATAATCCTAACAAGCATTTCAATTCTCTTGAATTATAACATGCTTGTGTGATCCTCGACTTCACTAAATCATTTCTGTGATCACAATCACTTTGTGGTGACATTTTTACAAAATCTGAAGATTTCGCTAATCTCGGATTTAATTATTTAATTAATTGTATTAAATTCACTTTATTGATTTATTCTATACAAGCAATCTTAAAACAATCATATGCTCAGATAATGATACCCAAGTTCATATTTCGGTATATCTCTTAATAATTATTATAATATCAATCGAGCCTTTTGTAATACTTATTACTCTATCATCGTTAATCGAAAAACAGTGTATATAAATTTAATTGATTATATACGGAATTACCTAATTTACAAAAATAGTATTACTATATTTTAAACCATTACGGTGAAGAAATTATATTTGAGGTATACTCTTATTTAAAGTTATTGTTTAGTTATTTATTATTGATAATTTTATTATTAATAATAATATTAAGAAATAATAGGATTATTATTAAGGGAAGGTATTGAATAGCCTAGCCTTAGTTAGGCATGGACTGATCACCTATGCTTAAACAAGGCAGCACTAACCAATATCCAACCATGATAATAACTAGTTAAAATATATAAATTAAGTCATTATACTTATTTAATAAATTTTACTTATATTTTACTTTGTACTATAATTAGAAGACATATTTTTAAAACAATATAAGAATTAGAGGTACAAATACAATTATATAAATAATTGTCTATTACATATTTTGTGATAAATATGTACCGTAACACTCTGGCAAGAAAAATAATCATATAAATAATATAGTAGTCATCAACTACATTGAATTAGGAAAACATATTAATATATAAGAATAGTCTCCGTTTTCACTTATTTACAAACATTTATAAATACATTCACAACGTTATATGATTTCATAAGTCATCACAGAGAATCGACTCATTAAGTGTTATATATATTTATAAAATATTTTACAAATATTTTTGTACAATAAATATTTTTACACCTTTAAACTTTCATTTATAGTAAATTACTAAAATAACAATTATTTTGTGGTGACCATTTACATATAGTAAAAATACGTAACAAATAAAATTACATAATATTTTTGATATATAAGATACGGTTCAGACGAGTACACAAATAATATATTATATTTGCTTTACAAATATAATATAAATTGATCATGACAAAATAACTTATTTTATTATATTTCGATATCTAGGATATAATATGAAAAATATGGTCACTAATAATGTATTATCACATTGTTTCACAATTAAAACAACTTGAAACTTGAAAAAAAGGATACATTAACTCTATTGTCTTTTGGTGTATCTTTGCAATTCACTCATGTTATGGGTGAAATTCTGAGCCCATATCCTGACAATATATCTTGATTTAATGTTAGCTGTTTATGATCAGGATACCAGACCAGGATATTGGTAACATCCTGAGGCAGTATCGATCAGGATATCAGACCAGGATATTGGTGACATCCTGACGCAGTATCCTGGCAGTTACTAACGATTTTCTTTTGTAGCAAGGTACCAACGTTAAAGGACTTGATCTACCTGAAGATTCGCTCAAGGTGGTTGAAAAATGGACGTTGATGGTGGAAGAATGGGTCTTGTAACGGTCAGAATAGAAGAAAGGCATATTCCGCGAGAATATCGGATGCTGGTCAATGCTATTGAGGTTGTAACGGTCATATGAGCTGAAGACTCGGTTTTATAGTTAATAAGCACGTGGAAAACAAGTTAAAAGACTCCCCCAACGTTCAGAATGGAATATTCCCAGCATCCCGGAATAATAGGAGAGTTAGTTTGTTACTTGTAACTATAAATAGGAGGCCAGATCAATAGGAACACACACTTGACTATCCACATTCGAACTCACACTTCTTTTTTCTTTCTATCACGCACAAACACTCAAAACTTGTAATCGTTGTACCACTTAGCATTGATCTGAGCCATATCCTGCACTGTATCCTGATATTTGAAGTAATAGAAGAACAAGGCAGCTGCGATTGTCAGCTCCCGAGGTTTTGTGCCGGCGATCTAGATTGATCAAGGGCTTTCCTCGTACATCTCGTGTCAACCTTTACTTTTTTGCTCATTGTTTGATCACAGATACAGCTCTATATCCTGAGCCGTATCCTGAAACTGTTTTTGCAAATAATTTGATTAACATATTTTCGATACTCATTTCTAGCACACTACCTCACTTAACTAATTTGATCACTTAATTGCTTCGGTAATTTTTGACCAAAACAATTTGGCGCCCACCGTGGGGCGAGTGGTGCTCTCTTTACTAAAAATTTTTGTCAGATCGCTAATCGGTTTTCTATTTTCAAAACTTTTTGCCACATTGTCCATAATGGCCTCAAGATCAAACATGAGTTCCTCTACTGTGTCTGCTATGACTTCTGCTACTACCGGTTCGGTGCTTCCACCACCTCCTCCAAGGATGCCAGCCTCTACACAATCTCAAGATGTTATCCCTACTCGGAGTGTCCAGGGATCTGCTCCTGTTTTAGCTTCTAATGATGAAATTTTAACCTTATTTGGAAGTGTGCAGGAACAAATGAGGCAGCAACAGGAAACAAACCAAATGCTTTTAAGGGAAATATAACTCCTGAAGTCTGGCTCGAGCAGATCTGCTGAGGATATTGTCACTCCATTACATCCCAGAACGTTGAACTTCAGTTCAGCTGTGTATACCGAGGATAACAGGGGGAATATTGTGCCTAGCCTTCCTCAGAATCATACTCCTGAAATACCCTCCTCGGTCAGGATGTCGACCATAAGGAGCTCAGGATATGCTTCAGGACATGGGCAAAATCCTCCAACGGGTAACGTGTCAAATAATAATAATACTCATGCTACTAACAATAGTGGATCTTTGCAGGATACAGGTGTGACATCAGCGCTTACTAGGGAACTTCAGAAGTTGAAGGACATGATATCTAGTGTACCCGGGGTGGTCCAGCCGATCCCGGAAGTGTCCCAAGACAGCCACAAGATATCTTGTTTTGCATATCCTATCTGTGATGCTGAGATCCCAAAGAGATTCCAAACCCCCAACATGAAAATTTACGACGGAACAACGGATCCTGAGGAGCATATTGCTCAGTATAGGGAAAGGATGGAGATTAACCCTATCCCTCCGGAGCTCAAGGAAGCGTGTTTGTGCAAGGGATTTGGTTCCACTCTAACAGGATCAGCCTTAAAATGGCTGTTAAACGTTCCTCCTCACTCAATTACTTCGTTTGCTCATTTGGTTAATTTATTTAACAGTCAATTTTCTTGTAGTCGGAGTTTTGAGAAACTAACCAGTGATCTTTACAGGATAACTCAAGGGCCTCAGGAATCCTTGAGGGATTATGTAAACAAATTCAGTCGAGAATCCTTGGATATCCCACATCTTGATGTTGCAACAGCTGTGCAAGCTTTTAAGATGGGATTACAAAAGGATTCTCAGTTTTATCAGGATCTTGTAATGAATCCCTGCAGGAATCTCGATGAAGCTCGTAACAGGGCTTTGAGATATATCCGTCTGGAAGATGACAGGAAGATGCAAGAAAGGATGAACTCATCTAACACTTATGAGTCAACTAACAGGAAGTCAGAATCCTCATTTAAGTCATATCGGCCTAAGCCATATGGTAGAAATGAAAACAAGAGAGTGAATGCTGTCGAAGATGAGGATCCTGAAGAGTATCCTGAGTTGTCTGAATATTGCTTTTCTGTTAACATTCCTGAATTGATGTATGCCATGCAGGGTCTAGGGGACAAGGCTAGGTGGCCTCGAAAGAATCAACAAAAGGCTGACTGGAAAGATAAGTCAAAATGGTGTGCTTTCCACGAAGATTTCGGACATGTAACTGAGGATTGCATTGCTCTGAGGAAAGAAATAAGCTATCTTCTAAGCAAGGGATATCTGAAAGATCTCTTAGGAAGAAAGAAGAATAAGGGTCAGGATACTGAGAAGGATCCTGAACGAGCAGCATCACCTCCTGCGGATGCCAAGACAATCAACTTCATTTCGGGAGGATCCGACATTTGTGGAACTTCGTATTCGGCAGCAAAGAGACATGCAAAAGAAGCTAAGGCCGAAAGGGGAGACAAACCTGTCAGGATGACTACCCTCACAACTGACAAAGTGATTACTTTTGATGCTGATGATAGGGATACTGTCCAGGATCCTCACCATGATGCTCTGGTAATAACGTTATATGTGGCTAACCATTTTGTACGCAGGATATTAGTTGATAATGGCAGCTCCGTCAACATAATCCAACTAGAAACTCTGAATAGAATGAATGTATCTCCAATGGATATCACTTCAAAGTCTACCGTGCTTGTTGGATTCAGTGGAGAGGCTAGAAACACAGTGGGAGAGATAAAGTTGCCAGTATACGTTGAAGGAGTCAACTCGATACAACATTTCTGTGTAATGGATTCTCTATCCTGCTATAACATCATACTGGGAAGACCGTGGATTAACGATATGAAGGCTGTGCCATCAACATATCACCAATGCATCAAGATTCCTACCCCTTGGGGAGTGGTCAAAGTTTATAGTGATCAGCAGGAGGCAAAAGAATGCTACTCATCCTCGATGAAATCTTCAACCAAACCTAGTGCAGCATAGCAATTAAAGACGCGGACCCAGGATATCGTGGAGGATCCGGAGCAGGATGTGAAGAAAATTATCCTGGACCAGGATAATCTCGATATTTCGGTGCTCGTAGGAACCAATATCCCTCAGGATATTGAAGAACAATTAATTAACTTTTTGAAATGCAGGATGTCAACGTTTGCATGGAAGCATGAGGATATGATAGGCATATCCAAAGATATTATCACTCACAAGCTTGGGATTAATAAATCATTCAAGCCTGTGCAACAAAAAAGAAGGAAGTTTGCTCCTGAGCGGAACACTATTATCCAGGAGGAAGTTGAAAGACTATTAAAGTCCAGAATGATCAGGGAGGTTAAGTTCCCAAGATGGCTAGCAAACGTGGTTGTAGTACAAAAGAAAAATGGGAAATGGAGAGTTTGTGTAGACTACACAGATTTGAACAAAGCCTGTCCTAAAGACCCATTTCCTCTTCCCCACATTGATGCAATGGTAGATGCCACTGCCGGGCATGAAATGCTGACCTTCATGGACGCATCTTCAGGATTTCAACAGATCCAAATGGAGCCCTCTGACCAGGAGGATACTGCCTTCATGACACCAACAGGTATTTATTGTTATAAAGCTATGCCTTTTGGTTTGAAAAATGCAGGTGCAACATACCAAAGATTGGTAAACATGATGTTCAAAGACAAACTGGGGGACACCATGGAGGTATATATCGATGATATGGTGGTGAAATCTAAAAAGGCTGAGGATCACCTCCAGGATATCAAGGGAGCATTTGATATTCTGGACCAATACAACATGAAGCTGAATCCTGCTAAATGCCATTTCGGAGTGGGGGCAGGAAAGTTTCTTGGATATATGGTGACAAAAAGGGGGATAGAAGCAAGCCCAGAGCAGATCAAAGCTATCCTGGATATAAAATCACCTTCAAATATGAAGGACGTACAAAGATTGACAGGGCGAGTAGTAGCTTTAAACATGTTTATCTCGAGATCCTCAGAGAAGTGCAAAGATTTTTATGATATCCTGAAGAAGAATAAAAGATTCGAATGGGGGGAGAAGCATGAAGCAGCCTTGCAGGATTTGAAACGATATCTCTCAACCGCACCTCTATTGATGAAGCCTGAAAATGGTGAACCACTATCCCTGTACCTTGCTGTATCAGGGAATGCTGTAAGTGCCGTTCTCATAAAGGATCATGAAGGTCAGCAATATCCTGTTTATTATGTTAGTAAAAGTTTGCTAGATGCCGAAACAAGGTATTCTCACTTAGAAAAATTGATACTAGCATTAGTCATGGCATCAACGAAACTTAGACATTACTTTGAGACACATAGGATTCATGTTAAAACAAATTATCCTGTTAAAAATGTACTTAGGAAACCAGAAATGTCAGGCAGGATGGCTAAGTGGTCAGTAAAGTTGAGTGCTTATGATTTAGTATATGAACCTAGAAATGACATAAAGTCTCAGGCTTTAGCTGACTTTGTGGCTGATTTTAGTAGTGACATTCAGGATGAGGTAGACCTAGAAGTACAACAATTAGGAGAATCCTCAGGATCCTGGACAATGTATACTGATGGTGCATCTAATATAAGAGGAGTAGGATTAGGAATACTACTAAAATCGCCACAGGGGGACATATTACCCCAGGCTATTAGGTGTGAATTTCCTGCTACCAATAATGAAGCGGAATATGAGGCTTTAATTGCAGGATTAGAGTTGGCTAAGAACATGAGTATCAAAAATTTACAAGTATATGTTGACTCTTTGTTAATTACTAACCATTTTAATGGATCCTATGCAGTTAAGGGTGAGAAATTGATTGAATATCTTGATATTCTCAAAAAATTAGCAGGATATTTCGATGTTTTTACACTTGAACAGGTACCAAGGGAAGATAATACTGAAGCAGATGCCCTAGCAAACCTGGGATCATCGATCAGGATACCAAAAGGAACCCAAATACCAATATTGCATATCTTGTATCCTGCAACGAATCCTCAGGATAAAGAAGTAGTAAGTATCCAGGATCCTATTGCTGAGTATCCTGAGGAGGATCCTGAATCCTGGATGGCTCCAATCATAAGATATCTCAAGGAAGGACATATCCCAAAAGACGAAAATCCTAAGGCATTTAGGATGAAGGTATCACGATTCACCATTATAAATAATATTTTGTATAAGAAATCCCTTGCAGGTCCGTACCTAAGGTACTTGGAAGATCCTGAAACCAAGGAGGTACTTCAGGATATACACGAAGGAGATTGTGGCAACCATACTGGGGGCAGATCTCTGTTCTCGAAGGTGTTGAGAACAGGATATTACTGGCCGACCATGAGAAAAGACGCCGCAGAATATGCTCGAAGATCTACCCTACGGGATCCTGAACAGAATCCTGAAGCCTTGAGTCAGGATTTGGATACTATAGATGAAAAAAGGGATGCAGCTAGGCTAAGGATGGCAGCATATCAACAAAGAATATCCAGAGCATATAACAAGAATATTAGGACCAGAAGATTTAAGGTTGGAGATTGGGTGTTAAGAAAGGCTTTTCAGAATACTACTAATCCTGCCGATGGCAAGCTAGCTCCAAAATGGGAAGGACCATATGAAGTTGAATCAGAAGCAGGGAAAGGAGCATATAGACTCAAGAATATGGAAGGGGATATGCTACCGAGATCTTGGAATGCTATACACCTTAAGCTTTATTTCAAGTGAGTTTAGAATTTAATTTCTAACTCAGGATGGTATGAATTCTATCTTTTTTAAATATGTTTGGTTTAATTTATTCTTTGAAACCCAATACTAACTTAAGCATCGGAGGGGTGTTAGCCAAGCTAACACCCACCTTAGTTTAAGGATGTTTTGCAGTATATGCTCCAGGATATAGCTCCAGGATGCTCACTCAAGATACTTCAGAAGATTAGAGGATTGGCCCCCTCTCTCACGTATAAGGGATCCCGATCCCTTCACAGGTTTAAAGGTATTCACCTTTCTCACGAATTGGGTTTAAACACCCCGCCTGGAGCCCAAGTTATCCAGGGATAGTTCAAGGTGGCGGGACCAGTTCATGTAAAAGTGGCTGACAATTTCGTTACTGTTGGCTATACCCTGGATCCTTAAGGTATATGAGGATTGATCACCCTCTCTCACGAAAGGGTATTTTCATACTCTCTAAGGTTTAAAGGTTATCACCTTTCTAAGTCTTGGAGTTTATATACTCTCGCCTGTAGCGCATGAAAATTTTGGATTTTCCCCAGGTTTAAAGGTTTTCACCTTTCTAAGTTTTGGGGTTTCCACACCCTCGCCTGTAGCACACGAAACGTGGGTAAAATCCCCAGCAAAACTCAAAGACTTAAAGGTTTTCACCTTTTCAAGTCTTGAGGTTCTTATACTCCGGCTTAAATGCCTGGAAAATGGGTTTAGTCCCAATAAAATACAATGTTTTTGGATAATCCCAAAGTATATTTTCAAAAAACATAATCATTTACAAGTCTACATAAATTTTTGAAAAAAGATTGCTAAGTTTAAACAACTGGTTGAAGAATTGCTAAAGGATCATATCCTGGTACAACATATTGGTCCTGCACAGACAGGGGACATCCGTGATAGAACATGATGTATGCTGATACTATATCCTACTGGGGACATTTATGCTGGAGCAAGAAGGAAACCTATGCCAACACTATATCCCACTAAGGCATTGTGAGGAACTCAAAGGATCAAGTTTGGGCATAATTCGCCAAGTATCCTGGACTGGGGACACCTTCGGTGGAATGGTTGCGAAAGGACTGGAATGAAAGGATTGAGATGTCTTCTGTTTCGGTATGATCTTTCCTATATTTGTTCTTTAAAAAACCTTATCTAGATTGTCTAAATTTCTGAAACTATAACACTTATGAGTATCCTGGTCGGGATATGTTCTCAGGATATATTCTCAAGATGTATTCTCAGGATATACTTCAGGATACTTGGATTAAAAACTGAAACTGTGTTCTAGTCAAACAAGTGTTCTCAAAACCAACTTTATAAAATAAAAATGAACTGTCCTCTTTCTCTGAAAACTTTATCTGAATTGCTTGAGTTATAAAAACCCTATTTGACGGAAGTCTTAATAGGATATTTGCGAGTATACTGATCAAGATATTTTCATAAAAAGTAATAATTGCACTAAGTTTGGAACATTGGAATTCAGACTAAGCAATGCATAACAAATAACAACATGTAAGGTTAAAAGGTTAGTTTATTATTAATTGTATTCTTGGTTTCATCTCAAAAGGAGACCCATCCACCAAGAACACAATTAAGTTTTTAAAGTATATTTACATAAACAGTTGAAGGCTTCGTCCTGAAAACACGAGAACCCATTTGCCTTCAACTGTTATATTGTTCAAAATAAACCATACTGATTGATGACCAAAGGCTTCATCCTGAAACTCAGGACCCATCCACCTTTGGCCATCGTATTGTCTTAAGTGCAGGAAATATAAATTGTTCTAAGTACAGGACGACCAGATGATTCAAACCGTACAAAGCAAAATACAGGTATCATTAAAGACAAACTAACCAGGATACAGGTTCAGTGTATGTGTACGGGATACAGGATTTGGATATTTACCTTATTAAGGAAGGAGTTCATGGGCTCGATGGATTCCATGAAACCAAGGTCATCATAACAGAAACTTTCGGCAGCAACAGCGGAGGGCTTAGAGCTGGTGCCAACAGATGGTTCCTTTTTTACCAGGACAGACTTGGGCTAACTGTCAAGCTCCTCAAGATTGAAGACAACAGGGACCTTAGCAAAGTCTACAGAAAAGGGAGTAGTTTCAATCTTATCATATTATGAGCTGATTAACCAAACATATGCAGGAATGTTCAAAACAGATATCCTTACCGGACGTATTGGAATGACTGAAAAATATATCCGTTGGAATTAGGATATCCAACAATTATATTTTTGGGGACAATTGTTATGGGTGAAATTCTGAGCCCATATCCTGACAATATATCTTGATTTAATGTTAGCTGTTTATGATCAGGATACCAGACCAGGATATTGGTAACATCCTGAGGCAGTATCGATCAGGATATCAGACCAGGATATTGGTGATATCCTGACGCAGTATCCTGGCAGTTACTAACGATTTTCTTTTGTAGCAAGGTACCAACGTTAAATGACTTGATCTACCTGAAGATTCGCTCAAGGTGGTTGAAAAATGGACGTTGATGGTGGAAGAATGGGTCTTGTAACGGTCAGAATAGAAGAAAGGCATATTCCGCGAGAATATCGGATGCTGGTCAATGCTATTGAGGTTGTAACGGTCATATGAGCTGAAGACTCGGTTTTATAGTTAATAAGCACGTGGAAAACAAGTTAAAAGACTCCCCCAACGTTCAGAATGGAATATTCCCAGCATCCCGGAATAATAGGAGAGTTAGTTTGTTACTTGTAACTATAAATAGGAGGCCAGATCAATAGGATCACACACTTGACTCTCCACATTCGAACTCACACTTCTTTTTTCTTTCTATCACGCACAAACACTCAATACTTGTAATCGTTGTACCACTTAGCATTGATCTGAGCCATATCCTGCACTGTATCCTGATATTTGAAGTAATAGAAGAACAAGGCAGCTGCGATTGTCAGCTCCCGAGGTTTTGTGCCGGCGACCTAGATTGATCAAGGGCTTTCCTCGTACATCTCGTGTCAACCTTTACTTTTTTGCTCATTGTTTGATCACAGATACAGCTCTATATCCTGAGCCGTATCCTGAAACTGTTTTTGCAAGTAATTTGATTAACATATTTTCGATACTCATTTCTAGCACACTACCTCACTTAACTAATTTGATCACTTAATTGCTTCGGTAATTTTTGACCAAAACAACTCATATCAACACTTTGATTTTCTCATATCATAAATATTTGACAAATCATTTTTCATGCTTTTATTTCATTGGAAACTGTCAATTCTAAGTTTTCCTCAGTTGTCAATCAAAGTAAGCTTTCTTTTGACAAAGAATTTTATTTGATTCTAAAAGTCCTTCACATTCATTTTAAATATCTATCTTTTGGCTTGAACCTAGTCACTTTGGAAATTATATCATTTCATTTCATTCGTTTGTCATCGATTTCTTGAATTAATTCAGTTGAACCATTGAATCCTACTTATTGTACAACTTGTATTCACAAAATTCGATATTTTAATTCTGTGTCATCTACCCTAAATATTATTAACTAAAAAAATGACATAAGTCTAAAAGAAATATCATAACCCAAATACACTTGGAAGCTGGAACCTGAGATGAAGAAAAAAAAATATTCCTATGTATTCAGTAAATCTCAAGGACGAGATTTTTATTAAGGTTGGGAGAATGTAACAACCCTCATTAAAAGTTCTATTTATTTTATTATTTTATCCAATAGGAAACCCTAATTGAGACACCCAAGTGATTCTACACAAACCCTAAAATTTTCAGAACAATCAGAATCAGGATCAGGGCCCCTAAAACTCAGGGGGGGTATTCCCTATTGACAAATATCCTTATAATTCGCTGTCTAAATAGAATTTATTCGATCCGTCGACTCAGCTAGCCTACCCATGAACGTGGCAACCCTATGGAGAAAGGTGTCCCGTCGCGCCACGCGAAGGAGACAGGTCTCCCTGTCGCGACACGCGAGGGGGGCGATTTTCCAGCTATAAATAGTCGGTTGTGGGACTTGATTTCTGGCTTCAGAACGACGAAGAAATTCCAATTCTACATGGAGTTATGCTCTGTTTATCACAATTAACACACACGATTCACTAATCGACGCCGCAATCAGGGTATTAGCTCAATCGCTGCTACGATTCATTGTCCGATCGATCAATATATCCAACGATTGTTTAAGTGTTACTCAAATTGAGTTTATACTTTGTTATTCATCGTGATTTCGACTTGAATGTTTGAGTGCTGTTCGAATTCGGACTATACTCTGTCATTCGTTGTGAATCCGCTGAATTGTTAAGTATCGCACTTTGTCATTTGTTGTGAGAATTTGATCTCGTGAGTTATCGTAAAGGCTGTATTGATTACTAATCCGAATTGTGTGCCTATTATTAAATTTAGGTTAAAAGGATAATCAGTAGGCTAAACTCTGCCTGTATAAATCTGCAATATATCAAGGCTTATCTGTAGACAAAATTGTGGTTGTATGAATCTGCATGATTATATGTGAGTCATTCTCTTTTTATCAACTATTTTACAATACCTCAAATTATTTTCAAGGTTATAATTACAGGGACTAAGTCGTGGATATCTTGAATTACTGGTTAGTGGGGTATTGTGCACATTACTAATTTCTCCCAGTTAGGTTCATTGACCTACTCGGGATAATCACTGTTAGGTTCATTGACCTACAGGGATAATCGTCACTATTTAGGTTCATTGATCTAAATAGTGGTATGACCATCGTCACCATTGTGACATGTCACCATTGTGACAGAAAGCCAGATAAAGATAAGATAGAAGCCATTGTAATCGCTCTTATGCTGTAATTAATAACTATGCATCATTATGCAAAATAGAATGATTCACTCAGTATTTTCCGCTGACAAAACCTTTTTAAAACACGTTTCAGGTAATTACAGTAGATTGGAATAAGAGATGGATACGGCACTGAAAGGCATCAAGAAGTGGCTTATTTATTAATTAAATCAAAATAAGAAATATTGTTTTATGTAATAAAATTTATCTTTATTAAAGCTACCATTATAAAACATGGGTTTATCCCATTTATTAAATAAAATCCGGTGTTTTCTAAACTCTGATATTTTTCCTAACTCACGGTCCTGATAAAATTTCCGCTGCAACGTTTTCAAAATAATCACCGGTACCGCTGGACTGTTCACGGCACCCGATTCCGTCCAGGGTGGGTCGGGGGTCGTGACAACGCTCAACCATCTCACACAGTTAAAAATCTAAAATCCATTATTTGCACATGTAGTTTAATTAACTAAACATTTAAATTTACTTAGTGAAAAATTAAGCATCAAACAGAAGACTTGGTCTTCACTATCTATTAATCGAACACATGAAATACATAATCAAAGTAAATAAGAAAGGAAAGCAAAATTACTTAAACTTTAATAAATAATGAATGGGGTTCTATGGTGAGCCCCCAAATATGGGTACTCCTTTAGCTTTCCTTCAAATTTTGAGAGATGGAGGTGGCAACAGGGATTCTGATGTGGGAATAGAAAATGACACGAATCACCGCTAGATGCAGATCCAATAAGCTTCGAATCCAGAAGCTTCAAAATACCGTCACAGATCGATGATAACTCCGATTCGATCTTAGATCTGTACTCACGGATCGTCGACACGTGTCCTTCGTTACCTCTACTCTCCTCCTTCTGCTCAATCAACGATATTATCCTCCACGAAGCTCTCCGTGCTCCGATCACTTTTCCATGAATTCAACCATTTCTTCGTAGCGTTCGGATTGTTCGGCGAGTTTTGCCATGTAGACGTTGTCTTCGCGAGGTGATGAGGTGGCGGCCATTGATGTGGTGGTGTGAATTGGAGAAGATGAAGATGATGAAGCGGTTACAGGTGTGTAACCGATTTGGGGGTTTTGAGTTTGTGAAATGTGAAGAGTGTTGCCCTATGTGAAACCTAACGCCGTCAGTTAATATACACTGTTTCTCAGTTATGTTGTGAATTAATACATATATATGAATAGGATTTTAAAAAATTGGAGTTTATTTATTACGAATTATGTTTTGACCAACTCTTCAAAGAAACACTGTTAGGAACAAAATATTACATTGAGTTCTTCATAACCGACCAACTTAATTCAGATCCAAACTTTTTTACAGGGATTTCATCTTGTTCTTTCCACATTCAAAATCTACCCAAAATCATCTAAATTTTTACCTTAATAAATACCTACAAAGAAGAAGAGGTTTCATCATCAGAAGAACTATACTATCTCCTTCCATGAAATCCATCAAAAACCGGAACACATGATGGTTTGTATAAATAATATTGTCCCCCTTCATCATCAGAAGAACTATACTGCAACACATGATGGTTTGTATAAATAATACATACATATACTGATATACATTTTATATATTATAAAAAATATATTAACTAAATAATTATTTTTTTGAAGTTTTTCTATTTTATTTCTTATAATATATATTATTAATGTTTAAAATAACCAAATTGCCAATAATTAATTGTTTTGAAGTTTTTATTTTATTTTATTTCTTATAATATATATTATTAATGTTTAAAATAACCAAATTTCCCTCATGTGCAATGCACATGACTAGAGTTAACTAAAATTTTTAACTGGATTAGTGTAAAATGACCTAATGTGTAATGAGTTTTCCAAATAAATGATTGCGATTGTAATTATTGAAGTTAAAGGTTATCAATTGCAATCCGATACAAACATAAATGACGAAAAATGTAATTTACCCTACTATATTTTTGAAGAAAATGATTAAGATTTGGCTCCGAATGATATGAATGTCTTTTCGGTTTTGCATATATCAGTATAATTTGGCTAAAAGTTAAATTAGAGTAATTATCATTACGCTATTTAAATATTGATAAATATATAATAATTACTCTAATTCTATTTTTAGTAACATAATTACTTTAATTCTCCACACGTTAAGTGTATTTAAAGGAGATCACAGCTAATAATATATAATAGCTAATGGGCCCTGTATAAATAGAAAAAAATGGGCCCTTATATTTTTAAGTTAATACTGTTAACATTAATAACAAATAATAAGGATTAAATAAACAAATGACTAAACAATTAAAATATAAACAAAAAAAATTAACTTAAATAATCACTTTAATATAAATAAAAAATTAAAGTAATAAAACCAAACAAAATAAAAAAGAAACTTACAAATGAATGTGAATATTTATATGTATATTGAGCTACAAACTCAATATTTTTAGAACTTTTTCTTCTTCTTTTTTATGTTTGGGCTTTAGGGCCCCAACCTTCAACAAACGAAAACAAAAAGAAATTGGAGAAAATAGAATGTTGCTATGTCTCGAACCAAAGACCTGTCTATTGATAAATAAGCACAAAACCATTAGAACTACATGAATGTTAATTTTTCATTTGGATTGTAAATATTTTATATATAAATACAACAACAAAAAATTCGGGCCCTCAAAAGTTTTGGGCCATGTTCGATAGCACACTCCGCAGACCCTCTAAGATGGCCATGAATGAAAGTTAAGAGTTCCTTTTATTTTAATTGGGTCGTGTCTCCGGGTTGATAGGTCCAACCAGATCTAAACATGGAAATTTTACATGAATCCATACATGACTTAGAACTAAAAATCGTTGCATACATATGAACACGAACTGAATATTAATGACATGACTCGAACATGACACGTTCAACCCAATTATTTAAATTAATATATAATTTAAAATTTTAGTAAAATAACACAAATGTATATAAAAAATTACACTTTAATTATATAATCTTATGATACTTTCTCTTTTAATATATAATTATTGTTTTGGTCAAAAATTACCTAAGCAATTTAGTGATCAAATTAGTTAAGTGAGGTAGTGTGTTAAGAATGTGTGTTGAAAATATGCTGAGTTGGTTGTTTGCAAAAACAGTATTCACGATATAGCTCAGGATATTGAGCAATATCTATAATCAAACAATGAGCAAAAAGTAAAGGGGGTGACACGAGATATACGAGGAAAGCCCTTGATCAATCTAGATCGCCGGCACAAAACCTCGGGAGCTGACAATCGCAGCTGCCTTGTTCTTCTTATTACTTCAAACGTCAGGATACAGTGCAGGATATTGATCAGATCGCTAAGTGTTACAATGCTTTTTTAGAAAGTGAGAGTTGCGAGAGAGTAGAAATGTATGAGAGCAGTGAGTGTTGTTGTGTCCTATTCGATCTGATATATCCGTCTATTTATAGTTAAAAATGAAAACAAAATCTCCTATAAATGGGGGATGCCTTCGAATATTCCTTAGTTAACGTTGGAGACCAAGTAAAGCGGTTCAACGTCTTTCTTCGAACAACCTGGACCGAGTCTTCAGGGGAAAAGGTCCTCGTGAACGTTGCAAGCTTTGACTCGTACTCCTGCACATAATCCGTTAGTGATCCACAGGATACCATGTCAGGATGTTACCAATATCCTGAATCAGCATCCCAGGTATGAACATATATCTTATAATCAAGATATAACTTAAGATATTATCCAGGATATGGGCTCTGAATTTCACCCATAACAATTGTCCCAAAAAATGTTACCGTTAAGTATCCTGATACTAACGGTTACATTTTTTCACGAATAACGAGGCAATTAAGAGATAAGACCTTGATGTGACTGTTTGTAACCGTTCAGCCTACAATTACTCATTACCTCCCTATAACTTCTCATCCTCATCCTCATTTAATCCTTACCAAAGAGAAAAAAGGTAAAAATTTTCTTTCTCATTTTCATCATCTTCCTCTTATTCTGCTCAATATTCCGGCAACCATATGGCGAGGCAGACCAGATCCAGCTCCGGTGACTCCGCTCCTACATTTATCCATCAGAATATTCTCCAAGATCCGGAGAAAGAAATATGCTCCTTCGATAGTGCCCACTTTTCGGCTCTCAAAACCTCCGGCATCTTCCCGAAAGGGACGGTGTTCCGGCCGTTTGATCGGGAAATCCGGTCGGACATGGTTTCCGACGAGTGGTTGGGTTTTAATGCTTTTCCCTTTACTTTAGGGTTGCAATTTCCTTTTCCAGATTTCATCACCGAGTTCTTTAACACCACGAAAATCTGTTTTAGTCAAACAATGCCGATGCTCTGGCGAGTCTTGCTTGTTCTTGATCAAATCAAGAACAATCATATCCCTGATCTTTCTATTCATGACCTCCCCTTAGCATATCGGCTTAGATGCCATGGTTCTTGTAGATTCTGGTTTTATTCTACCTCCGGCGATCCACTGATACTTCGTTCCACTAGGAATGAGGAGGAATGGAAGTCCAAATTTTTCTTTGTAAAAAGAGACTCAATCCATGGTGGAACGGATTATCCGGTGCAGTGGTTGAGAAAGGGTAGGATTTAGGGTTTTAGGATGATCCTGTCTTATATCCTGTTTCATATCTTGCACTAACTTTTTATTTTTCTGTACACAGCCGACTTCAGAAAGCTTGCACCTCCCTTAGCCGACTCACATAAGAGAATCGACGTTATCAGACTCCTCCCAGAGGCTGAAAGAAGTTTCAAACCGTTTCCACCATCTCCAAGTCCACTCTCCAGTTCAAACATGTCTGGTAAGGATCCTGCACAATATCCTGCATACATGTTTTTATTTGATATGTTCAAGAAAGAGTTTTATTCCCTGTATGCAGACTCTAGCAAAGTTCTAATCCTCCTCGACCTTGATGAGCTCGATAGTTACCCCACTCCAGTCAACGTCAAGAAAGAAACTCCTGCTACTACCAGCTCCAAACCGCTCCTGGCTCCTAAGCCCAACCCGAGAACTCGTGCTTCCACTGCCAAGAAGAGGAAAGGCTCCGAGGTCAGCACCCCAGGCTCTAAGGGTTCTCTTACGAAGAACTCAGGTTCACTGACTCCTTGGAGCCAATGACATCCTTCCTCAATAAGGTAATATCCTGGTACTTGACGGGTGGTCCGTAGGACAACCCTTAAAGCCTTTAAATAGAATAAAATTCCATACTTTGCCCGGTTATTTGCTTGAACTTGGTAACCACTAGATGAATTGATGTGCAGGTATTATAATGCTCAAGATGTGGGTTTTAGATGGCTGGATGGATGCTAGAAGTTGGCGGTGTCAAAACCTGGGTTTACGGTCTGCCATAAAATAAGAAACAGGAAACTCGAACCGTAGCTTACGGATATCAAACGTAAGTGACAGCTGAAAAAGACATGCGCATGCTGACTTTTTGGGATATTGGATTAAACAACATATGACAATTGACAAGCATTGGGAATAGATGAAATGAGTGGAATTATTTTGAAGAGATAAAAATATTCATCCACTAATTAAAGGGGCACCATCTTATTTTAATATCATCACATCATTCTTTAAAGAAAGATAGGCAGCTGACATATATACACATCACGATTTGGGAATTCACGTGAGGGGTCAGATTAATATCATCATTTGCACATGGGTGGCAGACATATAAGACATATAAGCGGACATCTGGTCAACACAGTCTTATTATCAGCATATATGACACACATATGAAGATTTGGACTTGCTATATAGCACATGATTGGTCTTTAGGTGGGCGGCTGACTTGTGGACTGTCTTCATTGGGCCGCCAACACACATGTGGGCCGCATATGATTGGTCATTATTGGACCGCACACATCATCAGCAATACATGTGGGCAGATTTGGAGATATTATCATTAATCACTTGTGGGCTGCACATGGCATCAATTATCAGATACATGAATTACTTGTGGATTTTTATCATTGGGCCGCACATATGTAGTGGGCCGCATGTGGACTTGGGCGGCACATCTTGGGGTTTGGTGACACACTTGACGGCACATGGGAAGAAGCTTATACATGTGAGGGACACGACAAGAAGAGAGACATCATCATTGGGGTATACATTAAAAGAAAGGGGCACCTGCAGACGTGACTTGGATATTAGGGTTGCACATGTGGGCTGACAACACATACACTTTGGAAACAAAAGTCAACATTACTCCACCGTAAATCAGTGTATTCCCACCGTAACATTATTATGTGTACCGTAATTTACGGTATGACCGTAAATTACGGTGGTGGCTGCGAGAAAACATGTAACTGCCATCTTTAAGTCAGTTTAAGGAGGTCTTTTGAGATGTCTCATCATTGAACGGTTTTGCAAGGAGTGGAGGGGCGATTCTTGGCTCTCTTTTTGTGTTCTTGAGTGATCAAAACATGAAGACTTTGTGTTTGATTCCAATAAACAAAGTTTCGATTGTGATGATGGTTCATAACACTATGAGCGGCTAGGTTTGTTTGGTGATCGTCTCGGATGTAAGGTTTTATTTGTGACAATTATGCTTGTTCTTTAATTTCTGGAATATTAGACTGTGCATGTGTTGTTAGTTTATTATGGTGTTTGATTGATTGTTTGTAAATTGTTAATGTGTGTTTGATCATAGTTCTAAACCATACGTTCTTGGTGCCGTTGGCAATCGAGATATCATGGGAGGGATTAGGGTTGGATATGTGTTGATTGGTCATCGGGTAACAACCTCGCGTTCTAGGAATCCGAGTACTTAGTTCCCTTTCATCACAAACAATTGATCTTACATGAGCCATGTCTATGTGGTTCTTTCCAGTTGAACATGAACGTTAGTTGTCACTTAAAACTTGAAACTCGGGATGATCACTATCCTCTTATCTTGTTACAAAACTTAACTTTGATTTGTAATTTAATTTAGTTTAATTTAGTTAATTAAAACCAATCAACCCAAACATTGAAATTTACATTTCTTGCAATTTAGATTAATCTAGTTAGTTAGACATACATTGAGATAACACATATTCCACAAACTCCATGTGTTCGATACCCACTTACCGCTATCTATATAGTTGTTATTGGGATTAAATTTGCGTGACCACGACAATCACGTCAAAATTTTGGCGCCGTTGCCGGGGAGTAGTGCGCAACGTGTGTTATCTTGTGTATTAGTTTGAAAAAAAAAATTAAAAAAAAAAAACCAAAAAGATTTCTTTTATGTTCATGATTTACACTTGGTAGTTGAGTTGTGTTATGCAGGATGACATGGCATTACACAAATTTCAGCTTATTTACGTGTAGATTGTGCGGGGGTCCACGACATCCATGTATTGGTTGCCACGAGGCTCACTACAGGAGGGCACATGGAAAACCGGTGACTTATGTTTCACAGCTTCCACCTCCATCATACGTTGACGATTATGAATCAGAAATGGAGGATGACTATTATTCATATGGATACGATCGGGACGAGGAAGTTTATTATGAGGCAAGGATGGATGGTCTATGTTTTTGTTGCGGTCGCGATCACACTTATGATTATGATGTGTGCCCGGTGTATTCGGAAAACCCGAACTATTGGAATAAAAAGATGATGGAAGCGCGCATCTATAGACCGTATCAGGGATATCGACAATATCATCCCGAAGAATATTCTGAGCCCGAGGGTGTTTATGTTTATGAGACCGAGGAGGAAAAAGAGCTTGCTGTATTGGAAGTAACTTTGTCCAAACTCGAGCAATATTTAGCAACACCCAACCTGTCCGATGAAGACCGAATCAGCTGCTTAGTTTCTAAGTGTCATACTTTAAAATTGAAGATAGAGATAGAAGAACGCCTCTCACCATTACCTGACGATATTAGAGATTATTCTCACATGAAGGAGGAGGTTGTGGAGGATAATACCACACTAATGAGTCCTTTATCTGATGAAGAGTCACTTGTAGATCAGATGATGTGTGCAGATTATGAGGTAGAGCAGGCTGATGGGATGGATATGTGTACCGAACCTCTTCCCATAATTCAAATTAACAAGTGTGGGGAAGAGGGTTCGAGAAACAAGATGAGAAGGGTGAAACTACCAGACATTAAGGTATATGTCATGAAGTGGACTAGCAAAGCCTGCAGGAGCAGCTTTAACATGCCAAATAGACTGACAAATCTATGGAGATGGCATGTAAATTTCAGGGCATTTGTTGGAAATGCCGTGGGTAAGTGTGCATTAAGACCACCATAACGCATATCAGGTATGGTCTGGCTGAAGACCTTTAAACTTAGCGCTCTCGGGAGGCAGCCCGAGGATGTAGAGTATTGTATTTGTGTTTTGTTTTGCTTTGTTTGGTTTTGTTTTGGTGTTGTGTTTGTGTTTTGGCAGGTTATTACGTTTCAACCCTCGCGGATGCAATGATTCAAGTGTGGGGATGTTTGGCAACATCCCTGTTGAGATATCGGCGAATCTAAGAGATGTTTTTGAACCGGTTCGATCACCGCAGCTGCATCACTACCAACACTGCTGATTTACTAATCAGGTCGTGTGTTGTTCTCATCTTGTGCCCCTTTGTATATATTCATGTTTAAGTTTATGGTTGGGCGGTTGGGTGGTGTTTTGATGTGTTTGTTTGATGGGTTGTGAAAGTTGGTGGTGTTTAAAAAAAAAAAAATTAAAAAAAAAAAAAAAATTGGGGTTTGAGAGTATAAGCAATTGTTGATGTTCTTGGTTAAAGCGATCTTTTCCTCAAAACCATACATTGGGACAATGTATCCCAAGTGTGGGGATGGGGGAATTTTTGAGAGTTTTAAAAATTTTGTAAACCCAAGCGAAAATTGTTAAAATTTGAAAACTTGATATTGTGCCATTTGACACACCGACACCCATTCCTATTCTTTTCTTGGTGAGGATTTGAGCCACATATGATTATTAATGATACTTTCTTTGTTTTGAGTGGCGGTGTGTTTATTGTGTTAATAGAACTTGTGTACGAATTCTTGTTAGATCCTAGAGTTAACATGCTTTTGAAAATGATAGGGGGACTTTTAGGAAGCCTCGTCTAGATGTGTGAGAGTGCGGGATTGGTGGGTTGGACCTCATACTTTACATATATGAGCTTGGTATTGTGAGGGGTGGGGGTTTGGTCTTTAGAAAGCCATATTTGAGCCTTAAACCATTCGGTTGCGACCCAAACCTACTTCCTCCAAAAATTTTACCTTTTGAGATGACCCGGTTTAGGAAATTTAGCATGTAGTGTTGATGTTCTTGTATATATTGTTGAAGTTCGATATGAGACAAAAAGAAAAAAAAAAGAAAAGAAAAAGAAAAAAAAATATGAGAAAGATATGAGAAAAATACAAAAAAAAAAAAAAGAAGTGATTGGTTGCAATAGTAGTTGAGAATGTTGAAAAAGTTGTGTATATATTTGATGGTTGCTTTGTTTAGTGGTAGAAATAAAAACCGGGTCAAATCAATTAGCTCTTTCATATGTATTCCACCATTTTCCTACCTTGACACCTAGCCCCGTTACAACCCGCAAGTCCCTTTGATTCTAAAGCATGTTAGATATTTGTTAGGAGGAAACTTGATTTTTATACAAGCTTATTGTCGCACAAACACACACACGCATTGAGTGGTTTAGCATTATGCTAATAATTCTTGTTACCGAGAGATTTTTGTGAGGGGTGTGTCTTGTGGTATGATTGAAGGTTAGTAAAATGATGATACATTTTAGCTTGGTTTGCATTTTGATCGCTTGTGGTTTTGAAATAGTTTTTGAATGGGTTGCTTGGGACAAGCAACGGGTAAGTGTGGGGATGTGACGGGTGGTCCGTAGGACAACCCTTAAAGCCTTTAAATAGAATAAAATTCCATACTTTGCCCGGTTATTTGCTTGAACTTGGTAACCACTAGATAAATTGATGTGCAGGTATTATAATGCTCAAGATGTGGGTTTTAGATGGCTGGATGGATGCTAGAAGTTGGCGGTGTCAAAACCTGGGTTTACGGTCTGCCATAAAATAAGAAACAGGAAACTCGAACCGTAGCTTACGGATATCAAACGTAAGTGACAGCTGAAAAAGACATGCGCATGCTGACTTTTTGGGATATTGGATTAAACAACATATGACAATTGACAAGCATTGGGAATAGATGAAATGAGTGGAATTATTTTGAAGAGATAAAAATATTCATCCACTAATTAAAGGGGCACCATCTTATTTTAATATCATCACATCATTCTTTAAAGAAAGATAGGCAGCTGACATATATACACATCACGATTTGGGAATTCACGTGAGGGGTCAGATTAATATCATCATTTGCACATGGGTGGCAGACATATAAGACATATAAGCGGACATCTGGTCAACACAGTCTTATTATCAGCATATATGACACACATATGAAGATTTGGACTTGCTATATAGCACATGATTGGTCTTTAGGTGGGCGGCTGACTTGTGGACTGTCTTCATTGGGCCGCCAACACACATGTGGGCCGTATATGATTGGTCATTATTGGACCGCACACATCATCAGCAATACATGTGGGCAGATTTGGAGATATTATCATTAATCACTTGTGGGCTGCACATGGCATCAATTATCAGATACATGAATTACTTGTGGATTTTTATCATTGGGCCGCACATATGTAGTGGGCCGCATGTGGACTTGGGCGGCACATCTTGGGGTTTGGTGACACACTTGACGGCACATGGGAAGAAGCTTATACATGTGAGGGACACGACAAGAAGAGAGACATCATCATTGGGGTATACATTAAAAGAAAGGGGCACCTGCAGACGTGACTTGGATATTAGGGTTGCACATGTGGGCTGACAACACATACACTTTGGAAACAAAAGTCAACATTACTCCACCGTAAATCAGTGTATTCCCACCGTAACATTATTATGTGTACCGTAATTTACGGTATGACCGTAAATTACGGTGGTGGCTGCGAGAAAACATGTAACTGCCATCTTTAAGTCAGTTTAAGGAGGTCTTTTGAGATGTCTCATCATTGAACGGTTTTGCAAGGAGTGGAGGGGCGATTCTTGGCTCTCTTTTTGTGTTCTTGAGTGATCAAAACATGAAGACTTTGTGTTTGATTCCAATAAACAAAGTTTCGATTGTGATGATGGTTCATAACACTATGAGCGGCTAGGTTTGTTTGGTGATCGTCTCGGATGTAAGGTTTTATTTGTGACAATTATGCTTGTTCTTTAATTTCTGGAATATTAGACTGTGCATGTGTTGTTAGTTTATTATGGTGTTTGATTGATTGTTTGTAAATTGTTAATGTGTGTTTGATCATAGTTCTAAACCATACGTTCTTGGTGCCGTTGGCAATCGAGATATCATGGGAGGGATTAGGGTTGGATATGTGTTGATTGGTCATCGGGTAACAACCTCGCGTTCTAGGAATCCGAGTACTTAGTTCCCTTTCATCACAAACAATTGATCTTACATGAGCCATGTCTATGTGGTTCTTTCCAGTTGAACATGAACGTTAGTTGTCACTTAAAACTTGAAACTCGGGATGATCACTATCCTCTTATCTTGTTACAAAACTTAACTTTGATTTGTAATTTAATTTAGTTTAATTTAGTTAATTAAAACCAATCAACCCAAACATTGAAATTTACATTTCTTGCAATTTAGATTAATCTAGTTAGTTAGACATACATTGAGATAACACATATTCCACAAACTCCCTGTGTTCGATACCCACTTACCGCTATCTATATAGTTGTTATTGGGATTAAATTTGCGTGACCACGACAAGCACGTCAGTACTATATCCTGAACACATATCCTGATAGAATATCCTGATAGAATATCCTGACAGAATATCCTGGTTAGTGAATTATGATTCATACCTGAGTTTTGACTTGCAGGGCCTCCAGCATCTGCTTCACCTCTACACCAATGCCTGAAACACGGCCAAGTTTCAAGAGGCCAGGATCAAGCAGCTTGAGACCACCGTTGCTGATCAGGGTACCATCGCTGAAGCCAAGACTCGACACTATGAGGATAAGCTGAAGAAGGTCACCCAGGATGCGGAGATAAAGCTGGCAGCCGTCCAAATGGAGCACGAACAGGCCATGGTTTCCTTCCGGGAAGGGATAAAAAACTCAGCTATTGTCTCTCTGATGCAAGCTCGCATCAAGATGGCTTATGAGGCCAAGGAGACAGGTCTTGAGTGCCCAGCCTGGCCGGTTGATTCCTGGGTGGCAAAGCTGAAGGAGCTTAGAGGCAAAGCTGTGTCGTATCCTGCTGAGGCTGGTGAGTCCTCTAAGTCAGCAGAGGTGGTGGACAAGGCTGGAGAAAAGAAGGATGCTGGGACGGATGCTGGTGAGGATGCTGCTCAGGATGCTGAGGCTGAGAAGACGGAGAAGGCTGGTGAAGATGCCGCTGTGTGAGGGCATTCAAGTGGGTGATGATGGATGTTGATGCCTAGGTCAAAGCCCACTTTTTTAAATTTGAATATTGGTTTGTAATCCCCGAAACAATTTACTTTTCCTGCACTTTATTTTTCTTGCATTTTGAACAATATAATGGCCAAAGGTGGAGGGATCCTGAGTTTCAGGACGAAGTCCTTGGTCATTAATGTTAGTATGCTTTACTTTTGGACAATATAACAATTGGAGGTGGATGGGTCTCGTTTTGAGATGAAACCTTCAACTGTTATGTAAATATAAATATGAACTTATTGTGCTTTTGGTGGATGGATCTCAGTTTGAGATGAAACCAAAAGCAAAAACTTTTGCCATGTTAATAATATAACTCTATTTTGACCTTATCTTTGTTGCTATACTTTTAGTGCACAAATTTTATTCTGAAAATAGTTTTCTTTGAACATTCTTGGGAACATATGCTGAGAATATCCTAAGGGATATCCTGGTCAGGATACTGCTACATAGCTTAAAAACTTAGGTTACTCAAAGGAGATTTAAAAAATAAAAATGAGAGATCATACCGAAGACTCTTAGAGAGTCAATTTCAATCTTCCATCTTATGAATGTCCCTAGAGCACATTTGGAAACTCAAACCCATCCTTTGAATTGTATGGCATATGTCCCATGTGTTCAGCATTTTTAAAGACTTAGGAATGCAAACATAATCATACTTTAGTTTTTCTGTGGACAAAGTTTGAACATCCTGGGGATAAACCCTTATTTTCATGCGCTACAGGCGGGAGTGACTTAGAAAGGTGAAAACCTTTAAACCTTAGAGAGTATGAAAATACCCTTTCGTGAGAGAGGGTGATCAATCCTCATATACCTTGAGGATCCAGGATATAGCCAATAGTAATGAAATTGTCAGCCACTTTTACATGAACTGGTCCCACTACCTTGAACTATCCCTGGATAACTTGCGCTCCAGGCGGGGTGTTTAAACCCAATTCGCAAGAAATGTGAATACCTTTAAACCTGTGAAGAGGTCAGTATCCCTTAAACGCGAGAGAGGGGGCCAATCCTCTAATCTTTCAAAATATCCTGAGTGTGTATCCTGGAGTTATATCCTGAAGCATATACTGCAAAACAACTGTGAACTAAGGTGGGTGTTAGCCTGGCTAACACCCCTCCGATGCTTAAGTTAGTATTGGGTTTAAAAGAATAAATAATACAAATTATATATAAAAGGAGATAGAACTCATATCATCCTGAGTTAGAATTTAAATTCTAAACTCACTTGAAATAGAGCTTTAAGTGTATAGCATTCCAGGATCTTGGTAGCATATCCCCTTCCATACTCTTGAGTCAGTATGCTCCTTTTCCTGATTCTGATTTAACCTCATACGGTCCTTCCCACTTTGGAGCCAACTTTCCATCGGCAGGATTAGTAGTATCCTGAAAAGCCTTTCTTAGAACCCAATCCCCAACTTGGAATCTTCTAGTTCTTATATTCTTATTATATGCTCTGGATATCCTCTGTTGATATGCTGCCATCCTTTGCTTTGCTGCATCTCTTATCTCATCCACTATATCCAATTCTTGGCACAAAGCTTCAGGATTCTGCTCAGGATCCCGGAGGTTAGATCTTGCTGTAAGTATCACCATTTCTGTTGGGATCACTGCTTCCGCTCCAAATACTAAGGAGAATGGAGTCTGGCCAGTTGCACTCTTTATTGTTGTTCTATCAGCCCATAAAACAAAGGGTAGTTCTTCTGCACATCTTCCTTTCTTAGCTCCTAGTCTCTTTTTTAGGTTGTTGACAATTATCTTGTTCGAGGATTCTGCTTGTCCATTTGCTTGAGGATGTACTGGAGTAGATGTGATCATTTTGATTCCCCAACTCTTGCAAAAGTCAGTGGTCCTTTTGCTTATAAACTGAGATTCATTGTCACAAATAATCTCGGCTGGTACTCCAAATCTGGTCAGGATATTCCTTTTTATGAAGGACACTACTTCTTGGTCTCTAACCTGAACAAATGCTTCAGCTTCAACCCATTTAGAAAAATAGTCAGTCATTGCCAGCATAAAGACTTTTCCTCCTGGAGCTTTCTGTAATTTCCCCACTATATCCATTCCCCACTTCATGAATGGCCAAGGGGAAGCTATAGGATATAACGGTTCAGCTGGTTGATGTAATATGTTACTGTGCCTTTGACATGCATCACATCTTCGAGCATATTCTGCAACATCTTTCTTCATCGTCGGCCAATAGTATCCTGTTCTTAACACTTTTGAGAATAATGACCTGCCCCCAGTGTGGTTACCACAATCCCCTTCGTGTATATCCTGAAGCACTTCTTTAGCTTCGGGATCCTCCAAGCATCTCAGGTATGGTCCTGCAAGAGATTTCTTGTACAAAACATTATTTATAACAGTGAATCGTGATACCTTCATTCTAAAGGCCTTAGGATTTTCATCCTTAGGAATGTGTTCTTCCTTGAGATATCTCATGATTGGAGCCGTCCAGGACCTAGTATCCTCATCAGGATCATGATCAGGATCCCGAACGCTTATTATCTCCTTATCCTGAGTCTTGAAGAGATCCACAACAGGATGTAGGATGTGAAGTATTGGTATTTGGGTTCCTTTTGGTATCCTGACTGATGATCCTAGGTTTACCAAGGCATCCGCTTCAGCATTATCTTCTCTTGGTACTTATTCAAGCGTAAAAACATCGAAATATCCTGCTAATTTTTTTTGAGAATATCAAGATACTCGATTAACTTGTCACCTTTAACTGCATATGATCCATTAAAATGATTAGTAATTAACAAGGAATCAATATATACTTGCAAATTCTTAATATTCATGTTTTTAGCCAATTCTAATCCTGCAATCAAAGCCTCATAATCTGCTTCATTATTAGTGGCAGGAAATTCACATCTAATAGCCTGGGGTAATATGTCCTCCTGTGGCGATTTTAGTAGTATACCCAATCCTACTCCTCTAACATTAGATGCACCATCAGTATATAATGTCCAGGATTCTGGGGTTTCTCCTAGTTGTTGAACTTGTAGGTCTACTTCATTTTGAATATCACTACTGAAATCAGCCACAAAGTCAGCTAGAGCCTGAGACTTTATGGCATTTCTAGGTTCATATACTAGATCATAGGCACTTAACTTTACTGACCATTTAGCCATTCTACCTGACATCTCAGGTTTCCTAAGCACATTTTTAACAGGATAATTGGTTTTAACATGAATCCTATGTGTTTCAAAGTAATGTCTAAGCTTCGTTGATGCCATAACTAGGGCTAATATTAGTTTTTCTAGATGAGAATATCTAGTTTCGGCATCTAATAAACTTTTGCTAACATAATAGACAGGATAATGCTGACCTTCATGATCCTTTACAAGGACAGCACTTACTGCATTCCCTGATACTGCAAGATACAGGGATAATGGTTCACCATCCTCAGGCTTCATCAACAGAGGTGCGGTTGAAAGATACTGCTTCAAATACTGCAAGACTGCTTCATGCTTCTCCCCCCATTCAAACTTCTTGTTTTTCTTCAGGATATCATAGAATTCCTTGCATTTTTCCGAGGATCTTGAGATAAATCTGTTTAATGTCGCTACTCGCCCCGTCAATCTTTGTACATCTTTCATGTTGGAAGGTGATTTGATATCCAAGATGGCTTTGATCTGTTCTGGGCTCGCCTCTATCCCTCTTTAGTCACCATATATCCTAAAAACTTTCCTGCCCCCACTTCAAAATGTCACTTAGCAGGATTCAGCTTCATGTTATATTGATCCAGGATATCAAATGCTCCCTTAATATCCTGGCGGTGATCCTCAGCCTTCCTAGATTTTACTACCATGTCATCGATGTACACCTCCATAGTGTCCCCCAGCTTGTCTTTGAACATCATGTTCACCAATCTTTGATACATTGCACCTGCATTCTTCAAACCAAAGGGCACAGCTGTATAACAATAAATACCTGTTGGTGTCATGAAAGCAGTATCCTCCTGGTCTGAAGGTTCCATTTAGATCTGCTGGAATCCTGAGGATGCACCCATGAAGGTTAGCATATCATGGATGGCAGTAGCATCCACCATTGCGTCAATATGAGGAAGAGGAAATAGGTCCTTGGGACAGGCTTTATTCAAGTCTGTGTAATCTACACAAACTCTCCATTTTCCATTTTTCTTCTTTACCACAACTACATTTGCCAGCCATCTTGGAAACTTGACATCCCTGATCATTTTGGATTTCAATAATCTCTCTACTTCTTCTTGAATGATCATATTTCGCTCCGGAGCAAACTTCCTTCTTTTTTGTTAGACTGGCTTGAATGACCTGTCAATACCGAGCTTATGAGTTATAATATCCTTGGAAATGTCTGTCATATCCTCGTGCTTCCACGCGAATGTTGACATCCTGCATTTCAAAAAGTTAGTCAATTGGTCTTCAATATCCTGAGGGATATTGGTTCCCACGAGCACCGAGATATCTGGATTATCCTGATCCAGGATAATTTTCTTTACATCCTGCTATGAAGCCTCCATGATATCCTGGGCACACATCTTTAATTGCTATGATGCATTAGGCTTGGTTGAGGATTTCATTGAGGATGAGTAACATTCCTTTGCTTCCTGCTGATCACTATCTACCTTGACAACCCCCCAAGGTGTAGGGATCTTGATGCATTGATGGTAGGTTGATGGCACAACTTTCATATCATGGATTCATGGCCTACCCAATATGATATTATAGCAGGATAGGGAGTCCATCACACAAAAGCGTTGCATTGAGTTGACCCCTTCAACATATACTGGTAGCTTGATCTCCCCCACTGTGTTCCTAGCCTCTCCACTGAACCCAACGAGTACAGTGGACTTCGAAGTGATATCCATTGGAGATACGTTCATTCTCTTCAATGTTTCTAGTTGGATTATGTTGACGGAGCTTCCATTATCCACCACTATCCTGCGTACAAAATGGTTAGCCACATATAACGTTATTACTAGAGCATCATGGTGAGGATCCTGGACAGCATCCCTGTCATCACTGTCGAAAGTGATCACTTTATCAGTTGTGAGGGTCGTCATCCTGGTTGGCTTTTCTCCTCTCTCAGCCTTGGCTTCCTTTGCATGTCTCTTGGACGCAGAATATGAAGTCCCACAAATGTCGGATCCCCCTGAGGTAAAGTTAATTATCTTGGCATCCGCATGAGGTGATGCTGCTCGTTCAGGATCCTTCTTAGTATCCTGACCCTTATTCTTCTTTCTTCCCAGGAGATCCTTTAGATATCCCTTGCTCAAGAGATAGCTTATTTCTTTCCTTAGAGCAATGCAATCTTCAGTGACATGTCCGAAATCCTCATGGAAGGCACACCATTTGGACTTATCCTTCCAATCAGCTTTTTGTTGATTCTTTCGGGGCCACCTAACCTTGTCTCCTAAACCCTGCATGGCATACATCAGTTCAGGTATGTTAACAGAAAAGCAATATTCAAATAATTCAGGATACTCCTCAGGATCCTCGTCTTCAACAGCATTCATTTTCTTGCTGTCATTCCTGCCATATGGCTTAGAGCGATATGGTTTGTACGAGGATTCTGATTTCCTGTTGGTTGACTCATAGGTTGGGGATGAATTCATCCTCTCTTGCATCTTTTTGTCATCCTCCAGTCGAATATATCTTAAAGCCCTGTTCCTGAGGCTGTGAGGAGGCTTGCATCCTTGGAGGAGGTGGAGGAAGCACCGAACCAATTGTTGCAGAGGTTGTAGCAGACACGGTTGAAGAGCTCATGTTTGATCTCAAGGCCATTGAAAATAATGTAGCAAAAAATTTTGAAAATAGAAAACCAAGTAATGATTTTGCAAAAGCTTTTAGTAGAAATAGCACCACTTGCCCCATGGTGGGCGCCAAATTGTTTTGGTCAAAAATTACCAAAGCAATTTAGTGATCAAATTAGTTAAGTGAGGTAGTGTGCCAAGAATGTGTGTTGAAAATATGCTGAGTTGGTTGTTTGCAAAAACAGTATTCAGGATATAGCTCAGGATATTGAGCTATATCTATAATCAAACAATGAGCAAAAAGTAAAGGGGGTGACACGAGATATACGAGGAAAGCCCTTGATCAATCTAGATCGCCGGCACAAAACCTCGGGAGCTGACAATCGCAGCTGCCTTGTTCTTCTTATTACTTCAAACGTCAGGATACAGTGCAGGATATTGATCAGATCGCTAAGTGTTACAATGCTTTTTTAGAAAGTGAGAGTTGCGAAAGAGTAGAAATGTATGAGAGCAGTGAGTGTTGTTGTGTCATATTCGATCTGATATATCCGTCTATTTATATTTAAAAATGAAAACAAAATCTCCTATAAATGGGGGATACCTTCGAATATTCCTTAGTTAACGTTGGAGACCAAGTAAAGCGGCTTCAACGTCTTTCTTCGAACAACCTGGACCGAGTCTTTAGGGGAAAAGGTCCTCGTGAACGTTGCAAGCTTGGACTCGTACTCCTGCACATAATCCATTAGTGATCCCAAGGATACCAAGTCAGGATATTACCAATATCCTGAATCAGCATCCCGGGTATGAACTGATATAATATAATCAAGATATAACTTAAGATATTATCCAGGACATGGGCTCAGAATTTCACCCATAACAATTATGTCATAAAATATATAACCAATTTAATTTATGACATAAAATATATTATAAGAAAATATAATATAATATAACACGTGTCAACCTGTCAACCTGCCCCCCTTGACATTAACCGACCTGTTTAGCTTAACGGGTTCGTGGGTTCAACCTGAAACCGATCCAACCATGTTTACACTAAACTCAAACCCACAAATTTCATCTCAGATTCGTATCGTATATAAATTAATGCCCCTACTTGAAATCCCTGGTGTTATGGGTGAAATTCTGAGCCCATATCCTGGATAGTATCTTGAATTATATCTTGATTACATAATATATGTTCACAACTAGGATGCTGAATCAGGATATTGGTAACATCCTGATACTGTATCCTGAGGATTACTAACAAATTGTTTGCAGGAGTACGAGTACAAGTTTACAACATTCACTAAGACCTCTTCCCCTGAAGACCTCTTCCCCTGAAGACTCGGTCCAGGTGGTTCAAAGAAGAACGCTGAAGCCGCATTACTTGGTCTTCAACGTTCACATGGGAATATTCGCTGGAATCCCACCATTTTAGGAGATTTTGTTTTCTTTTGTTAACTATAAATAGACGGATAAACCAGATCATATAGGACATCACATTCACTACTCTCGAGTTCTCATACTTTCTCTCGCAATTCACACACTTTCTGAAAAGCATTGTAACACTTAGTGACGATCTGGTCAATATCCGTCACTCTATCCTGACATTTGAAGTAATAAGAAGAACAAGGCAGCTGTGATTGTTAGCACCCGAGGTTTTGTACCGGCAATCTAGATTGATCAAGGTGTTTCCTCGTACATCTCGTGTCACCCTTTACTTTTTTGCTCATTGTTTGATTATAGATTGTTTTGGTCAAAAATCAAGCAATGACAATGTAACCAAACTTTCTGTTGTGAGGTATGATGCTTGAATTGATGAACAACAATAAGGATCACTATGAAGTGTAATGAACAAGTGACAAGAAGATTTATACGAGGAAAAAGCCCTTGATCAATGAATGATCTCCGGCATAAAAAACCTCGGGTGATGGAAACTACCGATCACCAACTCAAATTAAACAAGAAATGTATTACAACTTTGTATGATAGCGAGCTAAGTACAAGGATCACTATAGTGTATTGTGTAGAAAATGTGTGTAATCGCCAAGTGTGTTAGCGAGAGCTGATGAGAGCAGTTGTATGAGTGTGTGTGTAGCCAAAAATAGCCAAGTCTTTTCTAACTAGCTCGCTACCCCCTTTAAAAATAGAAAATATCTACTCTAACTAACATTCCGTAAATGGTGCAAGTCCTCCACGACTCCACAACGTCCATTTCTGGCTAAGCACGTGCGGAATAGACTTAGAATATTCTCCAGGAATATCGCCAAGACCAAGTCCAAGTTGATACTCCTGCAAAACAATTACGAATTCAAAGTAGACAATCGTTAGTACAGGGATCCTTATAGTGATCCATGATCCTGATCCTGCAACACTTCTAAGGATCACTTCTTCAGACAGAATTGAGGATCACTAAACCCAATAGTAAATAAGGATCACTGATCATTTAGAAATCCACCCCTAACATAGATATAGCTCGATATCCTGAAAACTGTTTTTGCAAACAACCAAACCAGGATATTTTCAATACACATTCTTAGCACACTACCTCACAAAACTAATTTGATCACTAAATTGCTTAGGTATTTTTTGACCAAAACAATTTGGCGCCCACTGCGGGGCAAGTGGTGCTATTTCTACTAAAAGCTTTCTTAAAATCACTACTTGGTTTTCTATTTTCGAAACTTTTTGCTACACTATTTACAATGGCCTCAAAATCAAACATAAGTTCTTCTACCATGTCTGCTACAACCTCTGCAACAGTTGTTTCGGTGCTTCCACCACCTCCAAGGACGCAAGCTTTTTCACAGGCTCAAGCTCCCCCAAGGAGGACTGAAACTGACACAACTCGGGATATTATCCACACTCAGAATGTTCAAGGATCTGTTGCTTTAGGGATAACCCCTATTATGGCTTCTAATGATGAAATTCTAACTTTGTTTGGTAGTATACAGGATCAGATGAAGCAACAGCAGGAGACCAACCAAATGTTGATAAGAGAAATATAACTCTTTAAAATCTAGCTCAAGTAGGCCTGCTGAGGATACTGTCACTCCCTTGCAGCCCAGAGCAATGAACTTCAGCTCGACAGTATATACCGAGTATAACAGGGGCAAATATTGTACCTAGTCATTCCTAGAGTCACACTCCTAAGATGCCCTCATCAATCAGGGTATCAACCGTTAGAGGATCAGGATATGCTCCAGGATATAGCCAGAATCCTCAGGCTGGTAACATTTCTAACACCCTCAATACTTTTGCTACTAATAGTTTTGGATCTTTGCAGGATACAGGTGTGACCTCAGCACTCTCTATGGAGCTTCAGAAGTTGAAAGATATGATATCCAGTGTACCTGGGGTAGTCCATGTGACAACCCGTAATTTACGGATCTTAATTACGTGATTAACAGATAATTAACGCGATAATAAATAGTGTTTACAACGCGAATTAACTTAATTAGGCCTTTGGAGTGCCTAGGAACGTCTATCCGACTTTACAGTGCGCGAACGGTGATTTGCGGAGAAACATGCTAAACGTTAAGCGATAACGAAACGAAACCGTACAAAATATTGACAACGCCGACAAATACGAATTTTCTATGAAAATTTTATATTCATGAAATTAATTTTGTGAATATATCGTACTTTCATACGCCACATTCCAAATAGAAAAACTTCAATCATTTCAATTTGTTTGAAAGGAGAAAAAAGAGGTAATATCTATACCTAAATATTAATCCGAATTACCATGAATCTCAATGACCAAGAATTGGTAATTGACACGATAAGTAACTAGAAATACACAGAAGTTCGCTAAAAGATTTCTTTTTATGAATTGTGCAATTAATTTCAAATAAGTCGTATCTTGCTCAGACCAATAAATAGAGCTGAGGCTATAATTAAAGCTGTTAGTAGAAAACCGAAATAACGCAGACGCGAACAAGAAACGCGGAAACGGTAACGCACCGACAATCAACGACGGAACTGACGCACCGGAATCGAATTTCGTCGCGATATTGATACATTATGATAAATTTGGCTTCGTTTTCGAATTTTAATATACGCAGTTGAAATCGGATCGGAAAACGGATCAGGAACGGCAAACGGGGCATTTACGCGATTTTAACGAAACCGTCGAACGCACGCGATTAATAACGATTATCGACGCTATTTTTACATATTTTGAACTAAAATATCAAATTATGACGTTTCACGACGCGCGGGAGCGAAAACGGACCATGTGGAGAATTTCGGGCTCCTAAAACACGAAAGTTGGGCTTGTGGGCCTTGGGCCCAAGCCCAAAGCCCACAAGATTACATCTACTTATAAATAAGACCTTTTGGTCTTCTTTTGAGCTGATTTGCAACATCAGACAAAACAAACACAAACCAAACACACACCTGAATCTCTCTCTCTCGTTCACTCCTGACCGGCCGTTGAGCTTCCGGCGGCCCCTTTTCTTCCCCGACGAGCACAGCAACCCCCCCTCTCCTTCCTTTCTCCGGTAAAACAACAACCAGCCCCACCCCCTTTCTCTGACTCAGAACCGGACCACCACCACCACAGTCCGGTGATGGTGCGGCGGTGCGAGAGACGAGACTGAGAGAGAAAGAGCCGAGAAGAGTGAGAGAACCGGCGGTCGGTACCTTTGACCGCCGGACATCGTCTTTACCCGGCGAGTTCACCGGTTTCGGGTTAGACTCGGGTCTATGTCGAGTCGGTTTTGGGGGTTCGAGCAGCAGAGAGCGAGGTGGAGACTCGGACCACCGGTCGGATTGTTTATCCGGTGGTCGGCAGGTTTATCCGGCTGGATTCTGTCAAAGATGATGATGATGATGTTTTGGGTCTGAGTTTGGTACGGGTCACAGCCGCGGTTTGGGTTTCGGGTGGTCGCCGGCAAGACACGGCGGCGGTGGTGGTCGTCGGCTGTGGTGGTAGCACGGGTGGTGGCGGCGGTTTGTATTTCCTTCCTACACACTCACCGGTTCAGGTCGGATGCGGGTTTGTTCTAGCATGGTTCGGGTCTCGTCGATTCAGGTTGGTTCAGTTGCGGGTCAAACCCGGTTGACTCGGTCAACACCCGAGTCAACTCGGGTCAACAGCAGTTCAAGCACGGTCAACGTGGGGTCAGACGGTTCGGGTCGGTCGGTTCGGGTCAGCCGGTTCGAGTCGGATAATGAAGCAGTTCGGTTGACTCGGTCAAACCGAGTCAACTCGGTCAACGCAGTCATACTGAGTCAACTCAGTTAGCTGATTCGACATGAGGATTCGGTAAAGATTTTACGGCGGTTTATTTCGTTAATTTTCATTGTTTATATTACGTGAAACGAGCTCTCGAAACCGGACTGATTAAAGAAACGTTATAAAAGAACTTAATGAATTCGTATACTAGTCGTAATTATAAAACTTGTTGTATTTCATACGTATACATAAATTGTTGGAATGTTTGATTGAATTTCGATAAAATAACGACGACTTGTGTCGTTAGGGGCGTCCAAAAACAGAGGAAACTCTGCCCGTTTTTCGAGAAAATCCGTAAACTTAAAGCGCGTTTTATTATAAGACAAAACTTTTTGGATCCGAGGAACTTTTATAAAGACAAATCTAAATATGAAACTACTTTCGACGATACTCTACAATGTACGAAAACGATGGTTTGGAAGTTATTTTACAAGAAATAAATATAGATATTTTATCTATTTGAAACGTCAATATTTGACAACTCTGCTACGAGATCAATATTACTTTTATCCTTATTCTCAAATGCCGATAACACAAATGAGAATTTCATATAACAAACAAACAAATCTCGTTTTATAGAAAATAAATATAACTATATATTTATTTTAAATACCAAACAACACGCGTTCATGTTACAAAAATAAATACGGTTTAGGAACTTGTTTTGAATACCAAAAATACGACGGTGCTTTTATAAACTTAAATAAAGTTTATATGTTATTTCGGATATCAAACGACACGACCACTGTTTTACAAAATAAATATAGTTTTATATATTTATTTCAAGTATCGAACAATCCGAAATCTTTTATTAAAATAAATATAGTTTATATATTTATTTTAACATCAAACGACTCGTATTATCATATAAAAGTAAATATAGCTTGTGTATTTATTTTTAAACGCAAACAACTCGATGATACTTTTGTAAAATAAATATATCTTCTATATTTATTTCAAACGCCTAAACGGCACACTAAATATCATATGTATCGCTTACGAGTTTATTACATGCTATTTTTCGTATGACATACACGACGACTTCTCAAGGCGACTAATGAGATTCTACCGATATATTTATATATTTTATATAAATATTTATTTATTCTTAAATCTCTCGAGGACCAAAGTCCTTTCAAGACTTATTAGTTTTTACCAACAATAAGCGAGACTTAACAAGTATAACTTAATCATTTTTATTAAGTTAACAACTTACCGTTGAATCGTTCGATTAACGATTCGGTAGAGCTCGGTGACACGTAGTGTAGTTACCGCATTTACTTAGAAACTTATTAGATATTCCGTGTTAGGAATATTGTAGAATACACGCTAGCGAGTCTCGTCTTGGAAGCGACATCACGAAGTCGTAATTAGCTAGCTTTGCACAGGAATATTCAGGCGAGTTCATATCCCCCACTTTTTACTGTTTTACATTTTTGTAAATGTTTTCGGGGTGGAAAGACATGCACGTTTTGCAAAAACATACAAAGTTTTGAACAAACGCAAAACTCGTATTTCTAAATCATATTACGAAGGGATTTCGAGGAACACAAATGATTTACGAAAGGTTTATACTAAACATACCGGTTTTTATAAAACAAATGCTTATTTTCGAAATGTGAATGATTTTCGGCCAGGGTGACCAGGGATTCGGTCAGGGTGACCAGGGATTTTCATACATACAGACATATTACAAAAGGATTACCGACATTTTTATACATGGTATGGTTAGCGTAAGGAGGGTTACTACTTAGATCATGTGAGAGGGTAGGCGGGAACTGGAGGCCATTAATCCTCATTGTAGGACCGAGGGGCACAATGCGGTAGATCTATCTGGGTGTAGCGAGCCCAGCCACAGGCCCAGCAGAACGGACCTCGGGGTGACTATGTACCCGACGCACAAATCCGCTAGGTTTGAGTCTTCCTACTTGCACTTCACACATATCAATGGCCTTGCAAACCATTGGTGATCTCCTTTTTTTTCCTTATTTGCTACATACCAGGGATTTTATACTTACAAAATACTTGTTCATACAAATTAAATACCATGTTTTATACAAAAATTCAAAGCATAAGATTATGCGGGTATGGAGTCAAAGTCAGGGTGGGCATTGACGGTTATACAAACATTACAGATACAAGACTTTACAAATACATGGTTTTTATGAACATAATGTGTTACAAACACAACGTTTCCATATAACTGGGCAAGAAAATGACTTTTGATTCGTTTTCTCAATGCTATTTCAAAAACCGGTTATTCCAAAGATTTATTTCAAATATTTCACAACTCAAAAGATTTATTTCAAACCTTTCACAACTCAAAAGATTTATTTCAAATCTTTTACAAACAAACTATGGACTCGCTCAACTTTATGTTGACTTTTTCGCATGTTTCTTTCTCAGGTTGCATTTTCAAAATTATGGAACGGTTGGAATAGGAGAACCATGAAGAGTCGAGTACTTAGTGGCGTTCAATTTCTAGAAAGTCTTAGCTTTTTGCTTCCGCTGTGCAATGAAGATACCAGTCCAGTCACGCCAGCTCTGATAATTTCGGGGTGTGACAGTCCAGACGATTCAAGAAGTATCCCACGATAACCACAGGATATCCCGGTTTTCACATCCTATTTGTGATGCTGAAATTCCAAAAAGATTTCAAACTCCCAACATGAAGCTCTATGACGGGACCACGGATCCTGAAGAGCATATTGCTTAGTATAGGGAAAGGATGGAGATTAACCTTATTCCTCCGGACCTCAAGGAAGCATGCCTCTGCAAGGGTTTTGGCTCTACTTTGACAGGATCAGCCTTAAAATGGCTCTTAAATGTTCCACCTCATTCAATTACATCATTTGCTCATTTAGTTAATTTGTGTAATAGTCAATTTTCTTGTAGTAGAAGTTTTGAGAAACTAACCAAGGATCTCTACAGGATAACTCAAGGTCCACAAGAATCCTTAAGGGATTATGTGAACAAGTTTAGCAAGGAGTCCATAGATATCCCACATCTTGATGTTGCTACAGCTGTGCAGGCTTTCAAAATGGGATTGCAAAAGGAATCTCAATTTTATCAGCATCTTGTGATGAATCCTTGCAGGAACCTGGATGAAGCTCGAAACAGGGCTTTAAGATACATCAGACTGGAAGACGACAAGAAAATGCAAGAGAGGATGAATTCATCCTCAACATATGAGTCAACCAACAGGAAGTCAGAATCCTCATATAAACCATATCGTTCTAAGCTGAGAATATCCTAAGGGATATCCTGGTCAGGATACTTCTACATAGCTTAAAAACTTAGGTTACTCAAAGGAGATTTAAAAAATAAAAAGGAGAGATCATACCGAAGACTCTTAGAGAGTCAATTTCAATCTTCCATCTTATGAATGTCCCTAGAGCACATTTGGAAACTCAAACCCATCCTTTGAATTGTATGGCATATGTCCCATGTGTTCAACATTTTTAAAGACTTAGGAATGCAAACATAGTCATACTTTAGTTTTTCTATGGACAAAGTTTGAACATCCTGGGGATAAACCCTTAATATCCTGGGGATAAACCCTTATTTTCATGCGCTACAGGCGGGAGTGACTTAGAAAGGTGAAAACCTTTAAACTTTAGAGAGTATGAAAATACCCTTTCGTGAGAGAGGGTGATCAATCCTCATATACCTTGAGGATCCAGGATATAGCCAATAGTAATGAAATTGTCAGCCACTTTTACATGAACTGGTCCCACTACCTTGAACTATCCCTGGATAACTTGCAATCCAGGCGGGGTGTTTAAACCCAATTCGCAAGAAATGTGAATACCTTTAAACCTGTAAAGAGGTCAGTATCCCTTAAACGCAAGAGAGGGGGCCAATCCTCTAATCTTTCAAAATATACTGAGTGTGTATCCTGGAGTTATATCCTGAAGCATATACTGCAAAACAACTGTGAACTAAGGTGGGTGTTAGCCTGGCTAAAACCCCTCTGATGCTTAAGTTAGTATTGGGTTTAAAAGAATAAATAATACAAATTATATATAAAAAGAGATAGAACTCATATCATCCTGAGTTAGAATTTAAATTCTAAACTCACTTGAAATAGAGCTTTAAGTGTATAGCATTCCAGGATCTTGGTAGCATATCCCCTTCCATACTCTTGAGTCGGTATGCTCCTTTTCCTGATTCTGATTTAACCTCATACGGTCCTTCCCACTTTGGAGCCAACTTTCCATCGGCAGGATTAGTAGTATCCTGAAAAGCCTTTCTTAGAACCCAATCCCCAACTTGGAATCTTCTAGTTCTTATATTCTTATTATATGCTCTGGATATCCTCTGTTGATATGCTGCCATCCTTAGCTTTGCTGCGTCTCTTGTCTCATCCACTGTATCCAATTCTTGGCACAAAGCTTCAGGATTCTGCTCAGGATCCCGGAGGTTAGATCTTGCTGTAAGTATCACCATTTCTGTTGGGATCACTGCTTCCGCTCCAAATACTAAGGAGAATGGAGTCTGGCCAGTTGCACTCTTTATTGTTGTTCTATCAGCCCATAAAACAAAGGGTAGTTCTTCTGCACATCTTCCTTTCTTAGCTCCTAGTCTCTTTTTTAGGTTGTTGACAATTATCTTGTTCGAGGATTCTGCTTGTCCATTTGCTTGAGGATGTACTGGAGTAGATGTGATCATTTTGATTCCCCAACTCTTGCAAAAGTCAGTGGTCCTTTTGCTTATAAACTGAGATTCATTGTCACAAATAATCTCGGCTAGTACTCCAAATCTGGTCAGGATATTCCTTTTTATGAAGGACACTACTTCTTGGTCTCTAACCTGAACAAATGCTTCAGCTTCAACCCATTTAGAAAAATAGTCAGTCATTGCCAGCATAAAGACTTTTCCTCCTGGAGCTTTCTGTAATTTCCCCACTATATCCATTCCCCACTTCATGAATGGCCAAGGGGAAGCTATAGGATATAACGGTTCAGCTGGTTGATGTAATATGTTACTGTGCCTTTGACATGCATCACATCTTCGAGCATATTTTGCAGCATCTTTCTTCATCGTCGGCCAATAGTATCCTGTTCTTAACACTTTTGAGAATAATGACCTGCCCCCAGTGTGGTTACCACAATCCCCTTCGTGTATATCCTGAAGCACTTCTTTAGCTTCGGGATCCTCCAAGCATCTCAGGTATGGTCCTGCAAGAGATTTCTTGTACAAAACATTATTTATAACAGTGAATCGTGATACCTTCATTCTAAAGGCCTTAGGATTTTCATCCTTAGGAATGTGTTCTTCCTTGAGATATCTCATGATTGGAGCCGTCCAGGACCTAGTATCCTCATCAGGATCATGATCAGGATCCCGAACGCTTATTATCTCCTTATCCTGAGTCTTGAAGAGATCCACAACAGGATGTAGGATGTGAAGTATTGGTATTTGGGTTCCTTTTGGTATCCTGACTGATGATCCTAGGTTTACCAAGGCATCCGCTTCAGCATTATCTTCTCTTGGTACTTATTCAAGCGTAAAAACATCGAAATATCCTGCTAATTTTTTTTGAGAATATCGAGATACTCGATTAACTTGTCACCTTTAACTGCATATGATCCATTAAAATGATTAGTAATTAACAAGGAATCAATATATACTTGCAAATTCTTAATATTCATGTTTTTAGCCAATTCTAATCCTGCAATCAAAGCCTCATAATCTGCTTCATTATTAGTGGCAGGAAATTCACATCTAATTGCCTGGGGTAATATGTCCTCATGTGGCGATTTTAGTAGTATACCCAATCCTACTCCTCTAACATTAGATGCACCATCAGTATATAATGTCCAGGATTCTGGGGTTTCTCCTAGTTGTTGAACTTGTAGGTCTACTTCATTTTGAATATCACTACTGAAATCAGCCACAAAGTCAGCTTGAGCCTGAGACTTTATGGCATTTCTAGGTTCATATACTAGATCATAGGCACTTAACTTTACTTACCATTTAGCCATTCTACCTGACATCTCAGGTTTCCTAAGCACATTTTTAACAGGATAATTGGTTTTAACATGAATCCTATGTGTTTCAAAGTAATGTCTAAGCTTTGTTGATGCCATAACTAGGGCTAATATTAGTTTTTCTAGATGAGAATATCTAGTTTCGGCATCTAATAAACTTTTGCTAACATAATAGACAGGATAATACTGACCTTCATGATCCTTTACAAGGACAGCACTTACTGCATTCCCTGATACTGCAAGATACAGGGATAATGGTTCACCATCCTCAGGCTTCATCAACAGAGGTGCGGTTGAAAGATACTGCTTCAAATACTACAAGACTGCTTCATGCTTCTCCCCCCATTCAAACTTCTTGTTTTTCTTCAGGATATCATAGAATTCCTTGCATTTTTCCGAGGATCTTGAGATAAATCTGTTTAATGTCGCTACTCACCCCGTCAATCTTTGTACATCTTTCATGTTGGAAGGTGATTTGATATCCAAGATGGCTTTGATCTGTTCTGGGCTCGCCTCTATCCCTCTTTAGTCACCATATATCCTAAAAAATTTCCTGCCCCCACTTCAAAATGTCACTTAGCAGGATTCAGCTTCATGTTATATTGATCCAGGATATCAAATGCTCCCTTAATATCCTGGCGGTGATCCTCAGCCTTCCTAGATTTTACTACCATGTCATCGATGTACACCTCCATAGTGTCCCCCAGCTTGTCTTTTTTGTTAGACAGGCTTGAATGACCTGTCAATACCGAGCTTATGAGTTATAATATCCTTGGAAATGTCTGTCATATCCTCGTGCTTCCACGCGAATGTTGACATCCTGCATTTCAAAAAGTTAGTCAATTGGTCTTCAATATCCTGAGGGATATTGGTTCCCACGAGCACCGAGATATCTGGATTATCCTGATCCAGGATAATTTTCTTTACATCCTGCTATGAAGCCTCCATGATATCCTGGGCACACATCTTTAATTGCTATGATGCATTAGGCTTGGTTGAGGATTTCATTGAGGATGAGTAACATTCCTTTGCTTCCTGCTGATCACTATCTACCTTGCCAACCCCCCAAGGTTTAGGGATCTTGATGCATTGATGGTAGGTTGATGGCACAACTTTCATATCATGGATTCATGGCCTACCCAATATGATATTATAGCAGGATAGGGAGTCCATTACACAAAAGCGTTGCATTGAGTTGACCCCTTCAACATATACTGGTAGCTTGATCTCCCCCACTGTGTTCCTAGCCTCTCCACTGAACCCAACGAGTATAGTGGACTTCGAAGTGATATCCATTGGAGATACGTTCATTCTCTTCAATGTTTCTAGTTGGATTATGTTGACGGAGCTTCCATTATCCACCACTATCCTGCGTACAAAATGGTTAGCCACATATAACGTTATTACTAGAGCATCATGGTGAGGATCCTGGACAGTATCCCTGTCATCACTGTCGAAAGTGATCACTTTATCAGTTGTGAGGGTCGTCATACTGGTTGGCTTTTCTCCTCTCTCGGCCTTGGCTTCCTTTGCATGTCTATTGGCCGCAGAATATGAAGTCCCACAAATGTCGGATCCCCCTGAGATAAAGTTAATTATCTTGGCATCCGCATGAGGTGATGCTGCTCGTTCAGGATCCTTCTCAGTATCCTGACCCTTATTCTTCTTTCTTCCCAGGAGATCCTTTAGATATCCCTTGCTCAAGAGATAGCTTATTTCTTTCCTTAGAGCAATGCAATCTTCAGTGACATGTCCGAAATCCTCATGGAAGGCACACCATTTGGACTTATCCTTCCAATCAGCTTTTTGTTGATTCTTTCGGGGCCACCTAACCTTGTCTCCTAAACCCTGCATGGCATACATCAGTTCAGGTATGTTAACAGAAAAGCAATATTCAGATAATTCAGGATACTCCTCAGGATCCTCGTCTTCAACAGCATTCACTTTCTTGCTGTCATTCCTGCCATATGGCTTAGAGCGATATGGTTTGTACGAGGATTCTGATTTCCTGTTGGTTGACTCATAGGTTGTGGATGAATTCATCCTCTCTTGCATCTTTTTGTCATCCTCCAGTCGAATATATCTTAAAGCCCTGTTCCTGAGGCTGTGAGGAGGCTTGCATCCTTGGAGGAGGTGGAGGAAGCACCGAACCAATTGTTGCAGAGGTTGTAGCAGACACGGTTGAAGAGCTCATGTTTGATCTCGAGGCCATTGAAAATAATGTAGCAAAAAATTTTGAAAATAGAAAACCAAGTAATGATTTTGCAAAAGCTTTTAGTAGAAATAGCACCACTTGCCCCATGGTGGGCGCCAAATTGTTTTGGTCAAAAATTACCAAAGCAATTTAGTGATTAAATTAGTTAAGTGAGGTAGTGTGCCAAGAATGTGTGTTGAAAATATGCAGAGTTGGTTGTTTGCAAAAACAGTATTCAGGATATAGCTCAGGATATTGAGCTATATCTATAATCAAACAATGAGCAAAAAGTAAAGGGGGTGACACGAGATATACGAGGAAAGCCCTTGATCAATCTAGATCGCCGGCATAAAACCTCGGGAGCTGACAATCGCAGCTGCCTTGTTCTTCTTATTACTTCAAACGTCAGGATACAGTGCAGGATATTGATCAGATCGCTAAATGTTACAATGCTTTTTTAGAAAGTGAGAGTTGCGAGAGAGTAGAAATGTATGAGAGCAGTGAGTGTTGTTGTGTCCTATTCGATCTGATATATCCGTCTATTTATATTTAAAAATGAAAACAAAATCTCCTATAAATGGGGGATGCCTTCGAATATTCCTTAGTTAACGTTGGAGACCAAGTAAAGCGGCTTCAACGTCTTTCTTCGAACAACCTGGACCGAGTCTTTAGGGGAAAAGGTCCTCGTGAACGTTGCAAGCTTGGACTCGTACTCCTGCACATAATCCATTAGTGATCCCCAGGATACCAAGTCAGGATATTACCAATATCCTGAATCAGCATCCCGGGTATGAACTGATATCATATAATCAAGATATAACTTAAGATATTATCCAGGACATGGGCTCAGAATTTCACCCATAACAATTATGTCATAAAATATATAACCAATTTAATTTATGACATACAATATATTATAAGAAAATATAATATAATATAACACGTGTCAACCTGTCAACCTGCCCCCCTTGACATTAACCGACCTGTTTAGCTTAACGGGTTCGTGGGTTCAACCTGAAACCGATCCAACCATGTTTACACTAAACTCAAACCCACAAATTTCATCTCAGATTCGTATCGTATATAAATTAATGCCCCTACTTGAAATCCCTGGTGTTATGGGTGAAATTCTGAGCCCATATCCTGGATAGTATCTTGAATTATATCTTGATTACATAATATATGTTCACAACCAGGATGCTGAATCAGGATATTGGTAACATCCTGATACTGTATCCTGAGGATTACTAACAAATTGTTTGCAGGAGTACGAGTGCAAGTTTACAACATTCACTAAGACCACTTCCCCTGAAGACCTCTTCCCCTGAAGACTCGGTCCAGGTGGTTCAAAGAAGAACGCTGAAGCCGCATTACTTGGTCTTCAACGTTCACATGGGAATATTCGCTGGCATCCCACCATTTTAGGAGATTTTGTTTTCTTTTGTTAACTAAAATAGACGGATAAACCAGATCATATAGGACATCACATTCACTACTCTCGAGCTCTCATACTTTCTCTCGCAATTCACACACTTTCTGAAAAGCATTGTAACACTTAGTGACGATCTGGTCAATATCCGTCACTCTATCCTGACATTTGAAGTAATAAGAAGAACAAGGCAGCTGTGATTGTTAGCACCCGAGGTTTTGTGCCGGCAATCTAGATTGATCAAGGTCTTTCCTCGTACATCTCGCGTCACCCTTTACTTTTTTGCTCATTGTTTGATTATAGATTGTTTTGGTCAAAAATCAAGCAATGACAATGTAACCAAACTTTCTGTTGTGAGGTATGATGCTTGAATTGATGAACAACAATAAGGATCACTATGAAGTGTAATGAACAAGTGACACGAAGATTTATACGAGGAAAAAGCCCTTGATCAATGAATGATCTCCGGCATAAAAAACCTCGGGTGATGGAAACTACCGATCACCAACTCAAATTAAACAAGAAATGTATTACAACTTCAGATGATAGCGAGCTAAGTACAAGGATCACTATCGTGTATTGTGTAGAAAATGTGTGTAATCGCCAAGTGTGTTAGCGAGAGCTGATGAGAGCAGTTGTATGAGTGTGTGTGTAGCCAAAAATAGCCAAGTCTTTTCTAACTAGCTCGCTACCCCCTTTAAAAATAGAAAATATCTACTCTAACTAACATTCCGCAAATGGTGCAAGTCCTCCACGACTCCACAACGTCCATTTCTGGCTAAGCACGTGCGGAATAGACTTAGAATATTCTCCAGGAATATCGCCAAGACCAAGTCCAAGTTGATACTCCTGCAAAACAATTACGAATTCAAAGTAGACAATCGTTAGTACAGGGATCCTTATAGTGATCCATGATCCTGATCCTGCAACACTTCTAAGGATCACTTCTTCAGACAGAATTGAGGATCACTAAACCCAATAGTAAATAAGGATCACTGATCATTTAGAAATCCACCCCTAACATAGATATAGCTCGATATCCTGAAAACTGTTTTTGCAAACAACCAAACCAGGATATTTTCAATACACATTCTTAGCACACTACCTCACAAAACTAATTTGATCACTAAATTGCTTAGGTATTTTTTGACCAAAACAATTTGGCGCCCACTGCGGGGCAAGTGGTGCTATTTCTACTAAAAGCTTTCTTAAAATCACTACTTGGTTTTCTATTTTCGAAACTTTTTCCTACACTATTTATAATGGCCTCAAAATCAAACATAAGTTCTTCTACCATGTCTGCTACAACCTCTGCAACAGTTGTTTCGGTGCTTCCACCACCTCCAAGGACGCAAGCTTTTTCACAGGCTCAAGCTCCCCCAAGGAGGACTGAAACTGACACAACTCGGGATATTATCCACACTCAGAATGTTCAAGGATCTGTTGCTTTAGGGATAACCCCTATTATGGCTTCTAATGATGAAATTCTAACTTTGTTTGGTAGTATACAGGATCAGATGAAGCAACAGCAGGAGACCAACCAAATGTTGATAAGAGAAATATAACTCTTGAAATCTAGCTCAAGTAGGCCTGCTGAGGATACTGTCACTCCCTTGCAGCCCAGAGCAATGAACTTCAGCTCGACAGTATATACCGAGTATAACAGGGGCAAATATTGTACCTAGTCATTCCTAGAGTCATACTCCTGAGATGCCCTCATCAATCAGGGTATCAACCGTTAGAGGATCAGGATATGCTCCAGGATATAGCCAGAATCCTCAGGCTGGTAACATGTCTAACACCCTCAATACTTTTGCTACTAATAGTTTTGGATCTTTGCAGGATACAGGTGTGACCTCAGCACTCTCTATGGAGCTTCAGAAGTTGAAAGATATGATATCTAGTGTACCTGGGGTAGTCCATGTGACAACCCGTAATTTACGGATCTTAATTACGTGATTAACAGATAATTAACGCGATAATAAATAGTGTTTACAACGCGAATTAACTTAATTAGGCCTTTGGAGTGCCTAGGAACGTCTATCCGACTTTACAGTGCGCGAACGGTGATTTGCGGAGAAACATGCTAAACGTTAAGCGATAACGAAACGAAACCGTACAAAATACTGATAACGCCGACAAATACGGATTTTCTATGAAAATTTTATATTCATGAAATTAATTTTGTGAATATATCGTACTTTCATACGCCACATTCCAAATAGAAAAACTTCAATCATTTCAATTTGTTTGAAAGGAGAAAAAAGAGGTAATATCTATACCTAAATATTAATCCGAATTACCATGAATCTCAATGACCAAGAATTGGTAATTGACACGATAAGTAACTAGAAATACACAGAAGTTCGCTAAAAGATTTCTTTTTATGAATTGTGCAATTAATTTCAAATAAGTCGTATCTTGCTCAGACCAATAAATAGAGCTGAGGCTATAGTTAAAGCTGTTAGTAGAAAACCGAAATAACGCAGACGCGAACAAGAAACGCGGAAACGGTAACGTACCGACAATCAACGACGGAAATGACGCACCGAACTCGAATTTCGTCGCGATATTGATACATTATGATATATTTGGCTTCGTTTTCGAATTTTAATATACGCAGTTGAAATCGGATCGGAAAACGGACCAGGAACGGCAAACGGGGCATTTACGCGATTTTAACGAAACCGTCGAACGCACGCGATTAATAACGATTATCGACGCTATTTTTACATATTTTGAACTAAAATATCAAATTATGACGTTTCACGACGCGCGGGAGCGAAAACGGACCATGTGGAGAATTTCGGGCTCCTAAAACACGAAAGTTGGGCTTGTGGGCCTTGGGCCCAAGCCCAAAGCCCACAAGATTACATCTACTTATAAATAAGACCTTTTGGTCTTCTTTTGAGCTGATTTGCAACATCAGACAAAACAAACACAAACCAAACACACACCTGAATCTCTCTCTTTCTCGTTCACTCCTGACCGGCCGTTGAGCTTCCGGCGGCCCCTTTTCTTCCCCGACGAGCACAGCAGCCCCCCTCTCCTTCCTTTCTCTGGTAAAACAACAACCAGCCCCACCCCCTTTCTCTGACTCAGAACCGGACCACCACCACCACAGTCCGGTGATGGTGCGGCGGTGCGAGAGACGAGACTGAGAGAGAAAGAGCCGAGAAGAGTGAGAGAACCGGCGGTCGGTACCTTTGACCGCCGGACATCGTCTTTACCCGGCGAGTTCACCGGTTTCGGGTTAGACTCGGGTCTATGTCGAGTCGCTTTTGTGGGTTCGAGCAGCAGAGAGCGAGGTGGAGACTCGGACCACCGGTCGGATTGTTTATCCGGTGGTCGGCAGGTTTATCCAGCTGGATTCTGTCAAAGATGATGATGATGATGTTTTGGGTCTGAGTTTGGTACGGGTCACAGCCGCGGTTTGGGTTTCGGGTGGTCGCCGGCAAGACACGGCGGCGGTGGTGGTCGTCGGCTGTGGTGGTAGCACGGGTGGTGGCGGCGGTTTGTATTTCCTTCCTACACACTCACCGGTTCAGGTCGGATGCGGGTTTGTTCTAGCATGGTTCGGGTCTCGTCGATTCAGGTTGGTTTAGTTGCGGGTCAAACCCGGTTGACTCGGTTAACACCCGAGTCAACTCGGGTCAACAGCAGTTCAAGCACGGTCAACGTGGGGTCAGACGGTTCGGGTCGGTCGGTTCGGGTCAGCCGGTTCGAGTCGGATAATGAAGCAGTTCGGTTGACTCGGTCAAACCGAGTCAACTCGGTCAACGCAGTCATACCGAGTCAACTCAGTTAGCTGATTCGACATGAGGATTCGGTAAAGATTTTACGGCGGTTTATTTCGTTAATTTTCATAGTTTATATTACGTGAAACGAGCTCTCGAAACCGGACTGATTAAAGAAACGTTATAAAAGAACTTAATGAATTCGTATACTAGTCGTAATTATAAAACTTGTTGTATTTCATACGTATACATAAATTGTTGGAATGTTTGATTGAATTTCGATAAAATAACGACGACTTGTGTCGTCAGGGGCGTCCAAAAACAGAGGAAACTCTGCCCGTTTTTCGAGAAAATCCGTAAACTTAAAGCGCGTTTTATTATAAGACAAAACTTTTTGGATCCGAGGAACTTTTATAAAGACAAATCTAAATATGAAACTACTTTCGACGATACTCTACAATGTACGAAAACGATGGTTTGGAAGTTATTTTACAAGAAATAAATATAGATATTTTATCTATTTGAAACGTCAATATTTGACAACTCTGCTACGAGATCAATATTACTTTTATCCTTATTCTCAAATGCCGATAACACAAATGAGAATTTCATATAACAAACAAACAAATCTCGTTTTATAGAAAATAAATATAACTATATATTTATTTTAAATACCAAACAACACGCGTTCATGTTACAAAAATAAATACGGTTTAGGAACTTGTTTTGAATACCAAAAACACGACGGTGCTTTTATAAACTTAAATAAAGTTTATATGTTATTTCGGATATCAAACGACACGACCACTGTTTTACAAAATAAATATAGTTTTATATATTTATTTCAAGTATCGAACAATCCAAAATCTTTTATTAAAATAAATATAGTTTATATATTTATTTTAACATCAAACGACTCGTATTATCATATAAAAGTAAATATAGCTTGTGTATTTATTTTTAAACGCAAACAACTCGATGATACTTTTGTAAAATAAATATATCTTCTATATTTATTTCAAACGCCTAAACGGCACACTAAATATCATATGTATCGCTTACGAGTTTATTACATGCTATTTTTCGTATGACATACACGACGACTTCTCAAGGCGACTAATGAGATTCTACCGATATATTTATATATTTTATATAAATATTTATTTATTCTTAAATCTCTCGAGGACCAAAGTCCTTTCAAGACTTATTAGTTTTTACCAACAATAAGCGAGACTTAACAAGTATAACTTAATCATTTTCATTAAGTTAACAACTTACCGTTGAATCGTTCGATTAACGATTCGGTAGAGCTCGGTGACACGTAGTGTAGTTACCGCATTTACTTAGAAACTTATTAGATATTCCGTGTTAGGAATATTGTAGAATACACGCTAGCGAGTCTCGTCTTGGAAGCGACATCACGAAGTCGTAATTAGCTAGCTTTGCACATGAATATTCAGGCGAGTTCATATCCCCCACTTTTTACTGTTTTACATTTTTGTAAATGTTTTCGGGGTGGAAAGACATGCACGTTTTGCAAAAACATACAAAGTTTTGAACAAACGCAAAACTCGTATTTCTAAATCATATTACGAAGGGATTTCGAGGAACACAAATGATTTACGAAAGGTTTATACTAAACATACCGGTTTTTATAAAACAAATGCTTATTTTCGAAATGTGAATGATTTTCGGCCAGGGTGACCAGGGATTCGGTCAGGGTGACCAGGGATTTTCATACATACAGACATATTACAAAAGGATTACCAACATTTTTATACATGGTATGGTTAGCGTAAGGAGGGTTACTACTTAGATCATGTGAGAGGGTAGGCGGGAACTGGAGGCCATTAATCCTCATTGTAGGACCGAGGGGCACAATGCGGTAGATCTATCTGGGTGTAGCGAGCCTAGCCACAGGCCCAGCAGAACGGACCTCGGGGTCACTATGTACCCGACGCACAAATCCGCTAGGTTTGAGTCTTCCTACTTGCACTTCACACATATCAATGGCCTTGCAAACCATTGGTGATCTCCTTTTTTTTCCTTATTTGCTACATACCAGGGATTTTATACTTACAAAATACTTGTTCATACAAATTAAATACCATGTTTTATACAAAAATTCAAAGCATAAGATTATGCGGGTATGGAGTCAAAGTCAGGGTGGGCATTGACGGTTATACAAACATTACAGATACAAGACTTTACAAATACATGGTTTTTATGAACATAATGTGTTACAAACACAACGTTTCCATATAACTGGGCAAGAAAATGACTTTTGATTCGTTTTCTCAATGCTATTTCAAAAATCGGTTATTCCAAAGATTTATTTCAAATATTTCACAACTCAAAAGATTTATTTCAAACCTTTCACAACTCAAAAGATTTATTTCAAATCTTTTACAAACAAACTATGGACTCGCTCAACTTTATGTTGACTTTTTCGCATGTTTCTTTCTCAGGTTGCATTTTCAAAATTATGGAACGGTTGGAATAGGAGAACCATGAAGAGTCGAGTACTTAGTGGCGTTCAATTTCTAGAAAGTCTTAGCTTTTTGCTTCTGCTGTGCAATGAAGATACCAGTCCAGTCACGCCAGCTCTGATAATTTCGGGGTGTGACAGTCCAGACGATTCCAGAAGTATCCCAGGATAACCACAGGATATCCCGGTTTTCACATCCTATTTGTGATGCTGAAATTCCAAAAAGATTTCAAACTCCCAACATGAAGCTCTATGACGGGACCACGGATCCTGAAGAGCATATTGCTTAGTATAGGGAAAGGATGGAGATTAACCTTATTCCTCCGGACCTCAAGGAAGCATGCCTATGCAAGGGTTTTGGCTCTACTTTGACAGGATCAGCCTTAAAATGGCTCTTAAATGTTCCACCTCATTCAATTACATCATTTGCTCATTTAGTTAATTTGTGTAATAGTCAATTTTCTTGTAGTAGAAGTTTTGAGAAACTAACCAAGGATCTCTACAGGATAACTCAAGGTCCACAAGAATCCTTAAGGGATTATGTGAAGAAGTTTAGCAAGGAGTCCATAGATATCCCACATCTTAATGTTGCTACAGCTGTGCAGGCTTTCAAAATGGGATTGCAAAAGGAATCTCAATTTTATCAGCATCTTGTGATGAATCCTTGCAGGAACCTAGATGAAGCTCGAAACAGGGCTTTAAGATACATCAGACTGGAAGACGACAAGAAAATGCAAGAGAGGATGAATTCATCCTCAACATATGAGTCAACCAACAGGAAGTCAGAATCCTCATATAAACCATATCGTTCTAAGCTGAGAATATCCTTGGGAACATATGCTGAGAATATCCTAAGGGATATCCTGGTCAGGATACTTCTACATAGCTTAAAAACTTAGGTTACTCAAAGGAGATTTAAAAAATAAAAAGGAGAGATCATACCGAAGACTCTTAGAGAGTCAATTTCAATCTTCCGTCTTATGAATGTCCCCAGTTCACATTTAGAAACTCGAAGCCATCCTTTGAATTGTATGGCGTATGTCCCATGTGTTCAGCATTTTTAAAGACTTAGGAATGCAAACATAGTCATACTTTAGTTTTTCTGTGGACAAAGTTTGAACATCCTGGGGATAAACCCTTAATATCCTGGGGATAAACCCTTATTTTCATGCGCTACAGGCGGGAGTGTATAAACTCCAAGACTTAGAAAGGTGAAAACCATTAAACCTTAGAGAGTATGAAAATACCCTTTCGTGAGAGAGGGTGATCAATCCTCATATACCTTGAGGATCCAGGATATAGCCAATAGTAACGAAATTGTCAGCCACTTTTACATGAACTGGTCCCGCTACCTTGAACTATCCCTGGATAACTTGCACTCCAGGCGGGGTGTTTTAACCCAATTCGTAAGAAAGGTGAATACCTTTAAACGTGTGAAGGGGTCAGTATCCCTTAAACGTGAGAGGGGGGGCCAATCCTCTAATCTTTCGAAATATCCTGAGTGTGTATCCTGGAGTTATATCCTGAAGCATATACTGCAAAACAACTATGAACTAAGGTGGGTGTTAGCCTGGCTAACACCCCTCCGATGCTTAAGTTAGTATTGGGTTTCAAAGAATAAATAATACAAATTATATATAAAAAGAGATAGAACTCATATCATCCTGAGTTAGAAATTAAATTCTAAACTCACTTGAAATAGAGCTTTAAGTGTATAGCATTCCAGGATCTTGGTAGCATATCCCCTTCCATACTCTTGAGTCGGTATGCTCCTTTTCCTGATTCTGATTTAACCTCATACGGTCCTTCCCACTTTGGAGCCAACTTTCCATCAGCAGGATTAGTAGTATTCTGAAAAGCCTTTCTTAGCACCCAATCTCCAACTTGGAATCTTCTAGTTCTTATATTCTTATTATATGCTCTGGATATCCTCTGTTGATATGCTGCCATCCTTAGCTTTGCTGCGTCTCTTGTCTCATCCACTGTATCCAATTCTTGGCACAAAGCTTCAGGATTCTGCTCAGGATCCCGGATCACCATTTCTGTTGGGATCACTGCTTCCGCTCCAAATACTAAGGAGAATGGAGTCTGGCCAGTTGCACTCTTTATTGTTGTTCTATCAGCCCATAAAACAAAGGGTAGTTCTTCTGCCCATCTTCCTTTCTTAGCTCCTAGTCTCTTTTTTAGGTTGTTGACAATTATCTTGTTCGAGGATTCTGCTTGTCCATTTGCTTGAGGATGTACTAGAGTAGATGTGATCATTTTTTTCCATTTGCCAAGACTCGACACTATGAGGATAAGCTGAAGAAGGTCACCCAGGATGCGGAGATAAAGCTGGCAGCCGTCGAAATAGAGCACGAACAGGCCATGGTTTCCTTCCGGGAAGGGATAAAAAACTCAGCTATTGTCTCTCTGCTGCAAGCTCGCATCAAGATGGCTTATGAGGCCAAGGAGACAGGTCTTGAGTGCCCAGCCTGGCCGGTTGATTCCTGGGTGGCAAAGCTGAAGGAGCTTAGAGGCAGAGCTGTGTCGTATCCTGCTGAGGCTGGTGAGTCCTCTAAGTCAGCAGAGGTGGTGGATAAGGCTGGAGAAAAGAAGGATGCTGGGACGGATGCTGGTGAGGATGCTGCTCAGGATGCTGAGGCTGAGAAGACGGAGAAGGCTGGTGAAGATGCCGCTGTGTGAGGGCATTCAAGTGGGTGATGATGGATGTTGATGCCTAGGTCGGAGCCCACTTTTTTAAATTTGAATATTGGTTTGTAATCCCCGAAACAATTTACTTTTCCTGCACTTTATTTTTCTTGCATTTTGAACAATATAATGGCTAAAGGTGGAGGGATCTTGAGTTTCAGGACGAAGCCCTTGGTCATTAATGTTAGTATGCTTTACTTTTGGACAATATAACAGTTGGAGGTGGATGGGTCTCGTTTTGAGATGAAACCTTCAACTGTTATGTAAATATAACTATGAACTTATTGTGCTTTTGGTGGTTGGATCTCAGTTTGAGATGAAACCAAAAGCAAAAACTTTTGCCATGTTAATAATATAACTCTATTTTGACCTTATCTTTGTTGCTATACTTTTAGTGCACAAATTTTATTCTGAAAATAGTTTTCTTTGAACATTCTTGGGAACATATGCTGAGAATATCCTAAGGGATATCCTGGTCAGGATACTGCTACATAGCTTAAAAACTTAGGTTACTCAAAGAAGATTTAAAAAATAAAAATGAGAGATCATACCGAAGACTCTTAGAGAGTCAATTTCAATCTTCCATCTTATGAATGTCCCTAGAGCACATTTGGAAACTCAAACCCATCCTTTGAATTGTATGGCATATGTCCCATGTGTTCAGCATTTTTAAAGACTTAGGAATGCAAACATAGTCATACTTTAGTTTTTATGTGGACAAAGTTTGAACATCCTAGGGATAAACCCTTAATATCCTGGGGATAAACCCTTATTTTCATGCGCTACAGGCGGGAGTGTATAAACTCCAAGACTTAGAAAGGTGAAAACCTTTAAAACTTAGAGAGTATGAAAATACCCTTTCGTGAGAGAGGGTGATCAATCCTCATATACCTTGAGGATCCAGGATATAGCCAATAGTAATGAAATTGTCAGCCACTTTTACATGAACTGGTCCCACTACCTTGAACTATCCCTGGATAACTTGCGCTCCAGGCGGGGTGTTAAACCCAATTCGCAAGAAAGGTGAATACCTTTAAACCTGTGAAGAGGTCAGTATCCCTTAAACGTGAGAGAGGGGGCCAATCCTCTAATCTATCAAAATATCCTGAGTGTGTATCCTGGAGTTATATCCTGAAGCATATACTGCAAAACAACTGTGAACTAAGGTGGGTGTTAGCCTGGCTAACACCCCTCCGATGCTTAAGTTAGTATTGGGTTTAAAAGAATAAATAATACAAATTATATATAAAAAGAGATAGAACTCATATCATCCTGAGTTAGAATTTAAATTCTAAACTCACTTGAAATAGAGCTTTAAGTGTATAGCATTCCAGGATCTTGGTAGCACATCCCCTTCCATACTCTTGAGTCGGTATGCTCCTTTTCCTGATTCTGATTTAACCTCATACGGTCCTTCCCACTTTGGAGCCAACTTTCCATCGGCAGGATTAGTAGTATCCTGAAAAGCCTTTCTTAGAACCCAATCCCCAACTTGGAATCTTCTAGTTCTTATATTCTTATTATATGCTCTGGATATCCTCTGTTGATATGCTGCCATCCTTAGCTTTGCTGCGTCTCTTGTCTCATCCACTGTATCCAATTCTTGGCACAAAGCTTCAGGATTCTGCTCAGGATCCCGGAGGTTAGATCTTGTTGTAGGTATCACCATTTCTGTTGGGATCACTGCTTCCGCTCCAAATACTAAGGAGAATGGTGTCTGGCCAGTTGCACTCTTTATTGTTGTTCTATCAGCCCATAAAACAAAGGGTAGTTCTTCTGCCCATCTTCCTTTCTTAGCTCCTAGTCTCTTTTTTAGGTTGTTGACAATTATCTTGTTCGAGGATTCTGCTTGTCCATTTACTTGAGGATGTACTGGAGTAGATGTGATCATTTTTGTTTTGGTCAAAAATCAAGCAATGATAATGCAACCAAACTTTCTGTTGTGAGGTATGATGCTTGAATCAATGAACAACACTAAGGATCACTCAGAAATGAAATGAATAAGTGACACAAAGATTTATACGAGGAAAAATCCCTTAATCAATGAATTATCTCCGGCATAAAAAACCTCGGGTGATGGAAACTACCGAGCACCAACTCAAATTGAACAAGAAATGTATTACAACTTCGGATGATAGCGAGCTAATTACAAGGATCACTATAGTGTATTGTGTAAAAAAGTGTGTAATCGCCAAGTGAATTGTCAAGAGCTGGTGAGTGTAGTTGCGAATGTGTGTGTTTAGCCAAAAATAGCCAAGTGTTTCTATTTAGCTCGCTATCCCGTTTAAAAATCGAAAATATCTAAGCTAACAAACATTCCGCATTTGGTGCAAGTCCTCCACGATCTCCATAACGTCCATTTCAGCTATGCACGTGCGGAATAAATATGGAATATGCTCTAGGAATATCGCCAAGACCAAGTCCAAGCTCGTACTCCTGCAAAACAACATCATATTCAAAGTAGACAATCGTTAGTATAAGGATCCTTAAGATGATCCATGATCTTGATCCTGCAACACTTCTGAGGATCACTAATTCAAACAGAAGTGAGGATCACTAAGCCCAACAGTAATTGAGGATCACTGATCATTGGAAAATCCTCCCCTAACAATTTCCCCCAAAATATATGGAGTAATTATGTAAATAATCGAGTTATATTTTCTGTTCTTATCCGTAACGAATCAACGGATAACTAGCCGTTGTAATCGGACTAGCCGTTACCATCCTGACGTCACTGAGGTGACTAGCATGCAAGATCATCATTATAAATTGAAGTTAGAGATAGGGATTAGAGATCATTTAAATTCGTGCGTTTCCTTCTTTAAATCTTCACTCGAAGACTTGACCAGGTATTTCTCTTTCCTTTTTCTCTTCACCTTCTTCATAATCGAGATGATGCTAAGATCCTCACCGGCTAAGGATCACAAGAAGGACAGCCCCTTGAAAAGCCAAGGGATCATAAAAGATTCTGCAAAAGAACGATGCTGCTTCACTGATCCACAGATAGACAGAATCTGCCATTGTTTTCCGGCAAACACCGATTTCAAACCATTTGACCCCACCGTTCTAAGTGACTACGTTTCTGAAACCTGGATAGCTTTTCCGGTTACACCATTCACAATAGGATACTCATATCCTTTTCCATATTTCACCCAATCCTTCTTCTCTCTCACCGGCATCTCCTACATTCAAGCGATGCCAATGATCTGGAGGGTCTTATATACTCTTGAAAGGATCATTGAACATGAAGGAATTGATCTGGGAATGTCGGAGTTTGCAGAGTTGTATGACCTCGTTAGCCATGGATCCCATCGGTATCTACTCAAACATAAACCTGGTGAAGAACACCCCATCTTCAAAGCCACTAAGAATGACACCAACTAGAAACGGCGATTCTTCTTTGTTAGAAGGGATTCTATCCCTGATGGAAAGGATCTGCCAAGGAAGTGGACCACCCATGGTAGGATAGAGGATCCTTAGAAGGATCACCAGATGACCTTGTTTTTGTTTTAGGATCACTAACGCCCTTTTGTTTCTATTTTACAGCTATTACTGTTGCACACCTCATCACAACACCTGCAACAAAGGAAAGGCTTGCCGCTTTCTGGAGACTTGATCCTGCAAGAAGATCATTTAAAACAAATACCCAGGATTCTCAAGAAGTATCCTCAGGTTTTGTCACTATGTCGAGTAAGTATCCTGTTTTTTACATAATTAAATGTTTAAATAAATAGTTAAATAGAAATAGGATAAGGATACTTATCTGCTTTGGGTGTGTAGGCGCTGGAAAACCTTCAAGATCTGCCTCCAAATTCAGTGTCACTGATCTTGACACTGTCCGATCCTCAAAGAAAAAGTCTGCTGCTAGCCCCTCCGTCATAGTCCCCAAGGCAACCACTTCAAAGGGAAGAGGTGGAAAGAAAAGGAAGACCTTTGAAGCTGACAACCTAGAAGGCTTGCCTCTGATCCGCCATCAGTTCCTCGAGTACTTTGCTGATGTAAGGATCACTGACTTAGCTTAGTTATCCTACCCACTTGAGGATCACGTGATCCTAAACTTTACATTGTCTTCTTTGCAGAAATTTACTGAAATCAAGGACTATGTTGGGAACGTCAAAGAGCTTGAGGAGAAATACTATGATCTCCAAAAAGTGGCGGTGCTCAAGGATCACAAGATTGCCTCCCTCGAAAAGGACCTCAATGATGCCAAAACTCAGGCGGTTGCAGCTCAGATCAATGCTGACTATGAGAAGCACGAGATCACGGAGGATGCTAAAGTCTCCGCTGCCATTGCCATGTACAAGACCAAGTTGCAGATGGCCCAAGAAGCTCAGGATCCTAATTTTGACAGGAGCAACTGGGATATGGAGGGCTGGAAGGCTAGGCTGGCTGAGTTGGAGGATGAAGAAGAGACTGATGAGGTTTTGGAAATTGAAGCTGGTGGCAGTGGCAAGGATCATGTGAAGGATTCTGGAGCTGGAGGAGATGGTGATGCAGCGAAGGTGTAAGCTGCATGGATGGGCGATGAAGGACATTTCTAGACGTAGCCGGAGCCTATTTTTTTAGAATTTGGTAGTTTATTTTGGTTATGGTGTTTTTGTTGAACAATGATGGGTTGTATCTTGAACAATAGTTACTAGGGTGAAGGATCATGGATCCTTGAATAATAGGCAGGATAATGGGTGGTGGATGGATCCTCTGTTTGGGGGATGAAGCCACTCGTTATTCTTCCGTCTTTTATTTCCTGCACTACAAAGACCCGTAAACAATGGACACCCTTTGCTAACCCATGTGGACGGGCCACGTTTTGCTGGTAGAAACGTGGATTGGCAATTTTGACAACCTTAAGGGGTTTAATGTTTTATGAATAAAATAACTTTAACTTTTTGGCTATCTCCCGTGTTGCTATTCTTGTTAGTACTTTACTTTTCAATTATTGTGATATTCATTTTGTCTAAACTTATCAAGTAAAGGAAAATTTTAATAAATATCCTCAAAAAGTTTAGGATATGATCAAGGATCACATATCCTATAGCCGATAAGTTCTGAAAAATAATATAGTTTAAGGATCATAAGTTCAGTTGTCAAAGGATAAGGGTTACTCAAATGAATAATGAATAAAATCAAAATAGTTAAGGATCATACCTGAGAATCCAAGTTAGGATCCTAACCTTTAACACTTATAATCAGGATAACCCAAGGACAAACCTTAGTAGAAGGTAAGGATCAAGGATCCTTGGTCGTTTATCTCCAAAAACCTGAAATAGGATACAAGTTGGGACTAAGCCAATATAAGACAAGAGTTAGTAACTGGGGATAAGCCCAACAATTCTGGGGACAAGCCCAATATACTGGGGACAAGCCCAAAGGATAACTGGGGACAAGCCCAAAGGATAACTGAGGAGAAGCCCAAAGGATAACTGGGGATAAGCCCAAAGGATAACTGGGGACAAGCCCAAAGGATAACTGGGGACAAGCCCAAAGGATCGTGTGTAAACTGGAGTATGGCCCTTACTGGCGACTATCCAAACTTAGTGACATGAAAATGCCAAAACCTTAGCTAACGTGAAAACGTTAGAAACCTTAGGAACGGATGTATGGTACGTCTACCATTATACGTAGGATCCTGAATATAGCAGTACAATTAAATTGTCAGCCCCTAAAGTGAGTACTGGTCCCATTGCCATGAACTATACCATGATCATCGTGCGCTACTGGCGAAACTGGGGACAGGCCCAAACTGGGGTCAAGCCCAAATAACTGGGGTCAAGCCCAAACAACTGGATACTTCTGTGGATACTCAATCCTTAGTTAAGGATACCTGAACCTTCAAAACTCAGAATCAAGTGAAAGGAGGATAAAGGACGCAGGATCCTTATCCTTATATAAGAGAATAAAAGAATGAAATAGTTTGAGATTAGAATGTTACCAAAATGAGGATCATCTGTTCTGTAAGGATCCTTCAAGGATACTTGTCTTGTAAGGATCATGGATCCTTGTCACATGAAATATTTCTTCAAATGGACAGCATTCCAAGCTCTTGGTAGCAAATCACCTTCCATTGTTAGCAATCGATATGCCCCCTTTCCTGCTTCAGCTTCAATCAAATAAGGGCCTTCCCATTTTGGTACCAACTTTCCATCAGCAGGATTGGTGGTATTCTGAAATGCTTTCCTTAATACCATATCACCAACTTGGAATTTCCTGATCCTGACATTTTTGTTGTAGGCTCCAGCCATCCTTTGTTGATAACTAGCCATCCTTATCCTTGCCAAATCCCTGATTTCTTCTATAGTATCCAAGTCTTGAACCAAGTTTTCAGCATTTTCTCCAGGATCACGAATGCTTGTTCTCGCAGTTGGAACCACCATCTCTGTAGGGATCACTGATTCTGCCCCAAATACCAAAGAAAATGGAGTTTGGCCAGTAGCATTCTTGGGAGTTGTCCTATTAGCCCAAAGCACATAAGGTAGTTCTTCTGCCCATTTTCCTTTCTTGGCTCCAAGCTTTTTCTTCAAATTGTTGATGATGATCTTGTTGGATGATTCTGCCTGACCATTAGCTTGTGGGTGGACTGGTGTTGATATTATCATCTTAATCCCCCAGCTGTCACAAAAGTTAGTAGTTCTATTCCTAATAAATTGGGATCCATTATCACAAACAATTTCAGAAGGGATACCAAATCTAGTAATAATGTTTCTTTTAATAAAGGATATAACTTCCTTTTCTCTGACTTGAGCAAAGGCTTCAGCCTCTATCCACTTGGAGAAGTAATCAGTCATAGCAAGCATGAATACTTTTCCACCAGGTGCCTTAGGAAGCTTACCAACTATATCCATTCCCCATCTCATAAATGGCCAAGAAGAGGATATAGGATGCAAAAGCTCTGCTGGTTGGTGAAGGATATTGCTGTGTCTCTGACAAGGATCACACTTCTTGGCATACTCCACAGCATCCTTCTTCATAGTAGGCCAATAGTATCCTGTCCTCAGGATCCTTGAGAATAATGCCCTGCCCCCAGTGTGGTTTCCACAATCTCCTTCATGGAAATCCTTTAGGACTTCTTGGATTTCAGGATCCTCAATGCATCTTAGATATGGTCCTGCAAGAGATAATTTATACAACATATTATTCAATATTGTAAATTGAGATACCTTAATTTTGAAAGCCCTAGGGTTTTCTCCTGTAGGAATCTCTCCATGTTGTATGTATCTCATGATTGGAAGGATCCATGATCCTGCATGAGATTGAGTATTCTCACTAGGGATGATTGCAGAATCCTCTCCTATCTCCATAGTTACATGATCCTCGATAGCAGGGGTCAGGATATGGATAATAGAGATCTTGATATCCTCCGGGATCTTCAAGGATGATCCTAGATTGGCTAATGCATCAGCCTCTACATTCTCTTCCCTTGGTACCTGTGTCAAACTAAAGGAAACAAAAGAGAGTGCCAATTCTTTGACTATCTCTAAATATTTGATTAGCTTTTCACCTTTAACATCATAGGATCCATTAAAGTGATTAGTGATCAATAAAGAATATACATGTACCTCAAGATACCTGATCCTCATATGCTTGGCAATTTGCAAACCAGCTATCAAGGCTTCATATTCAGCCTCATTGTTGGTAGTTTGAAATTCACAAGCTATGGAGTGGGGTATTATGTCCCCCTGTGGCGATTTTAGTAGTATTCCAAGTCCTGTTCCTTTCACATTAGAGGCTCCATTAGTGAAGCGTATCCAAGGATCCTTAGTTTCTTCAAGCTGTTGGACTTCTAACTCAGCCTCCTTTTGCAAATCACTACTAAAATCTGCCACAAAGTCAGCTAAGGCTTGGGATTTGATGGCAGTCCTTGGTTCATATCTTATATCATATGCACTCAGCTTCACTGCCCACTTAGCCATCCTTCCTGACATTTAAGGTTTCCTGAGAACATTCTTAATTGGAAAATTAGTCTTAACGATAATGGCATGAGTCTCAAAATAATGTCTTAATTTAGTAGATGCCATTATTAATGCAAGGATAAGTTTCTCTAAGTGTGAATACCTGGATTCAGCATCAAGTAAACTCTTACTTACATAATAAACAGGATGTTGTGTACCTTGGTGATCCTTAACAAGGACCGCACTTATTTCTTTTGAGGATACTGCCAAGTATAAGGATAATATATCCCCTTTTTCTGGTTTCATCAAGGCCGGGGCTGAGGATAGGTAATCCTTAAGAGCTTTAAGGGCACTTTCATGCTTCTCAGTCCATTCAAATTTCTTGTTCTTCCTCAGGATGTCATAGAATTCCTTGCACTTTTTGAGGATTTGGATATGAATCTATTCAAGGCTGCAATCCTGCCCGTTAATCTTTGCACATCCTTAGCATTGGCAGGAGATTTGATATTCACAATAGCCTTGATTTGCTCTGGACTTGCTTCAATGCCCCTCTTTGTCACCATATAGCCTAAGAATTTACCTGCCTTAACACCAAAATGACACTTGGAAGGATTTAGTTTCATATTAAATTTATCAAGGATATTGAATGCTTCCTCCAAGTCTTTAAGGTGATCCTCAGCTTTCTTGGACTTAACCACCATGTCATCAATATAGACTTCCATAGTGTGTCCAATTTGTTCCTTGAACATCATATTGACTAGCCTTTGATAAGTAGCACCTGCATTCCTTAGTCCAAATGGCATAGCAATATAACAATATATACCAGTTGGGGTCATAAAGCCTGTATCCTCTTGATCAGATGGTTCCATCTGAATTTGCTGAAATCCAGATGAAGCATCCATAAAAGTCAACAACTCATGACCCGCGGTAGCATCCACGATGGAGTCAATGTGGGGTAATGGGAAAGGATCCTTGGGACATGCCTTGTTTAAATCAGTAAAATCGACACATACCCTCCACTTTCCATTTTTCTTTTGAACAACAACCACATTGGCTAACCATCTTGGATACTTAACCTCTCTTATCATACCTGCCCGAAGAAGTTTATCTACCTCTTCCTGGATAATAGCATTCCTTTCAGGTGCAAACTTCCTCCTCTTTTGATGAATTGGCTTGAATGACCTGTCAATGCCAAGTTTATGAGTAATTATATCTTTAGATATACCTGTCATATCCTCATGTTTCCAGGCAAAGGTAGTTTTCCTTCTTTTAAGGAAGGATACTAGCTCCTGTTCAATGTCGCTAAGGATCCCTGATCCTATGAAGATCTTGGATTCAGGATCCATGAGGATTTCTTTCAAATCCTGTTCTCTTGCCTCCAAGACATCTCTTGAAGGATACTTTAATTGCTATTGCTCCCTTGGTCTTGAGGCTGGCTTCATTGATGATGTATAACAATTCTTAGCCTCTTGTTGATCACTCTCAATTTTCACCACTCCCCATGGACTCGGAAACTTCACACATTGATGATAGGTGGATGGGACTGCCTTCATATCATGTATCCATGGCCTGCCAAGGATAACATTGCAACAAGATAAACAATCTATAACACAAAATTTTTTATAAGAATGCAATCCTTCAATATAGATCGGGAGTTTGATGTCCCCCAATGTATTCTTCGTTTCTCCACTGAATCCCACAAGTACTGAGGATCTTGGGACAATATCGGACTCCGGGATATTCATCTTCTTGAGGACATCAAGCTGAATGATGTTCACAGAGCTTCCTCCATCTATAAGGATCCTGCGAACAAAGTGGTTAGAAATAAACAATGTAATTACAAGACCATCATGATGAGGATCCTGGACATCAACACGATCATCCTCATCAAAGGTTATGACCTTATCCTGGGTAACAACGGAGGTCCGGACGGGATGATCCTGGAACAAAGGAGGATCCTTGAATCTGCTGCATTCCTGAATATCCTCCTGAATTCGTGAGGGATCCCATATGCTGAGGATAGGATCCCGCTGGCTGGAAATATGAACCTGATGCCTGGGTCACTGTTGTTGTTCCGTAGTGCACTCCTTTCGGTCCACCCACATATTGAACGTCTGGAACCACTGATGGCTGAGAAGTAATCACCGGAGTATCAAAATTCAAGGATTTCGGCACCAGTGGGGAATGATCCTCTGCCGTTGTCTTTTGTTTCTTGAGATCTCCGATTTCCTTGAGAATCCTCTCATTGGTCTTATCCTGTTGCCGTATCTGATCCTTCATCTGCAAAATCAAAGTAAACATGTCACTAGTAGTGGGAGTGTAAGAAGCAGAAGAAGTTGGAGGTTTTGAGAAAATGGGAGTTGGTTTCTTCGCAGCATTCTCAGCATTCTTCTGGGATCCAGAAGGTGGTGGAGGCAAAGGGGGAACGCCTTGTGAAGAAGTGAATGAGGGCATCAAATTTGAAGCATTCTTCGCTGAGGAAGCCATTTGCTTGGTTGTAGTGAACCGAAATGAGCACAGAAATGCGAATTTTTCTAAGGACGAAGCACCAATTGCCCCACGGTGGGCGCCAAACTGTTTTGGTCAAAAAATCTGTTGAGGATATTGCAACCAAACTCTCTGTTATGGGGTATGATGCTAATAATGTAGAACAATAACAAGGATCACTTCAATGTAATTTGCACAAATGACACAAGGATTTATACGGGGAAAAAGCCCTTGATCAAGAGTTGATCTCCGGCACAAAAAACCCCGGGTGATGGAAACTACCGATCACCAAGCTCAAATAAATCAATAAATGTTTACAACTTCGGATAGTAACGAGCTAGGTACAAGGATCACTATCGTGAAATGTGTAAAAGTGAGTGAAAATGAATGAATGTTCGTCGAGAGCTTCAAGTGTGCGAGTATATGAGAGTGTGTAGCTAAAAAATGACTAAATGTTCTAATTCTAGCTCGTTACCCCTTTTAAAATAGAAGTTAACTACAATAACTAACTATCCGACTTTTGTGCCAAGCTCCCACGTTCTCCACAACGTCCATTTTTGGCCAAGCACGTGCGGGATAGTCTGGGAATATTCTCCAGGAATGTCGCCAAGACTAAGTCCGAGTTGAACTTCCTGCAAAACATTCACGAATTCAAAGTAGACAACCGTTAGTACTGGGATCCTTATAGTGATCCATGATCCTGATCCTGATCCTGCAACACTTCTGAGGATCACTACTTCAGACAGAGTTGAGGATCACTAAATCCAACAGCAAATAAGGATCACTGGTTATTTAGAAATCCACCCCTAACAGTTATCAACAGAAAAACAGTATTCAGAAATAGGAGGATAATCCTCATCATCCTCTTCTTGTTCCACTGCATGCACGTTCTGGTTATCAGATCTGTTATAGGACTTTGATTTGTTGTTCCTGAAGTAGGATCCTTGCTTTTCCTATTTTGAGGATCCTATCAATCTATCCTGGATCCTTTTGTCATCCTCTAGGCGGATGAACCTAAGGGCCCTGGTTCTTACTTCATCAAGATTCCTGCAAGGTGTCATAACAAGATCATCATAGAATAATGAATCCCTAAGCAATCCCATTTTAAAGGCTTCTACAGCCGTAGCAATATCCAAATTAGGAATATCTAAGGATTCTTTACTAAACTTAGTGATGTAATCTCTAAGTGATTCATTTTGACCTTGTGTTACCCTATATAGGTCACTAGTTAATCGTTCAAATTTTCTACTACAAGAGAATTGACTATTAAACAAATTAACTAGATTAGGAAATGAAGTAATAGAGTAAGGGGGAAGACTTAGCAGCCATTTAAGAGCAGATCCTGTGAGTGTGGATCCAAATCCCTTGCATAGACATGCTTCTTTTAACCTCTCAGGGATTGGATTGATCTCCATCCTCTCCCGGTATTGAGCTACATGCTCCTCTGGATCCGTTGAACCATCATAGAGCTTCATGGATGGTATCTGGAATCTTTTGGGTATCTCAGCATCACATAAGGGTGGTGCAAAACGAGATATCCTATGGCTACCATCTGCAATCTCAGGAATGGGTTTAACCACTCCTGGTACACTGGATATCATATCCTTAAGCTTCTGTAGTTCCCTAGCCATAGCTTGATTGATTCCTGTATCCTGCATGGAGCCATGGTTAGTGTTACAAGAATTATTAAAAGTATTATCTCCCAGAGGATTCACGTTTGGAATTCCAGATGTGAATCCATATTGATGGGATTCCGGTATGATCGAAGGACCAGATGAAGCAATGGTCTGCATTGGTATGAAGTCTCCTTGATGAACATCCGAACTTGGAGGCTGCATACTCCTTAAGGATCCTCGATCCTGAAAGATGTTGGATCCTTGAACCTGAAAGGATCCTGGAACCAGAGAGGATCCTTGGACCTGGGAGGATCCTTGGACCGGGAAGGATCCTTGGACCTGGGAGGATCCTTGGACCGGGAAGGATCCTTGGACCTGGGAGGATCCCTGTACCTGGGAGGATCCTCAGACCGTGAAGGATCCTTGGACCATGGAGGATCCTTGGACCGGGAAGAATCCTTGGACCTGGGAGGATCCTTTGACCTGGGAGGATCCTTGGACCTGGGAGGATCCTTGAACCGAGTGCATTCCCAAATATCCTCCTGAGCTGACGAAGGATCCCTGATGCTGGACAGAGGCTCCGGAAGGTTGAAGGTAAGATCCTGGAGCCTGAGTCATTGTTGTTGTTCCATAACCTCTTCCTGGTAATTCACCCAAGTATTGCACGTCCGGAGCTGCTGATTGCTGGGAAGTTATGACTGGAGTGTCGAAGTTCAGCGACCTGGGCGTCAATGGGGAATGATCCTCCACCGATTTCTTCTGTTTCTTGATATCACCTATCTCCCCGAGGATCATTTCGTTGGTTTTATCCTGCTCTTGCATACGATCCCTGTTGGGATTGAACCCTATCAGAGGAACAGATAATGTAAAGCCAAAACTGGATCAAAGCAGTGGATCCAGAATAAGCAGACATTTACAGTTGGTTCATGCAAATCTCTCCCCTTGAAAGTGGCTTTGTATCTGCTGACCTCCTATCTACTGATCTTACTAAGTGCTGACCTACAACTGCTGCCCAATGTCAAAGACTGATGGAAGACCAAAGCTCTGCTGACTCAATCTACTGCCTTGAGTCAAGTACTGCTGATCCGGACAAGCACTGCTGGGTTCACAGCAGTGGAAGGATGCAGCAGCTGTTTATGTGTCTTTTATGTATTAGATTGTAATAGCAGTAGTTTGTACATCAGTGTTTGTATAGATCAGAGGTTAGAGTTTGTTAGGAGGTTAGATGTCACTTTCATGGTGACGTCAGCTAAGATGCTCAGTGGTTTGCAAGTGCCTATAAATAGTTCAGTACTTTGTATTGTTCTATTAGCTCTTTCACCACATCGTCTTCTTTGCACGAACAAACTACTGAGCTCTGGCTGAGGGGGAGTTTGCATTCTTACATCAATCATTGTAATCGTTGTTGAAACAAATTCAATCTTTCGATTCTATGTGTAAAGATGTTTGATAAAAGTATTACTCTCGTTTGATTGTATGCAAAGTTTGTTTTCATTTTAAATTCCGCTGCACACTCATCCATTTCCATCTTAATTTCAAACGAAAAATACAATCAAAAAGAAACTCAGATCCAATAATTGGTATCAGAGCCTGGACAGTCAAATTTGATTTAACAATCATTTTGACGTAAATAGTTCGGCTCATTACAGTTGATACTGATCGTTTGTTCGTCCGTTGAAAAACAGAGCAAGGATAAATCACCATTAAAGTTGATTTCTCAGTGTCTGTAAAACAACAAGAATGACGTCACAATCTCAAGATGACAAAAACAACATTGGCTCACTTTTTAAACCACCTATGCTAAAAAGAAATGAGTACAACATCTGGCAGAGGAGGATGGGTCACATCCTCGCTCAACAAAGCACAGGTTGTTGGAGATCTGTCACCTTTGGTCCTCATGTTCCTTCAGTGCCAAGCGCTGAAGATGCTAAAAAGTTCGTTCCAAAACCAGTTGAAAACTATACCAAAACCGATTTTCAAAAGATCGAACTGGATGCTAAAGCGTTTAGCATCATAGCATCAGCGCTGCCCAATGAAATATATGCTGGACTGTTACACTGTAACAGTGCCAAAGAATTATGGGACGCACTTAAGGAACAGTTTGGAGGTACTGAAGAAGTCATAGAAAACAATAGGGAAATCCTGAACCAACAGTACGAAACATTTTGTCATGTTAGAGGTGAATCACTGACTCAACAATTTGAGCGGTTTAGTTGTCTCATCAGTGAACTGAGGCTTGTTAATACCACTTTTACAAACTCAACTCAAAACAGCAGGTTCCTCAGGTCACTGCCCGAAAAATGGGACACTATAGCCTTTGTCACCAGAAATTCACCTGAGTTCAAGGATCTGACCTTGACCCAACTCCATGGTCGACTCCTGACCTACGAAAGGGAGTTGAACCAGAAAAGGAAGTTACAAGAGTCAGGAAAAGCCGTTGATGATTATACATTCAGTAACACTGCTCTTCTGGGTCAAGAAGAATCTGGGAGCAGTGGTAAGGACCAGGGTTATGATCATTTCATTGACATAACTGCTGGAGCTAACTGTAACAACCCTGATCCTCACTCTGCAAGTTATGCATTCACTGCTAACGAAAACCAGATGTCAGATAATCTAAGCTTTGAACTAAATGATTTACAGCATTTTGATCCCACTGATTTAGAAGAAATGGACATTCTGCACCAATTGGCTTTGCTAAGTGTTAGAACTAGCAAATTTTACAAGAGAACAGGGCGAAAATTCCCAGGTCTGCATGGGAATCTAAGGGTTGGGTTGGATAAATCGAAAATCAAGTGCTATAAGTGTAATAGGTTGGGACATTTTGCTAGGGAATGTAGGAGTCAAACTACTGGTCCCATAATTACTCATCCTAGCTCAAATCCTAGACCTCAAAACCAAAGCACTGTGCACTATGCCCAATATACCCCAGCAGCTCAAGTGAACACTGCTCACTATGCTGCTGCCCCTGTGCCAGTACACTATGTCCAAACTACTGTTCCACAGATCCAATATGTTCAAACCCCTGTTCCCCAGGCACCAGTGCAGGTTGCACCTCAAACCACTGCTCCAACAGCAACACAACCAGATCAACAAAGCTTTTTCACTCAAGGGTTTGTTGACTGGAGCAGTATGCCTGAAGACCTTAGTGATGAAAATTTTGCACTCTATGCTTTTAATGAACCTTCACATGATGAGTTTTGTTTGATGGCATTAGAGTCAATACAGGAGGGGGTTGAAGCTGAGGAGGAACAACAGTGTTTTGAAACAGTGGAAGAGGTGACTGAAGCAGTGGTTACTGCTGTGGCTGGTGAAGTACTGATGGGAGAAAGTTCAGGTTCCCTGATTGAACCACTGACAGATCCTTGGTCCGAAGAGGACAAACAAGAAGAGAAGGAAGAAAGGGCTGGTGAAAAGAAGGTGAAAGCTGATGTGGATGAAGATCATCAATGTGATTGTGCTATGATGGCAGCTGCCAAGGTATCTCCTCAAGTTCTTGAAAAACTGTGTTCTGACAATTGCATAATTGCTTTTGCTAACATTAAAGAGGTGAATGAAAACCTTCGGGATAAAATCTTATCTGATGAGGTCAAATTTGAAAGGTCTTTAAAAGAACTTAAAAACAAATTGTCTGAAAAAGAAAAAGAGATCAGCTGTCTAAAAGAAGAGCAAAGCATCACCAAAACCCAACTTCAGACTATGGTAGAAAAATACCAAAGTTGCAAAAAGGAGTTGGAATCCACCCAGATCACTTGTGAAAGATGATCTGGTCTACCACTGCTACCTCAACAGTTGTTGACCAAAGTAACCCATCAACCACTGCTTCCACATCCTCAAACACTGCTGACAAAAGTCCTCAAACAGTGGATAAAAGTCAGCAGTTGTCCAATTCATTACCTCCAATTCCACCACCTTTTGAAGCCACTGCTGGATCATCAAAGTCCCCAGCAGTGGTTAGCTCAGATGATACGCATTTGCAGCCTTCACCAACCAATGCCATCATACCATACCAAGGAGATTTAATCTTCTTGAGATCTCATCCACCTGATCAAATCATTGGCAACATAAATGAAGGGGTGCTCACAAGAAGCCAAACCCAAAACATTTGTCTTTTTGCTGGTTTTCTATCACTCCATCAGCCAGTCAAGTACCAAGAGGCACTGAAAGACAACAGCTGGGTAGAAGCCATGCAAGAGGAACTCCAACAGTTTAAAAGACAACAAGTATGGGAGCTTGTACCACTGCCAGAAGAGGTTAGTCCCATTGGCACAAAGTGGGTCTTCAAGAACAAAACTGATGAAAGGGGTATTGTTGTCAAGAATAAAGCCAGGCTTGTGGTTCAAGGTTACAGACAGGAAGAAGGGATTGACTATGATGAAACATTTGCCCCTGTTGCAAGATTAGAAGCAATTAGACTGTTCCTGGCCTTTGCTGTCAACCACAATATGAAGGTGTTTCAAATGGATATCAAAAGTGCTTTCCTCTATGGTACAATTCAAGAAGAGGTGTATGTTTGTCAACCTCCAGGTTTTGAGGATCCATTTTATCCAGATCATGTCTACAGGCTAAACAAAGCCTTGTATGGCTTGAAACAAGCACCAAGGGCCTTGTATGAAACTCTTTCCAACTTTCTACTCTCAAATGGTTTCAAAAGAGGTACCATTGATAAAACACTGTTTTTAAAATGGAGAGGGAAAGATTTAATGATTGTCCAAATTTATGTGGATGACATTATTTTTGGAAGCACATGTAACAAAATGTGTGAAGAGTTTAGAGAACTCATGACAGCTGAGTTTGAAATGAGTGCAATGGGTGAGCTGCAATGCTTTCTTGGTCTCCAAGTACAGCAAATGCAAAATGGAACTTTCATTCATCAAAGCAAATATGCTAAAGAACTTTTAACCAAATTTGATATGAATGATTGTAAACCATGCAGCACACCCATGGCAACAAATAAGCTGGTCATGTCTGATGAAAAGGATGAGCTGATTGACCAAACACTTTATAGAAGCATGATTGGGTCTTTATGTATTAGATTGTAATAGCAGTAGTTTGTACATCAGTGTTTGTATAGATCAGAGGTTAGAGTTTGTTAGGAGGTTAGATGTCACTTTCATGGTGACGTCAGCTAAGATGCTCAGTGGTTTGCAAGTGCCTATAAATAGTTCAGTACTTTGTATTGTTCTATTAGCTCTTTCACCACATCGTCTTCTTTGCACGAACAAACTACTGAGCTCTGGCTGAGGGGGAGTTTGCATTCTTACATCAATCATTGTAATCGTTGTTGAAACAAATTCAATCTTTCGATTCTATGTGTAAAGATGTTTGATAAAAGTATTACTCTCGTTTGATTGTATGCAAAGTTTGTTTTCATTTTAAATTCCGCTGCACACTCATCCATTTCCATCTTAATTTCAAACGAAAAATACAATAAAAAAGAAACTCAGATCCAATAATTCCTCATCTGCAAAATCAGATTAAAAAGATCATTAGTAGTAGGATTAGTGGAAATAGAAGAAGTTGGTGGTTTTTGGAAAATGGGGGTTTGTCTCTTTGCAGCATTATCAGCATTCTTCTAGGATCCAGAAGGTGGTGGAGGCAAAGGAGGAACGCCTTGTGAAGACCTGAATGATGGCATTAAACTTGAAGTGTTCTTCGATGAGGAAGCCATCTGCTTGGTTGTAACGAACCGAAATGACCACGAAAATACGAATCTTCTTAGGAATGAAGCACCAATTGCCCCACGGGCGCCAAACTGTTTTAGCCAAAAATAGCCAAGTGTTTCTATTTAGCTCGCTATCCCGTTTAAAAATGGAAAATATCTAAGCTAACAAACATTCCGCATTTGGTGCAAGTCCTCCACGATCTCCATAACGTCCATTTCAGCCATGCACGTGCGGAATAAATATGGAATATGCTCCAGGAATATCGCCAAGACCAAGTCCAAGCTCGTACTCCTGCAAAACAACATCATATTCAAAGTAGACAATCGTTAGTATAAGGATCTTTAAGATGATCCATGATCCTGATCCTGCAACACTTCTGAGGATCACTAATTCAAACAGAAGTGAGGATCACTAAGCCCAACAGTAATTGAGGATCACTGATCATTGGAAAATCCTCCCCTAACAATTTTGATTCCCCAACTCTTGCAAAAGTCAGTGGTCCTTTTGCTTATAAACTGAGATCCATTGTCACAAATAATCTTGGCTGGTACTCCAAATCTGGTCAGGATATTCCTTTTTATGAAGGACACTACTTCTTGGTCTCTAACCTGAAAAAATGCTTCAGCTTCAACCCATTTAGAAAAATAGTCAGTCATTGCCAGCAAAAAGACTTTTCCTCCTGGAGCTTTTGGTAATTTCCCCACTATATCCATTCCCCACTTCATGAATGGCCAAGGGGAAGCTATAGGATATAACGGTTCAGCTGGTTGATGTAATATGTTACTGTGCCTTTGACATGCATCACATCTTCGAGCATATTCTGCAGCATCTTTCTTCATCGTCGGCCAATAGTATCCTGTTCTTAACACTTTTGAGAATAATGACCTGCCCCCAGTGTGGTTACCACAATCCCCTTCGTGTATATCCTGAAACACTTCTTTAGCTTCGGGATCCTCCAAGCATCTCAGGTATAGTCCTGCAAGAGATTTCTTGTACAAAACATTATTTATAACAGTGAATCGTGATACCTTCATTCTAAAGGCCTTAGGATTTTCATCCTTAGGAATGTGTCCTTCCTTGAGATATCTCATGATTGGAGCCGTCCAGGACCTAGTATCCTCATCAGGATCATGATCAGGATCCCGAACGCTTATTATCTCCTTATCCTGAGTCTTGAAGAGATCCACAACAGGATGTAGGATGTGAAGTATTGGTATTTGGGTTCCTTTTGGTATCCTCACTGATGATCCTAGGTTTGCCAAGGCATCCACTTCAGCATTATATTCTCTTGGTACCTATTCAAACGTAAAAACATCGAAATATCCTGCTAATTTTTTGAGAATATCGAGATACTCGATTAACTTCTCACCTTTAACTGCATAGGATCCATTACAATGATTAGTAATTAACAAGGAATCAATATATACTTGCAAATTCTTAATATTCATGTTTTTAGCCAATTCTAATCCTGCAATCAAAGCCTCATAATCTGCTTCATTATTAGTGGCAGGAAATTCACATCTAATAGCCTGGGGAAATATGTCCCCCTGTGGCGATTTTAGTAGTATACCCAATCCTACCCCTCTAACATTAGATGCACCATTAGTATATAATGTCTAGGATTCTTGGGTTTCTCCTAGTTGTTGAACTTCTAGGTCTACTTCATTTTGAATATCACTACTGAAATCAGCCACAAAGTCAGCTAGAGCCTGAGACTTTATGGCATTTCTAGGTTCATATACTAGATCATAGGCACTTAACTTTACTGACCATTTAGCCATTCTACCTGACATCTCAGGTTTCCTAAGCACATTTTTAACAGGATAATTGGTTTTAACATGAATCCTATGTGTTTCAAAGTAATGTCTAAGCTTCGTTGATGCCATAACTAGGGCTAATATTAGTTTTTCTAAATGAGAATATATAGTTTCGGCATCTAATAAACTTTTGCTAACATAATGGACAGGATACTGCTGACCTTCATGATCCTTTACAAGGACAGCACTTACTACATTCCCTGATACTGCAAGATACAGGGATAATGGTTCACCATCCTCTGGCTTCATCAACAGAGGTGCGGTTGAAAGATACTGCTTCAAATACTGCAAGACTGCTTCATGCTTCTCCCCCCATTCAAACTTCTTGTGTTTCTTCAGGATATCATAGAATTCCTTGCATTTTTCCGAGGATCTTGAGATAAATCTGTTTAATGCCGCTACTCGCCCCGTCAGTCTTTATACATCTTTCATGTTGGAAGGTGATTTGATATCCAAGATGGCTTTGATCTGTTCTGGGCTCGCCTCTATCCCTCTTTTAGTCACCATATAACCTAAAAACTTTCCTGCCCCCACTCCAAAATGGCACTTAGCAGGATTCAGCTTCATGTTATATTGATCCAGGATATAAAATGCTCCCTTAATATCCTGGCGGTGATCCTCAGCCTTCCTAGATTTTACTACCATGTCATCGATGTACACCTCCATAATGTCCCCCAGCTTGTCTTTGAACATCATGTTCACCAATCTTTGATACGTTGCACCTGCATTTTTCAAACCAAAGGGTATAGCAGTATAACAATAAATACCTGTTGGTGTCATGAAAGCAGTATCCTCCTGGTCTGAAGGTTCCATTTAGATCTGCTGGAATCCTGAGGATGCTTCCATGAAGGTTAGCATCTCATGGCTGGCAGTAGCATCCACCATTGCGTCAATATGAGGAAGAGGAAATGGGTCCTTGGGACAGGCTTTATTCAAGTCTGTGTAATCTACACAAACTCTCCATTTTCCATTTTTCTTCTTTACCACAACTACATTCGCCAGCCATCTTGGAAACTTGACATCCCTAATCATTTTGGATTTCAAAAATCTCTCTACTTCTTCTTGAATGATCATATTTCGCTCCGGAGCAAACTTCCTTCTTTTTTGTTGGACAGGCTTGAATGACCTGTCAATACCGAGCTTATGAGTTATAATATCCTTGGAAATGTCTGTCATATCCTCATGCTTCCACGCGAATGTTGACATCCTGTATTTCAAAAAGTTAGTCAATTGGTCTTCAATATCCTGAGGGATATTGGTTCCCACGAGCACCGAAATATCTGGATTATCCTAATCCAGGATAATTTTCTTTACATCCTACTCTGAAGCCTCCACGATATCCTGGGCATACATCTTTAATTGCTATGCTGCATTAGGCTTGGTTGAGGATTTCATTGAGGATGAGTAACACTCCTTTGCTTACTGCTGATCACTATCTACCTTGACAACCCCCTAACGTGTAGGGATCTTGATGCATTGATGGTAGGTTGGTGGCACAGCTTTCATATCATGGATCCATGGCCTACCCAATATGATATTATAGCAGGATAGGGAGTCAATCACACAAAAGCGTTGCATTGAGTTGACCCCTTCAACATATACTGGTAGCTTGATCTCCCCCACTGTGTTCCTAGCCTCTCCACTGAACCCAACAAGTACAGTGGACTTCGAAGTGATATCCATTGGAGATACGTTCATTCTCTTCAACGTCTCTAGTTGGATTATGTTGACGGAGCTGCCATTATCCACCAGTATCCTGCGTACAAAATGGTTAGGGAAGTTACGGAGGATTGCATAGCCCTAAGGAAGGAAATAAGCTACCTGCTGAGCAAAGGATATCTAAAGGATCTTCTGGGAAGAAAGAAGAATAAGGGTCAGGATACTGAGAAGGATCCTGAACGAGCAGCATCACCTCCCGCCGACGCCAAGAGAATAAACTTTATTTCACGAGGATCCGACATCTGTGGAACCTCTTATTCTACAGCAAAAAGAGATGCAAAGGAGGCTAAGGCAGAACGGGGAGACAAGCCAACCAGGATGACAACCCTCACAACTGATAAAGTGATCACGTTCGACAGTGATGGCAGAGATACTGTCCAGGATCCCCATCATGATGGTTTGGTAATAGCTTTATATATTGCTAATCATTTTGTGCGCAGGATACTCGTGGATAATGGTAGCTCCGTCAACATTATTCAACTAGAAACGCTGAAAAGGATGAATATTTCCCCGATGGAGATCACTTCAAAATCCATTGTACTTGTCGGGTTCAGTGGAGAGGCCAAGAATACTGTGGGAGAAATAAAGCTGCCAGTATATGTTGAAGGAGTCAACTCAATGCAATGTTTCTGTGTCATGGACTCCTTATCCTGCTACAATATCATATTGGGCAGGCCATGGATCCATGATATGAAAGTTGTGCCATCAACCTATCATCAGTGTATCAAGATCCCTACCCCTTGGGGGGTCGTCAAGGTGGAAAGGGATCAACAAGAGGCAAAAGAATGTTATTCTTCCTCGATGAAATCCTCAACAAAGCCCAAGGCAGGATAGCAACTAAAGATGCGAGCCCAGGATATCGTGGAGGCTTCAGAGCAGGATGTTAAGAAAATTATCCTGGACCAGGAAAATCCAGATATCTCGGTGCTCGTAGGAACCAATATCCCTCAGGATATTGAAAATCAGTTAACTAACTTTTTGAAATGCAGGATGTCAACATTCGCATGGAAGCATGAGGATATGACAGGTATTTCTAAGGATATTATAACTCACAAGCTTGGGATTGACAGGTCTTTCAAGCCTGTTCAACAAAAGAGAAGGAAGTTTTCTCTAGAGCGAAACGCAATTATTCAAGAAGAGGTTGAAATATTATTGAAGTCCAAAATGATTAGGGAAGTTAAATTTCCCAAGTGGCTAGCAAATGTGGTAGTAGTTCAAAAAAGAATGGGAAATGGAGAGTTTGTGTAGATTACACAGACTTGAACAAAGCATGTCCTAAAGACCCATTTCCTTTGCCTCATATAGACTCGATGGTGGATGCAACTGCTGGTCATGAGATGTTAACCTTCATGGATGCATCCTCAGGATTCCAGCAGATCCAAATGGAACCTTCAGACCAAGAGGATACTGCTTTCATGACACCAACATGTATTTATTGTTATACTGCTATGCCTTTTGGTTTGAAAAATGCAGGTGCAACGTACCAGAGATTGGTGAACATGATGTTTAAATATAAACTAGGGGAAAACATGGAGGTGTACATTGATGATATGGTAATAAAATCCAAGAAGGTTGAGGATCATCTCCAGGATATTAAAGGAGCATTTGATATCCTGGATCAGTATAACATGAAGCTAAATCCTGCCAAGTGCCATTTTGGAGTGGGGGCAGGAAAGTTCTTAGGATATATGGTAACTAAAAGGGGTATGTTTTGGTCAAAAATTACCTAAGCAATTAAGTGATCAAATTAGTTAAGTGAGGTAGTGTGCTAGAAATATGTATGAAAAATGTGTTAACAAAATTAGGTATGAAAACAGTTTCAGGATACGGCTCGGGATATAGAGCTGTATCTATGATCAAACAATGAGCGAAAATGTAAAAGTTGACACGTGATGTACGAGGAAAGCCCTTGATCAATCTAGATCGCCGGCATAAAACCTCGGGAGCTGACAATCGCAACTGCCTTGTTCTTCTTATTGCTTCAAATATCAGGATACAGTGCAGGATGTGGTGCGGATCGACTATGTGTTACAATGTAATTTGAATACAAGTGTTTGAGTGTGGTGTTTGCGGTGAGCTAGAGAGTAAAAGTGTTCGAGAGTGTAAGTGTAAAATTGCGTGCCTTAAACTGATCCGCCCCCATCTATTTATAGTAAAGATAATGTAACAAACTATCCTAAACTTCCGGGATCCAGCGAATATTCCCACTCGAACGTTGAGGACCAAGTCTTTCGGGTTCAACGGCTTCCTCATAACAAATACGCCCGAGTCTTGAGGAGAAGAAGTCCTGATGACCGTTAGTAACTTACAGCCATTAACCTGCACGTGTTTAATTCACTCAACCTTAGGATATCGCCCAAGATGTTAGCAATATCCCCGTCCAGTATCCTGGTCACAAATAAACAATTAGAAGCGGGATATTAGTCAGGATATGTATACTCAGAAAATGACCCATAACAATTGTCCCCAAATATATCGGTTGGTATACCAATCCAACGGATATATTTCAAAAGTCTTATCCCATAACCCAAGGCATTTAAAACGAAGCGACGGTCGAGATCACATCGTAACTTCCAATGCGCTTTTTGCTCAATGGAGATCCATAATGCCCCTATATCTTCTCTCTTCTTGTTTGAAAAGCAGATATCTTTAACAGAGCTTTCAGGTAATTCTTCATTTCTTATTTACTTTCTATCAATTTTCCTTGCCTTCTTAGTAATGGATGCCGAGACCTTCACCCAGCAGAATCTCCTCAAAAATCCCGAAAAGGAGGTCTGTGCCTTTGACAACGCAGACATTGCGGCTTTGAGAGCTTCCGGCGCTTTCCCTGACAACACGGTCTTTAGACCGTTCGATCGGTCAATTCGATAGGATGTTTCTTCCGCTGAATGGGTTTGCTTTCCAGCATATCCTTTTTCTCTAGGTCTTCGATACCCTTTTCCTGAATTCATGATGCAATTCTTTCGAACCACCGGCATCTCTTTTGCTCAAACCATGCCCATGGTTTGGAGAGTATTAATTGTACTTAACCAAATAAAAAACCTTCATTGCTCCGACCTCTGCATCGAGGATTTACCTATTGCTTATCGCCTCCGATCTCACGGCTCTAGCCGGTTCTTGCTTTTCTCGACCTCTAGCAAACCCCTTATTCTTAAAGCCACCAAAAACGAAGACAGATGGCAACGCAAGTTTTTCTTTGTCAAACGAGACTCCATTGCTGAGGGTGCCAATCTTCTGGTGGAGTGGTTAACCACCGGTAGGGTTATAAATATTCTCATGGACCGTTTGGTTTTTATCTTCTACTAATATCCTTCTTTTTTATCCCTATGCAGTGAATTTCAAGGAAGTAGCTCTCCCAACTGCTGAATCAGAAGAAAGAATCAACACTGTTTACCGATTACCTGCAATAGACAGGACCTTCACCACACACGTCCCGAGTTCCAGTCAATACTCGTCATCTGAAATGTCTGGTAAGGATTACTTTTAAAATAATTAGCTAACACAGTATAATAATAAAATGAAGAGTAATAATGATGTAAAACTTTTCCCTTTATGCAGCACCGGCCAAGATCCCTGAAGTCTTTGACCTCGACGAGTTGGACAGTTATTCTGATCAGGTTCAGGTCAAGAAGGAACCTAGTCCCAAGGCCACAGCCTCATCCAAACCCAGCAGCTCCAAAGCCATCATTATTCCCAAACCTTCACCGGCTACCAAGCCCCGGAGTTCAAGTTCCCGCAAAAGGAAGGAGCCTGATTCCCCTGTCATTTCTGACACATTTCCTTATGAGAAGCATGGGTTCATTGAAGCTAGCGGGTTTATGACTTCCTTTCTTAACCAGGTTAGTATTCTCATATCATATCCTGCGGTTTACGTCATTTACAAAGATTTATCAATATTAATACCTGTCCTCTTACCTTCGTAGGGTCTTAAGCGTCTGGTTCACCTATATCAAGAATCCTGCAAGCTTAACAAGACGCTTGAATCTAAGCTAAAGGAAGCAGAAATCACAATCTCCGATCAAGGCATGATTGCAGCCGCCAAATCTCGTCATTACGAGGAGAAATTCAAAACTATAATTCAAGAACACCAAACTGCTCTCAACAAAGCTACTCTTCAATCCCAGGCCGATCTTGAAGCTGCCCATGTGCAACATGAATGGGATATGGTCAGCTACCGAGAAAGCCTCAAGAGTTCCGTCGTCATTTCTCTCCTCCAAGCCAGGTTGAAGATGGCCCATGAAGCCAAAGCATTAGGTTTTGAATGCCCTTCTTGGGACGTCGGAGCCTGGGAGACCAAGCTAAAGAACCTTGGCGGTACTTCTTCTAAACCAGCTGTCGCTGAATCTTCCAAAGCAGTTGAAAAAGCAACCCATACTGAGAAGGATGCTGAGGAGGGTCCCAAGACGGATGCTGCTGAAATCATTATGGACGAAGAAGATACTACCCCCTAAAGTTTATTTCTTTTAAACTGTTTGAACTATTTTATGTTTTTATGAACAATTTTTATTTCTGCATCAAAACAATTTGATAGCCGAAGGTGGATAGGTCCTGGGTTTCAGGATGAAACCTTCGGTTATCAACCAATACTGATTGTTTCAAGAATAATTTCATCTTTCATTTTTCTTGCTATTATCTTCCGTCTCTCTTAGTATAGATCTTAGCTTTGCAAAAATTTTGTATTGTTATCTTATGAAAATATCCTGATCAATATACTCAGCAATATATTATAAAAACTTTTTATTAGATAGAACTTCTAAACATTCTTTCAACTTTGTAGAAAGCTTTTTAAGGAGTGAAAAACAGTCCACTTTTCCAAAACCTGTTTTGATAATACTTAAATGATCAAAGTATCAGACTAGTATTAGTTTCGAATATCTTAATCAAATATTCTGAAGAGTATACTGAAAATGCATTTTGAGAATATATCAGGATATTTAACCTTTTACCAAGCACAGTATTGCCAAAGAGTTAAACTATGTTTTACAAAGGAAAGATCATACCAGGGATAGGGTACAACCCCATTATCAAACCTCAATCCCTTTGCAACTTTTTCAATGAAGATGTCCCCTGTCTGAGACACTTAGTGCATTAGTTCCGAGGCTCATCCTTTGAGCTTTACACCATTGCTTTGGTAGGAATGTCCCCTGTGTACAATGTCTTCAAATACTTAGAAATCTTCTGGATATCAGTTCCCATCGTATAGACAATTTTTCATGTTACAGGGGTAAAACCCAAGAATGTTCTGGAGATAAATTCCTTGTATCCTGGGGAAAATCCCAAATTTTCATGCGCTACAGGCGGGAGTGTATAAACTCCAAGACTTAGAAAGGTGAAAACCTTTAAACCTTAGAGAGTATGAAAATACCCTTTCGTGAGAGAGGGTGATCAATCCTCATATACCTTTAGGATTCAGGATATAGCCAACAGTAACGAAATTGTCAGCCACTTTTACATGGACTGGTCCCGCCACCTTGAACTATCCCTAAATAACTTGCGCTCCAGGCAGGGTGTTTAAACCCAATTCGGAAGAAAGGTGAATACCTTTAAACCTGTGAAGGGATCAGGATCCCTTGTACGTGAGAGAGGGGGCCAATCCTCTAATCTTCTGAAATATCCTGAGTGAGCATCCTGGAGCTATATCCCGAAGCATATACTGCAAAACATCCTTACACTAAGGTGGGTGTTAGCTTGGCTAACACCCCTCCGATGCTTAAGTTAGTATTGGGTTTCAAAGAATAAATTAAACCAAACATATTTAAAAAAGATAGAATTCATACCATCCTGAGTTAGAAATTAAATTCTAAACTCACTTGAAATAAAGCTTAAGGTGTATAGCATTCCAAGATCTCGGTAGCATATCCCCTTTCATATTCTTGAGTCTATATGCTCCTTTCCCTGCTTCTGATTCAACTTCATATGGTCTTTCCCATTTTGGAGCTAGCTTGCCATCGGCAGGATTAGTGGTATTCTGAAAAGCCTTTCTTAACACCCAATCTCCAACCTTAAATCTTCTGGTCCTGATATTCTTGTTATATGCTCTGGATATTCTTTGTTGATATGCTGCCATCCTTAGCCTTGCTGCATATCTCTTTTCATCTATAGTATCCAAATCCTGACATAAGGCTTCAGGATTCTGTTTTGGATCCTGTAGGGTAGATCTTGCAGTAGGTATTGTCATTTCCGTTGGAATCATTGCCTCTGCTCCAAATACCAAGGAAAATGGGGTTTGGCCTGTTGCATTCATTACCGTTGTCCTATCAGCCCACAAAACAAAGGGTAATTCTTCTGCCCATCTTCCTTTTTTGGTTCCAAGCCTCTTCTTTAAGTTATTGACAATTATCTTGTTTGAGGATTCTGCTTGTCCATTCGCTTGAGGATGTACTGAAGTAGATGTTATCATTTTGATTCCCCAACTCTTGCAAAAGTCAGTAGTCCTTTTGCTTATAAATTGAGAACCATTGTCACAGATTATCTCGGCTGGTACTCCAAATCTGGTCAGGATATTTCTCTTTATGAAGGATACTACTTCTTGATCCCTAACTTGAACAAATGCCTCGGCTTCAACCCATTTGGAGAAATAATCTGTCATTGCCAACATAAAAACCTTCCATCCTGGAGCCTTTGGAAGCTTTCCCACTATATCCATACCCCACTTCATAAATGGCCAAGGGGAAACAATAGGATATAATGGTTCAGCAGGCTGATGCAATATGTTACTATGACTTTGACATGCGTCACATCTTCGAGCATATTCTGCGGCATCTTTTCTCATTGTTGGCCAATAATATCCTGTCCTTAACACTTTTGAGAATAACGACCTGCCCCCAGTATGGTTACCACAATCCCCTTCATGTATATCCTGAAGTACTTCTTTGGCTTCAGGATTCTCCAAGCACCTCAAATACGGTCCTGCAAGAGATTTCCTGTATAAAACATTATTTATAATAGTGAATCGTGATACCTTCATCCTAAATGCCTTAGGATTTTCATTTCCGGGGATGTGTCCTTCTTTGATATATCTCACAATTGGAGCCGTCCAGGATTTAGGATCTTGTTCAGGATATTCCGCTCCAGGATCCTGAATACCCGCTACTTCTTTATCCTGAGGATTCGTTGCAGGATATAAGACATGTAATATTGGTATTTGGGTCCCTTCAGGTATCCTGATCGATGATCCCAAATTTGCTAAGGCATCCGCTTCAGCATTATCCTCCCTTGGTACCTGTTCAAGTGTAAAAACATCGAAATATCCTGCTAATTTTTTGAGAATATCGAGATATTTGATTAATCTCTCACCCTTAACTGCATAGGATCCATTAAAATGGTTAGTAATTAACAAGGAGTCAACATATACTTCCAAATTCTTGATACTCATATTCTTAGCCAATTCTAATCCTGCAATTAAAGCTTCATATTCTGCCTCATTATTAGTAGCAGGAAATTCACACCTAATAGCCTGGGGTAATATGTCCCCCTGTGGCGATTTTAGTAGTATACCTAAACCTACACCTCTTATATTGGATGCACCATCAGTATACAACGTCCAGGATCCTGAAGATTCTACTAACTGCTGAACTTCTAGGTCTGCCTCGTCCTGAATGTCACTACTGAAATCAGCCACAAAGTCAGCTAAAGCCTGAGACTTTATGGCATTTCTAGGTTCATATACTAAATCATAAGCACTTAACTTTACTGACCACTTGGCCATCCTGCCTGACATCTCTGGTTTCCTAAGCACATTTTTGACAGGATATTTCATTTTAACATAGATCCTATGTGTTTCAAAATAATGTCTAAGCTTTGTCGATGCCATGACTAGAGCTAATATCAATTTTTCTAAATGAGATTACCTAGTTTCAGCATCTAACAAACTTTTACTAACATAATAAACAGGATATTGCTGACCTTCATGGTCTTTTATAAGAACAGCACTTACAGCATTCCCTGATACAGCGAGGTATAGGGATAGTGGTTCACCATTTTCGGCTTCATCAATAGAGGTGCAGTTGAGAGATACCGCTTCAAATCCTGCAAGGCTGCTTCATGCTTTGCTCCCCATTCAAATTTCTTATTCTTCTTGAGGATATCATAGAATTTCCTTGCATTTTTCTGAGGATCTTGAAATAAATCTATTCAAAGCTGCTACTCGGCCTGTTAACCGTTGTACGTCCTTCATATTCGAGGGTGATTTTATATCCAGGATAGCTTTAATCTGCTTCGGGCTTGCCTCTATCCCCCTTTTCGTCACCATATACCCAAGAAACTTTCCTGCCCCCACTCCGAAATGACACTTAGCAGGATCCAGCTTCATGTTATACTGATCCAGGATATCAAATGCTCCCTTGATATCCTGGAGGTGATCCTCAGCCTTTTTAGATTTCACCACCATATCATCGATATATACCTCCATGGTGTCCCCCAGCTTATCTTTGAGCATCATGTTTACTAATCTCTGGTATGTTGCACCTGCATTTTTCAAACCGAAAGGCATAGCAGTATAGCAATATATACCTGTTGGTGTCATGAAAGCAGTATCCTCCTGATCTGAAGGCTCCATTTGAATCTGCTGAAATCCTGAGGATGCGACCATGAATGTTAACATTTCATGTCCAGCAGTAGCATCTACCATTGCATCGATATGGGGGAGAGGAAATGGATCTTTAGGACAAGCCTTGTTCAAGTCCGTGTAATCTACACAGACTCTCCATTTCTCGTTTTTCTTCTGTACCACAACTACGTTTGCTAGCCATCTTGGAAACTTGACTTCTCTGATCATCCTGGACTTCAACAATCTTTCAACTTCCTCTTGGATAATCTTATTCCGCTCAGGAGCAAATTTTCTTCTTTTTTGCTGAACAGGCTTGAATGATTTGTCAATTCCAAGCTTGTGAGTGATAATGTCTTTGGATATGCCTGTCATATCCGCATGCTTCCACGCAAATGTTGACATCCTGCATTTCAAAAAGTTAGTTAACTGCTCTTCAATATCCAGAGGGATATTGGTTCCTACGAGCACCGAGATATCAGGATTATCCTGATCCAGGATAATTTTCTTCACATCCTGCTCCGAATCCTCCACGATATCCTGGGCCCGCATCTTTAATTGCTATGCTGCACTAGGCTTAGTTGAGGATTTCATTGAGGATGAGTAGCATTCTTTCGCTTCCTGCTGATCACTTTCAACCTTGACAACTCCCCAAGGGGTAGGGATCTTGATGCATTGGTGATATGTTGATGGCACAGCCTTCATATCGTGAATCCATGGTCTTCCCAGTATAATGTTATAGCAGGATAAGGAGTCCATCACGCAGAAGCGTTGTATCGAGTTGACCCCTTCAACATATACCGGTAACTTTATCTCCCCTACGGTATTCCTAGCTTCTCCACTGAAACCAACGAGCACAGTGGACTTCGAAGTAATGTCCATCGGAGATACATTCATCCTCTTCAATGTTTCCAGCTGAATTATATTGAAAGAACTACCGTTGTCTACCAGTATCCTGCGTACAAAATGGTTAGCCACATATAATGTTATTACCAAAGCATCATGGTGAGGATCCTGAACAGTATCCCTGTCATCACTATCGAAAGTGATCACTTTATCAGTTGTGAGGGTAGTCATCCTGACTGGTTTGTCTCCCCTCTCACTCTTAGCTTCCTTTGCATGTCTCTTGGCCGCCGAATACGAAGTTCCACAAATATCGGATCCTCCTGAAATAAAGTTAATTATCTTGGCATCTGCTGGGGGTGATGCTGCTCGTTCAGGATCCTTCTCGGGATCCTGCCCTTTATTCTTCTTTTTTCCCAGCAAGTCCTTCGGATACCCCTTGCTTAACAGGTAACTTATTTCTTTCCTTAAAGCAATGCAATCCTTGGTCATATGTCCGAAGTCTTCGTGGAAGGCACACCATTTGGATTTATCCTTCCAATCAGCTTTCTGCTGGTTCTTTCTAGGCCACCTAGCTTTGTCCCCTAAGCCCTGCATAGCATACATTAATTAAGGTATATTAACAGAAAAGCAGTATTCAGATAAATCAGGATATTCTTCAGGATCCTCGTCTTCAACAGCGTTCACTTTCTTGTTATCATTTCTGCCATATGGCCTGGAGCGATATGGCTTATATGAGGTCTCTGATTTCCTGTTAGTTGATTCATAGGTTGAGGTAGAATTCATCCTCTCCTGCATCTTCTTGTCATCTTCCAGACGGATATATCTCAAAGCCCTGTTACGAGCTTCGTCGAGATTCCTGCAGGGATTCATTACAAGATCCTGATAAAACTGAGAATCCTTTTGCAACCCCATCTTAAAAGCTTGCACAGCTGTTGCAACATCAAGATGTGGGATATCCAAGGATTCTCGACTGAATTTGTTCACATAATCCCTCAAGGATTCCTGAGGCCCTTGAGTTATCCTGTAAAGATCACTGGTTAGTTTCTCAAAACTCCGACTACAAGAAAATTGACTGTTAAATAAATTAACCAAATGAGCAAACGAAGTAATTGAGTGAGGAGGGACGTTTAACAGCCATTTTAAGGCTGATCCTGTCAGGGTAGAACCAAATCCCTTGAACAAGCATGCTTCCTTGAGCTCCGGAGGGATAGTGTTAATCTCCATTCTTTCCCTATACTGGGCAATATGCTCTTCAGGATCCGTAGTCCCATCATACAGCTTCATGTTGGGAGTCTGAAATCTTTTTGGGATTTCAGCATCACAGATAGGATATGCAAAGCGGGATATCCTGTGGCTGTCTTGGGATACTTCCGGAATTGGCTGAACCACTCCAGGTACACTTGATATCATGTCCTTCAATTTCTGGAGCTCCCTGGTAAATGTTGACGTCATACCTGCATCCTGCAAAGAGCCATTGTTGTTAGTAGCAAGAATATTATTATTTGACACATTACCGTTCTGAGGATTTTGGCCATATCCTGAAGCATATCCTGAACTCCTCACAGTCGACATCCCGACCGAATAGGGTATCTCAGGGGTATGATTCTGAGAATGGCTTGGGACGATATTCCCCCTATTATCCTCAGTATAAACTGCGGAACTGAAGTTAAAGCCCTGGGCTGTATAGGAGTGACAATTTCTTCAACAGGTCTGCTCGAGCCAGCTTTTAAGAGTTGTATCTCTCTTAACAGCATTCGGTTAGTCTCCTGTTGCTGCCTCATTTGTTCCTGCACACTTCCAAATAAATTCAAAATTTCATCATTAGAGGCTAAAACGGGAGCAGATCCCTGGACACTCCGAGTAGGGATAACATCTTGAGATTGTGAAGAACACGGCATCCTTGGAGGAGGTGGTGGAAGCACCGAACCAGTAGTAGCAGAGGTTGTAGCAGACATAGTGGAAGAGCTCATGTTTGATCTTGAGGCCATTGTAAACAATGTGGCAAAAAGTTTTGAAAATAGAAACCGATTAACGATTTTACAAAGATTTTTAGTAAAAGTAGCACCACTTGCCCCACGGTGGGCGCCAAATTGTTTTGGTCAAAAATTACCTAAGCAATTAAGTGATCAAATTAGTTAAGTGAGGTAGTGTGCTAGAAATATGTATGAAAAATGTGTTAACAAAATTAGGTATGAAAACAGTTTCAGGATACGGCTCGGGATATAGAGCTGTATCTATGATCAAACAATGAGCGAAAATGTAAAAGTTGACACGTGATGTACGAGGAAAGCCCTTGATCAATCTAGATCGCCGGCATAAAACCTCGGGAGGTGACAATCGCAGCTGCCTTGTTCTTCTTATTGCTTCAAATATCAGGATACAGTGCAGGATGTGGTGCGGATCGACTATGTGTTACAATGTAATTTGAATACAAGTGTTTGAGTGTGGTGTTTGCGGTGAGCTAGAGAGTAAAAGTGTTCGAGTGTAAAATTGCGTGCCTTAAACTGATCCGCCCCCATCTATTTATAGTAAAGATAATGTAACAAACTATCCTAAACTTCCGGGATCCAGCGAATATTCCCACTCGAACGTTGAGGACCAAGTCTTTCGGGTTCAACGGCTTCCTCATAACAAATACGCCCGAGTCTTGAGGAGAAGAAATCCTGATGACCGTTAGTAACTTACAGCCATTAACCTGCACGTGTTTAATTCACTCAACCTTAGGATATCGCCCAGGATGTTAGCAATATCCCCGTCCAGTATCCTGGTCACAAATAAACAATTAGAAGCGGGATATTAGTCAGGATATGTATACTCAGAAAATGACCCATAACAGGGTTTAGAAGCAAGCCCAGAACAGATCAAAGCTCTCCTGGATATCAAGTCACCTTCCAACATGAAAGATGTATAAAGATTAACAGGACGAGTAGCAGCGTTGAACAGATTTATATCAAGATCCTCAGAGAAATGTAAAGAATTCTATGATATCCTGAAGAAGAACAAGAAATTCGAGTGGGGAGAAAAGCATGAAGCAGCCTTACAAGATTTAAAGCAATATCTTTCAACTACACCTTTATTGATGAAGCCCGAGGATGGTGAACCATTATCCCTGTATCTTGCAGTATCAGGGAATGCAGTAAGTGCTGTCTTGGTCAAGGATCATGTAGGTCAGCAGTATCCTGTCTATTATGTTAGTAAAAGTTTATTAGATGTTGAATCTAGATATTCACACTTAGAGAAATTGATATTGGCCCTAGTTATGGCATCAACTAAGCTTAGACATTATTTTGAGACAAATAGGATTCATGTTAAAACTAATTATCCTGTTAAAAATGTGCTTAGGAATCCTGAGATGTCGGGTAGAATGGCTAAGTGGTCAGTAAAGTTAAGTGCCTATGATCTAGTGTATGAACCTAGAAATGCTATAAAGTCTCAGGCTCTAGCAGACTTTGTGGCTGATTTCAATAGTGACATTCAAAATGAAGTAGACCTAGAAGTACAACAACTGGGAGAAACCTCAGAATCCGGGACATTATATACTGATGGTGCATCTAATGTGAGAGGTGTAGGATTGGGTATACTACTAAAATCTCCACAGGGGGACATATTACCCCAGGCTATCAGATGTGAATTTCTTGCCACTAATAATGAAGCAGAATATGAAGCTTTAATTGTAGGATTAGAGTTGGCTAAGAACATGAATGTTAAAAATTTGCAAGTATATGTTGATTTATTGATAATTATTAACCATTTCAATGGATCCTATGCAGTCAAAGGTGAAAGATTAATCGAATATCTTCAAATTGTCAAAAAATTAGCAGGATATTTCGAAGTTTTTACACTTGAACAGGTACCAAGAGAGGACAATGCTGAAGCAGATGCTTTGGAAAATTTGGGATCTATAGTCAGGATACCGGAAGGAACTCAAATACCAATACTACATATCCTGTATCATGCGATGGAACACTTCAAGCCTCAGGATAAGGAAGTATCAAGTATCCGGGATCCTGACGATGAGTATCCTGAGAAGAATCATGAGTCATGTTATGGGTGAAATTCTGAGCCCATATCCTGACAATATATCTTGATTTAATGTTAGCTGTTTATGATCAGGATACCAGACCAGGATATTGGTAACATCCTGAGGCAGTATCGATCAGGATATCAGACCAGGATATTGGTGACATCCTGACGCAGTATCCTGGCAGTTACTAACGATTTTCTTTTGTAGCAAGGTACCAACGTTAAAGGACTTGATCTACCTGAAGATTCGCTCAAGGTGGTTGAAAAATGGACGTTGATGGTGGAAGAATGGGTCTTGTAACGGTCAGAATAGAAGAAAGGCATATTCCGCGAGAATATCGGATGCTGGTCAATGTTATTGAGGTTGTAACGGTCATATGAGCTGAAGACTCGGTTTTATAGTTAATAAGCACGTGGAAAACAAGTTAAAAGAGTCCCCCAACGTTCAGAATGGAATATTCCCAGCATCCCGGAATAATAGGAGAGTTAGTTTGTTACTTGTAACTATAAATAGGAGGCCAGATCAATAGGAACACACACTTGACTCTCCACATTCGAACTCACACTTCTTTTTTCTTTCTATCACGCACAAACACTCAATACTTGTAATCGTTGTACCACTTAGCATTGATCTGAGCCATATCCTGCACTGTATCCTGATATTTGAAGTAATAGAAGAACAAGGCAGCTGCGATTGTCAGCTCCCGAGGTTTTGTGCCGGCGATCTAGATTGATCAAGGGCTTTCCTCGTACATCTCGTGTCAACCTTTACTTTTTTGCTCATTGTTTGATCACAGATACAGCTCTATATCCTGAGCCGTATCCTGAAACTGTTTTTGCAAGTAATTTGATTAACATATTTTCGATACTCATTTCTAGCACACTACCTCACTTAACTAATTTGATCACTTAATTGCTTCGGTATTTTTTGACCAAAACAATTTGGCGCCCACCATGGGGCGAGTGGTGCTCTCTTTACTAAAAATTTTTGTCAGATCGCTAATCGGTTTTCTATTTTCAAAACTTTTTGCCACATTGTCCATAATGGCCTCAAGATCAAACATGAGTTCCTCTGCTGTGTCTGCTATGACTTCTGCTACTACCGGTTCAGTGCTTCCACCACCTCCTCCAAGGATGCCAGCCTCTACACAATCTCAAGATGTTATCCCTACTCGGAGTGTCCAGGGATCTGCTCCCGTTTCAGCTTCTAATGATGAAATTTTAACCTTATTTGGAAGTGTGCAGGAACAAATGAGGCAGCAACAGGAAACAAACCAAATGCTTTTAAGGGAAATACAACTCCTGAAGTCTGGCTCGAGCAGATCAGCTGAGGATATTGTCACTCCATTACATCCCAGAACGTTGAACTTCAGTTCAGCTGTGTATACCGAGGATAACAGGGGGAATATTGTGCCCAGCCTTCCTCAGAATCATACTCCTGAAATACCCTCCTCGGTCAGGATGTCGACCATAAGGAGCTCAAGATATGCTTCAGGACATGGGCAAAATCCTCCAACGGGTAACGTGTCAAATAATAATAATACTCATGCTACTAACAATAGTGGATCTTTGCAGGATACAGGTGTGACATCAGCGCTTACTAGGGAACTTCAGAAGTTGAAGGACATGATATCTAGTGTACCCGGGGTGGTCCAGCCGATCCCGGAAGTGTCCCAAGACAGCCACAAGATATCTCGTTTTGCATATCCTATCTGTGCAAGGGATTTGGTTCCACTCTAACAGGATCAGCCTTAAAATGGCTGTTAAACGTTCCTCCTCACTCAATTAGTTCGTTTGCTCATTTGGTTAATTTATTTAACAGTCAATTTTCTTGTAGTCGGAGTTTTGAGAAACTAACCATTGATCTTTACAGGATAACTCAAGGGCCTCGGGAATCCTTGAGGGATTATGTAAACAAATTCAGTCGAGAATCCTTGGATATCCCACATCTTGATGTTGCAACAGCTGTGCAAGCTTTTAAGATGGGATTACAAAAGGATTCTCAGTTTTATCAGGATCTTGTAATGAATCCCTGCAGGAATCTCGATGAAGCTCGTAACAGGGCTTTGAGATATATCCGTCTGGAAGATGACAGGAAGATGCAAGAAAGGATGAACTCATCTAACACTTATGAGTCAACTAACAGGAATTCAGAATCCTCATTTAAGTCATATCGGCCTAAGCCATATGGTAGAAATGAAAACAAGAGAGTGAATGCTGTCGAAGATGAGGATCCTGAAGAGTATCCTGAGTTGTCTGAATATTGCTTTTCTGTTAACATTCCTGAATTGATGTATGCCATGCAGGGTCTAGGGGACAAGGCTAGGTGGCCTCGAAAGAATCAACAAAAGGCTGACTGGAAAGATAAGTCAAAATGGTGTGCTTTCCACGAAGATTTCGGACATGTAACTGAGGATTGCATTGCTCTAAGGAAAGAAATAAGGTATCTTCTAAGCAAGGGATATCTGAAAGATCTCTTAGGAAGAAAGAAGAATAAGGGTCAGGATACTGAGAAGGACCTTGAACGAGCAGCATCACCTCCTGCGGATGCCAAGATAATCAACTTCATTTCGGGAGGGTCCGACATTTGTGGAACTTCGTATTCGGCAGCAAAGAGACATGCAAAAGAAGCTAAGGCCGAAAGGGGAGACAAACCTGTCAGGATGACTACCCTCACAACTGACAAAGTGATTACTTTTGATGCTGATGATAGGGATACTGTCCAGGATCCTCACCATGATGCTCTGGTAATAACGTTATATGTGGCTAACCATTTTGTACGCAGGATACTAGTTGATAATGGCAGCTCCGTCAACATAATCCAACTAGAAACTCTGAAGAGAATGAATGTATCTCCAATGGATATCACTTCAAAGTCTACCGTGCTTGTTGGATTCAGTGGAGAGGCTAGAAACACAGTGGGAGAGATAAAGTTGCCAGTATACGTTGAAGGAGTCAACTCGATACAACGTTTCTGTGTAATGGATTCTCTATCCTGCTATAACATCATACTGGGAAGACCGTGGATTCACGATATGAAGGCTGTGCCATCAACATATCACCAATGCATCAAGATTCCTACCCCTTGGGGAGTGGTCAAAGTTGATAGTGATCAGCAGGAGGCAAAAGAATGCTACTCATCCTCGATGAAATCTTCAACCAAACCTAGTGCAGCATAGCAATTAAAGACGCGGGCCCAGGATATCGTGGAGGATCAGGAGCAGGATGTGAAGAAAATTATCCTGGACCAGGATAATCCCGATATTTCGGTGCTCGTAGGAACCAATATCCCTCAGGATATTGAAGAACAGTTAATTAACTTTTTGAAATGCAGGATGTCAACGTTTGCATGGAAGCATGAGGATATGACAGGCATATCCAAAGATATTATCACTCACAAGCTTGGGATTGATAAATCATTCAAGCCTGTGCAACAAAAAAAAGGAAGTTTGCTCCTGAGCGGAACACTATTATCCAGGAGGAAGTTGAAAGGCTATTAATGTCCAGAATGATCAGGGAGGTTAAGTTCCCAAGATGGCTAGCAAACGTGGTTGTAGTACAAAAGAAAAATGGGAAATGGAGAGTTTGTGTAGACTACACAGACTTGAACAAAGCCTGTCCTAAAGACCCATTTCCTCTTCCCCACATTGATGCAATGGTAGATGCCACTGCCGGGCATGAAATGCTGACCTTCATGGACGCATCTTTAGGATTTCAACAGATCCAAATGGAGCCCTCTGACCAGGAGGATACTGCCTTCATGACACCAACAGGTATTTATTGTTATACAGCTATGCCTTTTGGTTTGAAAAATGCAGGTGCAACATACCAAAGATTGGTAAACGTGATGTTCAAAGACAAACTGGGGGACACCATGGAGGTATATATCGATGATATGGTGGTGAAATCTAAAAAGGCTGAGGATCACCTCCAGGATATCAAGGGAGCATTTGATATTCTGGACCAATACAACATGAAGCTGAATCCTGCTAAATGCCATTTCGGAGTGGGGGCAGGAAAGTTTCTTGGATATATGGTGACAAAAAGGGGGATAGAAGCAAGCCCAGAGCAGATCAAAGTTATCCTGGATATAAAATCACCTTCAAATATGAAGGACGTACAAAGATTGACAGGGCGAGTAGCAGCTTTAAACAGGTTTATCTCGAGATCCTCAGAGAAGTGCAAAGATTTTTATGATATCCTGAAGAAGAATAAAAGATTCGAATGGGGGGAGAAGCATGAAGCAGCCTTGCAGGATTCGAAACGATATCTCTCAACCGCACCTCTATTGATGAAGCCTGAAAATGGTGAACCACTATCCCTGTACCTTGCTGTATCAGGGAATGCTGTAAGTGCCGTTCTCATAAAGGATCATGAAGGTCAGCAATATCCTGTTTATTATGTTAGTAAAAGTTTGCTAGATGCCGAAACTAGGTATTCTCACTTAGAAAAATTGATACTAGCATTAGTCATGGCATCAACGAAACTTAAACATTACTTTGAGACACATAGGATTCATGTTAAAACAAATTATCCTGTTAAAAATGTACTTAGGAAACCAGAAATGTCAGGCAGGATGGCTAAGTGGTCAGTAAAGTTGAGTGCTTAAGATTTAGTATATGAACCTAGAAATGACATAAAGTCTCAGGCTTTAGCTGACTTTATGGCTGATTTTAGTAGTGACATTCAGGATGAGGTAGACCTAGAAGTACAACAATTAGGAGAATCCTCAGGATCCTAGATAATGTATACTGATGGTGCATCTAATATAAGAGGAGCAGGATTAGGAATACTACTAAAATCACCACAGGGGGACATATTACCCCAGGCTATTAGGTGTGAATTTCCTGCTACCAATAATGAAGCGGAATATGAGGCTTTAATTGCAGGATTAGAGTTGGCTAAGAACATGAGTATCAAAAATGTACAAGTATATGTTGACTCTTTGTTAATTACTAACCATTTTAATGGATCCTATGCAGTTAAGGGTGAGAAATTGATTGAATATCTTGATATTCTCAAAAAATTAGCAGGATATTTCGATGTTTTTACACTTGAACAGGTACCAAGGGAAGATAATACTGAAGCAGATGCCCTAGCAAACCTGGGATCATCGATCAGGATACCAAAAGGAACCCAAATACCAATATTGCATATCTTGTATCCTGCAACGAATCCTCAGGATAAAGAAGTAGTAAGTATCCAGGATCCAGTTGCTGAGTATCCTGAGGAGGATCCTGAATCCTGGATGGCTCCAATCATAAGATATCTCAAGGAAGGACATATCCCTAAAGACGAAAATCCTAAGGCATTTAGGATGAAGGTATCACGATTCACCATTATAAATAATATTTTGTATAAGAAATCCCTTGCAGGTCCGTACCTAAGGTACTTGGAAGATCCTGAAACCAAGGAGGTACTTCAGGATATACACGAAGGAGATTGTGGCAACCATACTGGGGGCAGATCTCTGTTCTCGAAGGTGTTGAGAACAGGATATTACTGGCCGACCATGAGAAAAGACGCCGCAGAATATGCTCGAAGATCTACCCTACGGGATCCTGAACAGAATCCTGAAGCCTTGAGTCAGGATTTGGATACTATAGACGAAAAAAGGGATGCAGCTAGGCTAAGGATGGCAGCATATCAACAAAGAATATCCAGAGCATATAACAAGAATTTTAGGACCAGAAGATTTAAGGTTGGAGATTGGGTGTTAAGAAAGGCTTTTCAGAATACTACTAATCCTGCCGATGGCAAGCTAGCTCCAAAATGGGAAGGACCATATGAAGTTGAATCAGAAGCAGGGAAAGGAGCATATAGACTCAAGAATATGGAAGGGGATATGCTACCGAGATCTTGGAATGCTATACACCTTAAGCTTTATTTCAAGTGAGTTTAGAATTTAATTTCTAACTCAGGATGGTATGAATTCTATCTTTTTTAAATATGTTTGGTTTAATTTATTCTTTGAAACCCAATACTAACTTAAGCATGGGAGGGGTGTTAGCCAAGCTAACACCCACCTTAGTTTAAGGATGTTTTGCAGTATATGCTCCAGGATATAGCTCCAGGATGCTCACTCAAGATACTTCAGAAGATTAGAGGATTGGCCCCCTCTCTCACGTATAAGGCATCCCGATCCCTTCACAGGTTTAAAGGTATTCACCTTTCTCACGAATTGGGTTTAAACACCCCGCCTGGAGCGCAAGTTATCCAGGGATAGTTCAAGGTGGTGGGACCAGTTCATGTAAAAGTGGCTGACAATTTCGTTACTGTTGGCTATACCCTGGATCCTTAAGGTATATAAGGATTGATCACCCTCTCTCACGAAAGGGTATTTTCATACTCTCTAAGGTTTAAAGGTTATCACCTTTCTAAGACTTGGAGTTTATACACTCTCGCCTGTAGCGCATGAAAATTTGGGATTGTCCCCAGGTTTAAAGGTTTTCACCTTTCTAAGTTTTGGGGTTTCCACACACTCGCCTGTAGCGCACGAAACGTGGGTAAAATCCCCAGCAAAACTCAAAGACTTAAAGGTTTTCACCTTTTCAAGTCTTGAGGTTCTTATACTCTGGCTTAAATGCCTGGAAAATGGGTTTAGTCCCAATAAAATACAAAGTTTTTGGATAATCCCAAAGTATATTTTCAAAAAACATAATCATTTACAAGTCTACATAAATTTTTGAAAAAAGATTGCTAAGTTTAAACAACTGGTTGAAGAATTGCTAAAGGATCATATCCTTGTACAATATATTGGTCCTGCACAGACAGGGGACATCCGTGATAGAACATGATGTATGCTGATACTATATCCTACTGGGGACATTTATGCTGGAGCAAGAAGGAAACCTATGCCAACACTATATCCCACTAAGGCATTGTGAGGAACTCAAAGGATCAAGTTTGGGCATAATTCGCCAAGTATCCTGGACTGGGGACACCTTCGGTGGAATGGTTGCGAAAGGACTGGAATGAAAGGATTGAGATGTCTTCTGTTTCGGTGTGATCTTTCCTATATTTGTTCTTTAAAAAACCTTATCTAGATTGTCTAAATTTCTGAAACTATAACACTTATGAGTATCCTGGTCGGGATATGTTCTCAGGATATATTCTCAAGATGTATTCTCAGGATATACTTCAGGATACTTGGATTAAAAACTGAAACTGTGTTCTAGTCAAACAAGTGTTCTCAAAACCAACTTTATAAAATAAAAATGAACTGTCCTCTTTCTCTGAAAACTTTATCTGAATTGCTTGAGTTATAAAAACCCTATTTGACGGAAGTCTTAATAGGATATTTGCGAGTATACTGATCAAGATATTTTCATAAAAAGTAATAATTGCACTAAGTTTGGAACATTGGAATTCAGACTAAGCAATGCATAACAAATAACAACATGTAAGGTTAAAAGGTTAGTTTATTATTAATTGTATTCTTGGTTTCATCTCAAAAGGAGACCCATCCACCAAGAACACAATTAAGTTTTTAAAGTATATTTACATAAACAGTTGAAGGCTTCGTCCTGAAAACACGAGAACCCATTTGCCTTCAACTGTTATATTGTTCAAAATAAACCATACTGATTAATGACCAAAGGCTTCATCCTGAAACTCAGGACCCATCCACCTTTGGCCATCGTATTGTCTTAAGTGCAGGAAATATAAATTGTTCTAAGTACTGGACGACCAGATGATTCAAACCCTACAAAGCAAAATACAGGTATCATTAAAGACAAACTAACCAGGATACAGGTTCAGTGTATGTGTACGGGATACAGGATTTGGATATTTACCTTATTAAGGAAGGAGTTCATGGGCTCGATGGATTCCATGAAACCAAGGTCATCATAACAGAAACTTTCGGCAGCAACAGCGGAGGGCTTAGAGCTGGTGCCAACAGATGGTTCCTTTTTTACCAGGACAGACTTGGGGTAACTGTCAAGCTCCTCAAGATTGAAGACAACAGGGACCTTAGCAAAGTCTACAGAAAAGGGAGTAGTTTCAATCTTATCATATTAAGAGCTGATTAACCAAACACATGCAGGAATGTTCAAAACAGATATCCTTACCGGACGTATTGGAATGACTGAAAAATATATCTGTTGGAATTAGGATATCCAACAGTTATATTTTTGGGGACAATTGTTATGGGTGAAATTCTGAGCCCATATCCTGACAATATATCTTGATTTAATGTTAGCTGTTTATGATCAGGATACCAGACCAGGATATTGGTAACATCCTGAGGCAGTATCGATCAGGATATCAGACCAGGATATTGGTGACATCCTGACGCAGTATCCTGGCAGTTACTAACGATTTTCTTTTGTAGCAAGGTACCAACGTTAAAGGACTTGATCTACCTGAAGATTCGCTCAAGGTGGTTGAAAAATGGACGTTGATGGTGGAAGAATGGGTCTTGTAACGGTCAGAATAGAAGAAAGGCATATTCCGCGAGAATATCGGATGCTGGTCAATGTTATTGAGGTTGTAACGGTCATATGAGCTGAAGACTCGGTTTTATAGTTAATAAGCACGTGGAAAACAAGTTAAAAGAGTCCCCCCAACGTTCAGAATGGAATATTCCCAGCATCCCGGAATAATAGGAGAGTTAGTTTGTTACTTGTAACTATAAATAGGAGGCCAGATCAATAGGAACACACACTTGACTCTCCACATTCGAACTCACACTTCTTTTTTCTTTCTATCACGCACAAACACTTAATACTTGTAATCGTTGTACCACTTAACATTGATCTGAGCCATATCCTGCACTGTATCCTGATATTTGAAGTAATAGAAGAACAAGGCAGCTGCGATTGTCAGCTCCCGAGGTTTTGTGCCGGCGATCTAGATTGATCAAGGGCTTTCCTCGTACATCTCGTGTCAACCTTTACTTTTTTGCTCATTGTTTGATTACAGATACAGCTCTATATCCTAAGCCGTATCCTGAAACTGTTTTTGCAAGTAATTTGATTAACATATTTTCGATACTCATTTCTAGCACACTACCTCACTTAACTAATTTGATCACTTAATTGCTTCGGTAATTTTTGACCAAAACAATTTGGCGCCCACCGTGGGGCGAGTGGTGCTCTCTTTACTAAAAATTTTTGTCAGATCGCTAATCGGTTTTCTATTTTCAAAACTTTTTGCCACATTGTCCATAATGGCCTCAAGATCAAACATGAGTTCCTCTACTGTGTCTGCTATGACTTCTGCTACTACCGGTTCGGTGCTTCCACCACCTCCTCCAAGGATGCCAGCCTCTACACAATCTCAAGATGTTATCCCTACTCGGAGTGTCCAGGGATCTGCTCCCATTTTAGCTTCTAATGATGAAATTTTAACCTTATTTGGAAGTGTGCAGGAACAAATGAGGCAGCAACAGGAAACAAACCAAATGCTTTTAAGGGAAATACAACTCCTGAAGTCTGGCTCGAGCAGATCTGCTGAGGATATTGTCACTCCATTACATCCTAGAACGTTGAACTTCAGTTCAGCTGTGTATACCGAGGATAACAGGGGGAATATTGTGCCCAGCCTTCCTCAGAATCATACTCCTGAAATACCCTCCTCGGTCAGGATGTCGACCATAAGGAGCTCAGGATATGCTTCAGGACATGGGCAAAATCCTCCAACGGGTAACGTGTCAAATAATAATAATACTCATGCTACTAACAATAGTGGATCTTTGCAGGATACAGGTGTGACATCAGCGCTTACTATGGAACTTCAGAAGTTGAAGGACATGATATCTAGTGTACCCGGGGTGGTCCAGCCGATCCCGGAAGTGTCCCAAGACAGGCACAAGATATCTCGTTTTGCATATCCTATCTGTGATGCTGAGATCCCAAAGAGATTCCAAACCCCCAACATGAAGCTTTACGACGGAACAACGGATCCTGAGGAGCATATTGCTCAGTATAGGGAAAGGATGGAGATTAACCCTATCCCTCCGGAGCTCAAGGAAGCGTGTTTGTGCAAGGGATTTGGTTCCACTCTAACAGGATCAGCCTTAAAATGGCTGTTAAACGTTCCTCCTCACTCAATTACTTCGTTTTCTCATTTGGTTAATTTATTTAACAGTCAATTTTCTTGTAGTCGGAGTTTTGAGAAACTAACCAGTGATCTTTACAGGATAACTCAAGGGCCTCAGGAATCCTTGAGGGATTATGTAAACAAATTCAGTCGAGAATCCTTGGATATCCCACATCTTGATGTTGCAACAGTTGTGCAAGCTTTTAAGATGGGATTACAAAAGGATTCTCAGTTTTATCAGGATCTTGTAATGAATCCCTGCAGGAATCTCGATGAAGCTCGTAACAGGGCTTTGAGATATATCCGTCTGGAAGATGACAGGAAGATGCAAGAAAGGATGAACTCATCTAACACTTATGAGTCAACTAACAGGAAGTCAGAATCCTCATTTAAGTCATATCGGCCTAAGCCATATGGTAGAAATGAAAACAAGAGAGTGAATGCTGTCGAAGATGAGGATCCTGAAGAGTATCCTGAGTTGTCTGAATATTGCTTTTCTGTTAACATTCCTGAATTGATGTACGCCATGCAGGGTCTAGGGGACAAGGCTAGGTGGCCTCGAAAGAATCAACAAAAGGCTGACTGGAAAGATAAGTCAAAATGGTGTGCTTTCCATGAAGATTTCGGACATGTAACTGAGGATTGCATTGCTCTAAGGAAAGAAATAAGCTATCTTCTAAGCAAGGGATATCAGAAAGATCTCTTAGGAAGAAAGAAGAATAAGGGTCAGGATACTGAGAAGGATCCTGAACGAGCAGCATCACCTCCTGCGGATGCCAAGATAATCAACTTCATTTCGGGAGGATCCGACATTTGTGGAACTTCGTATTCGGCAGCAAAGAGACATGCAAAAGAAGCTAAGGCCGAAAGGGGAGACAAACCTGTCAGGATGACTACCCTCACAACTGACAAAGTGATTACTTTTGATGCTGATGATAGGGATACTGTCCAGGATCCTCACCATGATGCTCTGGTAATAACGTTATATGTGGCTAACCATTTTGTACGCAGGATATTAGTTGATAATGGCAGCTCCGTCAACATAATCCAACTAGAAACTCTGAAGAGAATGAATGTATCTCCAATGGATATCACTTCAAAGTCTACCGTGCTTGTTGGATTCAGTGGAGAGGCTAGAAACACAGTGGGAGAGATAAAGTTGCCAGTATACGTTGAAGGAGTCAACTCGATACAACGTTTCTGTGTAATGGATTCTCTATCCTGCTATAACATCATACTGGGAAGACCGTGGATTCACGATATGAAGGCTGTGCCATCAACATATCACCAATGCATCAAGATTCCTACCCCTTGGGGAGTGGTCAAAGTTGATAGTGATCAGCAGGAGGCAAAAGAATGCTACTCATCCTCGATGAAATCTTCAACCAAACCTAGTGCAGCATAGCAATTAAAGACGCGGGCCCAGGATATCGTGGAGGATCAGGAGCAGGATGTGAAGAAAATTATCCTGGACCAGGATAATCCCGATATTTCGGTGCTCGTAGGAACCAATATCCCTCAGGATATTGAAGAACAGTTAATTAACTTTTTGAAATGCAGGATGTCAACGTTTGCATGGAAGCATGAGGATATGACAGGCATATCCAAAGATATTATCACTCACAAGCTTGGGATTGATAAATCATTCAAGCCTGTGCAACAAAAAACAAGGAAGTTTTCTCCTGAGCGGAACACTATTATCCAGGAGGAAGTTGAAAGACTATTAAAGTCCATAATGATCAGGGAGGTTAAGTTCCCAAGATGGCTAGCAAACGTGGTTGTAGTACAAAAGAAAAATGGGAAATGGATAGTTTGTGTAGACTACACAGACTTGAACAAAGCCTGTCCTAAAGACCCATTTCCTCTTCCCCACATTGATGCAATGGTAGATGCCACTGCCGGGCATGAAATGCTGACCTTCATGGACGCATCTTCAGGATTTCAACAGATCCAAATGGAGCCCTCTGACCAGGAGGATACTGCCTTCATGACACCAACATGTATTTATTGTTATACAGCTATGCCTTTTGGTTTGAAAAATGCAGGTGCAACATACCAAAGATTGGTAAACATGATGTTCAAAGACAAACTGGGGGACACCATGGAGGTATATATCGATGATATGGTGGTGAAATCTAAAAAGGCTGAGGATCACCTCCAGGATATCAAGGGAGCATTTGATATTCTGGACCAATACAACATGAAGCTGAATCCTGCTAAATGCCATTTCGGAGTGGGGGCAGGAAAGTTTCTTGGATATATGGTGACAAAAAGGGGGATAGAAGTAAGCCCAGAGCAGATCAAAGCTATCCTGGATATAAAATCACCTTCAAATATGAAGGACGTACAAAGATTGACAGGGCGAGTAGCAGCTTTAAACAGGTTTATCTCGAGATCCTCAGAGAAGTGCAAAGATTTTTATGATATCCTGAAGAAGAATAAAAGATTCGAATGGGGGGAGAAGCATGAAGCAGCCTTGCAGGATTTGAAACGATATCTCTCAACCGCACCTCTATTGATGAAGCCTGAAAATGGTGAACCACTATCCCTGTACCTTGCTGTATCAGGGAATGCTGTAAGTGCCGTTCTCATAAAGGATCATGAAGGTCAGCAATATCCTGTTTATTATGTTAGTAAAAGTTTGCTAGATGCCGAAACTAGGTATTCTCACTTAGAAAAATTGATACTAGCATTAGTCATGGCATCAACGAAACTTAGACATTACTTTGAGACACATAGGATTCATGTTAAAACAAATTATCCTGTTAAAAATGTACTTAGGAAACCAGAAATGTCAGGCAGGATGGCTAAGTGGTCAGTAAAGTTGAGTGCTTAAGATTTAGTATATGAACCTAGAAATGACATAAAGTCTCAGGCTTTAGCTGACTTTGTGGCTGATTTTAGTAGTGATATTCAGGATGAGGTAGACCTAGAAGTACAACAATTAGGAGAATCCTCAGGATCCTGGACAATGTATACTGATGGTGCATCTAATATAAGAGGAGTAGGATTAGGAATACTACTAAAATCGCCACAGGGGGACATATTACCCCAGGCTATTAGGTGTGAATTTCCTGCTACCAATAATGAAGCGGAATATGAGGCTTTAATTGCAGGATTAGAGTTGGCTAAGAACATGAGTATCAAAAATTTACAAGTATATGTTGACTCTTTGTTAATTACTAACCATTTTAATGGATTCTATGCAGTTAAGGGTGAGAAATTGATTGAATATCTTGATATTCTCAAAAAATTAGCAGGATATTTCGATGTTTTTACACTTGAACAGGTACCAAGGGAAGATAATACTGAAGCAGATGCCCTAGCAAACCTGGGATCATCGATCAGGATACCAAAAGGAACCCAAATACCAATATTGCATATCTTGTATCCTGCAACGAATCCTCAGGATAAAGAAGTAGTAAGTATCCAGGATCCTGTTGCTGAGTATCCTGAGGAGGATCCTGAATCCTGGATGGCTCCAATCATAAGATATCTCAAGGAAGGACATATCCCTAAAGACGAAAATCCTAAGGCATTTAGGATGAATGTATCACGATTCACCATTATAAATAATATTTTGTATAAGAAATCCCTTGCAGGTCCGTACCTAAGGTACTTGGAAGATCCTGAAACCAAGGAGGTACTTCAGGATATACACGAAGGAGATTGTGGCAACCATACTGGGGGCAGATCTCTGTTCTCGAAGGTGTTAAGAACAGGATATTACTGGCCGACCATGAGAAAAGACGCCGCAGAATATGCTCGAAGATCTACCCTACGGGATCCTGAACAGAATCCTGAAGCCTTGAGTCAGGATTTGGATACTATAGATGAAAAAAGGGATGCAGCTAGGCTAAGGATGGCAGCATATCAACAAAGAATATCCAGAGCATATAACAAGAATATTAGGACCAGAAGATTTAAGGTTGGAGATTGGGTGTTAAGAAAGGCTTTTCAGAATACTACTAATCCTGCCGATGGCAAGCTAGCTCCAAAATGGGAAGGACCATATGAAGTTGAATCAGAAGCAGGGAAAGGAGCATATAGACTCAGGAATATGGAAGGGGATATGCTACCGAGATCTTGGAATGCTATACACCTTAAGCTTTATTTCAAGTGAGTTTAGAATTTAATTTCTAACTCAGGATGGTATGAATTCTATCTTTTTTAAATATGTTTGGTTTAATTTATTCTTTGAAACCCAATACTAACTTAAGCATCAGAGGGGTGTTAGCCAAGCTAACACCCACCTTAGTTTAAGGATGTTTTGCAGTATATGCTCCAAGATATAGCACCAGGATGCTCACTCAAGATACTTCAGAAGATTAGAGGATTGGCCCCCTCTCTCACGTATAAGGGATCCCGATCCCTTCACAGGTTTAAAGGTATTCACCTTTCTCACGAATTGGGTTTAAACACCCCGCCTGGAGCGCAAGTTATCCAGGGATAGTTCAAGGTGGCGGGACCAGTTCATGTAAAAGTGGCTGACAATTTCGTTACTGTTGGCTATACCCTGGATCCTTAAGGTATATGAGGATTGATCACCCTCTCTCACGAAAGGGTATTTTCATACTCTCTAAGGTTTAAAGGTTATCACCTTTCTAAGTCTTGGAGTTTATACACTCTCGCCTGTAGCGCATGAAAATTTGGGATTTTCCCCAGGTTTAAAGGTTTTCACCTTTCTAAGTTTTGGGGTTTCCACACCCTCGCCTGTAGCGCACGAAACGTGGGTAAAATCACCAGCAAAACTCAAAGACTTAAAGGTTTTCACCTTTTCAAGTCTTGAGGTTCTTATACTCCGGCTTAAATGCCTGGAAAATGGGTTTAGTCCCAATAAAATACAAAGTTTTTGGATAATCCCAAAGTATATTTTCAAAAAACATAATCATTTACAAGTCTACATAAATTTTTGAAAAAAGATTGCTAAGTTTAAACAACTGGTTGAAGAATTGCTAAAGGATCATATCCTGGTACAACATATTGGTCCTGCACAGACAGGGGACATCCGTGATAGAACATGATGTATGCTGATACTATATCCTACTGGGGACATTTATGCTGGAGCAAGAAGGAAACCTATGCCAACACTATATCCCACTAAGGCATTGTGAGGAACTCAAAGGATCAAGTTTGGGCATAATTCGCCAAGTATCCTGGACTGGGGACACCTTCGGTGGAATGGTTGCGAAAGGACTGGAATGAAAGGATTTAGATGTCTTCTGTTTCGGTGTGAACTTTCCTTTATTTGTTCTTTAAAAAACCTTATCTAGATTGTCTAAATTTCTGAAACTATAACACTTATGAGTATCCTGGTCGGGATATGTTCTCAGGATATATTCTCAAGATGTATTCTCAGGATATACTTCAGGATACTTGGATTAAAAACTGAAACTGTGTTCTAGTCAAACAAGTGTTCTCAAAACCAACTTTATAAAATAAAAATGAACTGTCCTCTTTCTCTGAAAACTTTATCTGAATTGCTTGAGTTATAAAAACCCTATTTGACGGAAGTCTTAATAGGATATTTGCGAGTATACTGATCAAGATATTTTCATAAAAAGTAATAATTGCACTAAGTTTGGAACATTGGAATTCAGACTAAGCAATGCATAACAAATAACAACATGTAAGGTTAAAAGGTTAGTTTATTATTAATTGTATTCTTGGTTTCATCTCAAAAGGAGACCCATCCACCAAGAACACAATTAAGTTTTTAAAGTATATTTACATAAACAGTTGAAGGCTTCGTCCTGAAAACACAAGAACCCATTTGCCTTCAACTGTTATATTGTTCAAAATAAACCATACTGATTGATGACCAAAGGCTTCATCCTGAAACTCAGGACCCATCCACCTTTGGCCATCGTATTGTCTTAAGTGCAGGAAATATAAATTGTTCTAAGTACAGGACGACCAGATGATTCAAACCCTACAAAGCAAAATACAGGTATCATTAAAGACAAACTAACCAGGATACAGGTTCAGTGTATGTGTACGGGATACAGGATTTGGATATTTACCTTATTAAGGAAGTAGTTCATGGGCTCGATGGATTCCATGAAACCAAGGTCATCATAACAGAAACTTTCGGCAGCAACAGCGGAGGGCTTAGAGCTGGTGCCAACAGATGGTTCTTTTTTTACCAGGACAGACTTGGGGTAACTGTCAAGCTCCTCAAGATTGAAGACAACAGGGACCTTAGCAAAGTCTACAGAAAAGGGAGTAGTTTCAATCTTATCATATTATGAGCTGATTAACCAAACATATGCAGGAATGTTCAAAACAGATATCCTTACCGGACGTATTGGAATGACTGAAAAATATATCTGTTGGAATTAGGATATCCAACAGTTATATTTTTGGGGACAATTGTTATGGGTGAAATTCTGAGCCCATATCCTGACAATATATCTTGATTTAATGTTAGCTGTTTATGATCAGGATACCAGACCAGGATATTAGTAACATCCTGAGGCAGTATCGATCAGGATATCAGACCAGGATATTGGTGACATCCTGACGCAGTATCCTGGCAGTTACTAACGATTTTCTTTTGTAGCAAGGTACCAACGTTAAAGGACTTGATCTACCTGAAGATTCGCTCAAGGTGGTTGAAAATGGACGTTGATGGTGGAAGAATGGGTCTTGTAATGGTCAGAATAGAAGAAAGGCATATTCCGCGAGAATATCGGATGCTGGTCAATGTTATTGAGGTTGTAACGGTCATATGAGCTGAAGACTCGGTTTTATAGTTAATAAGCACGTGGAAAACAAGTTAAAAGAGTCCCCCAACGTTCAGAATGGAATATTCCCAGCATCCCGGAATAATAGGAGAGTTAGTTTGTTACTTGTAACTATAAATAGGAGGCCAGATCAATAGGAACACACACTTGACTCTCCACATTCGAACTCACACTTCTTTTTTCTTTCTATCACGCACAAACACTCAATACTTGTAATCGTTGTACCACTTAGCATTGATCTGAGCCATATCTTGCACTGTATCCTGATATTGGAAGTAATAGAAGAACAAGGCAGCTGCGATTGTCAGCTCCCGAGGTTTTGTGCCGGCAATCTAGATTGATCAAGGGCTTTCCTCGTACATCTCGTGTCAACCTTTACTTTTTTGCTCATTGTTTGATCACAGATACAGCTCTATATCCTGAGCCGTATCCTGAAACTGTTTTTGCAAGTAATTTGATTAACATATTTTCGATACTCATTTCTAGCACACTACCTCACTTAACTAATTTGATCACTTAATTGCTTCGGTAATTTTTGACCAAATCAAGTCATGGACAGTTCCGATCATAAAATACCTTAAAGAAGGAGACATCCCTAAGGATGAGAATCCTAAGGCTTTCAGGATGAGGGTATCTCATTTTACTATTATAAATAATATTTTGTATAAGAAATCTCTTGTAGGTCCATACTTAAGGTGCTTGGAGGATCCTGAGACCAAGAAGGTACTTCAAGATATCCATGAAGGAGATTGTGGCAACCATACTGGGGGCAGATTGTTACTCTCAAAGGTGCTAAGAACAGGATACTATTGGCCGACTATGAGGAAAAATGCAGTAGAATATGCTCGAAGATGTGTTGCATGTCAAAGGCACAGCAACATATTGCATCAGCCTGCTGAGCCATTATATCCTATTGCTTCCCCTTGGCCGTTCATGAAATGGGGTATGGACATAGTAGGTAAGTTGCCCAAGGCTCCAGGAGGAAAAGTTTTTATGCTAGCAATGACAGACTATTTTTCCAAATGGGTTGAAGCTAAGGCATTTGTTCAAATCTGAGATCAAGAAGTAGTATCCTTCATAAAAAGGAATATCCTGACTAGGTTCGGGGTACCAGCTGAGATAATATGTGATAATGGCTCTCAGTTCACTAGCAAGAGAACCACCGATTTTTGCAAAAGTTTGGGAATCAAGATGATTACATCCACACCGGTACATCCTCAAGCGAATGGGCAAGCAGAATCCTCGAACAAGATAATTGTCAACAATTTGAAGAAGAGACTAGGGGCTAAGAAAGGAAGATGGGCAGAAGAATTACCCTTTGTCTTATGGGCTGATAGAACAACAGTAAAGAGTGCAACTGGGCAAACCCCATTTTCTTTGGTGTTTGGGGCAGAAGCAGTGATCCCGACAGAACTGGTGACACCTACAGCAAGATCAGGCCTCCGGGATCCTGAGGTGAATTCTAAATCTTTGTGCCAAGAATTAGATATTGTGGATGAAACAAGAGATTCGGCAAAGTTAAGGATGGCAGCATATCAACAGAGGATATCCAGAGCATATAACAAGAATCTAAGGACTAGAAGATTTCAAGTTGGAGATTGGGTGTTAAGGAAGGCTTTTCAGAATACTAATAATCCTGCTGATGGGAAGCTTGCCCCAAAATGGGAAGGACCGTATGAAGTCGAATCAGAATGGGAAAGGAGCATACCGACTCAAGAATATGGAAGGGGATATGCTACCAAGATCCTGGAATGTCATACACCTTAAGCTCTATTTCAAGTGAGTTTAGAATTTAATTTCTAACTCAGGATGGTATGAATTCTATCTCTTTTAAATGCGTTTGAATTTATTTATTCTTTTGAACCCAATACTAACTTAAGCATTAGAGGGGTGTTAGCCAAGCTAACACCCACCTTAGTTTGAAGGTGTTTTGTAGGATATGCTTCAGGATATTACTCCAGGATATATGCTCAAGATAAACTGAAAGATTAGAGGATTGGCCCCATCTCTCACGTTTAAGGGATCCTTATCCCTTCAAAGGTTTAAAGGTATTCACCTTTCTCTTGAATTGGGTTTAAACACCCCGCCTGGAGCTCACGATATTCAGGGATAGTTCAAGATAGCGGGACCAGTTCATGTAAAAGTGGCTGACAATTTCGTTATTATTGGCTATATCCTGAATCCTTAAGGTATATGAGGATTGATCACCCTCTCTCACGAAAGAGTATTTTCATACTCTCTAAGGTTTAAATGTTTTCACCTTTCTAAGTCTTGGAGTTTATACACTCCCGCCTGTAGCGCATGAAAATATGGGTTTATCCATAGGATATTAAGGGTTTATCCCCAATATATTATGGGTTACCCCCAGAAAAACTAAAGTCTAAGAACAGGTTCCAAACAAAATATGATTGTATTTACATCGAGAAATTCCTAAGTATTTAAATGTGCTGAACACAGGGGACATACACCTTGATACGATTCGAAGGATGAACTCAGTTTCCCGAATGTGCACAGGCGACATCCGTGAGGGGAATGTTGCAAAGGGATCAAAGATGGAAATTGGAATCAACTCTCTAAGAATCCTTGGTATGATCTCCTTTTTTATCTTTCGAAATCTTATCTAAATACCTTAAGTTTTTAGAGTTATGTATTTCTGAGTTTAATAATAGTATCCTGACCAAGATATTTTCCAGAATACTTTTCAGGATATTTTCCCAAAATGTTTCCCTAAGATATTTAAGGAAAGATGCTTTTAAAATCAAACACATGCAATAAAAATACAACAATAAAGATAAGGCTGAAAAGTTAGTTATTTATTATTCACAAGCAAAAGGTTGCACTATTGGCTTCATCTCAAAATGAGACCCATCCACCAACAGTGCAAGTAGTTCTAAAATATATTTACCTAAACAGTTGAAGGCTTCGTCTTGAAACCCAAGATCCCTCCAACTTCAACTGTTGATTGTTCAAAAGCATGTTAACATTGATGACCAAGGGCTTCATCCTGAAACTCAGGATCCCTCCACCTTTGGCCATTATATTGTATCTAAGTGCAGGAAAAGTAAATGGAGGAAAAGTAAATTTTTTTGGGGTTACAGACGATCATTCAAATTTAAAAAAATGGGCTCCGGCCTAGACATCAATATCCATCATCGCCCACTTGAATGCCCTCACACAGCGACATCACCACCATCCTTCTCCGCCTTCTCAGCTTCAGCATCTTGAGCAGCATCCTCTCCATCATCCTCACCAGCATCCTTTCCAGCATCCTTCTTCTCTCCAGCCTTGTCCACCACCTCGGCTGTCTTAGAGGTATCTCCAGCCCCAGCTTTGGCAGGATGTGGCACATGATTGCCTCCAAGCTCCTTAAGCTTTGCCACCCAGGAGTCAACCAGCCAGGATGGACACTCAAGACCTGTCTCCTTGCCCTTATAAGCCATCTTAATACGAGCTTGCAATAGGGAGACAACGACAGAGTTTTTGATTCCTTCCCGGAAGGAGATCAAGGCCTGTTCGTGCTCAACAAGCTTCACTTTGGCGTCCTGGGTGACCTTATTCAGCTTATCCTCGTAATGCCGGGTCTTGGCTTCAGCAATAGTGCCCTGGTCAGCTATGGTGGTCTCAAGTTGTTTGATCTTGGCCTCGTAGAGCTTGGCTGTACCGCATGCATCGGTATAAAGATGGAGCAGATGCTGGAGACCCTACAAGTCAAAATACAGTTATGGGTTAAAATTTACTAACCATGATATTCTGTCAAGATATAAGCGTAGGATATAGCGTCAGGATATTACCTTGTTGAGGAAAGAGGTCATGGGCTCCAAGGTCTCAGTGAAGCTGAGCTCTTCATAAGAGAACCCTTCAGAACCTGGAGTACTGTTCTAGAAACACTTTCTCTTCTTGGACGTGGAAGCACGAGTTCTTGGGTTAGGCTTAGGAACTGGGACCAGTTTGGAGCTGGTGGTAGTAGGGGTTTCCTTCTTGATGTTGATAGGAGTGGGATAGCTTTCAATGTCACACCCCGACCGCGTAAAACAACAAATCGCGGCGGAAACATCGGGGCGTGTTGCAACAGAATTAATGTTTCATAACCATGGATACCAAAGAGTGTTTCGTTTTATTAAACATTGAATAATTACATCGTCTTGAAATCTAAATATACTATTTAAACATAGTCTATCATTGTTATTGAGTCACTAAGGCCTTGTCCAGTCCTATGTGAGCATGCATCTTATCAATCGATATCATCCAACAATACCTGAAACATATATGAAAACGAGGTCAGCAAAGAAATGCTGGCGAGTACATAGGTTTTGTGAAAATAAGATTCATGACTTCTGTTTAAGAAAATGTTTAGTCATGAACCTTGTAATTTGCTTTGTCTTTGTAAATCATTTGAAAAATAATAAGTTTAGGTGATATGTATAAATAAGTGAATAATGTATGGTTAAATGAATAACCATGAAAAATGTGTTTGCATAAGATAAGTTGTTTGTAAATCAATGTCTTGTGAAAAGTATGTTACTTGTATAAAATGTTCTATGTCTCAAATTGAAATGATTCAAATAACGCTACGATATGTAATACCATACAAACACTTATATATAGGAAGTACCAGCGGCGTATCCACCATGCTTGTATCATATTCCACACGCATTGTTACTTAATCACTTAATCAAACCAAACCACCAAAGTAATGTTCATGCCCAATGTAAATCATGTAATATGTAACCAAAACCCAATCGTATATCGCTTTGAAACCAATCGTTTACCCAATCGTTAAAAACATCGTGTGAAAACCAATCGTTTACCCAATCGTTAAAAACATCGTGTGAAAACCAATCGTTTACCCAATCGTTAAATTCGTTTTAGGTCGTGAAACTACTTAAATGGTCGTCTCGCTAATAACATTCAAACCTTCTTGACTCGCATCAATAAACCCTTACCAAAGGATAGATTAACAATTCGCATTAATAAACCCTTACCAAAGGATAGATTAACAACTCGCATTAATAAACCCTTACCAAAGGATAGATTAACAACTCGCATTAATAAACCCTTACCAAAGAGTAAATTAACATTTACAGATTCAGTCGCTACCCACAACACCCACACATAACTACGGGTGTAGTAAATAACGGGACTTGTCAGATCCTATGGTACCATAACCTAATACTGGTCGGCTTGATCATTGCTAATGAATGTCATTTGTTATGTAACTACAACCAACAAGTTTGTTCACTTTATCGAAATCGTTATTAGTTTTGTATAAATTGTCTTAATCGTTTTTGAAACCATCGTTATAACATCGGAAACATTTAGCACATATGAGTCACCCCAAAACAATTGAAAGCAGTAAAATAGGGGAATAATGTACTCGCCTGAGAATGCTTGGAGGTCTTGAACAACAACCAAACAAAGCTAAAGAGAGCACGGAATCAGTCGGCAATCTAAAACTATATAAATAAACCGGACTTAAATCGGGAGATCGGATAGGATGAGGCTTGGTAAACCAAATGAGTATTGGAACTCATATGATATGGTTTAACAAGGCCTACATACTACAATGAAACCAAACCTATGTGCTTTCGACCCATCGCGACCCATTAAGGTAGCTTATGCTACTTTAACGCGTCGTGCGCGTGAAACGCGTTCGGACCGTCTAACTAGTCCTATGACAAGTGTTATATGCCTAAACATGTTACATAATCAGTTATATGACAAAGGTTTAGGTTACATATGCTTAATTACCAATTATACATGAAAAGGGTATTCTGGTAATTTACCTAAGGCATATAAACTACCTATCATACAACTACTTAAACGAAGCGACCATAGGGTATAACCTCGGAAGGTTATTCCCTACCTACTATGGTCACCTAATGTAATTGGTCGGATCCTAATGATCGACCAAATGGGTCGGGTTCGAAGGTATAGGCGATTTATTAGATCGCCTACCCTACGACCCTAGACAACGTGGTAATCAGTAGGCATAGTCCCAAGGGACTATAACCAACGTGATTACACTCACGTTGCGAAGTTCAAACGAACTTCGCATTGACCATAACTGGTCAACGCTGAAAGTCAAACAAAGTTTGACTTTCTAACTCGAAAAGCAATAAAATAAGGAAAAGAACGAAAGAATACTAACCCAGGGTCCCCGAATGCTAATCCCGATCTAAGAACTCAGGTATGAAACAATGGTTTCAACTTAGAGCTCTCAAATCAGAATTCTTGTGGGTTTAGAAGCAATGGGGGGTGGGATATTTATAGTATTCGGTCCACCGTTAAGATCGTTTCAAGGAAAACGTGCCTTAATCTTGCCCGTACATGTGTCGGGACCTTATGGTGACTAAAATTCCATCCTTATCAGCTGACTAGATAATTAGGAATGTGTGGTGGTGGATGAATCAGCTGAAAACAGGCTGTGAAATACACTGCATCTGGTCTACAGACCCCTAGCGCACCGCTACGCTAAAAGTGTAGCGCACCGCTAGGCCCTAGTTTGGCAGAATTACACTTTTGGTCCCTGTATTGCAATCAGCCCATTTTCGACACGTTTAAGGCCCGTTAACCCCATTTAAAAGCTCTAAAATGAAGTTAAAGTATAGGGAACTTAAAACATGTTCAAAAATATCTCGGATGTCGGTTCGTTTGGCCGTACGAACGCGATGTTCGCTTAATTACGACGGAATGCGCATAAGCGCGAAAAACGAACCAAAAGACGTGACGAATGGATTTTTCTTATGGCGAACACTAAAATAAAATATTTTAGTGCTTACATAAATTTTTGGATATCCGGATGTATTCAGAACGTAAGTTATGCGCGAAAGTGCAAACTTGTGCACTTTTTGACACTTTTAGTCCCTGAATGACCCAAAAGTTTATTTTAGCACACCCAACCCCTCAAAGCCTATTTCTAAGCTATGTAAAGGATATTTATGGTGTCTTTAACTTATGGTCATGTTCCGGAATGTCTGTTACAGTTCAAATTGGCATACTTTCGCAGTTTGTCAACTTTAGTCCCTGTAAGCGATTTAACTTGATTTTGCCATACCCAAGCCTTCAAAACTTATTTCTAAGTTATGTAAAGGTTATTTAAGGTATGTTAAGCCTATTTCACTATTCCAGAGTGTTTGTTGCATTAAACTGGTTATATCTACGCATCGGTGCGCGTATAACCTTCCAGAAAGTGATTTAGAGTTTGGAATTGAACGAGAATTGATATGTGCAAATGATACACATATTTTTTACAAATCCCAAGTATGAAATATAATATTTCATTGGTTTGGTATTTGTTTGATGGCCGTGGAGGCACAGGTGTTACAGTCTCCCCTACTTTAGGAAATTTCGTCCCGAAATTTATTTAGAGGAAACTTGTGAGAGTTTAAAACATGAAGTTGAAAAGATCGATCAACATGGGTTAGGGTTCTGAACTGCTAGTAACCTTTAATAACATCATGATTGCAATGTAAGAGGGATACTTATATACAAGTATATGAAGCGTCATTGGTGCGTCCACCGTACCTCCATTACATCGTTCTCATTTTGTTATTGTTATCACTATCGGTTCTTACACATAATAAACCTTACTGGGTTTCTGTGCACTAAATTTCATAATTATGTACGCGTCCATAATTAGACAATTCCTTGCATAGTTCACACAGTCTATTTTATAATGTGTAGGGTAAAACCAAATGAACAAACCTGTGATGAGTGTGACTAGACCGCCATAGAGTCCTTTTAATTAAATCAATAAATGATCTAAATAGACTATCAAGGAGTCTGTCCAGCTACATCACTAGATGTCGTCCTTTAACCAAATTGTGAATCAATCTTTTAGACTAGACCACTAAAAGATCTCTTATGAAACATGGAGCGGTACTTATATAATCCAAGGGTCTTAACTATTACATAGAAGCCCATTAAGGATTGAAGGTAGTACCTTTTGAATATCCTGCTACGAATCCCTCATATGAAGATATGAAAGATCCTGCGAGGATTTGGATAACGGATATCCAGAGTATTAAAAACATAAAAATGCATAAAAGAAAACATAAGATGAATAAACACATAGTCACATAACCACAAAATTTTTCGTTAATTTGTCTTGTAAATTGCGTACATGCATTTAAAGCACACTTGGAATCCATTCCGTGGATTTCATTTGGTACTTTAAACGTTATCAAGAATCCAACTATAAAGATAGAAAGATTCAAAAAGAAAATTCGATTTCGATTACTAGGAACCGAAGTGTTCGAATTAAGGTACATAAGGAATCCAATTAAGGACTCTGATTTGAACGATAATCATCCACAAGGATCTAATTGTAAAGATAAAAAGATCCCATATGAATTTTAGAAGTTTGAAGATGTTTTGAAACCTTGCACTGGATGTGCTTAGGTCAAAACATGATGTAAAATGCTTATGGAGTTGAGATGCTTGATATGTCAAGGCGACATATGAAGCGGAATTTTGAAGGTTAAGTCAATGTATGAGGAAAATATTTTTGAAAACTATGCATGGGGTTCTTTTAAGAAAAATGTGTTTAACGTTTTTGAAACCTTATATATAATACTTTTTGAAATCATAAAGTAGGTGTATTAGGTAGATTTATTAAAAAATGTTTTAAAACCATGCGAGATGAATTTTGAAATTATGTATATGGTTTTTGAAAGACATGAATGATGCTTTTCGAAATCATGCACTTGATCAGAAAATGTATTGTGTTAATATTGTCTTCAGACTATATGAAATATTTTGAAATTAGAAAGGTTGGTTTTGATAACATGGCCAATGTTTTTTTTTTTGAAATAACATAGACAATGCATCTAGAAAAATTGTTTTCAAACTATATGAAATGTTTTGAGATTATGAAGATTGTTTTGAAATACTGGTACTGTGTATGTTGAAAATCAAAACGTAATGGGTATGAGATTTGAAAAAAAACCCTTAGTTATCTAACCAAGGATTTAAAGGCACAGATGTGCGAAAAGCACGATTACTCATAATGTCACTTAATTTTCTGTACTTTGTTTCTTAGAGTGAAACGAGTACTTAAAATTTTCGAGGGAATCATGAGCAATCATTTGAAAGAGAGTAATCACAAGAGTAGTTTGTAAGGTACATAGTTCCTTGATGTAGGTATCATAGGAAAAGCCATACACTCCTAGCAGGGGGGTTGAGCTGGTTGGTTGGGGACTGCTTTACCATTGTGAGCGACCATGGCGAAGTTCTGAGAAGCCTTTCGCTTCTTTGACTTCTTAGGGGATCGTTCATCCATGGTCTTTGATTCCTCGATTGGTTTATTGGCTGATGGTGTTGTCGCCTGACTAGGTCCTGCCTGTCTTGGTGACTCTTGAGTGGCTTCATCCTGGAGACGGTACATGGCAGTAGCTAATTCAACAGTCTTCAGGACTACTTCGCCTATTCGCTGAGTGAATTTGGCAGTCTGCTTGGATATCTGGGCGTCATCGTGATGAAGAGACATTCTTGAAGAAAAAGAAAGGCATAGGGAGAAACAGGTGAAAGATTATTGGACAATCAAAACAGAATGATAACGCATGAAAATTGCGATCATTTGTTTGTTACCTAAGGCAAACAAATGAGACGGTGACTAATCAAAGTAAATGGGTTAAAACAATGTATCGCGAAGACATGCTCGCCTATAAGTGAACACTCACCCCAAGAATTCCCAGGTAAGCACAACTGGTCTCGCGTCTGATGAGATGTATACGAAGTGCTTGCCTAGACAGAAAACCCAGAATACAGGCATTCACCCTTCCAGTTTGCACGTGTTCACATTATTTAAAACCCAAAACCTTGACGAAGTTTTGAAAACTCAAAGGGGTTCAAAACCTTACAATAGAGGGTTCAAAACCTAGTAATCAATCATCCTAGAACAGATGATTAGTTTTCAAAGCGGTTTTGAAATTTATGTTCTTGTTGTGGTCGTCGCCTAAGGATAGGTGACGGTATTGTTTTATGACTAAACGCAAGTAAACTCGCGTTAGGGTCCTAAGAAGGTTATAGACTAGGTCAAAGCATTACTAATAACCTAATTCCCTATAACCATTGGCTCTGATACCATCTTTTCTGTCACACCCCGACCGCGTAAAACAACAAATCGCGGCGGAAACATCGGGGCGTGTTGCAACAGAATTAATGTTTCATAACCATGGATACCAAAGAGTGTTTCGTTTTATTAAACATTGAATAATTACATCGTCTTGAAATCTAAATATACTATTTAAACATAGTCTATCATTGTTATTGAGTCACTAAGGCCTTGTCCATTCCTATGTGAGCATGCATCTTATCAATCGATATCATCCAACAATACCTGAAACATATATGAAAACGAGGTCAGCAAAGAAATGCTGGCGAGTACATAGGTTTTGTGAAAATAAGATTCATGACTTCTGTTTAAGAAAATGTTTAGTCATGAACCTTGTAATTTGCTTTGTCTTTGTAAATCATTTGAAAAATAATAAGTTTAGGTGATATGTATAAATAAGTGAATAATGTATGGTTAAATGAATAACCATGAAAAATGTGTTTGCATAAGATAAGTTGTTTGTAAATCAATGTCTTGTGAAAAGTATGTTACTTGTATAAAATGTTCTATGTCTCAAATTGAAATGATTCAAATAACTCTACGATATGTAATACCATACAAACACTTATATATAGGAAGTACCAGCGGCGTATCCACCATGCTTGTATCATATTCCACACGCATTGTTACTTAATCACTTAATCAAACCAAACCACCAAAGTAATGTTCATGCCCAATGTAAATCATGTAATATGTAACCAAAACCCAATCGTATATCGCTTTGAAACCAATCGTTTACCCAATCGTTAAAAACATCGTGTGAAAACCAATCGTTTACCGAATCGTTAAAAACATCGTGTGAAAACCAATCGTTTACCCAATCGTTAAATTCGTTTTAGGTCGTGAAACTACTTAAATGGTCGTCTCGCTAATAACATTCAAACCTTCTTGACTCGCATCAATAAACCCTTACCAAAGGATAGATTAACAATTCGCATTAATAAACCCTTACCAAAGGATAGATTAACAACTCGCATTAATAAACCCTTACCAAAGGATAGATTAACAACTGGCATTAATAAACCCTTACCAAAGAGTAAATTAACATTTACAGATTCAGTCGCTACCCACAACACCCACACATAACTACGGGTGTAGTAAATAACGGGACTTGTCAGATCCTATGGTACCATAACCTAATACTGGTCGGCTTGATCATTGCTAATGAATGTCATTTGTTATGTAACTACAACCAACAAGTTTGTTCACTTTATCGAAATCGTTATTAGTTTTGTATAAATTGTCTTAATCGTTTTTGAAACCATAGTTATAACATCGGAAACATTTAGCACATATGAGTCACCCCAAAACAATTGAAAGCAGTAAAATAGGGGAATAATGTACTCGCCTGAGAATGCTTGGAGGTCTTGAACAACAACCAAACAAAGCTAAAGAGAGCACGGAATCAGTCGGCAATCTAAAACTATATAAATAAACCGGACTTAAATCGGGAGATCGGATAGGATGAGGCTTGGTAAACCAAATGAGTATTGGAACTCATATGATATGGTTTAACAAGGCCTACATACTACAATGAAACCAAACCTATGTGCTTTCGACCCATCGCGACCCATTAAGGTAGCTTATGCTACGTTAACGCGTCGTGCGCGTGAAACGCGTTCGGACCGTCTAACTAGTCCTATGACAAGTGTTATATGCCTAAACATGTTACATAATCAGTTATATGACAAAGGTTTAGGTTACATATGCTTAATTACCAATTATACATGAAAAGGGTATTCTGGTAATTTACCTAAGGCATATAAACTACCTATCATACAACTACTTAAACGAAGCGACCATAGGGTATAACCTCGGAAGGTTATTCCCTACCTACTATGGTCACCTAATGTAATTGGTCGGATCCTAATGATCGACCAAATGGGTCGGGTTCGAAGGTATAGGCGATTTATTAGATCGCCTACCCTACGACCCTAGACAACGTGGTAATCAGTAGGCATAGTCCCAAGGGACTATAACCAACGTGATTACACTCACGTTGCGAAGTTCAAACGAACTTCGCATTGACCATAACTGGTCAACGCTGAAAGTCAAACAAAGTTTGACTTTCTGACTCGAAAAGCAATAAAATAAGGAAAAGAACGAAAGAATACTAACCCAGGGTCCCCGAATGCTAATCCCGATCTAAGAACTCAGGTATGAAACAATGGTTTCAACTTAGAGCTCTCAAATCAGAATTCTTGTGGGTTTAGAAGCAATGGGGGGTGGGATATTTATAGTATTCGGTCCACCGTTAAGATCGTTTCAAGGAAAACGTGCCTTAATCTTGCCCGTACATGTGTCGGGACCTTATGGTGACTAAAATTTCATCCTTATCAGCTGACTAGATAATTAGGAATGTGTGGTGGTGGATGAATCAGCTGAAAACAGGCTGTGAAATACACTGCATCTGGTCTGCAGACCCCTAGCGCACCGCTACGCTAAAAGTGTAGCGCACCGCTAGGCCCTAGTTTGGCAGAATTACACTTTTGGTCCCTGTATTGCAATCAGCCCATTTTCGACACGTTTAAGGCCCGTTAACCCCATTTAAAAGCTCTAAAATGAAGTTAAAGTATAGGGAACTTAAAACATGTTCAAAAATATCTCGGATGTCGGTTCGTTTGGCCGTACGAACGCGATGTTCGCTTAATTACGACGGAATGCGCATAAGCGCGAAAAACGAACCAAAAGACGTGACGAATGGATTTTTCTTATGGCGAACACTAAAATAAAATATTTTAGTGCTTACATAAATTTTTGGATATCCGGATGTATTCAGAACGTAAGTTATGCGCGAAAGTGCAAACTTGTGCACTTTTTGACACTTTTAGTCCCTGAATGACCCAAAAGTTTATTTTAGCACACCCAACCCCTCAAAGCCTATTTCTAAGCTATGTAAAGGATATTTATGGTGTGTTTAACTTATGGTCATGTTCCGGAATGTCTGTTACAGTTCAAATTGGCATACTTTCGCAGTTTGTCAACTTTAGTCCCTGTAAGCGATTTAACTTGATTTTGCCATACCCAAGCCTTCAAAACTTATTTCTAAGTTATGTAAAGGTTATTTAAGGTATGTTAAGCCTATTTCACTATTCCGGAGTGTTTGTTGCATTAAACTGGTTATATCTACGCATCGGTGCGCGTATAACCTTCAAGAAAGTGATTTAGAGTTTGGAATTGAAGGAGAATTGATATGTGCAAATGATACACATATTTTTTTACAAATCCCAAGTATGAAATATAATATTTCATTGGTTTGGTATTTGTTTGATGGCCGTGGAGGCACAGGTGTTACATTCAAGCTCATCAAGGTCCAGGAGGATTGGAACTTTGCTGGCATCTGCATACAGGGAGTAACTTTAAAACCCTTTTCATAACAATATCAATTAAAAACATGTATGCAGGATATTGAGTAGGATTCTTACCAGACATGTTTGAGCTGGAATGTTGGCTTGAAGATGCTGGGTACGAATTGAAACTTCTTTCAAGCTCTGGAAGAAGTCTGATGGTGTTGATTCTGTTCTCTGAGTCAGCAAGAGGAGGCGCTAGTTTCCTGAACTCAGCTGCATACAACAAAATCAAAGATCAGTTCAGGATATAGGATATAGGATATGATATAAGACAGGATCATCCTAAAACCCTAAATCCTACCCTTTCTCAACCACTTCACCGGATATTCCGCTCCACCAGGTGTTAGGGGTCATTTTCTTAACATACGTATCCTGATCAATATCCTGCCTTTGTTTGTTTATCTGTGACCAGGATGCTGGAAGAGGATATTGCTAACATCTTGGGCGATATCCTGAGGCTTATTGAATTAACCACGTGCAGGTTAAAGGCTGAGACTTGCTAACGGTCAAGAGGACTTCTTCTCCTCAAGACTCGGACGAATTCGTTGAGGGAGAGACGTTGAGCCCGAAAGACCAGGTCTACAACGTTCGAAGAAGGAATATTCGGTGTATCCCGCAAGTTTAGTGTAGTTTGTTATTTTATCTTTACTATAATTAGATGGGGGCGGATCAGCTTAGAACACACAAATTTTCACTAACACTCTCGTACACTTTCACTCTCTAGCTCATCGCAAACACTACACTTGTATTCAAGTTTCATTGTAACACTTAGTCGATCCGTACCACATCTTGCACTGTATCCTGATTTGTGAAGCAATAGAAGAACTAGGCAGCTGCGATTGTCAGCTCCCGAGGTTTTATGCCGGCGATCTAGATTGATCAAGGGCTTTCCTCGTACATCTCGTGTCATTTACTTTACTTTTGCGCATTGTTTGATCATAGATACAGCTCTATATCCTGAGCCGTATCCTGAAACTGTTTTTTACAATTAACTTGATTAACATATTTTCCATACTCATTTCTAGCACACTACCTCACTAAACTAATTTGATCACTTAATTACTTCGGTAATTTTTTACCAAAACAATTTGGCGCCCACCGTGGAGCAAGTGGTGCTCTCTTTACTAAATTTTTTTGTCAAATCGCTAATCGGTTTTCTATTTTCAAAACTTTTTGCCACATTGTCCATAATGGCCTCGAGATCAAACATGAGTTCCTCTACTGTGTCTGCTATGACTTCTGCTACTACCGGTTCGGTGCTTCCACCACCTCCTCCAAGGATGCCAGCCTCTAAACAATCTCAAGATGTTATCCCTACTCGGAGTGTCCAGGGATCTGCTCCCGTTTTAGCTTCTAATGATGAAATTTTAACCTTATTTGGAAGTGTGCAGGAACAAATGAGGCAGCAACAGGAAACAAACCAGATGCTTTTAAGGGAAATACAACTCCTGAAGTCTGGCTCGAGCAGATCTGCTGAGGATAATGTCACTCCCTTACACCCCAGAGCGTTGAACTTCAGTTCAGCTGTGTATACTGAGGATAACAGGGGGAATATTGTGCCCAGTCTTCCCCAGAATCATACTCCTGGAATACCCTCCTCGGTCAGGATGTCAACCATGAGGAGCTCAGGATATGGGCAAAATCCTCCAACGGGTAACGTGTCGAATAATAATAATACTCATGCTACTAACAGTGGTGGATCTTTGCAGGATACAGGTGTAACATCAACACTTACCAGGGAACTTCAGAAGTTGAAGGACATGATATCTAGTGTACCTGGGGTGGTCCAGCCGATCCCGGAAGTGTCTCAAGACAGCCACAAGATATCTCGTTTTGCATATCCTATCTGTGATGCTGAGATCCCAAAGAGATTCCAAACCCCCAACATGAAGCTTTATGATGGGACTACGGACCCTGAGGAGCATATTGCTCAGTATAGGGAAAGAATGGAGATTAACCCTATCCCTCCGGAGCTCAAGGAAGCGTGCTTGTGCAAGGGATTTGGTTCTACTCTAACAGGATCAGCCTTAAAATGGCTGTTAAACGTTCCTCCTCACTCAATTACTTCATTTGCTCATTTGGTTAATTTATTTAACAGTCAATTTTCTTGTAGTCGGAGTTTTGAGAAACTAACCAGTGATCTTTACAGGATAACTCAAGGGCCTCAGGAATCCTTGAGGGATTATGTGAACAAATTCAGTCGAGAATCCTTAGATATCCCACATCTTGATGTTGCAACAGCTGTGAAAGCTTTTAAGATGGGATTACAAAAGGATTCTCAGTTTTATCAGGATCTTGTAATGAATCCCTGCAGGAATCTCGACGAAGCTCGTAACAGGGCTTTGAGATATATCCGTCTGGAAGATGACAGGAAGATGCAAGAAAGGATGAACTCATCCAACACTTATGAGTCAACTAATAGGAAGTCAGAATCCTCATTCAAGTCATATCGGCCTAAGCCGTATAGTAGAAATGAAAACAAAAGAGTGAATGCTGTCGAGGATGAGGATCCTGAAGAGTATCCTGAGTTGTCCGAATATTGCTTTTCTGTTAATATTCCTGAATTGATGTATGCTATGCAGGGTCTAGGAGACAAGGCTAGGTGGCCTCGAAAGAATCAACAAAAGGCTGACTGGAAAGATAAGTCAAAATGGTGTGCTTACCATGAAGATTTCGGACATGTGACTGAGGATTGCATTGCTCTAAGGAAAGAAATAAGCTATCTTCTAAGCAAGGGATATCTGAAAGATCTCTTAGGAAGAAAGAAGAATAAGGGTCAGGATACTGAGAAGGATCCTGAGCGAGCAGCATCACCTCCCACGGATGCCAAGATAATCAACTTCATTTCGGGAGGATCCGACATTTGTGGAACTTCGTATTCGGCAGCAAAGAGACATGCAAAGGAAGCCAAGGCCGAAAGGGGAGACAAACCTGTCAGGATGACTACCCTCACAACTGACAAAGTGATCACTTTTGATGCTGATGACAGGGATACTGTCCTAGATCCCCACCATGATGCTCTGGTAATAACGTTATATGTGGCTAACCATTTTGTACGCAGGATACTGGTTGATAATGGCAGCTCCGTCAACATAATCCAACTAGAAACTCTGAAGAGAATGAATGTATCTCCAATGGATATCACTTCAAAGTCTACCGTGCTTGTTGGGTTCAGTGGAGTGGCTAGAAACACAATGGGAGAGATAAAGTTGCCAGTATACGTTGAAGGAGTCAACTCGATACAACGTTTCTGTGTGATGGATTCTCTATCCTGCTATAACATCATATTGGGAAGACCGTGGATTCACGATATGAAGGCCGTGCCATCAACATATCACCAATGCATCAAGATACCTACCCCTTGGGGAGTTGTCAAAGTTGATAGTGATCAGCAGGAGGCGAAGGAATGCTACTCATCCTCGATGAAATCCTCAACCAAACCTAGTGCAGCATAGCAATTAAAGACGCGGGCCCAGGATATCGTGGAGGATCCGGAGCAGGATGTAAAGAAAATTATCCTTGACCAGGATAATCCCGATATTTCGGTGCTCGTGGGAACCAATATCCCTCAGGATATTCAAGAGCAATTAATTAACTTTTTAAAATGCAGGATGTCAACGTTTGCATGGAAGCATGAGGATATGACAGGCATATCCAAAGATATTATCACTCACATGCTTGGAATTGATAAATCATTCAAGCCTGTGCAACAAAAAAGAAGGAAGTTTGCTCCTGAGCGGAACACGATTATCCAAGAGGAAGTTGAAAGATTATTAAAGTCCAGAATAATCAGAGAGGTTAAGTTCCCAAGGTGGCTAGCAAACGTGGTTGTAGTACAGAAGAAGAATGGGAAATGGAGAGTTTGTGTAGACTACACAGACTTGAACAAAGCTTGTCCTAAAGATCCGTTTTCTCTTCCCCACATTGATGCAATGGTAGATGCCACTGCCGGGCATGAAATGCTGACCTTCATGGACGCATCCTCAGGATTTCAACAGATCCAAATGGAGCCTTCTGACCAGGAGGATACCGCCTTCATGACACCAACAGGTATTTATTGTTATACAGCTATGCCTTTTGGTTTGAAAAATGCAGGTGCAACATACCAAAGATTGGTAAACATGATGTTCAAAGACAAACTGGGGGACACCATGGAGATATATATTGATGATATGGTGGTGAAATCTAAAAAGGCTGAGGATCACCTCCAGGATATCAAGGGAGCATTTGATATCCTGGATCAATACAACATGAAGCTGAATCCTGCTAAATGCCATTTCGGAGTGGGGGCAGGAAAGTTTCTTGGATATATGGTGACAAAGAGGGGGATAGAAGTGAGCCCAGAGCAGATCAAAGCTATCCTGGATATAAAATCACCCTCAAACATGAAGGACGTACAAAGATTAACAGGCCGAGTAGCAGCTTTAAACAGGTTTATCTCAAGATCCTAAGAGAAATGCAAAGACTTCTATGATATCCTGAAGAAGAACAAAAGATTCGAATGGGGAGAAAAGCATGAAGCAGCCCTGCAGGATTTGAAACGATATCTCTCAACCGCACCTCTATTGATGAAGCCTGAAAATGGTGAACCATTATCCCTATACCTTGCTGTATCAGGGAATGCTGTAAGTGCCGTTCTTATAAAAGACCATGAAGGTCAGCAATATCCTGTTTATTATGTTAGTAAAAGTTTGCTAGACGCTGAAACTAGGTATTCTCATTTAGAAAAATTGATACTAGCATTAGTCATGGCATCAACGAAACTTAGGCATTATTTCGAGACACATAGGATATATGTTAAAACGAATTATCCTGTCAAAAATGTGCTTAGGAAACCAGAGATGTCAAGCAGGATGGCCAAGTGGTCAGTAAAGTTGAGTGCTTATGATTTAGTATACGAACCTAGAAATGCCATAAAATCTCAGGCTTTAGCTGACTTTGTGGCTGACTTTAGTAGTGACATTCAGGATGAGGTAGACTTAGAAGTTCAACAGTTAGGAGAATCCTCAGGATCCTGGACATTATATACTGACGGTGCATCTAATGTAAGAGGAGTAGGATTAGGAATACTACTAAAATCGCCACAGGGGGACATATTACCCCAGGCTATTAGGTGTGAATTTCCTGCTACTAATAATGAAGCAGAGTATGAGGCTTTAATTGCAGGATTAGAGTTGGCTAAGAGCATGCGTATCAAAAATTTGCAAGTATATGTTGACTCTTTGTTAATTACTAACCATTTTAATGGATCCTATGCAGTTAAGGGCGAGAAACTAATCGAATATCTCGATATTCTCAAAAAATTAGCAGGATATTTCGATGTTTTTATACTTGAACAGGTACCAAGGGAGGATAATGCTGAAGCGGATGCCTTAGCAAATTTGGGATCATCGATCAAGATACCTGAAGGGACGCAAATACCAATATTACATGTCCTATATCCTGCAACGAATCCTCAGGATAAAGAAGTGGCTGGTATTCAGGATCCTGGAGTAGAACATCCTGAAAAGGATCCTAAATCGTGGACGGCTCCAATCATGAGATATCTCAAAGAAGGACACATCCCTGGAAATGAAAATCCTAAGGCATTTAGGATGAAGGTATCACGATTCACTATTATAAATAATATTTTATACAAGAAATCTCTCGCAGGATCGTATTTGAGGTGCTTGGAGGATCCTGAAGCCAAGGAAGTACTTCAGGATATTCATGAAGGGGATTGTGGTAACCATGCTGGGGGCAGGTCGTTATTCTCAAAAGTATTAAGGACAGGATATTATTGGCCAACGATGAGAAAAGATGCCGCAGAATATGTTCGAAGATGTGACGCATGTCAAAGACATAGTAATATACTGCATCAGCCGGCTGAACCATTATATCCTATTGTTTCCCCTTGGCCATTTATGAAGTGGGGTATGGACATAGTGGGAAAGCTACCAAAAGTTCCGGGAGGAAAAGTCTTTATGCTAGCAATGACGGATTATTTCTCTAAGTGGGTTGAAGCAGAAGCATTTGTTCAAGTTAGAGATCAAGAAGTAGTATCCTTCATCAAGAGGAATATCCTGACCAGATTCGGAGTACCAGCTGAGATAATCTGTGACAATGGTTCTCAGTTCATAAGTAAGAGGACTACTGACTTTTGCAAGAGTTGGGGAATCAAAATGATTACGTCTACTCCGGTACATCCTCAAGCAAATGGACAAGCGGAATCCTCAAACAAGATAATTGTCAATAACTTAAAGAAAAGGCTTGGAGCCAAAAAAGGAAGATGGGCAGAAGAATTACCCTTTGTTTTATGGGCTGATAGGACAACGGTAAAGAATGCAACAGGCCAAACCCCATTTTCCTTGGTGTTTGGAGCAAAAGCAATGATTCCGACGGAAATGACAATACCTACTGCAAGATCTACCTTAAGTGATCCTGAGCAGAATCCTGAAGCCTTGAGTCAGGATTTAGACACTATAGATGAAAAGAGAGATGCGGCAAGGCTAAGGATGGCAGCATATCAACAGAGAATATCCAGGGCATATAACAAGAATATTAGAACCAGAAGATTTAAGGTTGGAGATTGGGTGTTAAGAAAGGCTTTTCAAAATACTACTAATCCTGCCGATGGCAAATTAGCTCCAAAATGGGAAGGACCATATGAAGTTGAATCAGAAGCAGGGAAAGGAGCATATAGACTCAAGAATATGGAGGGGGATATGCTACCGAGATCTTGGAATGCTATACACCTTAAGCTCTATTTCAAGTGAGTCTAGAATTTAATTTCTAACTCAGGATGGTATGAATTCTACCTCTTTTAAATATGTTTGGTTTAATTTATTCTTTGAAACTCAATACTGACTTAAGCATCGGAGGGGTGTTAGCCAAGCTAACACCCACCTTAGTTTACAATTGTTTTGCAAGATATGTTTCAGGATATAGCTCCAGGATATGTACTCAGGATAACTCAGAAGATTAGAGGATTGGCCCCCTCTCTCACGTTTAAGGGATACTGATCCCTTCACAGGTTTAAAGGTATTCACCTTTCTTCCGAATTGGGTTTAAACACCCCGCCTGGAGCGCAAGTTATTCAGGGATAGTTCAAGGTGGCGGGACCAGTCCATGTAAAAGTGGCTGACAATTTCGTTACTGTTGGCTATATCCTGAATCCTAAAGGTATATGAGGATTGATCACCCTCTCTCACGAAAGGGTATTTTCATACTCTCTAAGGTTTAAAGGTTTTCACCTTTCTAAGTCTTGGAGTTTATACACTCCCGCCTATAGCGCATGAAAAGTTGGGATTTTCCCCAGGATACAAGGGATTTATCTCCAGTACATCCTTGGGTTTTACCCTTGGGACGTAAAAAAATTGCTTATGCAATGGAAACTGACATTAAGTAGATTTCTAAGATACTTGAAGACATTGTACACAGGGGACATCCCTGCCAAGATGGTGATATAAAGCTAAAAGAATGAGGCTCAGAACTAATGCGCTAAGTGCCTTGCACAGGGGACACCTTCATTGGAAGAGTTGCGAAGGGATTGAAGTTTGGTAATAGGTTTATACCCTATTTCTGGTATGATCTTTCCTTTGTAAACATCATTTAAGTTTTTAGTGACATTATGTTAAGTATCCTGATAAGTCCAGTGATCCACTTACTTGCATAAGAGCAACACTAGAGTGGGGGGGACTTGAAGGGGTGAGGTCCGAAAAATCTTGTAATAAGTACTTGGGGCCACACCACAACCTCGTCTTTCAGCCCTTTTTACCTTGCGCGGCTGCGCACTGGTCATACAAAAGGAAGGATTAAAAGACAGACAGCAGACAACACTTGCGCGACAAAAGGAAATCATAAATCCTTGCGCTTTCCTCCATAAATAAAGGATGAAAATCCTAAGTCAAGCACTTCCGCTTAATAAAATCCAAACTTAGATATTATTTTCTTAACTGATACCACATGATAAAGAGTCGCACCAGATTACAGCAGTAATCTTCTAGAAAGAATTCAATCGTGCACCACTAGGACGGTTATAACCATCTGGACACGTGTCAGGCATCCCTGAAATCACAACGATAGCATGTAATTGGGGAGAAACCTCCACTTGATCACTTTCCACGTGGTAAACCCCCAGCCATAGATCTAAACAGCGTTCCGTGTACACTCACGTCGGATCGAGAGGCTTAACGAAAGGAAAGGTAACCGCTTACGGGGTTAGCATCTTCCGTCAACATTTCGCCAACGAGTTTTCCCGCCCAAACTCTCGGTTATAAATATGAGGATAATTCAGGTATGAACTTCAAGTTACACACACTTCTTCAATACGTCTTCTTCTTCATAAACCCATTCTTATTCTCACACCGGAGGCGGGTCAAGGAGAGAACTCCTTTCTCCCCTTGACGAGGCTAACGGTGCTTTGTTTTGCAGAGTTTACCGGAGAAGAAGAACTGTTCCATCAGATCGAACGAGAGAAAACCACCCTTTTTATGCAGATACAAACCCCCTAGATAATTCGATTCCGGTAAATTATCTAGTGTTTCTTCAGTATCCCTTTTTTTTGTTAATGCGCTGCTGCGCAAGTAACGTACACTGAAACACTGCCGTTTTTGATAGTCTTTTTGAGGCGTATTGGTGTGCCAGAAATAGTATGATGTGTGTTTTGGTTTACAATATTTTGCATGGGTACAATGAATTTGATCAGGTAAGGCGAATGAAGGTGGTATGAAGCTCATGTGTGAACGTATGGTCTTGTGTGAAGTAATCACTGACCGTTCATGAGACTTGTATTACATTTACCATAATGTTTTTGCGCTTACCAAAAGAAATTGCATGCACTTTGTAAGAAAAACACAAGAATAATAGGAACTTTGTTGTTTATTTCGGGATAAGGCGCAGAGGCCGTTTACAAAGTCTATTAAAATAAATACACGAGACTTAACTTACACTCTATTTCCTGCTTAAACTTGATAACTGTAGTATGTTCCATTATGCGAGGAGATCATAGAGTTACTTCTTATTTTTTCGCTTTTTTACTCGGGGCTTCATTGCCTCAAGTTATTTGTTTTATGTCCTTGCGCACGTTTTGTAGCAGGTGAGTGAGCTCACCACTTTTAAGCGCCTTTTCTATCTCTATGCACAAGGAGATGCAATTGTTGGTGGTATGACCACTGTCCTTGTGGTAATCACAATACTGAGCTGGGTCCTGTCCACGTTTGTTCTTCATGGGTGGTGGAGATTTAAACTGATCATCCTCCGTGCTTAAAAATTTCGCGGGAGTTTTGGTTAAGGGAGTCCATTGTCTCTCCGTGTTCTCTTGTTTGGCTTCTCTCTGCGCGACAAGCTTATTGATTGTGGCTCGAGCATCTTCGGATGAATAGTTCCCTGAGCTAGAATTGCGCCAACTTTTCTTAAATTTCTTTCCGACACTTGAGCCTAAATCTGAGGGTCGATGGTGTGGTGGTGGCGGCCTGTTTGTGGTGAGATTCTTTTCTGTTTGAGCATAGACCTTAGTTGCTGCCATCACTTTTTCCCAGCTCTTCGGGAGCCCTTCTGTCCCAGACAGGACTTTTATCATATCGTCGCACCTGACTGCATATTTAAATTGGGCGCGAATCAGCTGCTCATGGACGTCCCCGATCTCGAGTACCTCCTTGTTATAACGGGTGATGAAGTCTTCCAGACTTTCATCATCGTGACGCCAAATGTTCATCACATCCGATGTGTCACGGATTGATCGCCTTTGCTGGCTGAAATGAACCAGAAACTTCTCGCGTAAATCTTTCCATGACGTGATTTTTCCAATGGGCAAGTTGTCAAACCAGATTCTTGCAGCGCCTGTAAGGGTTTGTACGAAAAGGTGGCACCACATTGGTAGGGTCCAACCTCCTACCAGCCCTGCGCTTGTAAAGACTCGCAGATGATCGTCAGGGTCTGCCATTCCGTTGAACTTTCCAACGTTAGACGAGAGCTTTGCTTTCTCTAGCGGAGCCAGAGCAATCTCGCTTGTGAATTTTAAATTCTCCGCCGCTTCAGCAGGGCGATAGATCAGATCATAATTGTGCTCAGCCTCAGGATTGTAAACTGCGTGTGGTCTACACTTGTTGTAATTCGGTTGTAACCGACTAAACACGCTGGCACTTTCTCCTTCACGGTAAGTTGGATCATATTCACTGGAGTGGGTGTGCCGCTGAGAACCCAACCTGGTGCGAACTGATGGCCTTCTGTGTAACACCCCGTGTTTTCACGAGTGAAAGTCAAAGTCAAGGTCAAAGTCAACAACCGATTTCGCGCGACGCGACTCGTAGAAATGTTTTTATTTTATTTATATTATGTGGAGTAAGTGTCGTTCATTACAATAATCAAATCGTGTTTACCATATTTCAATCGACCTACGACCGCGAACGATAGGAAGTAACAATGCGATAAAGTTAATTGAGCTATACTAATCAAATCGACACCGAACCGTAACTCGAACTATATATTACTTGTCATTTATACGTGTGTGTGTACCTTACGTGTTACCTGTGCATGTTTATTTTATGTTGTGTTGTGTTGTGATAATCAAGCGAACTCAATCGAACTCGAAGTCTGACCCGAATGTCAACGAACCCGAACCCGAATTCCGAGTCGAACCCTATAAGAAGTAGTTGGGACTGAAAGTAATTTGACTAGGAAACCCTATCGAATCGCTCGCAAATCGAAACCGAAACAACATCGCGCCGAACACCCCAAAACAGGCGGCATCCGCACGGATGGCCAATCCGCACGGATTGCCAGTCCGCACGGATTGCCAGTCCGCACAGATTGCCAGTCCGCACGGATAGCCTACCCGGGTGCGTGCCATGCGCACGGCTCACCCTTTCCCTTTTTGGCATCCTATAAATACACGGGTCACTCTCCACTTTTTCCACTTTTGGCAAGTGACGTCCGAACCACACGCATTCTTCACCTTTTTCTCAGATTTCTCTCAATCCAGGTAAGATCTTGCACTAACTCTTGTACATCTTTGATCATTACACAATTCTACACATTTCCATCTTTCAAATCTTCACTTTTAACCACGAAATCATCCAGATTCGAGGTATTCCCGGGTGACGTCATCATGAAGTTCTTATGAACTTCAAGCTTGACCTCATTCCACCAAGAATATCTCAGATCTAAACGATTTCCATAAGATTTCACAATAATCTCACCTAGATCTAAACTTTTCTAAGGATAAAAGAGTTGAAAGAAATAAACCTAAGTTCTCTCCTTCTTTTCCCTTAGAAACTGGTACGAATCTGATCGGTTCTAGTGTTCTACTCGTTAATAATGATTCACTAGTTCTAGATCTGGAATCCTACCCACAGACAACTGATTTCGGGGATAACCGGGATGACCGTTCTGAGTCGTCGACAGGCCGAGTTAGGGTGGTTCATGACCGGTCTAGTCACGCGGGTGAGAACACAACTCCAAGTGGTTGCCACGTAATTAGAACGTCTCGATAAACGACAACAGAAACCAAGTGTAGACGAACGGAACAACCAGACCAATTGTCCGCACGGACAAGCTGTCCGCACGGACTAGCTGTCCGCACGGACAAGCTGTCCGCACGGACAAGCTGTCCGCACGGACTAGCTATCCGCGCGTACAGGCCATACGGACGGGTTGTCACCCGGACGAGTTACCCTTGGGACCCACTTTTCCAAACAAGGTTTGAGTATCGACGAATAAGCAATCCGGACGGACGACCTCTGAATGGATTACTCTTCGGATCATGAGATACTAAGGCCTTAAACTAAAATTCGAACAATGTTCATCCGCACGGCCAAGTCGTACGCACGGACAGGCCATCCGGACGGATTGGCTCTGCCCGCGCGCACAGACTGTCCGCACGGACCACTACTGTCCGCACGGACCACCACTGTCCGCACGGACTACCGTACGCACGGACTGTCGTCCGCGCGACCGGCTTGAAAGGTAGAAACACTTATGTGATTTCTAAATGCTACAACGAAAACTCCAAAGCACAAGCCATCATACACAAACACATCTCAGGAAGAAACAATCCACTTGAACGTTTATCCACACAAACAACTTGTCCGTACGGATAAGTCATCTGCACGCACAACTAATCCGCACGGGCTGCCACCCGCACGGACAGTCGCACGCACGGATAACTTATCCGGAGGGATCACCACCCGCACGCATCACCATCCGCACGCATCACCATCCGCACGGATAGGTCATGCGCACGGATGACTTCTACTCACGGATAACTGATCCGCACGATCAGTCATCCTACCCACTCTCACTTGTACTGTTTTACGTGCCACTTATCGTTACATTATCAAATCTATTCAGGCTAACCGTACTCGCTGTAAAGCGCTCCCTTCAATCCACAATCGCTGTGAGTATACTCGAACCCTTTTTGCTTTAGCACTTTTGGGTGTTACATACGTTACAACTATTCAAACTACAACTATCACACTACTCAAGCTATTTTAACGCTTAACCATTAATGCATGTTATACGTGGCTTATGAATGCTTGTTTGTTATGTTTACACATGGAATGCTGTCTACCTGCCTTAGCAACGATAGTACTATAGTTTGGACTCAGCACCCGTTCACACGGGGGTTGTTAAGGATCTTTTACTTGCATGGATTACAGTGGTAATCGTGTATTGCGAACTGCCTCGGGCAGTCAACCCGCAGTCATTGGTATCGATGGATCTATGTCGATAACTAACGTGCTTCATTTCTCTATGTGTACGTCCTGGTTATGCGTAAACGAATTCGAACTTTATATGCTATTATCAAAGTTGTATGCTCACCTTTACATTTTATGTATTGACATTACTTTAACGTATGTGACAGGTGATTAGGATGCACATGTGGTAGGAAATGGAAGCTAGAATAAAGCTTTAGAGCCCAACAAATAGTTGTCTGTAGATAACTTATTAGGGGTCTCTAGAAGCAGATAAACAATTGCTACTTATTTAAATCTGAGTTGTCGGAACAGAATATTTGTTTTGATGTTGTCTGTAATAACTTGTTTGACTATTTATGTTACGGTATGGGACGTAATGTTTAATTAAATGGTAATGATAGTTGTTGTGGAAACTTCTGGACAATCTGTTTTGCTCAGTGCCACGCCCCGATGATTCCGCCATCGGTTGGGGTGTGACAGATTGGTATCAGAGCCATTACTATAGGGAATTAGGCAAGACTCGACCTAGTCCGGGTCGAAGTCTTAGAGACCTAGTCTATAGTTAAGGACCAACAGACCAACTCACGCGTATGCGTAAACTCGTCACTATCACTCACTCTTTTCTATCACTGCACTCGAATTTTCAAGTTGTGAACAAGTAATAAGGCCGAGAATAGGTGTGAAAACCGCAAACTCTCGACTAAGGTTGCCTAATCGGCTTGCGTTTTAGCTACAAACGAGGAGAATCATACCAAATCAGGAGTGAAATCCATATTTTGATGAATAATCTCCTCAATTTTTATCAAAAACGAGGACGGAAGTTGCAAGATAGGGGTGAAACCCTAACCTTGACGACTCGTCCCGCTTTTATACAAAACACTTCCACCAAAGTTCGATGGACTCCAACGATCTAAAGACACAATCTAACCAATGGGAATTGCGCCAACGCCCAAGAATCGAGGCAAAGGCATAGTCCCGGAGGTAATTGTGCAGGATCCTTACGAATAGTCGAGCCACTTTGGTTAGTCGAAGTCTATTAGCCACAGACAATCTACCTTCTATTTATCGATCTTTATGAAATTTTATGCATTTTCTGTTATTTGTTAACGTTTTGAGGTGCTATTGGTTTCAACTCAACACCATTGCTTCTGCTAAAACACAAAACCCACACCACTCACCGCTAGTGAATCGACAATAGAGGCAGTCAGAATGCCTTGTAAGCTTGCATGTGCTTTTGGTGACTAAGTTATATGTGTTTCTTGCTGTTATGCTTACGTGTTTAGGGATACTGTGATTATGTGCTCTATGTGTTTATGTGATTTTGTGCAATTCTGTGATTTTGTGACTATATGCGTTTACATGGTACGTGTTACTGAGCTTTAGTATTAGTAGACGTGTGAGGTGAGATTCGAATACATGTGTTGAGTTCCATGGCGATGTCTATTGCAGACAATGTCGTCTGGATCCCGTCATCCACTCTCTCGCCAAGAAAAGAAAGACAGACGTCTTGCTTCCATCGTCGCGAAAGCTGTAGCAAAGGCAGTGAGCAATGCCTATGAGAACGCCAGCAAATCATCCGAGGAATCGAGGACTGAGGGTCCTAGAGCTGTCGCAAGACCTTTTAGTTTCAAACAATTCAAGTCATGTGGGCCGAAAGAATTCACAGGCGAAGGAGGTCCTACTGCTCTATTCCACTGGTTTGACTCTATCGAGGTTACTCTGCGACAAAGTGGTTGCCCTGATGACCTTCGAACTCTGAACGCTACCGGAGTCTTTCAGTCCCGTGCCTTGGACTGGTGGACGGCCGCGAGGAACAAGAGAGGGAATGATGCAGCTTACGGTTTTTCGTGGGAAGAGCTCAAAGAGGTCATGCTGGAGGAATTCTGCCCTCCTCACGAGCGCCAAAAGCTTGAAGATGAATTCTGGCACATACATCAGAAGGATGGAGACAATGCTGGCCTTACTGCTCGCTTCAAACAGCTCAGCATTATCTGTCCTGACCAGGTCAAGACCCCCGAGATGACCATCAAGAAGTACATCCGAGCCCTGCCCGACTGTGTTGCTGATTTCGTGCAAGCAGCTAAGACTGCCACGATCGAAGAAACCTATCTGCTGGCCACCGAAATCAATGACAAAAGGGTCAAGGTTGGGGTGTGGGATAAGACCTCCAAGCATCTGCATCAAGCCACTACTGCTGCACCAGCTACTGAAACCACCTCGGCAAGCAACAAGCGAAAGAACAAGAGAAAGAACAGCTCCACCAACAAGAACTGTGCGATTACAGCTGCACCGATCCAAGCTGTACCTGCTCAACAGCGTCAAGTAGTGGCGCCTGTGGCCAATGCACCGCCTGCAAAGCGTGCATATACTGGACCACACCCACTCTGCCCTACTTGCACTATCATCACCCGACTGCTATTCAATGCCGCTTATGTGCTCATTGCAACGTCTACGGCCACTTTACTGCCAACTGCCGTATTCGTCAAGCTCCTGCCAATCAAGCTCTACTCGCTGCCCCACAGGGTCAACAAGCTCCTCCGGCACCCGCAGTCAAAGCCAGAGCATGCTTCACGTGTGGCGACCCGAATCATTTCGCCAACATGTGCCCGAACAGGGTAGTGAAACAAGAACCCCAACAGCAACAGCAGCAACCACAGTAGCAACAACAGCAGTAGCAACAGGCCGCACGAGCCAGAACTTTCAATCTCAATGTGCGTCAAGCCCAGGCCGACAACAACGTGGTCAATGGTACGTTCCTTGTGAATGGTATTTATGCTTCATGTTTTTTTGATACTGGAGCCGATAATTGCTTTGTGTCACTCGAATTTGAGAAACTCCTTAGTCGTAAACGTTCTCGACTCTCCTCTGCATTCGATGTTGAAGTCGCTACTGGAAGAACCGTCGCTGTAAACTGTGTTATTCGTGATTGCACTCTCGAGCTCAACAATCACATCTTCTCAATCGATCTCATTCCAATGCAACTAGGAAGTTTTGATGTCATAGTAGGCATGGACTTTCTTCGCGAAAACCATGCCGAAGTTGTGTGCTTCGATAAAATGATTTGTTTTTCGCTCGCAAACGGTGATTTATTGTGCGTTTATGGTGATACTACTTCGAAGGGTCTCAAGCTTATGTCGTGCCTACAAGCTAGCAAGTATCTCCGTAAGGAATACAGGGCTTTCTTGGCTCATGTCGTAGCAGCGGAGAAGGAAAAGAAAGAGAAGAAGGAAGTGAAAGACGTTCCAGTGGTCCGAGAATTTCCTCAAGTTTTTCCAGAGGACCTTCCCGGACTACCTCCGAAGCGTGATATTGATTTTCGCATTGATCTCATTCCTGGAGCTAATCCTATCGCTAGAGCTCCTTATCGACTCGCGCCGTCCGAAATGCGCGAACTCTCAACCCAACTCCAGGAATTGCTTGAAAAAGGCTTTATTCGCCCGAGCACCTCTCCTTGGGGCGCACCAGTCCTTTTCGTCAAAAAGAAGGATGGGTCGTTCCGAATGTGCATCGACTACCGGGAATTGAATAAGTTGACTATCAAGAACCGCTATCCTCTGCCTCGAATCGACGATTTGTTTGACCAACTACAAGGCGCTACGTGTTTCTCGAAGATCGATCTACGTTCAGGATACCATCAGCTGCGAATACAAGAGGAGGATATACCCAAAACTGCGTTTCGCACTCGTTACGGCCATTATGAATTCGTTGTCATGCCTTTTGGCCTAACCAATGCACCAGCAGTTTTCATGGATCTGATGAATCGTGTGTGTAAACCATATCTCGACCGTTTCGTCATCGTGTTCATCGACGATGTCTTGATCTATTCCAAAACAAGAGCCGAACACGCGCAACATCTACGTTTGGTTCTCGAGTTACTCCAGGGGAACCAACTCTACGCCAAATTCTCCAAGTGCGAGTTTTGGTTGGGGGAGGTTCAGTTTCTGGGTCACATCGTAAATAGTCAGGGTATTCACGTCGATCCTGTGAAGATTGAAGTTGTTAAGAGCTGGGTTACGCCTAAGAACCCGACTGAAGTCCGCTCCTTTCTCGGGCTAGCCGGCTATTATCGACGATTCATCGAAGGATTCTCGAAGATTGCTGTACCACTTACCTCCCTCACCCATAAAGATCAGCCTTTTGTCTGGGGAACCAAACAAGAGTCTGCCTTTCGAACCCTCAAACACATGCTCTGTAATGCTCCTGTTCTCACACTACCCGACGGAAACGATAATTTCATTGTCTACTGTGATGCTTCCAACCTTGGTCTCGGTTGTGTCTTAATGCAACGAGACAAGGTCATAGCTTACGCATCTCGTCAGCTCAAAATCCACGAGAAGAACTATACAACCCACGATCTCGAGCTAGGCGCAGTTGTTTTTGCATTAAAGATTTGGCGACACTACCTGTATGGTACAAGGTGTACGATCTTCACCGATTACAAGAGCCTACAACACATCTTTAATCAGAAAGAACTAAATATGCGTCAACGCCGATGGGTAGAACTTCTCAATGACTACGACTGTGAGATTCGTTATCACCCAGGCAAGGCAAATGTTGTTGCCGACGCACTTAGCAGACGGAGCTACCTGCTTAGCACTCGAAATGTTCAAGCCCAGCACAACCTCGAAGCCCTCATTCGCGACGCCCAGCACGCATGTTTCAACAAACGCACCTTGAAGAAAGAAAGAATCTACCACGATGGAGCCCAGCTTGTGAGCAAATCAAATGGGATATTCCACTTCTTAGACCGAATTTGGATTCCCAAACGAACCAACCTGCGACAGATTATCATGGATGAAGCCCACAAATCCCGATACTCTATCCATCCCGGTGCTGACAAAATGTACCATGACCTTCGATATAGGTACTGGTGGCCGGGTATGAAACGGGATATCGCTCTCTACGTCGGAAAATGCCTAACCTGTGCTAGAATCAAGGCTGAACATCAAAGACTCTCTGGCTTACTCGAACAACCTCCAATCCCCATGTGGAAGTGGGAGAGCATAGCTATGGATTTCGTAACCAAGCTTCCAACCACGTCATCAGGTGACGACAGCATTTGGGTTGTTATTGACCGTCTGACTAAATCAGCTCACTTTCTGCCAATACGAGAAGACTATAAGGTAGAACGATTAGCCCGAATCTACACCGACGAGATCATTTGTCGACATGGGACGCCTCGTGACATCATCTCTGATCGTGATGCTCGGTTCACTTCACGATTGTGGGAAACGTTTCAAACAGCACTCGGTACAACGCTTAATCTAAGTACTGCGTTCCACCCACAAACCGACGGTCAGACTGAAAGAACGATTCGTACTCTTGAAGACATGCTCCGTTCGTGTGTCCTAGACTTCGGTGGTAATTGGGATAGACACCTTCCGTTAGTCGAATTCTCGTATAACAACAGCTACCAGGCTAGCATCCAGATGGCACCTTTCGAGGCCTTATACGGAAGAAGATGTCGATCGCCTATTGTGTGGCACGAGATCGGTCACTCGCAACTAACCGGTCCGGAGCTACTACAAGAAACGACAGAAAAAATTTTCCAAATTCGAGACAACCTAGCGAAAGCTCGGGATAGACAGAAAGTTCTCGCCGATAAAAAGCGCAAGCACCGTGAATATGGCGTTGGTGACTACGTACTCCTAAAGGTATCACGTTGGAAGGGTGTAGTCCGATTCGGCAAGAAGGGGAAACTCGCGCCTCGATATGTTGGACCTTTTAAGATTCTGGAAAGGATCGGAAAAGTCGCCTACAGACTCGAATTACCGGAGGAACTTAGCAATGTCCATCCGACTTTCCACGTGTCAAACCTCCGAAAGTGCAGCGCCGACCACGACTTACATGTTCCTCTAGATGATCTACAAGTGAACGAAACATTACACTTCGTGGAGAAGCCTGTCGAAATCATGGATCGCCAAACCAAAGAACTCAGACGCTCCCGCATTCCTATTGTGAAAGTCCGATGGGAAGGCAAACGAGGCGCGGAGTTCACTTGGGAACTCGAAAGCGACATGAAGGCAAAGTATCCACAGTTGTTTAACGAAGAAGTAATGTCCGGTTAAGAAAGGCAAGGTGGCATACCTGTAAATAAGGAGAGATTCCTTATATCCTTAGCCTATAAATAGGGAGTTAGAGTGTTAGAGTTAAGACTTTTGGCTCATTTAAGAACTTGGAGCTTGGTGCTTAGAAAGAGAGAAACTAGAGAGAGAAAGTTCTCAACGTGATTTCCGGAGCTTGTACACGTCATACGGATCTATTGAATCACGATTATTTGTACGTTTTTGTGTGTTCGGTAACGATCGTGTACGGATTCCGCACGTTCACGAGTCGGTTCGCAATCAAAACGGATTCCGCACGTTCACGAGTCGGTTCGCAATCGAAACGGATTCCGCACGTTCACTAGTCGGTTCGCAATCGAAACGGATTCAAACCGGGACCTACAATATTCAAATTTCTCACAAATGGTTTTGAATTTTAACCGAAAAAAAAACCCGATTAATTTGACATTTTTCAATGATCCGAACGAAGGACTCTCACATGTGATCCACGGTTAGTTACGGCTTCCAGCTTAATTTCGGGACGAAATTCCCTAAACAAAGGGAGTCTGTAACACCCCGTATTTTCACGAGTGAAAGTCAAAGTCAAGGTCAAAGTCAACGACCGATTTCGCGCGACGCGACTCGTAGAAATGTTTTTATTTTATTTATATTATGTGGAGTAAGTGTCGTTCATTACAATAATCAAATCGTGTTTACCATATTTCAATTGACCTACGACCGCGAACGATAGGAAGTAACAATGCGATAAAGTTAATCGAGCTATACTAATCAAATCGACACCGAACCGTAACTCGAACTATATATTACTTGTCATTTATACGTGTGTGTGTACCTTACGTGTTACCTGTGCATGTTTATTTTATGTTGTGTTGTGATAATCAAGCGAACTCAATCGAACTCGAAGTCTGACCCGAATGTCAACGAACCCGAACCCGAATTCCGAGTCGAACCCTATAAGAAGTAGTTGGGACTGAAAGTAATTTGACTAGGAAACCCTATCGAATCGCTCGCAAATCGAAACCGAAACAACATCGCGCCGAACACCCCAAAACAGGCGGCATCCGCACGGATGGCCAATCCGCACGGATTGCCAGTCCGCACAGATTGCCAGTCCGCACGGATAGCCTACCCGGGTGCGTGCCATGCGCACGGCTCACCCTTTCCCTTTTTGGCATCCTATAAATACACGGGTCACTCTCCACTTTTTCCACTTTTGGCAAGTGACGTCCGAACCACACGCATTCTTCACCTTTTTCTCAGATTTCTCTCAATCCAGGTAAGATCTTGCACTAACTCTTGTACATCTTTGATCATTACACAATTCTACACATTTCCATCTTTCAAATCTTCACTTTTAACCACGAAATCATCCAGATTCGAGGTATTCCCGGGTGACTTCATCATGAAGTTCTTATGAACTTCAAGCTTGACCTCATTCCACCAAGAATATCTCAGATCTAAACGATTTCCATAAGATTTCACAATAATCTCACCTAGATCTAAACTTTTCTAAGGATAAAAGAGTTGAAAGAAATAAACCTAAGTTCTCTCCTTCTTTTCCCTTAGAAACCGGTACGAATCTGATCGGTTCTAGTGTTCTACTCGTTAATAATGATTCACTAGTTCTAGATCTGGAATCCTACCCACAGACAACTGATTTCGGGGATAACCGGGATGACCGTTCTGAGTCGTCGACAGGCCAAGTTAGGGTGGTTCCTGACCGGTCTAGTCACGCGGGTGAGAACACAACTCCAAGTGGTTGCCACGTAATTAGAACGCCTCGATAAACGACAACAGAAACCAAGTGTAGACGAACGGAACAACCAGACCAATTGTCCGCACGGACAAGCTGTCCGCACGAACTAGCTGTCCGCACGGACAAGCTATCCGCGCGTACAGGCCATACGGACGGGTTGTCACCCGGACGAGTTACCCTTGGGACCTACTTTTCCAAACAAGGTTTGAGTATCGACGAATAAGCAATCCGGACGGATGACCTCTGAATGGATTACTCTTCGGATCATGAGATACTAAGGCCTTAAACTAAAATTCGAACAATGTTCATCCGCACGGCCAAGTCGTACGCACGGACAGGCCATCCGGACGGATTGGCTCTGCCCGCGCGCACAGACTGTCCGCACGGACCACTACTGTCCGCGGGCAGTCAACCCGCAGTCATTGGTATCGATGGATCTATGTCGATAACTAACGTGCTTCATTTCTCTATGTGTACGTCCTGGTTATGCGTAAACGAATTCGAACTTTATATGCTATTATCAAACTTGTATGCTCACCTTTACATTTTATGTATTGACATTACTTTAACGTATGTGACAGATGCTTAGGATGCACATGTGGTAGGAAATGGAAGCTAGAATAAAGCTTTAGAGCCCAACAAATAGTTGTCTGTAGATAACTTATTAGGGGTCTCTGGAAGCAGATAAACAATTGCTACTTATTTAAATCTGAGTTGTCGGAACAGAATATTTGTTTTGATGTTGTCTGTAATAACTTGTTTGACTATTTATGTTACGGTATGGGACGTAATGTTTAATTAAATGGTAATGATAGTTGTTGTGGAAACTTCTGGACAATCTGTTTCGCTCAGTGCCACGCCCCGATGATTCCGCCATCGGTTGGGGTGTGACATTATGTGAGAGTGTGACTCATCTCGATGCTCTCTTCGACGATTTTCCGATTGAGTATACTTGTATCTCGATGGAGATCTAGAGTAAACACCTGTGTCTTTGATCTGGACTTGGGATGGGTCATCACGTTGAGAAGCATGAGCACGAGATCCTGGCCTTCGTAATTGAGTTTAGGGAGCAGTTTGTGCACACAGCTGTGTGTATACTGCATTTAGTGCCCCCTGAGACCTGACGTACCAGGAGATTGGGGTTTCTCCTGGAGGCAGAATTGAGTTTACAGGGATCTCTGGATGTACCCCCGGGGTATTAGGTTCGTTCGGATGATTGAACTGTGCTTTATTATCATCTGAGGCTTCTTCTACAATACCCTCAGCCTGGGTATTGTTAACGAAATTCGGCCGAGGACCGGTTTGCCGATGAGATGAAGTTTCTTCCATGTGTAAATGGAATCAACGGAATAAATAAAAAAACGAGAGAAAACGGATGAAACAGAGAAAACGGTGGGCGCCAATGAAGAAACACTGGATAAATGACCGTAATCAAATTATTCAGGGGGTTAGGTTCTGCATAAAAGGGTGGTTCTCTCTCGTTTGATTCGAAGGAACAAGTCTTCCTCTCCGGTGAATACTGCAAAATAGAACACCGTTAGCCTCGTCAAGGGGAGAAGGGAGGTTCTCTCCTTGACCCAACTCCGGCGTGAGAATAAGTATGTGTTTATGAAGAAGAAGAAGAAGTATTGACGAAGTGAGTGTAACTTGAAGTTTATACCTGAATTATTCTCTTATTTACAGCCGGGAGTTTGGGCGGGAAAACTTGTTGTTGAAATATTAACGGATGATGCTAACTCCGTAAGCGGTTATTTTTCCTCCGTTAATTCTCTTGATCGGATTGTGAGATCACACGGATCGTGATTTTGATCAATAATTGGGGTGTTGCCACATGGAAAGTGGGCAAGTGGAGGTTTCTCTCCAATTCCATGCCATCATCGTGATTTCAGGATGGCCTGGGGTGATGACACGTGTCCCAGACGGTTATAACCGTCTGGTGGTGCACGATTGAGTCTTCTAGAAGATTATTGCCATAATCCAGTGTGACTCCTTATCGTGTGGTATCAGCTTAGTAAATAATATCCAAGTCTGGGTATTACTAAGCGGAAGTGCTTGTTAGGATTTTCATCCTTCTGTTATGGAGAATCGGCGCAAGGGTTCATAATTTTCCTTTCAGCGCGCAAGTGTTACTTGCTGCTCTCCTTCTAAGCTCTTTGTGAGACCAATGCGCGCCCCGCAAGGTCTAAAGTGGGTTAAAGGACGAGGTTGCGGTATGGTCCCAAGTACTTAATATGAGGTTTTTGAGACCTTACCCCTTCAATGAGATTTTTACAAAAGTTTCTTGAGTTTACACAACTCAGGTGGGTTTTCGTTTTAGCCTTCCCCTTAATATATATATATATATATATATAGGGTTGAGTTCAATTCATAACTCTAAATAACTACAGAACTTTCAGAACTCTTAATAAACAATCATTTTATATATAAGTTTTTGTATTTAAGATCTTTTTATCATCTATTATATGTATTTCTTTGATTACATGCATGTTAAAAGTAGTTTACATATGTTTAATTGCTAAAATTATATATATGTGTCATAACTAATTACATATATGTAAAAAAAACTAGTTTACATATGTGTAATTATAAAATTATATATTAAAAATGATAAAATTACTCTTAACATGTATGTAATCGTAAAAATACACATAATAAATGATTAAATTATCCTAAACATAAAAATATATAAATAAAAAGATTGTTTATTTGGAGTTCTGCGGATTCTGTAAATATTTATGGTTCTGAAATGATCCTGGCTATATATATATATATATATATATATATATATATATATAGGGGACCGCTAAAATGAGAACCACCTCTAGTTGTAAAAACCATGAGAACCTCTTGATCCGGGGCGAGTTGGACCAAATTTTTTTTTTCATAAACGTAGATGTGTGTATTACAAACACATATGTAAAAAAAAAATAAAAAAAATGTCGTGTGTGTAGTTTTTTACACCACAAGTTTGGTGTTTACGGGTACCGTAAATTTACGGTACCCGTAAACACCAAACTTGTGGTGTAAAAAACTACACACATGACATTTTTCTTTGAATTTTTTTTACATATGTGTGTATTAAAAACACATCTACGTTTATGAAAAAAAAAATTTGGTCCAACTCGCCCCGTACGGTGTAGTTCTCATGGTTTTTACAACTAGAGGTGGTTCTCATTCTAGCGGCCCCCTATATATATATATATATATATATATATATATATATATATATTTAATAGTAGTTCATAACATATCGACGAATAGTGTATATTTTGTCTTTTATTACTTTTTTTTGTTTTGGTTTTTTGGGTTTTGTTATTTTTACCTTAATTTTTAACATGGAAACTTATAATATCTCAACTTTTCAAAAACTTTGTAAAATGTAATTTTTACTCTCTGGAGTTTTATGGCTTTCTTTCATGTACACGTTAGTATATATGAATATAAATTGGTTTACATTTTGACGTATGTTTTTTCTTGACTTCCGTCGGGGCAAATAAAATATGTTTTATTTTTATTTATGTTTTCAATTGATCACTTTGTATTATAAATTCATGTATTTGTTTTACATTTTCCCCGGTTTTGGTCGTCGTTCAGTTAGTACGGTTGTACGCCCCCTCGACCCCAAACTGGTTGCACGGTTTTACTCCCCCGACCCGCAACGTGAGGGTTTAAGACTAGTTATATATAAAATATAATAAAATCAAACGTGTCAGTTCATTGCGCTGCCCATACCTTAGGGATGGGCACTTTTGGTATATTTATTCTTACGTACATGTTGGAATGGTAGTTCCAAGGACCTAAGATTCAACAGTACCGATAGAATAAAAATGGAAAACCACCGTCCAAATAGCACATGTACATGTCACAGCACAAGAAATGATAAAGTGATATGTATTGAAGTTGGTGAAAATGTACGTTATCAATCAAGAGCTAGATTCATTTCAGATCCTAGAATTTTGGACACTGCTACTAGTTATTGACATTGAACCGATGAAATGATAAACGTAACAACAGAGCCGAGCCGTCGTGAGCAATGCAAAAATCAAATTGGGAATAAGCACAGATATATTTTTGAATAAATTCAACTTTTTTAACTTATAAATACAAGCTTAATCTTATTTTTTTTTCAAAACAATCCTAACCATTCTCTTATTAACTCTTGATACTTTAAAAACTTTTCTCACTGGTTATGGAGACATAATATGATTTTTAAAGACGAAGATTAGACAATTTGTCACTGGCAGTCTGGCAAGAAGTTTGTAGTAGATGATATCCAACTATCTATTAAAGAAACTGATGACCAACAAAAAAACAACTAATTGTTTGGATAATGCAACCGATAAATTAATGCATCACAACCTTCACTCGGATTTGATTGAACATATTTATGAGCTTTATAAATGAAGAAGCCGAGGACTAGATATTAACTATGAATTTTTATTATATTTAATTTTGGCTTAGTAGGTAATATTTTTAAACTAATATATATATAGGGGATGGTTCAAATGAAAACCACTTTTAACGCGAAAACTCGAAAACTAACTAAAAAAAGCCTAAAAAACACACAAAAAATTATTTTTTTTTTTTCAATTTTTTTAATAAAAATCGCTGGTTTTTATATATAAAAAAAAAAAAAATTTCAAAAAAAAAAAAAAAAAAATTTTTTTTTGTGTAGTGCACATGTGTAATAATACACATGTGTAGTACAGATACACATGTGTAGTATTACACATGTGCACTACACAAAAAAAAATTTTTTTTTTTTTTTTTTTTTGAAAATTTTTTTTTTATATAAAAAAACCTGCGAAATTTGGTTTTGCAAAAAAAAAAAAAAAAAAAAAAAAAATTTTGTGTGTTTTTTAGGCTTTTTTTAGTTAGTTTTCGAGTTTTCGCGTTAACTAGTGGTTTTCATTTGAACCTTCCCCTATATATATATGTATATATATATATATATATATATATATATATATATAGGGGACCGCTAGAATGAGAACCAACTCGAGTTATGAGAACCGCGAGAACTCCTTGATCCGGGGCGAGGTGAACCAAATTTTTTTTTTCAAAAACGTAGATGCATGTATTATAAACACATTCGTAAAAAAAATTTAAAAATAATGCCTTGTGTGTAGTTTTTTACACCACAAACTTGTGGTGTAAAAAACTACACACACAACATTTTTTTTTAATTTTTTTTTACGAATGTGTTTATAATACATGCATCTACGTTTTTGAAAAAAAAATTTGGTCCACCTCGCCCCGTACGGTGTGGTTCTCGCAGTTCTCATAACTCGAGGTGGTTCTCATTCTAGCGGTCCCCTATATATATATATATATATATATATATATATATATATATAGGGGACCGCTAGAATGAGAACCACCCCGAGTTATGAGAACCGCGAGAACCACACCATCCAGGGCGCCGTTGACCAAAATTTGTTTTTTACAACTAGATGTGTGTACTATAAACACATTCGTAATAAAAAAAATTTAAACGGCGCGGCCGATGGGGTAGTTTTTCACACCACAAGTTTGGTGTTTTTATTTTTACACCAAACTTGTGGTGTAAAAAACTACCCCCTCGGCTGCGCCGTTTAAATTTTTTTTTTTACGAATGTGTTTATAATACACACACCTAGTTGTAAAAAAAAAAAATTTGGTCAACGGCGCCCCGGATGGTGTGGTTCTCGCGGTTCTCATAACTCGGGGTGGTTCTCATTCTAGCGGCTCCCTATATATATATATAGAGTTAGGATCCTGTAAAAAAGGCCCAAAGTGTGAGAAAGGTAAGAAAGAATCTCAGCCATTAGATCTTTTGATGTAATGGTTGAGATCAATAGGGACCAAATTGCAAAATATTTTTGGTAATTTGGACTGAATTGAAATATATAGGGGCAATTGTGTCTTTTTATTTTCATTTTGTAAATCAAATCCCTGCAATTTCGTTCTCTCTCTCTCTCATACAATCACAATTTCTCTCTCTCTCTCTTTCTTCTTCCATATTCAATCAAAATTAGGGCACGGATATTGATCATCGATCTCTAATTGCGAATTTGAATTTTGTTTCAGTTGTACGATTTGCGAAATTTGTTTCGGTGATTTCTGTTATATAATCGGTTAGATCTCGCTGCATGTTTACGGATTCGGATGATGGATGCGAGCGGCCGCGGCGGTGGTGGTGGTTCGAGCGGCGGCGGTGGTGGTGGTGCTGGATCGGCAGTGGTGGTGCCGGAAGTGGCAGTGGTGGTGGTGCCGGAAGTGAAGAAGATGATACAGATGTGTTATATTCTTTACTGAATGGTGTTTTTTTTTTCTGAATGGTGTTATTTTATTTTCATTAATGGTGTTTTTTTCTTTTCAGTAATGGTGTTTATTTTTTTCTGAATGGTGTTATTTTGTTTACTGAATGGTGTTATTTTGTTTGCTGAATGGTGTTATTTTTGTACTGAATGGTGTTATATTCTTAAACTGAATGGTGTTTTTTTTATTTACTGCTAAATTGTGTTATTTTTGTACTGAATGGTGTTATATTCTTGTACTGAATGGTGTTTTTTTTTATTTACTGCTGAATGGTGTTATTTTTGTACTGAATAGTGTTATTTTTGTGCTGAATGGTGTTATATTTTCTGAATTGTGTTATATTTAAAACACCATGTATGAACATGCTCTGAATGGTGTTATATTTATGGACGGTTATAAGTCCTAAAATCCAGGTTTTTCTCTCTCCAAATCCTTAAATCAAGGATTACCATTTTTGAATTTGTTAATGCATTTACAATTATACCCTTTTCAATTAATTTAGATCTAATGGTTGAGATTCTTTCTTACCTTTCTCACACTTTTGGTCTTTTTTACAATAACTTCACCCTATATATATATATATATATATATATATATATATATATATATAGATATAGATATATAGTGGAGAGTTCAAATGAGAAGAAATTCTTTATAAGAAGAAAAAAAAAGAAATTTCAACCAATAGAAATGCTCCATTAGACTTCATTTAATATTTGTACTTAATGTAACTATAAGGGTATATTGGTAAACTTACATACATCATTAATTGGTAGTTTCATCTTTAATAACTAACTATATTAAATTTGTAACTTATTTTTAAGATATATATTTTTCTCAAAAAATAAAAATGAAAATTCATTTATAGTTTAGGATAAATACGAGGCGTGTAGGATAAATTACGAGTGGTGTAGGATAAATTTCAATATGTGTAGGATAAATTTCGAAATGTGTAGGATAACTTTTGATGTGTGTAGGCAAATTTTTTTAGTGTGGAGGATGATAGTCTTAATGACTAATTAATTAGTCAAACGTAATAATAAATGAGATGAGAAAAAACTATTTAGTGTTTTACCATTGTACCCTTTTGTTCTTTTTATTCTTAATAAAATTTTCTTCTCAAATGAACCTTCCCCTATATATATATATATAATTTGTACTAAAAATAAATAAAAGGGTGAGTGAGACCATAACATAGGTTGAGAGAGTAAGTGAGAATGATATAACGTGACGTTGGACTCACAGTGTTTAGCGGTTAATTGGTCTGTCCTTCCGAGTGAAACGCATGTTCGATTCCCGCTAGAGCCATTTTCGATGGACATTTGGGTGAAATGACGAATCGGGGCTTTAATCCTGGATTCAAACCTGACAGGGGCAGGGGTTTACGAATTTCATCCGGTTCCCGCGTCAGGGGGCACGATCTTATGGTGGTCGAGAAGTCGACCTTAGGCATAGCCCTGAGTAGGGTGGGTTTACACGTGAGATTCTTTGTGGTTCAAAAAAAATATTAAGCACTGCTACATGCCTTTAGGATTTCAAAAGAATGCGATCATAGTAGTTTTGAGAAGATAGAATTAGATTGTAAGAGCACTCACAATGTGGTGTTTTTTTCCCGTCCGTTTCAACATGGCATCCCAATGGACCTCATCACTCTCCCAGCCTCATTGTGGCACATGTCTGGTTCGTCTTAAGTCTGCAGGCCCGGACCTCCAACAGACTTCTTGTGCGGGTCCCTTAATCACACACACACATACATATATGTATGCATCCGTGTTGCAAAAATCGCGATTACTTGGCGATTAATTGCCGACTAGTCGCTAGTCGGCCTCCTACTGAGTAATTTTTCACTAATCAGTCAAAAAATCGCTAGTCGGTCAAAGCCGGTCCAAGCCGCCCTAGTCGGCCCAAGTCGCCCTAGTCGGCCCATTTGAAATCCTAACAAAACAGGCCAAAGATTACAACATTAGCCCATTTTCCTAATCCCTTATCCTAATATGACGAAGAATTTGAGTCGAAGAAAGAGGATGAAGTAGACGAGGAGATTGAATACGAGTCGGATGGTGTCGAAATCATTGAACACTACGGGGATGACGATTACATTTGAGCTATTTGTTAATGTTTGAATTTTAAGTGCTGAGACTTGTTATGTTATGACTTATATGTAAGTTTAGTTTGTATTTTGAACTACTTTTACCTTTTTAAGTATTATATTGATATGGATGTGTGAGTACATATATACATATTTATAAAAATAATAAAATTTACATATAAAGTTCCGATCCAATTAATCCCGAGTAATCCCGAGTAGTCACTAGTCCCCACCTCACCGGCCGACTAGCGACTAGCGAGTTCTCCAACCTTGGTGTATTTTTATGTAAAAGGGCCCACTTGACTCTTCAAGTGTTACATAATCACATGTGCTTAGTGTATTAAATAATCAAATATGATCTTCTTATCACTCCAAGACAGAAAGCCTACTTGTTTCTATCAATTCATCATCACAGGTGTTTGAATGCTCAGGAGTACATGTGTTGTGGAGATTGGTGATGGAGCTGGAGCAGTGTCAACTGTCAAGGACTTGTTCAATTCCAACTTATTTTCTATATGAAATGTTTCCTTCAATGAATTTGTGGTTTCTAATTTTCTAAAATTCAATGAATTAATAAAACCACTCTGGTATTCTTTTAACATAGACATTGTAAGTTAAAAGTAATATATCACTGTAAATAACATTTTACAATAACCATCCCCTACAACTAAGACTTTTATTCAAGATATAGGAATTTTTTTTTTTTTTTTTTTTGATTTTCTTTATTTTTGGAGCTCAAATGACAAAATCAGTATAACTTCCAATTCATGTATTATGAATCTTTATTGGTAAGCAATTGACCAGCTACCTCTAAAAATTAACTAATTACCAATTGGAATTATTTTGTTTATATTTAAAAAAATATATATATTTTTATTTGAATCTGTTGCAAATACATGTGGCAACTTGATTTCCATGTATTGTCTGTTTCAAGAGTAAATCAGCTAAGTACCAAACTTCGGCCTGTGGCCCATGTTTTCATTCTGAAAAGCTTTTGGAATTGAAGTTTGAGCTTGCCTTACCAAGACCTGCATTTGTATTTTATCAATTATTTGTGTAATTGGTAAAATTCATTAGGTATATGGTTTTCCTTTAGGCATGAATCGATAAATTAATATACAATATATACAATTATTATAGGAAATAATTCAAACAAATAAATATATGTATGTAACTTGTATATTAACTAGGTAGGTTCATTATCTAGCATACCATCTCAATTATCTGTAATTAGTTCTTGTTTGAACATGACACTATATATATATATATATATACACACACACAAACACAAAACACGCGAGTATTGTAATGTTTTTTTGAGACAAAATTCAACAATTCGGGAAAGTTTGGTCCACTCTTGAAGTAAAAACTACTCTAATGGTTAAGCTAAGACAAGAGAGATTGTATCTTTTTAAGGAACCATTTCATACATGAGTATCAGTCATCATACTGCAGTGGTTTCATACTTTCTTTACTTACTATATTAAGCCTCAGTATTCATATATTCAACCGAAAATAGTCTATTACAAATTGTATTTGGCTGGTTAAAGATGGCACAGGATTTGGAAAATAACCCCATAAATCATCAATCAAAGTATTTAAAAATTCCTTCAATAATTGGATAGAAAAGTCATATTGTAATGGAATGTTTGGACTTTGGAATTTTATGTATGTACCTAAAGGAAGCCAAAGAATAAAATTGTGGTCCAGAACAAGTCAATGTGGTCCAAACTCGAATTCAAAGAGGAACAAACTGAATCCGGAAAAGAACAAGTCGATGAAGCCAGAGAACCACAGAAGATCCTAGTGGTCTTCTAAGTTGAACAAGTGTTTTGGCACATTTAGATCCACTGGATTCGAAGTCGTAGATAATTGGGCATTTGAACTCCAAATCATGGAACTAATAACTCCAATTCCTGCCACTTAGGCTTTGGCATAGTGGTCAAGAGGAATTACCTCTTGTGGGGAGACCAATGTTTAATCCTTGGGAGGTGTAATTAGTATAGGATTTATGAGGGAGAAAAAGTTTAGCCATTCAAAAAAGTAACTCCAATTCCTGTAAGAAACTTACATACCCAAACACGTTATGGACTTAGTTCCAATTCTGTCATATTGTGATATTACAATCCCTTTCAAAACATTCGACGAACCAAAATCCCCTTTAATTTGAAGGATTTTGCTCGGTTTGAACTTTAGGAGCTTTTCGGCTACAATGTGGTGGTGAGATATGATAATGTGAATAACTAGCCATTAATTTCATGATTTCGCTCGGTGAGAACTTTAGGAGCCTTTCAGCTACAATGTGGGTGGTGTTATAGATTCACTCTTTAGTCAATGTGTAAGTACATGATATATATGATTTTCTCTTCCAAGTTATTATCTTTTATGGCCAGCATGGATTACATATGACTACATGAATGATGCATGTAACTCACTAAAGATGGAAAACATAATTTACTGTGTATTCTGTCCATTCACAAATAGATTGAAGCATGACGATTTTACTTGTTTATATTAATGTTAACAGGTATGAAGATCATTTAGGAACTTACCAAACTGCATTAAGAAACAGATCTATTCCAAATGGAAAGATAACTACCTACTCATATACAATAACTGGAATCAGACATATGCCCCTTTTTACATGGTTTAGAGCATGCAACGCCATACTCTAATCAATCAAACAATGACTAAAAGACATCAAAATCGTGGTGCCACACATTCTAGGAACTATGAGATTTCCCGTGAGTGATACTCATTTGTTTAGTAGTGAATTTAGTAGTGAATTACGAATTGGGCAAACGAGCAGTAAGTTTAATGAAGGCTTCTTCTTGGCAGGGAATGGTAAGTCCACCCGTTGGATAATTGAAATCATATTCTTCTTCAGACCTACGTAGCAAATCTTGGAACAATGGTTGGTCCAAGTAAGATAAAGGCACAACAAACCGCTTCTTTTGGATTTCTCCAACGTACACCGGCAGATGTCCTTTGGGAACATCTGGTTGGTGTTTGTTGTTTAGTTTGATCATTTGTTTCAAGTTAGCAACCAACGAATTCATTCGGCAAATACCCATGTTGTTTTGCTGAGAAAGACAGTTGTTTGGAGAATTAAGGAAGGGATAGTTTTTGGAAGTGATGAATTGAATATGACGATTGGATTTGATGTCAGCATGGAGAGTATGAAGGTTTTATTTATAGTGTCTTGTACTTGCAACTAGCCAAAGAAAATGGGAAATCAAATAATGTAGGAATGGAGGATGATTATAATTTGTATAACGGGCCTAACTGATCATGTGGTGCATCACATGGTTCACTCAGTTTATTACATCACAAATACAGCTTATTCTATCCACACATTACACCCATCCACATAAAAAATTAATGGCCAACTTGTTCTCCAGGAAATCATGATCAGAAAATAGGATAAAGATTTCTTATAACAATGGCAACCTAAAAAGGATTTGAATCAACAATAAAAATGGTTTGATGGAAAAATGCAAGTGTGCTAATTATTACTTCGGTTGGCAGAGTAAATTCAAGGCTGGATCGAATTGATCTAGAGCGAACACACAAAAGATAACAAAATATAAAAGAAAAGTAGTCTATTATTTAATGAATAATTATTAAATCATACTCATTTATTTGGAGAATTCTAAACGTGGCACATATCGCCAAATCTTCGAACAATCTAGTTAATAACGATGATTGAAGTCAGATCCAACAGTTGGGCAAACGTCCTTAATTTGGTTGTTTGGCATATGATCCCCTCGTTAAGACATTTCCGCCCCCTACTTATGGGACTTGTAACTCTCACTCGTAGTCCAAGGTTTAATCTTTTCATATTTGGAACATTTATGTCCTGTTTTCCCCGTCTAGCTAAACAAAGTAGGAGTCTTCTGTAAACTTTGAATCAACTCCGTATTAAAAGTCCATTGCTTTTCACAATTGTACTAGTGGTAGTGTTTATTGATTATGTTTTTTTCTTTTAACTTGTTTTATTGCGATCTAAAATAAAGCATTAACCTGTTCAATAACTAACGTGCAAACATGATTTGAGTCCAAAATCTCTTTGAGAACCAAAAAGCCAATTCAACTTCATTTATTTGAATTCGAGTTGCATAAAACAAAGATCCCCATACACAAAATTAATGTAGATCACAACAAATGGTGCTAGAAACAACGAATTTCGTACGTGTACAGCTGTTTGAAAGATGGCTAGAGGTTGCATGCAGAGTAGTGATGGCCCTTACAGTCGGTACTTTGAATGGTACATTAACTACCGGGGAAATTACCAAAATGTTGTTTGATCAACATGATTTACCAAAATGTCACCTTCATGCGTCCTTTGAATGACGCCTCAAGCATGGGATGCGTTGATATGTCAGCTATTGCATCCATTAAGGTGATGCTGACACGTGTTAAGATTTATGGATTGAGTCGACGACTGACGCATCAAAGGCAAAAAGGTGGCTAATGCGTCGGGCTGACTCCTCCAAGTGGCTTGGCTGACTCCTCCTAGTGGCTGATGCGTCGGGCTGACTCCTTCTAGTGACTTGGCTGACTCCTCGTTTTGGTTTGGCTGACTCCTCGTTTTGGCTAGGCCAACTCTTCAAATTTTATTTTCTTTTCCACATTTCTTTTTAATTTTATTTAATTTAGATATCTTATTACTTTGTCGAGTCTATAAATACGCAACCTTGTTGTTTAATTCTTAAAAAACAGTTTTCCAATGGTGGCTTAAGAGGCATCAGCTTATTTTTATTAATTTTTTTAAAGCTAATAACAAAAGTAAAAAAGTTAATATCAAAAGTAGTCGTTTTCTTCAAACATGAACGAAAAACTATACGTTTTGTTTTTCAACGTAAATGAAAAATCACTTATACTTCTATTTCCACATGACGTTTTTCTAAGCTTTAAAATTACAGGTACCGATTTTCTCTCCAGGTTGTTTGGATCAAGTTCTTTCAATGACTACTTTTAATATTAACTTTTAATTTTGTGATTAGCTTAAAAAAAACTTAATAAAAAAAAGCTGATGCATCTCAAGCCATTATTGAAAAACCGTTTTCTTAAAGAACAAAACAAAAGGTTGTGTATCTATAGACTCGAAAAAATAACAAGATATCTAAATTAAACAAAATTAAAAAGAAATGTGGAAAAGAAAAATAAAATTTGAGTCAGCCTAGTCAAAACAAGGGGTCAGCGGAGCCACAACGAGGAGTTAGCCAAGACACTAAGAGGAGTCAGCCAAGCCACTAGGAGGAGTCAGCCATGCCACTAGGGTCATCCCGACGCATCAGCCACCTTTTTGTCTTTGATAAGTCAGTCGTCGACTCAATCCATGATTCATGACACGTGTCAGCACCACCTTAACAGACGCAATAGCTGACATATCGACGCATCCCATGCTTGAGGCGTCATTCCAAAGACGCATAAGGATGATATTTTGATAAATGATGTTGGTCAAACAACATTTTAGTAATTTCCCCTTTAACTACCTGATATTTGGTGAGAATAGATAGCCCACTGTTTCACCAAACAACTTTTTCGAAGTAGTATTTATAAAGATGCCAATTCTTGCTATTAAATTTCTTTGACACTTTGCACTGTCAATGCCCATTCCCATAGAGTGGGGCCAATGTCAGTGATTTTATTCTCTGAATCCTTATCATACACTTATACACGTATGGGCTGCAAGTCGCAAATACATGCAAGTCTGATCAACTACAATGGATAACTGAAACCGCGGACGACTTGACTATAAACTAAAAAGCTCAAGCTTTGGGACTCGTATTTAAAGGACCCTAAACTTTTAGGGTTGAAGTTTATTTGGGGCTCAACATTTCAAGGGTTGTTTATAAAATTATAATTCTTAAGACTCACTCTAACTCTATATTTTCTAATAAAATTATTTACGAAAAGGGTCTCGAGTTTGGAATCACACTCACGAGGTTGAGCCGGCTCTGCTGAAAACTCATATTAGTGTTAGCACTTTAAATACATTTTTTTAGCAAGCAACTACAGTTAGTTTGTTACCAACATAGTTTTAACTGGCCAGGTTAATTAAGGGTTCTTGATATAATTGAAAGTAAATGTTTCTAGTGTACAAGGAAAACAAAACAGACCGTTTCTAAATTTGAACACGCATCCCCCTGTTGATGAAACATCCCCTGTAGATGACTCATACCATGCTGGTCAACCAAGTTATTCGGCGCAACAAAGGTATCTGGATTATGGATACGGGTGTGAATATTCTTACGTGCAACAACATTATCCTGATGGATACGGAGGAGATGGTGGTCATCAGCAATTCATTTCCCCGAGCGGTCCTTACGTTCAACAAAACTATCCCGACGTTGGAGGATATGGTGGTGAGGCACCCCCCATCCCGGACAATCCGTACTTAAAAAAACAAGTATCAATTTTATTTTGTTACATTAGATAGATTAATTGTTATTATTATTATTATTATTATTATTGAAATTTGTATAATAATTATTATTACTATTATTAATATTTTTATTATTATTATTGTTGTTGTCGATGTTACAGGTTTTCAACTCTCTAGATGAATTAAAGAAATGGATACAAGAAATAGCAAACGCGGATGATTTCGTTATTGTCACCCGTCGATCAAAGAAAATCGGGGGAACGACCGGGAGGGTATGGCTTAATGTGACCGTGGTGGTGAGCACCACACTACAGCAACACTTAGAAAAGCCAGAAGCAAAAAAAAACGGTTGCCCGTTTTACCTGCTGGCTGTGCGAGACCATCCGTATGAAACCTGAGAGATAAAAGAGGGAAATTTTGAACATAACCACGAACTTTGTGAGGACCTGTAGGCTCACGCGTTTGTGCGAAGGTTTACTCCAAGTGAAAATAAACTGATCGAGCAGCTGACAGCTCAAAATATGGAGCTGCGCAAAATTTTTCAAACGATAAGGAAACAGGACCCCAACAGGTTTCATGTTCAGAAAGACGTTCAAAACGCTGTGGCGAAGATTAGAGCCGAACAAAGAGACGAATTGACTCCCATGCAGTCACTAGAAAACATGCTGATAAACAACGAATGTATTTACGAGATACGGGAGGAACCCGGAACAGAGGTTGTAACAGAGATCTTCTTTCTTCACCAATACTCGAGTGAAATGTAGCGTGCATTCCCCCACGTCTTGCTGATCGATTCGAAGTACAAGACTAACATATATAATATGCCATTTGTTCAGATTGTTGGTATGACGCCTACCAACCATTCGTTTTGTATCGCGCATGCCGTTATCTGTAAAGAACGGAGTGATAACTTTGTGTGGGTGCTTGAGAGGATCAAGTCAATGTTGGATGAATGTATGGAGCCACGTGTGATTGTAACGGATAGAGAGCTGGCCCTTATGGGCGCGTGTGCTAAAGTATTTCCAGACGCCTCCAGGCTTCTTTGCAGGTTTCACATACAACAGAATATTATGAAGCACTGCAAGAGTGCCTTCACAGAAGAAGACTGGGAAAAAAATTTTGTCATTCTGGGGGTCATTGTGTGAGTCTCCATCCGTACCCATCTACGAGTACCACTTGCGCAACCTGCAAAAGCGACTTGTGGAGTGTAAGCGTTCAAGTAAGTTTTTTAATAACATATGACTCACCTATGTACATTTTAATAAATTATTTTTACTTTTTAGGGGTCTTCAATTACGTGTATGATAACTGGCTAAAAGATTATAAGGAGATGTTCGTCTTTGCGTGGACTGATAAGAGGCACAACTTTGGTAATCGTACCACAAACAGAGTTGAGAGCCAACACGCCAACTTAAAGAGATATGTCCTAGATAAGAGCTCGCTGGACCGTATAGTTGGTTGTGTCCGGGATATAGTTGAGACACAGTACGGTGAAATAAGGAAGAGTTTTCGAGAAAGTATCGAAAAAATAATGAACCACCACAGACACTCGCTGTTTCAACACCTACATGGAAAAATATCCCATACAGCCCTTGACTTGTTGAGTGGAGAGGCACTTAGGAAGCTAGATGCCTTGAAGCGCTATCATTCATCATGTGGTTGCCAGATGTGGTACAGTTAGGGGTGTTCATCGATTCGAATATCGAATTTTTGAATTATTCGAATCGAATTATTCGAATACTTTTTATTTTCCCTTGAATTCGTATTCGATTCGAATTCGATTAAAACTAATCGAATTCGATTCGAATTCGTATTCAAATAAAAAAACCCAATTCGTATTCGATTAAAAATTCGAATTCGAATAAATTCGATTTAATTCAGATTCTTTAGAAGCATGTAAAAACTATCAAAATAAAACATAAATTTTAAAGAAGCCATAAAGCACGATATCACATTAAAAAATTCCAAATAAAGTACTGTAAGTCTAAAATTCAAAACGAGAATTCGGGAATAATCACTCCACATTACAAGTTAATATTTTTAGGGTTATAAATCTATTGATGCATTTGTAACTTAGGTTTTAGTTATGGATCATGTAGTGGGTTTGGTAATGGATAATTTTTTGGAAAAAAAAAATTGAGAATAATTTATAATATAGCTTAATAAAAGTTATATGCATTATATATAAAAAATAATAAATAAAAATGTATAATTTTTATTCGAATTTCGAATCGAATCGAATTTGAAATTATAAATTCGATTCGTATTCGATTTACTTGACTCGAATTGAATCGAATTCGAATTCGAATTCTTTTAATCGAAACGAATTCTTGATAATCGAATCGAATTTAAACGAATTTCGAATTTTTCGAATTCGAAACGAATTCTGAACACCCCTAGGTACAGTTGTGGGTTGTCGTGTGCTTGTAGGCTAGAAAAGTATCTACGTGCATGTAATAATTGTTAAATGTACAACACTTGTGTGATATATTTCCGTTAATCATGTGACTTAAACAATGTTGTTTTTAACCGTGCAGAGCGTCCGATTCAACTCGAATACATAGACGTCTTCTGGCATAAAATAGAAATATGTACAAAAACATTTGGTATTGTATAACTATATGGTTTAAAACATATATACGTAACATATATATATTGACAGGAAATAGCTTAAGAATTTCTACCATTTAATAGTTTAACTCATCTTTTAAACTATAGTTGAGTCATATATATGTATATATATATATATATATATATATATATATATATATATATATATATATTCTAATACAGGAATACTACTTCACTACTTAATATATTAAGAATTAAATTTAGAAACGCCAAATTTTGTATTATCTACCATAATAAATAAATATGATAAATTAAGAATAAGTCCTAATATTTTTCAACCAATATGGTTCAACCCTCTGGTTAAAAATAATTCTAATGAGTCCAGAAAGTTTATATTTTGATTAAAGTTATTTTTATCCACCCTTTTTATTCCAAAATATTATGTTTAATAAATTTAACAGAAATTTATTTCAATATACTATTACTATTGTTATCATAAAAGAATGAATAAAGTTATGAGAATAAGCAGGATAATTAATACGATTAGTTATATAATTGGATTTTTATAAAAATGATTTAGTATTATATATATATATATATATATATATATATATATATATTACAAGAAATTTGAAATTTTATATACGTATGCATATACAGGACACAATTTCTTGATGGTATACACAATATAATAATCAAATATCATCTGTAGAAAAACAAGCTTTTATATAAGCAGAAGAAACAAACCTACATGTTTCTCGGAACCTATTCCGATGATTTCTTAAAACTAATACCCGTATTTAACCCAAAAGAAACCTTAAGGATACCCGTACTAGCACCAAATCTATGGGAACGATGGTGGGCAAATGATGGAGAATCTTAGGAACTCATACAAGACCCTTATCTCCAGTCACAGTCACAACCACAATTTCTACTATACATCTTGAATACCTATCCAGCCATGAGCTCTGAGAATATAGCTGAGTTAAGGCAATATGGAGAGAAGCTATTATTAGTAGGACACCTAGCCCGTAACATAGAAGAAAAGCTCGCCTGCAACTACGACAAGAGGGAACAACCCATAATATGATATATATACTTTCCTAATATTTTGATAAAATATATAATGAAAGTAAATGACAATATATATATATATATATATATATAGGGGACCGCTAAAATGAAAACCACCTCTAGTTGTAAGAACCATGAGAACTACACCGTACGGGGCGAGTTGGACCAAATTTTTTTTCATAAACGTAGATGCGTGTATTATAAACACATTTGTAAAAACAAATTAAAAAAAATGTCGTGAGTGTAGTTTTGAGCACCACAAGTTTGTGTTTACGGGTACCGTAAATTTTGGTACCCGTAAACACAAACTTGTGGTGCTCAAAACTACACACACGACATTTTTTTTTAAATGTGTTTATAATACAAGCATCTACGTTTATGAAAAAAAAATTTGGTCCAACTCGCCCCGGATCAAAAAGTTCTCATGGTTCTTACAACTGGAGGTGGTTTTCATTTTAGCGGTCCCCTATATATATATATATATATATATATATATATATATATATATATAGGGTCAGAATTTAGAGAAACGGTAGAAGTGTGAGAACGCTTATGGATCGTCCGATCAAAACAATCTATGGACTAGATTGGCGCGGTGGCGTTTTCATAAATAACACGAATTCTATTAAGTGGACGCGCTTTATTAAGGGTGAAAAGATCTTTACACTTCTATACAAAAATGCCAAAAAAATGAATAAAACGCCATTACGGACCAAAACACATCCCTTTATAAACAAAAACATCCCAGACATAAAAACACACCCCCAGAACCTGAAACGCCATATTTTCTACTATATACCATTTATCTTAAAAACGCCAAAATCCCCAAACATCAAACACACCTACTCAAAAAACGTCATATTTTACTATATACCAATCATCTTAGAAAACGCCAAAACACTCAAACATCAAAGATTCCAAAAAATCGACGTTTCTTTCAGATACACTATTTTCTCAGTATTACGCCAAAAAATGGCAAATATCGTTTCTTGTATATTCAATATTGTTCTAACGCCACGTTTCGGAGAATGCGTTATTTCCTGAGGTGCTGTGACTAAAATAACATTTTGCTACATGAGATGGACAAATCATAAACAAAAAGATGCTGGGGTCAGAAGAGACGAATGGCACTGATGAGTTGTTTGAAGATACATATTCAAAAAAAAAAAAAAAAAAACTTATGTCATTTTGTCTTTCCAAACGGCCACAAAAACACAAGTATGACAAAGCCAAACCGCCAGTGAACATGTTTCAAAGAAAAAAGAGACTGATGACAGTGAAGATTTGGAAGATGAATTGTTTCTATTTTTATTTTTTTAATTTTCTTTTTCTGTTGTTTGTTATGTATTTTTCAACTTCGAATAAAAAAATACATTATATTAATAAAACGCCAAACAGTCATAATGCTTGTGAAATGCCATAATGCAGTAAAACGCCAAAAACTCCCAAACTATAATAAAAGTAATTTGCAAAAGTATTATTAAAAGCTAAAAAAACGCCAAAAACTACTTAAAACCATTAAAAAAAAGCCAAACTTGGGAGATGGAAAGACTATGACCCTAAAAACTCATAAAAAGCTGAACAGAAAACAGTAAAAATACACAGTAACTGAAAAGACGGCTACTTTATTAATATTATTTATTATAAATAAAATACCGCCTAAACTACGCGCCAAAAACATCCTATAAGAGAGACGTCTCTGCACAATCAACTGATCGCAAACCAAAAACAACGCCATATTTCCTAGAAACCATTCATTTTAAAAACGCCAAAAAATAGTTAAAAAAGCCACAGATGCGGAACCTCGTTTCTTCTATATTGAGTATTGTTCTAAATGAAGTTTCACTGAATGGATTCTTCTCTGAGGTGGTGATGCGTGGTTGAAAACCGGTGCTTGTAATTGTATAACTTTATATTTTTATAAGAGTTTTAATCTTGAATGGCCTACTTTTAATTAGATTTGTGTTTATGCAGGTTTAACGAAGTTTAAGGAGCTTTTCGGGAGCTTTACGGGTCACCGGGTCGAAAACCGGAGCACCAGGATGCGTTACGGGTCAACCGGGAGTGTTGGGAGCGAAAAACAGGAATCTCGCAAATGAGAGCCCGTCACCGACGGCCTGGGCCCCGTCGGCGACGCCTTCCAGAAACACCCGTCGCCACCTAATTGCCGTATCCAGATGAATAAACCGTCGGACGGAAACCAGAAAACCAAAGCCCGTCGCCGACGGGTTGAGGGCCGTCGGCGACGGCTTGTCAAAACTGGAAACGCGATTTTTGGTGTTTTGGAGATCAAGACCGATTTCTATTGGCTCGGGTCAAGGAAGTCGGGAGTTACACAATATTTGGAGTTTTGAAATTGCATTTTGGAGCGATTAACATCTATCATTCACCTACCATTCCACCAACCATCATTCTTACAACCCGAATCATCATCCAATTCATCATCAATCATTCATTCCATAACCCTAATCACCATTCATCCTTCAATCCGTTCATCACCATCAACCACTCCAAACCCTAACCACCATCTTCACAACTTCAAGACTTCAAGATGATGATGTTCGTGTTCTCAACATCCGGTGATCAAGTTTCTTCGATCATGCTCGGCTAATTCCTTGGAGGTTTCACCCCGGTGTAGACTTTTGTAAGGTTTAGGGTTTATTATGTGTGTTAATTGTTTTGTGACAACTTGAATTGCATTTGAATCTTAGACAATTGTCCTACGTTGGTATTGAATTTGCAAACTGTCGAGTGAATGATTAAATTTGACTTTGTGAAATGAATACACGTATTTATGCCTTGTCTTTTGGTAGGATTTGCTAGTCCAAATTAACGAAGTGTATCATGGTCCGTTGTTTACGACGTTGATAGCGATTGACACCTAAGCTTTGTGATTGCGACCCGTTAATGAACTATTTCAAGTAAAACTAATTAAAATACATAGTAACCCTAAGTCTTGCAATTGTTGAAACCGGGTTTGAACCTTGTTTTCTCATTATTGTTCAAACAATCATTTTCAATTCGTGCATTTAGTAATCTCTAGTATTTAATCTAATTAAGCATTTTAGTAATTCTATTTCACATCTTCCAATCAAACAAAAACACAAAAATATATCTTAGCAATCTTCATAATTGTGACAACTTCATAATTCAATAAAATCCGTACACAAACCACATACTCTTCGTGGTTCGACCCCTCACTACCACTAGCTATTTGTTAAGGGTAATTAGGGTATATAAATATTATCTTTGACCGGAGCGCGACACTCCAGTCAGGTGGGTATCTCTATAAGTTTTTGCTGAATGAGATGGACAAATATTCAAGAAAAAGAGACTGATGACACTGATATGTCATCATGTCACTTTGTTCTTGATGGATATATTGATGGCATGAAGGGATCAAAACATTAGAGCAGGTGTTGGTCTTCAACATGTCATCAAACAAGTATATATCAAACCACAATAAAGGATGCCACAAAAAATAAGCATCTTCTAAAGACGGGTGTTATGTAGGAAAATAAGGATCTACACAAGGTATTCAAAAACAGGTTCAAAACGCCAAAAAGGTTAAAGTAGAAGAGGCTGATGACACTGAAGATTTGGATGAGAAATTAGATTATAATTTTTAATTTTTTTTTTCATTTTTTATTGTTTGTTATCTAATTATCTGTTGTTTATAATCTAATTCTCTACTAATAAAAAAAATTGAGTATAAAACGCCAAAAACTACAAACATCAAAACGCCTGATAGTGTGAAAACTGAGAGAATGGATGCTAGCAAAGCACGATGTTGCTATATAAAACGCCAAAAAACGCCAAACAAAGTATTACTGGAAAAATCAACACTAATTGACAGATGAAAATTAAACGAAACAGTAATTGCTAAACAGTAAAATGAAGAGACGGTAACATTATTGCCAAACATTTATTATATTAAAAGCCACTACATGGAAAATTGAATTTATTTATCTTTTCAAAACGCCATAATTTCCTGTCACATTATAGGCCTGTATCCTACATGGCACAACACTTGATAGAAAAAAAAATAAACATCAAGAAAATTACTGATGTTTTTTACATTATAGGGCTGCATCCTGATCTAAAAACAATAAAAACGCCAAACATACTTAAAACGCCAAAATATTTACTATGATCCTGATCTAAAAACAATAAAACGCCGCGTATTTATTAAACGCCAAAAAATGGAAAGGTGATGTGACACGTGTTTAAAAAAAGAAATATGAAAGGACAAAAAAGCCCCTCCGCCCTTCTCTATGTCGCGTGACACTTGTTCGGCCAGGATGCGTTCTTACCATTCTCACACTTTTGATCGTTTTCTCCTGATCACGTTTCTATATATATATATATATATATATATATATATATATATATCAACACATAATCCTGATAGGTATGATTTTAATTGTACTAATGTAATATGAGCAACAAAACGTGCCTGAATAATTGTTTAATTCTGTGATATTAATATCTGAAAATGTTTGCAATTCAGATGTCAAAGGAAATATCACGTAATCAATAAATTCAGGCTAATAATGGAAATTCTTTGGATAAAAGTACTATAGAAAATATAATAGCTCAGGGAATACCTAATGCCATACCTTCAATCATTGAAGCTATTAAAATTTCTATGCCTATAAACGAGAATCCTACTATACACTGTAAGCATACTCATCACTTCAAACCTAGCCTTAGTATCAATGGAGGCCATGATATTCGTATCAAAACTCCATTTCCCAAACGAAAGAAAACCACAACCTATGGTTACTCTTATGAGGAATTCCGCTCTGACAAATCCTATAAGAATAAAGGAATTGGATCGCCAATCGCACAACCTATCTTCCGGAACAATAACGAAAAGCATCCAGGAAAAATCCATTTTAGAAGAACACACTACTGTAACTTCTGCAGGAAGACTGGGCATACGAAGAAAGAATGTAGAAGGAAAATTAACATCTGTTTCAATTGTGGAGAACCTGTAGGACCGGTTTTGACACCGTTCGATTGCGTAACGAACGTTCGACGTGCGGAATCCGTGAACGTGCGTGACCGAACACACAATAACGTACTAGAACCGTGAATCTATTGAAAGATATGACGTGTACGATACAAGAATCACGTAGAGAGTACTTTCTCTCTCTAGACTTGAATCTCCTAACTCACAAATGAGCAAAAGTCATAAACTTTAAACCTAAGGCTCCTATTTATAGGCCTTGGAATTAATGAGATTTCTCATTAATTACCAAAATGCCACCTTGCTAAAACTATCTAAATATTACAATAAAATCCTAGATTTCTACAGTTTCAGCTACGGTTTGAATTGACGGAGGCGATAGACATTAATGCATCAACAGACTCCCCCTTGGATATTGCCGCAGTCAATCCGTAGTTAAACTCGTAGCGACTTGTCTTTCTCTCTCTCTTGAGTCTTCTTTAAGATTTAACGTCTTCATCAAACACAGACTCCCTCTTGCTCGAACAGAATCCCGGTGGATCTGTCTTCAGCTTCAGCTCCCCCTTTCGGTAGTCTCTTCAGGCTCCCCCTTTCGTCAAGCTTCCGTGCTTTTAGGATCGACGCCTGGCTTTTCGTAGCAACAGAATCAGAAACCTACATATCTCAACCTCTCGTAAGACAAAATAATTTTGACTCTAAAAGAATTCACTCAAAATTCTCAAACATATAACACACAATATTGTAATTCAAATTAATGAATCATCTAAACATTTGAGGATTATCTTCCAACTTCTCATCATCTTAACCAAACCAATTGTTCATCTTGTTTAGCCTTTGAGATTTTGAATATCAGCTCTCCAACATCAGTTGTCGAAAATCTTTTTGGATTTTTCAAAAATTTTATGCTAAAACACACTAAAATCTTTTTGTTATTTTTGAAATTAAACGAAAAACAGTAAAGAAATATTTACAGACAATATTTTTTGTGAGTTTGTGTAAGAGGATCATATCAGTTTTTGAGACACATCACAAGCACCGTTAAGCTTTTAATCGTTTTAAGTTCTAAACGATTCACCTTGATTGTTGATATACTGATCCATCTTAAATCCTCACACAAATTTCAATTTACTCAGGATACGATTTAGATGTCTTATGAACTTAGCTCATTCATGTGTCCCACCTCTTGAATATACTCCCGTATCCAGAATCTCAATATTCAGTCTTACAGGTGAGTATACTACAATGATATCTGTACATAAATTAGGTAATGCGAGGGCCGAGGGATCTCAGGTCGATACTTTCGTATGCGCAGAGAGATATCAGCTTCGACTTTACGGTATGTCCCCTATAGAGGATCTTTTAGCTACAACAGCAGCGACTATCAATTTTATTGTTTCATCTACATGCTGAGGGTTTATGCTATGTTTCAAGCATTTGTGAAAAGTATTATCCAAGGACTAGGTCAGAACTTCCATTCAGCAGAAGTCCCGGAATAATACCGCAGACATCATTGAGTATAAAAACCTAGTATATCAGAATATGAGACCTTTCAAACGAGATTTCAGGGGTTACCTATATATCCAAGTAGTGTTCCCCACGAATTTCACAAGTTTGAAATTTTAGGTTTATATCCCGAATAAATCTACTAAATGTGTGAAAACCTATCGACACATCATTAGTGAGACCGTTTATCACATTTGACATTTCATATCTTTAGCATGCTGTGATAGTCCACTGATGTACTATCATTTCCTCTTTTCTCAACAAAACTCATTTTTAATTTTTTCAATGTTTTTTACTTTTCAAATTTTCTAATTTTTTTTTATTTTTTTTTTAATTTTTCTCCCCCTAAAATCAAAATATGTTTCAATTTTGATTTTCTAGGAAAATTTGAAACAAACTGTACAAACTTGACAATTTGATGAGAATCACTTCAATTCTCCATCCACCTGGCATAAACAATCAGAACTCCCCCTCACAACAAAACTATTTTCCCATTATGATTTCAAAACACTTAAGTTTGTTTTAATCAAAATGGTTTTTCCAGAAAATTAGTTTGTTTACCAAACATTTGTAGGTTCGGGGTCACTTCATCACATTGTTTTCTTCATACACATGACAGATTTTACAATTTCAGTTTTAATTCTCAAACATCATTTGTAGAAAATCAAGTACAACTTAATGTCCCTGATTTACCACATGTAAGGCGAAAAATCACCAGAGTGAAATTTCTCAAGAAATGTGCCGATTCATGTTCCACGCTTACCAACCTGGGAACTCCGGCAAGTCAGGTTTTTCATTTGAACAATGTTACCCAAGCCTGACTGTCCTTGGGTGATTTTGAATTCTTGTTCAACAATGGTGGAAAGTTTGCATCATCCATTGTTAAACCTGAATTCTCCATTTTTACCTCAACCAAAGGCTCCTCTGGCTTTGACGAACCAGAATCATTGCCTGCACATGACTTATCTGACTTCAACACGTCAGATTCATCGCCGACCATTTTCTTCTTCTTCTTTTCTTCTTTCGTCCTCAGATTTGTATCTGATGAATTCATCTTGCTTGATTTTGCAATCGAGGGAGTCGATTCATCAGAACTCTTATTTTTATCAACAGATGAACCCGAGGACAAAATCTTCTCCAGATACTCTCTTGCCTTCTTCCTCTTCTTTCGCAGTCTGTCTTTCTGCCTCTGAGAAAGCTTCACTTTCGTTTCTTGAACTTTAGGTTCTTGAACCTTCTGTTCTGAAACTTTCAGTTCCTTGGGCTTTTCTTTGACTTTGACTGACTTCATCACCCTTTTCTGAGATACAGCCCTCGATCTTTCAATTGATTTCATTGGGCAATCTCTGGCAATGTGACCTTTGATTTGGCATTCATAACATCTTCTTGTCTCAAATCTCTGTCTCTGGCAGTTAACAGCAATGTGTCCTTGAAAACCACAGTTGTAACACACCCTGTTATCATACCATGTACCACCTTCACACCAAACGCTCAGATCATAGCATTGTCTGGCTTTGTGGTAGTCATCATTCTTCTTGTAAGCTGGATTTGACTTTTGAGTACTGTGGTCAAACCTGCACCACACATCACCAACTATTTTGAGTTTTTGTTTTTAGATTTTTGTGATTTTTTATAACGATTGGATGACTGAACTGATGAGCTTTTATTATAATTTTGAAGATTTTTCGGCCTTTTAACATTTTGTTTTTGTTCCACATTCTTCTTTACAGGTTTTTGCGTTGAGCATTCACCTTTTTCAGTAGAATGTAAAACAGTTTCTTGAAATTTTTCTTTTAATTTCAAAAATATTTTCTTTTTCTCATTTTCATCATCAGTTTTATCATCACAATCCTCAATTATGACATCGTCATAATTTGTGACATTGTCACTTATTGGAACAGAATTGATCGGTTTTGGACATGGATAATCTGGTGTTGATGACGAAGTCTCAAAACCTTTCAATTTTTCTTCAAGCTCTTTGATTTTAATCCGAGCTTTTTCAGCTTCATTTTCAAGCCGAATGATTTTCTGAAGATGAGAGTTTATTTCAATCTGTTTTTCAAGATTATTTTTAAAAATAACAGATTTCTCATCTTCTAAAATCTTCATTTGACTTTGAAAATCTTTTTCAATTTTCAATTTTTCATTTTCAAAATCTTTTTCCTTTTCTTTCAAAATTTTGTTTTCTAATATCAAACTGTTCAAACCACTCAGCAGTTTAACATTTTCAGATTTCAATTTCTCATAATTTTCCTGCAGTTTTAGAATCTGTTTATCATCAGATTTCTTCTCATCCTTCAAATTTTTGATTTCCAATGTCAAACTCTCCAAATCCTTTAAGAGTTTGGCATTGTCTGATTCAGATTTTCCACAGTTTAAGCATTTCTCGGACATCATTTCAGCTTCAGCTTTCTTCTCAACCTTGATAGCTGAAATTTCTTTAACCTGCTCCTCTTCCACTTGAACATTTTTCTCAGGTTCGAATTTTTCATCAATAGAATTCATTTTTCTAATCTTTTGGGATTCTAGTTCTTGAGCTTCGGTCTTCTCGATAAACAAGCTCAAACTCAAGTCTAAATATATATTCTTCAAAGCTAAATATGTTCCCCACATATCACCTGGTAAAACATTTGCCAACTTGTCAAACCACTCCTCATTAGTCTTGGTTATCTTCAATCTCCCCATCTCCAAAACTAGAAGGCAATACCTGTCAATCAATTCTTTTGTAGACTCTCCCTTGATACCTGTAAAATTATCAAACTTGTTCAGTGCAATATAAATTTCAGAATCCATGTTTCGGTATGAAAAGATTTACAAAATAGACTTTTCAAACGAACTGAGTTTACACACGATCTGGAATTCAACCAACTTGAACAATTTGTGCGAGCTGGTGTACTTCAAACGACTTGGTTCAATAATTGTTTTAGCTCAAACTCCACAAAATTTCAATTTGCATGAAAACAATCAAATCTAATGGCTCACTAATCAAAACCCGTTTACACTAGAAGCCCAAATTCCAAAACACTATCCTCGGCCCACTTATCAAATCGGTTTCACACTAAAAGCCCAAATTTCAACACACGGTCCGAATTATGCAACACACCAAAAAATCTTATACAATCCAAAAACTTTCAACTTGATCTCAATATCTTCGGCCCAAACCTAAAAATAAGTCCAAAATTTTAATCTTTTAAATTTGAATCACATTAGCCAACTTTGATTTTTCTATTTTCCATATTTTCAAAACATTAATCAAAATTAATATTGAATGAATTGATTCTATCAAAATTTCCTTATCTCTCGAAATTTTTATAAACTGTCAACAATTATCAAACCTTTTGTCTTATACCTTTTGTCTTATATCCACCTTTCGATTTCACAATATTACCCTACTATAATGTCTTTTCAAAAAAATTCGATATTATGACACTACAACCGTCACAAGCAAACACACAACAGATTATCTATTTTTCCGTTTTAAAAATACAACTTCTTGTTTTAATGACCAACTGCAAACCACTCAAACAACCATCACTGCTACTTCTTTGATTTGAACAGAATAACAATCAACAATTAACCCTGATATCTATCTCTAATTTATCGACTCACACCAGCAACTTCTATTCGATTTTTTATTTCACAAAACTCAACTCAGACCTGAATTATCAAAAGCAATCCTTCAACAATGACAATAAACACAAATCAGATCAGAAACTCAATCTTCAACTGATAAAACTTTTGATTCAAACAACAATGAAAATCAGCCAAAAAAAATGATCTCTACAAGCTGAAATATGTCCGATTTCACCGAAACTCAGATTCAGTAACACGTTTACTAACTGTTTGTTGATTATATATGATTTTGTACTACGTTCATCTACCTTCAACTGATTTTGATCAAGAAAGACAGTTTGTGAATCACTGATACAGATTCGAAAACACTGATACAAATCAGAAATGATTGAAACTTCGATATAAAATATCCGAAGTGATCGAAATTTCAATCGAATCAAACCGATAATCAACGAAACACGTTGAATCAGTCTGGAATCTACAAACAATTTGTCGAAAATGTTCAAAATTCACCGAAAGTCACACAAGACAGTCCCAAATTGATTCAGTTCAGTTCGAAACTTTAATCGAAACTCACAACAACAATTCAAATTCAATTTCGTTTTTAATCTGAACAACACATGCGATCAGATTCAGATTTGTTTTTTAAACCAACACAGATTATATCACAAGAACTAATCAATTTAAATCCAGCCAAAATTGATGTAAAGTTTCGAAAATTTTAAGAACTTACTTCTCAGATTCAGATCTAAACAGTCCAAAACTTGATTCCAATCACACCGAATCAAATCGAAATTCGATCGAAAACAGTCCGAAATTAACAAAATTCATCAAAACAGATTGAAATCAATCAGAATGTTCAAATCATGATCCGAAACTACTCAAAACCAATCCAATTCAGTTTTTAGTCGATTTTATCTGTGAAAACCAATCCGAAAACAATGTATCAGATCTGATATGTATAAGATTCAAACTGAAACAAGCCTAATCAGATCTAAAATTGTTTGAAACACATCATAACACAACCGAAACAATCTAAAAATTTACCGAATCAGATTGAAACTTGATCGGAATCGTTCGAAACTCCTTCGATTCGCAAACGATTACACGCAGAGCATCCGTAGCTCTGATACCACTTGTGAGTACAGGATCGGATCGTAAACGATCACTAGATCTGCGGTGGATTCGATTTAACGTGCGGAATCCGTTAAATCGAACCGTAATCGTGCGCGAAAACGTAATTAAACAACGTTTTATTACGTATCAACTACAACCGAACAGAGTTTCGACTCGATCTCTACAAAGAACATTCAAAATCTGATAAACATGACGTAATCCAGCAGCAGTTCGGTACGGTATACAAGGTCTGGCTATCTGATTTCACTCTTGAACACATATATATAATGTTGATGACTTCGCTCCAAGGACCACATGTCCACATGAGCGAAATCAGCCATGTCCAAAAAAGCGAAATCAGCAACTTTTGACTCTATGAGCGAAAACATGACCTAAGACACATACATTCTCATATTTGTCTTATATGAACATACAATCTGTTTTCACGTGATTTTTGTCTTGTTCCTTGAATGTTGTAGACTTGTGATGTCATTGGTATGATGTCATCATTAATAATGATGACATCATGCTTGATCCGAACCGAATTCGAGACTCGACATAAGACGAAGACGACAGATGAATGCACTAACAGAACCTGGTCATATCCGTCCCTACTGCCCGAAACTATCTAAGGCACCCGACAACAAGACTAAAACAACAGCTGAAGCTAAGGAAAACACATAAATATTTACTACGCAGAAGGCAACAGCAAATTCTAATATAAGCACCCGTACGTTTTGTATGTACTAAAGTATGAGTTGAATTTTGGTTCCAATAGAAAGTTTTATAAATAAATGGTCATTATATCTCAAGAATTTCTTTCACAAAGCAAACACTCCCTTGCCTCATCTCTTGACAAATTCATATGTTACACATGCATTGTTTGTTACGCATGTGATTTCACTTCAAATATTATTTTATCAAGATTTTGAATATTAATTCGTCATACTCAATCTAGACATTTTGATTTTTGATAGCCTACGTTATTGCAAAAATGTTGACTTCTTGATATCAAGTCGACAAAATTCTTGGAAAACTCCTTTTCTTTTCCAAGTTACTTACCGAAATTTTCATTGTAACCATTTCTTGTCAATATGTCTAAACCAAGCTCAATTGTTTGGACTTGCTCGTAATATATATTCAATTCAATGTCCCGTATAATGAATTGAGATCATCATATTCAAAGTAATCTCAACAAACACCTCATTTGTTTTAAGTCTTAGTAGACTTGTTTAAAATCTTCACCTCCAATAAATCATTTGATGATTACAATACCTTGTGGTGGCATTTTCTTGAAAGCTTGAACTAATCTCATTTTTCACACCTAAGGTACGGATTTATCTATCTTCTGTTGATTCATTATCCTAAACCAGTCTTAATACAATTATGTGTTAAGATAAAGGTACATAAATTCATTTTATATTCCAATGTACCTCCAACATTTCTTTCATCTTTGATCAATTCTATGACATTCGTTTATTCCTCCATTTGTAAATCATATATTTTTGACTGTCCAGATTCACTTCATTAAAACTTTCAGTTAATTTCGAAAATAGCTGAATTTGTTCGGTCACCGTGATTATTGAACTATTACAATCATTTCGACTCCTTGTGGCGTCAGTATAAATTTGTAGCCTAAGCTTATCATAACCTAAATCATACAAATTCATGCAAAACTCCATACGTCTTTTATTTGACTTATCATTAAAAGTAGTCTTGATACAATTATGTATTAGGACAATGATACACTAAACTCTATTGTATTTTCGGTGTATCCTTGCAATTCAAATAAATATCACTACACTGATTTCCGGTTTGATAGTTGACAAATCATTTTTCATACTTCTATTTTCATTTGAGATTATTAAATCTGAGTCTTCCTCAGTTGACAATCAAAGTAAGTCTTTTTTTGACAGTAAATCCTATTGTTTCTAAAAGTTATTTACATTCGATTTTGTGAAACTTAGTCATCTTGATGAATGTATCAATTCATCTCAACATCGATTCCTGAAACTAATTACATTGGACGATTGATATCCAAATTATTATATGATATCCTTATATTCATGTCTTGATTCTGCCTCAAACACCTTGATACTGTTTTTACTGACTGAAAGACCTAACATAACCCCAAGGAGATAACATAGCCCAAATCTCGAGGACGAGATTTAAAACAAGGTGGGGAGGATATAACAACCCTCGAAAAACACCCTAAGACGCTCCTAAAATACCCCGAATACTCGTAAACGGACCTGAATAACATTAATTATAACAAAAATAAAATAAAACAAGTAATACGGGCCGCTCGCGGGCCGCGACCCAGTTGGCCGTAGGTTTAGCGGGGCGCGAGGCCCCTTTACTTGCCAGTCACCTGTGTTGCCACATGTCCTACAGCGTCAAATCTACATCTCATGACTCACTAACCCTACGCCCTAGTCTAGTCCCTCGCGGGCCGTGAAGGAGGAAGCCAGATCAGTCGCGGGGCCCCAATTCCAGCCTATAAAAGGCAATGATGGCCTCAGTTCATTCTCGTTCAGAATTTTTTCTCTCTCAGACAATATAGTGCGAATTTTAACGGGTATTATACCCCTAAAACACGAAGCTCTATCCCGTTGTAAGTATTTTAACCCCCTGGACACTAAGTCGATACTCTGCTCGATTGATCTAGGACTCCGTAACGCATGTCAAGGCTCTGCCTGACTCAGTTCGTTGGAGTTCTGTCTCGTGTTGTATGACTAATGTAACTTGGGTTATCTTACTAACACGTATGCATTGTATGTTTTTACTAGAAACTCAAGATTTTAATCAAGAAATATTACCAGGAAGCCCGTAGAAATACCTAAATCTACAATGTGAGTCCATTCTCTTTTCTCACAGTTTTTGAGCCATTATTTCAAATGTTTATCAGTTATAATTACAGTGATTAAGTCTATGTAATTCTACAATTGCTGCCAGTATTATGGGGTTTTGTATACATTACTTGATAACCTTCACAATTGGACGATGAGTTAGCCAATGTGTGATATGACCATAGCCACAGATCCGGTCGAGTGGCAAGTACTGAATGAATATATTGGTAGATATAAACATTGTAAATTAGAATGTACTCGCCAGTATTTCTTGCTGATAAAAACCTTTTTAAAACGCGTTTCAGTAACTTAGTGTGAAGCCAATAAAAGCTAGCTGGAGAGCACTGAAGGCTTAAAGAAGTGGCTATAAAAGTTACCTAAATAAAAAGGAGATTACGTTTTTAATAAATAGGGTTTATCCCTATAAAATATATTGTGAATAAAACCTGGATTTTCTCCCATTTGTTTATTATAAATGTTAGGGTCTGAGTTTGGTTTTGATTGTGTTTATATTTGAATTAAGATGAAGATGAATGAGTTGTGCGGCGGAATTAAGATGGAAGCAAACTTTTCACGATCAAACAGGAGAATTGCTTTTAACATACAAGTTTAACATTGAACCGAATGATTGAATTTAATTTCAACAACGATTACAATTTTGCAAGTATGCAACAAACTCCCCCTCAGCCTGAGCTCACAGTATTTGTTCGTGCAGGAAGAAGATAGTAAAAGAGCTAAATAGAACAGTGCATGGTACTGTTCTATTTATAGGCACGAGCAAACCACTGAAGCATCTAAGCTGACGTCACCATGAAAGTGACATCTAACCTCCTAACAAACTCTAACCTCTGATCTATACAGCCTCTGCTATGCTAACTACTGTTATTACATTTCATTACATAAAGACATCTAAAGTACTGCTGCATCCTTCCACTGATGTGAACCCAGCAGTACTTGTCATAATCAGCAGAGCTTGACTCAAGGCAGTAGATTGAACAGCAGAGCTTTAGTCTTCCATCAGTCTTTTACTAGATCAGCAGTTTGTGGGTCAGCAGTTTGTACGATCAGTAGATAAGAGGTCAGCAGATGTTGAAACCACTTTCAAGGGGAGAGACATGTAAACTTAACATCTGCTTATTCTGGATCCACTGCTGTGATCTAGTTTTGGCTTTAATTATCTGTTCCTTTGGTAGGGTTCAATCCCAACAATCTCCCCCTGGAACAGATAATGCCAAAACCCTTCATTATTGTGGAACTTTATTGCCTCATCAACAGTTCCCTTATCTTACCTTTAAGTTGTAACTCAAAGTCTAGGGCATCTGTGTCATCTTCATCCCTACTAAGTGGAAGATCAAGGAGATCCTGCATATCTTCAAGACTTAGGCCAAGTGCTTGTTCCCTTGTTATTTTCTTCACTTCTCCACTAGACCTGAACATAGTCAGTACATGGGTCTGTTTGTCAGATTCCCACTTTAGTACTTTTGAGCCTGGTGGGTTTCTTGGGAGATTTTTATTTGAAGAGGTGTTTGGTGATGCTGGCCTATTGATGACTGTTTGAGCAGTGCTTGCAGGTTGATTCAGGCCAAGAGTTTCAGCTATCATTTCTTTAATACCTTCTTTTACAAACTCATCTCCTGCTGTAACACCCCGTGTTTCCACGAGTGAAAGTCAAAGTCAAAGTCAACGACCGATTTTCGCGCAACGTGACTCGTAGAATTGTTTGTATGATATTTAGATTATGTGGAGTAAATGTCGTACATTGCAATAATCGAATCATGCTGACCGTATTTCAATCAACCCACGACTGTGAACGATAGGAAGTAACAATGCGATAAAGTTAATCAAGCTATGCTAATCAAATCGACATCAAATCGTAACTCGAGCTACATATCTTACTTGTCAGTTATATGTGTGTGTGCCTTACGTGTTACGTGTGCATGTTTATTTTATGTTATTTTATGTTGGGATAATCAAGCGAACTCAATCGAACTCGAAGTCTAACTCGAATCTAAACGAACCCGAACCCGAACCCGAATTCCGAGTCGAACCCTATAAGAAGTAGTTGGGACTGAAAGTAATTTAGATTAGGAAACCCTATCGAACCGCTCGCAATCAGAGCCGAATCAACATCGCATCGAGCTCACCCAAGGAGGTGGCATCCGCACGGATGGCCAATCCGCACGGATGGCCAATCCGCACGGATGGGCAATCCGCACGGATTGCCAGTCCGCACGGATGGCCAGTCCGCGCGGATAACCTACCCGGGTGCGTGCCATGCGCACGGCTCACCCCTTTCCCTTTTTGGCATCCTATAAATACACGGGTCACTCTCCACTTTTTCCACTTTTGGCAAGTGACGTCCGAACCACACGCATTCTTCACCTTTTCTCAGATTTCTCTTAATCCAGGTAAGATCTTGCACTAATTCTTGTACATCTTTAATCACTACACGATTCTACACACTTCTATATTTCGAATCTTCGATTTTAACCATGAAATCATCCGGATTTGAGGTATTCACGGGTGACGTCATCATGAAGTTCATGAGAACTTCATGCTTGGCCTCATTCCACCAAGAATATCACAGATCTAAACGATTTCTACAAGTTTTTACAATAATTTCACCTAGATCTAAACTTCCTAAGGATAAAAGAGCTGAAAGAAATAAACCTAAGTTCTCTTCTTCTTTTACTCTTAAAAACGGTACGAATCCGATCAGTCCTAGTGTTCTACTCGTCAATAGTGATGCCCTAGTTCCAGATCTGGAATCCTACCCACAGACAACTGATTTCGGGGTTAACCGGGACGACCGTTCTAAGTCGCCGACAGGCCGAGTTAGGGTGGTTCCTGACCGGCCTAGTCACGCGGGTAGGAACACAACTCCAAGTGGTTGCCACGTGATCAGAACGTCTCGATAAACGACAACAGAAACCAAGTGTAGACGAACGGGACAACCAGACCAGCCGTCCGCACGGACAAGCTATCCGCACGGACTAGCTGTCCACACGGACGAGCCATACGCACGTACAGCCCATACGCACGTACGGGTCATACGCACGGGTTGTCATCCGCACGGACTACCCTTGGGACCCACTTTCCAAACAAAGGGTTGAGTATCTACGAACGAGCAATCCGAACGGACGACCTCTGAATGGATTACTCTTCGGATCATGAGATACTAAGGCCTTACAATGAAAATCAAACAAACTTCATCCGCACGGCCAAGCCGTACGCACGGACAGGCTATCCGGACGGATTGTCTCTGCCCGCGCGCACACCATACGCACGGACCGCCGTCCGCGCGGCTGGCTTGAAAGGTAGAAACACTTTGGTGTTTTCGAAATGCTACAACGAAAACTTCAAAGCACAAACCATCATACACAAACACGTCTTAGGAAGAAACAATCCACTTGAACATTTATCCACGCAAGCAATCTAACCGTACGGGTAAGTCGTCCGCACGTATAACTAGTCCGCACGGGGTGCCACCCGCACGGACAGTCACACGCACGAATGACCTATCCGGATGGAACACCATCCGCACGCATCACCATCCGTACGGATAGGTCATGCGCACGGATGACTTCTATTCACGGATAACTGATCCGCACGATCCGTCATCCTACCCACTCTCACTTGTACTGTTTTACGCGTCACTTATCGTTACGTTATCGAATCTATTCAGGCTAATCGTACCCGCTGTAAAGTGCTCCCTTCAATCCATATCGCTGTGAGTATACTCGAACCCTTTTCGCTTTAACACTTTTGGGTGTTACATACGTTACAACTATTCAAACTGCAACTATCACACTACTCAAGCTATTTTAACGCTTAACCATTAATGCATGTTATACGTGGCTTATGAATGCTTGTTTGTTATGTTTACACATGGAATGCTGTCTACCTGCCTTAGCAACGATAGTACTATAGTTTGGACTCAGCACCCGTTCACACGGGGGTTGTTAAGGATCTTTTACTTGCATGGATTACGGTGGTAATCATGTATTGCGAACTGCCTCGGGCAGTCAACCCGCAGTCATTGGTATCGATGGATCTATGTCGATAACTAACGTGCTTCATTTCACTATGTGTACGTGTTGGTTATGCGTAAACGAATTCGAACACTATATGCTATTATCAAACTTGTATGCTCACCTTTACATTTTATGTATTGACTTTATTTTAACGTATGTGGCAGGTGCCTAGGTTGTTTATATACTTCTCGGGCTGTGATGAAATCGAAGCTAGGATCTGGAGTCCTAGAAACCAACAAATAAATTGTTATGTTTAAATCTGAGTTGTCGGAACAGAATATTTGTTTAGTTTTTGTCTGTAATAACTTGTTTTACTATTTGAGACATGGTATGGGACATGTTAACTTAAATTGAATGGTAATGATAGTTGTTATGGAAACTTCTGGACAATCTGTTTCGCTCAGTGCCGCGCCCCGATGATTCCGCCATCGGTTGGGGTGTGACAGATTGGTATCAGAGCCATAACTGTAGGGAATTAGGCAAGACTCGACCTAGTCCGGGTCGAAGTCTTAGAGACCTAGACTATAGTTAAGAGCCAACAGACCAACTCACGCGTATGCGTAAACTCGTTGCTACCACTCACTATTTTCTATCGTTGCACTCGAATTTTCAAGTTGTGAACAGGCGATAAGGCCGAGAATAGGTGTGGAAACCGCAAACTCTCGACTAAAGTCGCCTAATCCGCTTGCGTTTTTAGCTACAAACAAGGAGAATTATACCAAATCAGGAGTGAAATCCATATTTTGATGAATAATCTCCTCAACTTTTATCAAGAACGAGGACGGAAGTTGCAAGATAGGGGTGAATCCCTAACCTTGACGACTCGTCCCGCCTTTATACAAAACTCCACCAAAGTTCGATGGACTCCAATGGTCTAAAGACGCAACCTAACCAATGGGAATTGCGCCAGCGCCCAAGAATCGAGGCAAAGGCATAGTCCTGGAGGTCGTTGTGCAGGATCCTTGTGAATAGTCGAACCACTTTGGTTAGTCGCAGTCTATTAGCCGCAGACAATCTACCTTCGATTTATCGATCTTTATGAAAATTTTAATGTATTTTCTGTTATTTGTTAACATTTTGAGATACCATTGGTTTCGACCCAACACTATTGCTTCTGCTAAAACACAAAACCCACACAACTCATCGCTAGCGAATCGACAATAGGAGCAGTTGGAATGCCTTGAACGCTCGTAGGTGCTTTTAGTGACTAAGTTTATGTGTTCTTGCCGATTGTGCTTTTGTGATTAGGAATACTGTGATTATGTGCACTATATGTCTACGTGGTTTTGTGCGATTCTATGAAATTGTGACTATATGCGTTACATGGTACGTGTTACTGAGCTTTAGTAGTCCTTGACGTGTGAGGTGAGATTCGAATACATATGTTGAGTTCCATGGCGATGTCTATTGCAGACAATGTCGTCTGGATCCCGTCATCAACTCTCTCGTCAGGAAAAGAGGGACAGACGCCTTGCTTCCATCGTCGCGAAAGCAGTAGCAAAGGCTGTGAGCGATGTCTGCGAGAATGCCAGCAAATCATCCGAGGAATCGAGGACTGAAGGTCCTAAAGCTACCGCGAGACCTTTCAGTTTCAAACAGTTCAAGACATGTGGGCCGAAAGAATTCACAGGCGAAGGAGGTCCTACTGCTCTATTCCACTGGTTTGACTCTATCGAGGTTACTCTGCGACAAAGTGGTTGCCCTGATGACCTTCGAACTCTGAACGCTACCGGCGTCTTTCAGTCTCGTGCCTTGGACTGGTGGACGGCCGAGAGGAACAAGAGAGGGAATGATGCAGCTTACGGTTTGTCGTGGGATGAACTCAAGGAAGTCATGCTAGAGGAATTCTGCCCTCCTCACGAGCGTCAAAAGCTTGAAGACGAATTCTGGCACATACATCAGAAGGATGGAGACAACGCTGGTCTCACAGCACGCTTCAAACAGCTCAGCATTATCTGTCCTGACCAGGTCAAGACCCCTGAGATGACCATCAAAAAGTACATCCGAGCCCTACCCGACTGCGTTGCTGATTTCGTACAAGCGGCTAAGACTACCACGATCGAAGAAACCTATCTGCTAGCCGCTGAGATCAATGACAAAAGGGTCAAGGCTGGGATGTGGGATAAGACCTCCAAGCATCTGCATCAAGCCACTGCTGCTACGCCAACTGCTGAGCCCACGTCATCAAGCAACAAGAGAAAGAACAAGAGAAAGAACAACTCCACCAACAAAAACTGTGCGATTACTGCTGCACCGATCCAAGCTGTACCTGCTCAACAGCGTCAAGTAGTGGCGCATGTGGCCAATGCACCGCCTGCAAAGCGTGCATATACTGGGCCACACCCACTCTGCCCTACTTGCACCTATCATCACCCGACTGCTATTCAATGCCGCTTCTGTGCTCATTGCAACGTCTACGGTCACTTTACTGCCAACTGCCGTATTCGTCAAGCTCCTGCCAATCAAGCTCTACTCGCTGCCCCACAGGGTCAACAAGCTCCTCCGGCACCCGCAGTCAAAGCCAGAGCATGCTTCACGTGTGGCGACCCTAATCATTTCGCCAACATGTGCCCGAACAGGGTGGTGAAACAAGAACCCCAGCAGCAACAGCAGCAACCACAGCAACAGCAGCAGCAGCAGCAACAGGCCGCACGTGCCAGAACTTTCAATCTCAACGTGCGTCAAGCCCAGGCCGACAACAACGTGGTGAATGGTACGTTCCTTGTGAATGGTATTTATACTTCATGTTTGTTTGATACTGGAGCCGATAATTGCTTTGTGTCACTCGAATTTGAGAAACTCCTTAGTCGTAAACGTTCCCGACTCTCCTCTGCATTCGATGTTGAAGTCGCTACCGGAAGAACCGTCGCTGTAAACTCTGTTATTCGTGATTGCACTCTCGAGCTCAACAATCACATCTTCTCAGTCGATCTCATTCCAATGCAACTAGGGAGCTTTGATGTCATAGTAGGCATGGACTTTCTTCGCGAAAACCATGCCGAAATCGTGTGCTTCGATAAAATGATTCGTTTTTCGCTCGCCAACGGAGATTCATTGTGCGTTTATGGTGATACTACTTCAAAGGGTCTCAAGCTTATATCATGCCTACAAGCCAGCAAGTATCTCCGTAAGGAATACAGGGCTTTCTTGGCTCATGTCGTAGCAGCGGAGAAGGAAAAGAAAGAGAAGAAGAAAGTGAAGGACGTTCCAGTGGTTCGAGAGTTTCCTCGCGTCTTTCCAGAGGATCTTCCCGGACTACCTCCGAAGCGTGATATCGATTTCCGCATTGACCTCATTCCTGGAGCAAATCCTATCGCCAGAGCTCCTTATCGACTTGCGCCGTCCGAAATGCGCGAACTCTCAACCCAACTCCAGGAGTTACTTGAAAAAGGCTTTATTCGCCCGAGCACCTCTCCTTGGGGCGCGCCAGTTCTTTTCGTTAAAAAGAAGGACGGGTCATTCCGGATGTGCATCGACTACCGGGAATTGAATAAGTTGACTATCAAGAACCGCTATCCCCTACCTCGAATCGACGATTTGTTTGATCAGCTGCAAGGTGCTACGTGTTTCTCGAAGATTGATCTACGTTCAGGATACCATCAGCTGCGTATACAAGAAGAAGATATACCCAAAACCGCGTTTCGCACTCGTTACGGCCATTATGAATTCGTTGTCATGCCTTTTGGCCTAACCAATGCACCAGCAGTTTTCATGGATCTGATGAATCGAGTGTGTAAACCGTATCTTGACCGTTTTGTCATCGTATTCATCGACGATGTCTTGATCTATTCCAAAACGAGAGCCGAACACACGCAACATCTACGTTTGGTTCTCGAGTTACTCCAGGGGAACCAACTCTACGCCAAATTCTCCAAGTGTGACTTTTGGCTAGGGGAGGTCCAGTTTCTGGGTCACATCGTGAATAGTCAGGGTATTCACGTCGATCCCGCGAAGATTGAAGCTGTTAAGAGCTGGGTTACGCCCAAGAACCCGACTGAAGTCCGCTCCTTTCTCGGGCTAGCGGGCTATTATCGACGATTCATTGAAGGATTCTCGAAGATTGCTGTGCCACTTACCTCTCTCACTCATAAGGATCAGCCTTTTGTCTGGGGAACCAAACAAGAGTCTGCCTTTCGAACCCTCAAGTACATGCTTTGCAATGCTCCTGTTCTCACGCTACCCGACGGAAACGATAATTTCATTGTCTACTGTGATGCTTCTAACCTTGGTCTCGGTTGTGTCTTAATGCAACAAGACAAGGTTATTGCTTACGCATCTCGTCAGCTCAAAATCCACGAGAAGAACTATACAACCCACGATCTCGAGCTAGGCGCAGTTGTTTTTGCATTAAAGATTTGGCGACACTACCTATACGGTACCAAGTGTACGATCTTCACCGATCGTAAGAGCCTACAACACATCTTTAATCAGAGGGAACTAAATATGCATCAACGCCGATGGGTAGAGCTTCTCAACGACTACGACTGCGAGATTCGTTATCACCCAGGCAAGGCAAATGTTGTTGCCGACGCGCTTAGCAGACGAAGTTATTTGCTTAGCACCCGAAATGTTCAAGCCCAGCACAATCTCGAAGCTCTCATTCGCGACGCCCAGCATGCATGTTTTAACGAGCGCACCTTGAAGAAAGAAAGGATCTACCACGATGGAGCCCAACTTGTGAGCAAATCAAACGGAATATTCCACTTCTTAGACAAAATCTGGATTCCCAAGCGAACCAACCTGCGACAGATTATCATGGATGAAGCCCACAAATCCCGATACTCTATTCATCCTGGTGCTGACAAAATGTACCATGACCTTCGATATAGGTACTGGTGGCCGGGTATGAAACGAGATATCGCTCTCTACGTCGGAAAATGCCTAACCTGTGCTAGAGTCAAGGCTGAACATCAACGACCCTCTGGCCTGCTCGAACAACCTCCAATCCCCATGTGGAAGTGGGAGAGCATAGCTATGGATTTCGTAACCAAGCTTCCAACCACGTCATCAGGTCACGACAGCATTTGGGTTGTTATTGACCGTTTGACTAAATCAGCCCACTTCCTGCCGATACGAGAAGACTACAAGGTGGAACGATTAGCCCGAATCTACACCGACGAGATCATTTGTCGACATGGGACGCCTCGTGACATCATCTCTGATCGTGATGCTCGATTCACTTCACGGTTGTGGGGAACGTTTCAGACGGCACTCAGTACAACGCTTAATCTAAGTACTGCGTTCCACCCACAAACCGACGGTCAGACTGAAAGAACGATTCGTACGCTTGAAGACATGCTCCGTTCGTGTGTTCTAGACTTCGGTGGTAGTTGGGATAGACACCTTCCGTTAGTCGAATTCTCGTACAACAACAGCTACCAGGCTAGCATCCAGATGGCACCTTTCGAGGCCTTATACGGAAGAAGATGTCGATCGCCTATTGTGTGGCACGAGATCGGTCACTCGCAACTAACCGGTCCGGAGCTGCTACAAGAAACGACAGACAAAATTTTCCAAATTCGGGACAATCTAGCGAAGGCTCGAGATAGACAGAAGCTCCTCGCCAATAAAAAGCGCAAGCACCGTGAGTATGGCGTTGGTGACTACGTACTCCTAAAGGTATCACCTTGGAAGGGTGTAGTCCGATTCGGCAAAAAGGGGAAACTTGCGCCTCGATATGTGGGACCTTTTAAGATTCTGGAAAGGATCGGAAAAGTCGCCTACAGACTCGAATTACCGGAAGAACTTAACAATGTCCATCCGATCTTCCACGTGTCAAACCTCCGAAAGAGCATCTACGAACCAGACTTACATGTTCCTCTAGATGATTTACGAGTGAACGAAACATTACACTTCGTGGAAAAGCCTGTCGAAATCATGGATCGCCAAACCAAAGAACTCAGGCGCTCACGCATTCCTATTGTGAAAATCCGGTGGGAAGGCAAACAAGGCGCGGAGTTCACTTGGGAACTCGAAAGCGACATGAAGGCAAAGTATCCACAGCTGTTTAACGAAGGAGTAACGTCCAGCTAAGAAAGGCAAGGTGGCATATATGTAAATGAGGAGAAATCCCTTATAATCCTCGCCTATAAATAAAAGTGTTAAGGTTAGAGAGAGAAAGTCTAGAGAGAGAAAGTGATATCGTGATTCAGGTGTTTGTACCATTTCATGTCGATCAATAGAATCGTGTCAATTGTACGTTCTTGTGTGTTTGGTCACGATCGTTCACGGATTCCGCACATCGTATGAGTCGGATCGCAATCAAAACAAATTCGAACCAGAACCTACAATAATCAAGTTTTGAAAATGAAAAATTAAAGATTGAAAAAGATTTCTCTCAAACGATTTTAATCGTAAAATGCTGATTAATTTGACGATTTCACACGTGATTCACGAATTAGTTACAACTTCCGGCTTAATTTCGGGACGAAATTTCCTAAACAAGGGGAGGCTGTAACACCCCGTGTTTCCACGAGTGAAAGTCAAAGTCAAAGTCAACGACCGATTTTCGCGCAACGTGACTCGTAGAATTGTTTGTATGATATTTAGATTATGTGGAGTAAATGTCGTACATTGCAATAATCGAATCATGCTGACCGTATTTCAATCAACCCACGACTGTGAACGATAGGAAGTAACAATGCGATAAAGTTAATCAAGCTATGCTAATCAAATCGACATCAAATCGTAACTCGAGCTACATATCTTACTTGTCAGTTATATGTGTGTGTGCCTTACGTGTTACGTGTGCATGTTTATTTTATGTTATTTTATGTTGGGATAATCAAGCGAACTCAATCGAACTCGAAGTCTAACTCGAATCTAAACGAACCCGAACCCGAACCCGAATTCCGAGTCGAACCCTATAAGAAGTAGTTGGGACTGAAAGTAATTTAGATTAGGAAACCCTATCGAACCGCTCGCAATCAGAGCCGAATCAACATCGCATCGAGTTCACCCAAGGAGGTGGCATCCGCACGGATGGCCAATCCGCACGGATGGGCAATCCGCACGGATTGCCAGTCCGCACGGATGGCCAGTCCGCGCGGATAACCTACCCGGGTGCGTGCCATGCGCACGGCTCACCCCTTTCCCTTTTTGGCATCCTATAAATACACGGGTCACTCTCCACTTTTTCCACTTTTGGCAAGTGACGTCCGAACCACACGCATTCTTCACCTTTTCTCAGATTTCTCTTAATCCAGGTAAGATCTTGCACTAATTCTTGTACATCTTTAATCACTACACGATTCTACACACTTCTATATTTCGAATCTTCGATTTTAACCATGAAATCATCCGGATTTGAGGTATTCACGGGTGACGTCATCATGAAGTTCATGAGAACTTCATGCTTGGCCTCATTCCACCAAGAATATCACAGATCTAAACGATTTCTACAAGTTTTTACAATAATTTCACCTAGATCTAAACTTCCTAAGGATAAAAGAGCTGAAAGAAATAAACCTAAGTTCTCTTCTTCTTTTACTCTTAAAAACGGTACGAATCCGATCAGTCCTAGTGTTCTACTCATCAATAGTGATGCCCTAGTTCCAGATCTGGAATCCTACCCACAGACAACTGATTTCGGGGTTAACCGGGACGACCGTTCTAAGTCGCCGACAGGCCGAGTTAGGGTGGTTCCTGACCGGCCTAGTCACGCGGGTAGGAACACAACTCCAAGTGGTTGCCACGTGATCAGAACGTCTCGATAAACGACAACAGAAACCAAGTGTAGACGAACGGGACAACCAGACCAGCCGTCCGCACGGACAAGCTATCCGCACGGACTAGCTGTCCGCATGGACGAGCCATACGCACGTACAGCCCATACGCACGTACGGGTCATACGCACGGGTTGTCATCCGCACGGACTACCCTTGGGACCCACTTTCCAAACAAAGGGTTGAGTATCGACGAACGAGCAATCCGAACGGACGACCTCTGAATGGATTACTCTTCGGATCATGAGATACTAAGGCCTTACAATGAAAATCAAACAAACTTCATCCGCACGGCCAAGCCGTACGCACGGACAGGCTATCCGGACGGATTATCTCTGCCTGCGCGCACAGGCTGCCCGCACGGACTACCATACGCACGGACCGCCGTCCGCGCGGCCGGCTTGAAAGGTAGAAACACTTTGGTGTTTTCGAAATGCTACAACGAAAACTTCAAAGCACAAACCATCATACACAAACACGTCTTAGGAAGAAACAATCCACTTGAACATTTATCCACGCAAGCAATCTAACCGTACGGGTAAGTCGTCCGCACGTATAACTAGTCCGCACGGGGTGCCACCCGCACGGACAGTCACACGCACGAATGACCTATCCGGATGGAACACCATCCGCACGCATCACCATCCGTACGGATAGGTCATGCGCACGGATGACTTCTATTCACGGATAACTGATCCGCACGATCCGTCATCCTACCCACTCTCACTTGTACTGTTTTACGCGTCACTTATCGTTACGTTATCGAATCTATTCAGGCTAATCGTACCCGCTGTAAAGCGCTCCCTTCAATCCATATCGCTGTGAGTATACTCGAACCCTTTTCGCTTTAGCCCTTTTGGGTGTTACATACGTTACAACTATTCAAACTGCAACTATCACACTACTCAAGCTATTTTAACGCTTAACCATTAATGCATGTTATACGTGGCTTATGAATGCTTGTTTGTTATGTTTACATATGGAATGCTGTCTACCTGCCTTAGCAACGATAGTACTATAGTTTGGACTCAGCACCCGTTCACACGGGGGTTGTTAAGGATCTTTTACTTGCATGGATTACGGTGGTAATCATGTATTGCGAACTGCCTCGGGCAGTCAACCCGCAGTCATTGGTATCGATGGATCTATGTCGATAACTAACGTGCTTCATTTCACTATGTGTACGTGCTGGTTATGCGTAAACGAATTCGAACACTATATGCTATTATCAAACTTGTATGCTCACCTTTACATTTTATGTATTGACTTTATTTTAACGTATGTGGCAGGTGCCTAGGTTGTTTATATACTTCTCGGGCTGTGATGAAATCGAAGCTAGGAACTGGAGTCCTAGAAACCAACAAATAAATTGTTATGTTTAAATCTGAGTTGTCGGAACAGAATATTTGTTTAGTTTTTGTCTGTAATAACTTGTTTTACTATTTGAGACATGGTATGGGACATGTTAACTTAAATTGAATGGTAATGATAGTTGTTATGGAAACTTCTGGACAATCTGTTTCGCTCAGTGTCGCGCCCCGATGATTCCGCCATCGGTTGGGGTGTGACACCTGCCATTAATTCATCCACTGTTTCAGTACCCAACTGTTTGTGTGGCTTTCTTTTATAGATGGCTGCACCAGCTGGAGCAGTGGATCTCCTGATTTGCAGCTTTGATGGTCTTTTTGAAACCTCTGCTTCAGGATAGTCAGGATTTTGTGGAGCAGTAGGATCTGTCCTTCTTAATTTCTCTAAACTTTTGTAGGTAGCCCTGACTCTATCTTCTTTCCATCTCATCACTTGATTTTTGGACCCATAATCAGCAGCAACCAATTCCTCTTTCATTCTCTTCAGCTCTAGTGTCTTGTCAGGCATATTCTTTTTGTATTTTGACTAATCTGGAGGAGTGTGTTTGACCTTCTTATTTATCATTTCTTAAATCCTGGCTGCTTCTCTTTCAAGCTCAGGAATGGTCCACTCCTTGTACATATACTTTTCTCCCTTATACTTCTTGGTTGTCATGATGCTTTCAATGTAGTCTTTTCTCAGAGTTTCATCTGCTCTCTCTGAGCTTTGTTGACAAACATTTTTTTGCAAATTGCTCTAAGGATCTGACTTGAGTAAATAGAAACTGGTAATGCCTTTGAATTTCTTTGTCAGTTTTTCCTTGAGTGTTTCTTTTGGAAATATCCTCTGCCTGTTTAGCCTTAACTTTCAAATATTCTTCAATGTTGTTAGGCCTAGGATATCCTTCAACTGATGGCAACTTCCTTTTAGCAGGGTCATCCTCATAGTAGAAGGATTTGATCTCTTCTCTAACTGCTTCAAGTTCTAGAGGAAACTGGACACCTGCAGGAGTGATGACAGGGTTTGATTGTTGAACTGGAGCTGATGAGAGAGGAACAGGATTTTGTACTGTAACAAGTGATAGAGATTTTGAAGATGTTGGTGGTGGTGGTGGTGATGGAGAATCATCATCTGGTTAGGAGAGGCAGATGATGTTTTGGGTGGATCAGTGGTGGTGGTTTGAGTGGCAGTGATTTGTGATTGACTAACAGCTGTTGAAACAAATGGTGTTTCAACCACTGTTGTCATTACAACAGATGTTGTATCATCTGCTATTTTCTGCTTTTTGGCAGGAGGCGATGGTGGTGGTGTTGTTTTTGGTGGTGATGGTGATGGTGGTAAAGCAGTAGTTGTGGTGTGTGTTGAAGTGGTGTGTGTTGAAGTGATAGCAGATGTTGAAACAACTGAAGTACCAGCAGATGTTGATACAGCAGGAGTTACAACAACTGTTTGGGTGGAGGTTTGATGTTGGGGGCTTTTGGATGGTGGTTTTGGAGTATAATTTTTGAGTCTGGGTGGTGTGGACTTGGGTTCCCTCACTTTTCTAGTGAGATTTCTTTTTGGCACAGGATTTTGAACATCCTTTGGCTCAGAACAACCCTGCGCATTCAGCTCAATGTAAGCTTTTTTCTCCTCATTACATCTTGACATATCCTTTGCCTCTCTGTCCCTTTTTACACTTGCTATAGCTTCAGCAAGTGCATTTTGGGTAACATCAACCTTTTTGCTACCATCTGGCATAGGAATTTTTCTGGTCATAGCATCCCTTTCTGGTTCAATGTAGAGACCATCATCTATTTCTTTCTTTTTCCACTCCTGGATTTTCTCCCCCTTTTTGGCATTATCTGGGGGTAATTGATCAATAAAGAGAACAGTTGGAGGAGCAGTGCCAGTGGTTTTCAATATGTGGGCCTTGAGAGCCTTGATGTCTGCTTGTGTGTTCTTGAACCAAGACTCCATTTTGTTTCTCAGCTCTTGTACATGTATTGCATGTTGCTGATCAGCCATTTGTTTTTGTTGCTGGAGAAAAGGTTGAAATAGGTTCCAGAGCTCATTTGTAGCAGGTGCTTGTGGTGGAGCAGGTGCTTGAGGTGGAACAGCAGTGGATTGCACCTTTTGTACTTTTAACAACTGTTGCAGCATTTCTTTGATTTCTGCAACCGAAGTATCCAGTTTTTCAACACGTTTCGTCAATTCCAGGTACTTTAAACCATCACCCAATTTAATGGGATCATCTGATTTCCCACTAGCAGTGGTTTTATCAGTGGTTGAGGTAGGGAGTGTACTCCAAACATTAACCACTGATGCCCCTTTTTCTTGGTACTGGGGTCTTCTTCCTTCAACACTTGACAACCTTTTGATGTTGCCAGTGGTTAAAACAAATCCACTGGTGGATGTCAGAGGTGCTATGGAAGGAATTGCCTCCAAGGAAGTCTTATTGATGTAACCACTGTCCAAGTGCAAACCAGTGGGTTCAGTACTTGTAGTGGCTGCTTCACTTGGATTACCACCAAGAGTTACTTGTAACTCAAGGGCTGTAGCCTCCTCAGGCATTGTTGGTGGGTTAACTATGATTGATGCATCAGACCCTGTCATTTATTGAAGTATATTCTCATTGATAGGTGATTGAGAAGGACTGGTTTGTGCCTGGTTCAAATCAATAGCATCCAACAAAAGTTTAGTTGGTGGGGGAATTGTGGATGTGATGGTTGGTGTAGAAAGTGAATTTGCCCCGGGCAGTGGGCTGTGGATGATGGAAGCAAGTGATTCCAGAGCACCATATTGTGGTGTCCCCATATGTACAACCTGTTCTTTTTGAGAAGAGACAGGAGGAGTTTCGGCTATGGTTTGAGATATTTTTACCAACTGCTGTGAGGAAGAAGCAGCAGTGGTTTCTAGTGACTTTTGTGCTGTCACTGGCAGTTGCTCTGGTATCTCATCCTCCAGAGTTGCCTTTTTGATAGGTTTTGGGGGGTTTTGAGTTTTCTTTTTGTTTGGCTTTTTGTTGATTATAGGTGTGGGTTTCAAAGCAGTTGTTTTGCTACTTTGATCACCTTGAGCAGTGGGCTCAGCAGCAGATACCGGAGGAGCAGTGGTAGCTGCTAAATTCTGCTCAGGCACCTCTGCTTGTGTTTTGCAAGGTGTTGACATTCTTGTAAAAGTTTCAGCAGTTAAGCTGTTTATTTGAATAGATTCACCTTGTTTTATTGCAGAAGCATCATTCTTACCAAGTTTCTTTTCAAAATAGGAACTTAAAAATCTTGGAAAAAGTAAGAATGGCCTTTTATCAACATTTTAACCAGATCATTAAAGATTTCCTGGGAATAATTGAAATTTTCTTCTTGAAGAATAGCATACCCCAGATTTTGAATCTTTAATGGTATTTCATTAAAAGAGGTGGTTTTGTTTGAAACACACATAAGCAGAGTATGAAACAAAAATCTTGTTGCAGGTGGAAAATTACCTTTTTGTAAGGTATCTCTCTTTATTTGCTCTGCATAACCTCTTTCAAGGAAATCAATTTTTAACTCATTTTTAGGAAAAGAAGTTTTACCTTTCTGATCATTGAGTTCAAAGACTTCCGAGATTGATTGTGGTGTGATTTTGACTGCTTTACCCTGTAAAGTGGAGTTAATGGCTATGACATCGTCGCCTTGTATGTCAAGGGTTACATTTTTCCAAAACTCCCTTTGGGTTTGCATGTAAATGGGTGCATCTGCTGTAAGCAAACTTTTGTACTTTGACGCAGACATGAGATCAATGATGGAATCGAAAGTTTCTGTGGTGCCGGGTTTTGTGAGTAGACCCAGAAGGTTGTGAGAAGGTTTGTGTGGAATTTCAGTGGGTTTAGCCTTTTGAGAGACCTCTTTGAAGATGATTTGGATGTGGGTTTTGCAGATGACTTCGATTTTGTCATTTTGGAGATGATGATCGAAGAAGGTTGTGAAGAAATTTGAGAAAAACTGCTTTGAGAAGAGAATTTTTAAGAATTCAATTCGACAGTAAAACCCTGTTTGGGTGTTGAATGGGGGGTTTTATAGAGAAAAAATGAATGCTGACGTGGCAGCGGTTACAAAAGGACTGACCACTATGTACTGCCCACATGCCAACCCCTGATGAAATGAAGGACAATACTTGTATGAAAACTACTGGTGAAGGCAGTGATTACAACGGTAACAAATGGAAGCAGTGGGTGATTTTCACTATCAGTGGATAGCACATCAGTGGATAAAACACTGATTTTGAACATCAGTGCTTATCAAGAAAATGAGAGAACAGGGGATGGCTTTCAGCAGTGGACAAACTTTGAAGTAGAGCAGACTTTTGAACAAACAGTGGTTATGGCAGACTTTCAAGGATTTTAATGAAAACTTCATTTTTAGCTATTTTTAAGGATGGATTTTTGATTTTCTGAAAACATTTTAATGCTTTTATTCATAGAAAAACAAGATTTTGCTTGTTATTCCATGTTTAGCATGCCAATCCTAGATACCAAGCTTTCAAAGGTGGATGTATCTAATGCTTTTGTGAGCACATCTGCCAGCTGGTCTTTAGTTAGAACATGATGCAGAGAAATCAAACCTTTTTCATAGAAATCCCTCACAAAGTGATGTCTGATGTCGATGTGTTTGGTGGTTGAATGGGAAACTAGATTTTTGATGATATTTTCTGCTGCCTGGCTATCCAACATGAGTGGTGTCTTTAAGGCAGTGATACCAAAATCCAGCAACTGATTTTGAAGCCACAGGAGTTGGGCTGTACAGCTTGCAGCAGCAATGTATTCAGCTTCAGCAGTGGATGTTGAAACAGCTGCTTGCTTTTTGCTTTGCCAAGAAACTAAGCAATCACCTAGAAACTGGAACCCTCCTGATGTTGACTTCCTTGTGGTGTTACATCCAGCAAAGTCACTGTCTGAAAATCCTGAAAGCTCGATATTCCCATTAGCTGGATACCAGATACCAAGTGTGGGAGCACCTTTATGTATCTGAAGATCCTTTTTACAGCAATGAGGTTTGATTTTCTGGGAGCTGATTGACTTCTTGCACAGACACATGTTGCAAACATGATGTCTGGTCTAGATGCAGTTAGGTACAGTAAAGACCCAATCATGCTTCTATAAAGTGTTTGGTCAATCAGCTCATCCTTTTCATCGGACATGACAAGCTTATTTGTTGCCATGGGTGTGCTGCATGGTTTACAATCATTCATATCAAATTTATTTAAAAGTTCTTTAGCATATTTGCTTTGAAGAATGAAAGTTCCATTTTGCATTTGCTGAACTTGGAGACCAAGAAAGCATTGCAGCTCACCCATTGCACTCATTTCAAACTCAGCTGTCATGAGTTGCCTAAACTCTTCACACATTTTATTACATGTGCTTCCAAAAATAATGTCATCCACATAAATTTGGACAATCATTAAATCCTTTCCTCTCCATTTTAGAAACAGTGTTTTATCAATAGTACCTCTTTTGAAACCATTTGAGAGTAAAAAGGTGGAAAGAGTTTCATACCAGGCCCTTGGCGCTTGTTTCAGGCCATACAAGGCTTTGTTTAACCTGTAGACATGATCTGGATAAAATGGATCCTCAAAACCTGGAGGTTGACAAACATATACCTCTTCTTGAATTGTACCATAGAGGAAAGCACTTTTGATATACATTTGAAACACCTTCATGTTGTGGTTGACAGCAAAGGCCAGGAACAGTCTTATAGCTTCCAATCTTGCTACAGGGGCAAAAGTTTCATCATAGTCAATCCCCTCTTCCTGTCTGTAACCTTGAACCACAAGCCTGGCTTTATTCTTGACAATAATGCCCCTTTCATCAGTTTTGTTTTTGAAGACCCACTTTCTGCCGATGGGGCTAACATCTTATGGAAGTGGTACAAGCTCCCATACTTGTTGTCTTTTAAACTGTTGGAGCTCCTCTTGCATGGATTCTACCCAGCTGTTGTCTTTCAGTGCCTCTTGGTACTTGACTGGCTGATGGAGTGATAGAAAACCAGCAAAAAGACAAATGTTTTGGGTTTGGCTTCTTGTGAGCACCCCTTCATTTATGTTGCCAATGATTTGGTCAGGTGGATGAGATCTCAAGAAGATTAAATCTCCTTGGTATGGTATGATGGCATTTGTTGGTGAAGGCTGCAGATGTGTATCATCTGAGCTAACCACTGCTGGTGACTTTGATGATCCAGCAGTGGCTTCAAAAGATGGTGGAATAGGAGGTAAAGGTGTGGACACATGCTGACTTTGATCCACTGTTTGAGGACTTTTATCAACGGTGCTTGATGATGTGGAAGCAGTGGTTAAGGGGCTACTTTGGTCAACAACTGTTGAGGTAGCAGTGGTTGAGCTTTGACAGTTGTTTTGAACATCTGCTGCTCTTCCCATATTGACAGACTTTTGAGGGATGATGATTTCATACCCATAGTCTGGTGTTGAATCCTCTAAAGAACCTGCATTGTTAGTCTTGACAGCAGTATTTTCAAAAGTGAATTTATCAAGATCAAACAAATCAGTAGGATTTGCTGGGATTTTCATTGATGAAAGTTCATTGAACTTTACATTCAAGGTCTCCTCCACTGCTTTGGTCCGTGTATTAAACACTTTGTAGGCCTTGGCAGTGGTTGAGTATCCCAGGTGATAACCACAATCTACTTTGGCTGCAAATTTTGAGATGGAATCTTTTAAATTTAAAATAAAGCATTGGCAGCCAAAGACTTTAAAATATGAGATCAGTGGTTTGATTTTATACAGAATTTCATAAACAGTCTTTTTGTGCCTGGGGTTTATTAAAACTCTGTTTTGGATATAGCAAGCAGTGTTTACTGCCTCTGCCCAAAAAGTTAATGGCAAACCTGAATCAGCAAGCATGGTTCTGGCAGCCTCAATCAAAGTTCTGTTCTTTCTTTCAACTACCCCATTTTGCTCTGGTGTTCTAGGGATGTTGTACTGCCTTACAATCCCTTTCTTCACACAGAAGGCATCCAACTCCTTATTTTTGAATTCTGTGCCATTGTCACCCCTGAAGACTTTTACTGGAAGGTCAAATTGCTTTTCAACCTGTGTCACAAAGTCTTGCAAAATGCCTGCAGTCTCATCTTTTGAGTGTAAAATGAAAGTCCATGTAAACCTAGAGAAGTCATCAATAATAACCAAACAATATCTCTTATTCTTGAGACTCATGACTTGAACTGGGCCAAACAAATCCATGTGCAGCATTTGCAAACACTGGGTTGTTTTGGACTCTTCAATGGACTTAAAAGAGCTTTTATGTTGTTTTCCTTTTAAACAGGAAATGCAATGCTCAGGACATGAAAACAATTTTTGTGGTAAGCCTCTTACCAAGCCATTTTTTGAAATTTCAGTGATTGTCTTGAGATTTGTGTGCCCCAATCTTCTGTGCCAAAGTTCTGTCTCTTTGTTAGAGGCAGCTGAGAACAGACAGGCATCAGTTCTGGGACTCTCTTTTGACATATCAACAACATAAACATTGCCACTTCTTTGAGCAACAAGTTTTGTTTTTCCAGTTTTGATTATTGCTTCAATCTTTTCAACCATTTCTGGTCCAACAATCCTACAACACTCCTTTGTGAAGAATGACCCATATCCCTTATCACTCATTTGTGAAACACTCAGGAGGTTGAATTTCAGATTGTCTATCAGATTGACATTTTCAAATTTTACATTTCCAGACTGTACTGTACCAGACCCCAGAACTTTCCCTTTACTATTATTCCCAAAGGATATATCATCCCCTCCATGGATTTTGAAATCTCTGAGTAAGGCTTTACATCCTGTCATGTGCCTGGAGCCTCCACTATCTACATACCAAAGACTGTAGGTCCGGCTAGGGGAGGATCTAGTCGCCTAATCCTTGTGTACAAACACACCCGGTTGTGCGGAATCCAACCGGAGATGCAAACCGAGATAGAAACCGATAAGAACACGAGATACAAGACACGAAGATTCAATGTTTAACACACTTGTATATCAAAGAGAAGAGTTCAAGTACAAGATCATACAATATCCGGTTAACACAATAAAACTCTCTCTCTCTCTCTCGGGTTCTCCCTGCTTCTCTCTTTTTCTTTTTCTCTACCGAAAACACTGATTTCGGTATGTATATATATGTGTTTTCTGCACATGTTGTTTGGTATGGAGTTCGGCCCATGTGGGTTTGTTTGGCCCAAACAACCATGCGAGATGATTGGCCCAACAGCATGCACTTATGTTCTTTAATTCAAATTGTAAAAATTTAGCCAACTTATGACATCTATGACATCATCGTGATGATGTCATGATGATGTGTAAACGGGAAACGGTCCGCGGCTCTCCGTGCTTCGCGTGTCGAACTTTGGGGCGCACGACGGAGGAATGTCGTGACGTCGGGCTTGAACCGAACCTAACTGGGTCTAACCGAACCGAGTCGAACCGAACGTCGCGTCCACATAATATGTATCAACAAACTCCCCCTTGGACGCTACTCGTGAGGTTCAACTTCCATGTCTTTTTTGTCAGAGGATCTTCAAAGACTTCACGTCTTGAATGTAGAAAGTGTATCAACAAACTCCCCGTTTCATGTAGGAAGTGTGTTGACAAACTCCCCCTTAACATAAGCTCCGCCTTGAGTTATGCTCGTGAACGACTTGATCTTTATAACTTGAGATCCTTGTGGTGTTGATGATGGTCAGCGGCAACTCGATCATCTTCATCATTTGAGTGCCTTCACGTCGTGTCTTCATTCCGAAGCTTGTCATCGACCATGTTCTCCTCGCCTTTAGCATCTGCACATGCAAGAAATCTAAACGCGTAATGAGAACAACTGCTTGGAATATAGTTTAACATAAACAAATAACACACATGTGACCATATTTCAATCAACTACCGTCCGACAGTTTAGTTTGAAAAGTTAACAGATTTTTTCAATTTAGATTATTAACTTTCAAAACTTGCAAACTCTGACCGTTTATGAAGATTTAGTGGATTTTGGTTTTCAATCAGGTTTCAGACAACGAAGACTCGAGATCCAACATCGTACAATCGAAAATAAGATAGAAATAAAATCTTTTTGGCTTTTAGAAAGTTTATATTAAAACACACCTAAAATCTTTTTGGTGTTTTGAATATTTCAAATGTAAAGACAGAAAGCAGTAAATAAATATATACAAAGATGCAGAAACTGAAAGCATTAAATAAATATTTACAGACATTCTTTTTGCGAGTTTCGAGGGTAAGAGAATCATATCAGTGTACGGTCATGCCAAAACGCTCTTGTTGTTCTTTTTGTTAACGTTTAGATAAGCATCCTATAACAATTATCGGTATTGTTGTCCACATAAGCTCAACTTATCAGATGTAATCATGGCGAGGGGATACGTTAAGGTATGATTTATACTTACCGACCGGTGTTCATCCACATCACGACACATTCCCGTATCAAGGTATGCACGAGAGTTCATCTTACCGGTGAGTATACCGATTATCATCTGTTTGACCGTATATGAAAATGTGAGAAACTCACTTATTTTGATACGAAAACAAGCCCTATGTGATATAATCACTTATTGATGAGGAACTTGATTTTCATATGCATGAGGGCACAGGAGCAAGTCCGTGAACAGGTCAGTACTTTCGTACAGCAGAGAGACGAACTTGACTCCCGGATAGATGTGATATTTTATCACTTATTTGTTTGGACATGTGATTGTTGATCACTTATTGAGGTCGTATGCAGTATGTACACGTATGTATAGTATCATGGAAGATCTAGACTTGCGTCCCCGTTATTTTTCGGTAAAAGATACAACCATGATACCCAGATGATAAGCAGCATAAAGACCGAATATCTCAGAACCTCGGCAATCTATCAAACGAAATTTCGGTACTAAGACCATATGCCAATGAATGGTTCCCACCTGGTCTTCAGTCGATTTAAGATTTATATCACCCTGCACACTTTAAAATGATTGTGAGCCTACCGATACATCTTATATAGAGCTGCTTATCATTTTTCATTTAAGGTTTAAAGAGGTTTGGATAGACCACTGATGTACTATCATTTTCTCTTTTGCTCGCCAGGAAACTCATTTTTGTTTTTCTATTGTTTTTGGGTTTAGAAATTTTTCGATGTTTTTGGATTTTCAAATTTGGATTTACTCCCCCTAAAATCAACAAACTAAGATAAATTTAAAAGACACAAAGGTATTTACAAAAATGATTTTCCGATGTTGGTTTTACTCTTGCTTGACCTTAATGTCGTTTACCAATAATAAAAAGTCAAATCTTGATTTGTCAAATGCTTTGGTAAAAAGGTCGGCACGTTGGTCATCGGTGTGGACCTTAACAACATCGATAAGCCTTTTCTCAAAGCAATCACGTATGAAGTGATACTCGAGATCAACGTGTCTGGTCAAAGAGTGCTTATACGAGATGTTACTAAATCATAAAGCAGCTTAAATATCGACAAGTATAGGAGAGATTAGAAATTCAAAACCGTATCCTGCAACTGCTTCGTGCATTGCAAGGAATCTGAGCGCTCTCCCAAGCTGGATATCCACCAGGTGTGGATTGCAAAGTCGATTTTTGTAGCTATTGAGATCCCTTCACAGCAACAAGATCAAAAACCTCTGGGTCCGGCTGGTCTTCACATTGTACCAGCGAAGGTCTTTGTCTTTCTCTTTGAGAAGTAGTGTGCGGTTGCTCAATCCACGCCAAGGCATCCGCACACCCGGTTGGTTTGTTCAACAAACACATTTTCTTCAATCACACCGTAGAGAAAAGTACCCTACACGTTCATCTTGTGGACTTTGAACTTCTTGTGGAAGAAAAATCCATGAATCTTCAAAAAGTTTCAGACGTGTTGCAGGCGTGTACTTTTCATTTTAATCTATCCTTTTGACCCGATCAAAAACCATAACAACCAAATTTTGGCACATTTTTCATCTGGTCGAATTTTTCAACTTCATCCCTTTTTCCTTCATCAGACATTTTTTGTCTTCTTTCCTCCTTTCTCCATCAAAGGCAACAACTCCTAGATATAATGATGTTTCGGAGTCTGGTGTCGCCGATCTTGTGCATGGACGCTCCACTATCAACAATCCTAAGACTATCAATAGTTCCTCCTGGAACATCCTGCACTCTCATTCAGAGATTAGTTGGAGAGGGGGACCCAAGCCTTCACAGACTTGGGTCGTCCGTCATCATCGAGAATTGTGACATCCATTTCCCGATGATTCGGAATTGATGTAGCTCCCCCTGAAACAATTTCCAATTTTGGTTTCCAAATCTGTTTTTGTTTTTCATGTTTAACATTTGATTCAACAGATTTTGTTTGGACAACCTCCGGTTTTAAAACCTTTTCAACATTTTTCCGTTGTTTCTTTCTCTGTTTCACTTCTTGTTGTTTAACAAGACGAGGGTCCTGTTTTGGTGAAACAGATCTTTTATGGTAACTGTTACCATGGGGGCATCAACCTTTGTCTTTCCTTTCGTGAGATATGGACAATTTCTGACAATGTGCCCGTACTCACCGCATTCAAAACATGATCTCCGCTCAACAAACCTCGGAGTATCATAACTGTAGGAGCTTGATGATGAACTTCGTGATCTTGAGGTACTTGGTCCTACATCACAACCGTTTGTGTGTTGTGTGTAATTGTTTTGACTGTTTCTTTTCAAAATTTTAACTTGTTTAACAAAATCTAAGTTAGATTTGTTTTCGAATGTGTCAATTTTATCCGTTCCCCTTGATTTCACAAAGTTCACCTTCTTGTCCCTTTTCTTGGTCTGTTTCTTTTCACCTTGAGTCGGTGATTTACCTTTTGGTTTGGTGCGATTTTGCTGCTTTTTCACTGTTGGTAATTTCTGATTGCCACATTGTTTTCAAACTTCAGCCTTTGGGATAGGAGGACACTGTGTTACCACAACGTGTGATCCTGTCTTTCCCAAAAACTTACTTGTTGAATCCTCAAAAACTTTACTAATTAAAGATTGATTAACATTCTTAATAGGAAAATCTTTGTCAGAATAGATTTTATCATCACCAACAAGAGTGTATAGCAAATTCACACTCTCAGACTCTTGTGAGGAAGTAGACGTGGACTCGATCAGAACAGTCGTAGCAGGTTTTGCGGGAGGATCACATAGAATATGATTCTCGAGAGGTATGTCCTCTTCTTTGATTACCGCATCTGACTGTGCTGAGTCAGTATCATTAGATTCATCAACTGAAGAATCAGTATCCTCAACAATGATTGGAGGATCCTGATTTTGTTCAGCAGTTACAAAAGTATCCGCTGATACATCCGAATCTGATGATACTTCCTGTTGGTATCCAAGTCCCGTTGCAAATTCCTCAATGTCTAAAGGAACAGATTCTTCATAATGAGTTCTATACTCCTCATCAGGCAGTGCATCATAATTTTGTCTAACAGGTGGTGGAGATTTCTTATATCCAATGCATGTGACATCCCGTTTCTCTTTCTGAACATCAATGATGTGATCCAACACATAGCTAGAGCTCAAATAACTGTCTAACTTAAGCTGGATCGCCTCACTTTCAGTTTTAACACAAGCCATCTCTTTTTGCATTATCTCAAGACGAGTGATATACAAATTTATGTCAGTTTGTTTTCTGGAAACCATTTTTGTCAGTTCGGTTTTATCTTTTCTTAAAGTTTCAACCATCGTTTTAAATTCCTTTTCATGGTTTTCATAAAACATGTTAGGCTCTTTGCATTTTGAAAGATCCACTATCAACTTTTGATTGTGCATATTTGTAACACCCTAGTTACTAATTAACGATTTTGTATGTAATTACCAACGATTAGATGTGTAGTTAAGACTACACATGCTATAAAAATACGGGTTTATTAAAACTTTTACAAATCATGAGTTATTCTACATCACGTGATCATATGTTTAATCCTTATGTATCAAAGTCAAAACTAATGTTTTAATGGTTTTGACCCTAGGTGATTTACAACATGGCAAAGTGCGGAAGCGTGTATCTATATCGTGTTCGGTTCTTCGTTGAGCTTGATCGTCTTCCGGCATCCAAGGTGTACCTACATTTCATAAACATGAAATGCTTTAGTCATACAGGACTTAAAACGTGTCTAAACGAGTCCGAGAAACAATTGATAACAAAAACAAAAATTTCAACCTGACCTCCACCGTAAATTACGGTGGCACCGTAATTTACGGTGGCCACTGGTTTTACATGCCCCTACCGTAAACCAGTAGGGGGCCACCGTAAGGCTTTTCATCTCCACCGTAAATTACGGTGGCACCGTAATTTACGGTGGACCCTGCATCCAGTTTTCCATTTTTGCCGTAATTTGACACGAAATCTTCCGTATCTTTCAAACCGCTTGTCCGTTTGGCCTACCGTTTCTTCCTACGTGTTTGTAATTTGATTCTCCATCATTTGGAGTTAAAATCCGACATTCGGCTTAACAAAATTTAAGACTTCTAAGTCTTCGGCTTATTACCCCTTTATACCAAATTTTGACCCGGTTATGCATTTTATCAAACAAACGTATTTATTTGATTCCTATATTTCATACACTTCATCAAATAATTGTGATATACCATAGTAGGTTCTAATCATAGGTTTATTACACAAATTAAACCCGTTTTCACTAGTATGCTTATTTTGACCCGTTAAGGATATTTTAAGCACTTTTAAGCTCAATTTCGCTTTCATTCTAATCTAGCGTTGTGACCTATATCTCTTATCTAGTACTCTTCCATCACAACTAAATGTGTGTTGGATTTAAAGTAGATATCTATGTGTTCCGAATTTATACCTCTTGAAATATCATTCTACGGCAAAGACTCATATGGAGTCTTTTGGCCCAAGAATTACATCTTTCACTACTCGTACTCGTTCTAAACTTTTGTTTAATCATAAGACTCCTTTCCAAACAACCTCTAAGAGTTGTTTGTTCAATTTAGCCTACAAGGGCGTTTTGGTCGATTTTGGTCCTTCTTTTACAATGAAGGGCTATCACCAATTATTCGACCAAATTAGCACTTTTACATACATCATAAATAAGCGTACCTGGCTCGGATCAACAAATAGACCCGATTTTAATACCTTGCTTTATATTCGCTAATTAAGAACGATGCGAATATCCATTGGATATCTATTCCTGTAAGCATATGACTCGACAAAAGAATCATTAGTCTATATAGTCAAAAGGTGTTGTCTACACCTTTTGACCCGTTTGGCCGAATTGACCATTTATCTTTGCGAAATGATATTTATTATCATCTCCTCTACATGACTCTTCCCGTTTAACACCGTACAGTAATTTTAAATATAAACCGTGTATTTCTTTCGACATAATATGACCAATTTATCGATTTACTTCTTTTTAACCATTATTATGGTTTCTATCATCTTTTGATTTTCTTGTTCCGTTCGACTACACGACGGAACATCATATTTCAATTGTTTAGATATCTAATTCATAATTTATATGATAAGAAAACATTCCACAATTTAAGACTAGTGTAAGCTATACTTACCTTGCATCCGAATTATGCTTTTCCGCCATTCTTGCTTCGTTTGACCCGCTTCCTTTCCAAGCCTCCACCTAGCTTGTCAAGCGTCAAACTATCAATCATAATTCGTAAGACGGTTATATTAGTCATCATTAATTATGACTATTCCATCTTACATATTTTCTATCACAATTACCATTCGATCTTATTAATGGTCGGTTTGACTATTTAAAAGTCAAATCACCAATTAACACATATGATTGCACTATCAAGTTCACAAGACTCAATTAGGCACATTATCAACACTTAGTTCTCATTTAGGCATTTTAACAAACACCTAATGTGCATGATTTTACATATTTACTAACTAGTTCCTAACTAGTTATTTTTACAAAGATTAACATCAAAAATCACCACTATCACTTATGATCAATTACTCAAACTTGCAAATTGTTCAAGTATCTTGTTCCTACTAGCAACTATGATGTTTTTAAACATGTGTACATCATCATCTTTACTACATAATCAAAACCCACTTGACACATGAGTGTATGATCATGGATTCACAACCATGAACATCAATTCAACAAGTACATAACTAGGGTTTACTCCTAGACATAGTTTCATCACTAATTTCATCCAATCAACAAACATGCAAGTTCAGATTCGAGTTCTCTAGGTTTGCTCAGAATTTCAACTAGAGATTTCTCAAGAAATTTACATACCTCATGACTCCTTTTTCAATGGAGATCACTAATTCATACTCGGATTTTGATTTGGACTTGATTTGCCTCTTCAATTTGATGAAATTGTGTTGATTAGGGTTTGACCCTTCTTGGTCGCCCCTGAGCTCGATCCAGAACACACACTGTGTGTGTGTGTGTGTTTGTGTTTGTTTTTAATAAATAACTTTTCTAGTTATCCCGCTTTAACCCCTCATGTTTGGTTCGTTATTAAGTAGGCCACAACCTACTTATTTCTTTTAACAATTTTCCCACTTATTAACTAGGTTAAATATTCCTAGTTAACTTAGCTGGTTCGGGAATATTTATGACTAAGTTTATTTTAGGTCCCGTTAACTCGGGCCTTCTAAGCTTTTATTTCTTAAAAGCTTTTATTCACTTTTTATTTATTATTAGGATTAATTATTTAAATCCTAATATTTACCGGGTAAATTTTTACCACTAAAGGTATTTTACCCGTCTTTACTATTAACGTGGTTTGATTACCAAAGCCGTTTTCGGGGTGTTACAAGTCTACCCCCCTTAAAGAGGTTTCGTCCTCGAAACCTTTTCTTACTTAATTTATCGAGTTCAACTCCATGTATTTGCTCTCGATAATCAATTAAGCATTTCTCATATCTTAACCGATTGTTAGTATTACCAGAAAAGTATGGTAATATTCTTTTGGTTATTAATCATCTACGTATCTTACATGACATAATGCGACTGGAAATAACGTAATCTCGTTATTTCCACTAGTTTAATTAACTTAGCGATATTCCTCGCTTTCATATACTATCGAATTCTTTATGAATCCATTACTTTGACCCGTTTAAAGGTTTCTAGTGAAATCTTTCACTTCTAGCAACAATTCCTTTTATTTTCAAATTTACTTATTCGGTTTAGTTATACCGAATTTACCGTTTACAAGCGAACCAAATTTCTTAACTTAAATTGCTGACTTTAACCGGTTTCATTAACTAGACTTATTTGTCCAGTTCCTTTTTACCACTTGCTTGGTTATATTGTGATTCTACTTCACATTACATTTCTTGACCGTGATTGTGTTACATCATGTTTAATTTATATCAACCTTTCATTTTTGAGAATATCACTTTTCGAATATATCATCTTGCGCCTATCAGTGTCAGGACTTGTATCTTTCATGCTTACTATTTAAATTCCTATCAGAATTTATGTTTGTAAAAACATTACTTCTTACTAAAACCGAAGTTTTAGTTTTAGGATCTTTTCTTTAACTTGTGTCAATCATCCATACTGGGATATTGACAGTCCGTTATTTAATCCTTTACAGTCTTAGTTTTTATGCGGGGATTCTTAACTGATTTCCTCGCTTTATTCCATCTAACCCATAGGTTTTATCACTTAGCCTTACGGGCTATTTTTGATTAGACATTCACCTCTTTAAGGCGAAGTCCTTATAACTTCTTTCTAATCATGACCCGTGGGTCGTTTTAGTCCGTATATCTCTCATTTGTTTATAACCCTAAAGGTTATGTTGATCCCGTAGATCACTCTTTTACTCGTGTCTTATTAAAATATATATTTGGTGTCAAAGCACTCTTTTTACGTTTGAAATTCATTTGTCTCAAGCTTACCGTTATCCGGCTTGCGCTTACTTACGCCTTCAAGCATTATACTTTATTCAACCCGTTCAATCTCAAAATAGTTGAATATAATTATCAGAATTTCTGTTTACGAAATTTTTATGGTCTTTTAGTCATAACTCATAATCCGAGTCTTTTGACTTTAAATTCATGTTCTCGTTTCTCGGTTTACGCATGTGTTTAATTCTTACCCATCAACCGGGTGTTTTACCAAAGTCGTTATTATTGCAATCCTCCCGGTATGCATTAAGACCTCGCTTCATTTTTATATTCTGACTTTGTCTTTAAGTTCGACGTTTTACAAAAAATGACCCGTTAAGGGACATATTTGCATTTTCCGGGTTCGAGTGCAAGTACACTCCCTCCCATTGCTTGTCTAAATCATTTTTCATGTTTGCGTTTTCTGGGTTCGAGTGTAAGCACACTCCCTCCCATTGCTTGTCTAAATCATTTTACTTGCTTGCGTTTTATGGGTTCGAGTGTAAGTACACTCCCTCCCAATACTTGTCTAAATCATTTTACTTGCTTGGTTTTATGGGTTCGAGTGTAAGTACACTCCCTCCCAATACTTGTCTAAATCATTTTACATGCTTGCGTTTTATGGGTTCGAGTGTAAGTACACTCCTTCCCAATACTTGTCTAAATCATTTTACATGCTTGCGTTTTATGGGTTCGAGTGTAAGTACACTCCTTCCCAATACTTGTCTAAATCATTTTACATGCTTTTTTGTCCCTTCGCTCGGGCTCATTATCCTGATGTAATACGCTTCAGTCACTCGGTTGTGCGTTTACATTATTATCAAATATTTTGCTTATCTGATTCATTTGGGTACTTTTTAATTAGTCCCATTTACTCCGCCCTTACTACATCGGATGTAAATGTGTCCGCTATAAGAAACTCGTGGTATCATATGCCACTACTTACTTGGCCAGAGTAAGCGATTTAACACATGACGTACACGACCTTTTTATAGTTTTCACATCACGCCCTATGTAAGTAACGCCTCTATTCAGTTTTCTTGGAAATTATATCCTGGATATGTATTTCTGTTCAGGCTTTCCAAGTTTCTAATTTACCCATGCAACGATCATTCTCTACGTGTTTGTTGCATATTGCTAATTGTGCGATTATTTAAAAAGTGCACCTTGTAATGTTTGCCCCTACGGGCGTTCCTTGCTATTAACCTTGTTCGCGACCGTTACGCGATTTTGGTCCTTGATGAGTATGCTCTTCCTGTTATACCTCGTACCGTTCCATCATCATATCCATAATTCGTTCAACTCCCGTCATCTTCAGACGCGAGTGTCCTTCAATTAAAACATTCACAAGAGTTAGTAATGTCAACTTCAATAATCGCCCGTATTATAATACAAGGCTTTTTCTACTATACGCGTCAACGCGCGTATTTTCGTCAACCATATCAATCATTTAAACTGGGGTAACATATACCACACGATAGCTCTATGTGTTGTTTACAACACTTTAGCATACTAACTATTAACGTACTTGTACTTACCGGATTTGCGATCAAGCCTCGAACCGAACACTATTCTTTGTCAAGAGCATAAGGTTTAAGTCCAAGCATGGTTCCTCCCCACCATACTCGGATCTCTTAAACCAAGGCTCTGATACCAACTTGTAACACCCTAGTTACTAATTAACGATTTTGTATGTAATTACCAACGATTAGATATGTAGTTAAGACTACACATGCTATAAAAATACGGGTTTATTAAAACTTTTACAAATCATGAGTTATTCTACATCACGTGATCATATGTTTAATCCTTATGTATCAAAGTCAAAACTAATGTTTTAATGGTTTTGACCCTAGGTGATTTACAACATGGCAAAGTGCGGAAGCGTGTATCTATATCGTGTTCGGTTCTTCGTTGAGCTTGATCGTCTTCCGGCATCCAAGGTGTACCTACATTTCATAAACATGAAATGCTTTAGTCATACAGGACTTAAAACGTGTCTAAACGAGTCCGAGAAACAATTGATAACAAAAACAAAAATTTCAACCTGACCTCCACCGTAAATTACGGTGGCACCGTAATTTACGGTGGCCACTGGTTTTACATGCCCCTACCGTAAACCAGTAGGGGGCCACCGTAAGGCTTTTCATCTCCACCGTAAATTACGGTGGCACCGTAATTTACGGTGGACCCTGCATCCAGTTTTCCATTTTTGCCGTAATTTGACACGAAATCTTCCGTATCTTTCAAACCGCTTGTCCGTTTGGCCTACCGTTTCTTCCTACGTGTTTGTAATTTGATTCTCCATCATTTGGAGTTAAAATCCGACATTCGGCTTAACAAAATTTAAGACTTCTAAGTCTTCGGCTTATTACCCCTTTATACCAAATTTTGACCCGGTTATGCATTTTATCAAACAAACGTATTTATTTGATTCCTATATTTCATACACTTCATCAAATAATTGTGATATACCATAGTAGGTTCTAATCATAGGTTTATTACACAAATTAAACCCGTTTTCACTAGTATGCTTATTTTGACCCGTTAAGGATATTTTAAGCACTTTTAAGCTCAATTTCGCTTTCATTCTAATCTAGCGTTGTGACCTATATCTCTTATCTAGTACTCTTCCATCACAACTAAATGTGTGTTGGATTTAAAGTAGATATCTATGTGTTCCGAATTTATACCTCTTGAAATATCATTCTACGGCAAAGACTCATATGGAGTCTTTTGGCCCAAGAATTACATCTTTCACTACTCGTACTCGTTCTAAACTTTTGTTTAATCATAAGACTCCTTTCCAAACAACCTCTAAGAGTTGTTTGTTCAATTTAGCCTACAAGGGCGTTTTGGTCGATTTTGGTCCTTCTTTTACAATGAAGGGCTATCACCAATTATTCGACCAAATTAGCACTTTTACATACATCATAAATAAGCGTACCTGGCTCGGATCAACAAATAGACCCGATTTTAATACCTTGCTTTATATTCGCTAATTAAGAACGATGCGAATATCCATTGGATATCTATTCCTGTAAGCATATGACTCGACAAAAGAATCATTAGTCTATATAGTCAAAAGGTGTTGTCTACACCTTTTGACCCGTTTGGCCGAATTGACCATTTATCTTTGCGAAATGATATTTATTATCATCTCCTCTACATGACTCTTCCCGTTTAACACCGTACAGTAATTTTAAATATAAACCGTGTATTTCTTTCGACATAATATGACCAATTTATCGATTTACTTCTTTTTAACCATTATTATGGTTTCTATCATCTTTTGATTTTCTTGTTCCGTTCGACTACACGACGGAACATCATATTTCAATTGTTTAGATATCTAATTCATAATTTATATGATAAGAAAACATTCCACAATTTAAGACTAGTGTAAGCTATACTTACCTTGCATCCGAATTATGCTTTTCCGCCATTCTTGCTTCGTTTGACCCGCTTCCTTTCCAAGCCTCCACCTAGCTTGTCAAGCGTCAAACTATCAATCATAATTCGTAAGACGGTTATATTAGTCATCATTAATTATGACTATTCCATCTTACATATTTTCTATCACAATTACCATTCGATCTTATTAATGGTCGGTTTGACTATTTAAAAGTCAAATCACCAATTAACACATATGATTGCACTATCAAGTTCACAAGACTCAATTAGGCACATTATCAACACTTAGTTCTCATTTAGGCATTTTAACAAACACCTAATGTGCATGATTTTACATATTTACTAACTAGTTCCTAACTAGTTATTTTTACCAAGATTAACATCAAAAATCACCACTATCACTTATGATCAATTACTCAAACTTGCAAATTGTTCAAGTATCTTGTTCCTACTAGCAACTATGATGTTTTTAAACATGTGTACATCATCATCTTTACTACATAATCAAAACCCACTTGACACATGAGTGTATGATCATGGATTCACAACCATGAACATCAATTCAACAAGTACATGACTAGGGTTTACTCCTAGACATAGTTTCATCACTAATTTCATCCAATCAACAAACATGCAAGTTCAGATTCGAGTTCTCTTGGTTTGCTCAGAATTTCAACTAGAGATTTCTCAAGAAATTTACATACCTCATGACTCCTTTTTCAATGGAGATCACTAATTCATACTCGGATTTTGATTTGGACTTGATTTGCCCCTTCAATTTGATGAAATTGTGTTGATTAGGGTTTGACCCTTCTTGGTCGCCCCTGAGCTCGATCCAGAACACACACTGTGTGTGTGTGTTTGTGTTTGTTTTTAATAAATAACTTTTCTAGTTATCCCGCTTTAACCCCTCATGTTTGGTTCGTTATTAAGTAGGCCACAACCTACTTATTTCTTTTAACAATTTTCCCACTTATTAACTAGGTTAAATATTCCTAGTTAACTTAGCGGGTTCGGGAATATTTATGACTAAGTTTATTTTAGGTCCCGTTAACTCGGGCCTTCTAAGCTTTTATTTCTTAAAAGCTTTTATTCACTTTTTATTTATTAGGCAAATTGGAAATAAATAATCCCAACTCACTGTTATTGGCCAATAATAATCCCAACTCATTTAATCACCAATAATAATCCGAACTATTTGCTTTTGTTTGTAAAATACTCTCACGTTAAAAAAACACTAACTAGGTTAAAATATTGCTGATGTGGCTTAACATGTGTGGACTGACGTGGCTGGTTAACATCTTACATGTGTATAAAATGATTATCAGCCTCATTTGCACACACAATCGACTGAATTTGCCCAATTTGTAGAATTAGGGTTTTGAAGGAGAGTGCGATTGTGTGTGCAAATGAGGCTGATAATCATTTTATACACAGGTAAGATGTTAACCAGCCACGTCAGTCCACACATGTTAAGCCACATCAGCAATATTTTAACCTAGTTAGTGTTTTTTTTAACGTGGGAGTATTTTACAAACAAAAGTGAATAGTTTGGATTATTATTGGTGATTAAATGAGTTGGGATTATTATTGGCCAATACCAGTGAGTTGGGATTATTTATTTCCAATTTGCCTATTTATTATTAGGATTAATTATTTAAATCCTAATATTTACCGGGTAAATTTTTACCACTAAAGGTATTTTACCCGTCTTTACTATTAACGTGGTTTGATTACCAAAGCCGTTTTCGGGGTGTTACAATATTTGTCACTTCAAATTTGTTTTGCAACTCCTCATGCTTGCTTTGCAAATCACACCACTTATCATCTAAAGAAACATGTTTGTTTTGCAAGTCAAACAATTCAGCTTTTAAAGCATCATGTTTGCTTTGCAACTCAGACATATTAGCATCTAATCCAACACACCTATCACATCTATCACAACTATCAAATTTTGATTCATCGACACGTACCTGACTGGAATCACTCTCAGATGTTGACCTTTCTGCATCAGAATCAACAACCTCCCTTGATGATTCACATTCAGATCCATCCTCGCTTGAACTTGAAGTTGTATCATCCTCAACTGAAGTTGAAACATCTTCATCTGAACTACTGTCATGTTCAGAACTGTCATTATTTCCCGAGGATTCACCATTGCTGGCATCTTTGACAATTTCAGCATACAACGCCGTTTTTGTTTGACTACAGTTCCTTGAATCAAGAGATGATGGTGCTACAGTAGAACGATGGCACTGTGAAGCAACTGGTGGTAATGGATTTCCATACAGATCTGTTGGTCTGGTAGATCGAACAGGTAATGGATTTCCGAACATATCAGTTGCTCTGATAGATCGTTTCATATTGGATGTATAATGACGAATACCTGCTCAAAATCTTAATCAGCCGACAACCTTATAAATTTTGCGAACACCAGCTTCTAACTAATAATTTTTTTTTAAATATCTTGACGAAACAAAGTCCCACGAAACAAAGATCCGACGAAAAAGTTCTTGTGATATAATACGATGAAACACACTTCTTGAAAGATAGGCAACGAAAAGGAGCCCAAACAGAAGCCCAATTTTTTTTTTTTTTTTTTTTGTTGTTGTGCGAGCCCAAACTTCTTGTGCGACTATCAGATCTTGTGCGACTGAATATGTTGTGCAACTAAGTCATCTTGTGCGACCAATAAGAACCCCAAATAGAATTTAAATGATGGTCCTTTGTAATCAGAAGCCCAAATGGAAGCCCAGTTCTTGTGCGAGCCCACTGTCTTGTGCGTTTCAATCTTCTTGTGCGAGCCAAAATGCTTGTGTGACTAAATATAATCTTGTGCGATCCAAATTGTTGTGTGAGATTGAATGTTGTGTGAGCCAGCTATCTTGTGCGACTAACTGGTCTTGCAAGTCAAACAAATGTTGTGTGTCAAACTATCTTGTGCGACTGTCATTGTCTGTCTATCATCCTGACACAACATACCCACTTTCGGCTACCCATGCTTATTCACCAACCATGTATGGCAAGCAAATACTATTTTAATCAAAACACAACTTCCAACACACAAACAACTTTCACAAATAATTTTCAAAGATCAAAAAGTGTAAATCTTGAAGAACACTTTGAATGTGATATGAATATGTGAAGAACACAGTCACTTTTCTGGTGAAATATAACTTTCCGAACACAAGTTTTGCTTAAAACTTCACTAAAAACCCAATTTTAACATGTGAAAACGCGAAATAACAAGGTTTTTATAAGAACTTTCAGCAAAATACGAGGATTTTTGAAGATTCAAACAGATTTTTCATGAAAAAAAAATATAAACTTCAAAAACCCGGAAAACACCCGAAAACACTCGGTTTTAACAAGGAGAAGAGCCAAGGCTCTGATACCACTTGTAGGTCCGGCTAGGGGAGGATCTAGTCGCCTAATCCTTGTGTAGAAACACACCCGGTTGTGCGGAATCCAACCGGAGATGTAAACCGAGATAGAAACCGATAAGAACACGAGATACAAGACACGAAGATTCAATGTTTAACACACTTGTATATCAAAGAGAAGAGTTCAAGTACAAGATCATACAATATCCGGTTAACACAATAAAACTCTCTCTCTCTCTCGGGTTCTCCCTGCTTCTCTCTTTTTCTTTTTCTCTACCGAAAACACTGATTTCGGTATGTATATATATGTGTTTTCTGCACATGTTGTTTGGTATGGAGTTCGGCCCATGTGGGTTTGTTTGGCCCAAACAACCATGCGAGATGATTGGCCCAACAGCATGCACGTATGTTCTTTAATTCAAATTGTAAAGATTTAGCCAACTTATGACATCATCATGACATCATCGTGATGATGTCATGATGATGTGTAAACGGGAACGGTCTGCGGCTCTCCGTGCTTCGCGTGTCGAACTCTGGGGCGCACGACGGAGGAATGTCGTGACGTCGGGCTTGAACCGAACCTAACTGGGTCGAACCGAACCGAGTCGAACCGAAACAAGTCGCGTCCACATAATATGTATCAACAAAGACTATCTAAGCATGCAGAAGCTCCCTGCACATGAAGTAAAAGGATTAGTTCATTAGGGTTTCCAAAGCCAATAAGGCTTTGGATGGGGTCTCAACAGTGTCTGGGATGGATGTAGATGTATGGACAGTGGTTAGGTCAGGGGTTTGGACAGTTTTAGGACTGTTTCTCTCTAACCACTGTTGTGGGTTTTGACCAATCACCTGCTGATAGCCAAAAGGATACCTGTTCACTCTTGGTTTAGAGGGCCTTTTGTAGATCTCATAAACGTGTGGAATCCTTTGGTAAGATGATTGTCCCTTGCCTTTTCTGAATTGGTTGGCAGGGGGTGCATCAGTCACTTGAACATCTCTTTGGACAGATGTTTGATTCAGCTGTTTTGTAACAGCTGTTTGGACTGGCACAAACATTGGTTGATTCTTGGTGAATTTGACAGATGATGTTGATGGACTCAATGATGTTTTAGCAGTGTACTCATTTTTTTTAACATCAAAGTTTTTGAGATACACACATGCTTGAGTTTTGTGGTTAGTTTTACCACAGATGGTGCAGCTTTCAGCAGGAACAATGACACTTGTTTTGTTTAAATCATAGGCTTTTAAATGGAAACAATCTTTTGTTAGATGATTCTTTTTTTCACAAAATTCACAAAACAGGTTTTTGATCTTTTCTCTCTTCTTTCTCTTTTCAGACTCCTTTGCAACAGAGTTTTTAACCTCTGCTGGGATGTCCTTGAGAGGGATGACTTTTGCTTTTGGAGCTGTGACACCATCAGTGGTTGTAAAGTCCATGGGCTTGAAATTTTCAAGAATGTCACACTCATCAGACCATGTGGGTTTAAATTGATATTTCTCAATTTCCTCAAAAGTTGAGGATCCCACAGATCTTTCCAAAGTGATTTTGTTACCAAGTTTGTCGGTTATTTTAACATCTTGGCCATTCTTGTTGGTTGGAATGACTTCAGTTGTTACTTCAGTGGTTTGAACAGATTTTTCAAAAGCAGTGTTTTCATCATCATATTTTCTATAACCAACACCAAATTTCACATTGCTTTTAATCTGTTTCTCAAGCATAACCTCATACCCTTTGCAAGATTCCACCTATCTTTCACAAGTGATCTGGGTGGACTCCAACTCCTTTTTGCAAACTTGGTATTTTTCTACCATAGTTTGGAGTTGAGTCTTGGTTATGCTTTGCTCTTCTTTGAGACTGCTGATCTCTTTATCCTTTTCAGCCAATTTGTTTCTAAGTTCTTTTAATGACTTTTCAAATTTGACTTCATCAGTTAAGATTTTATCCCTAAGGTTTTCATTTACCTCTTTGATGTTAGCAAATGCAATAATGCATTCGTCTGAACACAGTTTTTCAAGAACTTGAGGTGTTACCTTAGCAGCAGCCATCATGGCACAATCACATTGATGATCACCTTCTTCATTAACTCTCTCTTCTTCCTCACCTGCTTTCTTTTCTTCCTTGTCTTCTTCAGACCAAGGGTCAGTCAGTGGTTCAATCAGGGTTTCTGAATTTTCTCCCAGCAGTAGTTCACCAGCAACTGCAGTAACCACTGCTTCAGCCACTTTATCCACTGTTTCAACACTTAGCTGTTCACCTTCAGTTTCTACCCCTTCTGGTATTGACTCTAGTGCCATTAAACAAAATTCATCATTAGAAGGATCATTAAAAGCATTGAGTGCAAAATTTTCATCACCAAGCTCATCAGGCATGCTGCTCCAGTCAACAAAGCCTTGAGTGAAAAAGCTTTGCTGATCTGGTTGTGTTACTGTTGGAGCAGCTGGTTGAGGTGCAACAGGTTGCACTTGTGCCTGAGGGACAGGGGTTTGAACATACTGAATTTGTGGAACAGTGGTTTGAACATAATGCACAGGCACAGGGGTTGCAGCATAATGAGCAGTGTTAACATGGGCAGCAGGGGTATATTGGGTATAGTGCACAGTGCTTTGGTGTTGTGGTCTAGGATTTGAGCTGGGATGAGTGACTATTGGACCGGTGGTTTGACTCCTGCATTCCCTAGCAAAATGACCTAGCCTATTGCACTTATAGCACTTAATTTTTGACTTATCCAACCCCACTTTTAAATTCCCATGTAACCCTGGGAATTTTCTCCCTGTTCTTTTATAGAATTTGCTTGTTCTTACACTAAGCAAAGCCAATTGATGCAAAATGTCCATTTCTTCTAAGTCAGTGGGATCAAAGTGCTGCAAATCATTTAGTTCAAAGCACAAGTTATCTGACATCTGGTTTTCACAATTTGCAGTAAAAGCATAATTGGCAGAGTGAGAATCAGGGTTGTTGAAATTTCCACCAGCAGTTATATCAATAAAGTGATCATAACCCTGATCCTTACTACTGCTACCAGATTCTTCCTGACCAAACAGAGCTGTGCTGCCAAATGAATAATCATCAGCAACTTTGCCAGATTCTTGCAACTTCTTTTTCTGGTTTAACTCCCTTTCATAGGTCAGGAGTCTACCATGAAGTTGGGTCAGGGTCAGATCTTTGAACTCAGCAGAGTTTCTAGTCACAAATGCAATTGTGTCCCATTTATCAGGTAGTGATCTAAGAAACCTACTATTTTGTGTTGATTTTGGAATTTCAACTTTAACAAGTCTTAGCTCACTGATGAGACAACTGAAACGTTCAAACTGTTGGGTCAATGATTCACCCTTAATGTGACAAAATGTTTCATACTGCTGATTCAGAATTTCCCTATTGTTTTCAATGACTTCTTCTGTTCCCCTAAACTGTTCCTTCAATGCATCCCATAGCTCTTTGGCACTGTTACAATGTAACAGTCCAGCATAGATCTCATTGGGTAATGCAGATGCTATGATGCTAAATGCTTTGGCATCGAGTTCGAACTTTTGAAAATCAGTTTCAGTATAGTTTTCAGATAGTTTAGGTACGAACTTCTTTGCATCCTCAGCACTTGGCACCATAGGAACATCGGGACCAAAAACAACAGACCTCCAACATCCAGTGTTCTGTTGAGCAAGGATGTGACCCATCCTTCTCTGCCATATGTTGTATTCATTACGTTTAAGCATGGGTGGTTTTAAAAGAGAGCCAATGTTATTCTCTACCATATGATGGCCTTAGTTCATTCTCGTTCAGAATTTTTTCTCTCTCAGACAATATAGTGCGAATTTTAACGGGTATTATACCCCTAAAACACGAAGCTCTGCCCCGTTGTAAGTATTTTAACCCCTGGACACTAAGTCGATACTCTGCTCGATTGATCTAGGACTCCGTAACGCATGTCAAGGCTCTGCCTGACTCAGTTCGTTGGAGTTCTGTCTCGTGTTGTATGACTAATATAACTTGGGTTATCTTACTAACACGTGTGCATTGTATGTTTTTACTAGAAACTCAAGATTTTAATCAAGAAATATTACCAGGAAGCCCGTAGAAATACCTAAATCTACAATGTGAGTCCATTCTCTTTTCTCGCAATTTTTGAGCCATTATTTCAAATGTTTATCAGTTATAATTACAGTGATTAAGTCTATGTAATTCAACAATTGCTGCCAGTATTATGGGGTTTTGTATACATTACTTGATAACCTTCACAATTGGACGATGAGTTAGCCAATGTGTGATATGACCATAGCCACAGATCCGGTCGAGTGGCAAGTACTGAATGAATATATTGGTAGATATAAACATTGTAATCGCCCTTAATACTGTAATATTATAACGATTAACGTTTTTATAGATTAGAATGTACTCGCCAGTATTTCTTGCTGATAAAAACCTTTTTAAAATGCGTTTCAGTAACTTAGTGTGAAGCCAATAAAAGCTAGCTGGAGAGCACTGAAGGCTTAAAGAAGTGGCTATAAAAGTTACCTAAATAAAAAGGAGATTATGTTTTCAATAAATAGGGTTTATCCCTATAAAATATATTGTGAATAAAACCTGGATTTTCTCCCATTTGTTTATTATAAATGTTAGGATCTGAGTTTGGTTTTGATTGTGTTTATATTTGAATTAAGATGAAGATGAATGAGTTGTGCAGCGGAATTAAGATGGAAGCAAAGTTTTCACAATCAAACAGGAGAATTGCTTTTAACATACAAGTTTAACATTGAACCGAATGATTGAATTTAATTTCAACAACGATTACAATTTTGCAAGTATGCAACAAACTCCCCCTCAGCCTGAGCTCACAGTATTTGTTCGTGCAGGAAGAAGATAGTAAAAGAGCTAAATAGAACAGTGCATGGTACTGTTCTATTTATAGGCACGAGCAAACCACTGAAGCATCTAAGCTGACGTCACCATGAAAGTGACATCTAACCTCCTAACAAACTCTAACCTGTAATCTATACAACCTCTGCTATGCTAACTACTGTTATTACATTTCATTACATAAAGACATCTAAACTACTGCTGCATCCTTCCACTGATGTGAACCCAGCAGTACTTGTCATAATCAGCAGAGCTTGACTCAAGACAGTAGATTGAACAGCAGAGCTTTAGTCTTCCATCCGTCTTTTACTAGATCAGCAGTTTGTGGGTCAGTAGTTTGTACGATCAGTAGATAGGAGGTCAGCAGATGTTGAAACCACTTTCAAGGGGATAGACATGTAAACATAACATCTGCTTATTCTGGATCCACTGCTCTGATCCAGTTTTGACTTTAATTATCTGTTCCTTTGGTAGGGTTCAATCCCAACAATAAAAGATGGTGTTTTCAAACTCTGATATTTATTTCCTAACTACGGTCCTAATGAAAATATTCCGCTGCGTAATTAATAAACACCGATATCATCAGACTGGCTCGCGGCTCCCGCTCCCAGGGTGGGGTCGGGGGCTGTGACAATAATTATTCGGTAAACAATAATAATTAACCTTTTGTAGATTATTTGTGACAGATTTATGACGCAACTGTCACTTAATTAGAGTTTTCTTATTTTTTGTCGGAAACGTGTCACAAGTTGTGACGAAATTCCGACGGATGGTTTAAGTTAATTAAAAAATAAATATTTCATCATAAATGTGTAGGAAACGATATTATTTTCCCTTTTTTTTGCTTATATAAATATTTTTCGGTAAACAATAATAATTAATCTTTTGTAGATTATTTCCGATAGATTTGTGACGCAACTGTCAATTAATTAGGGTTTTCTTATTTTTTGTCGTGGATGTGTTGAAAATTTGTAACAAAATCTTGAAAAAAAATTGTAGGAAATTCGTCATAAAAGTGTTGGAATCTGTGACAAAAAAAAATTGTGTAGGAAATTTCTGTTAGAAATTGTCTCCTTTTCTAGTAGTGACAAGCTACGATCTATGGAGTCATCAGATTGGTGTTCTTTTAGTTTTTTGAATTTGTAATAGATTGTTTAATGTTTTGGTGCTTCCTTTGTTTCTGGCTAGTGGTTAGTTGTTGTATATGGTTGTGGATCTAGCATAACTTGAGCGTTAGCTCGCGATACCCTTGAACTTTCTCGGCAAAGTACATTTTTAATGCATTTTTTTCTTCTTCCTGTTATGTATTGGCAACTCCTAATCAGAAACAATTTAGGGGCTGTTTGGCAACTTCTGAATGGTTAAGTGCTGAACCAGTAAGAGGTCTGAATCATTAAGTGCTGAACCAGTACGATGTCTGACCATTAAAAGCCAGTATAATACTTATCCGTTCAGAGATAAATGTCTGACCAATTCAGATTAGAGGTCTTAACCATTCAGGCTCTGTATAATTCTTAACCATTAAGAGGCTAATGTCTGAACCATTCAGACATTTGCTCGCGAAACAAACAGTCTGAACCATTAAGTGCTGAACTAGTAAGAGGTCTGAACCATTAATAGACTCATTAAGAGGTAAACAAACAACCTCTTAGCCCGTATTACCTCTGAACTTTTCTTCTAGATCCGTCACTCGTTATATATATTTTTTTTCACATAATGTATCACACTTTACACGTTGCGTCTATCACATTTTACACGTTGTGGATGTATACGTGTCATAATGAAATTATATGGTGTGGAACCAACTCGATTACTATAGACACCATAGTTACAATATCTTTTACAACAATGCGTACCCTAAAGTAATCCTAATATATGCGGTCATGTTGGGTGAAGATCCCGACCGTCTGTGTGGCAATTGTGACGCACCCAGAAACCTGACAAGTAAAATGAGTAAACAAATTTTCTACGAGTTTTCAATACCGAGAAACGTTTTTATAATTAACTAAAAGTTAGCAGGCAACCGTTTTTCGAAAAGGTCCAAGATTGAAGCCTCAAAGATTGTGCAACGGTTGTATTCACGTGAAGTTCTGATTTTCCCATGATCCATTCTCAGTCGGTTATTATTTGTTTTAATGGCTACCGGATCCTTCAAATGGGTTACTGACGAAATTCACCACAGCAGGATACACTCGTCTTCGAATCGCCCGAAGACACGAAAGTGCGGTGAGGTAAGACCCGCTCAGTTCAAGGATCGAACTAGTGATCTCCACACCTATTCGCCTAGTCTCCCATCATCACCAGGTGTCGCAGAAAATAATGGGGAGGGCAGGAATTGAACCTGAGTCCCTTAAAACTCCAAGTCTTTCTCTTACCACTCCACCACCACCTCATTGACAATCTCAACCAGTTATATATTCTTACGTTGTATGGATTGCAAATAGATTTTTTTTTTAATTCAATGACACGATAAAACTAGAATTTGTATAGATTTTAAACACTAAACCATCACTGGATAGCCCAGTGGTGGCAACGGAAAGATAAGGCATGGGGCAACCCAAGTTCGAGTCTTGCCGGGTGAGTTTTCCCCTCCGGGTTTACCTGGGTGATAGGGGTTTCTCATCGAGGGGTTGATGTCGGTTGGTCGGCGTGGGGGCGGGCTCTGTAGCGTGGGCCCGGTTAAGACAACATAGTCTACATCTCCCGACATACGCGAGTTCTTGATCCTCACCTTTAAAAAAATAGATTTTAAACACTAATCTTTTTATTTGTAGGGGAAACAAGACATAAAAAATAGTAACTTATCTATTATTAATTCAAGAATTCATGAGTATTTAAAATATAATATCATATTTAAAAGTTATAACAAAGATAACTATAATAAATTTTGTCTAAATCATAATTCATAAGTAATATATTATATTTACTAGGTTATTTATAGTCACATGTATTACATAAATTGAATAATGAACACCGTCTGCTTTCAAAGCACAATAAAACAAATAGATGTACTTGCTGATCACTTCAAAAGTTTGCAATTTCTTCCTCATAGTAATCAATAACCAGGCAGCTTCTAATTGTTTAAGAAGTTTTTTTAAATGTTTAAGAAGTTTTTTTAATTATTTTTATGTTGTTAGCCAATGAAAATTTCAACAATACAAAAATATGTCAACGCATAGGGGCGGACCTACCCACTTGGGTGGGGGGCAGCCGCAACCTTTGAAAAAAATGTTTTAGGGTTAAATTTCGCGTAAAATCTCGACCGCACCACTTGAAAATTTTTAACCGCACCTCTTGTAAATTTTCAACCACCCCCTTTAAAAAAAACTTATGAATTAAAAAAAATTTAAACATTGATTGTTATTAAAATAAAACCTAGTGTACATAATTATTCTTTAACCAATTTCCTTAACAATTTAACCCAATAACTTTCACTTAACAATTTAGCCATTAGCTCACTAAACATTCCATTGTAACCCAACCCAGTTAAATTTTAAGTTAAATAAAATAACCGAACCCAACCACCCCTTCCAATTTTTTCTCCCACTCTCCGTCTTCTGATCGCGCAACGACCGACGCACGAAAGCAGTCAACAAGCACGACGGCAGCGGCTGCATTCTCACCGCAAAAGCTTGATTCTGGCCACCCCACCACCTGGAATACAAAATTAAACGAGGTACCTTGGTTTTTTTATATGGTTTTTAGGAGAGATAGAGTTATAGAGATGTTAAAAGGGTTTGAAATTTTATGTGTTTTGATGAATTTTTTTTTTTTGCTGTTCTAGACTTTAGTAGCCTGATTTTGTTGTTTTGATGTTTTTTTATTATTCTAGACTTTACCAGGACTTGAAATTTAAAATTGAAAATCATAGATCAATTTATATGTGATAGAAACCATGAGTAGAGAAGTTTTGGCGAGATTTCTGATGATATTTTGCATAGATTTCAAAAAATGAGAACTTGTAGGGCACAATTTTAAACATGTTTATGATGTGTGTAAAATGCAACATATAAATTACATCAAATGAGGCATAAAACTAACCCTTTTTTAGTACTAATATTGGAAAAAGAGTGTTTTTGTCTTCCTTTTGTATTTTCAGGATTAAATGAGCTTAAAAACGCAAAAGAAACAAAAAGACAGCTAAATCCAACATAAATACAAAAAAGGAATATTAGTGGACTGCCCGAACCCTCAACGGCACCTTCCAAAGCAAAATAAAGAAAGCAGAAGACTGAACACGCCCCGTGCTCAGCCAGCACGGGGCCGTGCCCAAGAAGCAGCAGAAAAGACAAACCTATAGAAGCTTCTATTGCCCATCACGGGGCCGTGCTCAGCGGACACGGGGGCGTGTCGAAAGTACAGCAGGCGCATTTATTGTAATTGCGAATTACAATTAATGAGGAGAGAGAGTGTCAGACGGACACGGGGCCGTGCCCAGCGGACACGGGGCCGTGTCCAGCTCTCTGTTCAGCCTATAAATAGGAGTGCTTGGATTCATTTCATCTCATCCCTTGGCACACCACCTCTCTCACACTTCATCCACCACCCACCACCATCACAACACCATCATCCACCACCATCATCCATTGTCCATCGTAGAGTGTGTGAGTCGTCTCGGGATCCAAGATTGATCGTAAGAGTTCTTGACAATCAAGGCCATGTTTGCCTAAGTCTCTTACATCACTTGGTGAAGACAAAGTGTCTAGTATAATACTTTTTATTTCTAATCTTTTGCACTTTTTATTTGGTTTTGTATTAATGACTTTAATAACTAGTTACTTATGTTGAAGGTGATCTTTCCTTATCGTTTGTCCGTGGTGTCTTGGTATTATTTTACTGTCTATATAAAATAAAGGATTTTCACCATTCATATCTCCACGGTCTATATGGAGATATGTTGGCTACCTGGTAGGGGGTTAAGGGAACGGTTTGGTAAAGGTCTTGCCATTGTTCAGCGTTTAGAGGTCCTGCAATGGACCTGGGTCAAATTTAGTAGGACCTCCTTCAATACTTCACGGTATTGGATGGCGGGGGTCCAAACTCTTTGACCCCCTCATAAGTTAACTACTATTAATACTATAACCCGGCTATTTAGGACTGTATCCCTGCTGACTCAGACTACTTAGCCGAGGGTAACGTCACCGCCAAAAGCGGGGCCTACCACAATACTGCATTAATAACTTAATTCATTATCTTCCAATAATCCACCCTTTTAGGATTGTATCCCTGCTGACTCAAACTACTGGGGTGAGGGTAACGTCGCCTTCAAAAGAGGGGCCTACTACAATAACTAAGATAATCTCTTAATTATGTGCAAAAGTGCGGAAATAATCAAAGGTTATACTAGATACGAGTCGGAACCAAGTGATTTATCTTGTCTATCTGTTTTTAATTTTTTTATTTTATTTTCAGCATTTTAGTTAGTTTTATTTTTCTTAGTTTAAAACATTTTCTAAACTTTTATTTTGGTTAGACGTTGAGGATAAACCGGTACTAAAAGCTCTTGTGTCCTTGGACGACCTCGGTATCTTACCAACGCTATACTACACTCAACGATGGGTGCACTTGCCCATATGTGTGTTTAGTGTTAGTGAAATATCGTGTTTTATAAATTTAAAACTTGGCTAAAATAAGTGTTAAAAAAAGGGCTTAAAATATACACCTAATATATACGACACTTCACACGCATCAAGTTTTTGGCGCCGTTGCCGGGGACACAAGGATTTTGAGAAAGTTTAAAATCAATGGCCTAATCAGTTTTTCAAAACCTTTTTAAAACGCGCGCAATTTTTTCTGCATTTTAGTTTAGTTTGCATTTACAGTAGCCTGAACACGGGGCCGTGCTCATTGAACACGCCCCCGTGCTGCATATTTTTAGCTAGATACCCAGATACAGAGTCTGAACACGGGGTCGTGCTCGCTGAACACGCCCCCGTGCTCAACGCGACCAGTAACTTTAAATAAAACGCCCAGATACAGATCCTGTACACGGGGCCGTGTTCACCAGACACGGGGCCGTGTCCAGCCTTCTGTTTCAGTCTTTGTTTCATTTTCTGGTCCCGAGACTTAGTTGTGGTCTGCTGAGTGATTCTTATGGATCAATACTCAGGAGGTTACAACTACACCTATGATGAGGATGATTATAGGGGTAATTATTGCACTAATTGTCGTAATACACGTTCGATTCAAAATAATCACTCGTATCAACCATCCAATTCATACACTCACTATGAGGAGCCCAGGTACGAGCCATCAACTTCATACACATCCTATGAAGACCAAAGGTATGAACCTCCTCCCTCATACTCATATTTTGATGAACCAAGGTATGAGCCTTCCTACTCATACTTTGAGGAACCAAGATATGAGCCACCACCTTCATATGCTTATTATGAGGAACCTTGGCGTGAACAACCCACCTCATATGAGTATTATGAAGAACAAAATTACGAACCTTATCCATCATATGCTTACAATGAAGGACAATGGTGTGAACCATCAACTTCATATGGGTATTATGAGGAACAAAGGGTCGAACAACCGGATTCAAGCTTAGAAAATAATGATTCTTTTTCTATAACCGAAGTGACCGATAGGATATTAGAACACATTAGAGTTATCGATCGATGTATAAAAGAAGCTCGCGCAAGGGAAGAGGAGTCCCGCGCAAGAGAAGAATTAAAAAAGGAAGAGATAACTAAAAATGAAAAAATGGAAGAACAAATAAGTGAAAAACCGACACATGAGTTAAGCAACGAAAAAGGTGAGTCCAATAACGTTAAAATCCAAGAAGAGTCTAATTTTGAAGAAATTAATCTCTTAACACCTTCTTTCGAAAATCATTGTTTAGTACCCACTCATGCTAAGTTTTTAAAAGAGTTAAACACTAACACTAAAATTGACGAAACGATAAGTGTTAAGTTAACTAATGATCAAACTTCGCTAATAAAAGAAGACCCATTTGAAATTAACATTACACCGGTTCCATGTTTCTTTCAAAATTCGTTTATTAGTAATGTCACAATCGATAAAGATCTTTGTGTTAACATAATGCCTAACTACATTTTCGAAAAATTAAGTATTAGTGATTTTTCTCCACTTCAAATACCCATTTTTCTATCCAATCGGAAAGTAATAAAATCAATCGGTATAGTTGAAGATGTTTTGGTTCAAACAAATCAAATGGTAATCCCAACCGACTTTGTCATCCTCGATGACGCTCCTCTAGTGTTGGGACGACCATTTGTAAAAACTCACGAAGCTTTGAAAAACCGGAAGTTCAGTAATCTACCTCTTCAATTAGGGGCATTTAAAAGAAGTGTCGATCTCGAACGATCAATGAAATATCCATTCGGCAATAATGACCCCCTAATTGAAGATGAAGATGAACCACCCGATACAAGTGAAGAGATTGACCACTTTGTTGAAGAAGAGGTCGCCATAGAACAAACTTTTAAAGTTCTTGATCGAAACGAGCAACCAAATAAGGAGTCTCCTAAAGACCCACCACTTGAGCTCAAAGAACTTCCAAAAGGTTTGGAATATGCTTTTCTAGACAAAGATGGTAGGTTACCTGTAATTATTTCGTCTAAATTAGATAACTTAGAAAAAAAAAAAAAAAACCTGCTCGGCACGAGGCCGTGTCCGCTGGACACGGGGCCGTGTTCGCGCTGCAGACGGGATAAAACCCCTTTTCTAAAACTGTTTCTTCATTCCACACGCCCCGTTTCCCCACAAAAGCTCTGGTTCCAGGCGATTTTTAGCGAATTTTCAACGTCTCTCACCGATCTAACAACGTCGAGATGGCAAAGTTCACAAGGTTCAATGCAAGTGAGCTTGATGCAAGGGCAAGGTATGAGGTTCTTCAAACAAGACCCGAAGAGTACCCGAGGAGAGCTTGCACAGATCTGTTAACCTTGGTGAACCAGCTGAACCGATTTAACAACATCGTTACGGGTCCACTAGCTGTTGCATTGAACACTAGGCTTCAGTCAGTGCATCAATGTACCATGGAGTTCTACAGTACCTTCAACTTCGATTCAAGGTGTGACCCATTTGACAATACTGGGGTTGTATTTCGGTGTGGAGGAACAATGTACTCGATCTCCATGGCACAGTTTGGAGCCATAATAGGTCTATATCAAGAAGAGGAATCGGGAAACGAAGAAAATACCGGGGGACTACGAGACTTGGAGGTGAATGAAAGACAAGCCGCATGGGCCCAAATCGGTGAAGGAATCTACGACCCTCGTAGCACCAAGAGTACGAAGCTGAGGGATCCGCTATATCGCTACATTCACAGGATCCTCACCTACTCTCTAAACCAACGTCACGACAGTAGTGGTGTTGTAGGGTTGAAAGATTTGGTTGTCCTCCACTGTATCCACAACCAAAAGCCTCTTGATGTTCCGTATCTCCTGTTGAAAAACATGCATCTCAACCGTCTTGCTCGAGCTCCAACGCCTATCTTCTACGGAGGATGGGTGTACCGTCTTTTTAAGCATTACACGCGAATTCCAAGAGCCTTTGAAAGAAGCCCATGGTCGGGACGAGTTGACTACCACATTTGCCGAGCCATGAACCTACTCTATGAGGCGGAAGACGGAACAGTGAGTTTCCAAAGAACACAAGGCTATGCATGGAACCCACAGGAAGCCCTAGTTCTTCACGCACCACCTCCCCACCACCAGTATCCACCCCATGGTGATCCGGGTCAATCCTCCTCACAAGGAGGCGGTTTTCCTGATTTTCAAAGCTTACATGATCTTATGCAGGAAAACCTCATGTGTACCAGGAACGCCTACAACCTCGCCAACAACACATACCACCGGGTCGGAGCTATTGAACGCAACATCAACGATATACAAGACGATATCAGCAGCATCCGGGAGCATATGGTGGGGCATGGGGATGGAGGTGATGATAGCGATGAAGATATGGATTAGAGGGTTTGGAGGAGCAGGAGCGGGTTGATGGCGAGCCCACAGGTTTAAGTCCCTTTATCTATCGAACGGTTGGTGGCCTGCGTGTTAGAAGTTGAACAATTTACTTTCCTTAAACACTTTTATTTTCCGTTTTATTTTTCTTTTACTTTATGCTTGGAACAATTAACTGTGGTAATGTAGGATGTTTGTATTGCTTGGTGTGATATTAAGTGATGAAACAGGTACAAACCAAGGCTTGGGGTGCTAAGCCTCAGCACTTATAGGGCCAGGATGGAAAAACCGGAGAAAGAAACCTGTTTTTCAGGCTTTCAGACTGTCCACACGGGGACGTGTCCAGCCAACACGCCCCCGTGCTCACCTCCCAGACCTGCTGTATGGCTTCTGTTCTGCAGAATTTTGTCAGACACGTGGCCTTGTCCAGTAGACACGGGGCCGTGTCCACCTTCTGTAAGTTCTTGTTACTGGCACCTGAACACGGGGTCGTGCCCACTTAACACGGGCCGTGTTCGGTGCCCAGTAACACAAATTTTTGCTTTTTAAACACTATTTTACACATCTAATCAACCTAAAAATTTATTTTTGGGACACATTGAGGACAATGTGTAATTTAAGCGTGGGGGGGATGCTAAAACCTTGAATTTTGCAAGTCCTAAATACAAGCCTTACACAAAACTCTATTGGAACCGCTAATCACCCCAAATTTTTTCAAAAAAAATTTCATTTTTTTTACTTGTCTAGGTTTAACTCGGAAAATTCAAGTTCTCAAAAAAGGTTATATTTTTACAAAATTTACAACCGATAGCGTAGTGATAAAAAGAACCAACATAAGAAAATTATGAAAAGGCATAGCAAACTTATTTAAAATTTGATTATATACTTGATCACATAAAAACCCATTCCCACAAAAGTGAGTTTTGAGCCTTTATTGAGCACAAAATTACATATCATTTGACTAAATGCTCATTTTTCGTTTCTTGTGTGAATAGCCGCTTGGTTCTTACGACTCTAGAACTTGCCATGACAATACATTCCCGGTCCTTATCAACTTAAACCCGAGTAAGTAAATGATGGAGGCATTAGGACTAACCCTTTTCATTTCTACACCATTATTTTTCTTTTTCCTTTACCACCTACCCAAAAATCCCCCTAGTTAGCCCCTTTGAGCCTAAACCTTTTCGTTTCATCACCCAAACAAAAACCCTTTCATCTACCAAAACCTTTTTCATTTTTAACCCTTTATTTTATTAACAAGTTCGGTTCTTCGTTAAAAATATATATATATATATATATATATATATATATATATATATATATATATTTTTTGTGATAATGATGAAGCAAAAAGAAAATAAACAAACAAGTTAATCAAAAATAACTTAGTTTGAATAAAAGCTTCATCAAAATAAAAAGTTGAAAAAATACGAAAACCAACACTTGTTACGCTTTTAGCCTTTTTTCTACTAACCACTAACCCAACCACCTACCTTTAACCCTAGCCTAACCCTTAACCCACAAAGTCCTCTTGATATCTACAAAGGTATAAAAGTTAAAAAGGAGGAGGATTGATTTCTTGGCAAGCCTATGGTAGGAATAAGTTCCATGCCGCTCTCGAGTGATTCACTAAAAATACACCTTCGGCCGAGTGTGAGTGATTTCCCCGCGAGGTATGTGAACTTGTATATAAATAGAATTTTAAAAAGGCATGTTATGCCCAAATAAGTAATTTCTTTTATGAAAAGTTCTAAATAAATCATTACGAATAGGAGTGTAAATAAATAAAAATAAAACCCAAAAAGATCTTGGAAATCCCGACACTCTACGACAAGCCCAAAACCTTCTCTTCTACCTATTCCATTTGGGAGTGTAAGCCACATATTAAAGAGTTTTGCTTGAGGACAAGCAAAAGTTCAAGTGTGGGGGTATTTGATGTGTGTAAAATGCAACATATAAATTACATCAAATGAGGCATAAAACTAACCCTTTTTTAGTACTAATATTGGAAAAAGAGTGTTTTTGTCTTCCTTTTGTATTTTCAGGATTAAATGAGCTCAAAAACGCAAAAGAAACAAAAAGACAGCTAAATCCAACATAAATACAAGAAAAGGAATATTAGTGGACTGCCCGAACCCTCAACGGCACCTTCCAAAGCAAAATAAAGAAAGCAGAAGACTGAACACGCCCCGTGCTCAGCCAGCACGGGGCCGTGCCCAAGAAGCAGCAGAAAAGACAAACTTATAGAAGCTTCTATTGCCCATCACGGGGCCGTGCTCAGCGGACACGGGGGCGTGTCGAAAGTACAGCAGGCGCATTTATTGTAATTGCGAATTACAATTAATGAGGAGAGAGAGTGTCAGACGGACACGGGGCCGTGCCCAGCGGACACGGGGCCGTGTCCAGCTCTCTGTTCAGCCTATAAATAGGAGTGCTTGGATTCATTTCATCTCATCCCTTGGCACACCACCTCTCTCACACTTCATCCACCACCCACCACCATCACAACACCATCATCCACCACCATCATCCATTGTCCATCGTAGAGTGTGTGAGTCGTCTCGGGATCCAAGATTGATCGTAAGAGTTCTTGACAATCAAGGCCATGTTTGCCTAAGTCTCTTACATCACTTGGTGAAGACAAAGTGTCTAGTATAATACTTTTTATTTCTAATCTTTTGCACTTTTTATTTGGTTTTGTATTAATGACTTTAATAACTAGTTACTTATGTTGAAGGTGATCTTTCCTTATCGTTTGTCCGTGGTGTCTTGGCATTATTTTACTGTCTATATAAAATAAAGGATTTTCACCATTCATATCTCCACGGTCTATATGGAGATATGTTGGCTACCTGGTAGGGGGTTAAGGGAACGGTTTGGTAAAGGTCTTGCCATTGTTCAGCGTTTAGAGGTCCTGCAATGGACCTGGGTCAAATTTAGTAGGACCTCCTTCAATACTTCACGGTATTGGATGGCGGGGGTCCAAACTCTTTGACCCCCTCATAAGTTAACTACTATTAATACTATAACCCGGCTATTTAGGACTGTATCCCTGCTGACTCAGACTACTTAGCCGAGGGTAACGTCACCGCCAAAAGCGGGGCCTACCACAATACTGCATTAATAACTTAATTCATTATCTTCCAATAATCCACCCTTTTAGGATTGTATCCCTGCTGACTCAAACTACTGGGGTGAGGGTAACGTCGCCTTCAAAAGAGGGGCCTACTACAATAACTAAGATAATCTCTTAATTATGTGCAAAAGTGCGGAAATAATCAAAGGTTATACTAGATACGAGTCGGAACCAAGTGATTTATCTTGTCTATCTGTTTTTAATTTTTTTATTTTATTTTCAGCATTTTAGTTAGTTTTATTTTTCTTAGTTTAAAACATTTTCTAAACTTTTATTTTGGTTAGACGTTGAGGATAAACCGGTACTAAAAGCTCTTGTGTCCTTGGACGACCTCGGTATCTTACCAACGCTATACTACACTCAACGATGGGTGCACTTGCCCATATGTGTGTTTAGTGTTAGTGAAATATCGTGTTTTATAAATTTAAAACTTGGCTAAAATAAGTGTTAAAAAAAGGGCTTAAAATATACACCTAATATATACGACACTTCACACGCATCAGTTTATAATAGCGTTTGACATGTTTTTGATGGTTATATAAATTTTAGTTTGATGTTCTTTTGTTTTACATGATCCGACCGGATATGAACCGATTTTTTTATATATACCCAGGGACCTAAAATCTTTAAAAATATTCTGCACCCTCATAAAAAGATTTCTGAGTCCATCACTGTCAACGCAGATATACAATCATTATAGTAATATGAATGTAAAAGTCCCATACATGACACGATAACACATGCATTCATCAAATAGAACAGAATTCAACAAGGCAAAAACCAAATAAACATCGTGATATTTCAACTCTAATTAATTGCATATCTCTTCCATACATGAAAGTTAAAATAACAATTATCCAACATCACTTATATTTGTAATGAAGATTACAAAAATATAATAGCAACTTGATTTTCATTTGACTATAATACTTATGATTTGAAATACATGTGGAATTCAATTATGTAGTTAAGATGGTTTAGCATAGAGGTAAACTGTTACCGTCTATATCTTCTCACACCTCGGCCATCTCTACCTACACAATGTGCCAACCGAACTAGACGAGGTGAAACTCAAACAGATGCGACGACAATGGAGATAAAAATTCGTTTATAACAGGACCAAGACGAGATGAAACTAAACTAGACGAGTGAACCAACTAGAAGGTAGAACGACTTTGAGATCAGATCTTTAAACTTGAATCGACCCACCACCACGTGTACATTAACTTCAATCGACTATGTTCTTAGCTTCGGCTTCAATCCCCATTTGACTCCATGTCCAGCTTTTGCTAAAATACTTTCTTGAGGGATCGTCAACTAGGGAAGGGGAATCTTAACAGGATAAATACATCATCTAATTTTTCTTTTACAATCAATTCCCTTTCAGAAATTTACAATCAAATTTTCATTACAAATATTGAACTATTAATTAGATCAGGCGTTGTGATTTAACATGGAAGGAGAGTGGACCCCGCCAACTTTTTCATGTGCAACTGGGCAGGCGTTATATCTTATGTGGAGGTGGGGCGTTAGTGGGTGCTGCCCCCACAACTCTTAGTCTTATAGATTTGAATACATTAAGCACTAGGGATGAGTGTTTGGTTCTAAATACCGATATGGTACGGTATTCAATATCCATTTTTTCAGAAACTCAACATTGGTATTTCTGGTATCGTACCGATACCATATAGTTATGAGCAATTTGTACCTGCCGATAGATACAGTACGGTATTCGGTATCTACTTTTCCAGAAATTCGGTATCTCTACTTTACCAGTACCGGTATAGATACGGTACCGATCTCATCCCTATAACAAGCACCACTTTTACACATTCAACTCTTTTCTTTTCTAAATAACTCGTACTCTAAACTGCTATAAGAAAAATTTATAACCATAACCTATTCATTTAAACTGCTATAAGAAAATTTTATAACCATAACCTATTCATTTCAAGTCATATGAACACTCAATGATTCTAACAAAAAATATATACACCACCACATATTTCTGGACATAAATAGTTCAATGCAGCCCTATGAACCCATTACCCACATAGGCAGTCATGCTGGCCATGGTTCAGCAAGGTGCAAAAAAAGGGGGGTTGGGAACCAAACAATACCCACTTCTGAGCCTGGTTTTGTTGAACCCAAACCTGAAATCGGTTTGTAACCCTGTATCTTGAAAGCGGTTAAAAACCCGACCCGGACAAGTTCAAACCGGATCCTTTCCCCCTAAAAACCAAGGTGGAACCCGAACCGGTTTCACCAAAACCGGGCTTGACTTTTTTTTACCAACCTGACCCGGTTTCAACCGGAACCAATTTGAGCCAAAAACCTGATTTGGTCACCTCTACATAGCCCCCTTTTGCCAGACCCCGGTTATTCAAACTTATAAGATTCAACTACAAAAGCAGATCGGTATCTTTTTATTTAAACCAGCACATGGTCGCATATGATCCGTATCATTAACTCATAAGTCATAACATGCTTCAAGGAACTTATACAATACAAACTGATTTAACAACCAAAGTGAAAGATCAAGCTAACGTTGACCATCTTACTTGACTACGCAGATCTTGATAACAGATGCAGCACCGATACGGTGGAGCGCCACCACAGCGTCCCCTTCCTTGCACAGCCCTCTCGCAGTTGCCGACTTTAAAGCCGCTTCCAAAATCACCTCAGTAGATTCAGCATCAGTAGCCTTAGCTGAGCCCTCAGCAAGAAGCGGAACCAATCCCCTGTACACAAGACTCTGCCTAGCTGGTGCCTCGTCACTACAGGTCCAGTCAAACGAGTCGGTCGACAAAAAAGGGACCACCACTGACAAAATCGGGACAGCAGGTCTGTACTTCGCCACTAGCTTTGCTGTGCTTCCACCCTTGGTTAGAACCACGATGAGTTTGGCTCGAGCCTTGTTGGCGGTTCGAACGGCAGATGATGCAAGCGATTCCAACGGGCTCATTGGCAACGGGGTTGACCTTATCATCTCTTTGAAGATGACTCCATAGTCGAGTGACGACTCAGCTTCAATGCAGATACGCGCCATGGTCTTGACCGCGATTTCAGGGTATGCACCGGCTGCACTTTCTCCACTAAGCATGACACAATCTGTGCCATCGAGAACCGCGTTTGCCACATCGGTGGCCTCAGCACGGGTGGGTCGGGGTGACTTGATCATTGACTCGAGCATTTGTGTTGCGGTTACCACTGGCTTGCCAGCAAGATTACATTTGTAGATCATCATTTTTTGTGCCAAGAAGATTTTTTCAACGGGAATCTCCATTCCTAGATCTCCTCGAGCAACCATGAACGAGTCAGTCTCACGCAAGATCTCGTCGAAGTTTACAACTCCTTCCTGGTTCTCAACCTTTATAGAATCGAGCCCATTTAAAATAGTTAATACCCAAAATTAAAGAATAAATAATGTTTATTTTAGTCATTTATTATTACCCTTTTTTGACAACACAAGCACAACCAAACGCTTATTACTTGTTAGGGGTGTAAACAAGCCAAGCCGATCGTGAGCTACCCGAGATCGGCTCGCTAAAATCCGAATCAAGCCGATCTTAAACGAGCCCACGCCCATTATCTATATAACTTAAATTTAGCGTAGTAAATATACTAAAGGGGGTGCCTGCGCAATGTGGCGGGGAACACAACACGCTGACACGGACACAGGTAAAACGCGTAATGACGTAATAGTATATAATTACGTAACATGTTATTTTTTTACAGTTAATTAAAAAACTACAGCAGTAATATACTCATATTACAAAGAATAAAATGCTCGTTTTTATGGTGTATTATTTTTTTTTAAATATTAACGTATGTGAAAGTTATGAACGTTTAAAAAACATGGGGGAAACTTGCATGTGCTAGGAAGATCTAGCTTTTAGGGATTGTACCATATGCTTTAAAACTTGTAATTACTTCAAGTCTTAAAAATATTTGAGTAAATTACAAGTTTTGTCCTTTATCTATATACCAAATTGCAGGCGCTGTCCTTTGGTGCAAAACTTGACGAGTTCTATACTTAATGTTTCAAAATCTTGCACGTTTTGTCCTTTGAGCCTAACCTAGTTAATTTTTTTGGTTAAATCTGATCACCCAAGGGTATTATTGTCTTTTCACATCCTAATTTATAAATGATTTTTAGAAAACAAATAAACATAGCCTATCCTGCAATTTCTCTCTTTAAACACACCCACACACACATTCTCTCTCTTTCCAACCACCACTTGCCATCACCTGCCGCCACCACCTCCCACCCTCACCTGCCGCCGACCACCACCACCACCACCCCGCATAACCCGTCCCCACCACTGCAACAGTGCAACCCCACCATAACCACCATCACCAACCACCCACCACCGTTGCAACTAGACCAAAACCACCTACACAACCCACCGTTGCATAAAGTGGTTGTAGAGATGTACAAAAAAACTGATTATTCAACCGAAACCAGAAAAAAACCGAAACCGGTTTTTTTGTAACCGGTTCGGTTACTAACCGGTTTGAATTTATGCTTGACAGATCGATTTTAAAACCGGTTATTAACCGAAAGAAATAAAAAACCGGTTAAAAGAAGCTTTGAACCACAAAAAGGTTATTGAAGGTTATTGAACCACAAAAAGAAGCTTTCAAAAGAATGTTACAAAGTATATTTAGTAAACGAGGCTCAAGATATATTACTATCGTAGTCCCACAAAAAAAAATATATTAGGGGACCTTCTTGCGGATTAATATTTTAAGTTTATGTATTTCCTTTGTTACGTTTATCGTTCATATTTTCATTGTTATGTAAAACCGTTTGCTGCGAGACTTAATGAATGTTTTAACTTTTTATACTTTCATTGTTAAGTTTTTATATAAAAAACTGCATTTTACAAAAAAAAAAAAAAAAAAAAACAGAAAAACAATCAAAAACAGCAAAATCTGCGGAAACAGCAAAAACTATTGAAAAAACAGCAAAACAACCAATCTGTGAGCTTTCTGTGAGAATCCTGCAGGACCGGTTTTTTTAAACCGGTTAATTTATCAAGACAAAAAAAACCGGTTTTTTTATAAATCGGTTATAACCGGTTAATAACCGTAACCGGTTTTTGACTAACCGGTTTTTTTCCCTTGTGCATATTAACCGGTCCGGTTAATAACCGTAACCGGTTTTAAAAAAAAAAACCGATTTGTAACCTCTAAGTGGCTGCAAGTAAATGTGATTGAAGAAATAGTACATGGTTTGATTTCTCTAAAACAAACATTAAACATAGTGCATAGTTTCATTTTAAACATACATTTTTGTCCAGTCCAACAGACCTCTTCTACCCATCTTATTCTCCATCCTAAAACCCTAACAATGGAACCAGAGCCCCAAACCCTAACCCAATTCCACATCCTTCCTCCCATAACCCACCTACGTCGACTCCCTCCGCTTCCTCCCCCCTCTCTCCGCCTTCGACCGCCACATCGCCGTCTCAACCGCTAACAATGGAACCAAAACCACCCAAACCCCCCAACAAAACCCTTTAATCGCCGCCTCAACCACTACAGGATCCGTACGCATTCTGTTCCCACATCCTGTTGATGGGTCGTTTGAGTCTGAGGTTTCGGTTCCGGATAATGTTTTGCATTTTGGGAGAGTAACGTGTTTGGATTTGTTGGAAAGTGGGTGGGAGTGGTTTGTATTTGGTTTTTATTTCTCAATTTTGTATAGATAGTCTCTGAAAAATAACTTTTTACAAAATAGTCGCTGGGAATGTGAATAGACAAATATGCCCTCATGTGCAATGCACATTACCGGATTTAACCAAAAAATCTAACTGGGTTTGGCCCAAAGGACATAACATGCATTTTGGAAGGTTAGAACACCGCCTGTAAACTTTTGGAAAAAAGGGCAGCGCCTGCAATTTGGTGTAAACATAAAACACAAAACTTGTAATTTACTCAAAATATTTTAATTACATTCTTGTCCTCCTTATATGCATTATAATATAGTAGAGTATAGATATTTACATAATAATTATGATACAAATAACTAAAATATATATATATATATTATGTTAAATATATAAATTATTATTATTATAAAGATATACTTAAAGATAATTATAAACGTATATCGTCTAATTAATAAAGAAAATAATAGACAAACAAGCTCAGGCTTGGCTCGCTTGGGGCTCGTTTACATCCCTATAACTTGCATCAAGTTTTATAACATCTGAGTATGAGACTGTCAAACTTATCGCGTATCCAAACACCCGCCCTAAACTAAAATGCAATGAAAGAACACATACCTTGGACATCAACTGAATATTCTTGGCATGTGGGCCCAGAACCTTGCGAACATTCACAAGATCAGACCCCTTACGAACAAACGAGAGCGCGATCATATCAATGTTATTAGGTACACCCCATTGAAGAATATCTTCTACATCCTTCTCAGTAAGTGTAGGAAGATCAACAACTACACCAGGAAGATTCACGTTTTTCCGCTCACCTAACATGGCTGTGTTCTCACAGCGACATCTAACGGTCCCAGATGCAGGATCACACGACAAGACTGTTAACGTGATCGTGCCATCTGCACACAAGATGGTGTTTCCCGGCTTTAAGTCGACTGGCAGTTTCTTGTAGCTCATAGATATGGTCTCTTCATCTCCTTTAATAGTGTAATCGGTGCTTATTGTGATCTCATGGCCTTCCTTGAGTTGGATTGGTTTCTCGTTTTTCAAGAATCCAGTTCGAATCTCAGGCCCCTGCAAGAACAAATATGTGTTGACTTTCGAAGTCAAATGGACTACTTTGTGTTACAGAATGCATAGGGGTATGAATTTCTGACACGACCATGGTTGAGGCGTGCGCCTCGAGGCCCGCCTCAAGGCGAAACGGCCAAAAAACGATTCTGAGGCGCGCCTCAGGGGGTTTCTACTGTTTGTGCGCCTCAGAGGGGCTGTGGCGCTAAAAACGCTGCGCCTCAGGTGCGCCTCAGGGGTTTTAGATATTTGTTTTTGATGTTTTTGCGTTTTTGTGTCAATTTCAAGCAATTTATGTCTTTTTTATGTGTGTTTTTTATTATTTTGATGAATTTAGTTAGTATTACTATTTTTATAAGATATATAATATTCATATTTATTTTTTAATTCCGCCTCGGGCTTACGCCTCGGTTCGCCTCGAGGCTTACGCCTCGTGAGGCGAAGTGAAAACGCCTCGAAACTCGTTTCCGTTTTTTTAAACCTTGGACACGACATGAACCTAACACGAAATTTGTGGGTTTGTTTAGTATAAACGAGTTCGAGGTGACCCGTTTAGCCCATTTATTTTATATTATATTTTTTACAATATGTTTTATGTCATAAATCAAATTGGTTGTGTATTTTATGCCATAATTATAACTTAAAAAGAGAAATTAACATAAGATTTTATAATTTAAATGTAATTGTATTATATACATTTGTGTTTTTTTAGTAAATTTTAATTTTAATATATTAATTTGCAAAATAAAAATTGGGTTGAACGGGGGTCGTGTTCGGGTCAACCTGCAAACATTTGGGTCGTGTTCGGGTTCATATGTATGACACAATTTTCAGGTTCGGGTCGTGTTCAGGTCGGGTTGAACCCGCCAATCCGCAAACATGACCTGTTTAACACCCCAATATATGAAGCTTTTAACAAAATTTTGGACACAGATGAAGCTTGTTATCGTGGTCAACTTAATATGTTATCATGGTCAGCTTATTATATAAAGCGTTGGTTTAGATTTCTTTACTAAAACAAACTTATTTTTTCGTTAATTGTCGTACTACAAAACTAATAAATTTAAGCTCAACTTGATAATGACAGAGGAATTCAGACCAATAACTAAAACGCACAACCAAACTGATCGGCCCAATTTTGCACAAAGAGAATCTTAATCCTAAACGCATACGGACTGTAACATAAAACTCTTACCTTGGTATCAAGCATGACTGCACACAAGATCTGAGTATTTTGCATAGCGATACGAAGATTATTCAGTGTCTCCTGATGATACTCATGGGTCCCGTGAGAGAAGTTGAAACGGGCAACGTTCATCCCTGCACGCAATAGCTTCTCACACATCACCACAGAACGAGAAGCCGGGCCCAAGGTGCATACAATCTTTGTTTTTGGAATACGCCCATCGTGAGGAAGGTCCTTCAAGATTCCCTCAATGTCTATGTTTGACATATTAACTAGGATTTATGATTTATCTGCTTCCTAAATGTCCAAAACACATATACTCAGTAATTAGTTTTAACAAGTAGCATGAGTACACAGAAAATCATCAGATTTCATATAATCCCATTAAGAATAGCATATCAACATACAAGAAATTCAGTTTCATGGATCAACAGCAGAACAAGAGCAAAACACGTTCGAACTTCTAAATAGCTTTAACTAGATAAACATCATTACAGACCAACATGATAACACAAATTAATCTCGGTCTACATAAGCTTCGAGACTCGGATTCCATGGTTCAAAAGCAGAATCTGAGCCCGTTCAATAGTTACCAAGAAGAAACCTAACTCATGGCCGCCAATTCAATTCATGGGTGATGAAATAAGAGCCAATCTCATTGCAAACTAACAAAATGAACTTAATTTCAAACCGAAAATCGACAAATTCCATTCTCTTGCATACTAACTCAAGAGGTGTTCACGGTCCAGTTCAGCCGGTTTTGATGAAGATTTTGGACCGAACCGCTAACTACGGTTTCGGAAAAAGACAAACCGAACCGTTCAGTTTGGAAAAAGAAATAAACCAAGTCACAGACCATCGAGGCGGACCGTTTAGTTCAGTATTTCGAACCGTGAACCTAACCGTATTGGTTCTAGACCCGCCGAACCAGCCATTTTTGACTCTGTTTTAACGGTTTTTGAACACCCCTACCTAACTCAGTTCATCTTAAAAAGGACAAACCTGCAGCAATTACTACAGTTTCTGAGAAAAATTTAATGCCTTTTCACTGAAACCCACTTCAAATTAAAGCTAAACGAGCACAAATTCAAGCTATCAATCTTAATTTCATGTACCCAAAACCTAAAAGTAATTCACTCAACCCAATATAGCTTCCGATGCACAACTCAATCAAACACAAAGAAATACACAACAATCATATTAAAAACTAGGTGAAACTACTAAAACCGCTTTATCAACAACAAATCATACACAATAGCAAAAAGAAAAGCGAAAGGCTCAAACTTTAACATCAAAAAAATAAAAACAAAACAGACCCAGAAAAAGAATCACTCACTCAGCAAAAAGCAGAGCTCTTAGAAGACGATTGCGGTAGCTTACACCCTTTTCTCAATGATTATTATATTATTGGAAGATGAATTTAGATAGGGATTGTTCTGATAAGTGATAGGAAAAGAGTATATTCGTGTTTGGCGTGAGAAGTCTTGTTTAATTTATTTTTTAATTTTTTTAATTTGTTTTTTTTGGAGAAACATTGAGCGGCCAGCGGTTTCAGTCAACATGGTGCGCTGACTACCGTCCTCGTAAATTCAAAGTACGCTAAGATATTTCTCTATGACTCTACCTACCCAACTTAGGTGATCTATTTTATTCTTATAAGGGTGAGAGACCGGGTATAGTGGTAGAGAAAAATAATGCCCCCACCATGGGGCATTATTGGACACGTGTCATCACAGTCAGCATGGGGCGTTATTGCAAAAGTGACGTAGTGGGAATAATGCTCAAATAATGCCCCTTCCAATCATTAAAAAAAAAAAAAAAAAAAAACCAATCTATTCTCTCATTGGCCAGTCAAACCAAAGTCAAGCCATCACAATCCCATTTTGGCGTTTTAATAAACACGCCGGTTACATTTTTTTTTCAAAAATAACGCCTAGCGTAATGGGGTGGGGGCGTTTTGGGGCGTTTTTTTTCAATTTTTTTTTTAAAATACCCCCCACTACGGGTGGTCTAAGAGGGGAGTGACCTCTCTTACACACACCCAATCAGCACGCGCCACGTCAACTCCCCTCTTAAGTCCTCATTTTGCACTCAAACATTGACATCACTCCACTCACACAATTATTTTTTTATAAAAAAAAAAAAGAAAAAAATATGATTGGTGGAAAAAGGGTGGACATACATTAACAACCAATCACCCTCACTCTCTCTCCTCTCTCTCAATCGGTGACCACTCACCGAGCCAAGCCAGCACTGCGCAATAAAATGTTGTTGGTGTCGGTGTACCCGCACGGTAAAACCACTCACCGCATGGGGTCACCGCATGTGCCCCGTGCACCCTAAAGAAGCAACATGTTAGTGCATATATGTGTTGTAAGTTGGGCTTAGGGTGTTTTTCAAAAAACTCTTGGTTGTACTTTGTGGAGTTTCAGTTATAAGCTTCCAAAGGAAGCTTTGTATTCCAAAAGAGGGTTTAATCTCACCTCACCCACACTCACGCACATGAGAGAGCGCCATCCCTCCGCATCACACCTCTATAACCGACACCACCACTGCTGTCATATCTCCGGCATCAACGATACATAGTAGGTGATGAAGGTTCCATAGATGATTAACGGCAGTCACGATAGAGGGTTTTAAGGGAGAGTGGGTCGATGGCTTAGGATGGTTGAATTGTCACATCAGACGACAAATTGAAAACACATGTGTGGTTAAATGACTGATGGTGGTGGATATGCTTCAACAGATCGACATTGCTAGGGTTCCGACGAGATTTTAGCAAGATTCTGGTGACCCGGTTCAGGTATGCGTGCTTTATTTTCAGTTATATCTGCTTAGTATGAGTCTTGATTTGGTTATATGTCAAATTTTTTTATAAAAGTTTGGAAGCATCTGAAAATGGAACAGGCTTGGAAATGATCCTTGGGAGTCTTTTCTTGATTCACAGTTTTACAGTACTGTTTTATGTTGCCCAAAGTTGTTTTAGTGTTTCTGCTAAGCATATGTGTATACACCATATGTGGTCATTGTAGCGTTAATAGATTATGAATTATACTTGATACTTGGTGGAGTATATTTTATTTAGGTTGTTGTCTTTTGATAAAAGCGGTCTTTTGATGATGATTCTGCTATAGTTTGATTCTCTTTTGGTCTCCTTTGTTAGGGTTTTTGTTATAAACCCCTAGGTCGACTTATGTTGCTTTCGGTGCCTGGGGTTTCTAAGGCTTCGATTCGCTTCCATTTTTGGCGGTTAAGGTTTATGATACAGAACCACAAACCAACCTTTTACTATTTGCTTTTTTTCGTTGTTGGGTTTCTGATATTATGGTTGTGGTAAACGGTGTTGCCTGGAGTGTTATAAACGAGGACGACAAGTGTCATATATTTCACTTGCAACCCGTGTTACAGCCAAAACGGACCAATTGCCAAATCCGAGCCGAATCTTTTTTTTCCTTTTGAGGTTGTTAGTAAATCATATTGTGTTTGTGTATAATGCTACTGCTCTATTCATTCTGATGTTTGTGTGTGTGTTGTGTTGGTGGCTGGTACGATTTGAGCTGGCGAAGAATATTGCTTTATTTTGTTTTGTTGATATGTTTAGCGATTTCAGTGATAGCACGTTGCTTGGCAATTGAGAATTCATTACTTAAATACAATTATAAGTGTCCCTAATTATAAACAAGAATAGAAAGACGAAAGAGATGATCAAAACATTATCCTAAACTTAAAACAAAGCACACTAACATTATCTTCAAAATAATAACACTACCAGACCTCAAGTCAGTTGACTTTTCAAAGTCAATCAGTCCATTGATTTTGTGAAACTTTTTTGGGGCTTTGTAAGTGTACTTTGTTGTATATTACTTCTTATTTAAATCAAATGAAAGACTAATTTGTTTGCTCAGCTGAAGGACTTAAAGGCTGGACTTGCACCTCTTCGTCTCGCCAAAGTCGCAGGCAATGCTCCCAGCAAGTCAAAATGATGACTTGGTAGTTATCTCATTAATTATAGATATTGGGATTAATATGTTGATGTTTGAATAATGACTTTGTTTTTGTGATAACAGTTGTATATACTTGATGTTTGTAGGTTGGGAGCAACATCACACAAAACCAACGATAGAAGGAACAATGATCTTATAACAATAAAAATTAAAAAATCATGAAAAAGGAAATGACCAAGAGATGCTGCTTTGGTTTATGTGGAAGTTCAAATGGATCACAAAGGTAGGAAAACCCAAGTTTCGCTTCAAATCATGTGGGGTTGGTTAACTTTTGTCATTAAGTGTATATTTTGGTTATCTAAAGAGTTGTACAATAATAGACTTATTGGATAGACATGTATATATTTTGGTTATCTAACGAATTGTAAAGTAATAGACTTATGAAGTTCTAACTATTCAGATTATATCATTTACATAAACAGTGATTGATGCCAAGGGCCATAGAGTTATAACGTCCGTTTGGTTCGTTTGATGTCAAACGCTACCCCCTTATTTTATGTTTCGAGTTTCAACATTCGTTGCCCGCGCCGCAACGCGCGCGGGTCGAATATCTAGTTGTTAAAAATTTATAACATTCAACATTTCAATGACTTATATAAAGTTGTGTGTATTTTTATACACATACATTTGGTTGTTTTTGTTTTTATACATTTAAAAGTTTTAACTAGTGCCAATGATCTCTAGATCAAGTGGTGGAGGGCTTGCATTTCTCTTGTAAGATGCAGGTTCGACTCCCACTTGGTGCAGAGTGAGGCGTTGGTGGGCAATGATAGGAGACCCAGGGAAACCTGGGTTGGATCCTTGAACATAATGTTCCTTGTTTGATATGTCATAAAGCAAAGCAACATAGAGAACCATTTCCATTGAGTGATCATAAAACTACATGTTTAGGTGAATTGATTCATCTTGATGTTTAGGGACCATATAGGGTGGTTAGTCGAGAAGGGTTTAAGTATTTTCTTACTATAGTTGATGATTACTCAAGGGCAGTGTAGATTTGTTTGATGAAAGATAAATCTGAAGTATTTAAATATTTTCAAACATTTGTGTAACACCTCGAAAATTCACGTCCTATAATGTATTGACACGTGTCATAAGCTTGAACGTGTGAAAGAATACCCTAGAGGGACTAAAGTTGACAAATAAAGAAACTATGTGAAAATAAGGGTTCAAAATGTCAACAATGGATAAATATTCCTTACAATAACCCTACAAGATGTTTATACATTCACACGAATGAATCATGGATCATACGAAGCTAAATATAAAAGAAAGTGAGAGATTTCAAACTACAGGGGTTAAATGTGTCAACATATTTAAAGTATACCTCTGAGTGACCTTTTAGCAAACCCGAAGCTTTGTAATGATTAAATATGCTCACTAGAATACATGATAAAAATATCATCAAGTTTCGTTATCGTATGAGAAAGTTATGATCAAATTCATATACGAGGGGTTAAAAGCGTCAACGTGGGAAATTATAGTTTTTCGGGTGATTACAAAGTTAACCAAGGACTTAACAAAGTTTGTATAAGTCTTGGAACCCTTAAAAGTAAATTTAGAAGGCTTATAATGCAAGAAATAATGTGAAAACGACGTTTGGAAGGTCCAGGGGCCAAACTGTAACATTTGAAAGTTTTGTTGTGCTGGCATGTTGCTTGCGCACCTCAACACTGTGAGCGTTGCGGTGCACAAGCAGGTCCCAGATGCGAAAATGTTGACAGCTGCCTGTATAACCGGTTACACCGACTTAAAAGCTGGTTTTTCGATTCAAGGGGCTCCTATATCTGGTTTTTAGCTTCCTAGGCCACCTGGGATGATCTTATAACATCACTAGACTATGTTGGCATGATCCTAAGCTCATTGAGTTCACTATATAAGAAGATGAAAGTTACAACTTTTGGGCATTTGCATTTGCAACATTCACAACTGATTTCTGGAGCTATCTGGTTAGCAAGCAATCTTCCTAGTGGTCCTTAATCATAATTAGGACTCTTGTAAGCATTCTTAACCATCCTTAATTCAGTTTAAGCTTAGTTAATTAGCGTAAAGTCAACCGTCGTAATTAAGATTTGACTTCGTCATTAATCTTAGTCTCTTCAGTCAAAATTCAAATTGAAAGTACCTATGAGTAGGTATTTATGTGGGTAATAAACCCTTAAAAGGGTACTTTCAGATTCCCACTCTAACTATGTTAATTGTTGAGTCAAAGCTTACTTTAAAAAGTCAACAGAATGTTTATTTTCAAATTAAAGCATAATTAGCAATGTAGGATACTTGCAACCTGTTTGATCATTAATATAACTTGGTAATTAATGTAAGAACATGTCCCAACATGTTCAACTCGACAATTTTCGGTTTAGGCTCGGTTTGAACCGAAAGTCACACAGTTTGACTTTTGCTTTGACTTTCAGTTCTGACCCGTTTAAGCATAGTTTATAAATGCCTTAGAGCTTTATTAGGACCAAGTTACCTATAAGTATAACCCTCTGTGATTATACAACTTGGTTCAATAGTTATCCGATTCATATGCATGATTCCGTTAAATGCTTAAATGTTGACTATTATGCCCTTTTGACCTTAAAATGATATTTTTGAAAAAGTAAAAGAGTAGAAACCTTAGTTACTGATTTATAAACTTGCACCAAAAATTTGACATCAGTTTGAGGTCTAGATTAAGAGTTATGATCATTAGCGTAATTTGAAAGCTTTTTAGTAGTTAAATGGCGTAATTAGCATATAGCCTATCTAAACCCACTTTTTGATACCAATCTATTTACCTACTGATATAAAATAATATTTTAAGATTTTTGGAGACTTTTATTTATTGTTAGGCTGAGCATAACTTAGAGTTCTAAGTATGATTCGGTTAATGCCGGTTTTACCCTTTTAAGCCATAAAATGAGTTTTACAAATCCTTTTGACCCCAAACCTTTTTTTTACTGATCTAATATAATAAATAAAGTATTTTGAGCCTTCTGGAATTATAAAAATATCAGCTTTCCTTCGAAAACCCGGAAATGGTTATGTTGAGCACATAAGGTTTGATACCTACTGATATTTTAAGTAAATTATTATATTTTTACAGTAAGCTAAAGTCTTACACTCAGGTTTCCAGTTTTGACTTTTTTTTAAGCCTATGTGAAATTACCAAAATGCCCTTAAAAGGCATAGTTTGGTTATAAAGGATAGATTTCACATATATATGATACCCTACTGATATAACCTAGTAAATTGATTAATTTTACTGATTTCATCAGACCCGAAACTCAGGTTCATATTTAAACTCTTTTATAACCTTTTTAATGACCAAAATACCCCTACGGGGCGTAATGTGAGTCTAAATCCGTTTTGGGCATAATATAAGATATCTTTCTGATGTCACAACATAATTAAAGCATAATAACTTAGGAAACTCGCATATGACTCTTTTGGTTACTCGTTACGCACTTGTTGCGTTCGGATCGGCTTATGTGACTAGTTTGCATATAATAGCCGAAACGGGTCAAACCATATCATTTTTGTCTCAAAATCCAGAATGTGTTTAGATTACCCATATAATACAAGTCTTCAAACTTGTCGGGTCAAAACCACATTCTAATCCGGTCTTCGCCTTATCATGCGTTTGAACCGTATCCTTCTGTAAGACTAACCGGTCTAAGCTTAGGCTTAAATTAAAGACCCGTTTGCATTCTAATTGGTTATTTATACCATCATTCCAGACTAGAGCCTTCCGGTAAATGGTACCTACGCTTACTTAAGTGAATACGGCTGAGTTATTAAATTCTTGCTATTTAAGTCAGGAGCTAGCTCAGGTAAATACTCTTAACTTATTTTCCCTATACGGGCTTGAGATACGGTATTATAATAATACCGCTTGGTCGGGTATTGAATGTTTAATCTTATTGTGATTAAATTATTGAGGTAACCCGGTTTAATCTGTATTGTTTGAAATAAAGACCTTTAGGGGTTAATAACCATGTCCCGGATATCCTTGACATCATTGTGTTATAAAATGGCCACGCCTTATACACGGGGTGTAGGCATACACCTGCCAGTTGTTTAAGGAAAAACGGTATCTCACTCTCTTGTGGGCCTATACTTGTGGCGTGTCTGTTAATCTGACTCGGTTTCTACATCGGGCCCTAAATGTATAACGAACATGTAAATCTGTATACAAGATTATAAATATAATTGTCCCAAGTTATAAAGAGTTTGTGTTACGTGCATTCAAATCAATTTTATTAAACATTTTCAAAATGAGTCGGTTGAGTGTATTTACCAGTGAAAACTGACGTATTTTCCAAAAGGGTTGAGTGACAGGTACTGAACGTAATTGGCTGGAAGCTCAGGGCGTTTAAAAGGAATCTTGCAAGTTCTAGGTGCCTAAAGTCTGTTGAATAATGTTTATGTTTTAAGATCCGCCTGTGGATCCTTTACTTTCCATTGTAATACTGGATATTACTTTATATTCGGATTGTAATATATTTACCTTTTGCTTCCGCTGTGCATTTATATATTGTGTTGTTTGACTATGATAATATCAACTACGTCACGATACTCCCCACCGGGCCCACCGGTGACACGTGGAAAAATAGGGGTGTGACAGGTTGGTATCAGAGCCAACACTGAGTGAATTAAACACTAGTCTTTTGTGTTTAATCTCAGTTACACAGTTGCACATTCTTGAGTCTAGACAAGAGCATAGGACTAATCCTAATTCGTTCTATTTGTTTCTTTTGTTATTTTCTGATTAGCCCTTGCATGGGCAAGTCATTTCAATTAGAAGTCCCGTTTTGGGCAACCATGTATTTTTTTAAATTTTAATAGGAACGGTTAGATTTAAAATAACATTCCTTTTTATAAGATCTACCATTATAATAAAATGGCAAAATTTAAAAAGGACAAGACCTAGCCATATGTCACATTAAGACAGGGCCAAGATGGTAGTTCCTCAATTAGATTCAGATCCTTGTTAACATCTCAATTTAGGATTTGTTCCGCGTAATTATTAAAAGAATCTTAAAGGTAAAACCTAGCCAAATTGTCGTTGCAGACATGGCCAAGATGGTAAAACCTATTCGAAAGATTCAAACCCTTATTAACATCTGATATGTTATCATTAATGACAAAGATATGATTCGATAAAATCACATAAGTCATTTTAAATTGGGATGTTCTAAATTCCCTTATTTATATAACCATCCCTTATGGATGAAATGCCTACGGGCTATAATTAACGTCCTTTGAGACTAAAGACAGTAGTGGTCTACCACCCCCTGTTAAAAAGGGCAATGAACTTTGATTCAAGCCTTAGTACCTCGATTCTATGAAAATCCTGGTTTATAAATTAAATCTGTCCATGTGACTAGGCTGTTGAGCCATTATTAAATTATAATTGGGGATATAATACTTACGAGTCATATCCAATGTCATATAAGACTAAAGACAGTGGTAGCTTACAACTCCCTGTCAAGAAAAAGGTAATGAACTTTGATTCAAACCTTAATGCCTTGATTCCAGAAATTCTGGGCTTATAAATTAAACTTGTCTACGTGACTAGGCCTTTTGTGCTATTATTAACTTATAATTTAGGATTATGATAAAGATCCTGAACAATTATATATAGTAAATTAACTAATATGTGTATTAAAAACATGGTTAATAAATCGTTTAAAACGATAAGACTGTATAAGCTTCCGTATAAACCTTGTCCGTGTTTGATTTTATGTAGCAATTAAAGCTACATGGCTAAGTCAGAAGAAGTAATCAGTCATCCCCTGGAAAACCATGATGATGATAGGGTTAATATAACCAGAGGAGAGCTCCGTACACTAATTGATACAGCTGTATCTAAAGCTATAGAGGAGCAATTCAAGGAGTATAGTGGGACGCATAGTAGAACTTCTTCAGTACCCCACTCTAAGTCTATTCCTAAGACCCATTCAGTGGCTCATGACAAGCCACCCTCTAAGAAAGACGAACTAAAGAAAGATGATGATCGACATTCATCTAACCTAAACAGTGTTCCATCTAAAAGGATAGTGTTTGATGATAAGCCACGCACCAAGTCCTGCACCTACAAGTACTTTGTTTCTTGCAAACCCCGGGATTTTACTGGGGAGAAAGGAGCAATAGATTGTATGACCTGGTTGGATGAGATGGACACGGTAGTTGACATCAGCAGTTGTGCTGAAAGGGATGTAGTGAAATATGTATCCCAATCGTTCAAGGGAGAGGCACTAGCATGGTGGAAGGCTCTCATTCAAGCTGCTGGGAAGATCCCACTTTACAACATGTCATGGGAACAGTTTGTTGCTCTCATTATGGAGAACTACTGCCCTCAACACGAGGTTGAGAGGATTGAGCCAGATTTCTTATCATTGGTTATGACAAACTTAGATTGTCAAGCTTACCTCACCAGTTTCAATACCCTGTCCAGACTGGTTCCTTACCTGGTAACACCAGAACCCAAGAGAATTGCTCGCTTCATTGGGGGTTTAGCCCAAGAAATCAAAGCCAGTGTTAAGGCTTCAAGACCTACTACATTCAGGTCAGCGGCCGATCTGTCGCTATCCCTTACACTCGATGTAGTCAGAAACAAGGCTGCCAAAGCCTCTGATGATGGAAAGCGTAAAAGGGAGGATGAGGATTCTCATCGTTCCGATAGGAAGAGGAACTCTGAGGATAAGAAGACTTCCGGGTTTAAGAGAGACAACCAGCAGTCGGGTGAGAAGACCAGGTGCGAAACCTGTAGGAAATACCACCTCGGGAAATGCAGATTTGAATCTCAGCCTCTACCGTGTGGAATTTGCAAGTCTAAGGAACATAAAACCCTGGATTGCAAGAAGTTAAAAGATGCAACCTGTTACGGTTGCAACGAGAAGGGGCATATCAGGACCAACTGCCCTAGGAATCAGAAGAAGCCCGAAGAAGCCAAGAAAACAAACGCATGATGAACGCCCAGGAGATGGTGCAGAATGATAACCTTATAGCAGGTACCTTTCCTTGTCAAGCAGTTTATACAGAAATTTGTTTGTTACTGGCACATAAAATTCTATAAAGAACGATAAAGGTTGTGAACTGTTGTCTCCGCTGATTAGGATTCCGGTCATTTAACGCGAGCTAGAAATTGGCCGATGACACTATAGAAAATGCTCCAACAAATCTTAGATTGATATTTTATATCTATTAAGAATCACTCTTTTCTGATATTCTTATGGCAAGCTTTCAAGCTATCCAAATTCATCACTATAATAAAGATAGATGTGACATTTTGATCCCCTGTCAAAAAGGTGATGGATTAGGACTAAACTTTAAATGCCATTAAAGGTCTTTTGTGACCTAGGCTAAGTAAAATTTATATATATTAAATAACGTTCATTGAGAATGTTAATTCTATATTGGCCGGTATGGTTTAATGAAACCATGGTTAGTATATAAGACCATGAGGATAATGAATAGCAGTTGTCGGATCGCAACCAAGAGATTGATTCATTTAGTAATAGGAACCAAATCTTGAGTAAGACAAACACGGATAAGACATCAGTCAATCACGCCATTGATGAGGCGGCGCATGCTAATGATACTACAATTGCAAACCTGAAAAAGTCCAAGGATGTTCTTCAAACTATGATAAGACGCAGCTGTAGGAAAAGCTGTGAAGAAGATCGTGAAAAAGTTCAAAGAGCCGAATGCTACTTGCTCCAAATCCTTCGTAAACTATAAGTATAGCAAACTTTTAAAATCTTTCTTAAGAACCATAGTTATTAAATGAAGGCAGGAATCATAAGAACTATTTCTTCTGTTCTTGTCAAGAACCTTCAGTCGTAGAATTTTAGAAGTATCCTCTTTTTAGGTGTAATGCGTCAACACTTAGAATTGATATCTCTTTGATCTCTAATGATTGCGGATACCAGACGGTATGATAAAAGCGTCATATGAGGATTGGTATATCTTAATATGTCCCATAGATTGCTTCCATGCCTGATCAGTATGGAGGTTTAATGCATGGGACCACAAGGATATCTCAATGGTCATATGGTGCTAAGGTCAACTATTGGTATTCAAAGAAGATATCCAAAATGGAATGGTCCATGTAAATGTTCCCGATTAAGGAATTCATGGACTCGTAACATAAATGTCTCACTTATCTAATACAGAATATGATTGATGAACTGAAGTCCGAGATTTGGAAATCTCTGTAACCTCCTTGTACCTTAATTATCTTCTCCTAAGATTTACCCTGTTTACCCCTGAGAGGCAAGTAGAGTTAAGATTAACATCCCACTTTGGGTTGGAGTGTTGTAGAACTCCATGATTGATTATGGAAAAATCGAAACCCTGATTAAGTAAACTTTAAGATAAGAGATTCATATAGTCTAACTCGATATTCCGAGAGTTAAATAAGAAAGATGGTTCATTCTGCTTATGCATTGATTACCGCAACCCTAATTAGGCAACAATTAAGAATTGCCATCAGCTGCCCAGGATCGTCGATTTGTTCGACTAACGGCAAGGATTATTCTAAGCAATGATTGGGATAACCATCCCACCTTAAGATAAGCTTTTCTATAATAATTGATATGTAAGTATTAAGGCTGCTCCTTTGGAGACCTTGTATAGATGGAATGTTAAACATCTATTGTTAGATAGAAAATTGGTGAGTTCAATTATCAGGATTCAAAAGTTGCCTAGGAAACAACAAATAAGATCATACAAATCCATAATCGATTGTAAGTTGCCAGTATACGGCAGAAAATCAAGGATTTATGAAAATAGCAACCCTCCTAAGTTCTTGTTAAAGAAATAGGGTTCAACAAAAGATATCACCCCGGAAGGGTGTGCCAATTTGTTAATTATCAGACTAGTTAAGCTCTGAATATAGAAAATCATTCGAAGGAATCAAATGTATCAAGATCAGATAGCTTAAAGCTAAAACCTTTTTAAGGAATTGGATGGAGCTCGCAATACATTTCACACTAATGATTTAAGGGTGTGTTTCACCAATAAGTCGAGAAGCATTATCACATAATGATATGCAGATTTATGATATAATGAGCAACCTATGTCGATTAAGGATCGACAGGTGAAGAAGCTCCAAAAGGATACATGTGCCTGTTATAGAGGTTAACTGTGGGAGCTTGGAAAGACTCCAGATGTGTTATAGGAGTTAGGTCCATTATGCGACAAGAAGTACTTCCAGCGTTTTAACAAATCTCGATGTCGAGATTTCTTTTAAGGGGGTGAGGATGTAACACCTTGAAAATTCACGTCCTATAATGTATTGACACGTGTCATAAGCTTGAACGTGTGAAAGAATACTCTAGAGGGACTAAAGTTGACAAATAAAGAAACTATGTGAAAATAAGGGTTCAAAATGTCAACAATGGATAAATATGCCTTACAATAACCCTACAAGATGTTTATACATTCACACGAATGAATCATGGATCATACGAAGCTAAATATAAAAGAAAGTGAGAGATTTCAAACTACAGGGGTTAAATGTGTCAACATGTTTAAAGTATACCTCTGAGTGACCTTTTAGCAAACCCGAAGCTTTGTAACGATTAAATATGCTCACTATAATACATGATAAAAATATCATCAAGTTTCGTTATCGTATGAGAAAGTTATGATCAAATTCATATACGAGGGGTTAAAAGCGTCAACGTGGGAAATTATAGTTTTTCGGGTGATTACAAAGTTAACCAAGGACTTAACAAAGTTTGTATAAGTCTTGGAACCCTCAAAAGTAAATTTAGAAGGCTTATAATGCAAGAAATAATGTGAAAACGACGCTTGGAAGGTCCAGGGGCCAAACTGTAACATTTGAAAGTTTTGTTGTGCTGGCATGTTGCTTGCGCACCTCAACAATGTGAGCGTTGCGGTGCGCAAGCAGGTCCCAGATGCGAAAATGTTGACAGCTACCTGTATAACCGGTTACACCGACTTAAAAGCTGGTTTTTCGATTCAAGGGGCTCCTATATCTGGTTTTTAGCTTCCTAGGCCACCTGGGATGATCTTATAACATCACTAGACTATGTTGGCATGATCCTAAGCTCATTGAGTTCACTATATAAGAAGATGAAAGTTACAACTTTTGGGCATTTGCATTTGCAACATTCACAACTGATTTCTGGAGCTCTCTGGTCAGCAAGCAATCTTCCTAGTGGTCCTTAATCATAATTAGGACTTTTGTAAGCATTCTTAACCTTCCTTAATTCAGTTTAAGCTTAGTTAATTAGCGTAAAGTCAACCGTCGTAATTAAGATTTGACTTCGTCATTAATCTTAGTCTCTTCAGTCAAAATTCAAATTGAAAGTACCTATGAGTAGGTATTTATGTGGATAATAAACCCTTAAAAGGGTACTTTCAGATTCCCACTCTAACTATGTTAATTGTCTAGTCAAAGCTTACTTTAAAAAGTCAACAGAATGTTTATTTTCAAATTAAAGCATAATTAGCAATGTAGGATACTTGCAACCTGTTTGATCATTAATATAACTTGGTAATTAATGTAAGAACATGCCCCAATATGTTCAACTCGACAATTTTCAGTTTAGGCTCGGTTTGAACCGAAAGTCACATAGTTTGACTTTTGCTTTGACTTTCAGTTCTGACCCGTTTAAGCATAGTTTAGAAATTCCTTAGAGCTTTATTAGGACCAAGTCACCTATAAGTATAACCCTCTGTGATTATACAACTTGGTTCAATAGTTATCCGATTCATATGCATGATTCCGTTAAATGCTTAAATGTTGACTATTATGCCCTTTTGACCTTAAAATGATATTTTTGAAAAAGTAAAAGAGTAGAAACCTTAGTTACTGATTTATAAACTTGCAACAAAAATTTAACATCAGTTTGAGGTCTAGATTAAGAGTTATGATCATTAGCGTAATTTGAAAGCTTTTTAGTAGTTAAATGGCGTAATTAGCATATAGCCTATCTAAACCCACTTTTTGATACCAATATATTTACCCACTGATATAAAATAATATTTTAAGATTTTTGGAGATTTTTATTTATTTTTAGGCTGAGCATAACTTAGAGTTCTAAGTATGATTCGGTTAATGCCGGTTTTACCCTTTTAAGCCATAAAATGAGTTTTACAAATCCTTTTGACCCCAAACCTTTTTTTACTGATCTAATATAATAAATAAAGTATTTTGAGCCTTCTGGAATTATACAAATATCAGCTTTCCTTCGAAAACCCGGAAATGGCTCCAAATCGCCTTTTTGGGCATTTTTGACGCATAGTATGTATTAAGATTATGTTGAGCACATAAGGTTTGATACCTACTGATATTTTAAGTAAATTATTATATTTTTACAGTAAGCTAAAGTCTTACACTCAGGTTTCCAGTTTTGACTTTTTTTAAGCCTATGTGAAATTACCAAAATGCCCTTAAAAGCATAGTTTGGTTATAAAGGATAGATTTCACATATATATGATACCCTACTGATATAACCTAGTAAATTGAGTAATTTTACTGATTTCATCAGACCCGAAACTCAGGTTCATATTTAAACTCTTTTATAACCTTTTTAATGACCAAAATACCCCTACGGGGCGTAATGTGAGTCTAAATCCGTTTTGGGCATAATATAAGATATCTTTATGATGTCACAACATAATTAAAGCATAATAACTTAGGAAACTCGCATATGACTCTTTTGGTTACTCGTTACGCACTTGTCGCGTTCGGATCGGCTTATGTGACTAGTTTGCATATAATAGCCGAAACGGGTCAAACCATATCATTTTTGTCTCAAAATCCAGAATGTGTTTAGATTACCCATATAATACAAGTCTTCAAACTTTTCGGGTCAAAACCACATTCTAAACCGGTCTTCGCCTTATCATGCGTTTGAACCGTATCTTTCTGTAAGACTAACCGGTCTAAGCTTAGGCTTAAATTAAAGACCCGTTAGCATTCTAATTGGTTATTTATACCATCATTCCAGACTAGAGCCTTCCGGTAAATGGTACCTTGACGTGATGTCGTGGTCACACGCAAATTTAATCCCAATAACAACTATATAGATAGTGGCAAGTGGGTATCGAACACAGGGAGTTTGTGGAATGTGTGTTATTTGAAAGTTTATCTAATTTTAACTAAATTAATCTAATTGCAAGAGAAATAAAATTCAAGAGTTTATGTGAGTGAATTGGTTTTAGACTAAATTAAACTAAGTAAATTGCAAGAGAAAAGTTTGGTTGTAATTAGAGAGAAATGACCATCCTAGATTTCCGGTTTGTTTCGACATTCATATTATCATTCCACTAGAAAGAACTACATAGACATAGCTCATGCGTGATTACTTGCAGTGATGAAAGGGAACTAAGTACTCAGATTCCTAGAACGTGAGGTTGTTACCCGATGATCAATCAACCCTTACCCAATCCTAATTCTACCCATGATATCTCGATTGCCAACGGCACCAAGAACGTATGGTTTCAAACTAGAAAATCATAAGAATTAACAAGTTACTAACAAACAATCACACACCATAACAAACCAACCATAAAGATAAGGATTGCTATTCTAGAAATTAGGAAATCAAATACAAAATGTCTCAAACAAACCTTCAATCTAGGACGATCATAAAGTGTTTAGCCACACATGGCTCGAATCAACATCATAACAAAAGTTTCAATGTTCATCCAAATCGAAAACACAAAACATATGTTAGAAATTGTTTGCAACCAAGTACCAACAGCCAAAATCACCCATAGGATGCTCCAAAACCGACCAATCCTCAGAATCCTCGAAAAGACACCCATAAAACTGTTTTTAATGAGCGGTTACACATCTTTGCGTCGCCTCCACCGTAAATTACGGTCATACCGTAATTTACGGTGCACATAAAAGTGATACGGTACAAGTAGACTGATTTACGGTGGGAATCAAGTCAAAATCCGGTCCACCGTAAATTACGGTAGGACCGTAATTTACAGTGATAACTTGATTGTTTTGCTTTGCTTCCAATGTCACATGTGCCGCCCAAATCCATCTTCACATGTGTTGTGTTGGAGTCCAAACTGATGATGAAAACAATCGGCCCCTACTCCAATGATGATTTGATGGCTTCACAAGAATATTAATGATGCTCCATATGAGTTCTGTCACCCCTAACCGTGATGTTGTGCTTGTTTGTTTCTCCAAATCGGCCCAACAAAAGGAGTCCATGTGCAGCCCACTATCATGTGTGATGATGATGTCTGCTTCCTTTCCCCCAAATCACGAGATGATGATGATTATGTAGTAATTGTTGACTTTGTGTCCTTCTCTCACATGAGTTATCGGCCCAATAATAAAAATCCACAAGTCTCCTTCAAAGTCCAAGATGTGCACGTGATTGAGAGGTGAATTGTTGTGTGCTCAGCTGTCAAAGATGATGATAATATTAATAAAAGTCAAAACCCTCACAACACATGTGCATCTCTCGGCCCAAGTGTCGACTCCCTATTTGGCCCACTTGATGATAATGATTTGCTGACAAGGCCCAACCGCTCAAGTCCACGTGAAGTTGCTACGATTTTTGTCTGCCGCCAAAATAGTCCAATCCCTCCTTCCTCTTTTCGAAGTCTGCTGCCAAAAAGTGAAGTGATGATGATGTTTGTTTCTTCATCAAAAACCAAAACCTCAAAGTTGCTGATGATGTTGACTTTTGTTCCTTCCTTTCACGTGATTGACTCATGTTTATATAGTCATGATGTGATGACTATTAAAAATAATAAATCCTTCTCACCAAAAGACTTGCGCTGTTAACACGTATCATCAACCGTAGCCTACGGTTCCAATTTAACCGAATTAAGCGATTTACCTGTAAAACACACGAACACTCGTAGTTTTCACATTCATGATACATAACCGTGTAAAATATGGGATATGCACGTATTTAGCTCATTTAAGGGTTGTCCTACGGACCACCCGTCATACCTACGCTTACTTAAGTGAATACGGCTGAGTTATTAAATTCTTGCTATTTAAGTCAGGAGCTAGCTCAGGTAAATACTCTTAACTTATTTTCCCTATACGGGCTTGGGATACGGTATTATAATAATACCGCTTGGTCGGGTATTGAATGTTTAATCTTATTGTGATTAAATTATTGAGGTAACCCGGTTTAATCTGTATTGTTTGAAATAAAGACCTTTAGGGGTTAATGACCATGTCCCGGATATCCTTGACATCATTGTGTTATAAAATGGTCACGCCTTATACACGGGGTGTAGGCATACACCTGACAGTTGTTTAAGGAAAAATGGTATCTCACTCTCTTGTGGGCCTATACTTGTGGCGTGTCTGTTAATCTGACTCGGTTTCTACATCGGGCCCTAAATGTATAACAAACATGTAAATCTGTATACAAGATTATAAATATAATTGTCCCAAGTTATAAAGAGTTTGTGCTACGTGCATTCAAATCAAATTTATTAAACATTTTCAAAATGAGTCAGTTGAGTGTATTTACCAGTGAAAACTGACGTATTTTCCAAAAGGGTTGAGTGACAGGTACTGAACGTAATTGGCTGGAAGCTCAGGGCGTTTAAAAGGAATCTTGCAAGTTCTAGGTGCCTAAAGTCTGTTGAATAATGTTTATGTTTTAAGATCCGCCTGTGGATCCTTTACTTTCCGTTGTAATACTGGATATTACTTTATATTCGGATTGTAATATATTTACCTTTTGCTTCCGCTGTGCATTTATATATTGTGTTGTTTGACTATGATAATATCAACTACGTCACGATACTCCCCACCGGTGACACGTGGAAAAATAGGGGTGTGGCAATTTGTAAACATTGTTAAAACTCAGTTTGAAAAAAAAAAGTTAAATGTGTTAGTAGTGATAATGGTTTAGAGTTTGTTAACAATAGAATGAAAGATTTTTGTAAAAACAATGGTATCATTCATCAAACAAGTATTGCTATACCCCACAACAGAATGGTGTGGTGGAGAGAAAACATGGACACCTTCTTAATGTTGCTCGTGCTTTATTGTTTCAAAGTAACTTACCTGTTAGGTTTTGGGATGAATATTTTCTAACTACTGCTTATTTAATAAATATGACTCCTGCTTCTGTGCTAGATGGAAAAACACCATATGAAATGTTGTATAAGTTTGAACCCTTTCTTGAACATTTAAGGTTGTTTGGATGTCTTTGTTTTTTGTACTGTTTTAAATGAGTCAAACAAATTAAGTAGTAGGGCTGAGAAATGTGTGTTTATAGGATATTCAAATGAAAAAAAGGATATAAGGTGTTTAGTCTGGATAGTAAAACTATGTACTATTCCAGGGATGTGAAATTTTATAAAAATGTGTTTCCTTTTAAAGAAAAGACTGTTTTTTATTCATTTGATATAAACATACATCTTGAAGTTAATACACTTGATTTTTTTTACCTGTATGATAACCTGGACACTCAACAATCAGGCAGACCCAATGATGTGGAAAGGGATAAGTCTATTGATATACCTTTACCACATCAGTCTCAACAGTCAGAAATTCAAACTGTCCCTTCTAGAGGCATGGCTGGTTCTCAGCAGCCTAGAGGTGGTGGTAGTGAGCCTGATAGGGTTGAGGGTGTGAGTGAAAGTAATGTAGAAAACATTAATTCTGAGGGAACAAGTTCTGAATTGAGTGTTCAGGTTGAACCTAGGAGATCTAGTAGAAATTATAACATGCCTAAGAAGTTTAATCACTATGTTGTTGAAGGTAAGGTAAAGTATGGAATTGAGAAAGTAGTAAACTATTCAAACTTGTCTATAGAAAACAAATGCTTTGCTACCAGTTTAAATAAAGTTAGTGAGCCTAAGTCATTTTTCGAGGCTGTCAAAGATCCCAATTGGGTATCTGCCATGAATAATGAAATTGAAGCTCTCAATAGGAATGGGACACGGGATGTCACACCCCAACCGATGGCGAAATCATTGGGGCGTGGCAATGAGTGAAAAAGATTGTTCATGAGAATCCATAACAACTATTAATGACAATATATTTAACGTTCAATATCCCATACTATTAAACATATAAAGCAAAACATTCATTACAAATATCAGTCTAAAAAATAGATCCATTCCTGACAACTCAGATTTATTTAGGTGAGTTTTCTAGACTTCCTAACTTGATTCAGCATAGCATAGCATCCTATCAACCAGTCACATACGTTAAAATAAAGTCAATACATAATATGTAAAGGTGAGTACACAAGTTTGCATAGTAATAGTAGTAAAAACGTTTACGCATAATCAGCATGTATCACGTAATGGGCGAAGCATGTAACTACCAAACAATGATTACAACTTAACCACGAGACCGCGTTGTAGATCATGCCCGACACATGTTCAGCGAACACGTGAAGTAAAGTGATGTGATCCCTAGCAAGCCCTTTCCACGACAGGTGCTGAGTCCAAACTATAGTACTATCGTTACTAGAAGTGGTATAGTGTAACACTGTATAAGCATAGTACAAGCATTCATAGATCACGAATAGCATGCAGGAACGGTTAGCATTTTAAGTGTTTGCGTTATGTGTTGTGTTTTGATATAGAACGTATGTAACACCTAAAAGTGCGTTAAATGAAAATGGGTTCGAGTATACTCACAGTGTGTGTTTAACAAGTAAACACAAGCTTGATTGGATTGAAGGGAGCGTGTTGAGTTAGCCTGTGTACAGAAGCATAAGTCATTGAGCAGAGCGTTGAACAGTGCGTAAACAGAATGTCGGATGGTTAAGTGTTCGACTGGTGATCCGAACGGATGGTCATCCGAGTGGATGGCCATTCGAATGAGTGTGTGGTGTTGTGAATCGTTAAAATTTGAAGTTTGGTAAAAACGTTGTTTAAACAATGTGAAACATAGATGCCGTTCGAGCGGATGGTCATCCGGTCGGATGGCCATTCGAACGAGATGATCTGTAGTTGATGTTTCTGGTAAAATTTTTCTAAGTAACAAATTTTGAGTTAACGGAGATGGCGTGACGACGTGCCAAACAACGGAAACATACCAAATAAAGTTCATTCGGTCGGATGGGTACCACCCCTTCGGACAGATGAGCTGTTCTTGGTGAAATTTCATGTTTGACCCGTTAACCAGTCCATCTCTCCGGTGGAAATCCGTTTTCAAGCCGATCGAGGTTCTCGACATTGAAAAATCTTCGTAAACTAAATCACACGTGTATATGTTGACATTTAAGAGATATACAGTCAAGAAAATCAAGGGCAATGGTGATATATATGCGGATTAGACACCAAAAAAAACACTCAACAAATGGCTACAATTTAAGGAATGTGTTTAGTGACGACATCAGATTCCTAATTAATGGAGAAAGGTTTGGTGGCAAGAAAAGCTGCTTCTAGGAGGTTGTCAAGTGTTTTCGCTCGACCATTCCAATCTTGGGTGGTTGGTTTGGCCCATGTTCATGTAACTCGAATCCTCGCCTGGTATATCCCATTTTAATTTTACACAATTGCGAACCTTACGTCTTTTTTATTCTCTGATCGAGGTTCTCGGCATTGAAAAATCTTTGTAAACTAAATCAAACGTGTATATGTTGACATTTAAGAGATATACAGTCAAGAAAATCAAGGGCAATGGTGATATATATGCGGATTAGACACCAAAGAAAAAAACACTCAACAAATGGCTACAATTAAAGGAATGAGTTTTGTGACGGCATCAGATTCCTAATTGAAGGAGAAAGGTCTGGTGGCAAGAAAAGTTGCTTCTAGGAGGTTGTCAAGTGTTTTCGCTCGACGATTCCATTCTTGGGTGGTTGGTTTGCCCCTTGTTCCTGTAACTCGAATCCTAGCCCGGTATATCCCATTTTAATTTTACACAATTGTGAACCTTACGCCTTTTTTACTCTCTGATCGAGGTTCTCGGCATTGAAAAATCTTCGTAAACTAAATCACACGTGTATATGTTGGCATTTAAGAGATATACAGTCAAGAAAATCAAGGGCAATGGTGATATATATACGGATTAGACACCAACAACAAAACACTCAACAAATGGCTACAATTTAAGGAATGTGTTTAGTGACGACATCAGATTCCTAATTAATGGAGAAAGGTTTGGTGGCAAGAAAAGCTGCTTCTAGGAGGTTGTCAAGTGTTTTCGCTCGACCATTCCAATCTTTGGTGGTTGGTTTGGCCCATGTTCATGTAACTCGAATCCTAGCCTGGTATATCCCATTTTAATTTTACACAATTGCGAACCTTACGTCTTTTTTACTCTCTGATCGAGGTTCTCGGCATTGAAAAATCTTCGTAAACTAAATCAAACGTGTATATGTTGACATTTAAGAGATATACAGTCAAGAAAATCAAGGGCAATGGTGATATATATGCGCATTAGACACCAAAGAAAAAAACACTCAACAAATGGCTACAATTTAAGGAATGTGTTTTGTGACGGCATCAGATTCCTAATTGAAGGAGAAAGGTCTGGTGGCAAGAAAAGCTGCTTCTAGGAGGTTGTCTAGTGTTTTCGCTCGAAGATTCCATTCTTCGGTGGTTGGTTTGGCCCTTGTTCCTGTAACTCGAATCCTAGCCCGGTATATCCCATTTTAATTTTACACCATTGTGAACCTTACGCCTTTTTTACTCTCTGATCCAGGTTCTCGGCATTGAAAAATCTTCGTAAACTAAATCACACGTGTATATGTTGACATTTAATAGATATACAGTCAAGAAAATCAAGGGCAATGGTGATATATATGCGGATTAGACACCAGAAAAAAAACACTCCATAAATGGATACAATTTAAGGAATGTGTTTAGTGACGACATCAGATTCCTATTTGATGAAGAAAGGTCTTGTGGCAAGAAAAGCTGCTTCTAGGAGGTTGTCAAGTGTTTTGGCTCGAAGATTCCATTCTTCGGTGGTTGGTTTGGCCCTTGTTCCTGTAACTCGAATCCTAGCCCGGTATATCCCATTTTAATTTTTCATCATTGTGAACCTTACGCCTTTTTTACTCTCTGATCAAGGTTCTCGGCATTGAAAAATCTTCGTAAACTAAATCACACGTGCATATGTTGACATTTAATAGATATACAGTCAAGAAAATCAAGGGCAATGGTGATATATATGCGGATTAGACACCTGAAAAAAAAAACACTCCATAAATGGCTACAAATTAAGGAATTTGTTTAGTGACGGCATCAGATTCCTAATTGATGAAGAAAGGTCTGGTGGCAAGAAAGCTGCTTCTAGTAGGTTGTCAAGTGTTTTCGCTCAACGATTCCATTCTTGGGTGGTTGGTTTGGCCCTTCTTCCTGTAGCTCGAATCCTAGCCCGGTATATCCCATTATAATTTTACCCCATTGTCAACCTTACGCCTATTTTACTCTCTGACCAAGGTTCTCGGCATTGAAAAATCTTCCTAAACTAAATCACACGTGTATATGTTGACATTAAAGAGATATACAGTCAAGAAAATCAGGGGCAATGGCGATATATATGTGGATTAGACACAAAAAAAAAAACACTCAACAAATGGCTACAATTTAAAGAATGTGTTTAGTGACGGCATCAGATTCCTAATTGATGGAGAAAAGTCTGGTGGCAAGAAAAGCTACTTCTAGGAGGTTGTCAAGTGTTTTCGCGCGACGATTCCATTCTTGGGTGGATGGTTTGGCCCTTGTTCCTGTAACTCGAATCCTAGCCCGGTATATCCCATTTAATTTTACACCAATGTGAACCTTACGCCTTTTTTTACTCTCTGATCGAGGTTCTCGGGATTGAAAAATCTTCGTAAACTAAAGCACATGTGTATATGTTGACATTTAAGAGATATACAGTCATGAAAATCAAGGGCAATGGTGATATATATGTGGATTAGACACCAAAAAAACACTCAACAAATGGCTACAATTTAAGGAATGCGTTTAGTGACGGCATCAGATTCCTAATTGATGGAGAAAGGTCTGGTGGCAAGAAAAGCAGCTTCTAGGAGGTTGTCAAGTGTTTTCGCTCGACGATTCCATTCTTGGGTGGTTGGTTTGACCCTTGTTCCTGTAACTCGAATCCTAGCCCGATATACCCCATTTTAATTTTACACCATTGTGAACCTTACGCCTTTTTTACTCTCTGATCGAGGTTCTCGGCAATGAAAAATCTTCGTAAACTAAATCACACGTGTATATGTTGACATTTTAGAGATATACAGTCAAGAAAATCAAGTGCAATGGTGATATATATGCGGATTAGACACTAAAAAAAAACACTCAACAAATGGCTACAATTTAAGGAATGTGTTTAGTGACGGCATCAGATTCCTAATTGATGGAGAAAGGTCTGGTGGCAAGAAAAGCTGCTTCTAGGAGGTTGTCAAGTGTTTTCGCTCGACGATTCCATTCTTAGGTTGTTGGTTTGGCCCTTGTTCCTGTAACTCGAATCCTATCCTGTTATATCCCATTTTAATTTTACACCATTGTGAACCTTACGCCTTTTTTACTCTCTGATCGAGGTTCTCGTCATTGAAAAATTTTCGTAAACTAAATCACACGTGTAAATGTTGACATTTAAGAGATATATAGTCAAGAAAATCAAGGGCAATGGTGATATATATGTGGATAAGACACAAAAAAAAAACACTCAACAAATGGCTACAATTTAAGGAATGTGTTTAGTGATGGAATCAGATTCCTAATTGATGGAGAAAGGTCCGGTGGCAAGAAAAGCTGTTTCTAGGAGGTTGTCAAGTGTTTTCGCTCAAAGATTCCATTCTTGGGTGGTTGGTTTGGTCGTTGTTCCTGTAACTCGAATCCTAGCCCGGTATATCCCATTTTAATTTTACACCATTGTGAAACTTACGCCTTTTTTACTCTCTGATCGAGGTTCTCGGCATTGAAATATCTTCGTAAACTAAATCACATGTGTATATGTTGACATTTAAGAGATATACAGTCAAGAAAATCAAAAGCAATGGTGATATATATGCGGATTAGACAAAAAAAAAAAACACTCAACAAATGGCTACAATTTAAGGAATGTGTTTAGTGACGGCATCGGATTCCTAATTAATGGAGAAAGGTCTGTTGGCAAGAAAAGCTGCTTCTAGGACGTTGTCAAGTGTTTTCACTCAAAGATTCCATTCTTGGGTGGTTGGTTTGGTGCTTGTTCCTGTAACTCGAATCCTAGCCCGGTATATGCCATTTTAATTTTACACCATTGTGAACGTTACGCCTTTTTTACTCTCTGATCAAGGTTCTCGGCATTGAAAAATCTTTGTAAACTAAATCACACGTGTATATGTTGATATTTAAGAGATATACAGTCAAGAAAATCAAGGGCAAGGGTGATATCTATGCGGGTTAGACAGCAAAAAAAAAACACTCAACAAATGGCTACAATTTAAGGAATGTGTTTAGTGACGGCATCAGATTCCTAATTGATAGAGAAAGGTCTAGTGGCAAGAAAGGCTGCTTCTAGGAGGTTGTCAAGTGTCTTCGCTAGACGATTGCATTCTTGGGTGGTTGGTTTGGCCCTTGTTCCTGTAACTCGAATCCTACCCCGGTATATCCCATTTTAATTTTACACCATTGTGAACATTACGCCTTTTTTACTCTCTGATAAAGGTTCCCGGCATTGAAAAATCTTCCTAAACTAAATCACAAGTGTATATGTTCACATTAAAGAGATATAAAGTCAAGAAAATCAGGGGCAATGGTGATATATATGCGGATTAGACACAAAAAAAAAACACTCAACAAATGGCTACAACTTAAAGAATGTGTTTAGTGACGGCAACAGATTCCTAATTGATGGAGAAAGGTCTGGTGGCAAGAAAAGCTGCTTATAGGAGGTTGTCAAGTGTTTTCGCGCGACGATTCCATTCTTGGGTGGTTTGTTTGGCCCTTGTTCCTGTAACTCGAATCCTAGCCCGGTATATCCCATTTTAATTTTACACCATTGTGAACCTTACGCCTTTTTTACTCTCTGATCGAGGTTCCCGGCATTGAAAAATCTTGGTAAACTAAATCACACAAGTATATGTTGACATTTAAGAGATATACAGTAAAGAAAATTAAGGGCAATGGTGATATATATGCGGGTTAGACACCAAAAAAAAACACTCAACAAATTGCTACAATTTAAGGAATGTGTTTAGTGACGGCATCAGATTCCTAATTGATGGATAAAGGTTTGGTGGTAAGAAAAGCTGCTTCTAGGAGGTTGTCAAGTGTTTTTGCTCGACGATTCCATTCTCAGGTGGTTGGTTTGGGCCTTGTTCCTGTAACTCGAATCTAGCCCGGTATATCCCATTTTAATTTTACACCATTGTGAACCTTACGCCTTTTTTACTCTCTGATCGAGGTTCTCGGCATTGAAAAATCTTCGTAAACTAAATCACACATGTATATGTTGACATTTAAGAGATATACAGTCAAGAAAATCAAGGGCAATGGTGATATATATGTGGATTAGACACAAAAAAAACACTCAACAAATGGCTACAATTTAAGGAATGTGTTCAGTGACGGCATCAGATTCCTAATTGATGGAGAAAGGTCTGGTGGCAAGAAAAGCTGCTTCTAGGTGGTTGTCAAGTGTTTTCGCTCGATGATTCCATTCTTGGGTGCTTGTTTTGGCCCTTCTTCCTGTAACTCGAATCCTAGCCCGGTATATCCCATTTTAATTTTACACCATTGTGAACCTTACGCCTTTTTTACTCTCTGATCGAGGTTCTCGGCATTGAAAAATCTTCGTAAACTAAATCACACGTGTATATGTCGGCATTTAAGAGATATACAGTCAAGAAAATCAAGGGCAATGGTGATATATATACGGATTACACACAAAAAAAACACTCAACAAATGTCTACAATTTAAGCAATGTGTTTAGTGACGGCATCAGATTCCTAATTGATGGAGAAACGTCTGGTGGCACGAAAAGCTGCTTCTAGGAGGTTGTCAAGTGTTTTCGCTCGACGATTCCATTCTTGGGTGGTTGGTTTGGCCCTTGTTCCTGTAACTCGAATCCTATCCCGGTATATCCCATTTTAATTTTACACCATTGTGAACCTTACACCTTTTTTACTCTCTGATCGAGGTTCTCGGCATTGAAAAATCTTCGTAAACTAAATTACACCTGTATATGTTGACATTTAAGAGATATACAGTCAAGAAAATCAAGGGCAATGGTGATATATATGCGGATTAGACACCAAAGAAAAAAACACTCAACAAATGGCTACAATTTAAGGAATGTGTTTTTTTTACGGCATCAGATTCCTAATTGATGGAGAAAGGTCTGGTGGCAAGAAAAGCTGCTTCTAAGAGGTTGTCGAGTGTTTTCGCTCGACGATTCCATTCTTGGGTGGTTGGTTTGGCCCTTGTTTCTGTAACTCGAATCCTACCCCGGTATATCCCATTTTAATTTTACACAATTGTGAACCTTATGCCTTGTTTACTCTCTGATCGAGGTTCTCGGTATTGAAAAATCTTCGTAAACTAAATCACACGTATATATGTTGATATTTAAGAGATATATAGTCAAGAAAATCAAGGGCAATGGTGATATATATGCGGATTAGAAACAAAAAAAAACACTCAACAAATGGCTACAATTTAAGGAATGTGTTTAGTGACGACATCAGATTTCTAATTGATGGAGAAAGGTCTGGTGGCAAGAAAAACTGCTTCTAAGAGGTTGTCAAGTGTTTTTGCTAGACGATTCCATACTTGGGTGGTTGGTTTGGCCCTTGTTCAAGTAACTCGAATCCTAGCCCGGTATATCCCATTTTAATTTTACACCATTGTGAACCTTAAGCCTTTTTTACTCTCTGATCGAGGTTCTCGGCATTGAAAAATCTTCGTAAACTAAATCACACGTGTATATGTTGGCATTTAAGAGATATACAGTCAAGAAAATTAAGGGCAATGGTGATATATATACGGATTAGACACAAAAAAAAAACACTCAACAAATGGCTACAATTTAAGGAATGTGTTTAGTGACGGCATCAGATTCCTAATTGATGGAGAAAGGACTGGTGGCACGAAAAGCTGCTTCTAGGAGGTTGTCAAGTGTTTTCGCTCGACGATTCCATTCTTGGGTGGTTGGTTTGGCCCTTGTTCCGGTAACTCGAATCCTAGCCCGAATTATCCCATTTTAATTTTACACCATTGTGAACCTTACGCCATTTTTTACTCTCTGATCGAGGTTGTCGGCATTGAAAAAACTTCGTAAACTAAATCACACGTGTATATGTTGACATTTAAGAGATATACAGTCAAGAAAATCAAGGGCAATGGTGATATATTCGCGGATTAGACACCATAGATAAAAACACTCAATAAATGGCTACAATTTAAGGAATGTGTTTTGTGACGGCATCAGATTCCTAATTGATGGAGAAAGGTCTGGTGGCATGAAAAGATGCTTCTAGGAGGTTGTTAAGTGTTTTCGCTCGACGATTCCATTCTTGGGTGGTTGGTTTGTCCCATGTTCCTGTAACTCGAATCCTAGCCCGGTATATCCCATTTTAATTTTACACCATTGTGAACCTTACGCCTTTTTTACTCTCTGATCGAGGTTCTCGGCAATGAAAAAACTTCGTAAACTAAATCACATGTGTATATGTTGACATTTAGGAGATATACAATCAAGAAAATGAAGGGCAATGGTGATATATATGTGAATTAGACCCAAAAAAAAAACACCCAACAAATGGCTACAATTTAAGGAATGTGTTTAGTGACGACATCAGATTCCTAATTGATGGAGAAAGGTCTGGTGGCAAGAAAAGCTGCTTCTAGGAGGTTGTTAAGTGTTTTCGCTCGATGATTCCATTCTTGGGTGGTTGGTTTGGTCCTTATTCCTGTAACTCGAATCCTAGCCCGGTATATCCCATTTTAATTTTACACCATTGTGAACCTTACTCCTTTTTTACTCTCTGATCGAGGTTCTCGGCATTGAAAAATCTTTGTAAACTAAATCACACGTGTATACGTTGACATTTAAGAGATATACAGTAAAGAAACTCAAGGGCATTGGTGATATATTTGCGGATTAGACACCAAAGATAAAAACACTAAACAAATGGCTACAATTTAAGGAATGTGTTTTGTGACGACATCATATTCCTAATTGATGGAGAAAGGTCTGGTGGCAAGAAAAGCTGCTTCTAGGAGGTTGTCAAGTGTTTTCGCTCGGCGATTCCATTCTTGGGTGGTTGGTTTGGCCCTTGTTCCTGTATCTCGAATCCTAACCCGGTATATCCCATTTTAATTTTACACCTTTGTGAACCTTACGCCTTTTTTACTCTCTGATCGAGGTTCTCGACATTGAAAAAACTTCGTAAACTAAATCACATGTGTATATGTTGACATTTAAGAGATATACAGTCAAGAAAATGAAGGGAAATGGTGATATATATGTGGATTAGACACAAAAAAAACACTCAACAAATGGCTACAATTTAAGGATTGTGTTTAGTGACGACATTAGATTCCTAATTGATGGAGAAAGGTCTGGTGGCAAGAAAAGCTGCTTCTAGGAGGTTGTCAAGTGTTTTCGCTCGATGATTCCATTCTTGGGTGGTTGGTTTGGCCCATGTTCCTGTAACTCGAATCCAAGCCCGGTATATTCCATTTTAATTTTACACCATTGTGAACCGTACGCCTTTTTTACTCTCTGATCGAGGTTCTCGGCAGTGAAAAATCTTCGTAAACTAAATCACACGTGTATATGTTGACATTTAAGAGATATACAGTCAAGAAAATCAAGGGCAATGGTGATATATATGCGGATTAGACACAAAAAAAAAAACACTCAACAAATGGCTACAATTTAAGGAATGTGTTTAGTGACGGCATCAGATTCCTAATTGATGGAGAAAGGTCTGTTGGCAAGAAAAGCTGCTTCTAGGAGGTTGTCAAGTGTTTTTGCTCGACGATTCCATTCTTGGGTGGTTGGTTTGGCCCTTGTTCCGGTAACTCGAATCCTAACCCGGTATATCCCATTTTAATTTTTACACCATTTTGAACCTTACACCTTTTTTACTCTCAGATCGAGGTTCTCGGCATTGAAAAATCTTCGTAAACTAAATCACAAATGTATATGTTGACATTTAAGAGATATACAGTCAAGAAAATCAAGGGCATTGGTGATATATATATGCGGATTAGACACCAAAAAAAACACTCAACAAATGGCTACAATTTAAGGAATGTGTTTAGTGACGGCATCAGATTCCTAATTGATGGAGAAAGATCTGGTGGCAAGAAAAGCTGCTTCTAGGGGGTTGTCAATTATTTTCGCTCGACGATTCCATTCTTGGGTGGTTGGTTTGGCCCTTGTTCCTTTAACTCGAATCCTAGCCCGGTATATCCCATTTTAATTTTACACCATTGTGAACCTTACGCCTTTTTTACTCTCTGATCGAGGTTCTCAGCATTGAAAAATCTTCGTAAACTAAATCACACATGTATATGTTGACATTTAAGAGATATACAGTCAAGAAAATCTAGGGCAACGGTGATATATATGTGGATTAGACACAAAAAAAAAAAAAAAAAAAAAACTCAACAAATGGCTACAATTTAAGGAATGTGTTTAGTGACGGCATCAGATTCCTAATTGATGGAGAAAGGTCTGGTGGCAAGAAAAGCTGCTTCTAAGAGGTTGTTAAGTGTTTTTTCTCGAAGATTCCATTCTTGGGTGGTTGGTTAGGCCCTTGTTCCTGTAACTCAAATCCTAGCACAGTATATCCCATTTTAATTTTACACCATTGTGAACCTTACACCTTTTTTACTCTCTGATCAAGGTTCTCGGCATTGAAAAATCTTCGTAAACTAAATCACACGTGTATATGTTGACATTTAAGAGATATACAGTCAAGAAAAACAAGGGCTATGGTGATATATATGCGGATTAGACACAAAAAAAAAACACTCAACAAATGGCTACAATTTAAAGAATGTGTTTAGTGACGGCATCAGATTCCTAATTGATGGAGAAGGTCTGGTGGCAAGAAAAGCTGCTTGTCGGAGGTTGTCAGGTGTTTTCGCTCGACGATTCCATTCTTGGGTGGTTGGTTTGGCCCTTGTTCCTGTAACTCGAATCCTAGCCCGGTATATCCCATTTTAATTTTACACCATTGTGAACCTTACGCTTCTTTTACTCTCTGATCGAGGTTCTCGGCATTGAAAAATCTTCGTAAACTAAATCACACATGTATATGTTGACATTTAAGAGATATACAGTCAAGAAAATCAAGGGCAATGGTGATATATATGCGGATTAGACACAAAAAAAAACACTCAACAAATGGCAACAATTTAAGGAATGTGTTTAGTGACGGCATCAGATTCCTAATTGATGGAGAAAGGTCTGGTGGCAAGACAAACTGCTTCTAGGAGGTTGTCAAGTGTTTTTGCTCGACGATTCCATTCTCGGGTGGTTGGTTTGGCCCTTGTTCATGTAACTCGAATCCTAGCCCGGTATATCCCATTTTAATTTTTCACCATTGTGAACCTTACGCCTTTTTTACTCTCTGATCGAGATTCTCGGCATTGAATAATCTTCGTAAACTAAATCACACATGTATATGTTGACATTTAAGAGATATACAATCAAGAAAATCAAGGGCAATGGTGATATATATGCGGATTAGACACCAAAAAAAAAACACTCAACAATTGGCTACAATTTAAGGAATGTGTTTAGTGACGATATCAGATTCCTAATTGATGGAGAAAGGTTTGGTGGTAAGAAAAGCTGCTTTTAGGAGGTTGTCATGTGTTTTCGCTCGACGATTACATTTTTGGGTGGGTGGTTTGTCCCTTGTTCCTATAACTCGAATCCTAGCCCGGTATATCCCATTTTAATTTTACACCATTGTGAACCTTACGCCTTTTTTACTCTCTGATCGAGTTTCTCGGCATTGAAAAATCTCTGTAAACTAAATCACACGTGTATATGTTGACATTTAAGAGATATACAGTCAAGAAAATCAAGTGCAATGGTGATATATATGCGGATTAGACACCAAAAAAAAACACTCAACAAATGGCTACAATTTAAAGAATGTGTTTAGTGACGACATCAGATTCCTAATTGATGGAGAAAGGTCTGGTGGCAAGAAAAGCTGCTTCTAGGAGGTTGTCAAGTGTTTTTGCTCGACGATTCCATTCTTGGGTGGTTGGTTTGGCCCTTGTTCCTGTCACTCGAATCCTAGCCCGGTATATCCCATTTTAATTTTTACAGCATTGTGAACCTTACACCTTTTTTACTCTCAGATCGAGGTTATCGGCATTGAAAAATCTTCGTAAACTAAATCACAAATGTATATGTTGACATTTAAGAGATATATAATTAAGAATATCAAGGGCAATGGTGATATATATTCGGATTAGACACAAAAAAAAAACACTCAACAAATGGCTACAATTTAAGGAATATGTTTAGTGACGGCATCAGATTCCTAATTGATGGAGAAAGGTCTGGTGGCAAGAAAAGCTGCTTCTAGGAGGTTGTCAATTGTTTTCGCTCGACGATTCCATTCTTGGGTGGTTGGTTTGGCCTTTGTTCTTGTAACTCGAATCCTAGCCCGGTATATCCCATTTTAATTTTACACCATTGTGAACCTTACGCCTTTTTTACTCTCTGATCGAGGTTCTCGAGATGGAAAAATCTTCGTAAACTAAATCACACATGTATATGTTGACATTTAAGAGATATACAGTCAAGAAAATCTAGGGCAATGGTGATATATATGCGGATTAGACACCAAAAAAAACACTCAACAAATGGCTACAATTTAAGGAATGTGTTTAGTGACGGCATGAGATTCCTAATTGATGGAGAAAGGTCTGGTGGCAAGAAAAGCTGCTTCTAGGAGGTTGTTAAGTGTTTTTTCTCGAAGATTCCATTCTTGGGTGGTTGGTTTGGCCCTTGTTCCTGTAACTCAAATCCTAGCACAGTATATCCCATTTTAATTTTACACCATTGTGAACCTTACACCTTTTTTAGTCTCTGATCAAGGTTCTCGGCATTAAAAAATCTTTGTAAACTAAATCACACGTGTATATGTTGACATTTAAGAGATATACAGTCAAGAAAAACAAGGGCTATGGTGATATATATGCGGATTAGACACCAAAAAAAACACTCAACAAATGGCTACAATTTAAAGAATGTGTTTAGTGACGGCATCAGATTCCTAATTGATGGAGAAGGTCTGGTGGCAAGAAAAGCTGCTTCTCGGAGGTTGTCAAGTGTTTTCGCTCGACGATTCCATTCTTGGGTGGTTGGTTTGGCCCTTGTTCCTGTAACTCGAATCCTAGCCCGGTATATCCCATTTTAATTTTACACCATTGTGAACCTTACGCTTCTTTTACTCTCTGATCGAGGTTCTCGGCATTGAAAAATCTTCGTAAACTAAATCACACATGTATATGTTGACATTTAAGAGATATACAGTCAAGAAAATCAAGAGCAATGGTGATATATATGCGGATTAGACACAAAAAAAAAACACTCAACAAATGGCAACAATTTAAGGAATGTGTTTAGTGACGGCATCAGATTCCTAATTGATGGAGAAAGGTCTGGTGGCAAGAAAAGCTGCTTCTAGGAGGTTGTCAAGTGTTTTTGCTCGACGATTCCATTCTCGGGTGGTTGGTTTGGCCCTTGTTCATGTAACTCGAATCCTAGCCCGGTATATCCCATTTTAATTTTTCACCATTGTGAACCTTACCCCTTTTTTACTCTCTGATCGAGATTCTCGGCATTGAATAATCTTCGTAAACTAAATCACACATGTATATGTTGACATTTCAGAGATATACAGTCAAGAAAATCAAGGGCAATGGTGATATATATGCGGATTAGACACCAAAAAAAAACACTCAACAATTGGCTACAATTTAAGGAATGTGTTTAGTGACGGTATCAGATTCCTAATTGATGGAGAAAGGTTTGGTGGTAAGAAAAGCTGCTTTTAGGAGGTTGTCATGTGTTTTCGCTCGACGATTACATTTTTGGGTGGGTGGTTTGTCCCCTGTTCCTATAACTCGAATCGTAGCCCGGTATATCCCATTTTAATTTTACACCATTGTGAACCTTACGCCTTTTTTACTCTCTGATCGAGTTTCTCGGCATTGAAAAATCTCTGTAAACTAAATCACACGTGTATATGTTGACATTTAAGAGATATACAGTCAAGAAAATCAAGGGCAATGGTGATATATATGCGGATTAGACACCAAAAAAAAACACTCAACAAATGGCTACAATTTAAAGAATGTGTTTAGTGACGACATCAGATTCCTAATTGATGGAGAAAGGTCTGGTGGCAAGAAAAGCTGCTTCTAGGAGGTTGTCAAGTGTTTTTGCTCGACGATTCCATTCTTGGGTGGTTGGTTTGGCCCTTGTTCCTGTAACTCGAATCCTAGCCCGGTATATCCCATTTTAATTTTTACAGCATTGTGAACCTTACACCTTTTTTACTCTCAGATCGAGGTTATCGGCATTGAAAAATCTTCGTAAACTAAATCACAAATGTATATGTTGACATTTAAGAGATATACAGTTAAGAATATCACGGGCAATGGTGATATATATGCGGATTAGACACAAAAAAAAAACACTCAACAAATGGCTACAATTTAAGGAATGTGTTTAGTGACGGCATCAGATTCCTAATTGATGGAGAAAGGTCTGGTGGCAAGAAAAGCTGCTTCTAGGAGGTTGTCAATTGTTTTCGCTCGACGATTCCATTCTTGGGTGGTTGGTTTGGCCTTTGTTCTTGTAACTCGAATCCTAGCCCGGTATATCCCATTTTAATTTTACACCATTGTGAACCTTACGCCTTTTTTACTCTCTGATCGAGGTTCTCGACATGGAAAAATCTTCGTAAACTAAATCACACATGTATATGTTGACATTTAAGAGATATACAGTCAAGAAAATCTAGGGCAATGGTGATATATATGCGGATTAGACACCAAAAAAAACACTCAACAAATGGCTACAATTTAAGGAATGTGTTTAGTGACGGCATGAGATTCCTAATTGATGGAGAAAGGTCTGGTGGCAAGAAAAGCTGCTTCTAGGATGTTGTCAAGTGTTTTCGCTCGACGATTCCATTCTTGGGTGGTTGGTTTGGCCCTTGTTCCTGTAACTCGAATCCTATCCCGGACTATCCCATTTTAATTTTACACCATTGTGAACCTTACGCCTTTTTTTACTCTCTGATCGAGGTTGTCGGCATTGAAAAATCTTCGTAAACTAAATCACACGTGTATATGTTGACATTTAAGAGATATACAGTCAAGAAAATCAAGGGCAATGGTGATATATTTGCGGATTAGACACCAAAGATAAAAACACTCAACAAATGGCTACAATTTAAGGAATGTGTTTAGTGACGACATCAGATTCCTAATTGATGGAGAAAGATTTGGTGGCAAGAAAAGCTGCTTCTAGGAGGTTGTCAAGTGTTTTCGCTCGATGATTCCATTCTTGGGTGGTTGGTTTGGCCCTTGTTCCTGTAACTCGAATCGTAGCCCGGTATATCCCATTTTAATTTTACACCATTGTGAACCTTACGCCTTATTTACTCTCTGATCGAGGTTCTCGGCATTAAAAAAACTTCGTAAACTAAATCACATGTGTATATGTTGACATTTAGGAGATATACAGTCAAGAAAATGAAGGGCAATGGTGATATATATGTGGATTAGACAAAAAAAAAACACTCAACAAATGGCTACAATTTAAGGAACGTGTTTAGTGACGACATCAGATTCCTAATTGATGGAGAAAGGTCTGGAGGCAAGAAAAGCTGCTTCTAGGAGGTTGTCAAGTGTTTTCGCTCGATGATTCCATTCTTGGGTGGTTGGTTTGGTCCTTATTCCTGTAACTCGAATCCTAGCCCGGTATATCCCATTTTAATTTTACACCATTGTGAACCTTACGCCTTTTTTACTCTCTGATCGAGGTTCTCGGCATTGAAAAATCTTCGTAAACTAAATCACACGTGTATATGTTGACATTTAAGAGATATACAGTCAAGAAAATCAAGGGCATTGGTGATATATTTGCGGATTAGACACCAAAGATAAAAACACTCAACAAATGGCTACAATTTAAGGAATGTGTTTTGTGACGGCATCAGATTCCTAATTGATGGAGAAAGGTCTGGTGGCAAGAAAAGCTGCTTCTAGGAGGTTGTCAAGTGTTTTTCGCTCGATGATTCCATTCTTGGGTGGTTGGTTTGGCCCTTGTTCCTGTAACTCGAATCCTAACCCGGTATATCCCATTTTAATTTTACACCTTTGTGAACCTTACGCCGTTTTTACTCTCTGTTCGAGGTTCTCGGCATTGAAAAAACTTCGTAAACAAAATCACATGTGTATATGTTGACATTTAAGAGATATACAGTCAAGAAAATGAAGGGAAATGGTGATATATATGTGGATTAGACACAAAAAAAACACTCAACAAATGGCTACAATTTAAGGATTGTGTTTCGTGACGACATCAGATTCCTAATTGATGGAGAAAGGTCTGGTGGCAAGAAAAGCTGCTTCTAGGAGGTTGTCAAGTGTTTTCGCTCGATGATTCCATTCTTGGGTGGTTGGTTTGGCCCTTGTTCCTGTAACTCGAATCCTAGCCCGGTATATCCCATTTTAATTTTACACCACTGTGAACCTTACGCCTTTTTTACTCTCTGATCGTGGTTCTCGGCAGTGAAAAATCTTCGTAAACTAAATCACACGTGTATATGTTGACTTTTAAGAGATATACAGTCAAGAAAATCAAGGGCAATGGTGATATATATGCGGATTAGACACCAAAAAAAACACTCAACAAATGGCTACAATTTAAGGAATGTGTTTTGTGACGGCATCAGATTCCTAATTGATGGAGAAAGGTCTGTTGGCAAGAAAAGCTGCTTCTAGGAGGTTGTCAAGTGTTTTTGCTCGACGATTCCATTCTTGGGTGGTTGGTTTGTGTAACACCCGTTCTTATAATTCAAGGTTTAACGTATATTTTACGAGAAACAATCAGGTAATTAAGATTACATAACATTGGAAATACGGGTTTATTAAAAACTTTTACAATCATAAGTCATTCAACAAAACGTGAACGAATTCGTCGTTTAAAATTTTACAACGTAACCAAGTGCGGAAGCATGAATCTATATCGTGTTCGGTTCTTCGAGGAGCTTGGTCGTCTTCCGGCATTCTAAAAGAACCTACATTTCATAAACATGAAATGCTTTAGTCATACGGGGATTGAAATATGTCTAAACAAATCCGGTAATGATAAAGGAAGGAAAAAGAATCCCAACGTTAAACTCTTGATCTCAAAACATGGATTTCCAACTGGCCTCCACCGTAACTTACGGTGGAACCGTAAGTTACGGTGGCCCCTGGTGTGACATGCCCCTACCGTAAATCAGTAGGGGGCTGCCGTAAAGCCTTCAGTTCCACCGTAACTTACGGTGGCACCGTAAGTTACGGTGGCCCCTGCATTCCAGCTTTCCTATTTTGCCATTTACATGGGACTTAGACTTAGATTTATAGCCCATAAACATCTAAGGAACGATCAAAATCATGTTTGGGAGGCGCATAAGTTAATAGGTGTTCTATTGAACTCCTCTTATGTTAAGATGTGTTTCTTTTGCACTCCTCTTAAGTTAAGAGGTGTTTCTTTTGCACTCCTCTTAAGTTAAGAGGTGTTTCTTTTGCACTCCTCTTAAGTTAAGAGGTGTTTCTTGCTGCAGCTACGTTTCGTCGTCCGTACGCACTAAAACGCGCATAACTTTTGAACCGTTTACCCGTTTAACCTCCCGTTTCTTCCTACATGATTGTAATTTGACCCTTCATCATATGGAGTCAAAATCCAACATCCGAATTATCAAAATTTAAGACTTTTAAGTCTTCGGCTTATTACCATTTTTACCAAATTTTGACCCGTTCGCGATTTTATCAAACAAACATGTTTACTTGATCTATAAACTCATGAAAATCATAATTTCAATATTTCCTATCAAATAAATCATAAATCATGGGTTTCTTACTTAGTTAGAACCCGTTTACGTTCAAGTGCTTATTTTGACCCGTTAAGGGTATTTAAGCACTTTAAAGCTTAAAATCGCTTTCATTCATTTCTAGCGTTATATACAACATTCTTATCAAGTAATCTTCCACCACAACTATAATTGTGGTGGACTTAATGAGGTGATCTATATAATCCGAGTTTTTCTCGTCTAATTGCTAATTTACGACAAAGACTCATATAGAGTTATTTGACAGAAGGTTTACATCTTTCGTTTCTTACACTTATTCCAATTTTTTATTTGATCATAAAACTCGTTTCAAAACTACCTTAAAAGGTTGTTTATTCGAATTAGCCAACAAGGGCGTTTTAGTCAATTTTAGTCATTCTTTTACGACGAAGGACTATTAGTGCTTGTTTGAACCCCAAAATCCGACCTTTTAACCATATTCTTGTTTAGAAACCAATATGTTTCTAAAACACCATAATCATAACTCAATTTATTCGCTTTACCTAAAAGATAACCGAATATCTTATTTTAACCTTGTCTAACTGTTATAAAACTCCAACTCTACATGATGAGTTGTATTATTATACATACCTGGCTCGGATCAATATATTGACCCGTTTCAATACCTTTCCTTAGTGGCTGCTAAGTGATAGCAATGTAAGCAATCCATGTGCTATTTATTTCCTAAAATCATGCATCTTGACAACCCATTAGTCGATATTGTCAAAGGGTGATAATTTCACCTTTTGACCCGTTTGGCCGAATTGACCGACTATATTAGTGAGATGATATTTATTACCACTTCGTATATATATGACTCGCTCCGATTTACACCGTGCGGTCACTTACTTATAATTCCATTTCTTAACACTTTTTGGCCTACTATGGCTTACGTCATAAATTATCTTTTTCGTAATACGACAAAAAGGATATTTTGAAATATATGACTAGTGTAAGATATACTTACCTTGCATCCGAATTACGTTTTTCCTTCATTCTTGCTTTGTTTGACCCGCTTCCTTTCCAAGCCTCCACCTAGCTTGTCAAGCGTCAAACTATCATCATAATTCGTAAGACGGTTAGATTTGCCATCATTAATTATGACTATTCCATCTTACGGGTTTTACATCAAAATTCACCATTTGATTTCATTTTGGTCAGTTTGACTTTTAAAAGGTCAAACTGCCTATTAACATAAGTGATTATATCATAAACCCCGACAATTCATTTAAGCACTTTGTCAAGTATCCGATTGGCATTATTCTTACGCCACCATTTTAACTACTTTTCAAATCTAAGTTCATGCTATTATTAATACCAATTTAACTTAGCTCTTGATTATCAAAGTTAATTATTCATTTGTTAAGAAAGAACTAAAGGTTTCCATCTCCATGTATAAAAACCCGTTTCATCATAGCATTAGACATTCATCCGAACATCAATATAATCAAGTTCTACATATTAATTAGTAGACATCATGATTCCAAACCCTATTTATATGAACCTAAATCACTAATTTCATCATAATATACTAAACCCCTTTCATGAAAGTATGATCATGTACCCAAATTTCATGGTTTAATCAAACACCTTCCATTCATTCTCATGCATGATGATTCTAAACATAGTTTTATCATCAATTTCATCATAACAATAAAACCCACTTAGCTAGGTGTGGTGATTCAACCAAACACCTAAATCATAGCAATTTATTCTAAATCTTCACTTAGGGTTTGTTCCTAAGCAATCCTATATCTCAAATTCAGCCATAACTTCTATGATTCATGCATATATCGTATCATGCAAGATTAACTAATTTTCACAACTTCATGAATGTTAGAAATTCGACATACCTTACGATCCCCTTGACTTGGTAATCGTTTATTCATGTTTGGTTGTGAATTTGAGCTTCATTTTGACCTTCAATTTGCTGGATTTGTTGAAGGTTAGGGTTTGGCTCCATGGGGAGCTCCCTGATGTCGATCCAGAACACACACTTGAAGTGTGTGTTTTATTTTGATTTTCTTTTATTAAATAACTTTGTTAAGTTATCCCATTTTAACCCCTCGTGTTTGGTTCGTTATTAAGTAGGCAACAACCTACTTATTCCTAACAATATTCCCATCAATTAACTAGGTTAAACATTCCTGGTTAAATTAGTGGGTTTGGGGGAATTTATAACTAAGTTTATTTTAAGTCCCGTTAGACCGGGCCTTCTATAAACTTTATTTCCTCAAAGCCTTTATACTAATTTTATTTAATATTAGGTTTATTTATTTAAAATCCTAATACTCACCGGCTTGCTTTTACCTCTAACGGTACTTTACCCATCATCTAGTATTAACGGGGTTTGATTACCAAACCCGTTTTCGGGGTGTTACAGTTTGGCCCTTGTTCCGATAACTCGAATCCTAGCCCGATATATCTCATTTTAATTTTTACACCATTTTGAACCTTACACCTTTTTTACTCTCAGATCGAGGTTCTCGGCATTGAAAAATCTTCGTAAACTAAATCACAAATGTATATGTTGACATTTAAGAGATATACAGTCAAGAAATCAAGGGCAATGGTGATATATATATGCGGATTAGACACCAAGAAAAACACTCAACAAATGGCTACAATTTAAGGAATGTGTTTAGTGACGGCATCAGATTCCTAATTGATGGAGAAACGTCTGGTGGCAAGAAAAGCTGCTTCTAGGAGGTTGTCAATTATTTTCGCTCGACGATTTCATTCTTGGGTGGTTGGTTTGGCCCTTGTTCCTGTAACTCAAATCCTAGCCCGGTATATCCCATTTTAATTTTACACCATTGTGAACCTTACGCCTTTTTTACTCTCTGATCGAGGTTCTCGGCATTGAAAAATCTTCGTAAACTAAATCACACATGTATATGTTGACATTTAAGAGATATACAGTCAAGAAAATCTAGGGCAATGGTGATATATATGCGGATTAGACACCCAAAAAAAAAAAAAACTCAACAGATGGCTACAATTTAAGGAATGTGTTTAGTGACGGCATCAGATTCCTAATAGATTCCTAATTGATGGAGAAAGGTCTGGTGGCAAGAAAAGTTGCTTCTAGGAGGTTTTCAAGTGTTTTTGCTCGAAGATTCCATTCTTGGGTGGTTGGTTTGGCCCTTGTTCCTGTAACTCAAATCCTAGCACAGTATATCCCATTTTAATTTTACACCATTGTGAACCTTACACCTTTTTTACTCTCTGATCAAGGTTCTCGGCATTGAAAAATCTTCATAAACTAAATCACACGTGTATATGTTGACATTTAAGAGATATACAGTCAAGAAAAACAAGGGCTATGGTGATATATATGCGGATTAGACACCAAAAAAACACTTAACAAATGGCTACAATTTAAAGAATGTGTTTAGTGACGGCATCAGATTCCTAATTGATGGAGAAGGTCTGGTGGCAAGAAAAGCTGCTTCTAGGAGGTTGTCAAGTGTTTTCGCTCGACGATTCCATTCTTGGGTGGTTGGTTTGGCCCTTGTTCCTGTAACTCGAATCCTAGCCTGGTATATCCCATTTTAATTTTACACAATTGTGAACCTTACGCCTCTTTTACTCTCTGATCGAGGTTCTCGGCATTAAAAAATCTTCGTAAACTAAATAACACATGTATATGTTGACATTTTTGAGATATACAGTCAAGAAAATCAAGGGCAATGGTGATATATATGCGGATTAGACACAAAAAAAACACTCAACAAATGGCTACAATTTAAGGAATGTGTTTAGTGATGGCATCAGATTCCTAATTGATGGAGAAAGGTCTGGTGGCAAGAAAAGCTGCTTCTAGGAGGTTGTCAAGTGTTTTTGCTCGACGATTCCATTCTCGGGTGGTTGGTTTGGCCCTTGTTCATGTAACTCGAATCCTAGCCCGGTATATCCCATTTTAATTTTTCACCATTGTGAACCTTACGCCTTTTTTACTCTCTGATCGAGGTTCTCGGCATTGAATAATCTTCGTAAACTAAATCACACATGTATATGTTGACATTTAAGAGATATACAGTCAAGAAAATCGAGGGCAATGGTGATATATATGCGGATTAGACACAAAAAAAAAACACTCAACAAATGGCTACAATTTAAGGAATGTGTTTAGTGACGGTATCAGATTCCTAATTGATGGAGAAAGGTTTGGTGGTAAGAAAAGCTGCTTCTAGGAGGTTGTCAAGTGTTTTCGCTCGACGATTACATTCTTGTGTGGGTGGTTTGTCCCTTGTTCCTATAACTTGAATCCTAGCTCGGTATATCCCATTTTAATTTTACACCATTGTGAACCTTACGCCTTTTTTACTCTCTGATCGAGGTTCTCGGCAATGAAAAATCTACGTAAACTAAATCACACGTGTATATGTTGACATTTAAAAGATATACAGTCAAGAAAATCAAGGGCAATGGTGATATATATGCGGATTAGACACAAAAAAAAAACACTCAACAAATGGCTACAATTTAAGGAATGTGTTTAGTGACGGCATCAGATTCCTAATTGATGGAGAAAGGTCTGGTGGCAAGAAAAGCTGCTTCTAGGAGGTTGTCAAGGGTTTTCGCTCGACGATTCCATCCTAGGGAGGTTGGTTTGGCCCTTGTTCCTGTAACTCGAATCCTAGCCCGGTATATCCCATTTTAATTTTACACCATTGTGTACCTTACGCCTTTTTTACTCTCTGATCAAGGTTCTCGGCACTGAAAAATCTTCGTAAACTAAATCACACGTGTATATGTTGACATTTAAAAGATATACAGTCAAGAAAATCAAGGGCAATGGTGATATATATGCGGATTAGACACCAAAAAAAACACTCAACAAATGGCTACAATTTAAAGAATGTGTTTAGTGACGGCATCAGATTCCTAATTGATGGAGAAAGGTCTTGTGGCAAGAAAAGCTGCTTCTAGGAGGTTGTCAAGTGTTTTTGCTCGACGATTCCATTCTTGGGTGGTTGGTTTGGCCCTGGTTCCTGTCACTCGAATCCTAGCCCGGTATATCCCATTTTAATTTTTACAGCATTGTGAACCTTACACCTTTTTTACTCTCAGATCGAGGTTATCGGCATTGAAAAATCTTCGTAAACTAAATCACAAATGTATATGTTGACATTTAAGAGATATACAGTTAAGAAAATCAAGGGCAATGGTGATATATATGCGGATTAGACACAAAAAAAAAAACACTCAACAAATGGCCACAATTTAAGAAATGTGTTTAGTGACGGCATCAGATTCCTAATTGATGGAGAAAGGTCTGGTGGCAAGAAAAGCTGCTTCTAGGAGGTTGTCAATTGTTTTCGCTCGACGATTCCATTCTTGGGTGGTTGGTTTGGCCTTTGTTCCTGTAACTCGAATCCTAGCCCGGTATATCCCATTTTAATTTTACACCATTGTGAACCTTACGCCTTTTTTACTCTCTGATCGAGGTTCTCGGCATGGAAAAATCTTCGTAAACTAAATCACACATGTGTATGTTGACATTTAAGAGATATACAGTCAGGAAAATCTAGGGCAATGGTGATATATTTGCGGATTAGACACAAAAAAAAAACACTCAACAAATGGCTACAATTTAATGAATGTGTTTAGTGACGGCATCAGATTCCTAATTGATGGAGAAAGATCTGGTGGCAAGAAAAGCTGCTTCTAGGAGGTTGTCAAGTGTTTTTGCTCGAAGATTCCATTCTTGGGTGGTTGGTTTGGCCCTTGTTCCTGTAACTCGTATCCTAGCCCAGTATATCCTATTTTAATTTTATACCATTGTGAACCTTACACCTTTTTTACTCACTGATCAAGGTTCTCGGCATTGAAAAATCTTCGTCAACTAAATCACACGTGTATATGTTGGCATTTAAGAGATATACAGTCAAGAAAATCATGGGTAATGGTGATATATATACGGATTAGACACCAAAAAAACACTCAACAAATGGCTACAATTTAAAGAATGTGTTTAGTGACGGCATCAGATTCCTAATTGATGGAGAAGGTCTGGTGGCAAGAAAAGCTGCTTCTTGGAGGTTGTCAAGTGTTTTCGCTCGATGATTCCATTCTTGGGTGGTTGGTTTGGCCCTTGTTCCTGTAACTCGAATCCTAGCCCGGTATATCTCATTTTAATTTAACACCATTGTGAACCTTACACCTCTTTTACTTTCTGATCGAGGTTCTCGGCATTGAAAAATCATCGTAAACTAAATCACACATGTATATGTTGACATTTAAGAGATATACAGTCAAGAAAATCAAGGGCAATGGTGATATATATGCGGATTAGACACAAAAAAAAAAACACTCAACAAATGTCTACAATTTAAGGAATGTGTTTAGTGACGGCATCAGATTCCCAATTGATGGAGAAAGGTGTGGTGGCAAGAAAAGCCACTTCTAGGAGGTTGTCAAGTGTTTTTGCTCGATGATTCCATTCTCGGGTGGTTGGTTTGGCCCTTGTTCCTGTAACTCGAATCCTAGCCCGGTATATCCCATTTTAATTTTACACCATTGTGTACCTTACGCCTTTTTTACTCTCTGATCAAGGTTCTCGGCATTTAAAAATCTTCGTAAACTAAATCACACGTGTATATGTTGACATTTAAGAGATATACAGTCAAGAAAATAAAGGGCAATGGTGATATATATGCGGATTAGACACCCAAAAAACACTCAACAAATGGCTACAATTTAAAGAATGTGTTTAGTGATGGCATCGGATTCCTAATTGATGGAGAAAGGTCTGGTGGCAAGAAAAGCTGCTTCTAGGAGGTTGTCAAGTGTTTTTGCTCGACGATTCCATTCTTGGGTGGTTGGTTTGGCCCTTGTTCCTGTAACTCGAATCCTAGCCTGGTATATCTCATTTTAATTTTTACACCATTGTGAACATTACACCTTTTTACTCTCAGATCGAGGTTCTCGGCATTGAAAAATCTTCGTAAACTAAATCACAAATGTATATGTGGACATTTAAGAGATATACAGTCAAGAAAATCAAGGGCAATGGTGATATATATGCGGATTAGACACCAAAAAAAAAACACTCAAACAAATGGCTACAATTTAAGGAATGTGCTTAGTGACGGCATCAGATTTCTAATTGATGGAGAAAGGTCTGGTGGCAAGAAAAGCTACTTCTAGGAGGTTATCAAGTGTTTTCGCTCGACGATTCCATTCTTGGGTGGTTGGTTTGGCCCTTGTTCCTGTAACTCGAATCTTAGCCCGGTATATGCCATTTTAATTTTACACCATTGTGAACCTTACGCCTTTTTACTCTCTGACCGAGGTTCTCGGCATTGAAAAATCTTCCTAAACTAAATCATACGTGTATATGTTGACATTTAAGAGATATACAGTCAAGAAAATCAAGGGCAATGGTGATATATATGCGGATTAGACACAAAAAAAAAAACACTCAACAAATGGCTACAATTTAAGGAATGTGTTTAGTGACGGCATCAGATTCCTAATTGATGGAGAAAGGTCTGGTGGCAAGAAAAGCTGCTTCTAGGAGGTTGTCAAGTGTTTTCGCTCGACGATTCCTTTCTTTGGTGGTTGGTTTGGCCCTTGTTCCTGTAACTCGAATCTTAGCCCGGTATATGCCATTTTAATTTTACACCATTGTGAACCTTACGCCTTTTTCTCTCTGACCGAGGTTCTCGGCATTGAAAAATCTTCCTAAACTAAATCACACGTGTATATGTTGACATTTAAGAGATATACAGTCAAGAAAATCAAGGGCAATGGTGATATATATGCGGATTAGACACCAAAAAAAACACTCAAACAAATGGCTACAATTTAAGGAATGTGCTTAGTGACGGCATCAGATTTCTAATTGATGGAGAAAGGTCTGGTGGCAAGAAAAGCTGCTTCTAGGAGGTTGTCAAGTGTTTTCGCTCGACGATTCCATTCTTGGGTGGTTGGTTTGGCCCTTGTTCTTGTAACTCGAATCTTAGCCCGGTATATGCCATTTTAATTTTACACCATTGTGAACCTTACGCCTTTTTACTCTCTGACCGAGGTTCTCGGAATTGAAAAATCTTCCTAAACTAAATCACACGTGTATATGTTGACATTTAAGAGATATATAGTCAAGAAAATCAAGGGCAATGGTGATATATATGCGGATTAGACACCAAAAAAAAAACACTCAACAAATGGCTACAATTTAAGGAATGTGTTTAGTGACGGCATCAGATTCCTAATTGATGGAGAAAGGTCTTGTGGCAAGAAAAGCTGCTTCTAGGAGGTTGTCAAGTGTTTTCGCTCGACGATTCCATTCTTGGGTGGTTGGTTTGGCCCTTGTTACTGTAACTTGAATCTTAGCTCGTTATATCCCATTTTAATTTTACACCATTGTGAACCTTACGCCTTTTTTACTCTCTGATCGAGGTTCTCGGCATTGAAAAATCTTTGTAAACTAAATCACACGTGTATATGTTGCCAGTTAAGAGATATACAATCAAGAAAATCAAGGGCAAAGATGATATATATGTGGATTAGACAAAAAAAAAAAACACTCAACAAATGGCTACAATTTAAGGTATGTGTTTAGTGACGGTATCAGATTCCTAATTGAAGGAGAAAGGTCTGGTGGCAAGAAAAGCTGCTTCTAGGAGGTTGTCAAGTGTTTTCACACGACGATTCCATTCTTGGGTGGTTGGTTTGGCCCTTGTTCCTGTAACTCGAATCCTAGCCCGGTATATCCCATTTTAATTTTACACCATTGTGAACCTTACGCCTTTTTTACTCTCTGATCGAGGTTCTCGGCATAGAAAAATCTTCGTAAACTAAATCACACGTGTATATGTTGACATTTAAGAGATATACAGTCAAGAAATCAAGGGCAATGGTGATATATATATGCGGATTAGACACCAAGAAAAACACTCAACAAATGGCTACAATTTAAGGAATGTGCTTAGTGACGGCATCAGATTCCTAATTGATGGAGAAACGTCTGGTGGCAAGAAAAGCTGCTTCTAGGAGGTTGTCAATTATTTTCGCTCGACGATTTCATTCTTGGGTGGTTGGTTTGGCCCTTGTTCCTGTAACTCAAATCCTAGCCCGGTATATCCCATTTTAATTTTACACCATTGTGAACCTTACGCCTTTTTTACTCTCTGATCGAGGTTCTCGGCATTGAAAAATCCTCGTAAACTAAATCACACATGTATATGTTGACATTTAAGAGATATACAGTCAAGAAAATCTAGGGCAATGGTGATATATATGCGGATTAGACACCCAAAAAAAAAAAAAAAAAAACTCCACAGATGGCTACAATTTAAGGAATGTGTTTAGTGACGGCATCAGATTCCTAATAGATTCCTAATTGATGGAGAAAGGTCTGGTGGCAAGAAAAGTTGCTTCTAGGAGGTTTTCAAGTGTTTTTGCTCGAAGATTCCATTCTTGGGTGGTTGGTTTGGCCCTTGTTCCTGTAACTCAAATCCTAGCACAGTATATCCCATTTTAATTTTACACCATTGTGAACCTTACACCTTTTTTACTCTCTGATCAAGGTTCTCGGCATTGAAAAATCTTCATAAACTAAATCACACGTGTATATGTTGACATTTAAGAGATATACAGTCAAGAAAAACAAGGGCTATGGTGATATATATGCGGATTAGACACCAAAAAAACACTTAACAAATGGCTACAATTTAAAGAATGTGTTTAGTGACGGCATCAGATTCCTAATTGATGGAGAAGGTCTGGTGGCAAGAAAAGCTGCTTCTAGGAGGTTGTCAAGTGTTTTCGCTCGACGATTCCATTCTTGGGTGGTTGGTTTGGCCCTTGTTCCTGTAACTCGAATCCTAGCCTGGTATATCCCATTTTAATTTTACACAATTGTGAACCTTACGCCTCTTTTACTCTCTGATCGAGGTTCTCGGCATTAAAAAATCTTCGTAAACTAAATAACACATGTATATGTTGACATTTTTGAGATATACAGTCAAGAAAATCAAGGGCAATGGTGATATATATGCGGATTAGACACAAAAAAAACACTCAACAAATGGCTACAATTTAAGGAATGTGTTTAGTGATGGCATCAGATTCCTAATTGATGGAGAAAGGTCTGGTGGCAAGAAAAGCTGCTTCTAGGAGGTTGTCAAGTGTTTTTGCTCGACGATTCCATTCTCGGGTGGTTGGTTTGGCCCTTGTTCATGTAACTCGAATCCTAGCCCGGTATATCCCATTTTAATTTTTCACCATTGTGAACCTTACGCCTTTTTTACTCTCTGATCGAGGTTCTCGGCATTGAATAATCTTCGTAAACTAAATCACACATGTTTATGTTGACATTTAAGAGATATACAGTCAAGAAAATCGAGGGCAATGGTGATATATATGCGGATTAGACACAAAAAAAAACACTCAACAAATGGCTACAATTTAAGGAATGTGTTTAGTGACGGTATCAGATTCCTAATTGATGGAGAAAGGTTTGGTGGTAAGAAAAGCTGCTTCTAGGAGGTTGTCAAGTGTTTTCGCTCGACGATTACATTCTTGTGTGGGTGGTTTGTCCCTTGTTCCTATAACTTGAATCCTAGCTCGGTATATCCCATTTTAATTTTACACCATTGTAAACCTTACGCCTTTTTTACTCTCTGATCGAGGTTCTCGGCAATGAAAAATCTACGTAAACTAAATCACACGTGTATATGTTGACATTTAAAAGATATACAGTCAAGAAAATCAAGGGCAATGGTGATATATATGCGGATTAGACACAAAAAAAAAACACTCAACAAATGGCTACAATTTAAGGAATGTGTTTAGTGACGGCATCAGATTCCTAATTGATGGAGAAAGGTCTGGTGGCAAGAAAAGCTGCTTCTAGGAGGTTGTCAAGGGTTTTCGCTCGACGATTCCATCCTAGGGAGGTTGGTTTGGCCCTTGTTCCTGTAACTCGAATCCTAGCCCGGTATATCCCATTTTAATTTTACACCATTGTGTACCTTACGCCTTTTTTACTCTCTGATCAAGGTTCTCGGCATTGAAAAATCTTCGTAAACTAAATCACACGTGTATATGTTGACATTTAAAAGATATACAGTCAAGAAAATCAAGGGCAATGGTGATATATATGCGGATTAGAAACCAAAAAAAAAACTCAACAAATGGCTACAATTTAAAGAATGTGTTTAGTGACGGCATCAGATTCCTAATTGATGGAGAAAGGTCTTGTGGCAAGAAAAGCGGTTTCTAGGTGGTTGTCAAGTGTTTTTGCTCGACGATTCCATTCTTGGGTGGTTGGTTTGGCCCTGGTTCCTGTCACTCGAATCCTAGCCCGGTATATCCCATTTTAATTTTTACAGCATTTTGAACCTTACACCTTTTTTACTCTCAGATCGAGGTTATCGGCATTGAAAAATCTTCGTAAACTAAATCACAAATGTATATGTTGACATTTAAGAGATATACAGTTAAGAAAATCAAGGGCAATGGTGATATATATGCGGATTAGACACAAAAAAAAACACTCAACAAATGGCCACAATTTAAGAAATGTGTTTAGTGACGGCATCAGATTCCTAATTGATGGAGAAAGGTCTGGTGGCAAGAAAAGCTGCTTCTAGGAGGTTGTCAATTGTTTTCGCTCGACGATTCCATTCTTGGGTGGTTGGTTTGGCCTTTGTTCCTGTAACTCGAATCCTAGCCCGGTATATCCCATTTTAATTTTACACCATTGTGAACCTTACGCCTTTTTTACTCTCTGATCGAGGTTCTCGGCATGGAAAAATCTTCGTAAACTAAATCACACATGTGTATGTTGACATTTAAGAGATATACAGTCAGGAAAATCTAGGGCAATGGTGATATATTTGCGGATTAGACACAAAAAAAAACACTCAACAAATGGCTACAATTTAAGGAATGTGTTTAGTGACGGCATCAGATTCCTAATTGATGGAGAAAGATCTGGTGGCAAGAAAAGCTGCTTCTAGGAGGTTGTCAAGTGTTTTTGCTCGAAGATTCCATTCTTGGGTGGTTGGTTTGGCCCTTGTTCCTGTAACTCGTATCCTAGCCCAGTATATCCTATTTTAATTTTATACCATTGTGAACTTTACACCTTTTTTACTCACTGATCAAGGTTCTCGGCATTGAAAAATCTTCGTAAACTAAATCACACGTGTATATGTTGGCATTTAAGAGATATACAGTCAAGAAAATCATGGGTAATGGTGATATATATACGGATTAGACACCAAAAAAACACTCAACAAATGGCTACAATTTAAAGAATGTGTTTAGTGACGGCATCAGATTCCTAATTGATGGAGAAGGTCTGGTGGCAAGAAAAGCTGCTTCTTGGAGGTTGTCAAGTGTTTTCGCTCGATGATTCCATTCTTGGGTGGTTGGTTTGGCCCTTGTTCCTGTAACTCGAATCCTAGCCCGGTATATCTCATTTTAATTTAACACCATTGTGAACCTTACACCTCTTTTATTTTCTGATCGAGGTTCTCGGCATTGAAAAATCATCGTAAACTAAATCACACATGTATATGTTGACATTTAAGAGATATACAGTCAAGAAAATCAAGGGCAATGGTGATATATATGCGGATTAGTCACAAAAAAAAAACACTCAACAAATGTCTACAATTTAAGGAATGTGTTTAGTGACGGCATCAGATTCCTAATTGATGGAGAAAGGTGTGGTGGCAAGAAAAGCCACTTCTAGGAGGTTGTCAAGTGTTTTTGCTCGATGATTCCATTCTCGGGTGGTTGGTTTGGCCCTTGTTCCTGTAACTCGAATCCTAGCCCGGTATATCCCATTTTAATTTTACACCATTGTGTACCTTACGCCTTTTTTACTCTCTGATCAAGGTTCTCGGCATTTAAAAATCTTCGTAAACTAAATCACACGTGTATATGTTGACATTTAAGAGATATACAGTCAAGAAAATAAAGGGCAATGGTGATATATATGCGGATTAGACACCCAAAAAAACACTCAACAAATGGCTACAATTTAAAGAATGTGTTTAGTGATGGCATCGGATTCCTAATTGATGGAGAAAGGTCTGGTGGCAAGAAAAGCTGCTTCTAGGAGGTTGTCAAGTGTTTTTGCTCGACGATTCCATTCTTGGGTGGTTGGTTTGGCCCTTGTTCCTATAACTCGAATCCTAGCCTGGTATATCTCATTTTAATTTTTACACCATTGTGAACATTACACCTTTTTACTCTCAGATCGAGGTTCTCGGCATTGAAAAATCTTCGTAAACTAAATCACAAATGTATATGTGGACATTTAAGAGATATACAGTCAAGAAAATCAAGGGCAATGGTGATATATATGCGGATTAGACACCAAAAAAAAAACACTCAAACAAATGGCTACAATTTAAGGAATGTGCTTAGTGACGGCATCAGATTTCTAATTGATGGAGAAAGGTCTGGTGGCAAGAAAAGCTACTTCTAGGAGGTTGTCAAGTGTTTTCGCTCGACGATTCCATTCTTGGGTGGTTGGTTTGGCCCTTGTTCCTGTAACTCGAATCTTAGCCCGGTATATGCCATTTTAATTTTACACCATTGTGAACCTTACGCCTTTTTACTCTCTGACCGAGGTTCTCGGCATTGAAAAATCTTCCTAAACTAAATCACACGTGTATATGTTGACATTTAAGAGATATACAGTCAAGAAAATCAAGGGCAATGGTGATATATATGCGGATTAGACACAAAAAAAAAACACTCAACAAATGGCTACAATTTAAGGAATGTGTTTAGTGACGGCATCAGATTCCTAATTGATGGAGAAAGGTCTGGTGGCAAGAAAAGCTGCTTCTAGGAGGTTGTCAAGTGTTTTCGCTCGACGATTCCTTTCTTGGGTGGTTGGTTTGGCCCTTGTTCCTGTAACTCGAATCTTAGCCCGGTATATGCCATTTTAATTTTACACCATTGTGAACCTTACGCCTTTTTACTCTCTGACCGAGGTTCTCGGCATTGAAAAATCTTCCTAAACTAAATCACACGTGTATATGTTGACATTTAAGAGATATACAGTCAAGAAAATCAAGGGCAATGGTGATATATATGCGGATTAGACACCAAAAAAAACACTCAAACAAATGGCTACAATTTAAGGAATGTGCTTAGTGACGGCATCAGATTTCTAATTGATGGAGAAAGGTCTGGTGGCAAGAAAAGCTGCTTCTAGGAGGTTGTCAAGTGTTTTCGCTCGACGATTCCATTCTTGGGTGGTTGGTTTGGCCCTTGTTCTTGTAACTCGAATCTTAGCCCGGTATATGCCATTTTAATTTTACACCATTGTGAACCTTACGCCTTTTTACTCTCTGACCGAGGTTCTCGGAATTGAAAAATCTTCCTAAACTAAATCACACGTGTATATGTTGACATTTAAGAGATATACAGTCAAGAAAATCAAGGGCAATGGTGATATATATGCGGATTAGACACCAAAAAAAAACACTCAACAAATGGCTACAATTTAAGGAATGTGTTTAGTGACGGCATCAGATTCCTAATTGATGGAGAAAGGTCTTGTGGCAAGAAAAGCTGCTTCTAGGAGGTTGTCAAGTGTTTTCGCTCGACGATTCCATTCTTGGGTGGTTGGTTTGGCCCTTGTTACTGTAACTTGAATCCTAGCTCGTTATATCCCATTTTAATTTTACACCATTGTGAACCTTACGCCTTTTTGACTCTCTGATCGAGGTTCTCGGCATTGAAAAATCTTTGTAAACTAAATCACACGTGTATATGTTGCCAGTTAAGAGATATACAATCAAGAAAATCAAGGGCAAAGATGATATATATGTGGATTAGACAAAAAAAAAAAAAAACACTCAACAAATGGCTACAATTTAAGGTATGTGTTTAGTGACGGTATCAGATTCCTAATTGAAGGAGAAAGGTCTGGTGGCAAGAAAAGCTGCTTCTAGGAGGTTGTCAAGTGTTTTCACACGACGATTCCATTCTTGGGTGGTTGGTTTAGCCCTTGTTCCTGTAACTCGAATCCTAGCCCGGTATATCCCATTTTAATTTTACACCATTGTGAACCTTACGCCTTTTTTACTCTCTGATCGAGGTTCTCGGCATAGAAAAATCTTCGTAAACTAAATCACACGTGTATATGTTGACATTTAAGAGATATACAGTGAAGAAAATCAAGGGCAATGGTGATATATATGCGGATTAGACACTAAAAAAACACTCAACAAATGGCTACAATTTAAGGAATGTGTTTAGTGACAGCATCAGATTCCTATTTGATGGAGAAAGGTCTGGTGGCATGAAAAGCTGCTTCTAGGAGGTTGTCAAGTGTTTTCGCTCGACAATTCCATTCTTGGGTGGTTGGTTTGGCCCTTGTTCCTGTAACTCGAATCCTAGCCCGGTATATCCCATTTTACTTTTACACCATTGTGAACCTTAAGCCTTTCTACTCTCTGATCGAGGTTCTCGGCATTGAAAAATCTTCGTAAACTAAATCACACGTGTATATGTTGACATTTAAGAGATATACAGTCAAGAAAATCAAGGGCAATAGTGATATATATGCGGATTAGACACTAAAAAAACACTCAACAAATGGCTACAATTTAAGGAATGTGTTTAGTGACGGCATCAGATTCCTAATTGATAGAGAAAGGTCTGGTGGCAAGAAAAGCTGCTTCTAGGAGGTTGTCAAGTGTTTTCGCTCGATGATTCAATTCTTGGGTGCTTGGTTTGGCCCTTGTTCCGTTAAATCGAATCCTAGCCCGGTATATCCAATTTTAATTTTACACCATTGTGAACCTTACGCCTTTTTACTCTCTGATCGAGGTTCTCGGCATTGAAAAATCTTTGTAAACTAAATCACACGTGTATATATTGACATTTAAGAGATATACAGTCAAGAAAATCAAGGGCAATGGTGATATATATGCGGACTAGACACCAAAAAAAAAACACTCAACAAATGGCTACAATTTAAGGAATGTGTTTAGTGACGGCATCAGATTCTTTATTGATGGAGAAAGGCCTGGGGGCAAGAAAAGCTGCTTCTAGGAGGTTGTCAAGTGTTTTCGCTCGACGATTCCATTCTTGGGTGGTTGGTTTGGCCCTTATTCCTGTAACTCGAATCCTAGCCCGGTGTATCCCATTTTAATTTTACACCATTGTGAATCTTACGCCTTTTCTACTCTCTGATTGAGGTTCTTCGCATTGAAAATTCTTCGTAAACTAAATCACACGTGTATATGTTGACATTTAAGAGATATACAGTTAAGAAAATCATGGGCAATGGTGATATATATGCGGATTAGACACAAAAAAAAAAAACACTCAACAAATGGCTACAATTTAAGGAATGTGTTTTGTGACGGTATCATATTCCTAATTGAAGGAGAAAGGTCTGGTGGCAAGAAAAGCTGCTTCTAGGAGGTTGTCAAGTGTTTTCGCTCGACGATTCCATTCTTGGGTGGTTGGTTTGGCCCTTGTTCATGTAACTCGAATCCTAGCCCGGTATATCCCATTTTAATTTTACACCATTGTGAAACTTACACCTTTTTTACCCTCTGATCAAGGTTCTCGGCATTGAAAAATCTTCGTAAACTAAATAACACGTGTATATGTTGACATTTAAGAGGTATACAGTCAAGAAAATCAAGGGCAATGGTGATATATATGCGGATTAGACACAAAAAAAAACACTCAACAAATGGCTACAATTTAAGGAATGTGTTTAGTGACGGCATCAGATTTCTAATTGATGGAGAAAGGTCTGGTGGCAAGAAAAGCTGCTTCTAGGAGGTTGTCAAGTGTTTTCACTCGACGATTCCATTCTTGGGTGGTTGGTTTGGCCCTTGTTCCTGTAACTCGAATCCTAGCCCGGTATATGCCATTTTAATTTTACACCATTGTGAACCTTTCTCCTTTTTACTCTCTGACCGAGGTTCTCGGCATTGAAAAATCTTCATAAACTAAATCACACGTGTATATGCTAACATTTAAGAGATATACAGTGAAGAAAATCAAGGGCAATGGTGATATATATGCGGATTAGACACAAAAAAAAAACACTCAACAAATGGCTACAATTTAAGGAATGTGTTTAGTGATGGCATCAAATTCCTAATTGATGGAGAAAGGTCTGGTGGCAAGAAAAGCTGCTTCTAGGAGGTTGTCAAGTGTTTTCGCTCGACGATTCCATTCTTGGGTGGTTGGTTTGGCCCTTGTTCCTGTAACTTGAATCCTAGCTCGTTATATCCCATTTTAATTTTACACCATTGTGAACCTTACGCCTTTTTTACTCTCTGATCGAGGTTCTCGGCATTGAAAAATCTTCGTAAACTAAATCACACGTGTATATGTTTCCAGTTAAGAGATATACAGTGAAGAAGATCAAGGGAAATGATGATATATATGTGGATTAGAAAAAAAAAAACACTCAACAAATGGCTACAATTTAAGGAATGTGTTTAGTGACGGTATCAGATTCCTAATTGAAGGAGAAAGGTCCGGTGGCAAGAAAAGCTGCTTCTAGGAGGTTGTCAAGTGTTTTCACTCGACGATTCCATTCTTGGGTGGTTGGTTTGGCCCTTGTTCCTGTAACTCGAATCCTAGCCCGGTATATCCCATTTTAAATTTACACCATTGTGAACCTTACGCCTTTTTTACTCTCTGATCGAGGTTCTCGACATTGAAAAATCTTCGTAAACTAAATCACACGTGTATATGTTGACATTTAAGAGATATACAGTGAAGAAAATCAAGGGTAATGGTGATATATATGCGGATTAGACACTAAAAAAACACTCAACAAATGGCTACATTTTAAGGAATGTGTTTAGTGACGGCATCAGATTCCTAATTGATGGAGAAAGGTCTGGTGGGACGAAAAGCTGCTTCTAGGAGGTTGTCAAGTGTTTTCGCTCGACAATTCCATTCTTGGGTGGTTGGTTTGGCCCTTGTTCCTGTAACTCGAATCCTAGCCCGGTATATCTCATTTTACTTTTACACCATTGTGAATCTTAAGCCTTTTTACTCTCTGATCGAGGTTCTCGGCATTGAAAAATCTTCGTAAACTAAATCACACGTGTATATGTTGACATTTAAGAGATATACAGTTAAGAAAATCAAGGGCAATGGTGATATATATGCGGATTAGACACTAAAAAAACACTCAACAAATGGCTACAATTTAAGGAATGTGTTTAGTGACGGCATTAGTTTCCTAATTGATGGAGAAAGGTCTGGTGGCAAGAAAAGCTGCTTCTAGGAGGTTGTCAAGTGTTTTCGCTCGATGATTCCATTCTTGGGTGCTTGGTTTGGCCCTTGTTCCTGTAAATCGAATCCTAGCCCGGTATATCCAATTTTAATTTTACACCATTGTGAACCTTACGCCTTTTTACTCTCTGATCGAGGTTCTCGGCATTGAAAAATCTTTGTAAACTAAATCACACGTGTATATATTGACATTTAAGAGATATACAGTCAAGAAAATCTAGGGCAATGGTGATATATATGCGGATTAGACACCAAAAAAAAAACACTCAACAAATGGCTACAATTTAAGGAATGTGTTTAGTGACGGCATCAGATTCTTTATTGATGGAGAAAGGCCTGGGGGCAAGAAAAGCTGCTTCTAGGAGATTGTCAAGTGTTTTCGCTCGACGATTCCATTCTTGGGTGGTTGGTTTGGCCCTTATTCCTGTAACTCGAATCCTAGCCCGGTGTATCCCATTTTAATTTTACACCATTGTGAATCTTACGCCTTTTCTACTCTCTGATTGAGGTTCTTCGCATTGAAAATTCTTCGTAAACTAAATCACACGTGTATATGTTGACATTTAAGAGATATACAGTTAAGAAAATCATGGGCAATGGTGATATATATGCGGATTAGACACAAAAAAAAACACTCAACAAATGGCTACAATTTAAGGAATGTGTTTTGTGACGGTATCATATTCCTAATTGAAGGAGAAAGGTCTGGTGGCAAGAAAAGCTGCTTCTAGGAGGTTGTCAAGTGTTTTCGCTCGACGATTCCATTCTTGGGTGGTTGGTTTGGCCCTTGTTCATGTAACTCGAATCCTAGCCCGGTATATCCCATTTTAATTTTACACCATTGTGAAACTTACGCCTTTTTTACCCTCTGATCAAGGTTCTCGGCATTGAAAAATCTTCGTAAACTAAATAACACGTGTATATGTTGACATTTAAGAGGTATACAGTCAAGAAAATCATGGGAAATGGTGATATATATGCGGATTAGACACCAAAAAAAACACTCAACAAATGGCTACAATTTAAGGAATGTGTTTAGTGACAGCATCAGATTTCTAATTGATGGAGAAAGGTCTGGTGGCAAGAAAAGCTGCTTCTAGGAGGTTGTCAAGTGTTTTCACTCGATGATTCCATTCTTGGGTGGTTGGTTTGGCCCTTGTTCCTGTAACTCGAATCCTAGCCCGGTATATGCCATTTTAATTTTACACCATTGTGAACCTTTCTCCTTTTTACTCTCTGACCGAGGTTCTCGGCATTGAAAAATCTTCATAAACTAAATCACACGTGTATATGTTGACATTTAAGAGATATACAGTGAAGAAAATCAAGGGCAATGGTGATATATATGCGGATTAGACACAAAAAAAAAACACTCAACAAATGGCTACAATTTAAGGAATGTGTTTAGTGATGGCATCAAATTCCTAATTGATGGAGAAAGGTCTGGTGGCAAGAAAAGCTGCTTCTAGGAGGTTGTCAAGTGTTTTCGCTCGACGATTCCATTCTTGGGTGGTTGGTTTGGCCCTTGTTCCTGTAACTTGAATCCTAGCTCGTTATATCCCATTTTAATTTTACACCATTGTGAACCTTACGCCTTTTTTACTCTCTGATCGAGGTTCTCGGCATTGAAAAATCTTCGTAAACTAAATCACACGTGTATATGTTTCCAGTTAAGAGATATACAGTGAAGAAGATCATGGGAAATGATGATATATATGTGGATTAGACAAAAAAAACACTCAACAAATGGCTACAATTTAAGGAATGTGTTTAGTGACGGTATCAGATTCCTAATTGAAGGAGAAAGGTCCGGTGGCAAGAAAAGCTGCTTCTAGGAGGTTGTCAAGTGTTTTCACTCGACGATTCCATTCTTGGGTGGTTGGTTTGGCCCTTGTTCCTGTAACTCGAATCCTAGCCCGGTATATCCCATTTTAAATTTACACCATTGTGAACCTTACGCCTTTTTTACTCTCTGATCGAGGTTCTCGGCATTGAAAAATCTTCGTAAACTAAATCACACGTGTATATGTTGACATTTAAGAGATATACAGTGAAGAAAATCAAGGGTAATGGTGATATATATGCGGATTAAACACTAAAAAAACACTCAACAAATGGCTACATTTTAAGGAATGTGTTTAGTGACGGCATCAGATTCCTAATTGATGGAGAAAGGTTTGGTGGCACGAAAAGCTGCTTCTAGGAGGTTGTCAAGTGTTTTCGCTCGACAATTCCATTCTTGGGTGGTTGGTTTGGCCCTTGTTCCTGTAACTCGAATCCTAGCCCGGTATATCTCATTTTACTTTTACACCATTGTGAATCTTAAGCCTTTTTACTCTCTGATCGAGGTTCTCGGCATTGAAAAATCTTCGTAAACTAAATCACACGTGTATATGTTGACATTTAAGAGATATACAGTTAAGAAAATCAAGGGCAATGGTGATATATATGCGGATTAGACACTAAAAAAACACTCAACAAATGGCTACAATTTAAGGAATGTGTTTAGTGACGGCATTAGATTCCTAATTGATGGAGAAAGGTCTGGTGGCAAGAAAAGCTGCTTCTAGGAGGTTGTCTAGTGTTTTCGCTCGACGATTCCATTCTTGGGTGGTTGGTTTGGCCCTTGTTCCTGTAACTCGAATCCTAGCCCGGTATATCAAATTTTAATTTTACACCATTGTGAACCTTACGCCTTTTTACTCTCTGATCGAGGTTCTCGGCATTGAAAAATCTTTGTAAACTAAATCACACGTGTATATATTGACATTCTAGAGATATACAGTCAAGAAAATCAAGGGCAATGGTGATATATATGCGGATTAGACACAAAAAAAAACACTCAACAAATGTGTAACAACTCTCATCAAAAGTCATAATTATTAAATTAATTTGTCTAAAAGGAAACCCTAATTGAGACACCCAAGTGATTCTGAACAAACCCTAAAATTTTCATAATTTTCAGAATCAGGATTAGGGCCCCTAAAACTCAGGGGGGGGGGGTTAAACCCTATTGACGATTATCCACTTAAAACGTTGGCAGAAAGGAATTTACGAAAACTGTCGACTCAGCTGAGCTAGTCCCACACGTGGCAAACCTATGGCTAAAAATAGGTCTTACGCGGGCCGCGTAAGGATAGCTTAGATCTCACGCGGGCCGCCTGAGGGTCAAAATTCACCTATAAATACAGGAGATTGGGACTTGAATTCTGGCTTCAGAACGACGCTCAAATTCACTTTGTGCGCTGAGATAAGTTCGGTATACTCCAATTAACACACGCGGTTCAATAATCGACGCCGCAATCAGGGTATTAGCACCATCGCTGCTACGATTCATTTTCCGATCGATCAATGTACTCAACGGGTGTTTAAGTGCTGCCCACATTAGGGTGATGCTTTGTCATTAGTCGTTAATTCGACAGATGTTAAGCATAGCACTTTGTCACTCGTTGCGATGGTTGATCTCGTGAGTTATCGTAAAGGCTGTATTGATTACTAACCCCGAATTGTGTGCCTGTTATTAAATTTAGGTTAAAAAGGATAATCAGTAGGCTAAACTCTGCCCGTATAAATCGGCAATGTGAGTCATTCTCCTTTTCTCACAGTTTGTGAGTCATTCTCTTTTTATCAACTATTTTACAATACCTCAAATTATTTTCAAGGTTATAATTACAGGGACTAAGTCGTGGATATCTTGAATTACTGGTTAGTGGGGTATTGTGCACATTACTAATTTTCTCCCAGTTAGGTTCATTGACCTACTCGGGATAATCACTGTTAGGTTCATTGACCTACAGGGATAATCATCACTATTTAGGTTCATTGATCTAAATAGTGGTATGACCATCGTCACCATTGTGACTTGTCACCATTGTGACAGAATGCCAGATAAAAATAAGATAGAAGCCATTGTAATCGCTCTTATGCTGTAATTAATAACTATGCATCATTATGCAAAATAGAATGATTCACTCAGTATTTCCCGCTGACAAAACCTTTTTCAAACATGTTTCAGGTGATCTGTTATGATCTAGGAAAAGTGCCATATAGCACTACAAGCTCAAGGAAGTGGCTCAGCATAAAATAAAGAAACATGTTTTGTAAAATAAAAGATTTCTTTGTGAAATCAAACTATTGTAAATTACGGGTTTATCCCGAATTGTGAAATAAAATAATCGGGAAATATTTACATTTTAAAAGATCCTGATGAAAACTTCCGCTGTCAAACTCAATTAATTAAATACCACGGGATTTCTGTCCCGCGGCTCCTGAAACGGGTCAAACCGGGTCGGGGGCCGTGACAAAATGGCTACAATTTAAGGAATGTGTTTAGTGACGGCATCAGATTCCTAATTGATGGAGAAAGGTCTGGGGGCAAGAAAAGCTGCTTCTAGGAGGTTGTCAAGTGTTTTCGCTCGACGATTCCATTCTTGGGTGGTTGGTGTGGCCCTTCTTCCTGTAACTCGAATCCTAGCCCGGTATATCCCATTTTAATTTTACACCATTTGTGAACCTTATGCCTTTTTTACTCTCTGATCGAGGTTCTCGGCATTGAAAAATCTTCGTCAACTAAATCACACGTGTATATGTTGACATTTAAGAGATGTACAATCATGAAAATCAAGGGCAATGGTGATATATATGCAGATTAGACACCAAAAAATAACACTCAACAAATGGCTACAATTTAAGGAATGTGTTTAGTGACGGCATCAGATTCCTAATTGATGGAGAAAGGTCTGGTGGCAAGAAAAGCTGCTTCTAAGAGGTTGTCAAGTGTTTTTGCTTGACGATTCCATTCTTGGGTGGTTGCTTTGGCCCTTGTTCCTGTAACTCGAAGCCTCGCCCGGTATATCCCATTTTAATTTTACACAATTGTGAACCTTACGCCTTTTTTACTCTTTGATCGAGGTTCTCGGCATTAGAAAATCTTCGTAAGCGAAATCACACGTGTATATGTTGACATTTAAGAGATATACAGTCAAGAAAATCAAGGGTAATGGTGATATATATGCATATTAGACACAAAAAAAAAACACTCAACAAATGGCAACAATTTAAGGAATGTGTTTAGTGATGGCATCAGATTCCTAATTGATGGAGAAAGGACTGGTGGCAAGAAAAGCTACTTCTAGGAGGTTGTCAGGTGTTTTCGTTTGACGATCCCATTCTTGAGTGGTTGGTTTGGCCCTTGTTCCTGTAACTCGAATCCTAGCCTGGTATATACCATTTTAATTTTACACCATTTTGAACCTGACGCCTTTTTCACTCTCTGATTGAGGTTCTCGACATTGAAAAATCTTCGTAAGCTAAATCACACGTGTATATGTTAACATTTAAGAGATATACAGTCAAGAAATTTAAGGGCAATGGTGATATATATGCGGATTAGACACCAAAAAAAAAAAAAAAACCTCAACAAATGGCTACAATTTAAGGAATGTGTTTAGTGACGGCATCGGATTCCTAATTGATGGAGAAAGGTCTGGTGGCAAGAAAAGCTGCTTCTAGGAGGTTGTCAAGTGTTTTCGCTCGACGATTCCATTCTTGGGTGGTTGGTTTGGCCCTTGTTCCTGTAACTCGAATCCTAGCCCGGTATATCACATTTTAATTTTACACCATTGTGAACCATACGCCTTTTTTTACTCTCTGATCGAGGTTCTTAGCATTGAAAAATCTTCGTAAACTATAGCACACGTGTATATGTTGACATTTAAGAGATGTACAGTCATGAAAATCAAGGGCAATGGTGATATATATGCAGATTAGACACCAAAAAATAACACTCAACAAATGGCTACAATTTAAGGAATGTGTTTAGTGACGACATCATATTCCTAATTGATGGAGAAAGGTCTGGTGGCAAGAAAACCTGCTTCTAAGAGGTTGTCAGGTGTTTTTGCTTAACGATTCCATTCTTGGGTGGTTGCTTTGGCCCTTGTTCCTGTAACTCGAAGCCTAGCCCGGTATATCCCATTTTAATTTTACACCATTGTGAACCTTACGCCTTTTTTACTCTTTGATCGTGGTTCTCGGCATTGAAAAATCTTCGTAAGCTAAATCACACTTGTATATATTGACATTTAAGAGATATACAGTCAAGAAAATCAAGGGTAATGGTGATATATATGCATATTAGACACCAAAAAAAAAACACTCAACAAATGGTAACAATTTAAGGAATGTGTTTAGTGACGGCATCAGATTCCTAATTGATGGAGAAAGGTCTGGTGGCAAGAAAAGCTATTTCTAGGAGGTTGTCAGGTGTTTTCGCTTGACGATCCCATTCTTGAGTGGTTGGTTTGGCCCTTGTTCATGTAACTCGAATCCTTGCCCGGTATATCCTATTTTAATTTTTCACCATTGTGAACCCTACTCCTTTTTTACTCTCTGATCGAGGTTCTCGGCATTGAAAAATCATCATAAACTAAATCACACGTGTATATGTTGACATTTAAGAGATATACAGTCTAGAAAATCAAGGGCAATGGTGAGATATATGCGGATTACACACCAAAAAAAACACTCAACAAATGGCTACAATTTAAGTAACGTGTTTAGTGACAGCATCAGATTCCTAATTGAGGGAGAAAGGTCTGGTGGCAAGAAAAGCTGCTTCTAGGAGGTTGTTAAGTGTTTCCGCTCGACGATTCCATTCTTGGGTGGTTTGTTTGGCCCTTGTTCCTGTAACTCGAATCCTAGCCCGGTATATGCCATTTTAATTTTACACCATTGTGAACCTTTCTCCTTTTTACTCTCTGACCGAGGTTCTCGGCATTGAAAAATCTTCGTAAACTATAGCACACGTGTATTTGTTGACATTTAAGAGATATACAGTCAAGAAAATCAAGGGCAATGGTGATATATATGCGGATTAGACACCAAAAAAAAACTCAATAAATGGCTACAATTTAAGGAATGTGTTTAGTGACAGCATTAGATTCCTAATTGATAGAGAAAGGTTTGGTGGCAAGAAAAGCTACTTCCAGGAGGTTGTCAAGTGTTTTCGCTCGACGATTCCATTCTTGGGTGGTTGGTTTGGCCCTTGTTCCTGTAACTCGAATCCTAGCCCGGTATATCCCATTTTAATTTTACACCATTGTGAACTATACCCCTTTTTTACTCTCTGATCGAGGTTCTTAGCATTGAAAAATCTTCGTAAACTATATCACACGTGTACAAGTTGACATTTAAGAGATATACAGTCAAGAAAATCAAGGGCAATGGTGATATATATGCGGATTTGACACAAAAAAAAACACTCAACATATGGCTACAATTTAAGGAATGCGTTTAGTGACGGCATCAGATTCCTACTTGATGGAGAAATGTCTGGTGGCAAGAAAAGCTGCTTCTTGGAGGTTGTCAAGTGTTTTCGCTCGACGATGTAGGATCGAATTCGGACCTAAACGAGTCGCTTAGAAGAGTTTATCTCAGTTTGAACGGCGGAAACAGACAAACCGAGTACAATTCAGCGAGAATTCACTTTAAACTGTTGTTATATTTATCAATAATGCGAGTACACGTTCAGACAACACTTCGGCAGCACTTCGTGGCTTACCGGAAGAGCACACCTCGAACTCTATGAATGATTTCGCTCATAGACCTATATATAGATGACATGATTTCGCTTATATGTACAAGACACAAAAGCGAAACCTTACAAATGACATATGAGCGAAATCAGGCCTTTGCCATATGAGCGAAATCACCTCTTTGTACATATGGATGAAATAACCATCTAATACATACACATGCATTTTGTCTTCTAGCTAACATGTAAACTAATATCATTTATGCATGTTATCTTCTCATGATGTCATAGATGATGTCACTTTGATGATGTCATCATGACATCCTGCTTGAACAACTTCGCAACGAACCCGAGACTCGACATAAGACGAAGACGACATATGAATGCACCAACAGACTCCCCCTCCGATGTTGACGAGTCTTAAGTGTCGAGTCTTTGCATCTTCAGTCTTTATCAGTCTCTTTTCTTTCTTAGCATATACCAGGATCTTCTCTTTGGCTCTAACCTCGTCAGACTCCCCCTCTCATCATGATGGGATCGCTGTCTGGAATTAGCTATCACCTAAAGATCAATCCCTGGCTTTATCTCTGTTTAAGTTCATCACCTGCACAAATTCTCATCAAAACATAAGTTTTTACTTAAATAAATAAGAAAAACTTATTAGAAATAGTTCCATCAAGTTCAAATTAATGACCCTGATTAACTAATCTCAACTTCTTTCTCAAATCAAAATATTTCAATTCAATACACACACTCCCAAACCAGTTCATCTTATTTAGCACTTGGAATTTTGAAAATCAGCTCATCAACATCAGTTGTCGAAAATCTTTTTGATTTTTCAAAAAATGAAACATAAATGCAATAACAGAAATTAAATGCAGAAATGAAATATGTACAAACACTATTTTTGTGAGTTTGCTAAAGAGGATCATATCAGTTTTTGAGACAAATCACCAACACCGTTAAGCTTTAAACATTTTAAGCTCTAAACGATTCACATTGATTGACGATATAGTTGTCCACTTAAACTCAATCTAAAAACTTTCGACATGCTTACCGATACGTTAAGGTATATTAATTATGCACTAAGTTCTTATGGACCCCACGATCTCAGCATATCCCCTCATCATGCAATACACTGACTCAAGTAATGCCTTTAAACTTTATCAACTGTGATTTGTGCGAAAACAAAGCAGAATGTTTAAACATTAACCATCAGGTCGGTACTTCCGTATACGCAGAGAAAGTCCAATGTTTAAACAAAATAAGAAAAATAAAACAGGTTGAAGTTGTTTAGGCTTTAACCACCAGGTCGATACTCCCGTATACGCAGAGGAGGTCCAAAGCTTAAACGAAACACCAAAGAAAATAAAGCAGAACGTTTAGGCAACAACATCCAGATCGATACTCACGTATACACAGAGGATGTCCGATGCTTAAACAAAATAAAGAAATAAAACAAGTTTAAATCTTGGAAAAATAAAATGCACAATCACAGCGACTTTTCAGCAAAGTTGTGAAAGTTCACAAACTTAACCAGTTTTATGTCTTTCGACAATCAGCGATTACTGAGTAGGCACACAGTCAAGAAGGACAAAACTAAGTACTATGCTTTTGACCATGTTTCCCACTAGAACTAGGCCTTTTCATTTAGGTTTGTATCGTTCTCGCAAATCTACTAGTCTAGCTGAGCCTATTGTCACATCTTTAGTGAGATCGCTTATCACATTTTATCTCTCCATTTCTTTAGCATGCTGTGACAGTCCAACTGATCTACTATCATTTCCTCTTTTTGACAACAAAACTCATTTTTTATTTTTTAATGTTTTTGACATTTTCAAATTTTCTAATTTTTTTAAAATTTTTACTCCCCCTAAAATCAAAATATGTCTCAATTTTGATTTTCTGGGAAAATTTGAAACAAACTGTACAAACTTGACAACATGATGAGAATTGCTTCAATTCTCCATTCACTTGGCTTGAACAATCAGAACTCCCCCTAACAACAAAACATTTTCCCATAGTGATTTCAAAACACTTAAGTTTGTTTTAATCAAAATGGTTTTTCCGGAAAATTAGTTTTGCGTGTCATTTCACAAATTCGGGGTTTCATCACCTTGTTCCTTCAACCACTTGTAAAAACTAACATTTTTAAGAACAATCCACAAACATCACTTGTAGAAAATCAAGTACAACTTAATGTCCCTGATTTACCACTAGTAAGCCGAAAAATCACCAGAGTGAAATTTCTCAAGAAATGTGCCGATTCATGTTCCACGCTTACCAACCTGGGAACTCCGGCAAGTCAGGTTTTTCATTTGAACAGATTCACCCAAGCCTGACGGTCCTTGGGTGATTTTGAATTCTAGTTCAACAAAGGTGGAAAATTTGCATCATCCATTGTTAAACCAGAATTCTCATTTTTTACCTCAACACATGGCTCTTCTAGCTTTACCACACTAGATTCATCGCCTGAATGTGGCTTGTCTGACTTTGATGAGCCAGATTCATCGCCGACATGTGGCTCCTTTGTTTCCGAAGAAACAGATTCATTGCCACAAACTTTCTTTTTCTTCTTTCCCTCTTTCGTCCTCAGATTTGTATCTGATGAATTCGTCTTTCTTGACTTTGCCATCGAGGAAGTCGATTCATCAGAACTCTTATTTTTATCAACAGATGTACCCGAGGACAAGATCTTCTCGAGATACTCTCTCGCCTTCTTTCTCTTCTTCCTCAGTCTGTCTTTCTGCCCCTGAGAAAGTTTCACTTTCGTTTCTTGAACTTTAGGTTCTTGAACCTTTTGTTCTTTGGGCGTGACATTGACTGATTTCTTTGCCATCTTCTGAGAACTAATCCTCAATCTTTCATTTGATCTCCTTGGGCAATCTTTGGAAATGTGACCTCTTATGTTGCAATTAAAGCATCTCCTCATCTCATAATTCCAACCTTGGCAGTTAACAGCAATGTGTCCTTGATAACCACATCGGTAACACACTCTGTTATCGTACCAATCACCATTTTCAGCCCAAATGCTCAAATCAAAGCACTGTTTGGCTTGGTGATATTCCTTTTTCCTTTTGATTGTTGGATTTGACTTTTGAGCACTGTGGTCCGACCTGCACCACTTATTGTCAACAATTTTAGAGTTTTCATTTTTTGATTTTTGTAATTTTTCATTGCGATTGGATGATCGATCTGATGAGCTTTTATTGTCTTTTTGTACATTTTTCAAAATTTTCTCTTTTTGTTTTTGTTCCACTTTCTTCTTCAAAGGTTTTTGCTTAGAGCATTCTCCCTTTTCAGTTGATTGCGGAACAGTTTCTTGAAACTTTTCTTTTAACTTCAAAAATAAATTCTTTTTCTTCATTTTTTCATTTTCATCATCAGATTTCTCATCGCAATCTTCAACTTTGACTTTGTCAAAGTTTGTGACATTGTCACTTATTGGAACAGAATTTAAAGGTTTTGGGCAAGGAATAGTTGAAGTATTCACAAACACCTTCAACTTTTCTTCCCATTCATTGATTTTCTTTTGAGCACATTCTGCCTCTTTTTCAAGTCGAATAATCTTTTCAAGATGAGAATTGATTGCAATTTGTTTTTCAAGATTGTTTTTACCAAACAAATCTCTCTCATCTTCTAAAATTTTTATTTAACTTTGAAAATCTTTCTCAATCTTTGATTTTTCATTTTCAAAACTTTTAATTTTTTCTTCAAAAATTTTGTTTTCTGATGTCAAACTGTTCAAGTCATTTAACAGTTTAACATTTTCAGCTTTTCACAATTTCCCTGTAAATCCAGAATCATTTTTACATCAGTTTGCTTCTCATCTTTCAACTTCTCGACTTCCGATTTCAAACTTTCTGCATCCTTCAAGAGTTTGTCATTGTCAGTCTTAAACTTATCACATTTGGAGCACACTGAGTCAGAACTTGAGGAATCAATCTCCACAGATTCTTCATTCTTTTGAACTTGCTCTGTCTTCATCTTGTATGTTCCTGCACAAAAGATTTTAACGAAGTCAAGAGGATTCATATTCTCATCAATATAACAACCCCTCTTCATATCATAACATATTTTGCACTAAGACACACACAGACTCTTTTGTTCAGTTCTACAACCACATCCAAACTTAATTTTTTCAAATTATTTTCTATCCTATTCAACAATTCTTTCTTTTTCTCTTCATTATCATATCTATATGTTGTAAGTTTACTAATGAATTTACTTAAAGATAATTTTGAAAAACTAGAATTCTTTCTTAGATTTTCCAAAAAATCATTCCATTCAGCTGGTAATCCATTAGCAAACTTTGATACTCTTTCAGCTTCTGATATCATTATCTTGTTTTCTTTCAAATGATCAATCAAACAGTCAAATCTCTTCTCCAAATCAACTAATTTCTCATCTTTCTTACACAGAAAACATTCGAACCGTTTAGCCCAAACATTCTTGGACAAATCTTGATAATGACTACTGAAATATCCTCGATACCAATCATTTATCCTTTCAAGATAATGGTTTTCCGTCTCATCAAAAACCACTTCCATTTTAAACAATCTGATAGGGCCTTCACTGATTTGGTCAATGATAATGAAACTTGGGCCTTTGATCGATGAAAATAACAAGCCGACAACAAATAGTATGGAGATAGTATGATTGGGCCGTTGATATGGACCAATCACATGGGCTGAACACTTTCACTTGAATTGTAGGATAAACGCTGATATGATCAAATTGATTAACCGACAACAACTTCTTCAATGTGATTGGGTCATGTGATGAGCTGACAACACTCAATTATACACTATTGTTATTGGACCTCTAATCCACTTATCCGACAACTTATGCACAATTCACTAGTCTGACATAGACTTGTTTTAATTCACTTTATGGTTCATTTTTAATAAGTATTCACATGCAGTAGTGGACAATCATGAGCCGACAACAATGTATGATCTAATGTCTCGATTTCCACTTTCTTGGGCCGAGGATCACATGCACATATATTATACCATTTCCAAGTTTCAAGACTTAATCATATCACATGCAACCGATTTTAATACACAGGAAATGATGACAATTGATCAGATAGAGACACGTATCACAAAACCTACTGAATCACTTTTGGATCTGAATCACGATGACCTCAGGAGCGGAATCAACACTGTACACATGAGCTGAATCAAATTATTCATATGAGCGAAATCAAACTGTTCACATGAGCGAAATCAAATTGTTCACCTGAGCGGAATCAGTTCGGAGATCAATTTGATTCATTTTTAAGTCGATTTTAGCTATGAAACTTTCAAGGCTTTGTTAACTATCAATTCCGAGCACACTGTTAAAATTTGAACCGATTCTGACCGTAAAAAGTTTTAATTTTCGGAAAAGAATGGTGTAGAAACAGAATTATCGGCTGAATTGTATAGGACTCTTCTTCACTGGCTCTGATACCAATTGTAGGATCAAATTCGGACCTAAACGAGTCGCTTAGAAGAGTTTATCTTAGTTTGAACGGCGGAAACAGACAAACCGAGTACAATTCAGCGAGAATTCACTTTAAACTGTTGTTATATTGATCAATAATGCGAGTACACGTTCAGACAACACTTCGGCAGCACTTCGTGGCTTACCGGAAGAACACACCTCGAACTCTATGAATGATTTCGCTCATAGGCCTATATATAGATGGCATGATTTCGCTTATATGTACAAGACACAAAAGCGAAACCTTACAAATGACATATGAGCGAAATCAGGCCTTTGCCATATGAGCGAAATCACTTCTTTGTACATATGGACGAAATCACCATCTAATACATACACATGCATTTTGTCTTCTAGCTAACATGTAAACTAATATCATTTATGCATGTTATCTTCTCATGATGTTATAGATGATGTCACTTTGATGATGTCATTATGACATCATGCTTGAACAACTTCGCAACGAACCCGAGACTCGACATAAGACGAAGACGACAGATGAATGCACCAACAGACGATTCCATTCTTGGGTGGTTGGTTTGTCCCTTGTTCCTGTAACTCGAATCCTAGCCCGGTATATCCCATTTTAATTTTACACCATTGTGAACCTTACGCCTTTTTTACTCTCTGATCGAGGTTCTCGGCATTGAAAAATCTTCGTAAACTAAATCACACGTGTATATGTTGACATTTAAGAGATATACAGTCAAGCAAATCAAGGGTAATGGTGATATATATGCAGATTAGACACAAAAAAAAACACTCAACAAATGGCTACAATTTAAGGAATGTGTTTAGTGACGGCATCAGATTCCTAATTGATGGAGAAAGGTCTGGTGGCAAAAAAAGCTACTTCTAGGAGGTTGTCAAGTGTTTTCGCTAGACGATTCCATTCTTGAGTGGTTGGTTTGGCCCTTGTTCCTGTAACTCGAATCCTAGCCCGATATATACCATTTTAATTTTATACCATTGTGAACCTTACGCCTTTTTTACTCTCTGATCGAGGTTCTCGGCATTGAAAAATCTTCGTAAGCTAAATCACACGTGTATATGTTGACATTTAAGAGATATACAGTCAAGAAAGTCAAGGGCAATGGTGATATATATGCGGATTAGACACTAAAAAAAACACTCAACAAATGGCTACAATTTAAGGAATGTGTTTAATGACGGCATCAGATTCCTAATTGATGGAGAAATGTCTGGTGGCAAGAAAAGCTGCTTCTTGGAGGTTGTAAAGTGTTTTCGCTCGACGATTCCATTCTTGGGTGGTTGGTTTGGCCCTTGTTCCTATAACTTGAATCCTAGCCCGGTATATCCCATTTTAATTTTACATAATTGTGAACCTTACGCCTTTTTTACTCTCTGATCGAGGTTCTTGGCATTGAAAAATCTTCGTACACTAAATCACACGTGTATATGTTGACATTTAAGAGATATAGAGTCAAGAAAATCAAGGGTAATGGTGATATATATGCGGATTAGACACCAAAAATGTCACACCCCGAAATATCAGAGCATTGGCGTGATTGGAGTGGTATCTTCATTGCACAACGGAAGCAAATAAGCTAAGACTTTAAGAAAACGAACGCCCACTAAGTACTCGAATCCTCAATGGTTCTCCTATTCCAACCGTGCCATAATTTCTGAAATGCAACCTGAGAAAGAAACATGCGAAAAGTCAACATAAATTTGAGTGAGTTCATAGTTTGTTTATAAAAGATTTGAAATAAATCTTTTGAATAACCGGTTTGTGAAATATTATTGAGAAACCGAATTTAAAAATCATTTTCTTGTCAAGTTATATGAAAATTCTGTATTTGTAACGCATTGTATTTGCAAAAACCTTGCATTTGTAAACTCTTGTGTTTGTAAAATTTGTGTACTGTCAATGTTCATCCTGACATTGCCATCAAGCCTGCATAATCCTATGCTTTGAATTTGTATGAAACATGGTATGTAATTTGTAAAGACGTATCTAAAACTGAGTTCTGTAAATGTAAGGAATACGAGATCGCTAACGGTTCGCGAGGCCACTAACATATGTAACAACATAGGAAGCCACCAAACCTAGGCATTTTTGTCGAGTTCGACTGAGACACAAAAGCACTCATTGGTAGAAGTAGGCCAAGAGTGGGGTTGTGTAGTATCGTTTTGTGACCCAAATGAGTCAATCAGAAGAGCTCTAATCAATTCAAAAGGCGGAAACAGATGAATTGACTTGGAAAACAACTTGATTCATTTATAAACGTCTTGTTTTATTGATATAACAGCAATACAGATCAAATGACGCGTCGGCAGCACTTCGGTACCAGAATCCTGAAGGTTACAAATGATTTCGTTTGAGTGGGTATATATAAGGAGGTGATTCCGCTTGAAAGTGTCAATGTCCATTTCAAGCGGAATTAACCAGGTTAATTTCGCTTGAAACAGCACATGTCACTTTCAAACAGAATTAGCTCGAACACACTCAAAACCTATTTCCTCGTACAACGTGCCCTGATCTAACAATCCTAATACAAGACTCGATACAAGACGAAGTCGACAGATGTAATGCACCAACAGACTCCCCCTCGGATGTTGACGAGTCTTAAGTGTCGAGTCTTCAACGTCTTCAGTCTTGATCAGTCTTCGGGCTCTTTCAAAATATCTGACAGAGTAAGCATTCTCAATCTTTATCTTCTACTCTCTCTCTTAATCATTAGCATTTGATTCTGGCTCTTGCATCTACAGATTCTTCTCCTTCTCGGATGTTGATCTACCAGCAGAATCCCCCTTGAATTGTGTTGGGATCGTAGTCTGGCTTTTACTCTGCTCACATTTTCACAGGTTCAGGATCGATTCCTGGCTCACCTGCATATTCTCTACCCAAAACATAAGTTTCATAAAAGATAAAATATGACAAATTTAGAAACCCTGCAAATCACTTGATAAATTTAGTTTAAAACATCAATTAATGATATAACAATTTTAGTTTCTGATGACCACTTGTATGAATATTATTTTTAAAACCACACACACTCCCATACCTGTTCGTCATGTTTAGCACTTGGAATTTTGAAAATCAGCTTTTCAACATCAGTTGTCTAAAATCTTTTTGAATTTTTCAAAATTTATACTAAAACACATCGAAAATCTTTTTGGATTTTTGATATTAAAGTAATGCAGTAAAAAAAAATATAAACAAACAATATTTTTGTGAGTTTGTGTAAGCGGATCATATCAGTTATTGAGACAAATCACCAACACTGTTAAGCTATAAACATTTTAAGTTTTAAATGATTCACTTAGATTGTCAGTATACTGATCCACTTAAATTCTCACACAAAGTTCAACTGTTTCGAGATACGAGATTAATGTTTTAAGGACTTAAACTTATTCGCGTGTCCCACCTCAGAATATACTCCCGTATCCAGATCCTAATATTCAGTCTTACAGGTGAGTATACCTAGATGATATCTGTAAGGGGTTAAATGCGAGGACCATGAGAGCTCAGGTCAGAACTTCCGTTCAGCAGAGAGATGACGGCTTCGACTTTTGGTGAGTCCCCTTTAGAGGATCTTTTCTACAACAGCACATGATTTGCATTTTTCAATGTTTCATCATTTTTTATGCTGAGGGCAGACTTTTATTTCAAGCAAGCGTAAAGTATTCTCCGGGGACTAGGCCATTGCTTCCGCAAAATCAGAAGTCCCAGGATAATGCCCCAGATATCACTAAGCATAAAGACCTAGTATGTATCTCAGAAAGAGGGGTCTTTCAAACAAGATTGTTAGTGCATGCATCTGTCAACTTCGTCTTGTATCGAGTCTTGTACTGTAATAGTTAGATCAGGGCACGAAAAACGAGATAGTGGTTTTTAGAGGTGATTCCACTCGAAATGACATCTTGTCATTTCGTGGGAAATCACATAAGTTTCTAATTCCACTCGAAATGTAACATGCTGATTCCACCCGAAAGTAACATGCTGATTCCACTCCAAATGACACCATGTCATTTCGTGGGGAATCAGAAATACTATATATAGGCTTGTGACCATGTCATTTCGTGGTGAATCAGAAAATTGTACCGAAGTACTGCCAGTGTATTTCCTGATTGTAATCGTTGTAATATTAATCAGAAGAGTGTTTAAGGTGAAGATTAAGCTGTTTCTATCTTTGTTTCTTAGTTTCCGCCTCTAAAACAAAGTAAAACTTCTCTGAACGACTCGTTCGGGTCGAAACACGATCCTACAATTGGTATCAGAGCCAAGTATGAGGAGTTTTGTCGAATTCAGCTGAATATTATTGTTTTTCTGTCTTCTACACCATTCTTTCATCAGTTCAGAAAGATTTAACAGTCAAAACCAGTTCAAATTTTTACAAATTGTATAAAAGTGACTATTAACAAATCCTTGAAAGTTTCATTGCTAAAATCGACTTAAAAATGGGTAAAAATGATGTCCGAGTTGATTCCGCTCGTAATGAATATTTCTGATTTCGCTCTTGGAATACAAAGTTTCTGATTCCGCTCCTAAAATTGATGTTGATTCCGCTCCTGACAACCAAAACACTTGATTCCGCTCCTAAAATTGATGTTGATTCCGCTCCTGATAACCAAAACACTTGATTCCGCTCTTGTGAAAAAGTTTGATTCCGCTCATAGTGTTCAAAAGTCTGATTCCGCTCATTGTTACAACGGTTTGATTCCGCTCATCATGATTAAAGTCTGATTCCGCTCCTCGATGACCTGAAACACAACTATCATTTGAAAGTTCATCATTTTGTGTGACTCATTCGACAAAGTGTCAGTACATCGGGAATATAAAATCATGTGGTTTAAATCGGTTGCATGAGAATATAATGAGTTTATCGGTTCAGTGGAATAAAAGGTCGAATGAAACTGTTATCAGAATGTCGGTTATTTTTGATAAGTTTGCATGCAAAGGATAAGATTGTCAGGTTATTAAAAGTGTGTCGAATTAGTGGTTTAAATATTGGAGGTCCAATGAGACTTGATTAAATAACTGACTTGCATGTGATCAATTCGGTTGTTCAATTATTTGATCAGAACCTTATCAAGTTGTTGACCTAAGATACATAGCAACATATCACATTTAAAAATTGTTATTGGCTAGTGTGCTTATGAAATTGGTTAAAGAAATCGGCCCAACTATATTTCTGTTTAGTGAAGTTAATTTGAAGGCCCAATCATAGTTCGTTTGCATGATATGTGGTTTGAGTTTTGGTGTTTGACAGTTCTTACAAAAGACAGTTCAGTACGTTTGTCAGTCAGATTGTTTTGTGTGTTCAAGTTGGTTGAAAAGGTTCAGTTCGTACGATTTGGAGTTCAAAAGTTTCAAGAGTCAGGTCAATCGAATTCGATCCGGGTCATTCAGTCCGTACAGTGGGTCAACATTCAGTCCACACTGAAAAAAATCAGTTCGAGTACAAGTTTGTTTCAGTTAGTTGATTAACTGTTAAACTGATTGTATTTTGTTTGATTGTGTTTAAGGTACTTGTCAAGAGATTCAAGTTGCTACCGAATCATGGATACCGAATTCTACAACGCGTTTGCAACACCATCTGGTCCAGGTGCTATTGCTCAAGCCATGAGTTTGGAAAATGAAATGGGAACCACTCAAAAGCCCCCGAAATTGATGAGTATTGAAGAATACTACGGGTGGAAAGACAGATTCGAGAACTGGGTTCAGGCAAACCATCTTAGGTCTTGGGAATGTATACTGAAGAAATATGTGTTGCCTCGAACAGAGTTGCAGGTTCTCAAAGAGTTATCAGAGTTTACGGATCAGGAACGTGTTATGTACAAAGCCGAAAAAATGATGATTAGTCTGTTGCAACAAGCCATCAAAGAAGATATTTTCATTCTGTTACAGCATGACAAAACTGCAAAGTCAATCTGGGATGCACTTAAAGTCAAATTTGAGGGTAGCGAGAACATGATAAAGAGCAAAAAGGCGTTGCTAAAGAAAGAGTTTGATCTGTTCAGTAGCTTACCAGGTGAAGACACAAAGAAGCTGATCGAGAGATACTGTCACCTAGTGCGATCAATGTCGATGTTGAGCATTACCAAAGATCGTGAAGAGTGGGTAGACAAGCTTGCTGATGCATTACCTCAGAAAGAGTGGGGAACTTATTTGATGATTCTGAAAAACACGGGTGTTTATGATGGGTTGACAATATCTCAGTTTATTAAAAAGATCGAAAGCCAGGATCTGGAGCAACAGAAGATAGCTAGGATGAACAGTCCGAGTGGTCAACAGGATATTAAAATGTACTACAAAGGTAGCATTCCGGTTCCAGAATCTGAGAGAAGTCCGAAAATTCAAACTGCATTCAGTGCTGGGGATTCATCAGAAAAAGCTGATCAGAGTTTAAACAAAAGCAGTAGTGGATTTTCATCATTTTCAAGTGTCAATCCTAAAGAGTCAAACACAAGCTTTCAGTCTCAGAGCACAAAGACAGGAAATGGATATGTGATTCAGTGCAACATAGCTCTAAATCTTCCAGAAGGTCAAAGTTTTTCAGAAGACACTGCTAAAGACCACATGGCTCTACTTGGTTCTGTGTTGTTATCTTATGAGGGTCTAGTGGCTGGTCGGATCGGAAATCCCATGCTCACCAAAGAGGATCACGATCAAATAGACGCAGAAGAGATGGAACTGATGGATATCAAATGGTGTCTTGCAAGTGTTCTTAGACGTGCTGAAAAGTTCAAAACGATTACCGGGAGAAATGACTTTCTTGATGCTCATGTATCTACTCTAGGTTTTGATAAATCTAAAGTTAATTGTTTTCGTTGCAGGGAGAAAGGTCATTTCAAGCGAGAGTGTAAGAACAGGGAAGCTAGTGGCGCTCAGAATCAGTTCGGAAAAGACGACTATTATCGGAAAGCCATTTATCAACAGGTCGGTCAATCACAAGATTCACAGACGGCTCATGGTAGAAAGATTGAGGATTCCAAGAGAGCGTGTGCGGTGGATTTTAACTGGAACAACTACATATCTCCTGATAGCAAAGCCTGTTTAATTGATCAAGATGATGAACAATTACTTGAAGGTTTCAGCTGGGATATGTTCGTTGATGAAAAAGGAGAATATAAAGCTTTTATTGCTAAGATTGTTCGAGAACCAAACATGTTTGCTACTTGGATGAAGTCTATTGGAGTGACTGTAAAGAGTGTGGATGAAGAGTCTGTTGTTTCTGATGAAAGTTCAGAAAGTGCTTATGAAAGTTCACAGAGTGCAGATGAGAGTGTACAGAAGGATGTTACTTCAGAAAAGGAAGTTGTATTTGATCAAACACTGTCAGATTCTGGTTTATCAGATGCTGATTCTGAAAAATCTGTACAGTTTGATAAATCACCAGTTGATAGTAGTAGTGATGATGAGGAAGAGAAACATATAAATGTTGCAAAATCTCATCATTCTCCTGAAAGTTTTCATTTTTATTTTGCAGATCGCATGGAGAAACTAAAGGAGAAACGAGCTGCTAAAGAACAACAACTAAAGAAATCTGAAGATGTTGTTCAGAATGAGATTGTTGAAAGTGTTGCTGAGAAGAATGTTGAGAGTGAGCAAGTGAAAGAAAAAGAAAAGGTGATTGAAGCAGATAAAGTGGTTGAAGTGGTAAAGACAATCGAGATTGAGAAGATTGTTGAAGTTGTCAAGCCTTGCACGAAGTGTTTGGAAGAATGCAAGGAATGTGCAGCAAAAGACGAGATAATTGCTGAGTATGAAAAGAAGAAAGAGCAGTTACTGTTCAACCTCAACTATGTGAAATAATCTTATGATGTCTTGAACAAAACAGTGACTGGTCTTCAAAAGACAAATTCAGAAAGAGAACAAGCACTAACGATGATGAATGCTGTGATGATGACAAAGCAAAAAGCCATCAACTTTTACATCGAAGAGAGTGCTAAATGGAAGCAAGAGTTGGAGACAGAAAAGATCGAGAATGAGAGAATTAGATGTTTATTGCAAAGTTATTCTAGTTCTGATTATCTCATTGATCGTATTTACCCAACTGTTGCAGGTATGGAAGCTTTTCAAGACGAGAAGCCGAAGAAAAAGAAAGATAGTGGTAAGAAACCGACTGTTAGCTATAACAAGTGTCCGCCTCCAATTTGGGAAGGTTATTCTCCTAGAAAACCAAATGAGGAGCAACTTGAAAAAGCAGTCAATATAAAGTTAAAAACCGACACAACTGATGAGTTACCAGAAAATATTGACGTCACGTTTACCTCGTCCGATACTGATCATGAGTCTGAGTTAATCAAAAAGGTGGTCGATCAGGTGTTGGATACTGAGGAGGAGTCTGAGTCAAAGTCTGAGTCTGGAGGGTCAAATTCGTCAGTCAACAGTTCAAAGTCGTCGGTTAAACGGTCTTATAGTAAAGAATTTTTGTTATCGAAAGCAAATTTGGATGATGAAGCATTTGAAGTTGCATACACTTTAAATGATTCGAACAAATTATACTCTGACAAAGAGTTTCCAATAAGAAGTGTTCGTTTTGACATGATCAAAAAGGTTTTCAAAATGACAGAAATTAATATTTCTGAAATAAAAGATTTAAATCTTACTGAAAAACCTAAAAAGTACACTTCAAGAGTTCAACAACGGTTAAACAAGAAAAAGGGTTACAATTCTGGTTCTGGTTTTCAAAAGAAATCAAACCAAAATCGTAGCTACAAAAAGAAAGGCCTTGGATTTATTCCACCAGAAAATCATAAAAATTTGAAAAGTTCTAAAACAAAAACAGAATTTGTGTCAGGTGGAAGTGCAGAAGAAGAACAGAAGAAACCATTCTGGAGACAGTCAAATCAAGAATTTCTTGCTGAAAAGAAAAAGAATGGAACTGTTCGAAAAATGTCACAACAAAACAGGGAGTTTCTAAGAAATTGAAAGAAAAGGTTGTTGATGTTGAACCACCAATCCAAAAATTTAAAATTTTTGAAAACTCAACTTATGAGATTGGTGAGTGTTCTAAAAAGATTTTTTATAAAAAGAAAGAGAATGACAACCAAGTGTGGGTTGTTAAGAAAGTTGATGTGAATGTCAGCGATGAATCTGGTTCCACAAAGCCAGAAGAGCCACATGTTGAGATGAAAATTTCAGTGAATGATGATGAGTTTCCATCACTAAAATTTGAAGAAGTTAAATAGAAAGTTGGTAAGGTTGATATCTCGAATCAGTTTTACGCAGAGAAAACTAAGTTTGATGTCGAGAAAACATTCAATGGAAGTGTTAAGAAAATTTTTGGAAAAATGTTGAATGGGAAAGCTAAAGGGGTTAAAGATTTTTATGCAACTAAAAAGGCAACTTACAACCCTACTGCGCAAGAACTGAAAGCCATCAAGTCTGAGAAGACTTGGATGGAAGTCTGTTTCCCTTGAAGTCTTAGGACTACGCCGGAGATCCCAAGTTTGTAATTGCGGATCAGGAATCGGCATCTTTCTTGATAATTGTTTTTGTGATTGAATTTTAAAAATGTTTAAATTGTTACAGGATAAGTGTGAATTGCCGGAGCTTCCAGGTTGGTAAGTGCGAAGCAGGAATCGGCATCTTGATTGGTAAAACGGTTTGTGTAGATGGTTTATTCCTACATGTGTTTAAATGTTGAATATTCTTACAAGTGGTAAGAGGTTGATTCTAACAAAGTAATTACTCAAGGTCATTAGTTTGAACTTGATGTAATACTCATACAAGTGGTTGAAGACAATGTGATGAACCAAACCCCGAACCTACAAGTGGGTAAATCAACAAAACTTATTTTCCTGAAAAATCATTTTGGTTAAAACAAACTTAAGTGTTTTGAAATCATAATGAGAAAATAGTTTTGTGAAAGGGGGAGTTCTGATTGTTTATGCCAAGTGGATGGCGATTTGAAGCGATTTGATATCGGTTGTCAAGTTTTGTACAGTTTGTTTTCAAATTTCCTTTAATGTGTTTGCATTTTAGGGGGAGTAGAAATTTTTCAGAAAATCCAAAAACATTTGAAAATTTGAAAAAGACAAAAACATGATAAAATCAAAAATGAGTTTTTGTGTCTAGAAGAGGAAATGATAGTACATCAGTAGACAGTTACAGTATGCTAAAGAAATGTAATGTTTAAATAGCGTTAAACAGTCTCACTGATGATATGCCGATAGGTTTTTACACATTTTGTAAGCTTTTTCGGGATATAAACTTAAATTCAAACTTGCTTATTTCGTGGGGAACACTACTTGGATATATAGGTAACCCCTGAAATCTCGTTTGAAAGGTCCCTCTTTCTGAGATACTAGGTCTTTATGCTCAGTGATATCTGGGGTATTATCCCGGGACTTCTGATTTTGCGGAAGCAATGGCCTAGTCCCCGGAGAATACTTTCCGCATGCTTGAAATATAACGCCGCCCTCAGCAATTTGATGAAACAATAAAATTGATAGTCATTGCTGTTGTAATCAAAAGATCCTCTAAAGGGGACCCACCAAAAGTCGAAGCCGTCATCTCTCTGCGTATCGAAAGATCGACCTGAGCTCTCACGGCCCTCGCAATTTAACCCTTGACAGATATCATCTGTGGTATACTCACCTGTAAGACTGAATATTGGGATCTGGATACGGGAGTATATTCAAGAGGTGGGACACATGAATAAGTTTAAGTCCTTAACACACCTAACTCATATCCTGAATCAGTTGAAATTTGTGTGAAAATTTAAGTGGATCAGTATATTGGCAATCTAAGTGAATTGTTTAATTCTTAATGTGTAACTAAGCTCAACGGTACTTGTGACTTGTCAAAAACTGATATGATCCTCTTACACAAAATTCAAAAAAAATATTGTTTGTAAATATTTCTTTACTGCATTTCTTTACATTCAAAAATTTAAAAAAGATTTTCGGTGTGTTTTAGCATAAATTTTGTAAAAGTCAAAAAGATTTTCGACAACTGATGTTGTAGAGCTGATTGTCAAAATTCCAAGTGCTAGACATGATGAACAAATGGTTTGGGAAAATGTGTTTTGAAAAGAAAAATGATCCAATTTTAAAATGATTCTTCAAGTTTATTGAGTTATTTTTGAGGGAGAGTCAGTATTAGTGTATACATTGAATTGTTAAATGTGTGAAATTTACTTTGAGGTAGAGATTGTGCAGGTTTAAGTATGAGCTGGATTGATGATCCTGAGCTGGATGAGAGCCAGATTACGATCTTGGAAAAATCTCAGAAAGAGACAGCCAGATTATGATCCTGAAGCAGATGATGCTGAAGAACTAACGAAATGCCAGCACATTGCAAGGGGGAGTCTGTTAATTTTGAGAGAAAGAATGAAGCCCAGAGACTGATCAAGACTGAAGATGCGAAGACTCGACACGTGAGACTCGTCAACATCTGAGGGGGAGTCTGTTAGTGCATGCATCTGTCAACTTCGTCTTGTATCGAGTCTTGTACTGTAATAGTTAGATCAGGGCACGAAAAACGAGATAGTGGTTTTTAGAGGTGATTCCACTCGAAATGACATCTTGTCATTTCGTGGGAAATCACATAAGTTTCTAATTCCACTCGAAATGTAACATGCTGATTCCACCCGAAAGTAACATGCTGATTCCACTCCAAATGACACCATGTCATTTCGTGGGGAATCAGAAATACTATATATAGGCTTGTGACCATGTCATTTCGTGGTGAATCAGAAAATTGTACCGAAGTACTGCCGGTGTATTTCCTGATTGTAATCGTTGTAATATCAATCAGAAGAGTGTTTAAGGTGAAGATTAGGCTGTTTCTATCTTTGTTTCTTAGTTTCCGCCTCTGAAACAAAGTAAAACTTCTCTGAACGACTCATTCGGGTCGAAACATGATCCTACAAAGATTTCGGGGGTTACCCATATATCCAAGAGATGTTACCCACGATATAAGCAAGTTTGAATTTTAGGTTTATATCTCGTCACAATTTACTAAATGTGCAAAACCTACTTGCATATCATCAGTGAGACCGTTTATCACATTTGAATTTCCAATTCTTTAGCATGTTGTGATCGTCCATTGATTTACTATCATTTCCTCTTTTTACAACAAAACTCATTTTTGATTTTATCATGTTTTTGCCTTTTTCAAATTTTCTAATGTTTTTGGATTTTCTGAAAATTTCTTACTCCCCCTAAAATGCAAAATCATTTAAAGGAAATTTGAAACCAAACTGTACAAAGTAAAGTGACAACTGATATCAAATCGCTTCAGATCGCCATCCACTTGGCATAAACAATCAGAACCCCCCTTACAACAAACTATTTTCCCATAATGATTTCAAAACACTTAAGTTTGTTTTAATCAAATGGTTTTTCTGAAAAATAAGTTTTGTTTTAACCACTTGTAGGTTAGGGGATCTCATCACATTGTTTTTCAATCATTTGTAGGAAAACAAGTACAAATTAATGTCCTTGATTTATCATTTGTAAGCTAAAACCTTCTTTAACCACTTGTAGGTTCACTTATCAACCAAAATCAAAATATAACAATATAAAGATATCACTTGTAAATTTACCAATCAAACATATTCAAGAATGATGCCGATTCCTGCTCCACGATTACCAACTTCGGAGCTCCGGCAAGTCTGATTTTTAGTTTGGAAGTACTTTCCCCCAAGCCTGACCAGCCTTGGGAGATTCTGGTACATATCTATCCCATCAACATTTTGATTTGTAAAATTCTTTTGCACCTTTAACCTTTCCATCAACCATCTTCCCAAAAATATGTTTAACTTTGCCATTAAACGCCTTTTCAGCATCAAATTCTTTGTTACCAGCAAAGAATTGTCCTGAAATCTCAATTTTACCAACTTTCAACTTCAAATTTTCTTTAGACAATTTAGGAAAGTTTTTATCGTTCACCTCTGGAACGGAATTCTCATTCTTCTTCTCAACAAATAGCTCCTCTGATTTTATGGAATCAGATTCATCACTAGAACTTTCATCTGAACTTTTGACAACCCATTTTTGTTTATTTAAATCGACATTTCTTTTATAAAAACGTTTTGAACCATCACCAGTTTCGAAAGTCGAATTTTCAAACACTTTAGATTTCTCAGTAGATTGTTTCTTTTCATCAACACATTTTTCTTTCAATTTTGAGTTAAAAGAAACTTCCTGTTTCGTGTTGTTGAACTGTTGGCAATTCCAAGCAATATGTCCAACTTTTTGACATTTAAAACAGGTTCTTCTGTCAACTCTTGGAGCAAATTTCTTCACATTCTTCTTTATTTCAGCAAGAAACTCTTGATTTGACTGTTTCCAGAATGGTTTCTTCTGCTCTTCTTCAAAACTTCCTCCTGCAACAAATTTTGTTTTTGGTTTATAATTTTTCTCATTTTTATAATTTTCTGAAGAACTAAAACCTAATCCTTGCTTTTTGAAATTACCGTTATGGTTTGGTTTCTTTCGATAACCTGAACCAAAACTGTAACTCTTTTTCTTGTTCAATCTCTGTTGAACTCTTGAAGTGTAAAGTCTTGGTTTTTTAGAAAGATTTAAATCTTTTATTTCAGAAATATTAATTTCTGTTAATTTGAAAACCTGTTTGATCATCTCAGTTCTGACACTTCTTATTGGAAATTCCTCATCAGAATATAATTTGTCTGAATCAATCAAAGTATATGCCACTTTGATTGGTCCATCATTCAAATTAGATTTTGATAACAAGAATTCTTTATCATAAACCCTTTTAACCAGTGAACTCGGACTCTTTTCTGACGAACTCGAACTTTCAGATTTAGACTCCGAATTTGAGTCTTCATCCATATCCAACACCTGATCGACCACTTTATTTAACAATTCAGACTCATTATCAGTGTCAGACGCTGTGAATGTGACATCAATATTGTCTGGTAACTCATCAATGGTTTCAGACTTTAACTTCATGTTGACTGCCTTTTTTAGACGCTCCTCGTTAGGATTCCTGGGGGAATAACTCTCATAGATTGGAGGCGGACACTTGTTATACTTGACACTTTGTTTCTTACCAGCATCTGTGTCTTCCGTCTCTTTATCTTTAAACGCTTCAAGACCTGCAACAGTAGGATAAACTCGATCAATCAAATAATCACATGTTGTATAACTCAACAACAAACGTTTGATTCTTTCACTCTCAATCTTTTCAAGTTCTAAATCCTGCTTCAGCTTAGCACAGTCTTCAATATACTCATTGATGACCTTCTGCTTCATCATTAATGTTGAGTTCATTTTTGTCATTGCATTTTCAATTTCTGAATTCGTCCTTTTCAGACTATCAACTGTTTTGTTTAGAACGTCATACGACTCCTTCACGTACTTCACATCAGACAACAAATTCTCTTTCATTTCTTCCAGTTCACGATTCTTCTTGTCTTTTTCTTCACAATGTTCGCAAGACTCCAAACATTTCTAACAAGGTTTAATAACCTCGACTATCTTTTCAACCTCAATAACCTTCTCAACTTCAACGAGTTTCTCAACTTCAACAATTTTTTCGACTTCAACTAATTTTTCAACCTCAACTATTTTCTCTACCACTTTCTACACTTCAACTATTTTTCTACTACTTTCTCAGTTACTGGTTCAACATTTGCTTCTCCAGCTTTCATTTTTGCCTTTTCATCAGCTAGTATTCTTGTTGCTTCCAGCTCTCTCCTCAATTTGGCAATCTTCTTCTGATTCAGCAACTCAACTTTATCTGCAAAAAACAAATTAAAACTGTCAGGATCTATGCCTTTTCTAGCTTTGTTAAGATATTCTTCCTCATCATCGGTATCAATATCACTTCCTAGATCTGGAAAAAATTGTATTCTTTTCTGACTAGATTTGGCTTCATCTTCATCCAGAATTCTAGCAACAAGACCTGAACCAGGTGGAATGTATTTATCCCAGCTAAATACCTCTGCAACAAATTCATCATCTTGATCAATTATACCAAACAAAGCTCTTTTCTCTTTTACTTCAATGGCACGTGCATGTGCAGTTTGTGGTTGTTGATCAATTTGTGGTTGTTGAACAATCTGATGAAAAATTGACTTTTGATAATAATCATTCTTTCCATCTTGTCTTCCTGTTGCTTCTTTGTTTTTAAATTCTCGTTTAAAATGTCCCTTTCCTTTACAGCGAAAACAAGTAACCTTTGATTTATCAAATCCCAAAGGAGAAGTAGCCATTCCCCTAAACTCATCTCTACCAGTGATTTGCTGAAACTTTTCTGCCCTCCTAACTGCACTGGCTAAACACCATTTGACATCCATTAATTCCAACTCCTCTGCATTAATTTGGTCATAATCTTCTTTTGTAAGCATCAGATTTCCAATTTTGCCAGCAATCAAACTTTCATATGATTCCAACATAGCAACTAGTGATGCCATGTGTTGCTTGGCTAATTCTGGAGACAGATTTTGACCATTTTGAATGTTCAAAGTGACGTTACATTGAAGATTTGTTGAATTCTGTTGTTGATGACTTGGTGTTGTATAATTTGGATTAAAGCTTGAATAAGAAGACGAAGATCCACCACTCTGAGTTACATTACTTCCCTTTGTTCCAGACGAACTGTCAGCACTAAAACCAGTTTGAATCTTTGGGCTGGGACTGGGGCTGTTACATTACTGCCCTTTGTTCCCTCTGTAATATAAGCTAACATCTTGTTGAGCATTTGGATTCTTCATGATTGCCGTTTTCTGAATATCCAACTCGTGTTCTTCAATCTTTTGAATAAACTATGCCAGATTCATATTTTCTGATTTTCTCATGTGTTTCACAATCAACAGATAAGTTCCCCATTTCTGCTGTAGTAATGCATCGGCAAGTTTATCCACCCCATCATCATCATCATCTTTCTTAATGTCTAACCTTCCCATTTCCAAAACAAGATGACAATATCTATCAATGGTCATTTTTGTTGTTTCATGATCAAAAGCTACAAACATGTCAAAAGACTTCTTTAGTAAAGCCTTTTTGTTCTTGATCATATCTGCACTTCCTTTGAACTTTTGAATCAACGCATTCCAAATAGATCTAGCAGTACCCTCATGTTGAAGCAAGACAAAGATATATTCCTTTACTGCTTGTTGTAGAAGACTAATAATCATTTTCTCACTTGTATACTTCAATTTATCACTTTCTAAAAAATCACAAAAAGCTTTTTCAAGCCCACGCTTGTTTTTCGGTTTCTCGTAGTCTTTGTTTAAAGCACACCATGCGTCAAACTTATATGCTTGCACCCAGTTCTCAAATCGATTTTGCCAACCTTTAAATTTTTCAATGAACATTAGCTTAGGTGGTTTTTGGTAAGTTCCTGTCTCATTTTCACTGTACAATGTTTCAGCAGCTGTAACTGGTGCAATCGGTGTAGCAAACGCATTATAGAATTCTTCTTCCATGATTCGGCAAATTGTTTCACAAACACAAGTCTCAAAAACACAGTTTCACACGGAATACAAATTCAAACGGAATCAACACTCAAACAGAATCACCTTTGAACCGAAATAACCCTTTGAAGCGAAATAACACCCTCAAACGAGATTATTTTGAAGCGGAATTAGGTGTATCTTTCAAACGGAATAACGATCTCAAGCGGAATCAAATGCTAATCTCGTTTGAAATGCTGCTGACGTCATCTTTTTGGATCTAGTTTTCAAACGGAATTACAGTTTTTACCAATTTTAAGCCGAATTAAGGTCCAATATTTTCAAGGATCCGTTAAAACACTGTTTCGCTAATAATATGAGAAATTCAGATCATTTTGACCGTAAAATTTTGTGAATTTTGTAAAAGAAGGTGTAGAAGTCAGAAATTATGGCTGTTTTGGCAAGAACTCTTCTTCCTGAGCTCTGATACCACTTGTAGGATCGTTTTGTGACCCAAACGAGTCAATCAGAAGAGCTCTAATCAATTCAAAAGGCGGAAACAAATGAATTGACTTGGAAAACAACTTGATTCACTTATAAACGTCTTGTTTATTGATATAACAACAATACAGATCAAATGATGCATCGGTGGCACTTCGGTACCGGAATCTTGAAGGTTACAAATGATTTCGTTTGAGTGGGTATATATAGGGAGGTGATTCCGTTTGAAAGTGTCAGTGTCCATTTCAAGCGGAATTAACCAAGTTAATTTCGCTTGAAACAACTCATGTCACTTTCAAACGGAATTAGCTCAAACACACTCAAAACCTATTTCCTTGTACAACGTGCCCTGATCTAACAATCCTAGTACAAGACTCGATACAAGATGAAGTCGACAGACGTAATGCACCAACAGGTTGCCTGAAACCCATTAGATCTAACCCTTCTGTTCCGCGGTCTAAATGTATACGTTGACTAATGGGTTTAGAAAACTAGAATTCGTGTGTATGCACATTTCGAAAAATACGCTTGTTTGAAAAACCACTATAAAACATAAGCTTTTCGTAAACCATTTGTGTCAGTTAAAACTTGCTTGTAAAATGGTTTAGAAATATGTAACTCTTGTATGCTTTGCAAAAAGTGCATGTCTTTCCACCCCGAAAACATTTAGAAAAATGTAAAACTATAAAAAGGTGGGGTTATGAACTCACCTGGATTTCCATGTGCAAAGCTAGCTTAATACGACTTCGTGATGTCGTTTCCAAGACTTGACTTGCTAGCATGCATTCTACAATATTCCTAACACGGAATATCTTATAAGTTTCTAAATAAACGCAGTAACTAAACTACGTGTTACCGAGCTTTACCGAATCGTTAACCAAACGATTCGATGGTAAGTTGATAACTTAATGGAAATGTCTAAGTTATATTCGTTTAGCTTCGTTTATTGTCAGTAAAACTAATAAGTCTTGGAAAGACTTAGTCCTCGAGAGATTTTTTAAAAATAAATATTTATACGAAAATATATAAATATATCGTTATATTCGTGTTAGCCGTCTCGAGATGTTGTAAGTATATGTAACAAATATATAAAATTAATATACAACTCGTATCATATATCGTGTCTTGTATGGTTGTTATCAAAATATTGGTATATGCCGTTTAGGCGTTTGAAGTAAATGTAAGAGTTATATTCACTTATAAAAGAATCGTCGACTTGTCGTGTTTGAAAATAAATATATAACTATATTTATTTTTATAAGAGAATCGATTTGTTTGTGTCAGAAATAAATATGTAACTATATTTATTTATAAAAAGGATCGTCTTGTTTGATTGTTGAAATAAATATACACTATATTTATTTTTATGAAAAGAAGTCGTATTATTCGACACTTGAAACAATATAATTTGTTATACTTGTTTTATAAACTAGCAAGTTTGGTTAACTTGAAATACAGCTCTGGTAGAAAAGTTATGAATATGTTTTGTAAGTTATATTGCGTTGCTGAAAATAATATGCATTTACATCTTGTTTTTCAAAAGTCGCTTAAAGTCGATTGTTTTGTTTTTACAATAAAACAAGTTTTGTTTACGGAATTTCTCGAAAAACGGGCAGAGTTTCCTATGTTTTTGGATGGCCCCTACAACACAAGTTGTCGTTATATTTTCAAAATTCAACAAGATTCAACAATATTTTTGTATAATCAATTTATATAAACGAAATGCTAAATAAATCTAAGTAAATATTAACTAAGAATTCGTTAACTTGTTCGGTTCGAGCTCGTTTTAACGAAAATAGTCAAAACAAAAAAAATGTAAATATTAAATGCGTCGTTAATTTTTACCAAGTCTTCGTGTCGAAATGTCGAACCATTTGACTGAGTTGACCGGGTCAACTGAGTTGACCAGGTTTGACCGAGTTGAGTTGACCCGTAAGCTGAGTTGACCCGAAATCTGACCCGAGACCCGACCTGTTGACTGTTGACCACGCTTAACCTGCTGTTGACCCGAGTTGACTCGGGTGTGGACCGAGTAAACCGGGTTTGACCCAAAATCCCGATTCTGAGCTGATATCTGTCGTGAATCCGAACTTGACTGAACTGAATAAACCCGAGACTCCCAAACCGCGCTCAGTGGCGGATCTAGGATTCACGCCAAGCAGGAACATTTTATAAGAAAAGCGGTAACGAAATCGAAAAAACGTCAAATTTTTCCAAAATTTTCACTAAAAACGTCAAATTTTTCCCCGCCAAGCGGTAGCGGGCACTCCCCCTTGTGTCCACATAGGTCCGCCCCTGACCGCGCTGACCCAAACATAACCACCTCCACCTACGACACTAGCCGAGAATCGCCGGCAGTGGTGTCGCACCGCCACCACCGTCTTCAGCATCGTCATCATATTCATTGAAAATAAGAACATCACTTACTGATAATACTTGGATCTGAAGTGATCTTGCAGAAAAAGAAAGAACACGAACGCGTGTACTTACCGGAAAAAGTCATCGGAATAAAATGCCACTGTCGGGGTTCAATCGGTCGCCTGAAAATCTGCCGCCATCACCCCTTTATCTCCGATTTCTCGTTCTTCTCGGACTCTCTCTCGCTTCGACCCTTCTCTCTCTCTCTTTGTTGTAGCCGCCGCACCACCACCGGACAGTGGTAGTGGTGCTCCGATTGTGAATCGAAGAAGAAAAGGGGAGGGGGGTTGCTGTGTTGTCGCTCAGAGCCGCCACCGCCGCCGCTCACGGTGGTGCGTCTGCTGCCGAGATCAGAACCGAGAAGGGGAGGGGGCTGGGTTGTGCTCTGATGTCTCATGTGTGTTTGTTTGTTTATAAGATGCAGGTAAGTAAAATGTAAGTGAAGACAAGGAGATGAGGGTCTGCAGTAGGTGACCGAGAGGAGATGAGTGGGTGTAGTATGTGAGAGATGGATGAAATCTGAGCTTTATGTGTGTATTGTCTGTGTATTAATAGAGTGGGGAAGATTTTGATTGTCTTTTATGTATTCAAATTACATTTAGGTCAGCTATTTTATCCTTTGAATCAAGATCTCTTGAAGAGATTTGTAGAGATTACGTAAATCTTGTGTAGATTTTATAAATCTTTATAAGATTCTAATATATTATGTGCTGGTTTAGGCTTGTGGGTTTTGGGCTTGGGCCCAGGGCCCACAAGCTCAATCCCCGTGTTTAAGCGGCCAGTAATTCCTACGAGACACGTTTTTAAAACCGAAATCAGCGTAGCCTAGTAAAATAATATTTAGAGTTAAAAACGTGTAAAAATAATGTCGGTATCCGTTGTAGTCACGTTAATCGTCTGTTAATCACGTAATTAGGAGCCGTAAATCACCGGTTGTCACAAAAAAACACTCAACAAATGGCTACAATTTAAGGAATGTGTTTAGTGACGACATCAGATTCCTAATTGATGGAGAAAGGTCTGGTGGCAAGAAAAGCTACTTCTAGGAGGTTGTCAAGTGTTTTCGCTCGACGATTCCATACTTGGGTGGTTGGTTTGGCCCTTTGTTGGTGCATAATGTCTATCGCCTACGTCATCAGTCTAAGTCGTGTCAATTACGTGTAATAGGGTTAAAAATGTAAGTTTATATGTAATTGTACCAGTTCACATGAAGTGGGGTTTGAGTGTTAGTTCATATGAACTGGGGAATGTCCAGTTCTCACGAAGTGGACCTTAAGTATCACTTCATACGAACTGGAGAATGTCCAGTTCGTGTGAAGTGGATTGTGCATCCCATGTGAACTGGCAAACCCTATAAATAGGGGTGTTGTGTTTTTCATTTGTAACTTCTAGAGATTTCTGACACAAAGTGCTGCCAAAATTCTCTCTGTACTAGAAGGTCTAATATCAATGGAAAACGTGTTTAAAGTGTATTTCTCTGCTTCTACTCCAATTCTAACATTGATTCACGGTTGTTAGTGTGTTTCCGCCTTTCTAACAACTCAGATTTGACTCAGATTGACTCGTATTGATCGAATCTCGATCATACAAGTGGTATTAGAGCTTAGGATGAGTTAAAACTGCTGAAATCAGTGTTTTGAATGGTTTAGAACTCTAAACTTGTACTCTTTCTTGGATTTTTGGACGAATTCTCGGACAAAATGGAATGAATTTTGGATATAACGTGTAAAACACCATTTTAAACAATCCTTCAATGTTTCAGACCATAATTCACACTAAAACCGATTCAAAAGTGTCAAAAACTTCAATTCGTGTGAAAATGTTGCTCAATTCGTGTGAAATGTACCAAATCGTTTGAAAGTTTTGCCTAATCCTTTGAAAGCTTTGTCCAATTTGTACGAATTGGATCATTCTACAAGACTTAGGTGATCAGATCACTTCACTTCGCATGAATTGGTGATCAGTTGGTGTCACTTCGCATGAATTGGTGATCAGTTGGTGTCACTTCGCATGAATTGGTGATCAGTTGGTGTCACTTCGCATGAATTGGTGATCAGTTGATGTCACTTCACATGAATTGAACTTTTATAACCAGTTGTTGTCATTTCGCACGAATTGGACAATCTAGTTCGCTTGAAATTGTCCAGATCGTGTGAAACAGTCCAGTTCGTTTGAAACTCCAGATTATGTGGAAGTCAGGTCGTTTGAAACTAAAATTTTTCAAAACTTAAAAATTTTTCCGAAAATTTTTTCAAAGTATAAAATGGATAACTAAGAGTTTTACAATGCGTTCTTTGGAAGTGGTATGCCTGTTCAATCTCCGGTAAGTATAGCCCAGAATATAAATTTGGAAAACGAGTTAGGAACCATGCAAAAACCACCGAAACTGCTCAACATTTAAGAGTATTCGGGGTGGTAGGATAGATTTCGCACTTGGGTACAGGCTAATCATCTTGAATGCAGGATGAAAGTTGAAACGAAATATGTTTTCCTAAGAATGATGCTGGTGTTCCGAAAACAATTAACTCGTTAACTCTGGATGAACACGAACATTTTAAAGCCGAGAAGAAAATGGTCAGTATATTACAACAGGCGATAAAGGAAGATATTCTGGTA